>CAIIXF020000006.1:28371388-29861023 GCA_903813345.2 Owenia fusiformis | reverse complement strand
TTAGCAAAATATTCAAGATTAACTTGCGTAGAATCATTCACTGGCGAGTTGAAATAATATCAATCTAATTTATGCGATTTTGTATTTTATCTTCAAGGTCCAAACAATTGTAACAAGAATTCTAAAGGAGTGAACATAATACAGACAGAGAATGGTGCAAGATTCCTAGCAGTATGCGATGGTGAATGGCTGGTTGTTGCCCACAGATTTGACGGCAGTGTGGATTTTCCATCTTTCTACCACACTTACGAAGTCGTAGATGAAGCAAATATCAAATATGGCGAAAGCTTTGGTCATCCGCCTTCTGAGTATTTCATAGGTCTCAACAATCTTCAGGCAGCTGCCAATCAGGGCATGTACGAGATACGCTTTGAACTGACAACGTTTGACGGGGAGGTTAGAAATGCTAATTACCTAGAATTTGATATGACTCATTATGATCCGTACACTAGGCCTACTAGTATGGTTGGCCTATTAGTATAAAGAATGCATGCGTTGTTTACAGGTGTGTAGGCGTTAATTACGCTCGTGTAGATGTAAAATTACGCCCGTGCTGACGAAAAATTACGCCTGTGTAGGCGTAAATTACATCTTCACGCCCGTGGAGTTTATTTTTAGCGCCGTAAATTATGAACCAATCAGAACCTTACTTACATGATGATTTAATGCATCCTTGCTAAAAGAGCAACTCCGAGATACTTGCGCTAGTAAACAACAATCAGAAGCCTGCTTACATTTTAGTGTGTTGCATTGAGGTCCTTAAATATTCGTTCAAGATTGAACTAGATTTAACCAAAGAAGTATTCATTTTTTTAGAGCAAATTATATTAAAAGGCAAATTGAAGAGACATGTACTGTGTTGGCAGTTATCAACACCCATTGTAGAAACGACAAAATTACAGAGTATCTTGAGAAGGTATACATGTTTGGTTTCTAAATACGATGATTTTTGGATAATTCTCCAATCTAGGCGTCGGCTTCAGAGGTAGGCTAGGTAGGGACTTATTAAGCTCACACGCATTGCAGCTTACAGTCTCATTATACAGTCAGATCGCTAATGTATCCCTCTAAAGGATGTGTCCAGGTACTAGAATTATAGTATCTAATCGACTGCAAATCTAGACTATATCCTGCAGAGCTGGCATTTTTTGAAAATGTACTGAAAATGTCAAATGAGCCTATATACCTAGTATACCTAGCCAACATATGTTCAAATTTGGTGTTAGGGAGATGTGTACTTTTTGGAATCTTTATGCAGCCGTCTTTATATGTCACATGTTATTTCCAGGAATACATAACTCATTTGCTTCCTAGTCAACTTGTACCCAAGACAACTCGTACCCAAGACAACTTGTACCCAAGACAACTCGTACCCAAGTCAACTGGTACCCAAGACAACTCGTACCCACGTTTATTTTCTGTATTATGGGTGCATATAAGAAAACAAATTGAGTCTGTGTCAAAATGTTTAATGTTATAATGTGCGTCAATATTTTTTCTGAATTTAGAAGACATTTTTTCTCAATGGATTAAGCAAAGCATTTTGTTTTAACTTGGATTACCTTTGAAGTGCTTTGAAGGGCTTGTTCTCAACTTTTTTTGTAATACATATATATAAATGAATATAATTACAAAAGTAACTTTTCAACAAATGAATCAAACAATTAATTTAGCTTAGTGCATTCAGAGAAATTAATAATGGAACTTTAATCTGTTAATTTCTTTTCCATTTTGAACTTAATTGGATTATATTTGAACACATGCATGCAAAGTGTATTATATCATGTATGAATAAGTATCAAAATAATATTTGATATTCATATTATTTAGAATATTTTTTATTGCTTAATTTTATGAAGGTGACTTCTTAGAATTATCATTCTTTTATCTGATAATATGAAATCCTAAATAGATTATCTGTTTAATAAGAAGTTTTGAAAATAATAGCAAGTTTTGAAAATCTTTATATTTTTGATAATACCATATTTCAAGATGAATTAGATCTGATACTTGTTCCAAACACTCATTAACATACAAAAATACCACTAATATTGTGAACAATGATTATGAATATGTTGAATAAACATAAATCTCTTCCCTCGAACATCTGAATCTGTGACCAATATATTTGGTCACAAATTTCAATCAATTTCTTCCAAAAACTCTTTTACATACTTCAAACTATTCTGAACTGTATGTAACCATTATAATATGTATATCTATACCCATTCCCAGCCCAACACTTGATTCAAAACAAAACATATACTTGGGTACGAGTTGTCTTGGGTACGAGTTGTCTTGGTACGACTTGACTTGGGTACGAGTTGTCTTGGGTACGAGTTGACCAGTTACCACTCATTTAATATACGATGTAAATCTTTCACATTTGCACAAATAGTGCACCGAGATATCCAGAAAAGAAATAATATTTCATATGCCTCCAATTGCAACAGTTGTTCCTGGCACAATCATGAGTATGTTATTAACTTGCACAAGGATCTTGGAGTTGTACTTTTAGCTATAATGCATCGTATCATCATGTAAGCAAGATGCTGATTGGTTCATAATTCACGGCGCTAAAATGAACTCGACGGGCGTGAAGATGTTTCTCAGCGCGTGTAAAATAACAGTCTTAACGCCTGTAAATGTATTCTGAACGCCCGTAGAATTTACTTCTTCACGGGCGTAATTTACGCCTATACAGGCGTAATTTTTCGTCAGCACGGGCGTAATTTTACATCTACACGAGCGTAATTAACGCCTACACACCCGTAAACAACGCATGCATTCTTTATACTAATAGGCCAACCATACTCGTAAGTCCTTCATGATGATATATTTCGATAAATATAAGGGAAACGCTGGAGATTGTACATTTCAAACGGATTTTGACTACGCGGCTCGCTGGTGGAGCCCATATGAGCCACCTGATGAACGTTTTCACTGCAGCAACGTTAACTTATTTTGGTCTTACGACCGTATGCATTGGTATGGTACATTGAGATCAGATCACTACAACATCGACCCTACTCATATAAATATCACAATAAAAGAAATGAGAATCATGACACGACAACGTCCTATTGACCCTAACATATGTGGCAAAGATAAATCAAACACAGAACTGAGTGGTGACCTAATTGCAAAATGTGAAGACGATTGGTTAGTTGTGGCTCATAGATTTGATGGAAGCGTTGATTTTAATCGCAGTTGGTCTGAGTATAAAGCTGGATTTGGAAATACATCGGCAGAGTTCTTTATAGGCCTTGAACAGTTAAATTACATGACGTCGCGTAATGTATTTCTGGTAAGAACTGAGACGACAGCATTGAACGGTTCTAAGAGCTATGAAGAGCACACAAGATTTATAATTGATCAGGAAGTCGAATTCTATCGTATGAATTTTGGGTATTATGATTGTAGTCTTGAATTTTCAACTCATGACAAGAATCAAAAATCTTGCGCACTTGAGAAAGGACCACTCTGGTACAATGAAGACTGCTCTTACAGTATGTGTGCACACCATTTATATTTAACACCCTATGAAAATATTAAAACATCGTTCAAAGATATGAAAATGATGATTAAACCTGATCGGATCCCTTGCATGGAAGGTATTGATGGTCTCAATACAATACAACTTGGCAATGAAAAATCTTTTGAGGCTCAATGTAATGATAGATGGTTAGTTGTAGCCCACAGATTTGACGGAAGCGTGGACTTTAATCGTTCGATGGATGAGTATAAATCTGGTTTCGGAAATCCTCAAGGGGAATATTTTATTGGTCTCGATAACTTGTTTGAATTGTTGGAACACGAAATTCATAGATACGTTTTAAGACTAAAATTTACAACATGGGCTGGCGATACCGAGTTTGATGAGTTTCACGGTTTCTACGCAACTGAAAATTACCTACGAGTTGACGATTATCGAGGCACTGGGTTATTTGATAGGGAAGTGAGATTCCGTTATGGTCGGCCATATTTAGACTACGCAACTTATTCTGATTATTATGATAATCTGGTGAGCAGCAAGAAGTACACTTTTGAAACCTGGGATAAGACAGATACGGAATGTCCTCAACTCCGAAGGGGAGCGTGGTGGTACAAATCACCTGGCTGTGGACGTGTCAACCCATTTGGGCATTATATGAATGGGGCCAAGTGCGATGTAAAATATGGTTGCATGGGCTGGATGGGTTGGCCTAGAGAGCTCTTCAATGCGTCTGAGCGACAGGAAAACAAAGAACTCGACAATGGCTGGTACTCCTTCAAAGAGATGAAGTTTCTCATACGCCTTAGAAAGTCTTAATGGTGATAATGGGGGTGTCTATGGAACGGGAGCGGTACTAGACACAATGGAAACGTTTTTAAATGAAAATGTAGGGCATTGGCTTCTCAAAAGCGAGAGAAAATGTTGATCTTTATATGGACTGTCACAGAAATATATATTTTCCTGAATCTGAAGTCATATATCGTTTTGTTATGTCATAGAGTGCTTTACTACAAGCGCATTATTTGGTATCAAGTGCTTGCAATGGGGGGTGGGGGGCTGGAAACGCGTAGAGTAATTTCGTTCGAAGAACAGGTAGGTGTAATTTTATTCGTTTTATTTGGTAGTCCGTGAACGTGTTTCCTCACCTGCCAATAGTATATGTATAGGATCATATACATTCCCAGTACTTTGGGGAAACATTCCATTGTTATCAATTGACAGCCACCCATCTAGGTTTTCAAAAACATGGGCTTAACCAAAAAATATTTTGATTTTAAACAAAATTTCCATAGTTAACCTCACATTATTGAAAGGTAAATAGTACCATGGGTACTGGCCCCACATGGTGTTGCTCAAAAAGACAAAAGTGAACGATGTCTAAAATGGCCGACAATAAACAGCAGATATAAATGTTTGCCAATTTCTTTTTACAAAATTATCTCATTAAACTAATGTTTACAGTGACTTATGTTTAAACAATGCAGGACACTTGAAATTAACTATAAAGCTACTGAATGGTCCAAAAGTGAAATTTCCGTGACTAAAATGGCGGCCACTTTGAAAATAGGTAAGTGTCTGAGTGAGCTTTTGGACCGGGACTAGGGACTTCAGCAATTGAAAAGGAACCAAAATAGGAAACCTATTGACCAAGGTTTTAAAACGTGCCACTATTGTTGGGTGACTGAGAGACAAATGGACAAATCAGTGAGGTGTGATCCATATCCATCCGCCAAAAGGTATGACCCCTATATAGTCCATTTATGGGGTTTGTAGAAAAATCCGGTTACCGGGTACAGGGTAGTAAATCCTCTATGCTGGGTTCAAACTTGGTACCCGGTCGAAAAAACCGGGTACCCAAAAAACGACAAACACGAATATATAACATTATTAATTAGATCATTAGAAAACGTGTAAGATTTTTTTTGAATTTACAAAAAAGTATGTTACTTCCTTCAAAATTTAGCTAGAAGCTTCAAATAAAAAACATTTTAAGGCTCTTTTCTTCCTTTATCATCATGGTCATATTTTCATTGGTTATGAGGGGGGGGGGGTGAGATCGCACCATCCTCCTGGCTACGCCTATGACATTGTAAGACGATTTGAAAAACATGACAAATCAATCTTACTCTATAACAATAGTTCATGTGTTAGTACGTGAATTGTTTTGATTATGATCTAAATCTGTAAAAACTATCGTCAGAGAGGTGACGTGTGTAAATTTACATGATGCAACGTGTAAGATTTTGATTATTAATCATAATTTAAGTTATCCCAATTTTCGACGAAACGTCCACTGAAGTGTAAATTGTTACGTCTTACAATGTCAAAGGCGTAGCCAGGAGGGGGTGCGATGAAAATATGACCATGGTGATAGATGAAGAAAAGAGCCTTAAAATGCCTTTTATTTGAAGCTTCTAGCTAAATTTTGAAAATTTTTGTAAATTATAAACAAATCTTACACGTTTTCTAATGATCTAATAATGTTATACGAGGGTTGATCATAAAGTTCTCATAATATCTCTCTAATTTCTTTATTTTTCAATATATTCTAATGAAATTTTCACAGAATGTGCAGCATAGAATGTCTTATTAATTCAGCAAAAATATTTAGTTTAACAGAAATATTAAATAAGGAAATGTTGCCATAGTAACGGGAAATCAAGGCACCCGGGGCAAATAAAAATAACTGAGAGAATGAGCTTAATTAACCATGTTTACATACATAATAAACTCTCATGAATTACCAAACACGTTAAAATGTCAACTTGAATATGTTGTAAAGCGCTTTAACAATTAAGTAAACCGATCGTGTAAATTGTGTGATGTCAAAGGGGGTGCTTTCATGCTCCATTAGATGTGATACCAGAGTCTGACTCAAAGCTAATGATCAGAAATGACTGAGTAAGAGAATGCGATAGATGCAGAGATCTTCAGAAAAATAAAATTCATACTGATAAAATGTTATGTTAAGTTTGTAAGATCCTTTGGTCAGACTAAACATGATCTAAAACAAATATATTGCTAGGTATCAACAAAATTACACTCTGTGTATGGTCTGTACGTGTTAAAAATGAACTAAAGGGGCAAAATCAATTTTCCTCGGGATATTTGACAAAACAGTCACGGGGTCTAACAGTCACTTCTAATGAAGCATAACAATCCATTATGAGATCATACAATTCACATGACCATTATAATAGTTCACTACAGTCAAGAGCCCATATTATTTGACAATTTAATGTGTTTGATAGCTCATTTGACAACTTATATTGTACTTAAACATGGTTAATGGGGGCTATTCTTGCTAGTTTTTTTTATTTGCCCCGGGTGCCTTGATTTCAAGTTACTATGGCAACCATTTCTTATCTGATATTTCTGTTATTCTGAATATTGTTTGTTGGATTAATAAAAAATTCCATGCTGCACATTCTGTGAAAATTTCATAGGAAAATATTGAAAAATAAAGAAATTAAAGAGATATTATGAGAACTTTATGATCAACCCTCGTATATTCGTATTTTTCGTTTTTTGGGGACCCGGTTTTTTCGACCTGGTACCATTTATGGCTTTGATTTTGTTCTAAATAACGACATAGTTGGCTTCTAGGGTACCTAGTTTGCTATTTTTGGTATCAAAATAAAGAGGAGTTCAACTTTCATTTTAATTACGAAAATATCGATGTAGGTCAAAATAGTTCCAACGTGAGCATGTTTACTACGCGTGTGCCCGTCATCTCAGAATTGATCAAATGGTAGCAAGCGCGAGTTATAATAAATGGACGCTGATATCTCAAAAAGTAACCTGACTCCCTATTATTTTATCTAGATCAATCGAACCTCTATATGAACAAGTACATTTAACTATGGGGGGTAAGCGTTTCATAGTTGTTCACGAACGCCATATGTGCAAAGTAGTGCTCAGTTATCCCTTGCCAGGACTGGCACGGGATAAGTGTTCAGAATTTTTGAATTTCGTGTTGGATTACGGTACACACCATGATAACTTACTAAAATGGCTGACAATAAAAAAAAACAGATAGGCCTAGAATTTTTTGCGGATTTTTTATAACAAATTGATTTCTTAAACCACTGTTTACAGTGACATGGGTATTTGCATTTAAAATGCAAAACACCTGAAATTATTTATAAAGCTACTAAATGGTCCAAAAGTGAATATTGCGAGACAAAAATGGCGGCCATATTGAAAATAGGCGAGGCTTTGAACCACGAGTTTTAGGGGGCTTTCCTGTATTGATGTTCAACAATGTGGACTGACTGAGAGACAGATGGGCAAATCAATGATATCTAAAATTGCTGCCAATTTTTTGTTTCAAAATTATTTCATAAAACTACTGTTCACAGTGACAAGGCTTTTTACAGTGCAGGCCACCTAAAATTATTTTAAAGGTACTAAATGCGAGACAGAATGGGCGGCCATCTTGAAAATAGGCAAACGTGCCACGATGGACTGACTTAGAGACAGATGGGCAAATTAATGATAACTAAAATGGCTGAAAATGAAATTGCGGATATAAATTTTTGCCGATTTTTTCTTACAAAATTATTCCATAAAACTACTGTCTACAATGATTAACCTTTATTAATAAAGCTACTTAATGGTCCAAAAGTGAATTTTCCAAGAAAAAATGGGCGGCCATTTTGAAAATAGGCAACCTTTTGAACCAGGACTCATAGTTTTTTCTCTACTGATGTTGAACAAAAATAACTTAAAACGGGAATCCTATCGACAGAGGTTTTAAAACAAATGGTAAAGAGTGGATTTTGCAAGATAAAAATGGCGGTCATTTTGAAAATAGGCGAGCTTTTGAACAGAAGTAATAGTTGAGGGGGGGGGGGTTCTTTAATGATTTTGAAAAATAATAAATTAATACGGGAATCTTATCAACAGATGTTTTAAAACGTGCCAATATTGTTGACAGACTGACGGACGGACGGACGGACTGACGGACAAACGGACAAGTGGGTGATTGGAAAAGCTCATACCCAGAGCTTTGGGTGTCAATTTGTGACAATTGAATGTTTCCCGATGTTTGAAAAGTCTAATCACATCCGCAAAATAAATTCAATGTAATGGAATCAAATCAATTACCCAAAACAAGTTGATACATTCTGACTTCAATTTCAATTCTACTTTTACCTATGACCGACCGATCCAGCTCAGTTAGGTAGAACGTTTGAGCCTTTTTAATATTTTTTTTGTATAAGCCATTTATTTCCATCACTTATTTGACATTTTCAACAACTCTGTTATGTTGTTTTTACATTTTTATTCACTACACATACACCATGTTCAATATACAATACATCAATTCATATTTTATTTTGAACCCTAAAACATATATATTACTTGAATATCTCACTCAACGTTATATGTACAATACCATATGCGAAATGTGTTCTTGAAACTCCGCTCATTTTTACAAATGGTAAAATCAGAACCAACTCCATCTTTACATCAAGGAAGCCTTTAACATCAAGCTGGCAATGTCCTAATAAAGAAAGACCCTGAAATGTAACGTCCATTATGATCTACGGGTGTGGCCCTCATATTCTCCTAAGCTCTCCTTTGATGACCCCGGCCTCAGCGAGAATAGCAATAATTAGGAAGGCGACGTAAAAGACTACCATAACAATTCCATACGCTCTGCCCACCTAGAACAGAAAACAGCAGTACATATTAGCGAACACCTTTGGTACATATTGATGGGAATAACTGATTGATAATATGAAGGTAAATTCAAACTCACATTTTTGAAAAATGCTATACTCTTGTGTCTTACATAATTTTTAATGAAAATTTCCTTGTTGTAATCATTTAATGAGAAACTTTGTGAAGTAATTTAAAAAATAACAAATGACCATTCAATTGTTTTCTAGTGAGAAGCTTTTTTATCACCTTAATTGGGAGTTGTACCTGAGATAAACAAATCCAAACTTACAGTGATAAGTAGACAAGAAATTCTATTTATTTTTGGACAAATGAAAAGCAATGAAAGCATTTACCTTAAAGTTGAAGATAAGAGGCATGGAGACGAAAGTGATGAGAAGACTGCCTGCCATAGCTGCGGTGAGGATAATCTGTTGCATACTATAAGTTAGCTGGAAGACAATAACGCTGTATTATTGGATAACTTGTTGCATACTATAAGTTAGCTGGAAGACAATAACGCTGTATTATTGGATAACTTGTTGCATACTATAAGTTAGCTGGAAGACAATAACGCTGTATTATTGGATAACTTGTTGCATACTATAAGTTAGCTGGAAGACAATAACGCTGTATTATTGGATAACTTGTTGCATACTATAAGTTAGCTGGAAGACAATAACGCTGTATTATTGGATAACTTGTTGCATACTATAAGTTAGCTGGAAGACAATAACGCTGTATTATTGGATAACTTGTTGCATACTATAAGTTAGCTGGAAGACAATCACGCTGTATTATTGGATAACTTGTTGCATACTATAAGTTAGCTGGAAGACAATAACGCTGTATTATTGGATAACTTGTTGCATACTATAAGTTAGCTGGAAGACAATAACGCTGTATTATTGGATAACTTGTTGCATACTATAAGTTAGCTGGAAGACAATAACGCTGTATTATTGGATAACTTGTTGCATACTATAAGTTAGCTGGAAGACAATAACGCTGTATTATTGGATAACTTGTTGCATACTATAAGTTAGCTGGAAGACAATAACGCTGTATTATTGGATAACTTGTTGCATACTATAAGTTAGCTGGAAGACAATAACGCTGTATTATTGGATAACTTGTTGCATACTATAAGTTAGCTGGAAGACAATAACGCTGTATTATTGGATAACTTGTTGCATACTATAAGTTAGCTGGAAGACAATAACGCTGTATTATTGGATAACTTGTTGCATACTATAAGTTAGCTGGAAGACAATAACGCTGTATTATTGGATAACTTGTTGCATACTATAAGTTAGCTGGAAGACAATAACGCTGTATTATTGGATAACTTGTTGCATACTATAAGTTAGCTGGAAGACAATAACGCTGTATTATTGGATAACTTGTTGCATACTATAAGTTAGCTGGAAGACAATAACGCTGTATTATTGGATAACTTGTTGCATACTATAAGTTAGCTGGAAGACAATAACGCTGTATTATTGGATAACTTGTTGCATACTATAAGTTAGCTGGAAGACAATAACGCTGTATTATTGGATAACTTGTTGCATACTATAAGTTAGCTGGAAGACAATAACGCTGTATTATTGGATAACTTGTTGCATACTATAAGTTAGCTGGAAGACAATAACGCTGTATTATTGGATAACTTGTTGCATACTATAAGTTAGCTGGAAGACAATCACACAGTATTATTGGATTTGTACAGTTACACAAAATACATCATTATGAACTGTACGTAAGTTGTAACACAATATTTTCAATCTTGATCATATTCAAACTAAAATATGCATATTTGTCCCGTGTACTTACGAACACTCGGCCCTCTCGAGCGACTCTCAATGTAAACGGTACTCCAACTCCAAGCAATAAGTCTAGTTACAAGTTAAGGATTTTTATCCAATGGTTACAAGGATATATATCGAATATCAAGTGAAGATATATTTGATATGTGGATCAAGATATCATATTTTAGCAAAAAAATCCCCAAACCATCGAATATCACTTCTCAAACCATCGAATATCACTTCTCAAAAAGTGATATTCGATGGTTTCAAAAGTGATATTCGATGGTTTTTTGGCAAATTTTTTTCTAAAAATGTTTTTTCAAGATTTTCTTAAAATTTTTTTTAGATTTTTTCCTTCAAAATTTTTGAAACCTTCAAAATCTTTTTTCAAAAATGTTTTCCTTAAAAAAAAATTTTCAAAAACTTTTTTCGAAATTTAAAAAAAAAGTTTACCATTTTTTTCGCTGGGTTAAGATTTCCCATGGGATAAACGGACAATCCTATGGTTTTTCAGAAATATCAATTATATCCACTCATGGATATCAATATCTTCACTCATTCGCTGCGTTCATTCGTAAAGATATCAATATCCACTCATGGATATAAATGATATTTTTTCAAAACCATAGGATATTCCTATAATGTTATCAAGTTTATCAAATCAATGATTTATGTTATTTGGTTCATCAAAGACTCATTAAGATGCCAATTCACTAATTTCCATTCGTTTTTTGATTCCATTGATTTGTATCTAAAAAATCATCATCAATTAGATTAGCTCGTGATTATTTTAGGTGATGGCCCCATTAATTGTAGAAGGATACTAAAAAGTGTTCCACCAAAACAGGCGGTAAACCCTGTACGTTGCCGGCCCATTCTGGCCATGGACATGTCAGCAATGAAGTCTGCAAATAAATGTTATTATCAACTTAGATATCTAGTAATGTTTGATGAATACGAAAATAACGAAGTCAGACACAATAAACTTATATTTATAAACGTTAATTATACTTATGCACTTCAGTTCATCAAATCTTCATTATCTACTATTTCGACTGTTTGTATTACCCATTACATTATCAATAGATATTCAAAATAATTTCGATGATACTGATAGTGTAAAAATTCGTTTTGTGGCACTAACCTGCTACACTGTTACCCCATGCCAGCAGTGTTAGACCCAAGATGGCGTCACTTATGTTCAATACTACGCCAAACATCTGTAATATGTAACTTCGTTATTCTTACGTCATGTGATATCTTAATACAAAATATAAATATGCTAAAGTGGTATGTACGATATGCTGGGTTACGAATTCTTAGTAAAATTGTGGTTTACGATATTTTAATCTCATGAAGAGGGATTTTGTAACAAAGTAATTACCTGCTACTTATAACTTAATTGAGATAATGTGATCAGAAAAAATTTAAATATTCAAAAATTACCGATTAGACCGTTTACTTCAATGCTTAATACTCATAATAGCTGAGCAAACGAGAGCTTCAAAGGCACTAATGAAAAACAAATCATACAATATTAGACGTCCAAATATACCATTTGAAAGGTGGGAGTGTCAGGGTGAAATACGTGGCCTCCTTGCCGACGTTCGCTCGTTGCAAAGTTAATTTAGTGAGTTTCAGTTTATTTAAAAACATAATTTTTGAATAATGATAAAAAGGAACGATTTCAAACGTTATTAAAATGTATTCCAGTATGATGAGCTTGAATGAATAAATGGTTAGTATCAAACTATGAAAGAAATATACATTTGAAATTGTCGCCTAAAATATATGAAAATCAAAGTTCTAAATTTCTATGGTAATTTGTGTAACACCCCAGTCACATTTCCCACGGCCGCCGTGCGGTCTATCATTTTTTATCAAAGAACTGGATACGCCGTACGTACGTACGTAGTTTTCCTACGCTCTCCTACGCTCGCCGCAGAAATACACTGATTTAATGCGGTCGACGTACGCCCTCCGTACGACAAATGTGACTGGGGTGTTAATCATAAACTCTATAGCCATTGATATATTTAAAATATTTTTAGGAGCACGGCCTGGGCCTCTGTTGGGAAGATAAGTTTATGTAAAAAAGTACTGTATTTATTATTCCGGTATTTATTCGCGGAACAACATTCACAAACAATTTTAAAATTGTTGATTGAATTTGTTCCATAGCGCTTATTTTAAAACTTACTTACCTGAGATGATGTAATTTACCAAATGTGATAAGAGATACCTTGTAGAAAAATGAGCGTGGTACTTAGAGCAAAAGATCATATTTTCAGGGATTTTTTTTCTTTATTTCAAATCGTATTTTTATTTGATATCCCACTCACTATTTTATGTACGCTACATTTCCAAGCTAGGAAGTATGCTGAAGCGTGATACTTGAATGATGAGTGCCAAAAATGTATGCGGAACTGAAGGTCAAATGTTAAATTTTCACTTTTCGTTATTATCTGGTAATACTTTATTTTTAATTAAACTTGGTCAATTTAATAGTTCACATACTGGCATAGTTCTTTACATGTCTAGTATGCACACTTTAAGAGATTATCTATAAAGGTCATCAGGAGTCAAAAGTCATCTTGAAAAAATCGTCGAGCCTTTAACGGTAAAATCCATTTGATGCAAAGTAACTCACTTAGCAAAACTTAGAAATGCATGTCAAACTGAGTCTGTCAAATTGCCCTTTGTTCATTTAATCCGATTTAATCATCTTAGTAACTGGTAGGCTATCGTAATGTTATTCTATCCTATTCCCGACACGTCCCCCTTTACAATGTTATATGCAAACACTTAAACAAATAACACCTTCTTTTGACCCTCTTTCACTAAAAATTTAATTATGATATATTTTACCTTTAATACATTTACAATCTCATTGGCCATCACATAGATCCAAACAATGGCAACAACAAATCCAAGGAAAGCAAATGCCTACAAACAAACATGAATATTGATTTAATTTCCTACATTCCAAAATTACTTATATGGACACTAATTTATTTTTGAAATACACACAAATAAATAACTTGCAATAGCCTTTTACGTCATTAGCTATAATAAAAAAATATACTAAACGTTTTTTTTGTGTTCGCTGCAATCCTTGCTGAATAAAGACACAGAATTTAATTCTAATGATACTTATCATTAAAAAATATGATTACCCAGTGGTATTTTGGTGGTTTTTCATTTCTTGATGTGAAAAAGACGAGAGCAGCAAGAGCGATCCCAATGAGAAGGGTAAGAACAAGAAGTGGGAACACACCACCAAGCATTGTACCATACACTAGATATATATAATACAAATAATACATATATGAATTTTATAATACTTCGTTACAGCGTTTAAAAATGTTTACACGACATTTTAATAAACATGATATAAAGAATCCATAAAATGACATGACCACTCTAACATGACTTAGAATAGTCTGCAGTTATCGACATACAATATGGCAGCTTAATATAGTTTAGTTTATCTATTTATTCATTTATTTATAGTGATCAGTTTATATATTATAATCAGAGGATTTTACATAGGATTGTAGAGTTAACAAGTATGAAAAAGAGATTAGACTCTTACATTTAAATCCTAATATAGGAAGAGAAGGTGCCAATACACAATTGAGACAGCTCACATGTCTATTCCAGTTGTTGTTTTTCTCAGCGTAACTCACACAAGGAATAGTTGCATTCAATAAAAGTTGGATAGGTGACTGAAGACAAATAACGAATAAAAATGGAATAATTTATTATTATGTTCTGATGTATATTCAATTTATTTTGTTGCAAATTATTAGTTTAAAATACAAATACAAGTAGTAGCTGTACTTTAATACAATTTTAAGGGACATGCACATGCAAATGACTTGATTTTGAGTTTCTGATAATATTGCTTCAAATGCTGTAGTCTACCTTTTAAAGGCCATACCTTAAACACTTCATATGCTTTAATAAACCATCTCATTTCAGACCATGCGTCTATTCTTATGGGTGATAAAGCATACAAGAACTCTTTAATTGGGTTTTCTACAACAAGTTTGGCCTCTTCTTCTTTAATTCGTCTCTTTTCCAGATCCTCTGCAATGAATAGGCATCCACTGAGCCATATATATGTAATATAGTACAAAGGAGTGGTATCGATATGGTGAACATTTTGAACACGCGTTCCTCTTAAACCAATCATCAAAACATTCTGAAAATTTTACATATCGTCAATTTAATTGTCATCTTTTGGATGGTAACATTGTAATTTGAAATTTATATTATATACTTTTCTCTATATTGTTTTAGAAAACACATCAGCCACTTCTTTCGTTCTTGGTATAATATGTTCGGAATGAAACATCTATCCGAACCTCAGAGGAACAAAACGACATAAACTCAATATTGTAATTGTACAAAGGAAAGTTTGGTTGATTTAAAAAAAAGTATCTTGCTAATGAAATAAAATGTTTATCTTAATTGTTATCTATTTTGGGAGTTTTTGCATACTTTTTGTGAAATCAACCAAAGTTTCCTTTGTATAACTATTATATTGAGAGGTAAAAATGTTGTATATGCTATTTTGTTCCAACAGGGTTCGGAAAGACATTTTATTTCATTCTCAAGAATTGGTAGAAAGGAACAAAAGACAATTGCACTAAAAAACAAAAAATGTTAACAAAAACAGTTATATAAAATATATTTATTTATTCTTCAAGTACATTCACACCCCTTGGGGTCAAGTACATGTAAAAACTTTATATAAAATATATCTAAATAATTTTTGCATTAAATTGTTGCCAATCAGTACAACATTACATAAAGGACCGTGTTTTTTACAGAATGTTTTCAATAATTGGTTTAGAGAAAAAACATTGTTGAATTCAGTTCACCATATCGATACCTATCCTTTCTGAAGATGTATGATTTTTGACAACTGTTTGATTTATGCTAATATTTGTTTTATTAATTTACCAACTTACCAATAACAGAAATTTCAGTAGCTAAACTGTATCTCCTTTTGTAAGTACCTTCCTGCATACCTTCAGTATTCATAGCATCCAGGTTGAAAGAAACTAAAAATAAAATTGTATTAAAACTGAGAGACAGGTAATAGGAATCATGAAAGCAGAAATATTTTTTGGTTAATATGCTTTATAAATATAATATTTATTGGAGTATGTATAAACTATATCACTTTTTCTGGAAGTGTTTTCCCTGTGCATGGTTCCGAATTGGGCACCAAAGCAGGTAGTAGCCTTTCCTAAGTCGTTGTCGATCTTTTGAAAGTTTAGGTATATTAATTGAAAATCGAGATAAATGAAAGATAATACTGACTTGGGCAAGACAAGGCCGCTAGGTACAGATTACTATTATATATATATATACAATAATTTACATGCATACAGCAAAAACACTTTATTTTATATGCACGATAAAAAAGAAAAGCCCTCTTACCTTGGCTTGTTTGTCTTACGATTTTTCGAACTGATTCGTTATTTTTCAAATCTTCATTGGGATCTTTACTCACTGCTTCGACTATTTTTTCATCTTTTTCACTAGTACCATCATCCGTTTCTTTCTGTAGTTTGCCATTTTCTGTTCATAAAGGTACGATAAGAAGAATTGTAATCTTTTAATCTTTTTATTTCTCATTTTCAATTTCATTTTCCGTTTGATTATGAAAAATTATATTTGAAGTTTTGAACATGGATATTTCATTGAACTTTGTATGAAAAGCAAACCTGTTTTGTCTCCAACTGTAAAGATTCCCTTTTCCAAGTTTGATGTCTCATATTGTACATCAGTTTTTTCTGAATTAGCATTGACATCTATCTGCATATATTCAGCTGCAAATATATTGAAGTTCACAGAACAAATAAAACTTGCACATAACTTCAAAAGTTCTAACATTTTATTGTTTTTTGAAATAAACTAATTGACCTTTGTTTTACTAGTCTTTGCTACTGTGCCATCTTGTTGTTACTTTCGTTAGGTTCAATTTAGTTTCACTAATATCATGATTTTTACCCTTTTCTTCCTTGGATTCAATCTTAGCATCATCAGGCTTAAATGCTGGGTTCGTATTTCCATCAATGCTGGATGGATCTAAATCTAGGGGTGTAAGAACAAGCCTCAGTGATCCAACACCATATGCATTAACAACTTCTCCCTCAACTTTTGAAATTGTCGACTTTGATTCGACCTCTGGTACGTTCACAACTGCTGCATCGTCTATCTTTTCCAGTTGAATTGATGGCCGATGCCCTTTCATCTCAACACCTGAGTGGTAATTAAAAGAAAAATACATTTGGTCACATGGAAGCGACTCAAACACCCAAAACAATGATATAATGGATTCAGAAATATTTTAGTCTACGAAAAAGAGATAATTGAAATCGGCAATATCTCCCAAAAAGACAAGTGAGGTCAATGAAATAGTATTATATGTTGGAAAATGAATTAAGAAATTAAAAAAAAACACGATTAACTATGAGCAATTTTCATCTTAAAATCTGGTAATTACCATGTGTGATGTGTGTGTAGTGATACCAGAGAGTCAGAAGTTTTGAAATGTATTGACTTTGTTTTTATTATGAAAAATGGTCAAGTAAAGACCTTCATAAAAGTAATTAAAATCAAGGCCATTATATTACCAGACATCATAGAGCGTCTTCTACTATCCTGCTGTTCATCATATGTCTTCTGTGACAAAACAACAACTATGACGTAAAGTACATACATCACCATGAACCCTAAAATAAAAAAAAAAGAAATTAGATTTGACAATAAGTGTAATTGTATTTTCACAAGCATTGAAATTATTTATGAAAGGTTTCAAATCTGTTTATACCTATTGCTTCCCAAAGGAAAATCTCTCCTCTATAGAAAATGTAAAACGTCCAATAGAGGGCAGCAAGGTAGAAGATAATATCTCTCAACAAAGGACGCTGCATAGCTGTGAAGGGTGCTACAAGTGCGATCGATCCTGCAACTATTGTGGTGACAAACACCCCAGCGCCTATAATAAGAATAATGTATATGTTGTATATAATGAGATGAGGGTACGTTGTGACAACTACTCAAAAAGCAACATTTGGCGCATTGAGTTAAATATCTGATATATATATATTTCTTTATTGCGACCAATTCTGATCATATACATATAGTTTCATAGAAGGGTTAACATGTTATATGGAAAAAACATAGATCAGAACTGTACCTTACCAAATAATCCACCGACAGCTAAACCAGCATCTCCTCCTGATGTTGCCTGAAAGGCGGCGAATGCCGAGAAAATATCAGCAGCGCCATTTCCAAATGCAAGAAATGTAACACCCTATTCCTGATTAAGGAATAATAAACAGCTTAGTGGCCATTTTGGGTTACTGGATACTGCCGTTGACGTGAGTTGTGTGTACCTCAACGAACAACCACTTGACTATTGATTCTACTATTACCACTAAACATTGGAATCTTATTTTTATTTATTATTATTTATGATGAAATATTTTGATTAGAAACTATAAATTAAGTCACACCTTATGATGAAAAAATAATTTATCATTCGAATGTCCCTGATTAAGTACTGCCAACATAAATAATTCACTGCTGTAATAACACTGCTGATAGCGTTTCAGAAACCACTTTTGACAATGTTTGATATATTGTTTATCATACAAGTGAGTGCAAATAAATAAACAAGATTAACCACCTTGCACTAGTTCTACAAAAGGATACGGCTACATTGGGGCTCAATCCAAGGGTATCTGATATAACAGCGAGATCGGGACAAAAACTGAAATATAAAATAAACATACATTAATTGTAAAATAAATTCACACGTGCATTGTCAGAATGTACATGTATAATAATGTGTATGTATAAAGTCGGTAGGCCTGCTACAGAAAAAAAGTTTTCCAATCCAAACTTAAAATCACATGTTCCCTGCCTGAGATTTCAGAATCTGTTTATTATTGGACGAGCTATCTAGGGTCTACTATGACGTATGTTGTGCCTTAATTAGTAATACTCAATTAAATGTATCCTATGAGACCACTTCTAATAATTTACTTCGAATTGATAAATAGCTACGTACTTATAAGAATTCTTTCTTCACCTCTTACGTTATTATCAAAACACTTACCCTTGTAAGAATTGGTCAAGTATCTATATCCATTTAACTTGAAAGTGCAAACTTAAAGAATATATTTTGATTTGAAAGTAGAGGAATTAAGTAAGTAATTGATATTTTATTAACATTATTTTATCTTGTAATTATCTATTTTAATTTAATAAGATGTAAAACAACATTTGGACATATTCAAACTTTTCAACTTGCAATTATCTTCTTCTTATTGAGGAGAATACACCACATGGACATACATTTGGACATACATTCCTCTTGAAATTATCCAATTTATTTTAATGAGATTGTAGTTATACAAAATCTGGAGATACTTCAAATGTTTCAAATTGTAATGGGATTTTTTATTTGAGGAGAATACACCATTTGGATATAGTTTCATATCAAAGTGATCAATTTTATCTTAATGAGACTGTAGTAATACAAAATCTGGACATACTTCAAATGTTTCAAGTTGTAATGGGATTTTTTATTTGAGGAGAATACACCATTTGGATATAGTTTCATATCAAAGTGATCAATTTTATCTTAATGAGACTGTAGTAATACAAAATCTGGACATACTTCAAATGTTTCAAATGTAGTGGGTTTTTGGATTTGAGGAGAATACACCATTAACATAGTTTCATCTTGGAATGATCTACTAGTATTCGACATAGTATAAAAGTACATTGCACAAAATGCTAGTCTGGGAATGGTTCAGATTACACTGGACGAACTCACAGGCGGCGAATATGGCTTCTTGTTTCCTAGTCACGTGTAAGACATAGACCAATCAGAGAGTGAGGAATATGACAGGGAATAATTATTTGACATACTCCACACTTCATACGTTTCATAATATACATATTCTGAACATGTTTTGTACTCACAAGTCATCAGCAGTTATGGCAAGTCCTATGAATATAAACATCCACCAGATGAACTGGAAACAAAGAGGCAAAGAATTGAACTAGGTCTTATGTTGAGGCATATGTAGAAACGCACTCCGGTTAGATGGCACTGGTCGTTTGTTCGATAACAACCGGAGACCATAACAAAAAGGATTTTAGATATCTGTATTTGGAACGTGGGCCATATATTTTCATTCATTCAAGCGAAATTAGAGGTTTGGTTTTTAGATAGACAGATGGACGTCTTGCTTAGCAATAGGTATAAGTAGATGAACTTACCAATATAACCATTCCCAATGGGATAAGGTTGTTGGGAAATTTGCAATAGATAACATCAATGTAGTTTATGAAACCTTCCACCATCTTACAGGCTGGAGCGTTGCTGACGAACTCGCATGACTGACTGATGTCATAATTGTGAACGTCCCTGCACTGAAAAACATCAGGAGCTACATGTAATGATGTATAAAGACACGGTTTAACCGTCATGCATGGCATTGGCTATAACACAAAAAGTATTGTAAAATACGTTACTGGTTGTTTTTGTCCGTTTAAACTTGTTAAAAACTTTCTGATACATTTTAGGAGAGGCAACGATAACAACATCCATCGATTCCTTAGAGAGATTGCCTTGTTCCTGAGAAAATCGTGGACATGTTTGTTACTGATAATCGATCATCCAAATAGACACTGACTTAAATGTCTTTCCCAGTTATTGTTTGAACCTAAAACAAACGTACTGAAATACTGGCAAACTCTGGCGAAAGGTACATTGCCATTTTCGAAATTTGTTATTGAAAATAAAAGCTCGTTTGACATACTCTTGTAGCATGTGAGGTCATATGACCTAAAACATATTTTACACAAAGCATCGTTTTAAACTCTTGAACATGTTTAAGTCTTAATCTTAGCATTAGATAAAAACATCAGAATGAAATATATGATATTAGATACGAGCAAAACCGATCAGTATTATACATGTATTACTCAATGGAATTAGTCAGATGGGCATAGAAGATGAAATAGTGGACAGCGTCCTCTAAATCACGTCTTTACCCGAGATAATACTAGTACGGTGTGTCAATAGTGTAAGGTAATAATACCACAACTTGATCATGCAACCGTTTAAGCTTATCAAGTCCTTAGAGAATGTTATTATTATCAATAGTCCTGTTATTTAAAGAATTTGTGGAGGGCATCGAGGACTTTGGAATTCTAAAGTAAATTTGTATAGGGGAAAGCAATGATCAAGTGGTAGAGTCATAAGAAAGTTACATTCAAGTGCACAATGGCGCTAAACAAGGTTGCCTACATTCCCTATTCAGATAAAATGGGCAAAGCCAGTTGCGGCAAAGATTTACAGAAACATATTTTTCAAATATTTTTTCTCTTAAGACTGCCAGAAATTTGAATATCGATGTCAAACCATTGATAATGGTAATAGGAGAACGCCCAATACTTTGCCTTTTGTTTAAGTTTATTTCATTCGCAAAACATTTTGAACCAGCTTATATGGTAAAATAATTTGTTGTACAATATGAGATTAAACATTGAAGTTTGCTCAAAACTAGTTCCAAGATTTTTAAACCCGACCATGATTTAATAGCATTACAAGTTGTAATACCTTGAATGATCATGGCTTGCTTCAATTACTACATCGCACTTAGCATAACCATGGA
This sequence comes from Owenia fusiformis, assembly GCA_903813345.2. Taxonomy (NCBI): domain Eukaryota; kingdom Metazoa; phylum Annelida; class Polychaeta; order Sabellida; family Oweniidae; genus Owenia; species Owenia fusiformis. The sequence continues at coordinate 29,839,334 of CAIIXF020000006.1, read as the reverse complement.
GAGGGAATTGTGCTTAACCTGTTATAAAACGTAATAATAGGGATATGAGCCCTTACTAAACGACAGAGCAGTGAACACTACCCTTTGATTCACCCAGACAATAGTAAAATATGAATTTGATTTTTACTAATATGTACCAAGAAGAAAGACTTGGGATACTTTAACAACCATACGTTTAAGCTCTTTTTAATGAAGTCGCCTTAGCCTTTTCCCGACGTGAAGAGGAAAATGTTGGCCTGGTGACGGATAAATAAAGTTTAGGGGAAAACAGCAAATTACCTATACCCCGGGACCTATACTTTAAATTGAAATACAATCTTTAATAAGGATTATCACATTTAAACAACTTGTCAAAATTTGGTGTAAAACTATTGTCCGAGATATTGTCATTTCGATGATGTATATAAATAAAAATAATGGTGCCAAAAGGAGCTGCCTATCGTCCTGAGTGTTATCAGGAATAATCCATATTACTGAAAATTGGGGAAATATGGTTGAGAAACAAAAATCTAAAACCAGCCATAGATTTCCCCTGATGACCATTGTGAAACATTGTGTTTTATGGATTATGGTGTCTTTGCGGATGGATATTGACCCTTTGATACGCATATGGATTTCGAAAATGAATTTTGTCTGTCCTACATCATTTAAGACTGAACGCTTTATCTTGAATGTATACTATATTAACTACTATTATTTTTGAAGTTATGATTATTCAAAACTTTCAATTTTAGAGTAATTCTTCAACAAGTATCATGATGACTTCGGTATTAATGAAATGTTTCTTGGTGTTACGGTCTCGGATTGTGATATCGTAGTTGAATGGTGGGGGAGGGGTATAATACATTGCTTCTTTTCCCTTTGGATACTGACTTGGGATAGTTTGGGTTTGTTTTCCTTATAAGTGGTGTGCTCTTAGTGTTTTATTTTTCTTGAGTTATGTAATCATTTTTGTATTTCCCCGTTGACACTTGCGCATACATATTTCAACAATTATGTTTCACGATATGATTTGCTGAGATAGATCTAGAGTAACTTGCGAAATTTAAAGATCGCCCCTTATATCTTAATTGTGTAACAAGACAAAAAATGGAACGTTATGATTGCATCTGTATAAATGCCTACATATAGCTTAAAAAATTACTTGGATGCTAAACTATTTGGAGTCCATGCGGTTACAAATAAGTAACGTAAATCAAAATTGATAGCCATTTACAATAATGGCGGCATGGCGCTTAATAACATTTTAAGTAGTAACAATATATACTGTACACTAATAAGCTAAAATAGGCTGACTAAAACAGGCTCGTCTGAGTTATGGGAGGGAGGGGGGGGGGGGTAATTTTTTCTCGACAATTAGACATCGCTAAAAAACTGCTAGAAAAGAACTCGAAAAAGAAATAACACATTTTTGGATTTGCTTACAAGAAATCACTTTTTTGTATTTACCTCTGATCTTTTAGCTTGTAAAAGACTTCGTGAGTTCCATGCAAACGCCTCGCTGTGCGTTCCTTCCGAGTGGTGGAACTGCGACTGTAGCCCGTCATTGTACGGGGCGATGCTTTTGATTATTCCTACGCAGCAAAGAAACGCTACAAAAATCCCTGTAGAATAAACTACTTTAATAATCTGCTTATCATAATCTCTTCTTCCCATCGCACGAACCAATTGTTTTACTTCCTAAAGCAACGCCAATTATATCTTAAGACGATTCAAACTCAACTCGAGTCCTGAACGGTCAAAGACTCAAACTAAAGTCAATCAAATCCAAATAGAATAAAGTACCTTATGGCAACTAATTGAGATATCATCAAAAGTTGATGCACCTTTTACATAAAAATAAATATTAACATAATTAATTTTAATATTTCGAACGTTCTGTATGATAGCTTCGATCAAAAATTGCTCTATTAATATACCGTGGACAGCTCAAGACTAGAATAAGCTTATCATTGAGCCTAATGGAGTTTTGATGCCCATTTATTATTCGACTCTCATTTTCTTAAAGGCCCAAGAGATAACTTTGATAAGTATGTTTATTTAAAAGTCACATAATCTTGAAACTGATTTTGAAAATTCGAACCCAGGGCTAAGTGCTATGATTTTGTTAAGTATGAAAACTGTTTGAAGATTTCTTTTTCGTTAAACGATTGTTTCACTGTTGTTTGTCTATTTGTTTGTTTGCTTGTTTGGTAAGGCCATTCGAAAAATAGTGCACTCATATTTATAAATTCATACACTAATAAAATAATATTTTGATACGGCAGGTTAATTTATAATTATTAAAGGCCCTATGTAATATTTGAACTAAATGGAGTTACACGTCGCACGAAACTGGGGACAATAAGCGTAACATTATGGCGTCAAAATACCAAAACAAACCAAAAAGAAAATACTTTATCCTTATTTAATCATGATAAAATTCACAAGGTAGCAAGATCTCGAGAACAATATTTCTACAATGTTTTTGAATTTTGAAAAACGGTCAGGAAATCCAATTTGGAATTTGTTGTAAAATTGATGCGTCACATTTTTTCAATTCTCGAAAATCAGCTCTTATTTTAATATCATTTGCGAAATAAACAAATCGGTTATTGTTTCGTAAATTTCGCCGTGACAATATAGTGCAGTTAATTTTTTTCAAATCAGACCAAAATTAGAAGGTAAAATCAAGGTAAACTTATTGCTTGTTCGTCTTCAAAACCTTACACAATTTTGAAGCGTTCATATTTAGACAATTTGAACTGGAGTCGCTATGTGACCTCATAAATGCACATGTTCCATTGAATAAAATGTGAAATTTTAGTGGAATTCTGATCATTATTTCAAAAGTTATCCCAATTTCAACGAACCATTTAAGCGTAACGTGTTACGTTTTACAGCGTATTTGTCGGGGTATATCCAACTTTAAAAATATGGTAGATCCCATCAAATTTTTAAGGAAAAATAATTTCACTGAAATGCGAATAAAAAATACTTCAAAATGATATACAGGGTGTTCAGGAAATAAAGATAATAATGTCATAACTTTTTTATTTGTTCGTGGATTGCATTTAAAGTTTCAGAGATTATAGTTTTAACATATTTTAACTTAATGTTGGAGTTTCAGCTTCAGGCGATTTGATTGGTTGATTCTGTGGTTGTCATAGCAACGCGAGTAGCGCTAAGGCGGGGAAGGTGGAATAACTGCAGTATATTTGCATGTTTTAAATGTTTTAAAAAGAGAATCTAACAAGACTATGACTTAAAATGGATGCTTAAACATAGTTCTCAAATTCTCAAAAGCGTGTTCTCTTAAGTCCCATTTTGATTCAGCAAAGAAATATAAATCATTTGGCGCTAGGTTGGGTGGATAAGGTGAATGCTTGAGTTGCTCTAATCTCGGCTGCTCAATTTTTTTGTTGTGAATATTGCAGCAGTATGGGAGGGGGAATTGTCCAAGTGGAAGAGAAATTGCATCCCGGGTCGCTTTCTATGTAATGCCTGCATTAAGTAGAACAAAACAATAGAAGAGTTTTATCATAGAGATGCACCAAGAAAGCTTTAAATATGGAGTCAACATCGCTTTGCCATGCTAAATGTTACACAGAAACCACTGCAGTTATTCTACGTGCCCCGCCTTAACGCTACTCGCGTTGCTATGCTAACCATAGAATTGACCAATCAAATCACTTGAAGCTGAAATTCCAAAAGTATGTTTAAATATGTTGAAAGTATAATCCCTGCAAATTTTATTGAAATCCATGAATAAATAAAAAAGTTATGACATTATTCTCTTTATTTCCTGAACACCCTGTATATAACGCATAGTTAGCTTTTCAAATAAGGCAGAGATTAACGCTTAAAGCTGAGATTACCCCGCATTTCCCGAATTGTCCTCAGGTCCATGCACGTCATAAGTAGCGTTTTTATTGATTGAAACAACTAGATTTTGTTATTTGTACTGAGTTTAAAATGCTGAAGTAGATTTACTCCACACGAGAAAAAATACAATGAATATCATGCTTTATTAGAAATAGATCTCAGAATGCACTTTCGAGTACAAAATGTATGACTGTAAAGAATAAATAATATAATATGCGATCTATCTTAGAGTTTTAATTGTAACAACCAAAGTGGTTTTTAGAGCACATGGAATCTTTGGAGAATTTCGACCGTAACATGGAACTCAATCACCTGTTTGTGATTTATTGCCTTAGGTTGTTGTTGGCTATTAAAAGAACTTTAGTAGAGTTTTGAAGCTAGCATACAAAAGGGCATTTTAATCATATAAGAGTCAAGAATTACACGCATGGGGCCTTTAAAGGCTTCCGAAAGTTGGGCATGTTGCAGATAGTGTAATAATTGTCTTATGATAATACCAAACTCAAACATTACAACAAGATACTGAATAATAGATCTCAGAGGTCATCCTCCCTCTGCAAATTATTCAACTCCTTTGTTCGTGAACCTTAGGTAGGGTAGGTCTTATTGACAAGTACGCATCACTTATTGACAATAGATAGCGTTTATATCTCAAAATGTATCACTGTAAATAAAAGTAGCTATCCAAATCTAAAACGAGGCGTTCCGAGTGCAATATGACCAGTAACATTTAATTTTATTATCGTCATGTTTATATAAGATATTATCATGCATTAACATATTTGCTCTACTATGTTTCATATCATTTCAATATGTACATGTACTGGCATCTACTACTTCCACCAATGGACTCGAAGGGGGGGGGGAGTTCCTATTTATCTATTTTTTACATTCTGGCCTTTTTTCAAAATACTGTAGGCCTCATTTTTTGACAATGTTTTTTTCTAAAAAGATTAGACATTTCACAAAGCAAGACCAAATGTTTCAAAAGAGGCCAAGGCTCACACACAAGCGCAGTACAAAAGACTTTTAGGAAAATAATTTTGCGCCTCAAGCTTTGTCAATTTTGCCAAGATGTCCACGCATAACTACAGTGATGAGTAAATCATGAACTGCATGTGGTATTAACCTTGAATTGGTCACGTTGACAATTACCCTAATATATGATGTGATTAAGTATACACGATAAAATAATATGTTACACATTTGAGCAAATATTGTATTTGATTTATAGATGCAGGGGCCTTGAGATATGATTTTCGTTCAGTGCATTCTGTGATCTTTTAATTTTAGATTTTTTATCATATTGATGCAAATCCTAGGAAATGGGTATGCTAATAGCATTTAATAAGTCCATGTGATTTCTGTTTTTCATGATATCAATAGGCATTCATAGACGATGATATGATTTTAAAATGAATGATATTTCGTCGCGTGAGAATAACTTTGTACTAACTGCCATTTTCAAAAAAATTGAGATAGACATGGAATTTTACTATTTGAAACACAGGCTTTCATCTCAGATACATGCCCCATCTCAATTCCCTCTCATTAAGCTAGAATTCAGTGTTAAATTGTACCATCTCCAGACAAACAGCTTATTTCTAATTTCAAATTGTCATATCTGATATCAACTGTTTCAACCAATCAACGGTCTAAGAATTGGTCATGTGACTTACAAAACTTGGAGTTATAACAATCTTATATTAAAACGAAGTATGCCAATATGCATGTTATTGTATCTAGAATGAAATAATGTTTTGTAACACAATACCATGCCAGTTTGCATGCCTGGCCTTTCATGTTTTATTTTTAGAACTATTACAAGTAGATCAAAAAAATAAAATGATACAGTATGTGTAATCCCATGCATATTCAAATTATATGCCCTCAATTACTCTTTGTATTATGGATGCTCATTGGATTATTCATGGCCACATGATATGAAATAGAATTACTAATTTCCTCGAAAACCTAAATCCTCGCTACCAGGGAAGATGAAAAGTACAAATGACCAGTTAATTAGATCATGTGAGCAGTCAAAAGTACCCTTTATCTTCCCTGCTACCAGGTCTTATAGGGGTTTGAATGGCCAAATGCAATAGAAATGCATATACGAAGCTGTCATCATTAAATGTTGAAAATGAAAGACTACTTATTTGTTTCTTCAAATAGAGTACAAAATAATAGGTTATATACTAGATATAGTAATCAAAACAAATAGTAACTGTCATATTTTGCACTACATTGCTCAAAGGCAGTCACTGTCTGTATACTATTGAAATTTCTTTCAAAATGATGTTTTATAGTTTGTGGAAAAAAGCTAAATCTATTTAAACTAGCTTTAACTTTTACTGACCATTCACTATATCAATAAGGAGTTATCTTTATGAACATCTGGGATCTTTTTAGTTATTTTATTACTAGTATGTTTTTCAGATTTGTCCTTTCTTTTGCATTTTTGGGATCATTGTTTTTAGATCATCTACATTTTATTTTGGAAAAGTAACAAATTGGTTCAATTTCTTTACAAAGAGCCACTCTTAGTCTCCACTTCTACAATTGCTTCAATTCCCAATTGTACTCCACAGAGTAGCAAACAACAGAAAATGAATGGATAATGATAGCTGCATCCCAATGAATAAAATGTGATTACCTAAATCGAGGTTTCATCACTTTCATTAATCTAAAATGAATTAGAATTTATTTTTCTATTTTCAAATTTCTTCCATGTGCATGTAATAAAAATTGGTTATGTCTTAGGCCCTAAGGATCTGAAACCTGCTGGTCAAATTGGAATTACGGACCAGTTGCAATGTTATTCTCCTATACCCAGTGAAAAAATCAACTGGTCTGTATCAAAAATAACCTGATAATGACCAGCGGACCGGCCCTTAGGGGCTACATTGTAATGTGCTGGGAGGTTTAGGCTACAGGGTTTATACCGAGGGAAATATGTGGGGGACCGTATTGGCATCATTGGTTTCAATGCATTGTACTTCTGCCTTAGTTTCAAAAGCAATAAATTCTTTTTGAAGGGTGTCCTGAGATTCCAAAATTAAGAAATAATTGTACTTATTTGAGAAATTGATTTTAAAGTTTTATAAATTGAATTTTCTTTATTTTATTAAATAATATTCTTTGGTTTTTGAAGACTTTTTTACAAAGCAAAACATTATTTTTCATTCTAGATACAATAACATGCATATTGGCATACTTTGTTTTAATATAAGATTGTTATAACTCCAAGTTTTGCAAGTCACATGACCAATTCTTAGAGAGTTGATTGGTTGAAACAGTTGATATCAGATATGACAATTTGAAATTAGAAATAAGCTGTTATTCCGGTGGGAAATTGTATCAACTCCATTTCCATAGTTTTAAAAAAGGATTTTGTAAATTGTTTCAAGGTATGATATTTCATATAAGATATCTCTAGGGTGAGACCAGGTGACATACAAAAAATCAAGTTTCACATAGCAATACTAAGTAAGATACAGACCTCTAAACTTTCAAACCTTGATTTCTCAGTTCCGTAAAAATGTGAGATAGTACAAAGTTATTCTCATGCGACGATTTGCAGTCTTTCAAATCTGAATACGGTGGTTTAAAGGTATCATATTTGTCTGGAATCTTTCCTTGTATTGAAAATTTGTGTGAAATATACTCAATGCTCATGACGTGTATGCTTACCAAACAACAATTAACTTGTGATACAGGCAAATAAAGCATTGAGTAAGTTGCTTAAATCCCCAAGTGCTAACATGATGTACGATTGAATCTGAGACGATGAAAAAAATTTCAAAATAGTTCTAACCCATTTATAGACCTTGTATGGGAATTCATTTTTGTTTAAGGATTTAAGCTCTGGACTCAGTGCAATGTGGAATGACAATTCCTTGAAGATTTTGTTTTCCAAAATTTACACGAGATGCGGAGCAAGCACTGATCGGAAACCATATGGCAAAGCCCCAGCATCGAAATATCAAGCCCAATCATCACCATAACAACCGTTTAACTAGTGACCATGAGTTCGTTATTGGTTACATAACAGAAGGTGAAATAGCGTGTTCTGATTGGATTGGAATTGGATACGCCTTGCCTAGCGGTGTGTGAATATGGCGTTAACAAAGGTCTATATTGGGTACCCTATTGTTTATTTCTGTTATAATCTTGTGTATATGTAACCACATAAAACACACAAAATATACGACATAGACTCGTTGATAAATAATATTTTAATTTATACAATAAAATAATAATTCAACTCATTAAAGAAGTTTAGTAACAGAATGTATAATCCTACACTCTGCTTCTCTTACATACTCTGTACGCAATTGCTAGGATCCACACCAGGACAATAAATAAGCATTATAAATCAAATATGATAAAATACTAACTGTCTACAAGCCATATATAATATACACACTCACATTCAATTTCATTTCATCAAAGCCACCACATAAATTAGCAAGTCCAACTTTCAGGGCATAAGATCATGTCAATGTGTAACATATTTACAATTCTAAAAACTACCATTCGTTATTTTAACAGTTAATTATCACATGCATGTTAAATTATTACATGACACCGCCCGTGAAATATTCAACATGAAATGGCTATATTGGTGTATAAAAGTTGTATGGGTATCAAAAGGGTCATGAATGATCTACAGATCTACCAAATCATTGCAGGCCCATATTTGATAATCCAAGTTCATCAAGTAAATCGCTATCGATTAACCAGTCTAATTCTGGGTCAGAGTTTGGCATAATGAGACACACAAACCGTTTGCCAGTTCGTTTGTCAACTGGATACAGATCTATAGGTGTAAACGGTTCATTTGTGTCAACGTAGGCACACAATCTGCTGTAAATATCCGGGTATTGATGTCGTAAACTTACTCCCCTCTGACGTAACTTCCGTTGGATATGGATGAAACAAATCTCCCGCGCTTTTCTCAAGTCCATGTTTTCGGTTATCTCAGCACCGGGTACAGCTGTAAGAATGAGGGTTTCTCTGTCTGGCTTAGGTCGAGGTCTTATTTGAGCTGAGCTTAAGTTGACTTTTGCTGACTTCTGGACCATTCCCAAACCTCCAGAAGACAAAGACATAGAGTCATTGGACAGTGATGAAGTGTGCGTTGAACCTGCGTCTGAAACGCATGGTTGAATGCCGACATTAATAACAAACTTGAATTCAGGATTGTATGCTTTACATTGTTGCGTGAGAGTCTCAATGTGCTTGGCATGTGTGGTCTCGCTGGTCACCATCGAACTCTCTTCGAGATCTCGCAGGGAGACATATGTGGCAATAGCCAACGAAGCACCGTGTGCATTGTTGTTTATAATTTGTTCTGTTGACTCGATATCATCAAAAATAATTTGGACATAACCCCTGCCTTTCGATAGAAATCCAGTCCTGGCAATCCGAGAAAATTGCTCTGCATTCTTTCTTATGGATGTGATAATATGTTTGCAAGCACTTCCAAGTTTACTCTGGAGACATTTTTTCTTGTGTCTTGGCCAATGTTTTTTTCTGCATTCCCGACTGCAGTAGTATGTATAACACTGATGGCAAGACTTATAACTGGCTCTAGCCTCTACAAGTTTCGCTGTCTTTCCACATTTGGTGTTTCTACACTTGATTTCAACATTTTCATCTTCAAATAATTTCGCAATTTCATCATCAGACGATGAAACATCCGCAGTAGAATTCAAGAAATTAAAATCATATAAGTCATTAATCTGTGCTTCTGCTCCCTCCCCTTTTTCATTTGGGTCATCAAATGAAAAACTTACATTTCCATCTCCAGGTGGAGTCTCAGTCTTAGGCGAAGAAAGGTCAAGAAGTCCGTCCAAAATGGCCTCCAGGGAAGAATCAGTTTCCTGTGGAGGCTTTTTGACAAATACTTTATCCAATGTTGTTTCAGTAAGTTCCACGTGGAGATCAGGCTTATTAGGACGAGAGGTCTTATTTTGTGGAGGAGAGTCGTCGAGTGTAAGAACAGGAAAAACATCTCGACCAGTTTGCTTTGGTGTGGTTTTGTGATCTGACTGGATGGAGGATTTAGATGGATCTAAGTCAGATGTCGCATCAGACGAACTATTCATCTTTTTAGTTTTTCTTTCTTGGCGATCATGATTTAGGGTGCTTGAAATCGTATGATTTTTGTCATTTATAAGAATTTGTGGGACGGCATTGAAATGCTCCTTTCTTGGACTTTGTTCTTGAGGAGACTGCTGTACCTTTCTCACAGACAGTCTGGGAGATGGAGGTGTATTGTTTAAACTCCTATTTCCATTCAAATTCAACTGGACCGATGACTTCTGGACTGTATTCTCGTTTGATCCAGTAGATTGCCTACTATTCTTTACATGTATTATCGGATCGGTTGTACTGTCATTGGGTTGTCGACTTTCGACCCTATTTGGAGAAACAGTTCCGTTTCCTTTTGGTATGATAACTGGGTTATGTACAGTATTGCCATCTTTAAATTCATTTCTGTTCTTTGAATACTTAGGTATGACAGGGATTTCTTCATTGTCTCTAATGACAGGCTTGGGCGCAGTGCTGCCATCTTTCTCATCAACCTCTTTCAATGTATACTGAGAGAGTCCCATGATAGGTCGTGATCTAACCATTCTACCAAATGAACCCGTTTCCTGTGGTTCACTAGGCGGCTCGGATTCGTACGGTTCACTGGTCTTAGCTTGTATATTTGGGGCTTTCGTAACAATGGCTTTAAAAGGCTTCATTTTAATCGGGAGTAGCTCTTTGGGGGTACTTCTCCTCAGTTTTGCACTAGGGAGTTCGAATTTTGAGGGCGTAAGGCTAGCGTACTTTACAGGGGGTCTCATATAGTTCGAGCGACTTACTGAAGAGGCACTACGTTGAATGATTACAGGTCTAGGTCCACTAGGGGTCGGCTCATTGGGTATAGTTGGGGTACTTCTCCCGGAGCTAAGACCAGCGTCCTTCCTGTCAGTACCAAGTATAAATCCAGTAGATGCATAATGTTTCACATTGGAATACCTCAACCAATCAGGTATGTTTAATTTCTCGAGAGATTGGTTGATTCTCTGACTGCTATCTGACGATGGAGATGCCATATTAGGCTGGAATGAATCAACTGCATCATTTGAACGATAAGGCATGCTTAGTACTGAGCTTGGCCTGTTGGGCTTTGTATCTGATCTTGTGCTGCGTAAATTGACCATGCTTGAAGCACGCATAGGTGGCGCTGAAAGTATATCATCCATATCTGTTTTGGTGACCAGTGGAACAGCAGTTGTAACCATCGTGTCAAGATCAGTCTCAAGTAAGGAAGTACACGATCTTCTATCGTAGAAAAATCCCTTAGGAGCTACGCTTGGGGAGGAGGGTGTAATCCCTGCTCGGCTGTGGGTCTTTGCTAAATTGTCAAGTGATATCGCCTTTCCCGGACTATATTCCAGTGACTGAGGTCTTGCGTTTTTGGATGTGTCCACTTTTCTATCTAAAGTCCTTATATTAGTCGTATTATTCACATTGGAATTATGATAGTTTCCAGGCTGATTATGTCCCATGGTTGACTTTCCATCGCTTTCCAAATATAAATGTTTGTCCTCGTATTTATTTTCCTCATTAAGGGATTTGTATTGAGTTTGCATTTTATTACGTGGCTGGACTTCGGTCGTGTTTTGATCAATCGTCTTATCTTTAACATTATTCGATTTGCTTTTGTCTAAGATCATTTCAGAAATATTCGCGTTCAAGTGTGCTGTCTTACACGAATTGTCCTTGGCGAAAATGTTTTCTTTTTCGTCATTCTTCGCGTTACTTTCAGATTCTATATCTGGTTCAATTGTTGGTGATTCAGATAGCGTCCCTTTTTGAGTGTACAGCTCTCGAGTTTTGTGATATTCCTTAGTACTGTGGTTAAGGTGAGACGTATTTGCACTCGTGACATTACATTGTAATCTTATAGCCACTTCTTCAATGCGATTATCAGTTTTATTAGAGTTCTCATTATTTGAACAAGAACTACCACTTGAAATTTCTTTTAACAATACTGTATCGTATCCTGCTTGTTCGCTAGTTGGTGAACATGAATTTATAGGAAAGCTCGATTGTTTCCCCTCGATATAATCATCAGTAATCGACGGTTTCCCGTTTAAGTCACTCTTCAAGGGTTGACTTGACTTCTTATTTGAAATGTTCGCTTGCAGTATTGGTTCGGCATTGTTGTGTATATTTATAAAAGTATTATGGCAGGGAGAATTTGCTTGTTTAACGGTTCCTTTTGTCGGATTGTTTTGATTCTCTTGTTTGTTTGCCACTTCAGTTTCCTCTGAAATAGAACTGTTTATGTTTTCAATAGAACGTGTGACTGGCATTTTACTATCATTGTTCACGACATCTATACTACTATTTATGACAGCGTTTTCGGTTTTGATAGGGGAAGTTTCACGAACTGCATCTAATGACATCTTGGAAATAAAATTGGAATTACTTTCAGAAAGATCATCACTTGGGGCGACACTTTCATTTTGTTGAATATTTTCGGTATCTGCAGCAATGCATTCATTATGAACATCGACATCGTTATTTAATTTGATGCTACACGAAGATGCAATGTCACTTCTGGTAGTTTCTGTCTCATTGCGTGCATCATACGTGTTGGGCGGTTTGAAACTCAACCCCAGGAGATGCCTGTCATCATCCTTTGACGTAATTATCGATCCAGAAACGGCATTATCCACTGCGTCATTTGTTTCAGGTTTCAAATCAACAACATTTTGGTTACCCCTCGTATCATCAACATCGTTTCCAGTTTCTGGCTCATATTCTATAGATGGAGCTTCATGGTTGACTGACGTCACTGTTAATTGCTCACATAAAAGAGTTCGAGTATGAGATTGTTGCACGAATACAAACTTCGTCAATGCTTGGTCTGCTTCTGCGATATTCGAGAGAGGTGCGTCAGCATAAATATCCGAACAATTCTCTCCCTCGTTGCTTAATTCATCCATTTCTTGTACAATTTCAAGGTCGTCGCAGTTTTGATCGGAACGATCCTCAGCGTCAGCTGTATCACATTCACTTACAACGTCGCTTTTTTCATTAGGTTTAATTTCAATAATAGTTTCAGCGTCCGATACATCAGAACTAGATCTAGATTCGTCTCCATCGCTGTCAGACAGAAATGCTATTATGCGATCTGAGGCCTCGGTTCGGAGATCAAGGTGACCTCCTGTCAATATATCTTTGGGACCATTGTTATCGCACGACCCTTGATCTCCACGTCGTATAACTTCCATTTTAGAATTCAATACTTGTTTTTTACAACCGGCCTGACATCTTTTATTGGTCGTGTGTTCTATCGTGTATTGCGGATACAGGACAGTCTGACATTTACGTGATGAAAATGTATCTTGGTGATCATTGCTAAGTGAAACATTATCATTACCCCTGGTGATATATTCATCTGGTAATACGATATTCGTAACGCCATCTACCGATTTGATGGCACTTGTCACATATCCCTGTTCCGATGACGTGACTTTTGTAGAATAATTGTCTCTTGATTTCGTGTCGACTTCTCGCTGTTGTATATTGCTATTGCATTGTTGTATAGGATTAATATTACTCCCTTCACTAATCAATAAACTAACATTGGGTTCACTGCAACAAACATATTTTCCATTAGTGCTCCTTCTATTATAGTTTCCATCAGAAACCCGAGCTACATCTGGACTATTATCGATCGTCTCCACTGTACAAGGTGATACGTCAACACCACACACGACTCCAGCTGGTTCAATGTGACTCTCATTGACTTGATCTGTCCTCACGTGGTGACGTTGTATAATCGTATTATCATACTCGGAATTAACATTATCGCTACACTCCTCTCCACTTAAAGAAATATCATCCTCGCATGTGTTATTATTAACCGATATAGCACAACCCACAGGAACGCCTTGATTTTCTTTGCTAGCAGCTGTTAACTGTTGTTTCTTTCTGGAACCATCCTTCCAAGAATATAATAATCTCCACGATAAAACGACTGTTATTATGGTAGCAACTGTGGCGAGTATATATCTCTCGAATAGATTTTCGCCGGTAAGTCGAGGCATTGCGCTGTAGACCGATATGAAACTATAAACTGTATTGTTGCTAGGCTGGTCGATATTATAAACGCTAGAACTCCCTGTCGTTGTCTATTAGATTCTGCATTAAGTAATACACAGGTGTGTCGGCCTACGTCATAGGACAAATATTAATAAGTAAAACCTTTTTCGCAAAATCAATTATTATTATTAATTAATAAGTATTATGGGGAATGCCTCATGATTATCAAGGGCTTAGGTTTACCTCATATATTAATAATTCAAATTATATTGCCTCTGAAAAATTATTGCAATATGGAAGAAACTGTAAAGGGTTCTTTTGGATTTAATCATTTTAAGGCGATAAATGATTCAGAAAATGACATACGTCAATGGTGTTTTTTTTATATAATATAGAATGAAGATAACTACAATACGGTAAATTAAATTGTATATGAATTACAAACCTGATTACAAACAGTCGTGGTTACAATAATTTTATCAAATATATCAGAGAAGAAATGTGCAGGTGGATTGTTAGTACTTAGATTTTTTTTATTTATTGTCGATCTGAGAACAGACAATTGTAAACAAGATTTTGTAAACAAGGACATTTCATTAAGTCATTGATGATTGCTATATGTTATTTCAATATTTAGGCGATTATATTCATTTGTAGGTGAGTAAGCTTGCCCAAGTCGGTCTCTTTTACTTATCTTGATTTCTAGTAATAATTCAAGATCATTACCGACTTGGGCAAGGCTAGTAGGTGGGTGGTTGAGCAAAATCTACTCACATACTATTCCATAGTATTCATTTCTAAGTGTTCAATGAACTCCTGTGGGTTAATGACTAATATATGTACATACCAACATGTTTCGATCACTGATATAAAGGGACAGTCAATCATTTCCTAACTTAGCCGAAAATGCTGTACATTTACTAATAACACATAATTCACATTACAATAGAAATTAACATTTATTACAATACATTTGGATGGCTTCGATTTGAAAAAATGGATAGGCAATTAAACCGTGTAGTACAAAGTCAGATCATCAACAAGGGATTAACATGCAAAATGTCACCACCTGCTATTTGTTACAGACGCCGACAGCCGACCACCGTCCACAAAATAAGTTTGAGACTATAACAATATGTTACCACTACTGGTGGTGACATAAAAAATTAAAAGAGGTGTCAGATTTACAGAGACAGTACTTTTACTCCTTCTGATACTCATAGCATCTTTCTGTTTCACCTGAAACATCTCATGGCTGAGAAGAAATGAGATGTCATGGTTTATCATGATGACTTTTACTAAGTAATATCTAATGTAATATTTCCCATTGTGGTTAGTTTAAAATAACTAACAAAACACGAATGACGTTAAACTTAAGCAAACAACTCTTTAAATCGACATTTATACAATAAATCCTTAACTGAATGTCGTATCAATTACGATAACACTGAACACAAGTGAACAGGATCTGCAATTGTTATTACAACAATATATTGGGGTTAACGTGACCTTAATAATGGTAAAATTAATAAATTAAACATAGTGTCGTTTACTTTAACTACACATATTGGACATTTTGAATGAAAATAAAATGTCGACGCAAGTCTATATTATTAGAATTAATAAGCGACAATCAGAGAGCGATCAAACAGCAAATTTGGTCTATAATCTTCAATTAATGATTCATTTGAATTACAAGCTTCTTAAGTTAGCAATAAATTATTTAGTACGTATAGACATGGCATAAAATGCAGGTAAAGGAAGAAATAATATAGCACTGGCTTAGTTTTAATATGTGATTAATATCTCCATTCAGTTGATTAATTAAAAGATATTCCCGATAAACCCTTATTGAATTCAGTGAGCGGGTAATATCAGCTTTTTCTCGAGAAACGAATTTCACAAAGATTTATACCCCATTGCATATTTATGGAGCCCTATCGAATATTGCAGTTGCATAATCCCCCACTCCATGTTCGATAAAACAGATTTTTTCCTTCCTCCTATCGGGGTTAGTTTCTCAAAAATAATCCCCGAGAGGGTAAAACTCTAAAAGAACCAACCCAAATCACTTGCCCTCAAACCCGGGCCCTTAAATAATTTTTCACTCATGTGTTTCTACAACTATGCCAAGTTTGTTGCTTTCATGTTTCATGAAAAAGATGAAACTCAGAAGGACATCTGTCTCAGCTATAAGTGTTGCATATTGAAGTTTGTACCCTTTGCATTCGTTCCACTTCGATTCGTAAAAGAGAAATAATAGGTAGTTCATAACTAGGCCAACTAGACTCCGCGCAGGGTATGACATTTGGTTCAAGTTGGAATATTCGATAATATCAATTGATCTGCTTCTTATATGTATTTAGTAGACATTTGATCAATCAAACTATGCCACAGATTGGATGTGTAGTCATTGTATCGTTAATTCATTAGATTGCTGAATCATAGTACAAAACATGGATCAATATATGTATACATACAGGCCCGTAGACAGGATTTGCCAAGGGGGGTTCGCCTTTTGGAAAATTCCAGGAGGGGGTTCACTTTTGACAATTTGGGTGCAAAAATGGCCAAAGTCACTTAAAAAGTGCTCAGAATGGTGAAAAACTGCATGATTTTGAAAGAATTTTCGGCCAGCGCGGGGGGGGGGGAGTTCACGACAGACACTGTAGCCTGGATGACTATAAGTACCCCCCCCCCCTAATTAGATTAACCCATATACTTTAAACAACACTTAATTTGTTTCAATGCTTGTTTGGTATTGAAATATCAGCAGGCTAAGTGAGACTTGTTATAAACCAAATATTGGATTTTAAGGTCATGTCTAGTGAGGTAAATTTCAAATATTTATTCCTTTACATTAGTACATGGAATCTCATATAGTCCCTCATTATTTAGTATTGATTATTAGATCTACAATGATACTACATGTACACAAAACGAAAACTCCTAAGAAACCTTATAAACTGACTCTACATTTGTATAAAATTCCATCAAGTTTACTAGATCTTCAATTTCCCTGATGAACATCAAAACAAAATAAATTGAATTTCATCGTGTGGGACTCCCCAGTATAATATATTATTGTATAATCTGTAAAATGAAGCCCTCTGATTGGTCAGTTCTTGTGCTGTACGAATCCGTATTGCTACTGCGATTGTCCCAGTTGGTCATCTCCGTCGCAATACAGAAAATATTGGTACAGAGTGGACAATCACAGTAGCAATACGGAGGATACAAAATATTTCCTAGGGATTATTTCCTAAGGAAAATGTATTGGCCTAAGATCCTAAGATCATACGATAAAAACGTTATAGAATGATTTAAATGCAATACAGAATATATTCTGCTCTCGATATTCGGTATTGGCACTTGACTTCGTCTCATTCCAATACAGAATTTCTCAAGCAGAATATATCCCGTATTGCACTTCAATTCATTCAATAACTTATAATATCGCATTCAATACAGGGTAGTTTTCAATGATACCAAGTTTAACAAAATATATCATTGAAAGATAGATGTCATCCAAGTTGTCATGTGACCAAAATCAACTTTTCCTAAAGATGACTGAAACCATTGGAACAAATCTTAAGATTGAAAAATGCGTTATTAGATATCTGTTGATCTTTAAAAAAATGTAAAGTCATTTTTTGATACACCCTAATATACAATATATGCAAACAAAACGTTCTTGAATTTTATCCAACACCCATTAGTACATGAAGTACGTGAGTACACAATATTGACCTGTTCTCTGAGAGATCCTTCGTACCACATAATGTCATCACGTGATATAGCTGCTGACAAATGGTATTAAAAGTGTAACAATTTGTTACACACACTGACAACACTGAGAGCCTGAGTTATAAAAAATGGTCGCAACAATTTTTACCATATCTTGGTGATTATATAATAGCAACAAACGCAGAATGAGTAAAGTTCATTATTTGTTTTTATATTTCATTGATTCTAAAATAAATAATATTATTCCACTGTGTGGATATCCAAATATGAGGCCGTTATTGTAAAGCAGTCTTGTGTATCCACTCCAATTTACATACATTATATAAGGATATGCCTGTTCTCCAATGCTATCATTGTTATCCTATGTATCTAACGCTGATGTCCCCAAATGGGAAAAGAGGTTAGATAGAACGTCTTTGGACTTGAGAAGTTGGTCACTGCCGACTAGAACCTGGAAAAATACATTTTATTTATACTCATTCGCCTTGGAGACATATGGACATTTTAGTTAAAACAATAAATATAAGACCAGAGAAAATTATCATATCAGACTAAAATATTTGATATTTTGTTCTCTTCCAAAATGAGACCCATGGACTTAAGTGACCTTGCAAAATTTGAAATTCATAATAGTCTTGACAAACTAGAGTGAATCAATGGAACAATAAAAATAAGTTAAACATATTGTGTGTGAGTGGAATTCTAAAAATGTTCCCCTTAGGAGTTGTTCTACTAACGGAGGTCCGATTAACATGAAGTCATTATGAAACTGGAGAGTGAAGTACAGTTCAAACTGTCTCAGTGAACACCTCTCTCTAGTGAAAACCTGTGTCTAATGAACACCTCTTTTCAGCGCACACTCCACAGATTTCTATGTAAAATCGACTCTCTGTAGAGAACATCTACCTACAGTGAACACATTTTTGTGACTCCATTGGTGTTCACTGTTTACATACAGGCTTTACTGTATACCACTTTCAAAGGTGGTCAACTTGACAGGTATTACTACTTATCTGTAACATACCTTGATATCTTTGTTATATGATGCTACCGTATCTTTGGCAAGTTTCAGCTCTGCGGTGGTGGTGCCACCTATTATGTAGAGTATGAGTAAACCATGCTCATTGGGCCTCGGTTTGCTAACATTCATGAAATATCTGTAATGAGAACTCATGTTTATTTATGTATTTTCACCCCTTGTATATGTATTTTTCTGATAGGTTTCCGGACAACTTGGACCCAGGACAAGTCGGACCCTGGACAAGTCGGACCCAAGACATCTCGGACTCAAGACATCTCGGACCCAAGACAACTCGGACCCAAGACAACTCGGACCACTTTTTTAAATAATGATTTTTATCATTGTTTAGGGTTTTTAGTCTTTGTTTTATGCTTATTAAATATATCATACATTGTGAATACATATTTTGTACTAATTTGATTAAAATGTTTTAATCTGACTTATTTGATAAAGATTAAGTAGAAGCTACTGAAGCTATAAACCCAAGACAACACAGACCACTTTCTGAAATGTTAGTTTTTGTTAGGTACTTTTTTGTTTTCATAATATGGGATTATTTATAAATGTTTAGCATGACACGGTTTAGATATATTGTGAATGTATATTTTGTGTTTACATGTAAAGATGAACAAGATGTTTCAATTAACTTATCTGATGAGAGTTGAGAATACAACTTGTTATATAGAGGTGTCAATGAGTCTTTTCATACAGTTAATACCAACTCATTTGGAGAATCACTAAGGAATTGAAACAATAATAATTTTAATCCTAATCTCATTATCTCATTTACACTCACCACCGTGCGGTCTTATTAATCTCACTGAAAGACCTATGTCACATAGAGATCAATGGAAACTTAAAATTCTGTAAATCCTCAATTTTTTGATCATTCAATCTTAATCTCACTAAAAGATTGATGCCGTATTGAGATCAATGAAAGAGTTTGTATTCTGTTAATCCTAAAGTTTTTCACTGAAAGATTGAGGAATGTGTTTGTATTCTGTAAATCCTCATTTTTATCATTTAATTAAGAAATATAGACTGAACATCAGTCGTTATTTGGACGAATAAACCCCGCAGGGCTAGGCATGAACGCATTCTGTACCCAAACTGGCCAAAGGGAGTGAGGGTCCGAAAGCTTTTGTGCCTAGCCCTAAAGGGTTTATGCGTCGATATAACACCTGATCTGATATTACGATCCGAACATGAAAACTCACCAAAATATTAAGTTGATTTAAAACAATTACATCAAATTAACACAATATTTGAATTCACAATATGTATATACGAGTATGTCATACTAAACATAAAATAAATAAAAAACATATAATGATAAAAATCATAATTTCAAAAAGTGGTCCAAGTTGACTAATCTCACCAATTAAGTTGATTTTAAACAATTACATCAAATTAACACAATGTTTGAATTCAAAATATGTATAAAATGTCAGGCTAAAAAAAATAAAATAAAATAAAAACCATATCATGATAAAAATCATAATTTCAAAAAGTGGTCCGAGTTGTCTTGGATCTTTAGCTTCAATATTTTCTTCTTAATTCTCATCAATTAAGTTGATTTTAAACAATTACATCAAATTAACACAACATTTGAATTCAAAATATATTATATATGCTCAACATAAAATAAAAAAAAACACCATATCATGATAAAAATCATAATCTCAAAAAGTGGTCCGAGTTGTCTTGGGTCTTTAGCTTCAATATTTTCTTCTTAACTACCATCAAATAATAAGTTGATTTAAAACAATTTCATCAAATTAACACAATAAATGAATGCACAGTACATAATATATGTCATCTAAACATAAAACAAAAATTAAAACCCCATATTATGATGTAAATATCATCATTTCAAAAAGTGGTCCGAGTTGTCTTGGGTCCGAGTTGTCTTGGGTCCGAGATGTCTTGGGTCCGAGTTGTCCAGGGTCCGAGTTGTCCTTGGTCCGAGTTGTCCTGGGTCCGACTTGTCCAGTTACCTTCTGATATATACTTTTTAAGATACTTACCCAAAGCCGGATTTGAGGAGGTCCTTGAAAGCGCTAGATTTGTGGTGTACGTCTAATAAGTCTGGTTTGGCAGGATCAAAAATCTGGCCCAAGAGCTGTTTAATTAGTGGTTTATATGATGCAGGAGCTGTCATGGTACTAGCACTCAGTAAAGACCTATAATACAGTTAAACAACACAGTTAAACAAGGCATGAACATGAAAAATGTCATCACCTGCCAATGGCAGACTGTCATTTGTTACAAACATCGAACACTAAATGTCGACCACCAAATGTCAAAGAGAGTGTCCACAAAAAAAGTTCAAGACTATAACAGTATCATACTATGTCATAATCTTTTAAACCACAAGTTTTATTAATTATTCACCTGTTCTGTTTCAGATTCTGCCTAGCCTTTCCCACAGCATGTAATTGCGTGAATACATCATCTAATACATCTTCTAATACATCCTTGTCACTCTGTCTAGTCTCTTCAACTGTAATATGAAATTTGCGTATTGCAATACTTTTTGTTTTGATGATATGTATAACATACTTCAATTTTGGAATTGGTACAATTTAATAATGATTACGCACGCTGCCTCTAAATTATTTTAACAATATTTTTAACATTCAAGGCCAAGATCTAATATTGAAATATATATTTTGGCGTCAAAATGTTTGACTTTAGAGTAAACATGTCATATTATACCCCTATATAGGTAAACATCTCTCTTGTCATGCAGACTTCACTCCACCATTTTATATGCAGTTACGTAATGTCTGATTATTTCATTAATTGCTAATTCCACTGTTTCCACAAAATTTTAGATTTTAATTCATTGCCATCATTCTATTTATCCAATGAGAATACCTTGCATGGCTATGACTTCAGGGAGGGTCTCTCCACCCTCCAATATCCAGATAATTAGTGCTTCTTTCAATTGGTTCACCTCCTCAATGTCTCTATAACCTTGGTTGCCTGCTATGGAGTGTAACCATACCAACAACACAATGACATCATCAAAGCTGACCTCCCTGGAAATGCAAAATGGAGGTTTGTATAATGTAGAAATGTGGAATATATACAAAGTTTCACCCAATCACTGAAACCAATTTTGATGTATATCTCTACTTGAAGCTACCTGGTATATGAAAATGTTCTATCATATAGTATCCTTTCCTATAATAAGAACATGTAGCGTTAGGGAGGAATTCTTGGACTGAAGAAATGGATACTAATTCTTAATGATAAAGATACTAATAATTATGTCAACAATAATATGTTCACAATTTTTTTGAAAATGTTATAATTTATTCACTAGATCTACCTGTCTTCTATTGACATATCAGTTTGCCTTGTAACAGTCTGGTGTAACTGCATATAACCGCTGGGTGAGGAATCATCATCTATACTCTGTAACAACAACTTCTCTAGTCTAACTAATTCTGTGCTTTCCTTGCCATTAAGAGATTGGATTGTAGCTAGGGCCAGTTGTAGTACTCCTGCATGACTTTCTATTGCATCTGGGTTGTTTCTACAATACATGCATGTACTTGAATGAATTGGAGGTAACAAGTAATAAGCTATCTATCTGAATATATTGAATTCTTTTGTTAATTAATGCCTTTAATAAAATAAAATTTACTCATTGTATCTGAACAATATATCATCAATAAAAGCTAAAAAACTATTAATGAAGACTATATGATATATGGGGTGGGCATAAAGAAATGGGGCATATTTTGATGCTACCCCCTGCTCAATTATCCTTTGGTCAAACCCTATCAAATAATATTGAACATCAAAGTACGGCCCATTTTTCATGCCCACCCGGTATAATCTTCATGCAGGATATTTGCTCCAAATAATTTTATATTAGTGTCTCTGAGGTTTCCTGGTGAACGTCTTACCTAAAAAGCTGCACATGTGACTCCAGTGTGTTGGCACTGACTCTCCCTGGTCTGGCGTCTAACTTAACTGGGAGACCAGATGTTGATGCACTTTCTACAAGTCGCCTGTTCACCTCCATAAGGGCTTCCTTTACAAAACATAAACATGTATATAGACATTATTATAATGTGAAGTGAAATAAGCAAAACCTACGGAATGTGTGAACATCTCGCTAAAAGAAACAAATCATATAGGACGACTTTTATCAGATTATTTGAATGTCCATTCCCGCCAAAGTCATAATAACATACTGATGCGGATATTTTAAAACTCAAGCCTGTGAGTCACCATTGGAGGCCCTAGACTAATGCACAGCAATACTTTTCACTACATGCAGAATCCGTTTATTAAAAAACATAAATTAGATGACCGAAATTTGATCAAGCACAGTCTAATTAGACAACGACAGAAATATTTTGTCTGTAGGCATTCAAGTACATGACATGTGTGAAGTGAAACGCATGAAACTCTATAAGTAAAACACCTGTGTAGGTGGAACACGTTGCAGAGTCCCATCGTTCAATTACTAAATGTTAATTAAATCTTCATATTAGTGGAACAGCTCCTTTGTGGAACACATTTCTGAGCTGCAAAATGAAAGGTATTTCAGTCACACAGGTTTTACTATACTTGTTGTTGCCTTACCTTCTGTTTTGCTGTTGCCATGGTGTTTAGTAAAGATATAGCAGTAGAGTCTCCAGGTTGAGCTAAACATCCACTGACGAGACAACTGTCTTCTGGTATGCTATAAACACAATAGTACAGATGAATACAGTATCATATATACAATATCATATTCTGGGCTCACATTTACTCAAGCTGTTGGTTGCAGAATTTATTGTGGAAATTGTGATTTCATGCAGAGTTTGACGTTTTCATGCAGAAGAAGAAGAAAACTAGTATGTGTGATTTACTTCATCTCATACATGTACATGTCAGACAGGACAATTTTGCAATAGGTCATGAAATTATATCGCAAAAATTGAAAGTAAGTTCACATCAATGGCAAAAGTCTCGATTACGTTTTCTCTTAGATGCTAAAAGAATACAATTATTGTAGATGTACACATCTGCTGGATATTCTCCATATCTACATTGTTAAAAGTGCACGAAAGGCACTTTAGAAATGACAGGTGTAATTTCAAAATAAAATTCCTAAGGCGCTTTAGAAATGTTGGTGTAATCAGGATGGCGATTTTGTAAAGCGCTTTCCACTGAAGCGCTTTTAGAGTTTTTTCAGGTGTCATTCCAGCAAGTGACTTTAAGATTAGCAACCTACTTTGGGTGTAGATCTGTAAGGGAATGCATGTTGATACTGACATCTGTAGAATGAGCGGGGAGATTGGGAAGCTGATTGAGGACACGGTCTAGAAGAGTCTCCATGGAGTGGCTCCCTGGGAGTGCTAGGTCCAGGCTTCGGTCCATGAACACGATTGAAGCCTTCGCCTGAGCATTCTATAAACATATGAAGTATATATGCCAGTATGTAGATATTACAATTGACAGTGTTGATACAATTGACTGTACTACTCTACATTATGTTTCAATGTTTGTTAGAAGTTCCCCTGCCTTTGTACATATGCTCAAAACAAAATAATTTCAAAAGTTTAAGATGTTTTTATTTTCAATGTTCATTTTTCTTCCTTCTTGACCTCTAAACCATGGTGCATATACAAATCCAGGTTGTTCTATTAACGGATTTAAGTCCAAGACTCAATGCATTGTTTGTCTAATCATACCATGAAGGTGTTGTTTCCAAACCTTTGCATTACCGTGCAGCGGCAATGCAAAGGTTTGGAAACATCGCCGGAGTGGAATGAAGCAGCTACAATGCAGTGAGTCTTGGGCTTAAATTCTTTTCACACATAGCAAATTTTTTTCTTAAAAATCATCTTAAAGGAACGAAATCACTAAAAGAAAACATTTTCAATGAATTTTTTTGCAAGGGTCAAGTTGGCAACTCATCAAATCCAATGTGAAATCCAATCCAATCCATTCATCACCAAGACAACAGATGTTAAACTAATGACCTTGCATGTGTTATTGATATTTCATGCACTGTTCATAATGTGAAAACTCTGTTCGGATCGGCTGGAATCGGACATACCTTGCCTAGCTATGAGTGGATTGAGGATAATAAACCATTATTGATCCACAAGAAAATGTGAAAATAATTTGAATGACTGTAGGATCTTTTATTTAGCATTTCATTTATCTTGTATTATATTTATACTATTTGTATAAACCCAATTATTTCTACACATATATTCTTCAACATACGCTACCTATAGCAAAAATCTTAAGTCGTGACATGCTATATGTTAAAAGTACCTTTCTTCTGGTTTTGGCTGGCTATATATGTTAAGAGCCTTACCTTTCTCCTGTTTTTGGCTGGCTGGTAGGCTGCTAGTGAAGATGCAACCAATTTGCTGGTGTTACCAATATAGTAACACTCTTCTTGAACCTTTAGAATCTCCAGCAAACCATTTACTGAATCAACTAGACTCTACAAAACATAAATCTACCATCATGAGACATGCATTAAGAATTTAATAACTAAATGGTTTTTAGACTTTGTCAGAATCCAATGGAGGGATATTTGCTGATGGAGACAAAATAGTTATCATTAATGTTATTTACATTGCATGTATAAACTAGTTCAATGGATGTCTGCAACACCACATTAGAAAGAGAAAGAAGAAAAGAATTACCCTTAGTTGTATGAGGTAGTCCTTTGGTAGATGACTATGTTCTACATCTTCTAAGCTCTTTACCACAGCCTTTCCATCTGACTTCTCTCTGATTAAAAAAGAAAAACATTCCACCATTTAAACGTATCAATATGATTATCAAGATACAATTCAAATATTGAATTTTATGGAGATGAATATTTGTTTCATTATTTCCCCATTATCCACAAGATGTACAAAATATTGATATGATATGACGTTTTGTTTCAACATACTTCAACATGTTTGCCTATAGATCCAAAATTGCTTGAAATTCAAGATCTCCATCATACCATTACAGATGAAAATTAGATTCGGAATTTCCAGAATAATTATTATTTCCAATTATGGCAATTTGCCATAATTCCCGGGAATTAAGTGATGTGACGTCATTTTAAGTGAATATCACTATTTATTCGATCAAAATGACGTCATTGCCGGGGAATACACTTTACAAATGTTTTCTAAGCAGGGCTATCTAATGGAATACCTGTATATATTTTTAGTCACATGGTATCTGATTGACCAATGAAAGAACAAATATCACAGCATGGAAATAATCAAGTATATATTAACCTTGAGATACACAGACATGATCTTTTATGTAACAATCAAACTTCTACTATTTCCTTGATTAACATATTTATTTATTTAACTATATGAAACTTACTGTGTTTTCACTATATGAGGTAGATCAGTGTCTAAGAGAGGATACAACTGTGAGTGAGATGGTAACAGGAACAATTCCTTGGTCACCGGTGCTATGTTTATAGGTCTGTGTAGGACTTCTGCTGTGTAATTCTACAATACAATAATAAACACTTTAAATCAAAGTCTATGAGAGGATAGAATTATGGGTGAGAGGGAAGCAAGAATAATTCTTTAGTTTTTTAGTTATTTTAAGTTGAAAGAATTTGCTACAGGTACTGACTGCTGAACACCATCCACAAATAAGTTGGAGACTATAACAATATGTCACCACTTTTGGCGGTGATGTAAAAATGGAACCAAAAAGAGCTTTCATATTGACAGCTGTTCAATTAAGAGGGGGGTTTCTCTTCCATATCAAACATACCATATTTCCCATCCATTCTAGTAATTGGTCCTGATAATCTGGAAATAACTCAGCTTCCTCCTTGTCTCCTAGGCTGCTGCCATAGCGACAGAATCCTTGTAGCGTAACACTTCCTGTTACTATGACAATTACATATTGGAAACTACTGGCACTGAGAATGTCATGGAGAATGTCTAATGCTGTTCCTTCTAGAGGTGAGCTGATTAGGAACACAGCCTTCTTAGCTTCTTTTCCACCACTCTAGAATTTTAAATGTACATATTGTAAAACATGTTGCACTTATGAAAGCAATTTCCTAGTAAAGTTTATGTACTTGACACTCATAGTATATGTATTAAATCAAAATTTCATTTATATACAAATGTACAAACAAATAATTTAACAATTGACAAATCTATGTGAATGTTGAATAAATGTACAACAACATTTGTTCAATAATCAGTATTTGTTCAATAATCAGTATCCAAAAACACACAGTAACATCAAAGCTGTGTTTTCCCCAAAATTTCCTCAAAAATAAATTTTACATTATCAACATGAGATAAAACCTAAGCGGTTTGAAACAAGATTTTAAATTGATTAAAGTAAAACACATATTTATGTGAGAATTAAAAAAAAGCATCTGAATTGTTGAAAGTCAAATATACTGTTAGTACCATCAATTGAAAAAACTTAGTAATATGACCATTACCTCAAATGATGAGTAATATGACCATTACCTCAAATGATGAGTAATATGACCATTACCTCAAATGATGAGTAATATGACCATTACCTCAAATGATGAGTAATATGACCATTACCTCAAATGATGAGAACTGCTTCACTGCCAATGCTCCGGCCTTGAAAAGTTCTATGACTCCCAAATTCCAATGAAGACACTCTGCACTTGAATCATCGATGAAGACAACAGCTTTCTTGACTTTAAGAAGCACATCTCTCAAAGTGTCCCTTACAGCATTGGATAGGTCTCCCATGGTGAGGTAGTGTCCTTTGAATACCCTGCACACAAAAAAGGTCTGGTTACAAACTGAAGGTGAAGCTCTTTTTTAAGAAGTGAAGTCGAACAAATGTAAAAAGTACTCTTGAAAGGAAGTACAATATAAAGCACTACAGTAAAACCTGTGTATAGTGAACATTTTTTTGCCGAAAAACGTTCACTGTTGGTTGGTGTTCACTAAAGTAAGAATTTGATTTCGAGGCATTTTGCCGTATTATCTAGAGACCAGTTATTCAACAAGGCTAAAAGAGAAGAGGGGATAATCAATTTAAATTCTATTTTCTACCTATGATTATCCATGACATTTAAGCTTTAAGGTCTTGTTTTGTTAAGTGTTATATAAATTGACATATTTTAGATTGACTGTCATCTTAATGGTTCATCTTTTTCATGTCAAATTTCAATCTCTTTATAATTCTTTATAATCTCATCAAGATGATCCTTTATATAGTTGAATCCTTGACACATTTGACTCAGTTAAAGGACGTAATTAAATTAATTAAAGGACATGACAGAGTCAATTAAGGGTGATCATTATATTTTTTATTTCAATCTGTTTTTTAAATTGATGGGGATGAGAAAAAGATTAAATTGGGACTTAGCAGATAGAGGTAATTATAATGATAATTAACCAGATTATCTTTAAAGCAATCAAGGCTAGACACTTTTCCTGTATTATAAAAACAAAGCATATTAAGAATTATAATTAGTCACACCTGTTTCAATAAAAGAAGAGATCAACATCTTTACATGTAATTTAGTCAGGTAATATTAACATTAACTGCTTAACTCTGATAAGGCAGTTGCAGAAAATCCATGAGAAATCTTATATCTGATCCAATAATTCTATTGATTTTGCCAAGATTTTATGTTCACTGTTCACAGTAGGTAGGTGTTCACAATAGGATTGTACTTTAACATGGGAGTCAATGGGGGAAAAAGGTTTTGCCGAGAAAAAATGTTCACTTTTGATAGGCGTTCACTAGGGAGATGTGTTCACTAACTCAGGTTTTAGTTTTACTGTAGTATTACATTTTGCTCAAATACATGTAATTTATTATGTCTTATGTTTACAGGAAAGGGACAAATGAAGAACAGAAAACACATGATGGGTTTTCTAGTATTCTTAATAACGAGACAAATGCCACTCTGTTTGTTTTGTCTATATCTCATGATGGAAATAAATAGATCAACAAAGAATTAAAATCTGAACATGGCTTTTTAAAGGTTAAAACATTGACTTTGAATGAGATTCATTAGAGAAGGTTTTCGACAAGGCAATCATGTCTTCAAGCAAAAAATGTAATTTTCAACTATGTTATCCTCTACACTTTGTCTAGCACCGCGTCACTTTGATTGAATTGTTATGTTTATTGTTGAGAAGTAAAGCTTCTCTGCAATTTTGACAGGACAGAACATAAGATTGCGTGTTCAGTCTAAGGATACAGACTATGAAAATGTGGATGAAAAATAGTCAAAAGTTAGGTCTTGTACATATGTTTCTATTTTTTCATAAACTGTTGCAATATGGTCAATTGATTGCTTATTTTTTGAATTCAAAGTACTAAATAGAATTTTGAATCAGACTGACGCAAATTAATCAACTCCAACGCCCAGTTTGAATGACACTTCCTGTGTAAACAAATGTTTTTCAAAACAAAAATTTATAGTCTATACAGTAGTCTGGATATTTTCACTCCAAATTTCAAAAAAATTCAGAATAGAGTATATAGTATAACTGAATCTGTACGAACTATGTGCACAGTATCATCATATAGAACATTCCTTGATGAATTAGCATTAGAATTATCCACGCCATAAAATTCAAGTGTCATTTGATAGCATTACCAAAGGCCTATTATCACCCACGAAAAATAAAAATTTCAAAAGATATTTGGAAAAATATTCAGTTCCAGTTTTTGACCGATTCGAAGTTTGCAACACTTTAATTTCAGAATATATGTCTAGCCTGTATATAGTTGTGTTCAAGTGCGCTTCTCTTACTAATTCTTAACATCAACAGTGCCAAATAAGATAGAAAATGTGAAAAAATATTTCCAACTCACCAAAACCGGAAACGACAAGATGTCAGCTTGATTTATAACTACAACGAAACGAATAAGAGTAAAAAATTAGAAACTCATAATATTTGCACACATTTATTTTTACTGATCTTAAAAAATTCTTCAATAAATGCATATAATGGCAGAATAATATTCAATCGTCAAAAACTTTGTTTAAATTGTTTCTTTCGATTCAAGTGAGTTTGCCATACAACTCAGAGTTTGCAGACCAAAAACAAACATTTACCTGTGTCAGGTGTGATATAACTACTCATCTGGGTTACTAGGGAGGATCCAGCTGCCATGTCGTCCACAAAGGTTTCAGGAACTGCATTGGAGATTCCTGACATAGTAGTCATAGTTGTATACTTCATTTTCATCCTGTTTGTTGGATTATGGGTGAGATAAATTTAGAATATTTATTTGCTTATTTATCATCATTACATGCACATGTATCAATATTATTATCTGTATCATAAAGTTCATCTATGTCACTTGACAATTGACATGCATTGTAGACAATATTTTTGCTGATTCATGTGTTTGAATAATTTGTAAATCACGTTGCACTTTCGTTACAGTCATTGATCGATCATGCACCACTTTAGGGCTCTTAGGGGTTATCTCAAAAATCCTATGTATTATCTGAGACTAACATAAAACATGTTGTATTCATGTATTATGATCCCAGACTTTTTACTTTTAAATGACAACAATTGGTGTAACTAAATAAGTGAAAAGTGAACCCCCCTTGGCAAATCCTCGATCCGGGTCTGGTCACATGTTAAAACAGTTTTCCCTTGATAGAACCCCCAGATAATTTGTTCAGACATAATAACATTAAAATTATAACATATATGTACATGTACTATACATGCTATAACAATACAATCTCAAGTTTACTTATGAAAGCACTGTTTACAATGAGGCGCTTTATGTACAGTTCTCAAGTTGATCTACTTACTCTGAGGGGATTGATTACATGAGACACAAAATTTGTGATCACAATTTCGTGCAGACTGTTTCTGTGAAATCATGGCATTTTATTATTTTATGGCATTTTTATACTGCTACATTATATTTGCAATTGATCTACTTTAGGTGAATCAGGTGAACTTTGTTTGAAATATTATATGTGATGAGACCACTTTTAACTGGTTACCTATGCAAAAAATAATGATTGCTCAAAGTTATTTAATTAATGGGATGACGCATTATCCATAAAAATACCATACCTACTGGAGAAACATAATGCAGAAGTACAGTGTATCTCACTTTAAGTTGAAATACTTATTGACAGTCTATATTATTCGTTATTCAATACATATAGTAGATATAACCACTACTACAAATTATTTGCTCAGGAAGGGTTTGGTCTATCAGGACAATCAGGCACTATCAAAGTTCTTTAGACTTTCATGTGTTAATCTTCATTTTTACATTACCAGAGATAACATATCAAAAGATAACATTTTAATAATACTTCTACTGTTTGAGGATGTACTTGATATTGAAGGGCACCCGTGTTCTCGATTACCAACATATGTGTGTACAAGGTTAAGGGTTCCATCTCTCCTGACATCCTTGAATTTTACATACAAAAGCCTGTCAAGTAAATTTCCACTAGATTTTATTTTAGAAATAATAATGTCACCTGACTTGTTCTACAACACTTGAGATAATCGAAAGTGGTGATTCAGTGTTAGGCCATAAGCCTAACAAGTAGAACATTTATTATTTGAATGAGTAGTAAAATTAAAGTTTAATCAGTATGGCATAATTGAGAATAAATGCTGCCACTTAATAAGAAATACATGTAATATCTACTTTTTTACATTTCTACATTTTACTTATGACATGATAACTTTACCCCTTCTATTAGCTTGGTTTTGCTCCCCAATCTTATTAATAACAGAGGCATTTCCCTGTGACCATTGGTCCTGATAAACAAGAAGATGGGTAAACATTAGACAAGCAACTTTTTAGATACATGTATGGTTACATATTCATATATTAAAAATCAAAATATCAAAATTAAGTGATTAGAAAGGGTAAAGTTATCATGTCATAAATGCATATATTTTTAGATTTAAATTCATTTTTATTTTAGTTTCTTTATAAAAATACATCAATCAAAAACTAAATATCAAAAGTTACAAGATGCTTTGTACATAATATATACACCACTTCGCAATGAATATAACATAACTTTGTTGTTAGAACATCATCTTCATATTATATCCTTTTCAATTTCCTCTTCCGACATGTCATTCTTGCAGTTTTGTTTAATAGCAACCCATAATGGTTGCATTAGAAGTACATGATACATGCATGATAATCCAACATTTTCCTGTAATTTCAGACATCTCGCTCCAACAGAGGAAGTGTTGGAGGTTACTTCTTAGCAGGGAGGAATATGCACTGGATTCCTGTAAGTAACAAACTGTTTTTCCTCAGGGAACAATACAATCTAACGCTTTAATAATGAAGCATCATACACTATACAGGGAAACCTGTATATCTAACCACCTCTCTTATCCAAACACCGTTCAATGTGAACACCTCCCTCTCCCATTGACTTGCATGACTTACGAAACATCAAATTGTGACCATCTGGTAATCTGAACACTTTAGGCCAGTCCCAGTGGTATTCAGAGACAGCTTTGTATATCATGTAGTTTCCAGACATTTTCCATGACATTTTATGAGACTTACATTAATTATATACTGCCTTAAAGAGTAACCTCTAGAAATAAGAAACATTCTTGAATAATTTTTCTAAAGTGATATTAAAATTCCCCTTACCATAAGATACTGGAGAGGTTAAGCTAACGATGTTTTTCACAACGTAACCGTGAACGCAAAGTACAAAAATTAACAAAGGAATGTATCGAGCGCTCATAGTTTTATGCGCGCTTAGTCTACTTCAGATACTCTTTCAGCTTCAGAGTTTCGGGTTTAGAACGGGAGATTTTGAAATTTGACGTTGGGTCAACGGGAACCATTTTACTCGTGTCTATTGAACACTATGCTGTCAATTTTGATTTCGATGCACAGTTGAATTCTTGCTGAACACGATGATGTATGCCATGCATGATTTAGCGCCAAAAATCTTACGAAACGAGCTCGTTTAAAATATGTATTAGAAGACCAGCTATAAAACCGCATCAATGACATACTATAGAATCATATCACGCTATGGTGTAGTCTAAACAAACACTGGATTTGAACGGCTATTTATATGAGAAGGCTACATGAATTTGTATATGGTCGAGTGATACGTACAGGTTTAGTTTCGATTATATATGCAAAGCTTAACCTCTCAACTAAGTGTATATCTGAACTAAACCTGGTAATAGATTTATAATGTTTGCAGTTCAATTGATTCATAGAAGTTTGTGCTATTGTGTTTTTCAAATGTTTTCCTTTTTTCTTCTCTAAATGTAGAATCTCACGTACATGGTTCTTCTATCTGTAGCTTGGTGCCTCCCTGTTTGCTAGTAATGTGGGAAGTCTTCACTTCATTGGTTTGGCTGGTTCAGGAGCTGCTGCTGGGATTGCTATAGGCATGTATGAACTTAATGTAAGTCGTATTCACATCACACCTCATGAACATAGCAAAATTAGGAATAGAATGGAAACCAACTGACAATGTCCATGACTAGGTTCAACCATGGACTTAAGTCCATGGTTCAACCAATGAAAACATTTTTAATTGTTAAAGTGTACATGCATTTTTGATTTAAGTACTTACCTATTTTTGAAGACACAAGAGAAGCTGTTTTGAATAAAAATACATACATTCAGCTGGTTAACTAATATCTTTTCTATAAAAATACAATAGAGCTTTGAAATCTGAATCTGAAATTTGTATATTAAAGGAAAAAATCTGATTTATTTTAGGCAATATTTGTTGTACTGATGCTTGGATGGCTATTTGTCCCTGTTTACATTGCTTCTGGGGTAAGTTATATTGACAATATAGAAATCTGAAAGATCTCTTGAAGCAAACCACTAGAGTTCAAATTAATATATTGTATATTAGAAGAAAGATCTCTCAAAGCAAAGCACTAGAGTTCAAACTAATATATTGTATATTAGAAATTGCAGTAATACATTATACAAACTGTGACATGAAAATTCAAGAAGATTTCATCACACCTGAGAAGGTTAGAGGGTTGCAGTTTTTTGTGTCACCCTGTAAGTTCAATAATATTATTCATATTATATATCATAATGTATACTAGAATTAACTTTTTGATTTAATGATTTCTTGAATTTTAGGTATTCACTATGCCAGAGTATTTAAAGATGAGATTTGGTGGTCAGAGGATTAGAGTCTACCTAGCTGTTCTGTCTTTACTTCTCTATATATTCACCAAAATATCTGTAAGTAGTAGCCATTGGTATAACTGTATTGGCTTTAATAAAATCATTTTTTCATCAATTTTGATTGTACCATTGTATTTTTGCATTATTTTATATTATCATAGAATTTTATTTAATATTCATGATATATCTTTTATTGACTCAATAACCATGTCATGTAAATGACATAATCGTCACTACGGTGTACAAAAAATTACAAACTACTGTACATCAGTTTCACATGTCAGGGTATGATAACAGAATATCAGTGTGGTGTATCCATAACACATGTTTTTATAAAAATGTTTACATAATATTAATCATTTTCCAAATTTTTAAAAGAGTGATATCCATACTTATGAGGTATTTTTAGTGATTATGTAATTTTCTGAAAAATAAGCTATTTCATGTTTTCAGAAATGACATGAAGTGGAAGCAAGAAATCCTTGTGTCAACCGATCTGTGAGAAAGACTTTTTACTCAAATAGTGGTATATTTTCATTTCAGGCTGATCTATTTGCTGGTGCCATCTTTATTGAACAGTCTCTGAAATGGAACATTTATATTTCTATAATTATTCTATTAGCCATAGCTGCTGTCTTCACCATAACAGGTACACCCCTTTGTTACATAATAAACTCACCCATTCAATCAATTTGGATCAATTCATAACAAGGAGGATTGGCTCCCATGGATGCAACTCAATATTTTCTTGTTCTGATTTTTTTGTTGCGTAAAAAGACCAAAATGTGATTCAAAATTTGAAGTGAAAATCATGGCATTCTTTAAAGATAGGATTCATTGTTGGAAAATATTGAGATTGCATTCTGGGTGCCAATCTTCCTTGACTTTATAGATAAAAAGATGATTCAGAATGATGATAGCATTTCATGAAATACTGTACATAGCTGCCATCTTTATTTTACAACTGTAAATAAGTTTTACAAAATCATCACATTTATTATGAAAATAAATGATTGAAAACTATTGGACATTCTTAAGGAAGAGTATTTCTGTCACACTTCAGTCCTAATTTTTACAATGCAAAAATATATGTATGTTATATTTTGATAGCAATTATAGTTTCCTTTACATTTTCCAGGGGGTCTTACTGCTGTGATATGGACAGATTTTATACAGACCATTATAATGATAATTGGAGCCTTTGTTCTTATGATAATAGGTAATAGTAAAAGCTGTGTAACTGGAACACCTTTGGTACCTCTACAAATATTCCACTTTAAAGCTGTTCCATTTACAGAGGTTCATTGAAAATTCAGTCAGTGGGTCACATGACTTGAAATGTGTTCCACTTTTGGAGGTGTACCATGTATGGATGTGTTCCACTTGTCAGTTTTTACTGTGTAGTGTGTACAACAATTTCTCAGCATAGAAAAATAACATGAGATATTGTTTGGCTCTGAGTGCATTGGGAGACACAAACAAGCAGATTAACAAACAAGAAAACAAACAAACAACTAGACAAACAAGCACTTATCTTGGCTATATTATTCCACAATAAACATTCATCAAGCAATATATGAGATCATAAAGAATTTTGAAACAATCCGTTGTTTGATAGTTACACGCTGTTAATGTTGCCCTTTGTGCTTCCATATTCCAGGTTTTGTCCGTGTTGGGGGGTTTGAGGCAATGATTTTCAAGTATCAATTTGCTGTATCTAACACTACCTTACATTCCAACTCTACATGTGGCTTGCCTAGAAAGGACTACATGCACCTATTTAGGGACCCTGTCACTGGGGACATCCCCTGGCCTGGCATCATAGGCATCACTATTAATTCTATATGGTACTGGTGTGCTGATCAGGTATTTATTAAACTATGTACATTTACAAGAGGACCTCTTCTACACTCTAGAGTGATTCATTGACCGAGCCCTAATACGAGCAAATATCAAAATCAAAATTGTAAAATCATCTTTAGTAGTCAGAGATTTTTGTGACAGGCTATTTGGATTCAGAGTTGTAATAAAGTATTTAAAATGAAAATTATTATTAAATTATAATTATATTATTATGAAATTATTATTCTTTAGTCCATTACACTGAATCTTTCAATAATTGGTGGTGCCTGTTAATACCTTGTATGCTTCATGTTTATATCAGTAAAAATGAACCATTGAAAGGATTTTTCATGTCATTTATAGGTTATAGTACAGCGAACACTGGCTGGGAAGAACTACACATATTCCAAGGCAGGGACCATTTTATGTGGCTATCTCAAGATCCTTCCTCTGTTTCTTATGGTGTTCCCTGGCATGATCTCTCGTATTCTTTTTCCAGGTTAGTGCTTCATTTCCAAGTGAGTCAATCTCTTCATACATGTAGATGAGTGACTAATTTATCTGATGAGTTAATAGCAGTTAATGATTTGGTTACCAAATGTTTCTCTGGCGAATCTCTTTTCAGTATCATATTTGTTTATGATGAAACCATTTTCACCAGTTCGTTCATTCATGGAAAAAACTACCATATTCTTTGAAATAAGCGCCCAGAGTGTCTCGAAAATTATGGTGACTATTGAAGTTTTTGTACATACATATTCCTAATCCTTGATTATGTATCTTGTAGACAAGGTTGCTTGTTCCACACCCGATGAATGCTGGGAAATCTGTAAGAGTCGAAGTGGTTGCTCAAACACTGCCTACCCTACTATGGTCCTTGAACTAATGCCTCAAGGTACAGTATTATACTGCATATGTACAGAGTCGGCCAAAAAATGTCTACAGCCTCATTTGCTTCAAGATTTTTATCATATTGAGTAAAATGTGAAAAGTATAGTTTTTTGGTCAACCTTTATGTATGTGCAATATTCATTCTGCAAATTAATGCAAATAATTTTTATTCTACATGTACATTGAGCAAAGTGTGTTCTGTGTTTCAGTCTTAAGTGATCGTACCATTACATATTTTAGATCATTTAAAAATAAACTGAATTCCTACAATAATGGCATTTTGATTCAAAACTGATACAAATTAAATTAAAATCAGCTTTTTGGCCAATTTTTCATCCAGACTTAATCATTGAAATTCAAAAATAACTTCAAAATAGCTTCAAAGTACATGTAAGTTTAAATAGTATGTAAGATGTGCTTGGGATATTGATCTTTGGACAAATGTGAACATTATAAAATAATCATTATTTCTTTATGATCTAGGTGCAAGAGGGGAAAATAATAGTTAGAAAGTTAGTTTATAGAGTTACTTTTACATGGGAGCTGCATGTATATTGATCATTTGATGGATTTAAACATATGAAAAAAGATATTTTTTGTTAAAAAGGTGCAAGAGGTGTTCTCCTTGCTGTGATGCTGAGTGCCTTAATGAGCTCTCTGACGTCTATTTTCAACAGTAGTAGTACTATATTCACCATGGATGTGTGGACACGTTTTAGGAAGCAAGCTACAGACACTGAACTCATGATAGTGGGGAGGTAGGTCCATGTACTGGTAAAGTGTAGGTATACGAGATAATACATGTACATGCATAGTAAATTCTGTCAATTCTGAAATTCACTGGGTCTGGCCAAAAGTGTTCAAATTAGGAGGTGTTCATATTTCAAGCTTTTAACATGGGAGTCTGTTTGAAGATAAAAAGCTGAGACTGAAAAAGAAATTTGTTTGGATTTGGCCAGTGTTGAACAGATTTTACAAAGCAGGAGTAAGTAAATATGTATGTTATAGCACCCACCTATTAGCGTTTTTTGTTGTTTATCCTCAGCTGTCATGTCATTTTCATGTGTGCTTGAAAAAAAACCTGACTTGGACCAAAACTTACTGACCTCTAGGCTGGAACTCACCCTTTCACCCATTATTGTTACAGGCTATGTCTATCTCTTGCATTTGCCCCTGTTTATCCCCCATGTTTTGTCTATGTTCATATAGGTTAACAGTAGTGGTGCTGGTGGGTGTTAGCATTGCATGGATCCCAGTCATACAAGCCTCACAGGGCAGTCAGCTATTTGTGTATATACAGGTATTGTATACAATATTGTTTGCATTACTTGTATTTTGTTTTACATTGAAATCTATGTACTTTGGAATTCATGTAATCTTTAGGGGAAGCCTAAATTTTATGTTTGAACATTTTGTGTGGACTAAAAAGATAATGATGAGTGTACTGCCTTTGTAAATTTTGTTACAGTTTTAGTTGCAAGTACAAATTTGAAGACAATTTTAGCAATTTATTTAACAAATGCCAGCACCAGCAGTCCTGCTACTTCTAAACACTTTGTATATAGTAAAACAATAAAAACAATCTTTGGAGTCATTTTTCCAAAATTGATGTCCCTCATTCCAAAAGGCCCATTTTTAGGACAAAACTGAAAAATATTGAGTGTGGCTGTGAGCATTTTGTTTCATTTTTCAAACACATTTTATGTTACATGATTTCTAAATTGAATTCCAGCAAGTGTCTAGCTTTCTCCAACCTCCCATATGTGCAGTGTACATTCTAGCAGTCTTCTGGGAGAGGATTAATGAACAGGTATTTACAGGGTGACCCTAAAATACTGTCTCTGCTTCATGATTGCAGAACACTCTGTATATGTGTAATATATTGGCATCCCCCTAGTCCATTTATTAGAGAATCTTTGTGATTTTATCAAACAGTAAAATTGTTAAAAACTTTAAAATAAGAACCATTGTTTTTTGTACAATAAATTTAACAATTTAAAAAATTGACATAAATTAAAAAACATTTTAAGATTATTACAATATGGTTGATAGATTACTTAATCCCTAGGATAACATGTACATGTACAGTATGATATTTCCTATTTCAGGGTGCATTTTGGGCTCTCATGGTAGGCCTGTTGACAGGAGGGATCAGATTTGTCGTGGAATATGCCTACCAAAAGCCTTTATGTGGTGAAGACAGGCCAGATCCCACCCCAGATATAGTGAAGAACTTCCATTATTTGTACTTTGGCTCATTCCTGTTTGCTCTCACACTGCTTGTTTGCACAGTTGTTAGTCTACTTACCAAACCAATTGACAAAAAATATGTAAGTATTTTTTCTTTTATTAAAGTGGTTTCACACAACAGGTTATAGCTAAAACTTGTCCGCAACCGCTTCTCGTTTTTATTGATCTACTACTAACAGATAAATCTTGTGAACATGTTACGGATTTTAGAGACGTTGTGCTAAAAACGTTGTGCAAAACCTCTTTTGGCTTCAAGAATATTTTTGTACAAATGAATAAATGTGTATTACGGTATGTACTTCTCCAGTGTGCTTTAATATGTATGTAAAATTAGCAGTACAATGTGTAATGTGCTATACTCTGTAGTGGGCTACCAGCATATGTAATGTGCTATGATGTACAAACTATAATGTGAAATAGCTAGTAATGTGCCAATATGTGCTTAACTTTTTAGTGTGTTTTTCTCTGCAATGTACTAGCGCTGACATATGTAATTTGCAATGAAGTGATTTGTAATGTCCGGCCAGTATGTATAAATTGCTTAACTTTTCGATAAGCTGTTCTATGTAATGTGCTATTTAGTGTAATGTGCTAACATGTGTAATGTGCTCTCTAGCTCTACAGGCTGACTTACTGGACACGGCACAGTAAAGAACACAGGGAAAATATAGATACAATGTACACTACCCCACAGCCTGTTGAATATAACAGTCAGGGGGAGACCGTCATACTTCCTGTAAGCCAATTCTCTGACAAGGATGCTCACCAGTATGAGACTTTGGGAACCAAAGAGAGTGAAGGAGCCTCTGGATTCTCAGGTAGGGTTGCCTTATATAGCCAGGAGGGAGGGGGGTATGGGGGGTTCGATCGAAATGGAATTTCTTGAAAAGTGAACCCCCTCCCCTTGGCAAAAGCTGGCTATGGGCCTGCTAATTTGGGAGTATTTAAGAACATTTGGAAAGAATGCTGAATGTGAATAACAAATTCTACTGTAGATCTGTGGAATTATCCACTAAAGGTTTGGATAGAGTGGCACTTTTTAAAGTGTTTCTGAAAATCAGAAAAACAAATGCTAAATGAATATGAATATTAAAATTGAGTTCCGCAGAATAAACTAATCTTCAAAATCTATGAAAATTTAAAATCTATGACAATTTGAATAAAATGAAATTATAAAATAACATTTTCATAGAAAACACCTCTCTTACTCTGTTTAGTTGCATCTACATTACATGTATTCATAAATAATGATTTGTAATTAATTTGTATCAAGATGGTCATACAGAAGCCAGTAAAGCTGAAGCTGTTAACTTTACTGAAGTGACAAACACTGGAGGGACTGTGGTGCTATCTGAAGAGGAACTCAGGGAAGGTAAGTGACTACAAGTAAAGTGGAACAATTCGTAAGTTTGGACCACCATTTATAGATTTTAAAGGCATTTCATGCTCGTTCA
The DNA here is from genome assembly GCA_903813345.2 of Owenia fusiformis. Classification (NCBI taxonomy): domain Eukaryota; kingdom Metazoa; phylum Annelida; class Polychaeta; order Sabellida; family Oweniidae; genus Owenia; species Owenia fusiformis. The sequence continues at coordinate 29,798,990 of CAIIXF020000006.1, read as the reverse complement.
TGGGTTTTACTGTATATTCAGGTCACTGTTATCAGTACATTGGATGGTACAGCCATTTGGCTTTCCATTTTAGAATTTCTGCAGTTTTCAGGTGGTTAATATTTCAAAATATTTCTTTTATATACACACTGTTTGTTGCAACCTGAAATGGATAGGTCAAGGTTGGTACAGATCGCTATGTGAGTTTGTGACATTATGTTTTGCTGGGCTATCCCCTTTTTCAAGTTACACTGACAACCGCTGAATTTTGTGTCAAATGTCTTTTTGAAAGTTTGAGCAAAATGTATTAAAAAACATCAAAATAGCTTGACTGGTATACTCTAAGATGTTTTCTTTTTCTTGCTGTGTTTTGTAACCATTTTTGGTACTTTTCCATTGGCCCTTGCACTGTTTTATCCAACCCAAATTTACATTCCCCATTTACCTTGAAAATTCCAAGTAAATTGGTTGAAAAATAATGAAATGACAGATAAATTCCCAGAACCTAGTGATCACCCTGTACATGCTAATTTATTGAGTGACCCTGTATATTTCAGAGGCAAATGCAGATCTTCCATGTTGGAGACGTGCGTTCAACTGGATATGTGGTATAGAGAAACAGCTAGTTCCAGAGATATCTGATGATGAGAGGATAGCCCAAGAGGCCAAGATGATGTGTATTAAAGAAGAGAAGTCTTGGAGATATTTCACAGATATTAATGCCGTAATACTCATGACTATCGCTGTCTTTATCTGGGGATTTTTTGCTTGATGACATTTTTTCTCTAAGTGAGGCCTGTGGTGGTGTTTTTTCTGTGGTACCCTCCCTCAAAAGAAGCCAATTAGATGGTTTCTGAGATACTGTTACCTCAAGTTAAAGTTTATCTCACATAAAAGATATCGTCACCCAAAGGACCTTGATTTTGATCACAAGAAAGAAGCCTCAGTGCAGCAGTGCACAGGCAGGGCTTTCACCTTGGCTTTTTATCTTCCATTTAGCAAAGTGGATATATCCTCTCTGCCTCAAATATCTCTTCCTTCATATGAGGGCGGTGGTTCTAGGTCTCTCATATAGTCTGTGTCATTATCATTCTATGTTGTCATAGAGTTTATTACTCGAAATAGAAATGCATAAAAATTCATTCCTATCTGGATAAAGAGGAATATTTTCCGATGCTCAGAAATATCACTATTGTTGGTTTTTAAATAATTTTAAAATATGAAACATACATATTTGTTTATATATTTTTGTTGTAATACAGCGTTGTATTGATATAGTACAGGGTGATCTAGAAGTAAGATGTTGCCTTTTTAATACCACTTAACCAATCTTCCTGAAGAGTTTTAAGAAGATTGAAGCAGTAGTATCCAAATGGTAATATTTTTTATCTTAATTCTGGATCACCTTGTATCATATACCGGTATACTGTATCTGAAAACTTACAAATTGCAATTTAGTAAAACTATTGAACCTATATATTTTACCCCAATTTTCATTCATGTTTGTGCCATTATATAATCAATGCTTCTTTTGTGATTTTATGATTATAATGTCTTTGTACAGATTTATTTAGATCAAAAATAGATTTATTTTATATGTTTTAAAATTATTCTATAATTTATATCTGCTGGGTATACAGTTTTTTTTAATTGGAAATATAGGTGTCTAACCTCGTATCTTAATGTACCTTAGATGCAGTGCTTGCAGTTTCTTGCACTGGAATAAGATGTTGTAAAACAAACAGATATTAATCAGATGGGAATTATAATGATATATACAGGGTGGGCCCAACCTACGTACCCCAAATTTTGCAGTTATATAGTGCCAAGGGTTCTAAGTAATAATATAATGTAACGAGTCCTTCAACTGGGATTATATTTCATCTAAAAAGAGGAGTTCAATTGGTCCGCCACCCCATTTGATGATAGATTTTAGTTTTAGTCGCCTTGCTGATATAGCAGTATCAATGAAATGTTAGCTATATTTTTTTCAATGTGTCTTAATTGCCAGCTTTAGTTAAGCAATTTTTAAGATCGGGTGCCTTCATACCATCTCCTGGAGACTTCCCCATGCCCTATACTCACTTGGGTTTGAATAAAGGCTATTAGCTTGCGGTCATCAGGGCGTATCAGTTTAGGAACATTATGCAAATTATGCTTATTTCTCATGGCACACCACATGTTTAAGTGAGACGCTGGTGACATATTTTATTCAAGTAAAAGTGTATAATTCATGATCAATGGCTAGATAACAACCTCAAGTTTCATTTGGTATGTGAATTATGATTTTGTATCAAAAATTAAAAAGTTATAGCATTTTGAAAAAAAGTGGCGTTTTTTTGGCCCACCCTGTATATATTATAATTATATACATATTATATATATATTGAGATATAGTTAAAACAGTTTTTACATATCCATACCAACTATTATGTAACTTTAAAAGGGTTTACACACACAGGGTTCTAAAGTGAAAATGTAGTACAGATGTACTGATGATTTGTATAGTTCTTAAGGAAAAGTGTTCACTCAATTACATTATCTCTATATTTTTATACCAAATCTTTTATTCAGCATTTTCAACTTGAACATTTCCAGCTTTAAACAGAATTAGAATCTAGATTTAATTACATTATTGTCCATCTGGGATTTAGTAAATGTACATTTTTGTCATAAATGTATGTAATTGTAGTACTGTAGAGAAATTAATTATTTTTAACCAAAATTATACAATGACAGTGCAATGTATTAAATGATTATTTTTAATGTTAGACTTTAATCAGTATTTTTATAGATCGAAATTGAATATACAATGCATAAATAAAGAATATATACATTATTATAAAAAAAGTTATTTTCCTATTTACATTATATGCAAAGTCACATTGAGCAATGCTACATGAAACTACATACATAAGGGTTATGTACTGGGAGGTTTTGGATATGGGGTTTATCCAGAGGGAGATATGCATATCTATATATGGAAACCTCAAAATCAGGATACGGGATATATCTTACCAACTTATCTCCCTAAAACTCTACTTGGCATAGGATAAGACTTCATATTATCCTTTTGAAGTCATAACCCGGGGGCCATAGACGTGATAGACTAACAATTGGTGAAGACAGGGATGGGGAGGAAGAAGATGAGATTTGAAACAAAATAAGATGTAAGGAAGAAATGAAATGGTTAGGGCTGTCACCGGTTGAGGGGGACACCTAGTTAAAGAAACTAGGGAAGACAATGGAAATGGCTAGGTGGGTGGCACCAAGATGTTCCATCTCCTTCGGGAGATAATCACTCTACCATACCTAACACCTAGAAATGCATAAGATACTTTGTTTGTTTGTCTAATTGTATTGTTTAGTATATTTATGAAAGTGCCTTAGTAACATCTAACATTCAACCGATAAACCATTAATAAGGAACAGACAAATAAAAACAAATACATAATCATTACTAATAAGCCAAATGGGTTACTCATGAACACCAAATTATATAGTAGAGTGATAATGCGATATAATTGATGTAGCTCCTCAACTGTTTCCCCACAGTGGCCATCCAACCAACAAGAAATCAACCAAACGAAAGAATTGTACTGTACTGTATTGGTTGTATTGAAGAAATGATAATAACAACAACCAAACAAACAATCAACCAAAGAGAAAATCAACCTAAGCAATCCAACATTCAAGATTGATTAATCTGTTTCTGAAACTTTGTGGTTTCCGAGAAAACCTGGTTGAACTTGGTGAACTCTTACCTCCCCTAATCAGAATATATAATACCAATATCAACACCTACATTTCTGGACAAATACTATAATTTGTAAGGAAATGAGGACAGAATGAGGCCAGAAGTCGTACGATTGTCGCAAGCCTATCATTTGCGGCTACACTCGCGTACAAAATGGCCTTAACGGGAACATAAAATTCATACAATGTGAAAATAAGGGAACGATCACATCAGAATTATTTCACCCGAAAAAATTATTTTATTTTAGTTGTTATTTTCTTTAAAAAAAATAGTATAATTATATGTAAAGGTTTAATATCCTTTTTTGTTATGAAGTATATTTCTATATGTAGATATAATACCTTTTGAAAATAAATGATACAAAATAGTATGCCAACGGTGTATTTCACATGGATTGTTTAATTTTTATCACCATTGTAAATGATAGTGTAGAGTGACGGCTATGGCCGCCAGAGGGTACTATTAACTCAAGCAACTAGGTGGCACAATGACAGATAGTAAAATCTGACATCTTTGTAGATAAATCCTCATACAAAAAACTGTCACAAATATTCCCATGAGATTTTACTAACATTTAACTCACACGTTTTCAATATCTAAAAATCTAAAAAACGATTAAGAAAAAAGGTTGCAAGGAAAATTTTAGTATAAGTTAAGATGCAATATGCAAGGGTAAAGAGTGTCATTTGCCCCTCCCTACCCCGTAGCATTAAGGAACATGATTGTTAAAGTTTCTATACGTCCAAAACCATACTTTAACAACTACACAATTGTGAAAAGTATAAAAAGTCTGATATGAAAAGTTGACAATACAAATGAGATTGATAAAAAATAAACTAAAATTGGCAGGCTAAAACATGAATATCTCAACCAGTGTTATATTCGGAATAACTAAATAGTTGGATATCGCATTTTAATGCGTGTATTCTAATGCGTAGGGTGACGATATCAATTGCAACCACACTGTCTGGTGTGAGTTTGAGACCAAATAAATATTGGTTAATATAATCATTAAGTCAAAGGTAAGATATGTTAATCTTATTTACCTAAAGGTAAAGTTTGTCTGTTTTGCCAACATAACATTTTGTAATTGATAGCCATGGTTCTGATTGAATTTCTGATTGTTTTTAATATTTCTTGCAATAATCAATTTTACTGTCTACGTTCTCTAGTCATAGAACATTCATGTGACACTGTTCATGGCTTTGAAACAAAATCTTAACGATTGTTCAAAAATCTTAATTGAGCATTTTCATACACGTACATCCAAATATTTTATCAATAATTCTTCCTATCTCTTCACTATCACATTTACTTCCCCAAATCAGAGTTGCTTCTCTCGTCGTGTAAAATTGTTTCCTGGATTATAAACTACCAAATAGTCATTAACAACACTATTTGAAATAATCATTGAAAATTGAACAAAATAAAATTCATAAGGAGACATCACGACCGCGTTATTCTGATTTATTAATATTTAAATATTGAATACACGATCATGATCTCATTTAGCTTCACATAGCTCGCGGCACTTTTAGTGGTGCGATACCCTTCAATTTTAAACTACTCAGTATATGTTTTATCAATGGACACCTGTAATTACACTTTCTGTTATTGTTTTGATAATTATCAATTTTAATTGTTATTTTCCGGTTATATATTGGTGCCATTCTAACTTTTTGTAATGATTGTGTAATTTGAACCTAATAATGGGGTTAATTGCTGCACCAGGCGTTTTTTAACAAAAATATAATATGATAAAATACAAATATCGCCAATCCGGGATTTCACAGACTTTATATAGTAGGGTAAGGGGAGGGAGTAGCAATGTGTTGTTTTCACAAATCTCTGCTCATGATCTTATTCCTTAAAGTGGCAGTAAAGAATAGAAAGTGAAAAATATCAGAGGGGCAATGTTTTCAAAAATGCCGCCCTGAAGCTAAAATTTTATTTACAAACTGATCAATTTATAATTGAGTTCTTTATACTTTTGTTCATCAGGTCTGCTTTTTAAGGAACTGCTTTGTATGGAAATCAATTCATTAATTAGTCTCAGCTATACCGTCTTTTCCCTCGATGAAGACATTAAACATATAAGAAGTATCAGCTCTCATAGCTAGGTAGACTGAAGACAGAGCGTGTTAATCATAAATATTTCTGGGAAAACCTTTATGAGATGTACATGTACTCTTAAAATGTGAAAATACACAAAATGTAAGCTTTTATCGAGTCAGTAGATAATTATGCAATTTTCACAAAATGTGCATATGATAACCTATGATAACTGAACCAATCTATTTGTCCAAAGGGAACAAATGTTTTGGGGGCAAGATTCGATACTGAATCTATGTTGACCCAGACTATTTTAAAACATGAAATCACTTTATAGATGTCCCCGGGTAGAATACTGAAAACTTTATTGTTTTTAAACTTTAACACTAACTCTAAAAAGTGAATACGAAACATGGGATCACAACAGTGTGTAAAGAGCTAAACATACAAACGATGCATGGGAACCACAGAGATTACTCAAGGGGCATATTAGTAGCATGCTCAAGACAAAAAATTAAAACAATGACGACGCACCTCCCAATCTCTAAAAACATTTACCAAATTACATTTCGGATTTCAAAAATCAAAATGCTGAACTTTCTGAGGGCAAAAACCATCTGTGTTAGCTAAAGGAGGTAGCAGTTGACGAAGATCGGGTTTGAGCGTTATCAAACAGACTGACAAGACATAACGCCTAGAGACCAATGATAGCCCCAATCAGACGGTCCAACAATATGTTGCGCTGATTGTAGGGGGCAATTAGGCTGGGGATAAATTAGGGGGTGGGTGCAGGTGGCACGTGCCATTGTCTGTACTTATCACCAGCTGGCTTCCCGGCTACCTTTAAAACCACGACAACTTGCCTCATTTTCATTTATGCAGACGACACTTCGAGAAACAACACCTCCAAAGATGAACCTTGATTTATGGACATTTTTAGGATTTTTAAAACATACCATCGTGATATTTAACAGGCAGTTTTAAAGTGAAGCTAAGACAAAGGTAAAAACAATGGTTACATTTCATTAAAAAGCACTATATTTGATAAATTGTTATTTGGTGGATAACATGTAAGTTGACGTAGTCCCAGGGTTGTCTTTTTCACAACTGGAGATTACGCCAGCTTGTCTGTTGTGCGCCTCAACCAACCGGACAATCTTTACTCGGACAAATTACACAATTCGCAGATTCAGAGAGTGCATGAGAATCAGGTAGATATCTTAAAAATTATTTCGAATTGTTCGTGATAAAGCAAAGGGAAATGGATGAAGTTAGCTAGTGTTGGTGTCAAATTGACAGAGTGTACATTTTATATTCACCAGTCAATTTTGACACCACCGCTTGAAAACTTTAACGATCTACAGACTCCGGAAAGTACCAAACAGAAGGGCCAGAATTGAAAAAGACTCAACAAAATGGAGGATAAAGAAAGGATAAACAGACAATACATGTGGAGCAGACAGATAAATCTTTCTCAACGTGTCAAAGGGTAAAAGTGGTTAAAGTCAAGATTGATGACATATTGCCATTGATTGATTCTAAAATTGTGCCTCTAGGCCCGAACCACTCTCTTTATCGCTAAAAAATTAATTTCTAGTTGTAAAACATCTGGGTTTCTGTTCTCACTACCATTTAAAATATGTTCAAAATATGAAATATATAATTACAGAATCAATTGTTTTCAATTACATTTCAGTTAAATAAGAAATCTGAACTATATGTTATATGCATTTGCTGCTGTGAAATGCAATAGGTCTGAGATTGGTTGCTGTGGTTACTCTGAAGAAATCATTGTTGATTGCTATGGAGACATCGAGGCGACTCAGGGCAGTAAGTTGATATAGTCCCAGGATCTGATGCCACCCGGGACTACTTTAACTTACAGCTCGAGAGTCCGCCGTTGAACAGCATACAGAAAGAGGGGACTCCTTATCTCCAGTTGCTATGGAAACCGACCTGTATACACAACTGTGGTAATATAAATACGTGAAAAAGTGTATTATGTCACTATAATGTTTTCCCGGATGTTGTAATCCAACCTATCCTTTTTATCCCTCCTTATCCCATTTCTGCACGAAAAATTCATCCGTCTACACCATCATCAAAAGTGTAGAAATCACTTGCCACAATGAAACAAGTCCATTTTTGTTTAAATCTGTGTCCGACTGTTTCTGATTTTAAGAGCCTCGTCATACTTTGTATTTCAAAAAACTTTCAGAAATCGATTCTTAATGAAGCTTTTTAAAAGTTGAAACTCTGGCCTGAAAATTAAAAAAGACTGGCCTGAACATAGATACTTCTGGGTTACACTTCCCTGTAATAGCACCCAGGCTCAAAATGCCAAAACAGGATCCGGATCTGTATCCGACTCTTGTGTTGATACCTCAAAGAAAAACTTCGAGCGCGCCAGGACTCGAACCTGGAATCTTCTGCTCCGTAGGCAGACGCGTTATCCATTGCGCCACACGCCCATTGGTGAGATAGCCTCATTTGCCATTTTTCTAGTTTTAGTAATAATGTTTATGAATAAAGGCACTGCTACAGTTCATTATGGAACCATAATGCACTGTTAAATAGAGCCTTTGCTCAGTTGACCACATTTCTTGAATATCAATGCACTGAAATACTTTACGCTAGTTTGCTGAGACACACGACTTGACATATTTTGATATTGGCTACAATCATTGAGAGTGATGAGATATATAAGACCTTATTTGAGGCTGACCAAATTGCAACAAATATGTTTCATTTTAAAACCATGAGCATTTTACCATTCCAAATAGTATGATATATTGAAAATATGCCCATGATAACTTCTCAAATGAACTATCAAACTTTTATAAACAACGGTTGCTCATAATATAAAATGTAGTAATTGTAAATCTAAAAGATACTAAGCTTATAATCTTAGATGCTCTTAAAAGTGACGAAATGGTTGAAAATATCAATGTGGGCTATTTCTGATCGGTTATTCTATAGGAACAACCTATGGTTATAAACACAATTTTGAGGAAGCTTGGTAGCTGTCTAAAATTGACACAAGCTTCACGTTTTTCGGAAGAGAACGATTGATTATTGTAATTTGGTCCCTGTATGGGCATTAGTGAAACCTATGGTCTCTGGAAAGACAATTGAGAGGAGGCATTAGTCCCAGTAAGCCCGTAGCCAGTTGGGGGGGGGGGGGGCAAAAATTCTTTCAAAATCATTCAATTTTTCACCATTTCGAGCACCTTTCAAGTGATTTTAGCCATTTTGGGCCAAAACGTTAAATGTGAATTCCTAGAATTTTTGAAAAGTTAATCCCCTTGGCAAAAGCTGGCTAAGAGTTGTGGTCATAATATGACATGTTGTTTACGTACACGTTCTTTAAGAAAACATATAACTTTTAACCTCCCTAATATTCTACCAGTAAGCGTACAACACAACATAATTTTACTAATGAATAAAACGATTTGTACTAATATGGCACACGATGTGGTCAAATGTTCTCACAAAATTTCTGTATTGGGTGTTTAATTCGCATCCGCAGATTAGCAACAGTGGAAAACTATTTGGTTTACACGTACATGTGTTTTCAAAAGTGTGAGATAACGGTGAAACGTAGGTAGTTGCTTTACTGAGAAGATAAACTAATGAGAAAAATACATGTTTTAAAAAAGCCAGGGGGAGTTGGGAGTTTGACATTTTTATAGCAGTTAGTTTGGACACTTATTACAATTTCTTGACAGAAACACATTTTTCAACTCCAACATTAATTTGCCAGGTAGCTCTCTAATGGATATATCGTTAAAGTGTCTCTAAGACAAAAGCGTTGATATAAGGGGCTGGGGGAATGGTGACGATCATTGCGAAGGGACGTTTGGGACAACCAGTTTACATAGTGCTCAGGAAAGATGCTGAATTTTCTTAAAAAACAAGTGGAAGAAGAAAATAAGAGTGCTATATTGTATATCTTCAAGACAAAAGTATTTTGTCACAATTTAAACAGCAAATGCACAAATCAATAATGTTTGGAGTAGTTCCTGTCATTTGAATATTAAGTAGACGACATTGTTTGATCGAGAGTGGGTCGAAGACGACATTGCCGCTGGCGTCGCGGATGGGTCTAGTTGGACCGGGGTTGAGTAGTGGTGAAAAAATTGGCAACGTACAGTCCAGGGTCCTGGGGAGGCCACGTGAATAACTGTGGATTTCCCATGATCCGTAACTGTATGCTGCTTGAATCTACTGGTGCATGGGGAACCAACAAACACCGGCGACAAAAGCCAGCTTTCAAATTAAAACAGGACTGAGCAAAAGATTGGGTTGGGTCGGAGTCGGTACAAATTGCGCCCATACCTGTGACTAGCTAAAGGCGTGTTAAGGAACCAATATCATTATGGGCAATTGGCTCATTAACATTTAATAATTAAAGAGACGAAGTGGATAATTTCCAACGATGAAATTGTGTGGACATCTGTTTTGAATTCAAATAAATGTCAACCGTTTTCGGAAATTATTTTATGTTTTATTAATTTTACATGTTGAATCAAGTACAATAAGATTCATCAAACATACAAATCTACAAAGCCCCTCATTAATTATATATATTTATTTGCATGTACATTAAAGTACTGGATCTGGATCTTGTCCCTTGCGTATGTAACGTGGACACCATTAAGGAACGCCTTGTAACTTTTGTCTTACTATTGTTTGTTTGTTTGTTTGCTTGTTTGTCTGTCTGTTTGTTTGTTTAATATACCATATTAAACTAACCAATCATTTCATCTCATTTTCTCCTGAGGGATAATCCTCACCTCTATATCCCTCGGACCGCTTGGTTATTCTACTCAACCCTTGTTACAATATTAATTCCAATTTCCTCATCCTCTGCACTCGGAGGATTTAACCTTTTTATGAAAAATCTGGTTGGCTTGTTAAACTCTATTGCATGACGTCCCAACTGACTGCAGATACAACTTGCGTGCAGTCAATGTTGACATCATCTCAAGAGATCACAGTCAATGCTGATATCTTTTGAAGAGACCATAGTTCAACGATGACATCATCATCGTAAAATGTCATTGTTATAAGGTTACCTAAAGAGATCATAAACCAATGTTGATATCAACCCCAAAACAATTATGCAAAATATTGTATCATTATTTTATTTTTCTATATACTACTCCGTACACATACGTTAATTAATTACACGATGCGTCTCCAAGATGATTTTATTTTCGATGAAATCACCAGTCTTTGATGTTGTTTGATTGAGCCTCCCGCAAGTTAGCATAATCGCAAGAGGACATTTCTACCTTGGACTACGCCAACTTACAAGTCACCCCTTACTTTATCCTCGTTTTGTGCCTTTAGTTTCCCCGCATCTTTGTATTTTTTTCTAATAAATATATAACTAACTAAATAACTGTATTTTTTATCATTTTCAAATTTTCTTGTAATCGTCCATCTGTGCCCGCCTCTTTTTCTTTCATTCAATGTGCGTATCCTAGTAGAGCAGATGCAATGTCGATCTATGTAAGATATCAAAATTCCGAGTCTCAAAATACCCCGGGACTAGGATAACTTACACGGACAGACATTCAATGTACCACATTACCATAGCAACGATACTCTTCACCATAGCAACGAGGGTTGTAATAACAGCAGCGCTGCTCCAAGTGTTCATACCATTGCAGAGCATCGCCTAATCTAAATGAATCCAAAATCCAGATGGTTTCCTTGCTTCAACTAGCAGACACAGACCCATGTATAAGTTTGTACGATGCTCATTGCTCAGATTTCCAGAGAAGTTTGAAATACATTTAGAATGAGTCAAAGTTTTATACTCTGTCCCTCCACCAGGTTTGTTCCCATGAGAAGCTCTGATCACAAAATTTATATCAAAGCAAAAATTAAAAACTATTTAAAAAAGACATAATTAAATGCGTGGGAATGTCATTCTGAATAAAGTTTACATTTTAAATGGCCCCGATCACTGCATTGAATGGAGTTTTCAGTATTTTTTCATCGTTATAATTACCCCTGAAATACGCCCGGAGAAGTGAAACAATCGCATTATGCTCGTGTGTTATCATAAAGACTCGGGCTGATTAAAGTTAAAACAAAAGGTAGATAATATAAAAAGTTTCCTAAATTAGTTAATTCAAACTACAAAATTAATTATTGTATAATTTCAGATGATAAGCGAAGGGCATAATTAGCGTGGTACCAGTCTGCCACTGGACTGGATCGGAACAATCAGCATCTAATGTCCCAATCTGTGTTATACCCAGGCTGATATCAAATTGCCAAGATTTCAAGAAATCTAAAAGAGCAACCTTGAAAGTATGATACCCTACGGACAAAGATGCCTTGACACTCATTAAAATATGTAAAAATGTTTAAAACTGAAGTGACAACAAAACATCATTATTGGAGATCAGTCCCTTTCTAGAGCGATATTGCTGTTGTAAAAACAGAAATATGTGATGAGTATCAGAATGAAAAAGGCACCAGTTAAACTGATAAGATATCATATAACTCGAGATGGGACAATTTATGAACGGGACATATTTTCTTGGAAGAATTATCATGACTCAATAAATGATTTGATATTTTGTATGACGAGAACAGTCAATTTATCAACACGAAGGTGGACTGCGTAAATTATTTACCCCAGTGTGTATACTCTGGTATCTTTTCATAAAGATATTTTTTTATTTCATCATTTACTTATATTACATACAAAATATGAATAGAAATAAATATGAATGAATATGAATATCCACAGTGCTAAAACAGTTTCCCTTTCTATGACATGGAATATAGATTCATAAAAATGTAAAGGATATGTATCGATATGGTGAACTGAATTCAACAATGTTTTTCTCTTAATTTATATATATTTTATATAACTGTTTTTGTTAACATTTTTTTGTTTTTAGTGCAATTGTTTTTTGTGCCTTTCTACCAATTCTTGAGAATGGAATAAAATGTCTTTCCGAACCTTGTTGGAACAAAATAGCATATATGTAGAATTTTCTTAGACCTCTCAATATTATAGTTATACAAAGGAAATTTTGGTTGATTTAACAAAAAGTATGCAAAACCCCCCAAAATAGATAAAAAAAATTAAGATAAACCTTTTATTTCATTAACAAGATACTTTTTTAAAATCAACCCAACTTTCCTTTGTACAATTACAATATTGAGAGACCTAAACACGTCGTTTTGTTCCACTGAGGTTCAATAAGATGTTTCATCTCATTCCGAACATATGATACCAAGAACGAAAGAAGTGTCTGATGTGTTTTCTAAAACAATATTGAGAAAAGTATATACAAGTTGTGTATATATATATAGTACTATATATTTAAAATTATAATGTTACCATCCAAAAGATGACCATTAAAGTGACGATGTGTAAAATTTCCAGAATGTCTCGATGACTAATAATAAATACCACTCCTTTGTAACAAAGGCTGTTCTGATATCAAATCTTTCCCAACTCTCATGATCTTCATAAAGATGGTGCCCCTGGTCAAGATAAAATAAACTGACGCTGCAATCTTTATTTAAAGGGGGTATCAGATCTAGCTAGCAACAACAAAAAATATATATTATATTTTTCTGAATATTTTGGGCTCATCATTCCTTCTCGTGTCCATTTCTAAAATCCCCCATCTTGTCCACTCTATTTGAAGAAAACTAACGATTTGTGCACAAAATGGTTTTTTATTTGTAAGTGTGATCACCACTTTTATCATCTAAGAGAAGTTACACATTTGTGGCAAATTGTGCAATTTGAATCTGAAATGATTTTACCAGTTGAAAACATATTTTTGGAAATATTATATTTGAGATGGTAAAAAATACACTGTACGGTCAATTGTAGATTTATTGCACAGTATTGTACATTAGCTTGCAATTTTGTCACCCCGTATAAATCTGATTCTGCATCCGGCTTTAATCTTTTTTCTCCTTTGCAGCTTCATGTAAACAACAACACAATTAAGCTTCTCAAGCTCCTTTACGTAATATGATTTCCATGTTTTATTAGATTGATTATTTACTTTAATAACACCAAAAACGCACTTTGCGCAAGTTGTACTTGACCAAATTAACTTTTGGCAATAAGCAATAGAATGAACTTATAGATTGTTGCTTGTTTTATTCTTGGATAGATTTGACAAACATTATAATCTTAATACAAAATTGTTTTTTTCCATCTTGAAACTTTGCATGAACCAAAATAATTCGATACGCCTTCTATCATTTGATGTTTGACACGATGAAAAAAGTGCTCCATTATCGTATCGTTGAAAGTGTTTGAGATCTATTCTTATCAAATACAATGCAATATAACTTAAAGTATAAATGCAATTTACTCAACTATACACTAACCGTTGAATTAGAAAACGATCTATATAGTCAAGAAGTCAATCCCTTCTGTTTACACTACAGATGAAATAATACAGACCTAGAGTCACAAACTAAATCGAATCCAGGTTTCTAAAGACTAACGGATAATCTTGAGCACTTCAACTTTCAAGTAAATCGAAAGTCATTGGGCTATTATCAATTAATAATTATTTCTTTTTGTTTGTAAGCAGCTTCGTGCGACCTTTCGAGGCAAATGTCTTTAGAAATTAAAACCATAATCTTAAACGTATGTACACATTCATACAAAAACAACTATTATCCTCCCTACATCTGCTACCCAAGGGATCAATTTTTTAATTAAAATATTTTCTTTAGATAACATTGCAAGTTTGTTTTTCATCTATCACTTATTGAAACATATTCTTGCACATGCTATTTTGATTTAATTAAAGATGTTATTTTTACATTTAATCTTTGTATTAGTCTACATGCGTGATTAAAGACGCAGTATTCAAAAGACGTTACAAGAGGTAAGCGCAAATATCAGATCTTAAGAACCTTATTTAATTACCTCATACTTTTGTAATTTTTTCTAATATTTTTATTATTTTTCTTTATTGCATAATTCTAACACTACAAATCAATATTATATACTTTATTCAAAAATAAGGTGGAGATAATACTTTTTAAGATATTGCAACATTTTAGAATTTGTACTTCTCTAAACTTTTTCCCAAATTTCGTCATCGTATAGCTTCACACACAAAAGTTGCATGTGATGCAAACATTTCAATTTAGGACGCCTTAGCTATAGAATCGCAATGGCCTCCAGGACCGAATTCGTCCTGCTAGTGGCACTGACAATTTGGTCATCGACCAATGCTGACACGACGCCTCCCTTTCCCCTTCCGGGCGGGGATATCATTTGCCCAGACGGCTATGACGCAATTGGTGGAAGTTGTTTGATGTATTCTAGGACGCCGAAAAATTTCACAGACGCATCAAAAGTCTGTGACCAAGATGGCGGAACTCTTTTCTCCATTACAAGCATGGATGAAGCTGAATCTATCACAAATGAAATGTAAGTAATGCAGTTGAGTGCCATTTTTGATCGAAATTCAAAGCTATTCTAAGCAGTTATTCTTGTAAATGATACAACAGTAATAACTGTCATTTTAGTGATCGCCGCCTTCGATCTACGGCAACCGTACAGCGGCCGTAGCTTTCCAAAATCAAGTGGAATATGCAGCATAAAATATTGGGATAAGCAGTACGATGTAGACTTTCGATATCGATTTTGTGAAGCTACGACCGCCGTGCACCCGCCGTAGAGCAAATGTGACTGAGTCTTTACTAATAGTAAAGTTTCCATATCGCTTTTGAAATCTCGCTAAATCTCATTTTTCGTGAGATTTTAAGAGATTTGCATATTAGACCTCTAATGACTTACATTACCTTCTTTTAAATGGCATATTTGAATTCAGTGAAATGTATTCTCCTATTGATTTACACAGTTATGTAATTTGAATAATTTTCTAAGACAATATCCATACTGTAGATGCAATGCTAAAATTCTTTAAAACCTTGGATTACTTGTATGTCAACCAACATTTGCATGTTTAATCACAACATGTACATAAACAGGGTCATCATGTGGTATATCATTCAAGTTTCATACAGATTCAACTAACACACTTTGATAAATCATGAAATTAAGCCACTTTTCAAAGATTTTAACATGTAAGTGAATGGAACTCTAGCCCAGATTAAAAGCTGAATAAAAGATGGCAGCACTAGATTTCATTGATTTTTCTGGTATTTAGAAACTATCCATTTAAATAACCGTATTTGATTTATTAAAATGCATGGGCTCATTAACTTTTTTCTTTTATTTCATTCATATATGTTCGAAATGCAAATTGGTGTTTCTAAATAAATACATATATTTATCGTTTTTGTATTTTTTGTATTCTATACATGTCACAGTAATATTTTATTTCACACAATGGTCGTCATGCATGATTCTATTAGCTTTACAAAACGTGTTAATTTGCTTCAAAATTTATTCAAATAAGCTTCAATTGCTTTCCCCTATATTTTTCATATAGGCTGAATAATCCAGAGATTGGTCCCGTGTGGCTGGGGCTCGAGAAGGATCCGTATGAGCGCTGGAGCTGGTCAGATGATACGCCATACCTCACTGCGCCTGTAAGCAAAATTTTAATTCATAGATGATATAAAGGAATGTTTAACTTTTTAAAAAACAGAATGATATACTAGTAGTTGTCGCATAGCTCTAATTATAAACCATGTCATCTCATTTCTTCTCAGTTCCGAGTTTGCTGGTGAAAATTGAGACAAGTAACAGAATGGATACATCTTGTCCGTAGCCAGGTTTTACCGAGGGGGAGGGATCTATTGCCAAGGGGGGGGGGGCTTTTTTACACTTTTGGCTATAAATTTATGCGAAAAGTGCTCAGAATAGTGAAAAACTGCATAATTCTGAAAACTTTACTGGCCGGGGGGAGCTTCCGCTCACCCAGCCCCCCCCCTCCAGCTGGCTACGGGCCTGAACATTGATACGAACATAGCCTAACGCCGTAAATGGACTTGTTCATGTTTTGTTTGATTGTGTTTTAGTTAAATACAAGGGATTGTGGGGCAATAGACCCAGAAACTGGGTTCTTCATCAGTGAAGAATGTGACACAACAGCACCTTACATTTGTGAATGGGGAACAGAGTATCGATCTACTTGCTCTGAGAATGGACCTCATGGTTACTCCTCGTCTAACGACAATCTTGATAATAGAGAACCGTCAGATGAGGCCGCTTTGCATGATGAGACATATGCATCTGACCTTCCTAGAACTGTTGAAGATATTGGTGGAGAAGCTGAAAGTGATCGTCCAAATGGGGAAAGTCCTGAAAGGGATGAAGGTGGTGAGAGCAAAAGTCCCAAATCTGGAGATGCAAGTAACAAGAGCAATGGAGGAAGCAGTGAGAGCAAAAGTTCCAAATCTAGCGGTGAAAGCAACACAAGTAATGGAAGTGGTGGAAGCAAAAGTTCCGAATCTAGCGGTGAAAGCAACGAAAGTAATGGAAGTGGTGGAAGCAAAGGTTCTAAAAGTGGAAGTGGAAGCAACGAAAGTAATGGAAGTGGTGGAAGCAAAGGTTCTAAAAGTGGAAGTGGAAGCAACGAAAGTAATGGAAGTGGTGGAAGCAAAGATTCTAAAAGTGGAAGTGGAAGCGGTAATAGTGGGGGAAGTGGTGAAAGCAAAAGTTCCATAAGTGGAAGTAATTCGGTAAAAGAAGGAAGCGAGGTTGCATCGTCATCGAGCTACCGACGTCTCCAACGATACAGAAGATCAGTCGGTAAAAGTCAAAGTGACGGAATCAGGTCTTCAAAAGATTCTGCTAAAAGCAACGAAAGTAAGGCTAGTGGAGAGAAAAGCGGCAGTGGGGACAATGAGTCTAAAAGTGAGAGTAAAGGCAGTGGAAGCAAAGACAGTGGAGAGAAAAGCGGAAGTAAGGATAGTAAATCTAAGAGCGGTAGTGAGAACAGCAGTAAATCGGGAAGTGGCGAAAGTAACAAAAGCAGTGGAGTCAGATCTAAATCAGAAAGTGGAAGTAAAAGTAGCCAGGGAAGTAGAAATGGAAGCGGAAGTAACTCAGGTCTTATTGATGATGTAATAACTGAATTAATTGATGGACCAGATTATGCCCCATCAAATGAAGATAGAGGATCAGAGCAAAGCGACCCAACTGCTGAGCAAAAATGTGATAAGAACAAGAAAGTCAAAGGTGAGTCGTGGTGTAATTTGCAATAAAAATGCAAGAAAGCATTTGTTCAGTTAAGTATCAAATAATATACTATGGTATGCTCGAACGTAAAGCTACATATCTTGCTATATCTCAAATCAATGTCTAACTAAGAGATCATGCATATGTATGTTTGTTCTAGTGTGCCCAAGAGGTTCAGTTCCTTTGAACGATGGCAGTGGACGATGTCTCCAGTACATATCCGAGAAGACAAATTGGCACAGGGCTGGTTTGAACTGCAATAGGTAAGTGATGTTATGGGAGCACATTAGTCGGATTTCCTTTACATTCTCAATGCACATTGATGGATCCTGAAAATAGCGATCATAATGATTTGCATGGAAGAGGTATGACTCTCACATTTTGAATACAATTATTATACTGTAAATGTTACCCTTTCTGATAGTTTGGATTATCTTCTTACACTAATGTACGTCGTTCTAAGCTTGGTCACCTACTCGCCCTTCTTGTTTGTAAGAATTTCAAGTACTGTACCTGAAAGTGACATCACAAAAATGTTATTGTTTATGTTTAGACTTGGCGGGAAGCTTGCAATGGTAAATGATTCAAACGTGCTTGAGTTTGTCCGACTAATGCCTGTACCAAAGACGTGTACCAAAAACGCAATACTCCCAAAAGAAAATTACGAGCCTGAACCTGAAGAAGAAATTGAAGAGTTAAAAGAAAAGAGCAGTGAGAAAAGTGCGTCTAGTGGCGAAAAGAGCAAAAGTGGTGAAAACAGCAAAAGTAGCGAGCAAAACAAAAGTGGCGAAAAGAGTGAAAAAAAGAGCCAAAGTAGTGAAGAGAGTGTCGAAAGTGCCTCAAATAAAGACAAAAGTGGTGAAAAGAGCAAAAGTAGCGAGCAAAGCAAAAGTGGTGAAACGAGTGTCAAAGTTTCCTCAAATAAAGACAAAAGTGGGGAAAGTGGTGAAGATGAAATAGAAAATTCTGCCAACAGCGGTAAAAGTAATGAAAAAGAAGATACGAAAAAAGAAAGGAGAAGGAAGAGAAGTGTAGGAGAGAGTTCCCAAGATTTAAATGAAAGCAGAAAAGAAAAAACGAGTAGCAAGAGTAACAGTGGCAGTGAAAAATCTGGCAGTGGAAGTGAAGACGGCGGTGGTAAAATTGGCAGTGCTAAAAGTGGCAGTGGTAGTAAAAGTGGCAGTGGTAGCAAAAGTGGCAGTGGTAGTAAAAGTGGCAGTGGTAGTAAAAGTGGCAGTGGTAGCAAAAGTGGCAGTGGTAGTAAAAGTGGCAGCAGAGGTCAAAGTGGCAGTGGCAGTAATCGTGAGGGCGATGAAGATGTTGACATGCTTAATGACATGATGACCAATGACCCAGATTATGATTGCTTCGAAAGGTTTGTAAAATTGAGACATATATCTAGAAACTTCAGACAAGATTTATACTATATCTAGTACATATGGTCCATATGAGAAACTTCTCGTCGGTTAAAAAAGGCGTGGCGCTGCTTTGATTTTTATTCGAATTTTGCAATGTATAAAGTAGCTAGTAACTAAGATTTAGATTTATAGCTAACGTGCATACATTTCAATTTCTACATTAAATAATACATGTGCATTAATTCTTTACCATTAGCTTTGATTATTATTGGATTGGTCTGAACGATGAATTCCAAGAGGGTGAATATAGATGGCGTTTCAAAGACGGAAGAGACTATCCAATGGGTGACTTTACCAACTGGCGAATCGGAAAGGTTTGTCGACTTATATTATCATTGTGTTCGTTTATCTTATATGGATATTTTCAGATGCAACTCACCATGCTTAGGGATCAGGAAATGCCTTACAACCGGACTTGCAACTCACGTTGTATGGACGAATGGAGTACTTAGATGATAACTTTGGAAATATTTGATAAAATATATACTGTTCAGTATATTTTCTTAATCATTGCATGTACCAATTTTGAACACACACAATGTCTCCATGTTTGTAACATCGAGTTTGTTATAAAAGTATTAATTGTATTCTAGCCAAACAGTGAACCAATGAACACAGCCGACTGTGTAATGGTAAGTGCACTTCAAGACCATGTCTGGACAGATGGCGAGTGCGGCGAGGATCACGCCTACATGTGCCAGTTTGATCCAATAGATGACTGCGAACAGGAGGAGATAGAAGAGGAGTGTGACGCACTTGGTTGGGCAGATGGTAAGTCTCATCTGCAATTGCGGTCTAGAACTTTGGCTTGTTGGGAAGTATGCATCAACTCCTCAAAACGTTTAGCCTCTAGGTTGAAAAGCGGATTCTCTTTGGTCATTCCTCTTTGACAAAATTGCTTATATATTTACTCGACCATAATTCTGTTTCAGTTGTAAAAAATAAGATCCTTATCTGAGCTTCGATTGATCACTTGGTGCATTTTCAGATGTTCCAGAGGGTGTATCAGATTCCTTTGGCGGAATATACTTCAAGTATTTCGACGAAGCAGTAACATTTGACAAAGCAGATGCAAGTTGCCGAGGACAGGGTGGGGTGTTAGCAATTCTCAATGAACCTGATAGTCAAGAGTTCTTAGAATCATATCTTGGTGACATTGGGTGAGTGAGAACTCTTTGTAGTTTACAAGTTAAAGACAAACATTGATGAATTAAAATACATCGATCTAGAAAACATAGCTAACATAGGACAAGAAATGGAGCTGAACTTTTTCTTCATTTATATGATGATGTTTTAGAAAACCCATATTTAAAGAGCCAATCAAAATAAAGAAAAGAGTTACAAAGGTCTAATGTTTTTTCTATGCGAACTGATTTACTTGTATATTATTTGTGTCATTTTGATTTTTCCGATACGTTTAGGATAAATGGTGGCTATTGGATCGGGCTTCAGAGACCACAGGAAGTGGGTACGCAGATATATTATAATGATAATAGAGGTAGCAGTGGAAGTAGAAGCAATGGTAGTAGTGGTAAAAGTGAAAAGAGTGATACAAGCGGAAGTAAAGAATCAGGGAGTGACAAAAGTGAAAATAGCAAAGAAAGTAGCGGAAGTAAAGAATCAGGGAGTGACAAAAGTGAAAATAGCAAAGAAAGTAGCGGAAGTAAAGAATCGGGGAGTGACAAAAGTGAAAATAGCAAAGAAAGTAGCGGAAGTAAAGAATCTGGCAGTAACAAAAGTGAAAAGAACAAAGAAGAGAGTGGCCAAAATGCTGATAGAAAAAGGAAAAAAAGAAGTTTGGATGATAGCAGAAGCAAAAGTGGTAGCGGCGATAAAAGCAAGAGTGGCAACGGGGACAACAGCAAAAGTGGCAGCAGCGACAAAAGCAAGAGTGGCAGCGGTGACAACAGCAAGAGTGGCAGCAGCGACAAAAGCAAGAGTGGCAGCGGTGACAACAGCAAGAGTGGCAGCGGTGACAAAAGCAAAGTGAGTGAAGGAAGACCGATTAATATGCCTGATGATATAGAAAATTGGTTTGTCTGGCGTTTGCCTGGGAAAAACGACCTTCCCCTAGATGAATGGCAACACTGGGGACCTAATGAGGTAAGAACTATATACAGTACTAGTATTATGATATTTTATTTACTCCTGCTGCAGTCTGCTTTCATGTGCTTTGGACTTCTTTTTCTCTCCCTTACATGGGTTGATATTATTTGTCAGGGCTATTTCTTTAACTTTTTAGTATGGCTAATTTTGTTGTCAGAATAGATCATTTACGTTTATTCAAGTACAACAAACACACATATGCATATTTATTACAATTCTAGCCAAGTGATCTTCCTGACTTTGAGTGTGTATTCAGTAAAGTAGGCAACAAGTGGACAAGTGCCCGCTGTACTGACCGCAGACCCTATGTATGTCAATTCACTCCCGGTCACCAGAGTATGTGTAAGGCTGAAGTAGAGAATCCAGTCGATCGGAGTGAAATGTGTACTACAATCGCCGGTAAGTGATCCGTTCTGTCAGTACCCCTGGTGAAATAATGCCCCACTGGCATATTATTTCGCAATTGGTACCCATATAAATGTATAGAGCCATTGTTCTGTATCTGTTGGAAAAAATAATATCCATTTTTAAGTCCTTATGTGGGCTTCCATTGATCACTTGGTGTATTTTCAGATGTTCCAGAGGGTGCATCAGATTCTTTTGACGGTATATACTTCAAGTATTACGACGAGGCATTGACATTTGACAAAGCAGATGCAAGTTGCCGAGGACAGGGTGGGGTGTTAGCAATTCTCAATGAACCTGATAGTCAAAAGCTCTTAGACTCATATCTTGTTTACATTGGGTGAGTCAAAAATGACACATTCTTGCAGTTTATAAGTTAAAGACAAACATTACAAACAATTAATCAAAGATGAATTAAAATACATTGATCTAGAAAACACAGCTAACGTGGGATAAGAAATGGAGGTGAATATCATTCATATGATGATGTTTTAAAAAACTTATATTAATTTTTATAGCGCCAATCAAAATAAAGAAAAGAGTTACAATGGTTCCATGTTTTTATCTTTGCAAACTAATTTATATTATTTGTGCCATTTTGATTTTATCAATACGTTTAGGGTAAATGGTGGATATTGGATCGGGCTTCAGAGACCACAGGCACTGGGAACACAGACAGATTATAATGAAAATAGAGCTAGCAGTGGAAGTAGAAGCAATGGCAGTAGTGGTAAAAGTGAAAAGAGTGATACAAGCGGAAGTAAAGAATCTGGGAGTGACAAAAGTGAAAATAGCAAAGAAAGTAGCGGAAGTAAAGAATCTGGGAGTGACAAAATTGAAAATAGCAAAGAAAGTAGCGAAAGTAAAGAATCAGGGAGTGACAAAAGTGAAAATAGCAAAGAAAGTACCGGAAGTAAAGAATCTGGGAGTAACAAAAATGAAAAGAGTAATGAAGAAAGTGGCCAAAAATCTGATAGAAAAAGAAAAAAACGAAGTTTGGATGATATAAGAAGCAAAAGTGGCAGCGGTGACAAAAGCAAAAGTGGCAGCGGCGACAACAACAAGATTGGCAGCGGGGACAACAGCAAGAGTGGCAGCGGCGACAAAAGCAAGAGTGGCAGCGGGGACAACAGCAAGAGTGGCAGTGGCGACAAAAGCAAGAGTGGCAGCGGCGACAAAAGCAAGAGTGGCAGCGGTGACAAAAGCAAGAGTGGCAGCGGGGACAACAGCAAGAGTGGCAGCGGCGACAAAAGCAAGAGTGGCAGTGGGGACAACAGCAATAGTGGCAGCAGCGACAAAAGCAAGAGTGGCAGCGGTGACAAAAGCAAAGTGAGTGAAGGAAGACCCATTAATATGCCTGATGATATAGAAAATTGGTTTGTCTGGCGTTTGCCTGGGAAAAACGACCTTCCCCTAGATGAATGGCAACACTGGGGACCTAATGAGGTAAGAACTATATACAGTACTAGTATTATACTTCTTTTTCTCTCCCTTACATGGGTTGATATTATTTGTCAGGGCTATTTCTTTAACTTTTTAGTATGGCTAATTTTGTTTTCAGAATAGATCATTTATGTTTATTCAAGTACAACAAACACACATATGCATATTTATTACAATTCTAGCCAAGTGATCTTCCTGACTTTGAGTGTGTATTCAGTAAAGTAGGCAACAAGTGGACAAGTGCCCGCTGTACTGACCGCAGACCCTATGTATGCCAATTCACTCCCGGTCACCAGAGTATGTGTAAGACTGAAGTAGAAAATCCAGTCGATCAGGGTGAAACGTGTACTACAATCGCCAGTAAGTGATCCGTTCTTTTACTACTAAGGCAGTAGTTATTGTGGTTGATGGCGACATCTCTTTTGGTTTGAATGATAAAATTTTCCCTTAAGACTATCACTGTGTGATTATAGTTGTTATCTTTGTTTGTCTTTGTTATATTTGTTATGTTATCCATATCAGTCTGTGTACCATACTTTCTACTTTAAACTAGGCTGTCCCGAAGGTTCAGGACGTGTAGAAGGAACCAACAGATGTGTTAGGTATTACGAGGAGAAACTATCATGGAAGGATGCATCAGCTGTGTGCAGACAGAATGGAGGTCGCCTCGCCATGATGAATAATAAACCTGACAATGATGCTATCAAAAACATCACATCTGGGTAATACAATAATGCCTTTCTTTGCGCGCATTTCATTTACTATTGTTGACATTGAAATTGATTTTTGTCAAAGTTTAATTCGTCCATGTTCAAAAATCAGTATCACTATTCATATTGAAAAACCACAAGACGTTTACATTCAATGCAATTAATAAACATCAGAGTTACATGGTGAAAAACTTTGGGATTTAACTTTGGTTATATGATTCATATTTGTATCCTTTAAAGTACATTTTCTTATCATATTTAACAACATTGCAGAGGAAATGGCCAAATAGTCTGGATGGGCCTACGGTTTGATCATAAGACTGGAGTATGGTATTGGCCAAGATCTCACAATAAAGCTCTAGGTGCAACATCAGATGAACCTGAACCATATCAATCGAATCTAGAATCACCCGAATCAAGTTCAAAGTCAAAAAGTGGCTCAAAATCCGAAAGTGGTTCTAAATCCAAAAGTGGGTCAAAATCAAAAAGTGGCTCAATATCTGATATTAGTTCAAAATCACAAAACAGCTTAAAGTCGGGAAGTGGCTCTAAATCCGAAAGTGGTTCAGAATCAAAAAGTGGCTCGAAATCCGGAAGTGGGTCAAAATCAAAAAGTGGCTCTCTATCCGGAAGTGGTTCAGCATCTGAAAGTGGCTCTAAATCCAAAAGTGGTTCAGCATCTGAAAGTGGCTCTAAATCCAAAAGTGGTTCAAAATCCGAAGGTGGCTCTAAATCCGAAAGTGGTTCAGAATCGAAAATTGGCTCTGGTGAGGATATCAAGTCCGAGTCAAAATTGAGCAGCAAAATAAGCAAATCAAATGAAGACAACACTGTGAAGCGCAGAAGTATGTATGATCAAATATTAAGTAGGATAATTCCTTGGATGAACTTTTAATTATAGTTTAATTTTTAACAAGTTCCATTCGATTGTTAATTCAGTTGATTGGGTCTTTTTAGGAAAACGATCTGCAAAGGATGACAATGATGCTAGTTTATCGTCAGAAAGTAGAGAAGATGTAACGAAACAAGAAGAGTCCAAATATGGAAGTGATTCAAAGAATGAAAGTGGATCTAAGAGTGGAAATGGATCAAAAAGCGAAAGTGGATCAAAGAGTGGAAGTGGATCAAAGAGTGGAAGTGGATCAAAGAGTGAAAGTGGATCAAAGAGTGGAAGTGGATCAAAGAGTGGTAGTGGATCAAAGAGTGGAAGTGGATCAAAGAGTGGTAGTGGATCAAAGAGTGGAAGTGGATCAAAGAGTGGTAGTGGATCAAAGAGTGGAAGTGGATCAAAGAGTGGTAGTGGATCAAAGAGTGGAAGTGGATCAAAGAGTGGTAGTGGATCAAAGAGTGGTAGTGGATCAAAGAGTGGAAGTGGATCAAAGAGTGGAAGTGGATCAAAGAGTGGATCAAAGAGTTTTCCTTCAGACAGAGGTAGTAAAACCTCCGATTCTAAAGAATTTGATGAAATTGACTTCCCAAAGGATGATACTATGCAAGCAAGTTTTCCATTTGACGAATATTCTCCGTACTATCCCGACGTTGTTGGACAGCCTCTGGAGCGAGATAGTCCACTTTGGCATCCTGAGCTGGTACGTAAATTAATTAGATGATATTCACTATTAATTTGACAATTCAATAACTCTTGCAATTGTTTATAAGTATCTATTGTGATAGAATAATTCCAGTTCCTTAAAATGAATACTAGAGAAACGAAAAGCAATAATCAATAGAGAAATAATATTCAGAGAAATTTAAGGATCAAACAAGCAACACCCTAAATAGAATAATGAGAAAAAGTCAGCATAAAAGAAGCATAAGTTTTTTTAATTTGTTCAACAAATATTCATTCTTATTTGAATTTATTTAGCCCAATGGTGGAAAGAAATTGGATTGTGTATATGGAACAAGCATAGGTGGTCAATATGGTGAATCAAGCTGTGAATCTTTGAAACCATCTCTCTGTCAATGGCCAGGGCCTGGAGAAATTATTTGTGAATATGATGAACAGCTCGGAGAATATATGGACGATTTAAATGGGGAGTTCGAAATGGAAATCCCAATGTTAAATGATAACATGAACGATGAAATGAATGATGACGACTGGAATGATGACGAGATACAACCTCTAAATGAAATGTCAAAACCTAGTAAAAGCAAAAGTGGTAGCAAACAGAGTTCTGAGAGCAAAGAAAGCAAAGAGAGCAAAGAGGGTGCCGGGAGCAAGGAAAGCAAAGAGAGTGCCAAGAGTAACGAAAGCAAAAGTAGTTCTGGGAGCAAGGAAAGCAAAGATAGTGCCAAAAGCAGCGAAAGCAAAAATGGTTCTGGGAGCAAGGAAAGCAAAGAGAGTGTTGGGAGCAATGAGAGTGCCGAGAGCGGCGAAAGCAAAAATAGTTCTGGGAGCAAGGAAAGCAAAGATAGTGCCAAGAGCAGCGAAAGCAAAAATAGTTCTGGGAGCAAAGAGAGCAAACAGAGTGCTGAAAGCAAGGAAGGGAGCCAGAGTTCTGAGAGCAAGGAAAGTAAAGGAACTGGTAGCAAACAGAGTGACACAAGTGGATCTGGAAGTGAACAAACTAAAAGCGCAAAAAGGAAGAGAAGGTGAGTCCCATATATACTAGAATACTAATATCGATCCATCTTTTGATGCATTTTTTCATGTTACTTCATGTTACAAAATTTTAACTTCATTGAATGCGTTGTTATAGGAGCGTATCTGAGAATGGGAGTCCGGCAAAATCTACAAATGATGTCAAATCCGTAAAATCTGCAAGTACAAATTCAGGAAGTAACGAGGAATCTGCAAGTAATGAGGAGTCTGTCAAATCTGAATCCGCAAGTAGTGTGAAATCTGTCAAATCAAAGTCAGGAAGTAATGAGGAGTCTGTCAAATCTAACTCTGGAAGTAGTGAGAAGTCGGGAAGTAGTGAGAAGTCTGTCAAATCAAAGTCCGGAAGTAGTGAGGAGTCTGTCAAATCAAAGTCCGGAAGTAGTGAGGAGTCTGTCAAATCAAGGTCGGGAAGTAGTGAGAAGTCTGTCAAATCAAAGTCGGGAAGCAGTGAGAAGTCTGTCAAATCAAAGTCGGGAAGCAGTGAGAAGTCTGTCAAATCAAACTCCGGAAGTAGCGAGAAATCTGTCAAATCAAAATCCGCAAGCAGTGAGAACTCTGTCAAATCCGTAAGTGCCTTGAACGATGACGATTTTCTACCATCAGATCAATTTGATGATAGCAATGACGAAATGCCAAAAGTTCCTAGTTCCAAATTGAGAAGGAGGTGTGCCGTGTGTCCCAAAGATAGTGTTTCTGATGGCAGGGGAAGGTGCTTCAGGTTTAACCAAGCTGCATTGTCAAATCAGAACGCGCAAGAGTCATGTATGCGTGATGGAGGAGTATTGGCGGATATAAGAGATGGTCCAACGTTGGAGTTTGTCAGAAAAATACCAGGGTAAGCAGGGGCGGATCCAGGAACCAACAAGGGGGGGGGCCCAAATTTCAGGTCAGAGAAAAAAACGTCCGGCCCCTAAAATCCAAAAGTGGGCCCAAATTTTGAAATTTTGAGGCCCATTTTCTTCAAAATTTGGCCTGAAATTAACAAATAAGGCCTTAAAAGGCCCAGTAATGACCAAAAAGGGGGCCTGAAGGCCTTGTTTGGCCCAAAAATTTTTTTTGGGCCCAATTTTTTTTTTCTGGGCCCACCCAAGGGGGGGGGGCCCGGGCCCCTGGGCCCCCCCCCCCTAATCCGCCAGTGGTAAGTCAAAAACATACAAATCTATGATTATGACGGGAACGTGTGTATACGTATGGAAGGTACTCGCAAACCCGTTAATAGATGACAATAAAAATGTTTAAAATAAAATGAATCTACCTTATGGGTTTCAAGTATTAATACCCATAAATAACTTAGCATAAATGTTAAACAAAGATGACCCTATCCACTTATGTATCGGGTTTAACTCGTGCCTGAATAAAATCATTTACTTTGTCACTTTCCAGTTCACCCGAGGGAGACTTTTGGCTTGGGACATCTTCTGACCCTCTTGCCATCACGGTATGTTATTTCATATTTCTCTTTTTATGTTTGGAACTCCTCAATAAGGCCATGTCATTTGATTTTAAATGAAACAGTTTCTTTTTTAGCAAACGTTGATCGGTAATATCGAGTATATTGCTTTACTTTTAGGGCTATTACACGAACTGGTTGAAAGGAGATCCTCCTTCGTCTGGAAATCCCGAGGCGAAGTTGGATTGTGGAGCTGTAGTTCCTTCCTCATTGTTCAAATGGGAAGCTAGACGATGCTCGGAGGAACAAGCATTCATATGTGAAAGAAATCCAATGTTAGGTGAGTATGCATCGATTTTCATTCAGTGGGCTTAAGCTTTTGCTGTTCAGCAGTTACAAGTGGTGAAATAACTATTTGGTATGTGATGATTTCTTACATTTTTATGTTTCAGTTACAACAACTATTACAACAACGAATTCAGCTACAACAACAGCAACAACGACTACAACAACGATTTCAACAACAACTTCATTTAACACTGAATCACGTCCAAGGTCCACACTGCCAATAAACGATGATGTGGACAATCGCTCTCCTTCCACAGTATTCTCATCAACAGAATTACCATCCACAACTGTAGCAACGACAACATTATTAACAGAAACACAATCCGAGTCAAGGACAACAGCAACAGAAACAGAAACACAGACTAAGTCACCCCCAAGGCCACCACCGTCTATGAACGATGATGTGGACAATGGTTCTCCTTCCACAGTCTTTTCATCAACAGGATCACCATCTACAACTGTTGCAACGACAACACCATCAACAGAAACAAAGCCTGGGGTACGTCGAAGGCCACCACCGCCTATGGACGATGATGTGGACAATGGTTCTCCTTCCACAGTCTTTTCATCAACAGGATCACCATCTACAACTGTTGCAACGACAACACCATCAACAGAAACAAAGCCTGGGGTACGTCGAAGGCCACCACCGCCTATGGACGATGATGTGGACAGTCGTTCTTCTTCCACAGTCTTTTCATCAACAGGATCACCATCCACAACTGTAGCAACGACAACACCATCAACAGAAACAAAGCCCGGGGTACGTCGAAGGCCACTACCGCCTATGGACGATGATGTTAACAATCGTTCTCCTTCCACAGTCTTCTCATCAACAGAATTACCATCTACAACTGTAGCAACAGAAACAAAGCCTGGGTTACGTCAAAGGCCATCGCCGCCTATAGACGATGATGTGGACAATCGTTCTTCTTCCACAGTCTTTTCATCAACAGGATCACCATCCACAACTGTAGCAGCGACAACATCATCAACAGAAACAAAGCCTGGGGTACGTCGAAGGCCACTACCGCCTATGAACGATGATGTGGACAATCATTCTCCTTCCACAGTCTTTTCACCAACAGGATCACCATCTACAACTGTATCTACAACGATAAAACCATCAACAGAAACACAGACTAAGTCACGCCCAAGGCCACCACCGTCTATGAACGATGATGTGGACAATAGTTCTTCTTCCACAGTCTTTTCATCAACAGGATCACCATCCACAATTGTAGCAACGACAACACCGTCAATAGAAACACAACCCGAGTCAAGGCCACCACCGCCTATGGATGATGATGTAGACAATCGTGCTTCTTCTATAGTCTTTACACCAACAGAAGTACCATCTACATCAATGAAGACGACCACACCACCATCCTTTAAACCAGCAACAACAACAACAACAACAGTAGCCTCATCAGCAGCAACAACGACCTCACCACCAACAACAATGGCACCAGCGACAACAACACCAGGATGCATCCCAGGTGAAATACTCAGCGAAGGGCGATCAACAAACTCAGATGGGACTCTTTGGTGCTACGGTACATACTGTGGTGAAAACGGAAAAATTGTAGCCTTTGATGATTTCAACTGTGGAACAAAAACAGCCACGGTAACATCGCCAACAACAATGGCATCGTCAACAACAATGGAACCACTGACAACAACAGTGACACCATCATCAACAACAGTGGCACGATCATCAACAACAGTGGCACCATCAACAATAACAGAGACACCACCAACAACAACAGAGACACCATCAACAACAACAGTGACACCATCAACTACAACTCCAAAACCACCCACAACCAGGACCACGAGAGTAACCACTTCTACAGGTATAATATTAATAACACATGGAATTGGCGTCTTGGGGCATCTAAAGGTAAGACAGAAAGATCAAGATGTACCTGATATTCTTAACACAGCATCAAGTAAGTGAATTTTTCAGCATTTTGAATATCTGGCCTGAAAAGTATCAATTGCAATGCGTTTTATTTGTCTTTCTCTTTAGGTATATATGAAGTACACTCAGTTTTTGTAAGAATCTGAACATCGCGTAGTCATAACTTGATGTTCATATTTCATTTGAGCCCCCATTGTCCTGTATCGTCCTGCCCTGTCCTGTTGTACATTGTACTGTCGTTGTGTAATGTCATATCAGTATATTGTGGGATGCAGTATGATGTCGGAGTATGTATGTAAGAAGATGATGTATGAATGATGACTGTATTGGTGTAAATGGAGAATTGGAGAATGAACACACGGACGCGCACACACGTATGTCTATGAAGGGTGGTTGTTTTACTGTAAAACATGTTTCATTGACAATTTTGTTAGTTGTTTCAGATATCCAAGTTAGGTTGATTGTTGACACATAGTCGATGATATGAGTTAGTATATTTAGTCAACCAAGTAGCAGGGGATACGGCTGGTTGGTTGTAATAGACGTTGTTATCTCCGTACCATGACGCATGTGCCACGACAACCATCATTTTGCCGACTACTGCGCCTTCCTGATTATCCATTGAAGATTGCCGAATATAAACTTGTGATGTAAGAATCTTTGCAATCGTTCAATACAACTTTTTACATTTCGACAAATTATATTCAAATACCTTTAAGGGAGTTGCACGGATTGTATTGAAGTAACACGCAAATAAAATGTTCATATCTTCATGAGTTTCATGTATATTCCAGAATGAAGGCAGCTATAATCGGTGGGTCCATGGTTGGTATATGGAACTATTCGAACAACCCGATGACTAGTGATTCATTATAATTTATGAATATACTTCTATCAATAAACATATACAAAATTGATTTCGTTTTGTATAAGTGTTAATTATAAAAAGGTCAAATAAGAAAAACATCTTGAATTGTGGTCTAGCCACAAGCCTCTGTGCCCCCTTTACTTGACTAAACACCTCACACAAAGCGTGTGCAAGGGCTTGTAGCTAGACTATATTGAATTGCAAATTGCAACATGTGTAAAACCATATTTACAGAAATAAATTGAAATTCAACGTAGACTTATTATGTACGAGAATGTATTATTGTATGAAAATATACAATTTATTTAATAATCACATCATGTCTCGCGGTTACTCTCTACACTGGAGCTGGAGTGCATTGAAAATGAAGATTTACAATCGAATATTTCCGTAACAGTTAGTTCTCTATCTTTCTCTGTCCTTTCTTTGGTTCGCAGATATCTAGCTTTGCGAGCCTCTTCAAAAGCGTCATCCTGATCAGGGAGTGTATGGAGCGTCCGCAGAGTACCATCAGGGTTGTAAGATTCCACATCAAATATAGGGTTCGGTACATCATCGCTAGCTTGTATATGTACGGATGGTATAGTGACTGGTTTTACTGGGTCACGACGCGCTGGGATGCTATCCCGTCTGTCTTGATTACTGTTTAACTTTGTATTCTTATTTGACTGAAAACTGCCACGACGAGGGGATGCATTATGCTTTGTGTCCCCTAGGGATAGCGGGGATAAATCACCTTGACTTTTTGCTAGAGGTTTTATCACAACTTTTGAGACGCCTTTTAGGTCATTGGAATCAGAAAGAACGTTATTATTGCTGCTGAGAATATTGCCGTTCTTGTCTTTTATATAACCATGCTCATTGAGGCTCTGTAGCTTCTGATTAGGGGATATTTTTTGTACTTGTTTGTTTGTATCAAGTCTGGTATTAAAGTGATTGCCAACATTTTGTCCTGATGCCATCAAAAAGGGCGGAGTTGTTTTGTGTTCCAGACCGAGTGGGGCAAGATTCCCTTTCTGTTGGGGTTTCACATTATTTTGAATACCTACTGTTGTAGGATCCCGCCTTGGGGAGTGTTTACTGAGTCGTTTTGCTACGCTACCCTTTGCTACATCTATATTGACATTTGTAATCGGAGTCACGTGTGGTTTCGATTTTCGTTTTTCCATTTGTATTTCCGTATGGATATGACCATTAGTATGTAGCTCCTTCTTGATAGCAGTAGCACCTTCCGGGATAAAGCTCTCGTTAAAATTCTTAATCCGATCTTGAGCTCGTTTATATTCGGTTTCGTTGTGGATTTTGATGGTGTTACGTGCCTTGGAACTGTTACCGTCTCGCTTCCCTGCGCTTTGCTGGGACGCTTGGGACGGCCTGACTATGTTAAGGCTGGTCAGTTTGGTTCGAGAGCTCCTCATCTGCTCTAACTCCGCTTCTATCCGTCGTTTCTCTCTGTCCATCGATTCAAGCTCATACCTGTAAAAAAATGTTGGAAATTAACACGACAAAATGCGACGAAATGGTAACAATAGTTGCAGAAAACAATACCGATCTCCGAACGTCGGTCGAAAACGGTGTTCTATAACAATATCAACTTCTTACTGTAAAATATATTCAAGAAAATTGGAGCGTCAATGAGCAACATTTGGGTTATAATATCAAAACAATAGAGAAGTCTCAATGTCATAGAAAATATGTTTTTCCACTTTCTGTAAGTCAGTGACTGATTATTTTAACAAAAGCTTCAGTTGAAACGAACGCTTACTTTTTTATTTACTTTTTTCAGATTTTGAAGTTTACAAACACATTTTCATCACAAAAGTTTGAATTTTATAAATAAAAGTCTGAACTTTATAAATATATTCTTCCCATTTTAAAGATATGTCATACTTTGATTTATATTATAGTGTCTTTAAAGTTTACTTACTTATGGGTAGCCTCTATACCGTGTCTGCTTTCTATTGTGTTGGCCAATTGTCTCTCTACTCTTTTGTTCTGCACCCGGGTTTGCTCCACTCGCTTCATCTGGTCGTTCTTTAGCCTTATGTCCATTTTCGTTTGTGATATGGTTATCCAACTTAATATATGATCTTACTATAGTCTTGAGCTGTCTCTTTGTTATAAATGGTGGATAAAATTGTTTATTGTCATTCCGTTGTTTGGAACTAGGGTTGAGCTAGGATGGAGCAAAGAATCCAAATGTACCAGTCCATTTTCTTGTTGAATCACAAAACGTGTTTCACATCAGTTTTTTGTAAGTTTACACGTGTCACAACTTCACAAGCAAAAGCTGATTGTTGTTAACGTCACGTCGACTCCTGAAAGATACAACATTGACATCAATTTAATTTCATGAATAAGACAAGTAAGTCCGTGCTCGCACAGCAAGTCAAAGTCATATTGTGCTGTGTTTGATTAACGAAAACCCATTCTTCAAACGCAGGGCTTCAGACAGCATCCATTCTGTTCCTTGCTGCCCCTTCGTCCGGAGTGGATGGTGTCTGTGGGGCCTTGCTTCCAGAGGATGGTAAAACCCGCACTTCTTTCAAGTCGCGTATATTTCGATTGAGTGTATATCGTATTGGTTTCCAAGTAGACCATAACCTTGATTTTCATAACCCACTATCACTCTAATAACCATAAATATCCATGCAGCAACGATAAATAAATTAGTCTCACCATTAAACACAAAAATTCTAATTCAAACTATTGATATCCAATTCGTTTTATAACATCAGAATTCGCCGTTACTACAAACGTTTTTATGTTCACAACGAAGCGAATCAAAATATGCTTAGATTTAAGAATATTCTATCAGGCAATGTTTTGTTGTTTGGCAAAATGTTGTCCTTTCAGATTAGCCCTCGAGAATTTGAAGACAAGTAGTACAAGATTTATCGGGAGTAAGTTCAAACTTTGAGCTTACCTAAATATAAAATGTTCGTCATTTGAGTCAATTGCGTTTTCTACCGGAAAACAACGAAAATTAAGGCAATGATTTGTAAAGAAGAATTGAGAAAGGAAGCCAACTGTGTAAAATGCAAAAATTGTCTCTGCAATATTTCGAGAAAACAGAGTACCTTGCGATATCACGGAACATCTTGCAGAATGTAATTACCATAAGTCTATTGAGCCAACAAGTAAAATTGAATTCGAAATAACACTTTCTTATCAATGCGACAGTGCTACATGCTTTATGTTTACCTTACGATTAGGCATGACTTTCCCTCTTAACATGAACGCCGCTTGTTACAGGCTTGTCAATACAGTTAATTTGAAAAAGTGAATTCCTCCAATGATAAACACAACTGAATTTGTAATATTATATTACTATATTGTCCTAGTAACGTTCACAGTAACATCGAATTCGACAGTTAACACAAATGAGTGGGTTCGCGTTATTTGATTGTTTTAAGTAGAGCAAAGCATGTACTAGTTCAAGTGAATTCCTAACGAACATCTACTTTATAAACTACCAGTTCCTACTCCTTATCCTTTCAACAGTTCATATTTTCGAATAATCGAAATTAAGAGACACCCGTCCATATGAGTCTCGATGTTGATGCCAATGTAAGGTAGTCTGTAGTACTACTTTGAGATTTTTATTCATTCCAAATTTTCTATATCCTTCCCTCAAGGTAGCATGTACTTCTACGAATATTCCTCTACGCGTTTACATCAGTCCGGTTTCTAGGCTGAGATTGCATTGCATGAATTTACCTAATTTTTTCCCGTCTGTATAAAAACCTTAAGAACACATTTTGAGTAATATAATGCCCATTACGGGTTCATAAACAAGAAACATTAGTTCCTTATCAAAAGCATTCTCGAGTAGTTATTTCACGAAATAAAAAGAAAACCATAAATAAATGTCAGCTTTGATAGTATAAGTGAAACAAAGGTTTCGATTTTTTAGAATGATATGCTCCGTTGAGGTCTCAAATAACATGACTTGTCGCTTTAATTTAACGGCAATTACAAGAATTGGGAGTCGGTAAACCAACTCTAAAACAATGGTTTAATGTCAATGAGCTGATATTAATCTGATGAGAACGTCAATCATATTGATTGCAAATGAAATTAATGTACGGTGGCCTAGTGGGTCATAATTTTGTATCAGGTACGTGTTTCCCCTTAGGATTAATAGGTAGTGATGGGCAGATAAAAATGGTGGATCTTCAGGTCCTCGCTTTTAATGGAGACTTCACAGTGTCGCGCTAATGCACATCGATTTTTATTTATTGAGTGATTTACCATGCACCAGACTTGCACATTTTGGACCACTCTAAAATGAAAATAGAAACCCAGACCCGCCAGTGTATGATTTACTTTCAATTTACAGTAAGTTGTCCAAACATAAAACAAACCATGGTCGGAGATTAAGGCCTAAGCACTTTATCAATCCATGTAATATGATATTGGTTTTTAATTCGACAATAGTTCAATAATATCATACGTAATTTACCAGAGATTTCCTGTATTGAAAGCAAAGTAAATATGTCTTAAGGCTTACATATAGTTTCCCATGTTCCTATCTCAGATCTAATTCACATTTGTTTTATTTCATATTATCTTCAGGTCGTTCGCTCTTTTGCGTCTCATTATCACTGTAATGTTGTCGTTATTGATTGATTTTGAGTGCATCTGCCGGACCATAAGATATACTTGGGATCTTGTGGTTTTTTATCCAACGCAAAATATTTTTCTCAATTAAAAGAAGCGTTCTGCATCCAAAATACCAGACTTATTTCTCCCCTTTAAATGTCCACCCTAGAGAGGTTTTTAAACATTAAAGAAACCAACAAGAAATGTTCCACCTTGTATATTAATAAATGAATTCCTATTTTTGTACTTTATTCCAAGTGTCTCTTCAATGAGTTGGGAGTGTTTGAAAATGATCAGGTTACCTGTATAAAAACAGGTACGCTAAAAGTAGAGAATTTACATGTTTAGCCTCTCATGTTAGATAGCTTAGCAACATGTATTTGGGGTTTGACTTTTGAAGTACCAGTGGCATCGATCATACTACACCTATAGTATATTGTAAAGTGACCATGTGACTGATTTACCAAATTGCAAATACTGGTTATCCCAATTATTCAACAACAATTACAATCAATTATAGTGGCAAAAATTAATTATTTTTAAAGGGAATAATGAGAAACATTTCATGAACAACCCCCTAAAAACATATCAACCCGTTAATTGAGTTAACAATGAAAACCTCTTTTCTGCAAACTGCATGGTGAAAACTATGTCCGACACCAATGGTCGCTTTCGCACTGAATATTTTATCATAGGTCCACTTATCAATCAGAGTGTCAATTTCTCTCCGGAAAGTGTATCCAAATGCATTTACTAAACAAGGACACTCTCTGGGATATATAATAATAAATATTACTGAATATACGTGATTGCAGATACATGTATGAACTGACTTACAAACTACCATGCAGTCAAAAATCAATCCATTGATGAAAAAGAATATACAAAGCAGTATTTTGGTAATGTTCTCCGTCTGTATAAATTGCATTACAATTTACAATTCAACAATCGGAAGATTGTCAGATTGACACTCCATGCTTCTTCTATTAATGTAGGAATCAATTTACTTTTAACGTTTACTTTACGTGAATGTTACAAATTAAAAAAACACTTACCATTGAATAATCACAGCGAGCGTTCAGAGGTTAAAATAACATGACGTTTCCAATTTCAACTTTCAATCAATTTCGTTCATTCGATTAATAGATTTGCTACGTTTATTGTTCGAGTGCTGTTAGACAACCTCCAAACAAACAATCTGTTCTTAAATAAACTTGTTGACTTTCAGCGCCATATCAATGTCATCTTCGGCTCTCTTTACACATTATCATTATCTAGTGTTAAGATTTGTCGTAGAGTTGAATACAAAACATTGTTATTAACTTGAACTCTTGAGTGTTGGGCTTGACTCCTTGTCTCGAGGATACGAACGTTCAACAATATACTACAATACACGGTACATGAGCCCTGTTTGTACTCGGGATTGAATTTAGATATTTTCTTTTGGAATATTCTAATTCCATTTTAGTTTCTTTGTACGATAATCAGATTACGTTAAAATCCACGAAAGGTAAATGTCAACATACTATTTGCGTCGCACGGATAAACGCACCTCTTCCCAAAGTTTTGGTTTCTTCATCTTCGTGACGGTGCCTTCGTGACTACCCCACAGAGCAAAATCCACACTTGGAATTCAATATCCTCTAACTTAATGAAAAATGTATTAATAGATTATCTATTGAATATGTCAAGTAAATACGTTGATGTCAGGTAAATAGGACGTTGATCTGATCACCATTAACTATACAGGTAGGCTACTGTAGCGACAACATTGGATTATTTTTGTATAATCCCAGATGAAGGTATCAAACGTGTCCAGATATAATGAATTATGCAAAAATCAACTGATTTCGCATTGATTCAATATCGATTTTTATTTCGA
This sequence comes from Owenia fusiformis, assembly GCA_903813345.2. NCBI lineage: Eukaryota > Metazoa > Annelida > Polychaeta > Sabellida > Oweniidae > Owenia > Owenia fusiformis. The sequence continues at coordinate 29,761,332 of CAIIXF020000006.1, read as the reverse complement.
CCTTTTTGTACTATTATATACTATATCTTGGCTTATTTTCGTCTCCAGTCCCTCAATCTCCTATCAACTCATACTTGAATGATGAGCACCTACGCAACGAGATCGATCGATTTGCATCAATTCAATATCGATTCTTGTCACGATATATTTCGAATATTCTCAGTTCCTGGTATTTCATCGTGTTGTAATTATTATTGGATCATCCTTGTCAAAGAACTGAAGTGAATAATGAATACGGTACCCGAGGGAAGATGTTTTATCAGATCATTAATAAATACAAAAGGATGTGTAAAAGTATGGGTTCTAATTTCAAAATGACGTTAATTCAATAAAAAAGAACACTCGACTAGCAATTTACAAGGTGAAAATACTCTTAAGTGTCCACGTAGTAGGCAAGAAACTTGTCAATTGTTAATTAATATTTATCCTACGATTATTATGTTATCTGGCCAATAACAGCCAGCGATATTTTTGATGTTATGCGTGTAAGATTTTTTATGCTGATATTTGATATCAACTCCTCAATAAATGATATCAATCAAAATGATATGATATTCTGTATTTGTAAAACAATTTTGTCGTTGGGTCCAATAGTACAACGAGACTGATGATATTGTGTACTTGTGGTGAATGCGTTTCAGCTCCGTGTGGTCATTATTTTTGTCAAAGTCGTGATTATAGTGAAATACTGTCAGTGGCGTAGCTAGGATAAAAAAATTGGCGAGGCAAATGTAAACAGGCGAGACAACTTAGGCTAAATGAGGCAAATGTCTACCTTTAGATACTTCATATCTAGTTTTTAGTTGATAAACGTCTGAATTTTTGCCTTGCTCCACTCGTGGCTGGTTCTCCATGTAATTGTACGATTTTAGGGCATCGGGTCCGGGAATGATTTGAATGATTGAAGTGGACCAAATACATGTAACTATCTAAATTACAATGGAATCTTATGTAGTATTATGCAAAAACATTTTTACAGAAACAAAAACAAATGTACCTCTTTCAATGTGTGAATTATACTTATTTAGACGACCTCCTTGTGACACCCCTTATTAAAAACAACTTGGATAAACATAGGCTATGCCTGGATCATAAACTTGGGACAAAGTACAGTATAATTATGAAAAGTCAAGTTTTCCCCACCCCTATACATGTAATGATGTAATGATCGGGCGTGGGGCCCCACACATTGCCGGACTGGGATTTTATATTAGTTACATTTCAGCCTACATACACGTATACATGTTTCTAGGCTTCTGAGGCAATCGTTTAAAAAGAACCCACAGGTTACAGTGAGAGGGTATGCCCCGGGGGCCTGGCTGCATTCCGATAACTTGGACTGCACCAGGAGGATTAGACCCCCATCTACTGAACAAAGCAAGATTATACTGCGTCTGCGTGAGAAAACCTGATATAACCGCATAATTTACAATTGATTTTATAACTGAATTTAAAGATGTCGTTCAAATCGTATAACAAGTTATATAATTTACATTTTCGTACAGCTATAAAGTTTGACTTCTAGTAACATCTTGGTCATATGACTGGTCAAAATGGCGGACAATTTTTGTCAAAAAATAAACAAAATTAAGTTTATCACCACAAATAGCGATAAAAGGACATATTTATTTGGATTGAAGAATGATAAGAGTAAGAACAACCATGTCGTCTTCGATGAAAGGGTAGATATGTGACTGACATGGTCATAAATTGCATCTAAACACTCCAAAAGTAAAAATTAAGAAATTAAATAATTTGGATAAAACAAGTGTGTTGAATTTTGTCAATTATCAACCATTTCAACACGATTATATAATATCTAAGCCAGAGATAAATATTATGTGCTTGTGTGTATCCTGGATACAGGTTTGCAAGAAAAAGTTGACCACTCAGACCGTCCCTAAAGTAAACTGAACATGACTAAGGCCCACTTTGACAGTTTCTCTACACAATGTCATTAACTTTGATAAGACTGAACTGTGTTCTTGAGTGTTTGTGGCAGCATGAGGAGAATGTATGGCGGAGCATTGACTTGGGGAGCGAGGATGGTTCTGGGTGTTTGACACCTGGTGTTGGCGCAATTGTTTTGAAGTAAGTGTAACAATGGTATTGTTCATTGCGTCAGAACTACTGTATAGCCCTGTGACCTCTCATATACTTTGTCTGTAAACTTACTTTATGAGTTTTTGGCAGGTATACATGTAATTGACAAAAAATAGCATACCTCAATAAATTCCTGAGTATTTTAGGATTGATCTTGAAATTTGTCCCGAGATTGTAAAAAATCTCAATTTTGTACCAACAGAGATACACTGTAGATAGATTTTGACATAAATCAAATCAGACTCATTCAATCTAATTTTTATAAATCTTGGGTATCCCCCCGAAAAATCTCATGACTCATGACAAATTCAAATCCATTTGAGACTGAATCACTTATTGTTTAACACCAAGGTCTTCTTATAAAGGTCTTTATTCCTTATATTATTTGCCAAAAATATTACATTATTACTGTACTAATACAATGTACCCTACATTTCCTATACATGTACACCGTGTTGCTGTCTTAGCTAATCATTAATTAGCATTACTGTATGTGTTACACATATTTGTACATGTCCACTGAAAAGGTGTTCAAGACCTCTGTTGTTGTGAGTGAATCCTTTTTTTATCTTCCTAGAATCTCTTACCCAAATTGATAATTGAATCAGATTTTAACACTGGTTGTGTTAAACTGCCCTTCTGAAACTCATCAGTATATTAATGCTACAATATGATTTTCCAAATCCTTTTTTATGCTCCTTCTTCTGAAAATCATTTTTCTGTGTCTTCTAACCCAATTTACATTTTTTATTTGGAATATGTGTAATTAAAGTTTTCAATTTGTCTTACTAATGTCCTGCATTTCATGCAAATAACTGCTTGGCCCAAACTTGTTGTCTTTGTTTCACCTTTGTCCATGTAAAATCTGAAATAAACAACTTTGAACACGTGGGGTTTCTCTAGGGCCCTAGTTTAAACATGTGCCTGTGATCTCTGTAGCAATGGAGCACATGTACCCACTTGAGATTTTAAAAATAGGCTTACACCTTCCTAAAAATCCATTTACATTTGCTTGGAAGTGAAATATTCATGACAAATTAGCATATTTTGACTTCAAGTAATTTGGACAGGATTGGAAAAAAGAGTTGCTCAGACTGAAAAAAAATCTAGGTGAGAACCTATTTGCTTAGCAAAATGGACTTTTAATGATTATGTAACTAAAGTGAACACTGAACAGATAGGCCAATATGAGAGAATCTTGTTTTGCTTTCTTTGTTCTTATCAGATTAGAGTAGGTCAGGTGTTAATCCTTCACATGGAATTTAACGTGACAAGACACATGTATAATTCAGGCTGGAGAAAATTAATCTGATGTTTATCATCATTCCTTCAATAGGTTGGAAGAAGTGTAAGGAGTACATTTGTTTTTGTCTTTTGTTTTCATTTAATCAATGTAGAATAAGATTGTAGATAATTATTTTTGTTGACTTAGCATGAATTGTCAAACATAGTCATTTTTGTAGTTTAGAATCAGAAGACGGATGCATGGTGAAACATTTTTTTATTTAACCTAACCTATATGTGCATTATCATTCAGTTACATTAACTGAAAGGAAAAAATCATTGAAAGGGAATTAGCTGGAGCAACAACTGGTCACTAATTTGTAAGTTTTCAATTTTGTGACATTTGTTTTTACATTTTTTTTCAAATCTTGATCAGTATGAAATATTCTATCAGAAATATTAGTTTTCAATCTGGCAGAATTTAAATGTGTTATTTGTAAGTCATAAATTACTTAAAGATAAACTAGCATCTCATACTTAAACCACTTTCAATTTTTTATTGTGTATTTGAGGATTTAACTGCGGGAGGATGGGCAATTGGGCAAAGTTCAAGATGCAACTTAAAAAATGATTTTGAACAAATATTTGACCATCACTTGATACAATTAAACGAAGGCCTTTATTCCTTAAATCGAAAATCAGTAAATCAATCTAAATAGTTTGTAATTTAATAGTTTTTATACTAGATCATTGTTAAGCAAAAACACAAATATAACTATTAAGCCCAATTAGTTTATTATACAAAAAATGCTTGTCGAGAGAAGATTTGACATTCACTATACGCAAGAGCACTGAGCAGGGAACCATTTCGTTGCAATGCACATTTACTAGAGTAATTAAATTCTGTGTATATTGAACATTTTTTACTGAGAAAAAACTGTCAGTGTTGGTAGGTGTTCAATACAGACAGGGTAATTTAAACAGAACTAGAAGTCAGTCGAGTATGTGTGGAGGGGAGGCCTGTCGACTTGGGAACACCTAACATGAGTGACTTGGTATGAAATATTTCAAGGAAAATGTGTGACATATACGGTATCTGTATGGCGTTTGGTTTTGTGCTATATCGGCGATCATTTTTCGAAAGTTTTCCTACAGGAATACTTATTGCGTATTTGCGTGACATATTCTGTCATGCAAAAAACAGGCATGAGTTCAAATTTTCCAGCAAATGCGTGACAAATACGCAGATTGCGTGACGGCGTCCACTAGAGACAGGTGTTCATTAGAGGGAGGTGTTCACCTAGACAGGTTTTACTGTACATTAAAATTCCATCCTTTTTTGATTGAAATAACTAAATACATTCGGAAGATTATACTGTAGTTGGTGTGGCCATTTAATAGTGGAATAACATGGCCTCATCTAAACCAACCAGTTATAAAGCCAGAATGAATGGATTTTCTCTGTTTTTCAGACATGGGTCTGCTGTGAGAAACATACACGGATACTTCAGTAATTTAGAGTAAGTGAACATGGATTCTATTTTTTTGTCACCACCCTAAGTGATGACATGTTGTTCTTAGTCTCCAACATTTTTTGTGGGCAGGTTCAGTGTTTGGTGTCAGGTGGTCAGTGGTTGGTGTTCAGAGTTGGGCATCTGTAACAAATGCCATGTGGTTACATTTTGCATGTTAATGCCTTGTATATGAGTTCTCATAATATGATGGGTCATTTCTCTTTTAATTGAAAGCATTCAGTCCAGCGCTGGTTGGTAAAGACACTTGACATTTAGTGAGAGGGCATTTTAAACATGTTGTAGATATTTCTTGGATTGGGTTTATTTAATTTAAATTATATTTAATTCGGTATGTACATGTATGAATCAAGTTCTATCTGCATCTTTATGAATTTTGATAAAAATAGCTAGCAGAATTGAGCTAGTAGACTGGCTTCAGCTGTCATGATTTCAAAAGTATTAAAATATTAACTAGGGTTTCATTAGCAGCAGGCAACAGGCGGTTTTTACCAGTTGTTTTCACAAAATCGTCTGTTGTATCATGGTCTTTCAACAGATTCAGGGACTTTTCAACTTTTGTTAAATTTATGATTTACATTAATTTTGCCTGTTGTGAGAAATTCTAGTGAAACCCCTGATTAAAAATAATAAATGCATGATACTGTTAAAATCAGTAAATGAGGTAATTGTATGACATTGTTGATTATGAACTTGTTTTGTTCTTTGATTATCTATATCAAAGGAGGTTAGGGCCCAGCTATCTTTATGTTGATCACATGAAAGAATCAACCAGTCAGATTAGCCTAGAATAAATTGTTTCAAGGTACATGTAGTAACTTCAATGGGAATTTGAATGATGGTCAGGAGTGGGGTCAATTGTCTTATGATCTCATATTGTAGCATGCGTATTTCAATGTTAATCTTAAATATGTAGTCATCACATGCTTATCACATAAACTTAAACTTAAACTCACATGCTTATCACATGTATACCCAATGTTGAAATATTTGGTGGTCATTTATATTAAATTGAAATATAGGGCAAAATAAGAGAAAAAAGCAAGGAATATAATGAAAATATAGGCTGTCAAGAAGTCTTACATTCAATCAAGTCTAAAAGAGAAATAATGTGAATTACACATGCGCAAAATGAGATTTTAAGAATGGTAAAATTGTCTTATGTCTAAGATAAGTTATCTGTTGTTATATGGAGAGTACGTATGTCTTGTCTACTTAACTTTGAAAAACAATTCTCCAAGAGGCTATGATGTTGAGGGCAATGATTTAGAATGCACGTAAGGAGTTCATGCACATGATCTGCTGATAGATGGTAAATGAAAATGCATTCAATTAAGTAGGAAATTCATTCAACCATGACTCCTGTTGATCCATGATTTAATGTCAAATGAACAATAATATTTCAATGAAGCCACTGAATACTGTTGCATATTTTACGTACACCATTGTCAGATTGCCTTCAACTGGATCATCAGCTAGGTCATTCGCGCATGCATGGGAATTCAAAGCATTTATTTGTTTGCTAGTGATATCAGATTTGAACAACTCTTCAAGAGACAATGACATCAATCTGTACTGTATTACCATTTGTTCTTAAGTTCATTTATATATTATATCAGAATTCAAAGGTTTTTTTTTATTGCTAATCAAGAGAAAAATGATCATCAAAATTATTTTTGAATCAATACAAGTAAGTTTAAATGACAAAAATATAACATTGAGAGTAGAATAACAGTTTTATTTAAAATTCGTAAGAAACCAGTTGTTAGTGCAATATATTCTTCTTTAATTTGATAAATATATAAATAATGCATTTTATTACATCTATGATGATATATGGTGTAAACTATTCACAAGACAGCAAGCCAATATACATGTAAGTTTTGAAAAGCCAGTGCCAGCTAACTTTCTTATTGGTCAAGGCAACTATTGATGAATTCATGTTTCAACATTTCCAGCTGTAGAAAGTGTTGCTTATCTCTAGCTGGATGCCCCAATGTTGATGGAACAATGCGGCCAGTAAGTCCCACTTTTGAATATTTTCTAGCTAAAGCATATATATTTTTGATAAAGTTTCGAATCTTACCTTATACATACAGTGTACTATACTTTAGGTGTACTCAATTGTTATATCAGTTTTGCTTTTGATGATTTTTGATCCCATTTAATTATTTTAATACACATTGAATTCAACCATTTACCATGGGCTTGTTTTTTATCTCTATAAATTGAATATGTATTTGATGAACAAAGCACCAGCAAATTAAGATACGTATGCTGTAATAATAATGAACTTAGTTGTATGTAACACAATTTGATATTGGTATTAAGACCATCTAAGGAATGTGCCAGTTTTTATAAAAATATACATGTATGATTAACTTCTTCAAAAGTTACATTTTTCTATTTTTAGGTCGAAGGAAACGAGAGGGACTCTGGAATTGTAGAAACCCATAATGCATTGCTCTCATCTAGCAACAACAGTTCAGACTTCCTCAATGAAGATGATCTTCAGGTAAGATTAATGAATGAATATTTTTCGAGCTATACACGTACATGTACATATACATATTTAAAGCTATAGTTGGTTGCCTGAATAGGATATCTGCCAGGGATATCTGCTACAGAATGGATGCCAAATGCTTTCATTTCTCATAACTGAAGAAATGTGCGTTATGTGTTTTTTTATGAAGAGCGAGAAATGAAAAGAATTGTTAATTGCCATATGCTTCAATTTCACTATCTACTGTACAGTGTACACGTAGAAGCCAAATCGATGATGAAGTCTTCAGTGGTGGTTTGATTTGTGAGAACAAACAAAGTATGTAGTTTAATAGTTCCATGATTTTTATTTTCAGTTATTCAAGCATGTCTTACTTTGTGCTCAGTTCCCAGTCCTTGGTGCCCCGGACCCCCCAAGCGGGATAACCCCCACCCCCTTGCCACATCACTCCCGCCATAGCCAGATAGATATAGCCAAAAGGTATTGCTCATATGAACTGCATACATTTAGATTAGTCTAATTCTGATATTTGGCTCCAAAAATGTTGTTTTTTAGTACCATATATCTGGTATGAATATCATGTAAATTATTTGAATTCATCCAATTTTTATAACAGTGGATTTGGCAGAAAAATAGATATAAAAGTATTTTCGAAACATAATTTGGATCTGTTGTTATAATCATATGTGCATTTTCTTATTCATAAATTGACATTTCAATATTCCTGCTTTGTTGAAATAGAAAAAATATAACATGGTGAATTATTCCAGTTCTCGTGCTGGGGTCGTTATATCCCCAAGTTCTGGCATAGATACAGCATCTGACCTTGAGGACAGTGCTGCATGTATTCAAGCTGAAACACTATGTGAAATTCTACGACAGTCTCTTAAACTGAGCAAACAACGAACCCGACACTATGAGAGTAAAGCTTACGAGCAGTATGGAAGGAAACAATTAGACAGGGTAAAATTAGTCTTGGGTGTTTTAAAGAAATGCATTGATGATATATGTAATTCAGTTACCCTTCATACATGATAAATTAAGTTTGACTTTGAATGCAATCAGAATGCATTGTACAGAAAAAGACCAAGACTACCGTACTCCCAATAAAGATCTTCAAAACTTCAATATCATTTGATATTCTCAAAGGATAGAATTCTAGCCTCAACTTTTTGGGGTACTTTTATTGTTTCGCATAAATATATATACAGAAATTTATTTTTACTTTCAGATTCTTGTTGAGGAGCTAGCCAATCAGCTCTCCCTTCTTGAGCGTAACTGCCATCCATATTATAGCGTTAGTAACTTTCAGGTAGGACCTATTAAAATCACTACTACAATTTGTTGTAAATTCTTTGAAGAATATTGTACTGTATTGTACCTTATGTACATATTTCTTTTGTGAAGTACATTATAACACCTTACTGACTTGCTTATGTGTGATATCTCCATTCTCTGTTTTAATCACTGTAAATTAAAGGCAAATTGTGACGTTTACCCAGCAGGGTTACTGACTTGCAGTGCCATATATCCATTCTCTGTCATCATGTAAATTCAAGTCAAAAAATGCCCAAAAACAGACAAAATGTCTTGGGATATTACTGGATATACACTGAATTTAAACAACTCTATGGGATTCTTTCTTTGGTCAGGATAAATACAATAACATCGATTCAAAATCACAATGTTCTTTGAACACCTTCCTGGCTTCGCTGCGATTTATTTTATTTATTTTCTATTTTCGGTTTTGCCATGGGCTCTCAATCTTATTGTATAAACCCCATGGTTTGCTGAGATCTAGAGTGGGGGGGGGGGGGGGGGGGTTCCTACTATAGTTTATCCAGGCCAGGATGCATGGGCAGCATGTGCAGTTACTTCACCAAACTCTCTAAATTTATTTTTTATTTTATTTTATATATCTCTTGGTTAAGATCGAGATATTTCTGTTTTTCCAGTCTAGTAATGCATATGATAGGTGGCAGCAGAGTACCAGAAGGCACATCACTGCCCTTATTGCTAAATTCTGGCACTCAACTGTCCCTTCACATCACAAACTTGGAGACGATAGTTATGAATGGACTTACAATAATGTTCATAGGCTTTATAAACAACTGCTACAAAAACTTATCAAGTATGTATAATTCATCAGCTTCAATCTTAAGATAATCATACATGTACCAGTGCAATTTTTAGTTTCATATGATGGTGAGGTCATCCCAAAAACTTTGATCCTTTTAGCTTTTATGGAAAAGATGTCTTTCTTTCCTTCTCTACATTTGGTTCTTTTACCACATTAGTGTCTGATCTTGGGGGAAGTTTACATCCAATATTTATTGAAATATTATTTTGGCTTGACATAATTAGATACTTACTGTATTCTTGTTTTGAAACTTTTACAGAAAAAATTTGATTTAGATATTATTCTGAAAAATGTTGTGGTCTTTGGGTCATAATGTTTGCTGGTCCCCGAAACAATTTTATGACCATAGTACTTGTATAATATTGTGATCAAGTGTTTTATTTGTTTGACCATATCATATAAACTCTAGTTTAATGTGTTATTTGTTTGAGAAGTATTATTCTGAAGTGGGGTCAATCAAGGTATCCAATGGGCACTTGAGACTTGTTTTGACTGAATGTGTATAGTAGAGCAATATGTAAGAATACAAAATTTTATTATCTTGGATTTGAAACTATTTATCAGGTACTTATATGTTTGTTTGGCCCAAGTTATCAAAATGGTGAATTTGGGATGGTACAAATGCATGTAGCTAAACGGATGAATATACAGATGAACATGCCACTTCTGTCTGTCTTTATTCACTAACACACAAGTTTGAGACACCAATTTTGCATGATTGAGTATCCGAGTGTAAAAGTTAAGGTTACAGTACTTTACACATTTTTAAAAGTTTGAGGTTTTGTTAGTCAAAAATGTCGCTGTTTGCACAAAATTTGCCTCCCTTAAAAATAAAAAAAATTATCTCTAAATTTTAAATTTCATTGATTGAAATGTAAATTACATATAGTGGTTTAAATTTTGAATATTTGAAAAATTGTGTCCTAGGGGTAATCATCTGTAGCACATATTAACTTAATAATATGTAACCTTTTGCAATACACTTGGTTTTGAAATGTTGTCATTTAATGCCTTGTTGTAGTTATGAAAAGTCATTTGAGGTTCACAGAGGACGAGACAGCAAGATGGTCCTCCTGTCGTCAGCTTCAGGACGTCTCTTACAGGAGTTTGCTCTCCGATATGGTGTGGTATGTGTACAGTTAAGCTAGTTATACCTTAAATCTGGGTTTAGTAGTTTTTCGCTCAAATTATGTGGGGAGTTGTACAATGTGACCGAGTAGCAGGCCCATAGTCAGCTTTTGTCAAGGGGCCTGTTTTTTGGCCTGAGTACTAGTAGTGAGTAATATGCAACAAAAATGAATAAAAATTTGCAAAATGGCTGACATTTCAAAAATGCCGCAAATCTAAGTTTTTCAAAATAAAAATAATGGGTATATAGCTATCATTATATGAAATAAAAAAAGGTTTATTTTTTAGGACGACTCATACAGAAAGTTGGTCTACCTAGAACATGTAGTGGACAACTTTGAGGCAACTCCACAGTACATTGAGCATGTGTGTGACCTTGTGAAACAAATGATGTATATACTCACAACACAGGGTGGTACAGGTAGCTTGGTCAAATCAGAGGTATGTATATTATGTGAAGTGATTATTTGTAATCAATTACGTTAAAAAGATGAAGATACATAGGTTGTTTTTTATATACTTTACACTCTTTGATTACCTGAATTACATTAGAGTATAGGTATACATATGCAGTGCATTGTTTTTATGTCACCACCACATTGCATTAGTCTTTAACTTTTTGTGGACTGTGTTCAGTGGTTGGTGGTTGGTGCTCTGTGTTTGGCATCTGTAACAAATGGTAGGTAGTGACATTTTGCATGTCAATGCATTGTTTGGATCCAGTGACTATGCTACTCTTGATTTTAACCCTTTATCATTTTTAATCATCTAGGATCATCCATGCAAAAGATTCATGTTCTTATCTTTTCATCTCACAGGTGGAAATGCTGAAAGAATCCACATCAAATCTATTCAGGGCGTGTCGTCATCATTTTGTTAGCATGAAGACAAGCTTTGAGTGCAACAGACCTGGTGGAGGGGTAGAGAGTTTGATGCGTCTATTAGGACTTGTACTTCAACTCAGACACAACCTGTTTTGTACAATCCAAAAACCAATCACTGAATACTTCCAACAGTTTGTTAAGGTAAGTACTCGAGTCAAACCTAGAGGGACACGTCACTTACAATAAAAAGTGTTCCATGTAGGAGGTGTTCCACTCGTAGAGGTTCAATTAACATGAAATAAATGGGTCATGGGACTATGGAGTGTCCCACTTACAGGGGTGTTTTACTGTATATTATTGTATTACATACTAAGCTATTGTTACTGTAAGTTGCATCAATTTTTCAATATTTACACATTTTATGGAATTTGTAAATGATCCTCTTGGTTTGAGGTCGGTCATTTCATTGGAATGCTGGGGATTTTTTCCATGTGACTGGTTATACTCTTAAATCTCCTTATCTGTGTTATAATACTTTTTTGATAATGCACTGATCTTTACTTTTTTATTACATAAAAGCTCACAACCAATCAAAACCTGGGATTATAATTACATTATTATGTCACCATCATATGTAATGACATATTGTTGTAGTCTCGAACTTTTTTGGGGATGGGGTTCAGTGTTGGTGTTTGGAAGTTGGCATTCAGTGTCGACACTGTAACAAGTGGTAGCTTGTGATATTTTGCATGTTAATGGCTTGCCCAGGGGGTTCACTGTATACAAACCTTGATGGGGATCCTCGGCGCACATTGGGTACCTTTTTTGACATTTGGTATGGCAATGGACCCACATTTTAGGATGTGTTAGAGAATGCCCCCTCATTATGACTTTTGAGGGATGGAAATGGTCAGATTTTTCAACTTTCTGGTATGAAAATGGTCATGGAAAATATGTTATCTCACAATTATGGTATGGAATTGGTGAAGTAGTCACACATATACTAATATGAGGTTGTTGGTTCGTTTTCCTCAAAGATCGCCTTCTTCTTGGAACCTTCTTCAGTTTAAATAAATAGCTTTTTTCCCAGGAAATATTCTACTTTGGACCAGTCATGGCATTGGTATGGCATTGGTCCTATATTTTTTGACATTTGGTATGGCATTGGTTTCATATTTGGGCATTTGGTATGGCTTTTGGGCACTATATCGGTTGGTATGGGAACACATCCAAATTTGACATTTTGGTATGGGAATACATGTATATTGATATCTGAGGGTTCAGCCTAGGACCCCCGCCAAATTTTGTACACAGTAAACCCCCCGGGATGCCTTGTTATTTTATATTGATGTTGTTTAATCTCACATTAGGAGGGTTGCTATGAGAGATACAGTGCTATGAAACAGTCTGCTATGGAAGGCCTTGAAATCCACAACAATGATATTACACCTAAACTGGTGAATACACTGATATTTAACCTGCGTGATGAAATCCAAGATTACAAAACTAACTTTACTTCTACCTTTGAAAGGTGGGTAATATAACGTTTGAATTGTGACATTTTACAGGGTGTCTTACATTTATCTTTTCTTTTGTGACAACCTATGTTTATGAATTTGCTTTATAATGAGGCTTGAAGTCCAAGGCTGCAGTAGAATACTTCTAGCTTATTAACTTTGGAGAAAAATTCTGCCTTCTGTATATTGGAATAATTCAGAATTGTAATTTTGAACAGATATGGGGATTTACCAAGTATTGTTAGTGTACATGTATTTGATATTGGATTCTTTACTTTTGGTTGCTAGGATGAAATGCCCTATATATTCCTTAGAATAATACATCCTATACCATATTTATTTGCAGGTACTTTGATATTAGCAGTGTATGTGGCCAAATACTGTACAATCTTCTAATGATTGACGTGCAATGCCTTGACATCCCTAACAACTCTTCTGTAAAGGAGATTGACCTTCAATATGTTGGTTTGGCGCATAGATTGAACACACTTGATATGGATTGGGCACAATTTATTAATCCTGTGTAAGTAGAAGTCTGGCAGAAAGTAAAAACTGTATGGATAATTGATTTGGCTATTGTTTCAAATTGGAGATTTCATGAAATTTGGCTTCAATAGATGTCTCCCCAAAAATCCACATTATACACATGAATGCACTTGAACAATGTCATTTTTATTGTAGTAGTAAGTAGATTCACAATTCTCTTTCAACAAAAGTCTAAGTATAATAGCCCCTGCATTTGAGTGTAAAAATATTTTGCATGTTAATATACCTTTAAGGCCTTTATTTTTGTCATTTCAGGAAACAAACTTGGCGGCATCAGTTTTCCTCTCAGATATTGAATTGGTTGGATTGTGTTAGATACAGCATGGGAAGGTTGACTCTACAGTCTATAGGCATGGATAAGGTAAGATAGAAAATAATTTGAAATGTATCAAATGATGTACATTTAGATATAGGTTAATTCACATAATGGTGTAATGGTTTCTGATGAACTTTGTGAAGTTCTGTACTACATGAACTTTTAAAAGACTCTTACACTGTTCCTTTTGGAACTTGTATAATCACCCATATGTGTCTTATGACCCATAATGTCACAGAAATCCATATGTAAGAGTGGCAGAAAGACCCATATAAGAGTGACCCATTATGTCAGTAAACAAATTGAGCCAGATCATGTGATGTGATTATTTTATTGTAGTTCACAGACTTGGATATCCCAAGCAAGGGGTCACTATCAAGTGGACAGAGGTCTCGCACAGTGTCTATTGGGTCTCTAACACCATCACTTAACTCCGCTTTTGACAACTACCAAGTCTCGAATTCTTCCACACCTACCTCTGCTCAACATGTAAGTTATTATTTGTGGTTTGATATTGCATTACTTTTATGTGTATGTCATATGTATATTTGTTGTGTTCAGATTAGAGAGGTGTTCGTTTATACAGGTTTCACTACAGTAATTTAACATTAAAAATGTTTTAAGGACATTTTCAATCAGCAAACATATTTGTAGCTTAGTGGTTGAGCATGAGATTTGAGTTTAAGAAATCTCAGGTTTCTAATTTGACACACTTTAATATCTTAAATTTTAATAAAATAAAGATCTGTATGTAAGTGTCAATCCCCCAGAGGGTGCTTAACTCATTATAATGCCATCTTTTTTTAACTCGTTTATTTTCTTTCAGAATGAACCTTCCAATTGGGTAAAAGTGTCACAAAGTATACCAGTAAGACTATCCATCACTGAACGACCCAATGCTAATACAAATGCCCTATCAAATGCACAAGATATCGACCAAGGTGACCAAATCAATACGGAACACAAGGAACGCCATAAACGCTCTTTAAATGAAATCAGGGTCAATGCTTTAATGCAACCACAGAGGTATTCTAGTAGCTCAGGGTTTGAGGATAATTATGGCTTCGCTCGTCCAGTCTCTAGCCTCTCTTTGAATTTTGAACCAACGTTAACAGGTATTACGGATGATGCTGGTTTGAGCCATAGTTTGGGAAGTGCAGAAGATGAAGATCATTTAAATCATCATCTCAGTCCAAACAGATTCAGTTTCTCATCCCCATCTTTAGACAGTTTCCAGCCTGAAGCTACTCCAGGATCAAATCACACATTTAGGCAACAGTCTTCTCCTAGTAGCTTGCCATCACCCGAGCATCAGTACCTTCATGTTGATATTAGTGAAGTCAGAGCAAGATCGGCATCACCTTTAACTTCCACTCAAGTGCCTTTAAATGAAGATATTAGACAGCAAGAGCCTATAAACGTCAGTGCAATATGTGAGGTAATTGGTCACATAGATATGGATTCAGATTCAGATACCATAGAAAGTGAGATTGCTGGATGTGGTTCACCATATCCTGATTTGTCAGTCTTACCAAAACCGAAGGCTGTTAAACAGCACACTGGCCTAGATGACAATAATGAATATTACACAAAAGAAACAAATGGAAATTGTGCAAACAATGGCCGAAGAACCCCTATGAATATCAAACATTATGCACACAGTCCAAATAATAATACGATGCAGTCAAAAGACACATTCCAACAAAAAGAAACATTCCAAAGAAAGGACATGATTCAGTCTCCTGGTACTCAGATTCTGAAGAAAATTTTACCAACGCAATCTACACAAAATACTCCTAAATCTACAAATCCACCCGTCCAACCAACAGGTCAAAAGAGGCAGACAGTGTCTCCCTCTAGTAGTGATGTATCCACACTACTGGTGTCTGGATCCCTTCTTGACACTATAGTTATGTTTAATCGCATGATCAACTTTTCTCAAACAATGTGCAATACTATATGCCCCATGAGTCACAATGACAATGAATCGTATGCTACCTCGGCAACAGATTCTACTATGCAAACAAACACTAACATGGGAACAGGTGACAACAAAGATACTGCTGCTACAAATACTCAGGACAGAATGCAAGAAATTATGTTCACTAGGAAATCCATCTACGAAAAGGTGCTTCAGGTATGTGAAAATTTCTTGTATTATCATCTGTAACTATTGTGACATTTTTGTATCTGTTTACACTTTGATTAAATTTTGAACATTTAATGAAGAAAATCCTGATCATTTCTACTTGCATCTCCATTGTAGTCTATTGATATCTTTAGAATTGTCAGAATTTGGGCAATATCCATTGCCATAGCAACAAATTAAAAAAATGATGAGATATCTATGATTTGTTACAAAGTTGACTTAAAAAGTCATGATCAGATCGATGTGAAATTCATACAGCAATCTCTTACAGATATTTATAATATGGACATCTTCAGATTTGAGTTTTTTTTATTGTTATCCATGGCCACAAATTTAAAGATGTAATTATGTGTGCAACCAGGTGGCGAGGTGCATTGTTTTGAAATGGATACATGTCATACATGTATCATGTTTAGTTTTTTTTTGTATATTATAGTTCAGTTTAGTTTCAATTTTGTTAATATTTAGATCAGAGATGTTTTCTATGTTGTAGTTCAGTGTTAACTGTTTCACACCGGAATATCCTGACTACGGTAAAATCAGATACGGTTGTCACAAATGGCGGACATTTACCTTTGTCAGGCTATTCCGGGGTGTGTATAATGAGTTCAGTTTTATACATCTACATTGGTTCTGGTTCAGTTTTCATATTTATTTTTCAGTTATTGAGCAGAGGTGTACATGTGTATGGTATGAATATTCTCTGCATGGATGCTTGTGGGATGATGGGACCCTTAGCTAGGAAGCTATTGGGAGACCAGGTAAATCAGTTAGATGCATGTAGATATTAAATGATTGTACATGTATGCTTTGCCATACTGGTCTAGAGGCAATGGTTTATAATATCATACTGTTGTTCATTTTATCTAAGCACAAATAATACTCTAATCTCTATTTTTATCTAGGAATCAATGTGAAGGTTTTAGAGAATAGGCAAGCTGAATGTAATACTGAAATACTGGTCAAATATTATGAATTTAGTATTTCCTTTAACACAATACTTACTATGTAAACATATGTTTTCCTGTACTCCTTAGTTAGTAGATGACATGGTTGCCCTGAGGGGAGAGAAGTTAATCTGGGGGTGCAGACATATGGCCAGGGGGGACTCAGATTGCCTGGCATACACAGAGAGGAAATCTAAGTTCATTGCTGATAAACATGAACCCATAGATCACGAGGTAACAAAACTTAACATTATGAAAGAAAAGGATAACAAAGGAGATGCTTGAAATTTTAGATGAGAAAATTTTTTTCTGATATAATAAGCCTTGATTATTCCAAAGAATGATGTTTGATAAGGATAATGTGAAGTGCTCAAGCCCTATGTCCATCTGTTTATTGGTGTGTCTGGGCAATTCTTCATGCACTGGTTGATGGATTTGGTTCAAATTTTACAGGCTAATGCCTTATGGGCATAGGGCCTCTACAATGCATGGACCCAGTAGGTCCTTTCTTACAATGCTAAATTGTAGTATACACAAGATTATAGCTGAATTGAAGAATATTCAAGAAAGTTAGAGCAAATTCTTTTGGGACAAACCTCGTATTTCATAACAGGAAATTACACAATAAAAACAATAATGCTTTAATACAAATACTAATCTTCATTGTGCTGTAGATGTGTATGAGGATATGCAACACAGCCACCATGCTAGAAGTCCTACCAGTCTTCAAGAACAGGGCAATAGCAGCCTTAGAGGTGTCACGGCTTTCTGCACTTCTACGCAACATGGAACCACCACTCAGTGAAGAACTATCAAAACTAATGCAAGGTACAGTCATATACTCGTAAAATGCAATGAACAAATGTAATTTTGGGGAAATGTTAAGAATAGCCCTGGAATTATATTGTAATTTAACCTAAATATTTATATGAAATGAACAGAAAGTCTTTTTTAAATTATTTTCTGAATTGTTCATTTATGAAGATTCAAACTATCAAAATGTAAAACATAATTTCCTGAACATGAAAAATGATTTTTTGTAGTATTCAAATTCAATATGTGTCCCTATAAATTTTATTCAATATTTTTTCAGAATATGCAGTAATAGACACATTCCAGAATCGTTACCATGCAGGGAGTTCAAGGTCAACTCCCACAACTGAGTCCTCTGGGAGTAGTAACTTGTCACTAGGTGGCAGCACTGATATTTTGTTAGCAGACGTCATCTTTGGCGAGTGCAAACACAAGCTGGAAGCCATCTTGGCAGGGCAGATAAACATTCTTGCGTACAGGGTGAGTGATAAAAAATATTACTTGTTTGATAAAAGGGGAATACGTGTACATTGTAAATAAGTTGTGTTAGATATGATATTTATGCGCAAGATGCTAAATGAAATATTAAAAAATGTTAAAATTTCATTAAGAAAAGGGAACATAAAAAGATAAACTGGTCATATCGACAAAAACACCCCAAATCCCGAACAAGGATCTTTCATGTAAAACATGGTGTGAAACAGCCCCTGACACAGGAACCTTTACCAGTTTTGTTTGTTAATTGTTTTACTTAGATCAACTTGTTCTTCCGGGACACACTTCATTTCCTGCTTGCTCTTGATGCACCATATCTACCATTGGATATCAGGTTACGTCCCCTCACAGAGTTCCTGACCAATCATTGGACAGCTCTTGGCCAATGGTTGTACAGTCATCTAAGTCATAGGGTCACCATCAAACTTTGGGAATACATTGTCAAGGTACATATTTA
Organism: Owenia fusiformis; assembly: GCA_903813345.2. Lineage (NCBI taxonomy): Eukaryota > Metazoa > Annelida > Polychaeta > Sabellida > Oweniidae > Owenia > Owenia fusiformis. The sequence goes on along the minus strand of CAIIXF020000006.1, from coordinate 29,742,638 downwards.
GTTGATACACTAAAATGTGTTAACATTTATTATTGTCTATAAGCCTTTTTCTTTCTGTTTCCATATAAATCTAAACAAATGGACTACACCCCACGCCCCATATACATTTACATGTACTTTAATCTGTTTTTCAAATCGCATATTGCATATGTTGATGGAAAATATTTATACTCTGGACAAGAAAATTACTAATTGTGATGAAAATATTTTGTTTCAGGATTTTGAGAATGAAGCTTTGAATGTCTGTCATTTTGAGGGTGCTACAGACTATCAGGCTGAACTTGTTTCACAATCATTAGCGGTAAGTATCAAAAAATTAATTCGACATATACAGTACAATGTATAACTGTCTAATCCAAATGCCATTGGGAGTGAATAGAAGCATTTGTATAAAGAGGTGTTCACATTCCAAGGTCTGTGCATTCGTGAGATTCTCAGGACTTGAAAGAAATGTGAAAACATTCTCAAGTCTATTGACCAAGTAACTTTATGGCATTCTAAAAATTTGATTCAAATGAGTTTAGTGGTCATGCTAGAAAGACACAATGGGATTTAGATCATTCAATGTTTTTTTCAAAAGTTTGAATATCATGATAAAACAGTGATTAATTTGAAATGCTTGAGCAAATTTGTATGAAACATGTGATAGGTTAAAAAGAGTGTTCATATTAGAAAGGTTAATTTTTCATATATACTGTAGCTGTTCTCTGCTCAAATCAGGAGGTGTTCACATTTCAAGGTTTCTTTAACATGGAAGTCAATGGAAAAAATGGGACCGAAAAAGTGTTCAGATTAAATAGTTGAATATTTAAAATATGTTTTTAACTATGTGTCATCATCCTGTGTTTACAAATGAAAATGTCTGCACAATTTTAGCAAACATGTTTACTGTTTTGCAGTTCTTTCTGAAGATGTTTTACAAAGAGGGACAAAAGGTTGACTTGGATACATTGACATCAAAAGTGGTAAGACTGAGTTGAAAGATATTGTATTTGAAAGGCTTACTAATTCATTTCAATTACCTATTCAAACACAGATTGATCTAAACACCAGCTTCTAGACATTCTAATAGCCTCACCCTCAAAAGCGTTTTTATTATTTCACCACCACAAGTAGTGGCATCTTGTTATAGTGAAATCTCAAACTTTTTGTGTTTGGTGTTCAACATTCACCAGTTGGTGTTTGATGTCTGTAACAATTGACAGGTGGTGACATTTGCATGTTAAGTCCCTTTTATTGAACCCAAAAACACAGTCTAAGTACAAAGAAGGATTCATCACACAAAGAAAGCTGAGACTTCGATGTATCAAGTCTCCTTTGTTTACCTTGCAAATATTTATTGTGAGAAATTCTTTTGCAATAATTCCGCCCAGGCAAAATAAAAGGCAAATAAAATTAAAAAAAACAAAGAAAAAGATTTTCTTGAGTTTCAAGTCCATTTCTTTCAAAATCATTAAAGGGGCAATAAGGACTGTAGAGAAAATACAATGTAGGAAAGTTTTTTCATTTTTCTGAACTATCAAGGCAACATTTTGTTTAACATCTTCTTTGACATACCTATTTTCTTAAAATGTATGGATAAATTATCAATTTCAGCATTAAAAAGTGTAAATTCAGTTCAAAGCTTCAAAAAGGGGACTTCCACTTTTATATTTTTAAGATCCACCATGTTTCAAGAGGAATAACAGCTAAAATAATGTTTATCTAGGGGGTTTCTTTGTAGATAATAAAAATAGATGTTAGTCTTGATGAAATATCCAAACTTAAATATATTTTGACACTGGTCCATGATCGTTGAATGACCCCTCTGCACTAATTATTGCACCTTTAAGTCCCTGACCGTGACCATAGTGTTACATTTAGATCAAATTGTTGCATTTTTTTATGATCCTGCTTCAAATTGCAAAGGGTTCCGTGCACATGTTTATTTTTTTCTATTGTTATGTTGTCATGTGACCTATGTGATCTCAAGCTTTTTACACTCTTCAATGTCAATGTTTGCATGTAATGTACCAGCTACGAGATTTACATCACGTTTTATTTAATTTTATTCGTGCAAAAAACAATAAATGGAAATGTTTCTGTCTTAAGCCTTAAAGTTTACTGTGGAGTTAACTAATCTTTAATTATACGGATGTTGAGTGGCTTATTTGAGACATTATGAAGCATTTGTGTCCATTACTTCATCACCTTCCAAATATTTGACTTCGAAGATTGTCCCAGTATTGTCTCCTACCAATAGATGTCCCTGAAGGTTGATTACTGTAGCACAAGGGTAGTCAAGTCCATCATCCTTTGTTAGTAGATGCCTGATGAAGTCACCTTTTTTGTTAACGAGGGTGACCCTGTTATTCTGGTAATCTGCTATAGCAACATTTCCATGTTTATCAGCTGTGACGCTCATCGGCATTGAAAGTTGTTCATCTCCAGAGCCTTCATATTCCATGACTGTGTTGTTTTCCATATCAACAACTTTGATGCAGTTGTTTCCCCAGTCGGACATAATTACATTGTCATCATTATCCATGGTAATATGATCATTGATCGGTTCAATTTGATTATCACTCTCCTGCTTGAGTAACTTTGTTTTTGTTTTCATTACCCCTGTATTAACATCAATGTAAAGTATGGCATCTGTATGAAAAGCACTGGCCACTAAGGTACCATCTTTGCTCCCTGCAATACCATGTAACATACCAAATGGTGTTGCAATATCTTGTTTATGTCTCCCATCAGTAGTATATATACTAACAATGTTGGTGTTATCGGTGAAAGCAAGTTCATCGTTCGCAATTTCAGTCACTCTCCATTTTGATATTGCAATCATCTTTTTCAACATGAACGTTGAACTGTAAATCTCCACGCAGTCTACTCTGATGGCAATAATGTCTTCATTTTTCAATATGGCCAAGTCAAGGATTTGTTCAGATTTGAATAATCTGAAGAACTTGTGTAACATGGAGTACTGTGTCTGTAATGGCAGGTGTTTGCTTCTCAAAAGAATCGGTTCTGAAAAGGTGGTACAAATTACAGCGGTTGGCTGCTCTTCAACACAAGACTGTGGCTGTTCAGATAGAGTTGAATCTTTGTCGGGACTAGATTCATCATTATCCTTTATTTTATCCTCTGTAGATATGTCCTGTTTTGGATCAATTGTGAGGGTGACTGGTGTTGATGGGAATGGCACTGGGCCAAAAGAAGTAGGGTGTGCAATGGATGGTATTTGCCTCTCATCTTTCTTCAATTCTAGGCCCATTTTCACTATGTCAGCATCATTTGTAATGTTTTTCAATTGAATCACCATGCTGTCGGCTACCACCTTGGCAAGCTGAAGATCATCACGTTCCACATGTTTCTTCCTAATTTCACTCTTTTGGGCACCTCTTATTCCGCGAATCCATCCCATAAAAATATCCCTTAAAAGTGTTTCAGTCTCAAGGCGCTTTTCATTCAGATGTGTTATGATAGCTTCGGTGTCATTTCTGAATTGATCCTCTTTGGCCTTTAGATCATTAAGCGCATCATTTAGTTTTGCACTAAGTTGTTCCCACCTTTTAATACGGCTGTCAATGTCTTGCTTGTACTTAAAAGCAGCTTTATCAATTTCTGTAAATGTATGTCCTGCATGGTTGTAAGCGTAACATTGGAGGCAAATCAGTGAATGGTCATCTTCACAGTATAATCCAAGTCGTTGATCTGGATGTGTTCCACAATTCAAATTAACATCATCAATGTCCCCTGTGTGTACATCCATCAATGAGTTTATTAGGAAACTGCTACGCAATGCATGGATTCCATTAGGTGGTATTCTCCAAACATATCGACACAATGGGCAGTTTATTCGATTGTTCTTTGCCAGTTTTTTCACAAGTTTGTCAATACAGTCGAGACAAAATGAATGCTGACATGGAAAACTTCTTGGATTTTTTGATCGTTCAAAGCAAAGTTTGCATTCTAATATGTCCTTAATTTTTTCCACGAGGCTTGACGCTGCCATTTTTAACCATCAAGAGATCCTTGTTTCATGACCCTGAAGAATGCATAACCTTGGAATCTATTTTTATCCAGTCACTATTTCTAGAAAAACTGAACTATTAAACTACATCCTGATCAAACACATTATGAATTATGAAATTTCACAATAGAGTACCATGTAAAAAATATAAATTCATTCTTTTGAATATCAATTGTAAAACTAAATATGGATGTAAAATAAAATACAAAAATCTCATAGACAACTTCTTGTCAGGTAATATAGCTATGAAAAAGTTTGAAACAAAAATGATGAGGAAAATATATAAATAAAATAAATATATAAATGAAATCATTTGGAAGAGGAGGAAGTGCTCTGCATGTTGCTTTTTGACATTTGACATATTCCATTTTGATTTCATTTTTTGTTATTGGCTCGCTATTCAGTATTAACGTATTAAACAATTTGTCAACAGGTGGTTTGATTTAGTCCCATTCAGTGATTTAAAATTTCAGAGAATTAATGAAATATTTTTGAATCGTAATATTTCTAAATTTTTCTCAAACATTTACTAATTCTTGTATCACAATGGGGTTAAATATGTCTAAATTTCCAATTATCCAGAATCATAAGGCAGTGTTGCCTTATAAGGATTTTAGAAAGGTTGTGCCGACTTGAAGAACACTTCGGGCAGTTTGACATTAGTGCTATTAAAAGTGCATACTGGTACATATTTTTGCAGTCTAGTTTAAGTGTTATATACCTCATTTGGAATACAAATGCAATTTTGATTTTTATTGAATTGAGATTTCTAAAAGAAATTCTAAAATGAAGTTTTTTAAGGTATAGTAACAAACTAGTAATCTTATGATGAAATAAGGCAATTAATATTGCAAGGCATTTATTAATATGTAACAAATTTAAACCGTAGATAACCTATGTAACGAAAACTGGTCAATAATTTTATAAAACAGCGATACATTTATTGTGGGTTGTGCTTATATCCTTGCAGCTCATGCTGAAAGTTATAAAATTAGTTGTAGTTGGATCATTCTACTTTGACCGCCTTTATTCTTTTTTTTCATTTGGTTGAACCTTTGAATACGGCTTTGTATAAAAAACCTCCTACCTCATACCCAACTACCCATGTACGTGGGACATGATACAGTCTTTGAAGGGTTCAATTTTAAAGATCTTAGTTTATTAAATCTTAGTTTATGATGAATTATAGATGCATTTGTAATGACCCTTGATAGCAAGTTGCTACTCATCCCAGCTGGGTTCGATTCCCACTCGGGGCATCGAATTTAGCACACTTTCTTTCAATTTCTTTATCTGGCTTGTTGGACCTACGCTCGCGGTCGTTAGTTATTTATTCCCCTGGGGCACCCTCGGGTCATAACAAATTAAAATGCATCCACCTTTATTTATGGATCTGTCATCTCTCTAGTCATAAAAAAAGCGGAATTGTAGAAATGTTAAATAATTTGAGCTATTTTCGAGATTTAATAATCTTTAAAATTGAACCCTTCAATGACTATCATGTTCCACGTAGGTGGGTAGGTGGGTATGAGGTAGGAGGTTTTTTATACAAAGCCTTTGAATACCTAAAGATGTAAAATACCATATGTTTATGTTTATTGTTTCAGAGTGGGGTTACATTCATTCTGGAGCTGTATAGCTTCCCCTCCAGGAGACTTGTGTCCCTCTACTACCAGATGTGCAAGCAAGATGTGAGTAAAATTACCTGAATTAAAATTCACGCCCATGGCTTGGAGGGGGCACCAGCACCATACTCAAAATAAAAGAAAAATTAAATCAAAACTTTTCACTTAGTAAACACTTTAAGTCATCACCTTATGTGCTATCATGCAGATTCAATCATAGGCTTTCTGTAAAATCAAATGTCCATGATTCCACTTATTTTTGGATTTTTATGTCACCACCAACTGTCCATGTCTCCAACTTCTTTCTGGATGGTGTTATACAGTTGGCATTCAGCATTCCGCATTTGACACGTGGCACGTCGGGATTTGGTGTCTGTAAAGATGGCAGGTAGTGAAATTTTGTATGTTAATGCCTTGTTACATGTTTGTTATAGGCATCAGACTCCGAGATGCCACCCGTCAGAACACCAGGGTTACCAGCAAGTGTTCTTGAGAAGATGAAGAGAAGTCTACATGCCATCAGGAAATGTTTCACAGGGAAGCAGCTAGTTGATTGGGTTGTGAACAATGTCAATGAGAACATATTGCACAATGTAACAGGTATTCATTTTAAATTCTTGAAAACTGTTTTCAATGTGGAATAAGCTTTGGCTTATTTCAAGTCATTCCCTAAAATTATATTTCTGTGTAAACTCTGGTAGTGCATTGATTAACTTAAAAGTTCATTTACTAAGAAACTAATATAATTTATTTCCATTTATCCTTCCAGCTTTATCAAGAATTTTCTTTTAATTTTCATATTAAAACAATGCCATTTCTATGTAAAGGTCACCGTCACCTGGGTATTATATTATTCAGTTATTACGTCAAAAATGATATAACTGTGTACATCCATTTTTAAAAATATTTTTGATTTTTTTTTTTTTTTTTTTTATAAAATCAAACTTTTTGATAACGCTGACAGGATAACCGGTGAAACTCTGAAAATAAATTATACTGCATTAGTGTCTGAAGTAAATGAAGTTGATTTAATTAATACTAATATCATAATTTATGCAAATGTACATATATCTTGGGTTTGGGATATTTGGGTTTGTTGATATGCTTTGGTCTTCCCCTATTAGCTAGCTCTTATGTTTATATACAGTAAAACCCATGTACAAGGAATACTTTCCAGACTTTTCTTGTTGACAGGTGTTATTTACAGAAAGATGTTCCATCAGACAGGTTTTACTGTATTTTTTTATTATTTATTATGTTTTCAGGTTCTGCTATACGTAACAGACAGAGTAAGAGACACTCAGCCATGCAGGTCGGCCAGATGATGCTGGCTCAGGAAGTCCTCCTCAATGTAGATGACGATGCCCCTAGTAGTCAAGGTACCTAAAGAATAATAGTAATTAGAAGATACCTGGTATCCTATATTATGATTGTTGTCACTATAGTGATAATTATAATGATTAAAGGCCTTTCTAAGTTGTCAAAAACAGTTTCATATAATGTATGAACATAATATTGTTGGTCTTTGGCACTGATTTTATGATGAGCCTATTCTAGTGTTCATCTTTTATTATCCTTTTGATTTGGGTTATTCATGGACTTATCTGTTTGTGTTTGTTCTTATCTGTACCAACTTTTCACCTTGACCTACTTCTTCAACTTGACCTATTTCAAAACTGACCACCAAAATGAGAAGATTAAAAGATATATCCTAATACATAACAAATTATAGTTACTTTTGGAATGAAGGTATTACTAGAAGGAATCAAGACTTGAGTTCACTGAATGGTGCCATCTTTTCTTACGTAGGTACATCAATTCTCACATATTTATTTGTGGAATGATATGTTAGTTACATGCATATATATATTATGTATCCTACATATTTTTTGGTGCAATTCATCCACAATTTTTGTTAAACAATTATAATTGAAATAGTACATTATTTATTTTCAGGTAGTCGTAGCAACAGTGAATCTGAGGGGTACCCAGAGGTAACACTTTTGAGGAGACCCATGTCTTCTGGGCTCATGTCAGTGGGTCATGACAGGGATGATTCGGACACAGACACAGATGTGATGAAAGGAAGCAGCCCTGAAGCTGGTGAAAGAAGAGACAATGAGAGCAAGAGGTTCAGCATTGGTACTCCTGTATGTTCAGAAACCTATGATGCCATGAATGTCAGCACATCAGTTCCTCAGGACACTGATTCTTCGGATTCTTCAAGTTCTTACAGTTCGGATGTTTTTTACGATTGCCCAGAACGATATTATTGTTTTGCGACCATCTTGGATAATGATGTCAAAATGGTACGAGAAGAGATATCGCATGAAACTGACCAGGTGTTCATGACTCGTATACAATTCGATTCCCAATTCAAAGATAACACTGTATCCAACCTTGTAACTAAATGCAACGAGTTCAACATCAAACCAGAATACATTCTTGGTGTTTTATTCAGCCGTCGCTATGACGATGACACTGTTAAATGCTTTCTGGAATGGTTGCCAGATGACGTTCTTGATAAACTATGGGGACGATATGAGTCAACGGAGAAAGATTATTTTGGTTGTTTCGGATGATCAGGTGATTCCTAAATATGCAAATAGCAGATCAAATCTGCAAATAAAATAAGGTCGTAAAATCTGATTATTTTGCTAAGTGTACCAGTGTACATGATGCAACATTCATGGGTACGTAACCAGACTTCATCATACCATGTGCATTTTATACCACCGAATTAGAGTATACATGTATCCCTACGCCTTGGATGTCACAAGGTCTGGTTAGTACCCTTGTATATTGGTTTATTATTTATTAATTCTTGGCTGACTCGCCATTTGTCTTCTTAAAGTAAGACTGTGTTACATGTAAGTATAAGTTGTTTGAGATATAGTGAATTGATATGTTGAGAAAGTATTGAACAATGGAACGCATACTAAATAGTAAAGATCCACAAAGGGGTTTAAGAAATAAAATGTGAAAAGTTGAAAGACTTGAGGCTTACATGCTAATCCCACCAAGTTATGTCATAATCATGATATTTACATATTAACATGGGCTTTGAAAGCCCATGATATTAATTATATTTTGTATGTTTGGCAATAACCATGTGGTTCTTTTACCTATTTTTACAGGTAACTTACCTTAAGGTAACAGTGATAAAAGTGATATTGTGAGGTCATATATCTGAATTTAAAGTGGCAACATAGGGTAGAGGGTGTAAAAATGTTGAAAACAATATTTTCTAAAGGCATGCTGTTTCTAAAGGCATGCTGGTGTTTTCTTCTTACTCAAAAAAGGGTTGTCCAGTTGTCCACGTTCCAAAAAATTGCACGAAATAATTTTGGAACTCTTCTAGAACATATATAATTGAGACAATTTTTTTCAAAAAGTTACCCTCTACTTGTCTTTATCCTTAGTTGCCTTTTTACTTATGAGCTTTACAAAAGATGACCAAAGAGCTGAGCACGTGTTATCATCATGAAAATGTTTAATGATACTTTTCCTGATGTGATGTTTTATGATTGGGTTTTGCCCATCCAGTCACTTGTACAAAAGACACCCAAACTATGAATGAGTGCAACTATGATAAAGTTTTGCATCATATTAGTTGTTCTCATCAAAATGTTTATTAGATACTATTCTGTTGTGATGTTTTATGATTGGATTTTGCTTGTCCAATCACTAAATAGAGAAAAACTGCAAAGTGCAAAGGTGATACTTTTACACCATATTTCATTTTTTAAGCTGATCAGTAAGCAGTTATGATTTGTGGCAAGCCCAAATCATGATCTATACTTTCTTCTCTCCAAGTTCAATAACGTAATCTGGAGTGTTCAGCAAAAAAGGGTGTGCAGTTCTAAATGGCAAATTTCAAAAATTGTCTGGCAAGTCTGTTTTTGAGTGTTTTGATGATTTAACTATCAGTAGATGCAAGTTCCCCTGTCATCATGACCCTGATATATTTTTACAATATTGGAACAGGTCTTTGATCATATTCATATATTTGATATGGCAAAATTGACAAAATTACGAATGGAAAGTTATTCACGTTATTGAACTTGGAGAGAAAAAGTAGAGATCATGATTTGGGCATGCCCCAAATCATAACTGCACACTGAATGTAAGCTGAAGTGCAAAATTAAATGAGCAATAGGTGTTGTTATCACCAAAATGTTAAAAAAAATACTTTTTCCGATGTGATGTTTATGATTGGATTTGCCTATCCAATCACTTATACAGAAGTCCCCCAAACCTTATGGCAATGTTTCAATTTTCTGAAGCCACAGTGCAATATTAATTGTTTTATTATTTAAAACATCAGGATAAATAAAGATTAAGTATTTCCTCCATTATAAAAACTTTTCATTCGTATGCACAATTTTACAAAAAAGTTAAATGCAAATTACTTGCTGTCTGTAGGAAGGCACTGCTGGTTATTTACTTTTAGCTTTTTACATATATTTATATTTATTTGCATGTGTTGTTTGTTAATTTAATGTTACAACTGTGTACCAGGACATTCATGTTTAATTTAGGCCAAATTCATGAAAACAGATTATTAAGAATGCTGTTAATAATACATTTGACTCTATGATAAGTTGTTTATGTAAATACTCTTATGTTTACATTTAACATTGACTGTGTATATGTTTTGACAAATGTATCCATTTTTGTCACATCAATTTGATTTATACTTGTAATGCATGTTGTGTTGTTGTAATGCAGTGTATCCTAACATGATGAAAAATGATGCCATGATTGATAGTAAGCAATTGGAGTGATATAAAGTTAAACATGTATAAGTGGAACACCTTTGATACCTCTTAAAGTGTGCCACTTGCCACTACAGTCATTTGATGTCATCATTAACCTTGGTGATATATTATTGTATCCATTTTCTGTGATCCACATTTTGTATTTGTAACAGGTAGTTACATTTTGTAATTGCAACCAGGAGGTTACATTTTGTAGTGTTATATGCCTTGTATGCTTTAGTGATATTAATGACATATTGTTAACAATATTGATGTGATTGATGAAAGAATATATTTTTAAGTACATGTATAGTTAATGAAATATTTTTACAGTTGATATAGCTACATAATGTAGACACTGATGCTTATGAATGAAATAATTTATATTTTTCACTTTCAATGTAGTTATGTAATTTAGTAACAGGCATGTAGATAGTCTGTCTAATTGTTGTATTTACTAATTTATAAAACATGAAATAAATTCTTCACTGAAATGACATAATTGATTGTTTCTGTCAAGTGAGATGAAGGTTTGCAAGATACATAGTTGTTATTATTCATAGGATGGTAATGCAGCTGACAAAACCCATCAGGATGGTAATGCAGCTGACAAAACCTATCCCACAGTAATGGTAATTACCAACATTGAGAAACCAAATAAGATTAAAATAAGTTATCTATAGTACTCCGAAGTAACGAAATAGCATCTACGGCAGAGTTCAAGGTCATATGTATCTTTTAAAGGACAAGCATTTAATGTCAATGTTTAATGTTGTATACACAGAGTGTAACATCATATGTTACTTCAACTCAACATGAGTGGAGTTCAATGTCATACAGAGAGGTCAAGGTCATATGTAACTTTTCAATGTCACATGTCAATCAATATCACACTTTTGAGCCATGCAAATTTCAATGTAGGACATGTTAAAGTTTTAGGCACTAATGTATGGGAGATATAAGACAACTCAACTCATGTTTGAACATTTTTATTTTCAATACAATGAAACATGCTTATATGAGCACTTCTCTCTTCCTAATAGTGTTCAATTTGATAGGTTTCACTTTACATGTACATGCAATCTCCATACAAAAGTCAAATATCAAAGCAACATAATAATTGAAATTGTGTATATTCTGTGTATATTTTCCAAGACATTCCAATAAATAATTACAATGATAATAAATAATAACAACAATCAATACAGAACAATTCCTTGAAGTGAATACTTAGTAAAGTTAGTATTATGTGCGTACATCCCAAAATAAATATAGAATGAAAGTGTTTCAAAGATAAAATATTTGATTTTACCAAGCTGGATATAATACTAGTGAAGAGACATATACAGGTTTAAGAGGGAAAAGTGTGAACAATTTAAAACCTCTATAACCCTGATAACTGAACGATCTTTTTTAAAGATGAATGGCCAATGTGTGTAATGAGATGCCAAAGGGTTCAATATGACTAAAAGACCTAGTTTATTCTGACTTCAGATCCTTGTAGGGGACCTAAAGATGTGCGAATATAAATTGTTGTACCAGGCCCAGCAAAGCAAATAACATATTTTTGGGTACATTCTTGCATGTTGTATTTAATTACCATAGCGAATTTTTGCAAAGTACTTGCAATCATTTCAACACAATTTCTCCAGATTTGTTAGTGGAATTATAAAACAACTAAGACCAATGAGTCTGCAATAATGCAATAATCATAACATTACACTTGAAGATATTGCCTTGAAAATAAACGAGTATGTCCATAACCAAATCAGAACTTAATGGTCTAATTTTGCATCTGTAAAAATTTCAAGTTGAACCATTTTCTTGCTTTTGTATTGATTTAGATTTCTTGTTGCAGCGCCTCCCGCATGCCTGCCCCAGTGCATCAACCCCAGCTCAAGACGAGAACAGTGAGAGCACTTTTCAATTCCAATAAAAAAAAAACTACACTCCAGTAAATATTTTCTCAACAAAATGAGAATCACTTAAATCATAAATAAATAAATTAAAACCTAAACCTATACTTGGCAAAAGAAAAAGTTCTTCAAACCAACTAATCACAAAACAGTGGAATATGCAGTAAAACTAAACAAAAACATAATAAATATTAAGACCACCCACACACAAAATAAAAATCACAAATGATACTTGTATATATTGACATACACCTAGTGTACACTCCCCTCCATAAGTTTGGTAACTGGACGTCCTCTTTTAGATCAAAATGCCTGTTTATGTTTGGAAAACCATCAAATATACTTTTCCGATCTATTTTAATAAAGGCACTAGCCTAAATTAAGATTCAAACATCAACAAGCTTTAATATATACAGTATGCTATCCAACAAAAACCTCCAGTTATGCCTTGGTCACATTTTCTCCAATTTTCACTACGGCGCCCGGCCGATAGAGTATTTTGTTAAAAATTGAATACAATATTGAGCAAAACACTCAATCGGCCGGGCGCCAGCAGATGGATCGGAGCAAATGTGACCCAGACATTACCAAATTTATGTAGGGGAGTGGACCATTTAGAACACCATCACCCAATAACAGACATAAATCAAATGTCTATAAAATATATATCATTTAAAGTGTCATTATACCACATGGTTTGTCCATTTCAATACATATTGTCTCTCAATATTTTAGAATATTCTTAATATCTTACTCAAAATGGGATTCTGACACTATAAAGCAGAATACAGAGACTAGTGCTGAAACACAGGATAATAAATAAATTACAGTAAAATAAATAGATGAAAGGTCCATGTGCAGTATGGCAAGTGATTTTAGATGGTCATATCTTTCACCATGAGTACTTTCTGGGTATAAATATAGTGGTTTTTATTAAAACAATATGTTTCTTTTCAAGTGAAGTCCCCATGATAATAAAAATATCAATCAAACAGTTCGAAAAATAATGAATAGGGACCCCACATCAACAGTTTTTTGAACTTATTTGGTCAAAAGAAGATCTTCTTTTTCTGATCTTTATTGCATGAAACATTGTCAAAAGTAAAATGGTATTGAAAGTCTAGTTTTGAAGTTATCAATTTTTGATGACCATAATCATGCTGAAAACTGAGTTTTCCCTATGGGAAAATAACATGGGAAATGTGGTTTTTAACTTAATCGCATTTCAATACCCATCCCCTTTTCAAAAGTTATTAATATAGTGTAGCTGAAACTTTTGATACATTTAAATTGAGAAAAACAAGATCCTCTTTTTAGAAAATAAGCGTTACATTTTTAAAAAAGTGACAAGGTGGGGTCCTAATCCATAATTTTTCAGAGAGTGGGATTGATATTTTTATCATGGGGAAGTCACTTTTAAGAAACCATATTGTTTTAATAAAAAACACTGTATTTATACCCAGAAAATACTCGTGGTGAATTATATGACTGTCTAAAATCACTTGCCATACTGCACATGGACCTTTGATTGTAAAGGATGTTACTTTTAAACCAATATTCCTTTCCTCTTATAAATAAAAGCTAAAAGCTACAATTTAGCCTATAAATATACAAGTACAGTAATGCTTTTTAAGTAAAACCACAATTCATTAATGAGCACAATTCTATGGTGTAAATTCTGTGTCAAAAGTATTACATACCTACTTCAGTAGTTTGGGTGCACCAATATAAAAATCAGTGCCTATTTTGTACTCCTGACATATTTAGTGGAAATTCAAGTACCTATCTCTATATGAGATGCCTGTTTAAAATTAGGTGACCCAACTTTATTTTTCTGTCACCTAATTTTATCTGGTTCCCGAATTCTGTACTATGATAAACACTTGGCCCAATTGTTCTCTCAATCGGTACTGGAATCAATTCCGTATCTAAAAACATTCAGTACGTTAAAAAAATCCGGTACCCGAAAAAATACCGTATGTCGAAAAATCGGGTGCCGGAAAAAATTCCGTACGTCGAAAAATCGGGTGCCGGAAAAAATCCTGGACCCGATTATCGCCTCTCTTTATTAAAAGATGTCGTGGTATTCGAGCGTCCATAATTTCTTGAACAAAAATATGGATCCGATTATCGCCTCACTTTGTTAAAAGATGTCGTGGTAATCGAGCGTCCATAATTTCTTGAACAAAAATATGGATCCGATTATCGCCTCCCTTTATTAAAAGATGTCGTGGCAATCGAGCGTCCATAATTTCTTGAACAAAATATGGATCCGATTATCGCCTCCCTTTGTTAAAATATGTCGTGGTAATCGAGCGTTCAGATAATTCTTGGCCAAAGATAGGCTATTAGCCTTGCCCCAAGTCGGTCTCTTTTACTTATCTTGATTTCTATTATGACCGCCTTGTACCAAAGAGAAAGCCACGTGCTTTACCGACAGTTTGTTTATGTCGGTGATTTTGACCAATAGCATGCGATCTTTCAATGTCTAAATATAGGTTACAAACACACGAGGTAATGCTAATGTCGATTTTACTCCAATCAGCAAGTTAGAATCTGAACCTTTGATAATGGCATTGTGGGAAGTTCTACCTCGCTTTACTATCATCAGCTTTGAAAACTGAAAATGACCCTCGCAAAATTAATAAACGTTTTATTTGGTAAATATAATTGAAAGTAATTTGAATGTATTTTGAATATTGAACCGATTTAATTTAATATCAGGGAGTTGATGACTGTTCAGTTCACATATAAACACTTATAGTTATGCTGTAAAAAGGATAATGAAAAGTAATTATGTTTCTGGTGAATGCGTTTTATTTGTAAGGGAGATACCTGGATTTGCAGACTGCAAGCATGCCGCATGGTTGTTATAACTTCACAACCGCATGGCGAACACTTGGATTTATTTATTGATTTCGTATACGACTACCACTATTGGCTAATGCTATAGCGCACGTGTAATAGTTGGTGCATAATTTATCATAATAACAGTGGAGACCTATCGGATTACACAAGGCGGTAATAATTCAAGATCAGATAAAGTAAAAAATACCGACTTAGGGCAAGGCTAATAGGCTATGTACCTGATTGATTTTGAAAGAATTTCTGGCCAGGGGGGGGGGGGCATCCAAATTGGGGGCGATGAAAAAGCACCATAATCATCATCAACATCGTGTTTAGGAGGGTGAGGTATAGTCCTGTGTTATCCTCCATTCTGGTTTGTTTAGTAACAGTGTTCATATTAGCGGTTATTTGGTAGAGCTATCTTTGGTATTTTATATTCCGAAGACAATTGCACGTTGTTGGGGGGGGGGGGCAGTTGTGGGGGGGGGGGGCAGTTGCACCAAAATTTGGGTAAAATTGGACAAAAGACTGGACACATAATGAAAGGCCCACCTGTTTTAGTGTCCAAAAATATTTTGTGATTGATGATGATGATTGATGATGCCACTTTGAAACAGCCGCCAGTAAATCCATCCAATCAGGACTCCTGTAATAGATAACGCGTGGGCAAAGTGTCAAATGAATCAAATTAAGGCTTACTTATTCCGGATGGCGGATATAAAATTAATCTGTTATCGCATGGTTTTTGGGAGTGGTGACTTAGACAATGGAGAGGTTAAGCAAATACGGTTTTTCAAAACGTATACGTAAACGCAAAGTACATTGAATCAACATAGGATTGTATCGCTTTAGTCTACTTCAGATACCCGTTCAACTTCAAAGTTGCGTGTTTAGAACGGGAGATTTTAAAATTTCACGTTGCTATCAACGGGAATCATTATACTCATGTCTGTTGAATACTATCCTTGCAATTTTGATTTCGATGCAGAGTATGATTCTTTCTGAAGAAGATGATGTATGTTACGCATGATTTAACTCCAATAATCTTACGAAACGAGCTCGTTTAAAATATGTATTAGAAAACCAGCTATTGAACTTCATCAATGGGATACTATGTAATCATTACAAGCTATGGTGTAGTCTAAACAAACACTAGAGCTGAACGGCTATTTTTGTGTGAACTCTACATGTATTTGTATAGGGCCGATTGATACGTTTAAGTTGCGTTTTGGATTTTATACGGTAGCTTAACCTCTCCAGTGTCCTGAGACATCACCTGTAGTAAATACGCATATGTCATGCAATCTGTATTAATGGTGAGAGATCTAGTTCGGGGGGGGGGGCTGGGAGACAACGTCTAGTAGCTAAGCTTCCCCTAACCACCGTCAGTACTCATGTGACGGGTCGTGTATATTTGGTAGATCCTAGGGTAATGACATTGGTGTGTTATTACCTATCTTCATTCACGTAGAGAGAGGCCGGACATCCCGATCCTGTAGCGGATCTTCTCCCTTACATGTTGGTCATTATAAGGGCCGAAGATGTTTCGAACTCATGGGGGTATCCCATGATTGTTCTTCATCAGCGGCCGAAAGAATGTTGTATATGATTTGATTCTGAATGATAATGCTGTTTTATTTCTATCATTCAGTTGTATTTTAATAGGTTTCCCGTATTCGTTTTTGGCGGGAGGGGGGTGGTTGTTTATGCGTATTGGTTTATTTTTATTGCATAAAGGTGTGGTCAGTTTATTGATAAGTTTTGGTTTGGTTTGCGGTTAGGCCATATGGTCGTGTATGTTATATATTGATATTGTGTGTATTTAAAGGGTTGTTGGCTTGTTCGTGTTCGGTTGTTTCGTGTGGCATTTTGTGGTGTTTTCAATTTGTTGAGTTGGTGTGCGTTTGGCGGTGACTGTGGTAGGTTAAGGGTGGGTGAATAGCTTTTTGGTAGTTCAGGTGGTTTATTTAGTGTTTCAGCTTTCCGTTGGTATATGCGATATGTAGCTAGTATATCTTGTTGTTGAGATTTCAAATATTTCGATTTTCTTGTATTTTGTTTTACGCGTATACGTATTGGTTAATTGTATTGGGGTATGGTCAGTTCAGTGTTGGAATTTGGTTTGGTTGTTTTGTTCATTGTTTGCACTTCATTGTCATGTGTGTTTTGTGTTGATATTTTGTGTGTTTAAGGAGGCATCAATTTGTTCGTGTATGTTTGTATTTTTTATTTTCCGGCATTTTGCTGTATTTTCGATTTGTTAAGTCGGTTTGAGTTTGGTGGTGCCTATGGTAGGTAAATTGTCTTTTGATGGATCAAGTGGCTTGTTTAATGTTTCAGCTTTCTGTTGGTGTGTGTATTATGTTCGTGGCATGTTTTGTTGTTGAGATATTAACTTAAATGTAGGGCTTGATGGCCCGTATTTCAAATATTTTGATTTTCCCATATTTGTGTTTTATCGGGAGGGTGTATGCGTATAGGTTAATTGCATCAGGGTATGGTCAGTTCAATGTTGAAATTTAATTTGGTTGTTTTGTTCATTGTCTCAGCTTCATGGTCAGATATATGTTATGTTTATATTGTGTGTATTATAAGAGTTGTTGACTTTTTCCGTGTTTGGTCGCGTTTTGGTGTTTTCGGCATTTTGCGGTATTATCAATTTGTAAAGTTGGTTTGAGTTTGGTGGTGACTAGGATGGGTCTTTGGTAGGTAAATTGTCTTTTGATGGTTCAGGTGACTTGTTTAATGTTTTAGCTTTCTTTTGGTGTGTGCATTATGTTCTTGGCATGTTTTGTTGTTGAGATATTAACTAAAATGTAGGGTTTGATGGCCCGTATTTCAAATATTTTGATTTTCCCATATTTGTGTTTTATCGGGAAGGTCATGCGTATTGGTTGATTGCATCAGGGTATGGTCAGTTCAATGTTGTAATATTATTTGGTTGTTTTGTTCATTGTTTCAGCTTCATGGTTAGGTATATTTTATGTCCATATTGTGTGTATTAGAAGAGTTGTTAGCTTCTCCGTGTTTGGTCGCGTTTTGGTGTTTTCGGCATTTTGCGGTATTTTCGATTTGTTAAGTTGGTTTGAGTTTGGTGGTGACTAGGGTGATTCTATAGTCGATAAATTGTCTTTTGATGGTTCCTGTGGCTTGTTTAATGATTTAGCTTTCTGTTGGTGTGTGTATTATGTTGGTGGCATATCTTGTTGCTGAGATATTAACCTGAATATAGGGTTTCGTGGTCCGTATTTCAAATATTTTGATTTTCCCATATTTGTTTTGTATCGGGAGGGTGTATGCATATTGGTTGATTGTGTCTGTGTGTGATTGGTTTATTGTTAAAGTCTGGTTTAGTTGTGTTGTTTTTTCTTTATCCTTTATTGTGAGGTATTTTTTGTGTTGATAGTATCTGTTTTGAGGGAGTTGTGAACTTGTTTGCGCATAACCGTTTTTTTGGTTTAATCTGAGTTTTGTGGTGTTTTGGTTTGTGGATGTGGTGTTGGTTTGGTGGCGTATGTGGTACCCATTTGGTGGGTTAATTTGTTTTGAATGGTTTGGTTGTTCTGTGTTATGTTTTGGCTTCGTGTTGGTGTGTGTGTTGTGTTGGTGGCATGTTTTGTTGTAGAGATATTGAATTGATTTTGGGGGCTGTCTTCCCGTATATGAATATTCAGATCTTGTTTTCCGTGTGTTGCGGAATTGTTGTCGGTTTTATAGGAAGATGTCGCTTTTTATTAATTCCCTTAAGTTTAAGGCGATATTTTTTAAGATTGGTAGGTAAGGTTGATTTTGGTGAGTTCGAAGTGTATGAATGGGTAAGGTTATATTGTTGGTGTCGGTAGTTGTTATATGTGAACTTTCTACTATACTACGCGCCATGCTATCTGACCCGAACAAGTCACCTGGTGGTGCGTTATTGGTTGTTATATTCATTCATTTATTCCTTCATACAGTCATACATTGGTAGGTTATTTCAAGGAATTTGGGTTATACTTCATAAATGTAATAACTCTTTTGGTAGAAATAGGTGGCCCTGAAAAGGGCCGGGGTTTGTTGAAGATTGTTATCTGCTGCGTTGGTTAGGTGTCGTGGCTTGTTTCCTATTTGATTTGTATTCTGAAGCTGTGTTTCGTAGTTCTTTGGTTGTTTTCTCTGCTTCAGTTCTACCCATTGTGCTGGCCAGTTTGATTGTGAGGTTGTCCACCTGTTTTTTGTGGAAGGCAAGTCTTGTGTGCTGTGTAGGGTTGCCGCATCTTTCAAGTCGTTCCCGCATTTGTACAATATTGCGTCGAACGCTTCTTTGATGTCAGTCGTGTCTTTTTCGGGTACCCCACATGGTATTTTGGGGATGAGCCCTTTTAGGATCCCCAAGAGCGAGTTGGTAATTGCTTGTAGTGCGCCTTGGTGTCTTGTTTCCCAAAAGATTTCTTGTTTTAGCGACTTTAAGGTTGTTTGTTCTGTGGCATGTTGATTGTTTTTGGCAGTTTTGGTTGTCATGAGTCCCAATGTTTCCAGATGTTGCTTTTCCCGGGGGTTGGGTAGGGTAGGGTGGCGTCTTTCTTGTTGAGGTTCAGCTTCAGCTTCGCCTTGGTTTTGGTTTTGCCCAAGTTTGCATGGTGTTGCCGTTTGAGCTTGTTTATTTGGCTATCAGGTATTGTTGTTAGCTCTGTAGATGCTATAAAATCGTCTTGTTCGACTTCCATTATTTTTGGTTTGGGTGGTCTTGTTTTGTTCGTCCAGGATTGTAGTTTAATAAGATAATGAGATCCAATGAACCACAAGAAAGTACCTCATCAGAACCAAAGAACAACGCAAGACTAACGCCCATCATGCCAGATGTGCTTCTCACACCAGAGATCTCACTATGTATGAATAGGTATCAAAACTTTTACATATACTAACAATGTACACAAATACATTGAACTATTGACTCTACCAAGAATTAACGAATATACCTACAATATAATACCCAAAACCACTAACTTGTATCTGAACTCCATGATACACCAAAACACAATCCGGCATAACCTGCCTCTTAATACATAACCTATCACAACCAACCATTACAACTAAGCACAACCTAGAAGATCGCCAACAACGCAACAAAACCTATGTCAGAAGAATCAGAACGCAACCTGACTCACAATTACCGAAGAAAACAATCCAATGTCAAATTAGCACAACACAATCAGGAACAACCAAACTAAAATCCCAATACACACAACTAACTTTCTCGAACTGGAGTTTACAATAATCACACAACACATGCACAATCGAACACAACCACATACTTCACCCGACTAGGCACAACCGACCACACAACACAATCAGACACGACCAGATACCTCACCCGACTGGGTACAACCGCCCGACCAGCACAACACAATCACAACATAACACAATGCATTATGAACACAATGAAGCACAGCTAGACACCAAGCTAAAACAAAACAACCAGACACAACCAAACTACAAACCATCAACACAATACGGCACAACCCAATACGACAACCTTATTTTTACCTCCGAAAACACAACCAATTGTCAAATATACGAAACACAATTTGGCACAACCCAATTATAAAACAAGAAAAGCAAAACACAACCCAATTTTACACAAAACAATCAAAACACAATCAGGCACAACCAAACTGGAATGCCAAACCAACCAACCAACACTCTCTGAAAACAACACCAATCACGAAACTCAATCTGACACAACCAGATACTTCATCCTACATGGGCACAACCCACTACCCGACCAACATAACACAACCACTTTGAAATTAACATAACTTAATGAGACACAACCCGATACCAAACTTACACAACACAACCAGGCTCAACTAGACAAACAACCACCAAAACACAATCGACTATAAAACTAACACAATCGAGCACAACCAAACAACAAACCGACACAACACAACATAGCCAACGAGGCCAAACTCAAATCAACCCATTGTTGAATTAACATAACACAACCTGATACCAACCACCGCAACAGAACCAGTCACAGCCCAATACTGAATCAATTAAACTACACTATTAAATACAATTAGACACAACCTGCAAACACAACTAAACTATGATACCAATTTACTTAGTACACAACTAACTGTCTCCGACTGGAGACAATCCCAAAACAAACCAAAATCAGGGACAACCCATCCCCCTCCCCCTCATTTAGGCTGCTCATGTGATGAAGAACATATCATGGACCACCAACCATGAGTTCGAAACATCTTGGGCCCTTACTGTGACTCACAAGTAAGGGAGAAGATTCACTACTGGATCGGGATGTCCGGCCTTTCTCTACAAAAATGACAATAGGAGTGACACCAATGTCATCATCCTAGGATCAACTAAATATACTCTACCTGGCACATAATCACTGACGGTGGTTCGGGGAAGCTTAGACACTAGACTATGTCTCCCAGGTTCCCTAAACGAGACCGCTCACCATTTGACACAGATTGCATGACTTATGCGTGTTCACAAGGGGTGATGTCTCAGACATGGTCTAAGTCAACCCCTCCCAAAATACGGGCCATCAAACCCTACATTTAAGTTTATATCTCAACAACAAGATATGCAACGAATATAATGCACATACCTACAGAGAGCTAAAACATTAAACAAGCCACCCGAACCATCGAAAGACAATTTACCACCAAAGACCCATCCCAGTCACACTCAAACCAACTTTACAAATCGATAATACCGCAAAATGCCGAAAACACCAAAACGCGACCAAACACGGAAAAAGTCAACAACTCTTATAATACACACAATTTAAACATAACATATACCTGACCATGAAGCTGAAACAATGAACAAAACAACCAAATTAAATTTCAACATTGAACTGACCATACCCTGATGCATAATTAACCAATACGCATACACCCTCCCGATAAAACACAAATATGGGAAAATCAAAATATTTGAAATACGGGCCATCAAGCCCTACATTAAAGTTAATATCTCAACAACAAAACATGCCACGAACATAATGCACACACCAACAGAATGAAACATTAAACAAGCCACCTGATCCATTAAAAGACAATTTACCTACCATTGACCCACCCCAGTCACCACCAAATTCAAACCGACTTAACAAATCGAAAATACAGCAAAATGCCGGAAAATAAAAAATACAACCATACACGAACAAATTAATGTATACTCAAACACACAAAATATCAACACAAAACACACATGACAATGAAGCGCAAACAATGAACAAAACAACCAAACCAAATTCCAACACTGAACTGACCATACCCCAATATAATTAACCAATACGTATACGCGTTCGATTAAAACAAAATCGAAATACTTGAAATACGGACCACTAAACGGTACATTTAAGTTAATATCTCAACAACAAGAAATACTAGCTACATATCGCATATACCAACGGAAAGCTGACACACAAAATCAACCACCTGAACTACCAAAAGCTATTCACCCACCCTTAACCTACCAGAGTCACCGCCAAACGCACACCAACTCAACAAATTGAAAACACCACAAAATTCCACACGATACAACCGAACACGAACAAGCCAACAACCCTTTAAATACACACAATATCAATATATAACATACACGACAGGGGCGGATCCAGGAACCAACAAGGGGGGGGGCCCAAATTTCAGGTCAGAGAAAAAAAAGTCTGCGCTTGCGCGGAAAAAAATTTTGGGCCCCCAAAATCCAAAAGTGGGCCCAAATTTTGAAATTTTGAGGCCCATTTTCTTCAAAATTTGGCCTGAAATTAAAAAATAAGGCCTTAAAAGGCCTAGTAATGACCAAAAAGGCCCACTTTTTGGGGCATGAAGGCCTTGTTTGGCCCAAAAAATTTTTTGGGCCCAATTTTTTTTCTTCTGGGCCCACCCAAGGGGGGGGGCCCGGGCCCCCAGGCCCCCCCCCCTAATCCGCCAGTGCACGACCATATGGCCTAACCGCAAACCAAACCAAACCAAAACTTATCAATAAACTGACCACACCTTTATGCAATAAACCAATACGCATAAACAACCACCCCCCTCCCGCCAAAAACGAATACGGGAAACCTATTAAAATACAACTAGAAATAAAACAGCATTATCATTCAGAATCAAATCACATACAACATTCTTTCGGCCGCTGATGAAGAACAATCATGGAATACCCCCATGAATTCGAAACATCTTGGGCCCTTATAATGACCAACATATAAGGGAGAAGATCCGCTACAGGATCGGGATGTCCGGCCTCTCTCTACGTGAATGAAGTTAGGGAATAACACATCAATGTCATTACCATATGATAGGATCTACCAAATATACACGACCCGTCACATGAGTACTGACGGTGGTTAGGGGAAGCTTAGCTACTAGACGTTGTCTCCAAGCCCCCATCCCCCCCGAACGAGACCTATCACCATTAATACAGATTGCATGATATATGCGTATTTACTACAGGTGATGTCTCAGGACATTGTCTAAGTCACCACTCCCAAAAACCGTGCGATAACAGATTAATTTTATATCCGCCATCCGGAATAAGTAAGCCTTAATTTGATTATTTGACACTTTGCCCACGCGTTATCTATTACAGGAGTCCTGATTGGATGGATTTACTGGCGGCTGTTTCAAAGTGGCATCATCAATATTATATCACAAAATATTTTTTGGACACTAAAACAGGTGGGCCTTTCATTATGTGTCCAGTTTTTTGTCCAATTTTACCCAAATTTTGGTGCAACTGCCCCCCCCCCAAAAAAACTGCCCCCCCCACAACGTGCAATTGTCTTTGGGAAATAAAATACCAAAGATAGATCTAGCAAATAACCGCTAATATGAACACTGTTACTAAACAAACCAGAAGGGAGGATAACACAGGACTATACCTCACCCTCCTAAACACGATGTTGATGATGATTATGGGGCTTTCTTCATCGCCCCCAATTTAACATAAACATAAACCGTATAAAATCCAAAACGCAACTTAAACGTATCAATCGGCCCTATACAAATACATGTAGAGTTCACACAAAAATAGCCGTTCAGCTCTAGTGTTTGTTTAGACTACACCATAGCTTGTAATGATTACATAGTATCCCATTGATGAAGTTCAATAGCTGGTTTTCTAATACATATTTTAAACGAGCTTGTTTCGTAAGATTATTGGAGTTAAATCATGCGTAACATACATCATCTTCTTCAGAAAGAATCATACTCTGCATCGAAATCAAAATTGCAAGGATAGTATTCAACAGACATGAGTATAATGATTCCCGTTGATAGCAACGTGAAATTTTAAAATCTCCCGTTCTAAACACGCAACGTTGAAGTTGAACGGGTATCTGAAGTAGACTAAAGCGATACAATCCTATGTTGATTCAATGTACTTTGCGTTTACGTATACGTTTTGAAAAACCGTATTTGCTTAACCTCTCCATTGTCTAAGTCACCACTCCCAAAAACCATGCGATAACAGATTAATTTTATATCCGCCATCCGGAATAAGTAAGCCTTAATTTGATTATTTGACACTTTGCCCACGCGTTACATGTATCTATTACAGGAGTCCTGATTGGATGGATTTACTGGCGGCTGTTTCAAAGTGGCATCATCAATATTATATCACAAAATATTTTTTGGACACTAAAACAGGTGGGCCTTTCATTATGTGTCCAGTTTTTTGTCCAATTTTACCCAAATTTTGGTGCAACTGCCCCCCCCCCCACAACTTCCCCCCCCCCCAACAACGTGCAATTGTCTACGGAATATAAAATACCAAAGATAGATCTACCAAATAACCGCTAATATGAACACTGATGTTTATGGGGCTTTCTTCATCGCCCCCAATTTGGGTGCCCCCCCCCCCTGGCCAGAAATTCTTTCAAAATCAATCAGGTACATAGCCTATCTTTGGCCAAGAAATATCTAAACGCTCGATTACCACGACATATTTTAACAAAGGGAGGCGATAATCGGATCCATATTTTGTTCAAGAAATTATGGACGCTCGATTGCCACGACATCTTTTAATAAAGGGAGGCGATAATCGGATCCATATTTTTGTTCAAGAAATTATGGACGCTCGATTACCACGACATCTTTTAACAAAGTGAGGCGATAATCGGTCCATATTTTTGTTCAAGAAATTATGGACGCTCGAATACCACGACATCTTTTAATAAAGGGAGGCGATAATCGGGTCCAGGATTTTTTCCGGCACCCGATTTTTCGACGTACGGAATTTTTTCCGGCACCCGATTTTTCGACGTACGGTATTTTTTCGGGTACCGGTTTTTTTTAACGTACTGAATGTTTTTAGATACGGAATTGATTCCAGTACCGATTGAGAGAACAATTTGGCTAAGTGTTTATCATAGTAGAGAATTCGGGTACCAGATAAAATTAGGTGACCGAAAAATAAAGTTGGGTCACCTAATTTTAAACAGGCATCTAATATAGAGATAGGTACCGGAATTTCCACTAAATATGTCAGGAGTACAAAATAGGCACTGATTTTTATATTGGTGCACCCAAACTACTGAATTAGGTATGTAATACTTTTGACACAGAATTTACACCATACAATTCAACTGATTTCTATTAACACACAATTCAACCACACTCAAAATAATCAAGCATGCATAAATAGTTAATACCTCATGACATATTATTGCATGTGGTTCCATAAAATATTAACTAAATTTAAATATAAGTATTGCACACTTTGACCAAAAACTCTATGGTATGTCTTGTAAAATTGAAAGAGATCAGAGCTCAATTTTTTCACAAAGAGGATGTGATGTTGAATAACTATATTGTGTAAATATTTCTTCTCCAAAAAATACATTGGTTAGAAGAACTCTCTGAATGTAAATATCATTAAGCCACTACCCATCCGACATATTTCCATACACTTGTATATAGTGTAAGATTAAGAATTAGAAAGTAAACATGTTTTCTACTTACTCGGGCCACATGTACAGTAAAATATGAAAGAAATTTTTAGTGACATTTGATTCACTTAAATGCAAATGACCTATCTATTCAAAAAATCATTAGCCTCTGAATCCCCAAATCCTACCTACTTTACCTTCAGAAGGTGAAGTATATAGGATCTCAAGGTCACAATGGCTTGCAGCAAAACTATACAATAACGACAAAATTCCCTGACCATGTATTATACAACCAATTCCTAAAGTTCAGTTTCCTTTAGGCAACCATTCTTCACTCCAACAGTATGCGGCAAGAACCATCTATCCTTAATCACCTCTTTACCCTCTTTCCCATCCCCACCCCACGACGACAAAAATGTGTTTTGTAAAATCCAACCTTTTGATCTTAGGCGGGCGGAACATTGTAGTCTCGTGAGCTGTGTGGTTGGAACATTTGAGCGTAACATTTCCGAAATAAATACAATATTGAGAAGATCGATTAGGACCAATGGGGTGTCATTTTCATCCCATGACCCAGCAATGTATGTTTTAAAACGATTCCAATATGGGCAAAAACGTTCTGTTACTTCTAAAAACATCCCATCAGGTTCAAACTCCTTCTTTTTCTCTTCATCGATCTCCTGAATAATATTCCTAACAAGATCAGTGAGCGGCTGAATTTGGTAAAAATCTGCCTCGGCTAAAAGTGACGAATAATCTTTAAAGCCATCAGGTAGAGATAGCGTGGACGATCGCAGGAAGTTCAAGACATATTTAAATAATTCCCCGTCCCGATCAATGAAAATCCTTCCATGTTCGTCTTTTGTGTTTGACATATTGCCATTGAACATTGCACCAATCATAGTGTTAGGATAAGTCGTTAATGTGAGACGTGTTGTTGTATAGATGACGCCACCAACATTCAGGTGAATAAGCTCATTGTCTTTGATGCTTGTCATTCTCATGACACCTGTCATATTGTGTGTGACAGCTGTCATTCTCATCAAATGGTGTCAGTCACAAATGCATAGAACCTGGAAATACAAAAAAATAGTTCATTATTTCTTGTACAACTTTGAATTACTATAATAATGTCAATATTGAGAAAGGTTTGTTTACTGCATAATAATTTAACCTCCAAATGCAGTACTATACTCCAGACACAAGCTACTCTGTTCCTTTTTGGATGATGTCGCATTTGAAGAATGCTTACTTGCCTTCTAGTTCTTTTGTCCTTTGGTTATTGCAGTTATAATATTCACATTCGACAAACATAATAATGTAAAACAATACCTATTATAGGACATGTACACAGTTCAGTACAACCTGTGTAAAAGATAGGATAGAAAGAAATTATACTCATTGATGTGTTCTTATTGATTGAGTGCCAAATTGAGTGTATATGTACAGAATATAAGTTTACCAAGCCTTCGTGTCTTGTCTCCTTATTCCTTATCATGTTATCTTGTACAAATACTTTAAGAAAGGATAAACATAACAAGTATACATTTAAAAGTCCATCAGCTCCTATCTGCTTGAGTGTTTCTCAAGATAAGTTATCAATGTGACCTTATAAAATGTCATACAAACTTAATTTGAAAGTAAAACTATAATGAAGAGCTTAATTTGTCTCAAGTCACCAAATTCTTAAATTTGAACACCCCCCCCCCCCTATTGGCATAAGCTGGTTGGTGGCTATGGGTCTGAAGGACTCAAAAATTCAATTTTAACCTTATTTGTCTCAAGGTCTCTGTAACCTCCATTCAAGGCTGGAAAAAGTAGGAGAGTTAGTCTAGCTAGAAGCCCCTTTGATCCCATCCCCTCAAACTACTTGACTCCACACCTTCTCACACACATGGGTTTCAAAGAACACAAGAGTCCAAAGCAAGACTACAGGAAAACATGCACTTAGATGTGGAGAAAGAAATTATATTGAGGCACCACAAACAAACTTATACATGGTTAGCCCCATTGACATTGCACTGAGATACATGTATTTTACCTTTTGGTATAGAGCTACTAAAGGCCTTACTTTGGTTAAAGATGTGTATAATGAGAAAAGCTTTTTTCTGGTCCTAATAACTTTTTCATAGCAGCGTCATCCATAACTACTGTGTTCAGACTTCTGTCAGAGCAATCCTTATACCACTTATCCCTAATCTCTTTGTTGTTATGGTTATTCTTCCCTGTTGCTACAGCAACAGACCCTAAAAACTCCCAATTCTTAGATTTCAATCTAGCTGCACATTGAAGTCTGGACAGCTTCATTGTATATCGGGAAATTATCCCCTTTTCGTCATTTATAACGTCATAGATTGTTGGTTTAAGTAGCTCCTGAAGGCCAGGAGGGAATCGGTAAAGTGAATCTTCAGAGTAGCCAAACTCCAGCAAAACATCATTGCCACTTTCTATGATTTCAATAATACAGCCATATTTGGAAGTCTCTATGTTTTTTGGTTGCCCGAGCAACTCATGCGCTTCTCTTACTTTTTTGATATCTCTCATCAACGGCAATATCTTATAATAGCTAACTTCTTTTTCTAATTGATCAAACTCGTCAAAATTTTCTGGCAGATTTAGCTCACCATCTCTGATATAATTCAGTACATAGCGGAATAATTTTCCATCACGATCCAGGAAATAGTTATCTGAGTTATCCATTATGACGTATGGTTGGCTCATGAACATCCTACCAAGGGTAGAGTTCGGGTACTTCCTCATACACGCCAATGTGGTGCAGTAGATGAAACCTCCTACATTTAAGCTTATGACAACTTCTCCCATATTACTCCCAGGATAACTCTCACTTGGTTTTTTCCTGAATACCTTTGATTTTAATCCTAACATGTATACTATTAACAGTGTCAGTCAATATTATTGGTTTAAGCCAGTTTCAATAATATCACCAATGTGCATGTTAATAAATCAACTTAATGGAACGCTAGGCTAATTAAATCTGGTAAGTTCTCTCAAAACAAGCCTAACATTTTCTATATTAAACACACAAAAAGAGTCAATCTATTGTATGTATCAAGTTAATTGAATACAGAGGAATCATTTCTTTTTTCCTTTGATCCAGTAGAATAAATATCAAATCCAATATAATTTCTTATTACAAAAAGACAAAATTTATTTCAAGAGTAAAATAAAATACCCTTACAAAAGCTATTCCAGCTTATAATTTTGCAATACTTTGTTTTTTAAAAATGAAAATCTGAAATTATAGATTTACATCAGAGGAAACCTCAATTTTTTGCAAGACAAATGCACAAACTACCTTAATAATTACAATAGAAAGGCGACAAATTCAATTTCCAGCATTAAACTGTTTGCCAGGGTTGTGAAAAATAGAGAATCAATGTGCAACAGACTTACCAGAACTAAGAAATAATTTATGAGGTTTTGATAATCAACAAGACTTAACTGAATTATTAATGAGCCAATGGACTACTTTGCACAATTCAATCATGCGAGGTAGTAGTCTTGCATCGAGTCTTTGTATTCCATCCCCTATTTATTTCATTTCATGTAGAGGGGAAGTGTGTAGGGATGGGAATGGGGGATGAATGGGGGATTCAGAACTCATCAGAAGGCCCCAAAACATTCATGCAAGCAAACATACATGTAATATCTTATAAATACTTGTGAGGCCCTGACAGTGTGTCAGATATTATTTATCCAAAAGAATTGATTTTTAGGGATGGTCTCCAAATATTGATAGTTAAAAGAGAAATGAGTTGTAAATAGGAAATTTCCATAATGGTTTGCATAACACTATTGGTCAAATTATTTTTGGAATATTGGGCATTTCAATTTAATTGCATAAAAGTATGCAAGGGTGATTGTTCTGAAATGTCCAGCTAACGTTTCAATGTTATATCTTCATTACATTGGGTCAAAATTTGATGTCAAAATTGATGAATTTCATGAAATTTAACAAAAATGGCAGATCCCATGTTAAACAAATGGGGAATGGTGGCTTAGCACTTAGGGGCAACTCAGATTTTGGAATATCCATTCAGTAAAACATTTATTAAAAATACTTTCTAAATGCTAAATGTCTCGCTTATGTTGTTAAAATTAGCGATACGGAGCGTTAAAGTAATTTTGACCACCTCACTGAACCACCTGTGTTATTTCAATAAGAGGATCATTAAAAAAATATTGAATTTGAAACCATTAACTTTTGTAAACCCTGGACAATTAAATCATATTTTTGTAGAGTGGACAATTTAGAAAATTTAATTATCTCTTACAATTTCAATTTTGAGAGCAATCGGATGGATGGATCGTTCCTCATATGACTTATGGCAACCCAACCATTCCCCATTTGTTTAACATGGGATCTGCCATTTTTGTTAAATGTCATGAAATTCATCAATTTTGACCCAATGTAATGGAGATATAACATTGAAACTTTGCGGACTTTATAGGGAATAGAACCAAGATACAGATTTATTTTCTTTATTGGGATTTATTTTGTTCCACGCTTAGAAAATAGTCGTTCAAACAAATATGGGGGTTAGCATGTTTATTTACAGGAAAACCACTGGTCCTTAACTTTTTTGAGGAGTATAATAGTGAAATGACTTGATAGCCCTTGCATCCCCAGTGTAGACTACTGTTACCAAAAAAACCTATAAGAGCTAAACAGAACATTTTAAAATAATCTGCTACTTTATCATCAATATCAGAAAAAACTAAATGGTTGGTTGTAACCTGGTTATACAAGATATCAACTAAATAAAATGAACACAAAATTGACTGAATTCGAAAGTCCTAGGTAGTTTACGTAAGATCCATCCTTATTAAACCCCGAATTTATTTTTATAATTGATTGAGTAAACAAATCTGGGAGATTTGCACACACATATTTAAATGTTCATTGACGATTTTATCTGTCAATTAATGTATGATGAACAAACGTACAATGCCCGGGTAAAACCTTAGTTGGTTGATTTATTGCTTGAGAGATTGATGGGATACCTATGATTCAATCTTTCATAGACGGTGATACAGAGGATCTGATAGGTTAGACTGCTTGACTTACTATTTTTTTCATGGTCTGACTCCGTCATTAGAACTTGAAATATAAGAGTTAGAGTAGATTTCATGGCCTGACTTCGTCGGTAGAACTTGAAAAATAAGATTTATCTGAAGATTAGGAGTCTTACTTACCCTCTAAAGGTTAGAACACACATTTTAATGAAACCATATCAGCTATGTTTTGTTCATGATGAAGCATAAGCACAGTACTTGATTGAAATTTGTGTTAATGCTTTTTGGACTTTTCCATTTTCTTCATGTTTACTTCCGGGACGGCTTTGCCTCTATCACGAAATACTGAATTGACCTTGAACTTTAATTTTGTGACATATCATCCAACCATGTCTGATGTAAAAATAATTAAAATATTTGAAAATAATGTTTTGTGGTCTCTTCTGCAGACGAGTTTAGGAGGGCAGAAGAGGATGGCCTGTTCTAAGATAGAAAAGTGCATGATCTACAGTTGAACTATTGGTCTGAATGAAATGCTGCGCGGAAAGTATGAATGGGTCGTCAGCTGTATTAGTCTATTAATATTTTAGGACCTGTTTGTGATGCTTTATAATTTAGACCAAAGTGTAGACGAATACATGCACGTGTAAATTATAAAATCAATGAACAAAGATTCAATTTTCACAAATGTTCGGTAATTTATCGTATTGAAACTCCCGGAACTTACTTGGAAATCATTCATTTTCACGATCCATAATTTACCTCTTGGATATTGTGCCAAATTGTCTATAGTTGACGCAACAAAGGTGATAGAGTTTCATTAAAATGTGTGTTCTAACCTCTAGAAGGTAAGTAAGACTCCTAATCTTCAGGTAAATCTTATTTTTCAAGTTCTACCGGACGAAGTCAGGCCATGAAATCTACTTTACCTGAAGATTAGGAGTCTTACTTACCCTCTATAGGTTAGAACACACATTGCAATGACACCATGGCCATGGGGGGAGGTAAGGACAAAATATTTCGACGTGACATTTACACAGTTTTTACCGTATCGGCATTTTATGAAAACCAAATTGTTTTAAATATCAACATAATGTGTGATTTCATATAATGCGTGACATTTCATCATACATGCAAAATTAATGCGTGATTTCAGTTTTCCAGCAAATACGTGACAATAACGCCTAATACGTGAGGGCTGACAGGGCAGATGACAGATTTCTAATAAAGACACTACTGTTGCAAATCCACTACTGGATCTACAGACTCTAAGTGGTCGTAACATAAACCTGTCACAATCAACAAACAGGACAATATTTCATGCCTTTTGCAATTACATTAGGCAAACCAGGAGATTTTAAATGACCACATATAAAAACTGTATATAATCACGGACATCTAATACGTTCTTCGAATTGCCCTGGAACTATATTTATACCAGGACTGGCATCCAGATCCAAGTATTTTTTAAGACCGCCGACTCTCGTTGGGCTATTT
This sequence comes from Owenia fusiformis, assembly GCA_903813345.2. NCBI lineage: Eukaryota > Metazoa > Annelida > Polychaeta > Sabellida > Oweniidae > Owenia > Owenia fusiformis. The sequence continues at coordinate 29,710,035 of CAIIXF020000006.1, read as the reverse complement.
ATCCCTATTGACTCAGTTGTTCATATAAATTTACGTACCTTAGATGCTTTTTAATCGACGTAGATAGAAAATATTGTTTCCTAAATTGTTCTGGAAAGCGATAATTATAACTAAATGTACTTTGAACAGGTCGACTGACAAAAAAGCCGGGCTTCTGGCACGTCTCGTTCTCGCTCTCAAACAAAACGTGAAGAACGTGACGTCACTTCCGAATCATAGCATTCAAAATAAGTAGCGTTTAAATCCCAACAACATATATAATATATCGGTGGTCTAGGGGGAGAATCCTCACTTGGCACGCTGGAGGCCCGGGTTCGAATCCTGTACTCGCTCTTTTTTTTTTCGAGGTCGTTATCTTCATCGTCTAGTTTACGAATACCAAATGTCGATGTGATGTTTTAATTGATAAATACGAATTCCTTACACATTTCGTTATCTTATTGTGAAATAGCAAACTAAGAGATATCTTTACTCGCTAGGAATTAACATAATATTATTTGAAGCGATTTTAGAAAATTTTGAAACCGCCATCTTGGTAATATTGATGACGTGATCACCATCGGTCAAGGTCAGGTCAAAAGTCATCCATCTTGCCATTAGCCTCGCGGATTGTTACCAGTCGACAAAAAACGATGAAATCACGTTGAAAATAAAATATACACTTTAAAATTGAGGCTGATCGAATATGACAAGACTCCATTGAATACAGCTGTGCAATTTACAGTCACCAAGATGAGCTAATTTCGGAGAGATTCGGGAATTAAAAAAGGTAAGCACTTCCGGTTTCCCAACTTAAAAGTATTTGAAGTCCCAGAATTTCGCCAGAAACATTCTCTCTGACTGTGTATATAATAGTATAAGGAATTTTAGACTTTTGATAAAGAACAAGTGAATAAGTATCAAGAGCAAGCACAAGGGAATAACCAGTAACACGTGACCAATAAGCGGCATTATAACGCTACAAAGGATACAAACAAACAAACATACTGTTGCACTTAGTAAAATGTGCGCACCTAGTAAAATCAATCAATGGTTGAATCATATGCCAAGGGAAAAGTAATAGTAAACTGTATATACAATAGAAGAGACCTCTATATTCAGCTTACCATTACTTTTCCATGTTTGAACTTCTGAACTCTTCCCTAATCTTGGAAGTATTATACACTTTATATCAGATAACTTACCAGTTAGCCCATAGATGCGAATTGAATGGATGAAATGGTAATACGAACACCCATTAAAGCTCTAATATAGACACATGATTCTGCATTTCAGCGTCAATTCTTTGTTATTGTCTTTTATTACCTGGGATTTTTTATTTCCGGTTCGCTTTTCGCTATAGCGTTTATAGAAACTTAATAATAGACTATCTATTCGAAGAAGCATATGATTACTTATGTTAAAATCATATTTCTATTTAATATTCTATTTTGCGATATTAAGAATGCATACAGTATTGTGTTGAAATATATTAAAGTAATTCGGACTAAAGTCTCTTTGAGACTATTTGTAACAAGGCTGCATGTTCTCACTAGGAAATATTAATTATTAAAAAAGGTGGCCTGACACTTAATCCACAACTCCACGTCATTATCACGCGTTAGTATGTCACAATGACACTGAATAGAGCTTAAAAGTATATCTGAAAGCAAGGAGCAGATATATAGCGATAAAAGTTGTGTGGTTTACACTTTTCCACTGCAATATTATTTGGTGCAATTATGGACTTGTATTTGAAAGTGCCCAATGAGCTCTCAATCCAGAATCAAGAAAATGGGGACCACAAAATGCAGAGGCAGGTCAGTGAGAATCCTGATGAGACCATAGAATCTAAAGGACTTAGATTCTGTCAACGCTTTCTCCAGGGACGATGGAAAGATGTGTCGGAAAAAGATTTCACAGTGGAACGAATCCAGTGAGTATGATTTACGTGCATTATCATGGTTACCTCATTCCAAGGCTGATTTTCGTATAACTTTCAGCCTAGCATTGGCTTCATCCACTCCCAAAGATTTCTAGCCCATAGCCAGGGGCTTGATTTGGGGGAAGAGGGGTTTGGGGGAAGGGAGCAGGGGGTGGTTGAGCATACCCCTTAGCCAAAAACTCTTTTCAATATAATGCAGTTTCCACCATTTTGAGTTCATAGGTATTTTGGGCCAAAGCTTTCAAATGTGAACCCTCCTGATACATTTTGATTTTCTAGAGCTCTTCATATCACTCCGTAAAGTAAATTCCCCGAAGAAACAAAAATGGTCATTTTGACAGAAGTACATGTATAGTTTGAATAGAAATACCTGAGTAGTATATGTATATCTATGATGCAAGTCTATTTGATTGTGCGTCAGTCAAGTCTTAAAAATATACCATTAAAGCACCATATACGTACATAGTTATATCATATTATCTGGAAAAATACCATCATACTTGTATTTTAGATGCAAAATGTTTATCATACCAGATTGTTATTTCAGATAGATTAGTTGTATTTGGAGTAAACCTGTTGCCTTTTGCAATTGGGAAGTTCAAGGATATACAAACTTGCTTCTAAAATATGAATGTTTTCATTAACCTTCAACTTCAATATCAAGATGGCGTTGCACCTACTTGAAATCCTATTTGCAACCACTCTCAAATGGGAAAAATCATCAAAAGTTGCTATATTTTAGAAACCTTAGTGGTCTCCAAAAATATATATCAAATATATTGATTATTCTTAATTTTCATTAAGACCAAGTTTATATAACTGTATAAAGAGTAGATGTAGTTGAAATTGGAAAAGAATATTTCAAATAATGCAAAATATTTAATAAATGTCTATTCAAACATGTGATAATCTGCCTATCCTAAATAAATCAATACCTTAATAATATACATTCTGTATATAGTATCATAGGAGACAGGTGTTATCGCATACCAGTAATTTTACTTTATAGATAATATGATTTAATCAATATTTTCTTGCAAAATATTGAATAAAGAGGAGCTACTGTGTGTCTCTTATTTTGAAAGGTATCATGTTGTTGGGGAAGGGGGGCTATTAACCATGCAGCTCTTAAGATAGACCTAACCTTCAGTACTATAGTGAATTGTTAAGTAAAAACTAGCCAGGTGTTATTAAGTTGACAATTTTATGATATCATGCAATGTATAATATATTTAAACCATTTATGGATGTCATTTGCTTATTGCAATTCAAAATTGATTTTAACCCAACAAACCTGCAGAGGATCATGGTGTTCAAAGCACCACCCAAAATCGTATTATCGGAGGTAGGACATATTTGATTAAACCTTTGAGGGTAATGGATGTTTTGAAGGCCATAAGGGCATTGTATGCTAATACATGTGACATGTTTCTCTCTCAGAGTAGATTGAATTGTTCTATGCTGATGGTATTTGCAGAAAAAATCATCAGTGTGGGGTATAATTAATACACAAAATGACCGTTGGTTCCACATCTTGTCACAGAGAGCAATACATATGCACCAAGTATTTTCTGCAAGCACTGTCTGTTAAGGGTGGTTATACTGTATGACTTATGTGGTATGTTTCCCTGATGAGAGAAATATTGATATGGGATAGGGTATCTTTCTCTTAACAAGATACATCTCAGGCCTGTAGCCATTAGGGGTTAGGGCGACCCCCCCCCCCCCATGGCCAAACATTCTTTCAAAATCATGCAGTTTTTCACTGTTCTGAGCATTTTAGACCACCCTGGAATTTTTGTGAAAAGTGACCTCCCTTTGGAAAAAGCTGGCTGTTTGTCTGTATCTGATACCGATTACAATAAAATCGAATGCTACTAAAAAACAAAAACTTTTCGTTAAACCTCTCCAACCAGCTGAATATATAACATTCAAAACCTAGGATAAATCATGTAGAATTTACTTGCCACATGTATTATTTATGAAGTCACCTGATTGGTTGTGAAAGTCAAAAGTCAACACTACTCATACATCTTCCTGATGCTCCTAAATGTGAACTTGAAATCAGATTCACATCAGGTTCTGTACCATAACTAAAACTGATAGCGAAATTTTTTAGATTGCAATAGTTTATTGGATCCAATGATGTAAACTGTAAAGAGAAAAAGTTACTATCTTAACTTGTATTCTTGAATGCAACTAACAGCTGTTGGCTATAGGATTGAACTAGTATATTATGGGCAACTCAATTAAATATGAATGGAATAGGTATTATTCATATTTAAATGAGTTGGTCCTAATAAAATAGTAGGTTAAGCCAGTAGCTGTTATTTGCATTCGCGAATACAAGCTAAAACTTGGTCGTTCATCTATGGCTTGGTTAGACAGTGTTGGAATTGGAAACTGAAAATAGTTGGTCAAGCCATGAAGCACGACTTCTTACTTGCTTGAAATGCCAGGAATACATTCATGGAATGGATGTTTTTAGCTCATTTAAAGTCAAGACTCCACTATAGATGTCACCCCATGTATATAGAGATTGATACACAATACATATAGAGCACCCTCATTTCAGTTTTAGGCTCCATGATGAAGTATTTTTGCATGGTTCATAATCAGTATTTTATTTATTTGTTACTTATTTATGAGACTGCTTTTATATTCGCATGTGTACCATATATTTTGCTTGCATGATATTGTTGTATTTGATTTGGTATTTGATTTTTTACTGTTTAGATTTTATGTCACCATCAACAAAAGCTGAACATCTTGTAATGGTCTCTATACTTTTTATCATTTTAGGGCATGTGTTCAGTGTCTGCAACAGTTGTTACGCTTTTGTAACAATTTTGCAATAATTCAATACTTAATGTTCAGATTAACTTGATACATGTTTACATTTTGGAACTTTTGTAATATAGCAGTAACTTGAAGAGGGGGATTAACCCCAGAGTTCAAAGATGACATACGCTTATAATGTAAACCTGTATTGAGATGACATACACCTCTGATTGGTCCGAATCGATAAACAAAAATGGCGGATTCAAAATTTTCTAATAACGCTTTGAATAATATTATGTTGATTCCTGGCGTATTAACCAATATCATAGCTTGGTTTTTCACATCAAGATAAAGAAATATGTAAGGAATATGTTTACATCGATTAAAACATCAGGACGACACGCTATGTTCGAAAATTAACTGGTGAGAATTTGCGCAAACGAATGTGGTACGCAAGAGTATTATGTCTGTCATCGCTAAAGCTCTGGGGCTTTCCCTCCTCTTAGTAACCTGTGAATAGTCACATAGACATAGCTTGGACTCTTTCAAATATTGTATGACCAGATGGTGACATATTGTCACAGTGTTGTATTATAATAACTTTTGGAAAATTGTATGTTGCATGATATACAGCATTCCAAAATTTACCTCTAGATTGGTTTTAATTTTAGGCTGGAGTCACAGGGATCAATGAAATTGGCTGATTTTAATGTCTTTGCAGTAGATACTTTACATATGAGTCATGATTTTTTTTAAAAATAATTCAGGTTGCACCAAATACATTATGAATATCAACCTTTTCTGATCCCTGGCTTCTTGTTGTGTTGCTTACTGGGCGATGCAGCCTTAATATAAATGTCATAATGGTATAAAGGCACTTAATTACTTGGCTGTAGGCATGTTTTTTTAGTTTTGTTTTTAACTGTTCTTCAGTTTTTACGTGCCCTCTGCTACTCCTACATCCACTGATCCAGGATTTTGCATGAAACAAGCAATGGATTTCACTATTAGAGGTAAATGAATGCACCCTATTATTTCAATTCAACACTTTCATAATAAAGGAGTGGTATCGATATGGAGAACTTTTTGAACACACGTTTCTCTTAAATGAGTCATAAAAAAATCTAAAAATTTAACACACCGTCAATTTAATGGTCATCTTTTGAATGATAACAATATAATTTGAAAAATATCGTACTCTCATCTATATTGTTTTAGAAAACACATCAAACACTTGTTTTGTTCTTGGTATCGTGTTTCCAGAGTGAAATGAACCATCATTCCGAACCTCATTGGAACAAAACGACATAACACAACATGTTTAGGTCTCTCAATATTGTAATTGTACAAAGGAAATTTTGTTTGATTTTAGTTTATCTTCATTTTTATCTATTTTGGGGGATTTTGTTTTAATTTTTTGAATACTTTTTTAAAATCAACCCAAAATTCCTTTGTATAACTATAATATTGAGAGTTGACTCTTATCATGACGGCTTCAATTCATAATGTAAATTAATTTTAAGATGTTATCTTTCCGATATTTAATTTTCCTAAGCATAAATCGGAAAATTAACCACTTACACAGTATTGCTAAACATTGACATGTTTATGTTTGAATCATTTCATTTGATACAATTATTTTTGTATGTGATTCCATAATAAAAGAGCAAATCGACCATTGACATAGTTTGCCATCTATATGACATATATATATTATCAGTGGCATAGCCAGCAATTGGTGACCAGGGGTTCGATTTTTTATGTTATCCACAAATCTCCCCTTTCATCGGTGTACCTCACATAAAAGCATTTTTTGTTTTTTTTCATACATACAATTCATTCTTTAGAGTTCATTCATAGATATGACGAATTCTGAACATGCAATTCCCACACTTTTAGCTGAATTTTGAAAAGATTTCAAATCAAAAGATTTTTATTTGCTATTTCATTTTGATAGGCGCACAGAGACAGATGACAAAAATAGTATTGTATGAATAGAATGAAACTAAAAGACCAAATTGAAATAACAATATATCCAATGTGCTCTGTAGGCTCTAACATTATACATTTCTTTTAAATTTTAATGCCTTGCAACAAAGAACAACTAATGCTGAAAAACTTATTTGTTCTTATTTGAATTGAAAATAAAAAATAAAACATTCCATTCTCTATCACCGTTCTGCTGTTTTTTATCATAAATGACGAGAATCATGAATGTTTTGAGAAATGAAAACATTTTAAATGAACTTGTGAATCATTATAAACTTTAATTTGTTTTTGAGAAATGAACATTTCATTATCTTATTAAAGAATGCTGTCAAATCCTTTTTAGACACACGATTTGAAACTTGTGCAAGGCTAATACTCTCGTCTTTCTTGCAAATATACTCCCCTCCAGAAGTTTGGCAACCTTAGCTCCCTCCTCTTTATGTTTGAATTTTTATTTACATAACCTGCGAGGATAATACTAATAATATTGATGGAAATGTAACTTGACTTCATTTCCAATGCCACAAATTTTCCCATTTTTTTTCTTCTAAATTTGATTTGATTTGAAAATCGTCTTTCCCACGTAAACCAAGGGGAACCAATGGGCTTTATGTTTAATTAGTAGATAATTAAAAAAGCGGTAAAATCATTCAAAAGAGGCTTTTCAAAAATATTGTAAAAGGCCAAATACTTCTAAAAGAAGATTGAGTCGTGGAAACATCGAGTCCACGCAAACTCAAACCTTGTTATATTTCAACATATTCATCAAAATATTAAACCGTGTTTCGCATGGCAAATAGGTCTTAGTTTCCAAAATACACGTGGTCACTTGGTAACCTAATTAACCTGGCCACAGATCCAAGTTATAAAATGTATCGTTGTAACAGTTGCCACAGGTTATGTGAACGTATCATTGTGCATTATTTGCAGTGTGAGTATTTTTCAATGCATAGGAACTTTTTTGGGGGAAACTCATCGGCCATCTACCTATAAGTGTGGGTGTAAATCTGTTTAACCTCCCCGATGAAAAACTAACTCACACACTTTTAGGCAGTAGGTAAGAGTTGTTCATGGATGATTCGATGTTTGAGAAATTCATAATATGTGAAGCGTAAGCCTGTTTGACATTAAAGGTTTCTTCAGGATTCACAAGATTCCACGAGTCTTGGGGAGTATACTTGAATATACCTTCATCCTAAACAATGTATATAGAGCATCTGAAGAACATGCTTCTGTAAATATGCTGAATCTCTTTTTTATGCTTCTAACCTTTGTAAATTATGTAATTTAATTTGATGTACATTTTTATCCTCTCCCCAACACGGAGGAAATAAAGAAACATAAACATAAACATTGGTACACCACGTGATTTCTTTAATATTTTTTATTATGAACTTTTTCCCTTAACTGTGACAATAAAATACTCATTCGTAATAATAAATCTAGACTTATTTGATATACTCCTTCTTATGCCTTTTTTTAGCGTACACTTGTATTTAGTACCAGAGACATACTCACCTAATTGCCTCCCTTAACTCTTTTGCGCGGTCAGGCGAGTTTTGTCGCCACTACGCTTTATGGCGTATGTCAACCTGGAGTCGACATGCTATAGGAAAGTTTTAGCAGACTTCAAAAGATGTCACCCTTGTATTGCAGTGCCAATATTTGGTACTCACATTGACAGGAAGTGATTTAAAATTAATTTGGCGAAGCAAAGTTTCTGAAAAAAATTATTTTGGTCACTTAATTGATTTATTTTGTAACAAATACGAATCTGGAAGTGATCAGACATTGTGATATTTAAAAAGGGCTAGATTTAGACGGGTAATAATGATCAAATCGCTGCTATATTCAATTATTCTGGCAGTGAAGCCTAATATTTGAAGCCTCAGAAAATGAAACTCAGAACGATGATGGGCCTGACAACTCTGTGCCTGGGGGACAGGCAAGGGAAGCTGCTGGGGTACACCAAGGTAATATTTAGTAGGGGTCTTATGTTTTTTTGCAATACATAATGTTTAGGATTTTTTATCATCAGTGCCTCTATTTGTGATGAGTTCATACGTTAACATATGATTTATACATATGTTTCCAATTATGAGTAAAAATTTGGTGGTGTTATCTCTGTTGGTTTAGGATTTATGTCACTTTCAAATTGGCAGGCATGAAAATCCTAATTTTTAGTAAATTAATTACCGCTCGGTAGCTTTTAAAAATAATTAAATACCGCGCAAAAGAGTTAATCCATTTATTTGCTAAACATTTATAATTAATGACATTAACACGATCCACTAAAGTTTGATATTCGTGAAAATAGAGCATATACTAAATACACCGAAACATCAACAATTTAAGCTTAAAATAATCTTCGAGATAAACATGCATCTGAAAAGAAAACTGATTTTTTCGCAATGGATTTATTTTTCCTTGAAAAAGTGATGGATAATCGATCAAATGCTTGTGTTTATAAATGATACATATGCTTTGAATAATAACTCATTTCAAAATGTTTCTATTATTTAATATTTGCTTTTGAGGATCAGCCTTGAGGACTTAGCAAGATTTTTTTGTTTGAATTTTAACAAAACGGAGGCGCACAGATTTGAAAGAAAATGTTGAATTTTAACAAAACGGAGGCGCACAGATTTGAAAGAAAATGTGTTTTCATCAGTATTAAGACAGTTGGTTTATATTGCCGTAGATGGAGCAGCTTTTAAGTTGGAAAATAAGTTGTGCAAAATAATTGATATTTCTTCTTTGCATAATATCATGATGCTCCGGGATCTTCCCAAAATTAGACAATCCCACCCCATGCCTAAGGTTGCCAAACTTTTGGAGAGAAGTGTAATATTACTATTTTTATCTACTGGTCTTATAAATTGAATATATGTTGCTGGTTATTGCAATGAATTTTTCCACAAATATTTTTGGGGGGAACCGATCGAACCCCTGGTCCCTACGGCTATGATTATAAACATTTTATTAATGGCAGTCTAATCATTTGATTTCTTATCATTTGACTTACCCCCCCCCCCCCTCCCTTCTCTACAGTCAGATCACTAATTCTGTTATCTACTTTATATTTGAGAATAAGCAATCAAAGGATCATATTGCAAGATTAAATAGAAAAATACAAACTTTTGTATACATCCTAACTTTTGTATATTTTGGCTGGTTTTGTAGTAATTGGCTATCATGTGTGGAGCTTCCATTATTTTGATGTTTTTCTAATGCTGAACTTCCCTAAATTGCAAAAGGCCACAGCTTTACTGCACATAAAACCTAATTATCAAAAGTTAGGTCAAGTACATCTTATGTTTCTATTTTTCCATATAATCCTGTAATGTGATCCTTTGATTGCTTATTTTTCAAGTGATCTGACAGAAAAACTTTTGGAGAGGTTGTTCTCTCCATTGAATACCTGCCCAGGTGCAGTACTTCAAATTAATATGTAAAAATAAAATTTCAAAATGTTGCACAAAAATTCTAAAAACCTAAAATGTTACCCTTGAAATATTAGAAATTCTTAAGTGTTGCAATGACAATAACAAAATCCTCCACAAAGATCCCTTGGAGAGCACTTGAGGTCTAGTCATCTATAATAGAGGTACAGTCAATATAGAGATATAGTCAATATAGAGGTATAGTCAATATAGAGATATAGTCAATATAGAGGTACAGTCAATATAGAGATATAGTCAATATAGAGGTATAGTCAATATAGAGGTATAGTCAATATAGAGATATAGTCAATATAGAGGTATAGTCAATATAGAGATATAGTCAATATAGAGGTATAGTCAATATAGAGATATAGTCAATATAGAGGTATAGTCAATATAGAGATATAGTCAATATAGAGATATAGTCAATATTTAGAGGTTATGTCACTATGACGTGAAATATGCCTGAGTTCTCCCAATATAGGCCGACCTTGGGAGGCTCTATATTTGGGCAAGAACGAAGGCATATTTCACGTCATAGTGACATAACTGATGTATTACATGCCTTTGTTCCCATGGTTACTTTGTATCAATGACGTGACGTCATGATATTATCATGGTTATTAAAGAAATCTAATATCAAAACGAGGTAAGCGGGCTATATCGGGGTAATCGGGCAATATCGGTGGATATAGCTCGCTAACTTTCCCATTGACTTCCATACAAATGCTTCGCTAGGTATGTAATACAGAGATATAGTCAATATAAAGGTATAGTCAATATAGAGATATAGTCAATATAGAGATATAGTCAATATAGAGATATAGTCAGTATAGAGGTATAGTTAATATAGAGATATAGTCAATATAGAGATATAGTCAATATAGAGGTATAGTCAATATAGAGATATAGTCAATATAGAGGTATAGTCAATATAGAGATATAGTCAATATAGAGGTATAGTCAATATAGAGATATAGTCAATATAGAGATATACTCAATATAGAGGTATAGTCAATATGAGTTGAGTAGTGACCCTTAGTTAACTGGTGATGAGATCTTCAAAATACTTTACCCTTTTTAAAGTAAAAGTATCTGATGTTTGATAAGATGCCAACTAAATGTCAAACAGAGATGCCATTAACAGTATGTCTGAGAGTATTTACAATTCAATTATACTATTGTTTGTCATGTTATCATCTTGAATCTTTAGATTTTAGATGTTGCTCCTTGAACAGAAGGTCGTACATGTTGACTGTATTTAATTGTCTAAAAGTGTCTTAAGTTCAATACAAGTAAATATGTTTATCTGTGGAGAATTCTTCACATAGTACTTTTATACCAGTCTACACATTTTTGGCCGTGATGTGTCTTCAAATGAACAATAATATCTCTTGGAGGGGTGAGGCACTGAACTCCGGGGTGCTTTTTACTCCATTGTAAAATGCAGTGCCCAGGGTGCTTTTTACTCCATTGTAAAATGCAGTGCTATACTCCATTATTACATGTAAGTCAATTGTAGCTTTATCTAGAATCTGTGAACTCCCATGAAGATAAGATTGTTATATCTGGAGACTTCATTGTGTTGCACCTTATTAAACCGTGAGCTCTCGATAAAAAGCAATCGTGAGTTGTTCAGATGCCCCTGGTGATATTTTAAGCTAAATTGAGAGGATATACACTGTTGAAAAAGTATTTGCACAAATACTCACGATAAAAGCGTCATTATCACGATTGTTTCTTCCATTGCTTCGATGTTCGCCGGCCGTCTGTCCGATTTCTTGGAAATTCATCGCCAAAGAATATCAAGTGACTTGTACATTAAAGCCCTTTGGATGAGTAGCGTTGATTGACCTCTCTCTGTATATTCGGCCCATGTGGTCTAGGGGAAAATTGCTCGTTTCCTGCGCGGTCATACCATGGTTCGACTTCCGGCTTATCCGAAATGATATTTTATTTTTTGTCGTGCTCTTATTCTGCACTGGAAATACTGTTATTATTGATGTCATTTTAATATATAGGCATTCATAATCTTGTCAGTTGTCGAATTTACAAAAATAAAAATACAACCAAATATTGTGTTTTACATAAAGATCGGACTTTAAGCTTATTAAGCCTTATTAACATACAAGGAACAAAAATATAAATGCTCTCTATTTTGCTTGCACTCATTTGGCCAATGCTCTGTTGATAGAGTAGACTTACTATTTATTTTGGATATGTATTTTGGGTTGCTATGGAGATATATAAATGTTTAATTATTTGATTAGTTTTGTTTCATTTGATTTATATGCTGCATGGTTTTAAAAAGTTGTTGTTTGTATTATTTCAATGGGCTATCACAAATTAAGTGTAGTAATTTGCTAAGTTAATTTCAAAAATTTTCAAAATTGGAATTTTTAATGTTCACATTTGATAAAAAGATTTAGAAACATGATTCAATCATTCCAGTATTATTAATCCAAGAAGTGGCCTTTTAAGAACTTAAATCAGTTGTCCTTAGTTGACATATATGGTATTTTTACTTACTATTATGTGTTATTCTACAAATATCCTAACTTGACCTTTTGTAATCTGAGAGTGAATCAAATATTGCTATGAATTATATGAGATTTAGCTTTTCACAAAAATTTATGTTTGAAATTGAATATGTATTGAGAATATGTATTAAAAAATGAGTGAAACCACGCAAATGTGACGCAGGCATTAGTGATTGACCAAAATTATGTTTGTAATCTGGTTTTAATGACGCTTCCTTTTGTAAAATGGTGGAGCCTACTATTTGATAAAAAGTTTCATTATTGCCAAAAGCCTTGACCTGGTATTTGAGTATTTGTTGCATTGCCAGATTACAGTACCTTTTTATTATAGTTTGTACTATTCATTCATTGTCATGTTTATGTTTTAAAGATCATAAATGTTTGTTCGGTTGGTGTATGTGTGTGACAGTTTTCTCAAGATCCGCTACTGGTATCACTTTCAAATTTTCAGGGATAACTTATAAGTATATACAGATCCAGTAGGAAAATATTCGACTCGATACCTTCTTCCTGTCGGCCATGGCTAAAATCCTTGTCTGCAAACTTTAAGAAAATTGGCTTTACAGTTACTTTTAAAACTTTATCATCTTGTTCAACTCACTTCATTCTACGTCTGACTAGGTTTTGGACATGTTGGCTCAGTCATGGCAGCCATTTTGAATGTTTCAAGAAAAGTCAGCGAAAGATATTAAAAGGTGTTTTTGAGTTCTCATATTTAGTAGCTTTAAAATAACTTCAGGTATCTCCTTTTTATGTCCCCACCACATTTATGTCCCCACCACATAGTGTGGGGCCATATTGTCGGCCGCGTCCGTCTGTCTGTCCGTCCGTCCGTCTGTCCGTCCGTCTGTCCGTACGTCCGGGAGTTTTCTCCAAAACCGCTACAGATATCACCTTCAAATTTTCAGGGATAACTTATGAGTGCATACAGATGTGGATGAAAAAATTTTAACTCGATACCTACTTCCTGTCGGCCATTTTGAAGTCAAATGCTAAAATCCTTGTCTGCAAACTTTAAGAAAAACGGCTTCACAGTTGCTTTTAAAACTTTAACATCTTGTTCAGCTCACTTCATTCTAGATCTGATTAGGTTTTGGACCTGTTAGCTCAGTCATGTCAGCCATTTTGAATGTCTTAAGAAAAGTTAGCGCACGATAATACTTTGTATCATATTGAATGGTGTTTTTGAGTTTTCATACTTTAACTATTGAGTAGCTTTATAAATAATTTCAGATGTACTTTGTTGTAAAAGCCTATGTTATTGTTAACAGTAGTTATATGTGATAATTTTGTAAGAAGAAATCAGCAAAAACACATAATCACTTTTTTATTGTCGGCCATTTTGGATTTTTCCGTCCTAAAATCTTGTCTGTGAAGTCTTGTCTACGTGTTTTCAGGTGAACCGTTTGGTGGATCAATTTCAAATTTTCAGGGATGATTCTTAGTATAAAAATCTAGATCTGATTTGTTTTTTGGCATTCTGGATAAATGTCAAGGCAGCCATTTTGGATTTTCCGTCCTAAAATCTTGTCTGTAAAGATGCGTTTTCAGGCTAATCGTTTCACACATCAGTTAAAATTTTTCAGGAATGGTTCATGGTATGCAAATCTCGAACTGATTATGTTTTGGGCATTCTGGGTAAATGTCAAGGTGGCAATTTTGGATTTTCCGTCCTAAGATCCTGTAAAGTCTTGTCTACGCATTTCAGGCTAATAGTTTCACAGATTTGGTGACAATGTCATATTGTTGTCTCCAACTTTCTTTGTGGATGGTGTTTGGTGGTTGGCATTCTGTGGTTGGTGTTCAGTGTTTGGCAATCGGAATCTGTAACAAATGGCAGGTGGTGATATTTTTCATGTTAACGCCTTGTTTATTTAACATCATTAATAACTATATTGAAAAGAGAAATTGTGAGATATGTATTGGAATTGAACAAATGGTACATCCCTAAAGGCTATTGTAAAATAAAAGAGAGAAACTGTAGGGGCACATAGAGATAATCAATATAATTGAATCCAGTTTGAACCAGTATAACAGCAGGCTACTAGACATGGTTAAAGTGTAGTGTTGACCAGATAGAACACAACTCTCCAGTCTAATCATTGATAACAAATACTAAAAGAAAATTATTAACCCAAATGAATATAATAACATGTATAATGATAAGATATTTCATATGTGTGTATAAACTGAGCATTTATGAAGTAGCTAAGTGCGTTTTCAGATTGATGAAACCATAAACATATTTAACACTGTAAATAAACAATTCTATATTTTATATTTTTTATATGTGAAGCCATAAAAACTATAGAATAGTACTTAAGTAATATAAGTAGATTGAAAACAGATTTTAATTGAAGTGACTGGAGAGTTAACAGAATTAGGATATATTGAAGTAAGTGAAAATGACTGCAGAATTTGGCGATGCCAGCAAAGTGAGTCACGCATTACGTGAAAAAGCAATTGTTGAATGTAGGCATGCTCTAGGAGGAATATGGATGTGCATACCCGAACAGGATATTAGCATTAAACCAATAACGTATGTGTGTGTTTTTATATATGTTTATTTATAGTTAAGAATTTATTTTTATTTAAGCATTGATGATGGAGAATCTAAAATAAGGAACAAAGATTGAGATTCTATGATTTATTCTTATATGATATATGACTCAAAATTTTGATTAGTTTACTGTTAAAAAGACTGCAATTAGCGATTCATAGTTATTGAGATCTTTGGCAATTACTAGAATGAAATCTGAGGTCATATATTTAATTGCCATAAATCATAGAATCAAGGTCTTGTTATGATTCTCATATGATAAACATGTACATTGTAACAGCTTAACATATGTGGTCTATAATGAAATATGCTATAATTGTTGAAATACCTGAATTGAAATTTGAGACTTCATATCATATCAAGTAATTCGTAAAAAGATTGCCTGATTTGAATCATGGAAAAAATTAATTATTTTGTAATGCTACTAACTATTTTGATAGATTATAGATCATGAATTTACAAATAATTAAATTAGATCTTGCTTAAAGGTGCACAGTCTGGACATTTGATCAAAAATCACTAAATATTGTAGACATATGTTATTGAGGGGTAAAATGAGAGGAATTTATTTTTTTCAATAAAATCCCCATCCTTCGATCTCCAAAGACAAAGATCTGATCTTTTGATCTGTTTCTAATTTGAACCAACGTGAAATAAATCTCATCATCTTCAAAAAACTATGGCTGTATATTCAAATTAGGTCTTAACAATTTAAAAAAAAAAAATATTGCGGTTATATTTATTTTGTCAAAAGTACAGACAGTGCCTTTCTGATTTAAGCATCAATCAATATCAGGGAAATTAATAAACAGGCGTATCAACCTTGACATCTATTTTACACATTTAAACATTTTCGAAGAATGCAAGACATTATTATTTTTGTAACTCCATAAATATGCTTCCATCCATCATGTGTTGGTGCATGTATATATGTGTTTTGCAGCTAGGGGGCGCTAGTGGCACTGCACGGATCATTCCTACTTTCCCTGGGATAGTCGGTGAGATTCGTACATCGTTTTTTCATCTAATTTAGAAATGTTTTTCATGATGTATTTTACAGTTACGAGTGCACTAGTATATATTGCAGGATGTAAACCTCTTGGAATAATTGAGTTAATTGCATCAAAAGATGCAGGTAACAAAAATATGCAGGTGAAAAAGATATATTATGATGAGTCACTCAGACCTAGACATGTATAATGTTCATGGATTGGTTTTTAACAGTAATTTATAAGGCTTGAAATATTCAAGGTAGCAATTTTGCGAATTCAGCTGCCGGCTGACTGTTTAACCTACTATTTTATGGCCAACTTATTTAAATATGAATAGTAGCTGTAACAAAAAAGTAGGTTAAACCATCAGCCATCGGTTAAATTTGCGATTGTTGATGATTTGTGAGTATAATTGCATGGTCATCTAGCTAATTAATACATCAAGAATCTTTGAAAGATATTTTACTGAAAATGATGTGAGGAAGCCATTAAATCTTACATTCTTAACAAGTAGATTGAGGTATGGGTCAAGGGTCATTGTTTCTGTATATTCATCCTGAGTCATGAATCTTGATCATTTTGTTTGTTTTTTTTAATTAGGGAAGATGGATATAGTAAAACCTGTCTAATCAAAAGGCCACTGAGACCAGCCAAAAGTGCTCAGATTTGGTCTTCACATTTCAAGATTTCTTTGTATGTTAGTCGATGAAGATGAAATATTTGGGACCGAGAAGAAATGTTTGGGAGTTATTGGATTAGAGAGATGTTAGATATACAGGTTTTACTGTATTAATGTACATTGTATGTCAATATCATCTCACCAGTTTGCTTAGTTCTGGGTGTTCATCCATTTCTTCATTATAGTCTATCTATGCATGGGCTTTCAACTAGCAGGGTAGGCAACCCTTTCTAATTGAAAGCCCATGATCTATGCGATAACGTCTTTATACTTAGTACTTAGAGTTGCTGTTTTTTTAGTTGTAAGTCTGAAAAATCCTTATTATACATTGTAATAGGTCAATTTCATCTTATCAAAGCTATTTTACAATTAAAAAATAAGATAAATAAGCATGGGAAGGTGATTTAAATTTGGATTTTGGTATATTACATTTTTAAGCTCTGTGTGGAATTAATGAGTGCCTTTAAGTGTTTCTGAAGGCTGAATGAGAAAATCAGTAAATTTATTTTTCCCTTGAAGCAGACAATTTAGAAAGAATTAGGTTGAAAAACAATTATCTTGAAAACATATGTATTTTTTAGTATCCCATGGTGTTGAAGTAGTTTGCTGACCATGTTTGTTTTCTAAATATTTGGTGTTTGTTTGTGAGACCTTGTGATGCCACAATTAAGTAGCCATGGCTACCATATCCCATTGGCTTACAAATATCACATAAATGCCACCTAGCACCTAAACAAACCTACATCTGAGGATTTACTAATATTCATGTGGTTTGAGATCCTGGAAGCTTGAATATTTGTGAATACTTTAAGAAGAGAAATCAGGAGATCACAACATCCTGTATATATTATGATGATATCATACCTTTACATCATCATATCTCTTTATGCCACTAGGAAAACAGGGAAAACAGGTGCATGAGATCATAGTATTATAAAATTCAAAGAAAGCATATCATACATAACATCCTCTTTAGTATGATATCAAATCCTTACATCCTCATATCTTTTTATGTCACAAGAGGAAAACATGGAAAAAATCAGGGGAAACAGGTGCATGATATCATTAAGTCACCTATATTAAGTCACCTAGCATTATCAAATTCAACAGATTCGACTCAAAATCTAAATGGTGTCAGGATTAACTCGTCAACAAATGAAAATAATATCAACAATTGCACTTAAGCTTCCTTCAGTCTTACTTAACTCACATATCAGTTTCAGTCTCAGGGGGAGAGGGGGGGGGGGTGAAAGTTGTTAAAAATGAATCTCCCCTGGCTACAGGCCTGTTTTTTATGCAAAGAAATCTTTAAATAATAGTAAAATGTGAGATTCCTGGGACTTGTTTATATAACTATTTGTGTACTCTTTTTTGTCCAATAGTTACATAATAATCAGTAGCTCACATAATTAACGGACCAACACTTGTCTTTATGGTAGTCTTTTAGCCTGTATTTTTACACTTTATACAGATCAGTTTGTGAACAGGTTAGACAAAGTTCAATAAACTTATAATACACTGCCATTAATACTTAATCTCTCTATATATAAAGATCATTAATATTTTGATAAACTTACTAATGATGATATATACGCAAATTTATGCGTGAATCATATTTTTGTACCTATTTACCTGACACATTTTTTTAAAAGGGGTAATACAGGCATTTGATTCATTTACTGAATGCCCCCTGAAGCTGAACCTTTCACATGAGAGAGAATTAATTTTCTAATAAACTGCATACCTTTTTTTGTCTGGATGAAATCTGTATTGCTCTTTAGCACTTTAAAACTAGGTTTCATTGAGCAACTCAAATAGAAGTTTCAGATGACAAACTCAATTACTCAGATGCGAGTAGGTAATTACCAGTTTCGCTACCTGGTGACTGATTCGGGGGAAATAACATGGCAGGGTATTACAAAATTCCCATAAACTTGAATTTTCATCAGTTTTAGTGGTTTACTTTTCATATTACCCTCATGTATCATCTCTTTTTGAGAAACTGAGTAACTAAAAAACTGACTAGGTACCTAAGTCTTAAACTGAGTACATAAATTGAGTACTGAGTAACTAAAATCAATAATTTTGTTTGAAAATCAGGATATACATTCCTCTGAAGGTTCTACACTGTGTGAGCACAGGACCATGGGTACTTTATTTTTATTTTCTGCCATTTTAGCCTTCATTCACTCTTGAGCAACACCATGCTAATTTTGAAGTTCTCATGTTTATAACACAGAGTTGCATAACACTTCTCTTAAAAACCCATGTTTCAAATAACTATTTGAATGACCAATTTCGATGTGAACCATCATTCTTGTGAAAGTGTTGCTGAAACTTATTCTGTGATATACATTGGACAAGTTTTTTCATTTTAATTCTCTGCCCAATTTTCAACATTTTATGAAATAAGTGAAGAAGGTGGGGTTTTGGATTAGAGGTAAAACTTAATTAATTAAGTTAACATACATTAAACTTTTGATGCCTCCCCTTATATTTAGCAAGATATATGCATTGTTAAAGCAACCTTTGGAGTTCTCTTGTTGGCTATCTTGAGGACAACGTGACCTGTAACAATTGTGTTATTATAGGTCAGATATTGCGAGCTATTGTCAAAACAAGCTCTCCTATTAGTGTGAATTATGTTGTTAGTATGATTTATGCTATACAGAGACAGAGTGTATTATATGTAATTTTGATATAATAGAAACTCAAATAAATTGTGTGAATAGAATGCTTATGGTTTGTAGGAGTTGTTTGTATATTTTCAATGTTGCTCTAGGTGCCTTCTTCATCATCCAAGATCCCGCGGTCCTAACTTCGACCGTTAATTTGAATTTTTGACCTACCGGATGTTTTAAAATCAAGGATTACGAGTCTCATACTGCACCGTTTTTCTTCAAACTTGTTCCATTCAAAGCATAACAAAAATCCCTTTCTGATGGTACATTATTCTTTTAAACAGAGTCCCTACTTCC
Organism: Owenia fusiformis; assembly: GCA_903813345.2. Classification (NCBI taxonomy): domain Eukaryota; kingdom Metazoa; phylum Annelida; class Polychaeta; order Sabellida; family Oweniidae; genus Owenia; species Owenia fusiformis. The sequence continues at coordinate 29,690,149 of CAIIXF020000006.1, read as the reverse complement.
AGCGGCATTATGGTCCCCAGCTGTAAGAAGGCCTTCTAACAGCTGGGGACCAAAACGCTGCTAGAACGAGGGACTCTTTACAATAAAGCAATGCACCGACAGAAAGGCAATTTTGTTTTGCTTTTAATGGTATAAGTTTGAAGAAAAATGGTGCAGTATGAGACTCGCAATCCTTGATTTTCAAGCATCTGGTAGGTCAAAAATTCAAATTAACGGTCGAAGTTAGGACCGCGTGAAGATGGGTTTTATTTTAAAAATGATAGGAAAAACTGCCTCAATGTATCTTAAAGAGGTATTCCAATATAAGAGTTAATATTGAGAAGTGTTCACTTGCCTCATGAGGTGTTCACTATAAAAAGTGTTAGTGTTAAACACTTAGTGTTAGTGTTCATATTCGACAGGCTTTCGAAATCGAATGTCATTTCTTCATATGTATACAGGGCTTGAGCTAAGGGTCAGTCCACTGGTCATTTGCCAGGGGGTCATTAACATTAACCTAGTAAAGTTACGATTTCGGAAATCAATTGTTGTAACCATGGATATAATGACGTCACAGTTAGAGAACAATTGGTTTTACGAATTCTTAACTTTATGAAGCTTCTGTTAATGGCCCCCAGGTTAATTTAGATACCGACCAGTACAGGAAAGTAGCATTGCAACTGGTCAGTAATGCCATTTTGACCAGCTTCTTTCAGAACCTTAACTAAACCTGTATACATATAGGTTGGTAAAACTGGTACTGTGTACATAATATGTAACCTATGATTAATTAAAGATAAACAATCAAAAGTGGTATATTTAAAAATAGGAATAAATGGATAAAAATAAAAAATAAAATACAAATAAGGAAATCAAATTAAACTCCCCTGTGACCCCATCTCCTAGGGGTCAATTACTTGTACTGTTTTGAATTATAAAAGTAACTCAAATGTTCTAAGTACAATGAATTATGAATTTTTATGACGTAAAATACTTTCAGTACTGTATCCCTAAACTTCTTGTAGTATAACTTTGATACTAAAAATCTCTTTTGTTTCAGTGGGGGACTCAGCAACTATTTGTACCTGTGTTCTCTACCGAAGGATGTTGATCCAATCAATGGCGAACCACGTCACATTCTCCTGCGGATCTATGGACAGATCCTCGTGGAACACCCAGATACTATGGTGTTGGATTCTGTCATCTTTGCACTGATGTCTGAGAAAAAACTAGGACCAAAGCTCTATGGGGTCTTCACAGGAGGACGGTTGGAGGAGTACATTCCCGTAAGGACCCCTTGAATAATCACATCTATTGTACACAATAAATTCAATTAAGGATTGTTTAAAGATTCACATCTTCAATTCACCATTTAGTTTTAGATAAATCAACCTTTTTGAAACATTTATTTCCAGGCGAGGTGTCTTCTTACGGAAGAGCTTCACATTCCTGTAATATCTCTGGAGTGCGCCAAGCGTATGGCACGTATACATCAACTCCACATGCCCCTCTGTAAAGAACCAACTTATATATGGGACGCTATGAAAAGGTAAAAATCATAGTTATCTTAAACTAAGATACTCTTGTTTGATTGTTCATTTGAAAACAGTGAATTTATATGGAATCATATTCAACATATTGTTGTTTCCTTGTCATAACCAGTAATGGTCTTTATTTACCAGTAATGGTCTTTAACCAGTAATGGTCTTTAACGATCTTTGCTATGTACTTGTTATAGCAGATTGAATTGAATGAGTAGTAATTGAATATTGATACAAGTCAGTTTGATCTACTATTTTAATACTTTTTCAAATGAAGATAATTTCACATTACTTATCAATCAAAGAGATTAAACAGAACTTCAAAGCTAAGAGACACTATGTGAACTCTTCTATAAAGTACTGTTATTGTCAAAGTCTTAGTTTTCATGTCAGTACCAGAAGTGGTGACATATTGTTACAGTCTCCACCCTTTTTGTGGATGCATGGTGTTTGACAGTTGGCATTTGGTGTTTTGCCATTTGGTGGTCAGTGTGTGGTCTCTGTAACAAATGGCAGATGGTGACATTTTGCATTTGAATTGCCTTGTTTGTGATGGTCCTTGGTACAGGCATTGGCATTTGGTATCTGTAACGAATTGTCACACTTTAAACCTTTTGTCATGCAATTGTATTCACGTAGTATACTATGTTTTATATTTCACACTATAGATGGCTTGATGAGTCCCTCAATGAGATAACATTCGACCAATCAGATGTTGATTCCACAGTGAAGTTCAACAAACTGCTAAGCTACAACCTTGCTGAAGAATATGAGTGCCTAAAGTAAGTATAGTTAAATCTTTCAACTTGAACATCCCTCTTAAGATGAACACCTCTGTACCATGAACACTCTTCAGATCTATCTAGTATGTTACCAACACAAGTGGTGACATATTTGTTCTTTTTTGTGGCAGTCAGCGTTTGGCATCTGTAACAAATAGCAGATGGTGACATTTTGCATGTTAATGCCCTGTTTGTATTCATGCCATTAGTCCAATGTTAATTCACCTCTTAAAGAACAATCTCAAACTTGAACTTTGGTGGGTCCTGAGAGTGTTTACCTTCAAGGGGTTTTACTCTACAGTGTAAATGTCACATTACAAATTAATAGCACCTTTTTCAATCATTTATATCTTTGGCTCATCGACTGATAATGCCTAGCTTAAAAATAGTATACTTTCAAATTACGGAATATGAATTATACAAATTCTTGGTTTTTTCTGGCCTTTTATCCTCCCTCAGAGGAAAGAGTGTTACATAAATAGTGTTCACATTTTGAATTTGTGAGATTTGTATATGTTGTTTATCATTGCATAATCTACACTCTAACCATTTGATATCAATGTTGCTTCACAGTATACTATCTATGTTCTGCTACAATGACATGCAAGAATTATTCAATGTTTACATGTTAATACAAGGGAAATCCTAGCTGCTGTACATTCCCCCTTTGTGTTCTGCTACAATGACATGCACGAATTATTCAATGTTTACATGTTGTGTTGTAGGGAAACCCTAGCTGCTGTACATTCCCCTGTTGTGTTCTGCCACAATGACATGCAATTATTCAATGTTTACATGTTGTGTTGTAGGGAAACCCTAGCTGCTGTACATTCCCCCGTTGTGTTCTGCCACAATGACATGCAATTATTCAATGTTTACATGTTGTTACTAGGGAAACCCTAGCTGCTGTACATTCCCCCGTTGTGTTCTGCCACAATGACTTGCAATTATTCAATGTTTACATGTTGTGTTGTAGGGAACCCCTAGCTGCTGTACATTCCCCCGTTGTGTTCTGCCACAATGACATGCAATTATTCAATGTTTACATGTTGTGTTGTAGGGAAACCCTAGCTGCTGTACATTCCCCCGTTGTGTTCTGCCACAATGACATGCAATTATTCAATGTTTACATGTTGTTTTGTAGGGAAACCCTAGCTGCTGTACATTCCCCCGTTGTGTTCTGCCACAATGACATGCAATTATTCAATGTTTACATGTTGTGTTGTAGGGAAACCCTAGCTGCTGTACATTCCCCCATTGTGTTCTGCCACAATGCATGCAAGAATTATTCAATGTCTACATGTTGTTACTAGGGAAACCCTAGCTGCTGTACATCCCCCCGTTGTGTTCTGCCACAATGCATGCAAGAATTATTCAATGTTTACATGTTGTGTTGTAGGAGAACCCTAGCTGCTGTACATTCCCCCGTTGTGTTCTGCCACAATGACATGCAATTATTCAATGTTTACATGTTGTGTTGTAGGGAAACCCTAGCTGCTGTACATTCCCCCGTTGTGTTCTGCCACAATGACATGCAATTATTCAATGTTTACATGTTGTGTTGTAGGGAAACCCTAGCTGCTGTACATTCCCCCGTTGTGTTCTGCCACAATGACATGCAATTATTCAATGTTTACATGTTGTGTTGTAGGGAAACCCTAGCTGCTGTACATTCCCCCATTGTGTTCTGCCACAATGACACGCAATTATTCAATGTTTACATGTTGTGTTGTAGGGAAACCCTAGCTGCTGTACATTCCCCCATTGTGTTCTGCCACAATTACTTGCAATTATTCAATGTTTACATGTTGTTACTAGGGAAACCCTAGCTGCTGTACATTCCCCCGTTGTGTTCTGCCACAATGACATGCAATTATTCAATGTTTACATGTTGTGTTGTAGGGAAACCCTAGCTGCTGTACATTCCCCCGTTGTGTTCTGCCACAATGACGTGCAATTATTCAATGTTTACATGTTGTATTGTAGGGAAACCCTAGCTGCTGTACATTCCCCCGTTGTGTTCTGCCACAATGACATGCAATTATTCAATGTTTACATGTTGTGTTGTAGGGAAACCCTAGCTGCTGTACATTCCCCCGTTGTGTTCTGCCACAATGACATGCAAGAAGGCAACATTCTGTTTATGGAAGATGAGGAACCAGGAAACCAGTTACTGCCAATTGACTTTGAATATGCAGGATATAACTACAGGTTTGAAAACACTTACAGTAAATTTTAAATGTTTCGAACTACTTTGAATTTAAAAAATAAGCAAACAAAGGACCATATTGAAACAGTATATGTAAAAATAGAAACATTTATACATGTCCTAACTTTTGTATATTTTAGTTTGTTTTGTAGTTTAGCTATCATATCTGTGGCCTCTTATATTTTGATGCTTCTCTGCCATGTTATTTTTGGAAAAATTAACATGGCTGAAACTCCCTAAATTACAAAAGGCCACAGCTTTGCTGCACATTATACATAACTATCTGAAATATACAAAAACTAGGACAAGTACATATGTTCCTATTTTTTTATATACCGTTGCAATAAATTCATTTGATTGCTAATTTTTTAAATTTAAAGTAGTTCCAAACATTTAAAATGTTATTGTAGTTTAAAAAATAATTAATTCATAAAAGGCCCATATTTACTTTCATTTATATTGTAGTCTTACCTGATATCTGATAAGCATCAACCACATTTTTGAAAAGCTTCATTTCGTTAAGACCATTTGGGCAAATTTTGGGCCAAACTTGTCAAAATGAAAGTCCCTTGGAATTTTACAAAAAGTGGAATCTGGCTATGGCCTATAAAGACTAAGTTTTAAACCTTGCAAATTATGAGAAGAGGGTGCCTAGGACTTAACTTCTTACTCTTTTGTAGATTTAATTAGCTTGTTCAGATTGATCAGTTAAGAATCATAACATCTTAATAAGCAAACAATTATACCAAAGTTACCCCTTACTATTATGTTTACCTACATAGTTCTAAGCCATTCATACTTTCTGGCAGGGAGATATGTTGTATACCTTGCAGATCAAAACACAATTTCCAATTACCCATGACCCCTGCCCCCTATGTAGAATAAAACGATGAATAATAGAGACTGACCCCTAGCTATAAAATACATAAAATAACTAGTCATTTAGGTCAAATAAACCTTCTTATTTTACCTTGGCAAAAAGCATAAATGTTTCACATTGTGCTGTATTTTAAGGGGTATACTGTTATGTAATTGATCTGGTACTGTATGATACTGTTATGGATTTGTAATGTTTATTAGACAGTTGTTCATTGGTCAATTTCTTCTTCAGGGGCTTTGATATTGGTAATCACTTCTGTGAGTGGTCGTACAGCTATAAAAATGATCGCCCGCCATATTACCATGCCAGCCTTGCAGACTACCCCTCCAGAGATCAACAGGTAGGACCCCCTATAATGATTACAAGTGACATATCAGACCCCCTATAATAATTTAAGTGGTGCAACTTGTGGTGAAAACTTTGAGACAATTCGAGTAAAATAATTAAGTTAAATCGATAAAAATATGTCTTTTGAAATCATAATTTCTTAAAAATATAATGAAGAAAATTGCATTGCTAGAACTAAGCAAATTGCTCTCATTGCATCACTAACATGACTCCAGAACTATTTACTACATCACTAAAATGTAATAATGTTACAAAATATTTACATTTTTAGTGTTGTATGCATTGTAGAATTAATAAGCAAAGTTGTCATGAATGCACAAACTTCTATTGTTAATAAATCTTTACAAAAAACTCAAAAAGTATCTCATAGATGGCTCTCATATTTCAGCTGTTGTTCATTCGAGAATATATTCGTGAATCAGGCATCGAGAATGACAATGGAGAGACAGAGGAGAAAATGTTACTAGAAGTGAACACATATGCTCTAGCGTCACATTTCATGTGGACACTATGGTCAATAGTACAGACCAGGATCTCTCATATACAGTTTGGCTATTTGGTAAGATTGAATTTTAAATGGCAGAAATTTCAAGCTCTTTGTGTTACAATAGTGAGGGTGAACAGTGATCTCCCGAGCATTAAAGCAAGTGGGCACAGCACCCAACTGAGATTTTGAAAACAGGTTTGCACCCACCTGAGAATCCATTTGCACCCACTTGGAAATGAGAAAAATCATGGAATATTGGTATGTTTTGGCCAATTTTGGTCTGAATTGTGAAAATGCGATTTTGCACCCACTTAGAAAAAATTCTGTGGAGAACACTGGTGAATGTATCTATAGCATCCTCTTAATCCATTCAACATATAATTTGATAATATTAAAACATCCATGAGGTAATTTTGATATTTTTGGTTTTGCACTAGTTGAAATTCAGTTTCAAGAAACTCTACCCTCCTGATCACACTATTCTCCATTACGGCATCTTACCCCTCACAAGGAACATAAGGAAAAATGTTGTACAGTAATGGAAAATAGCCTGAAATAAGTGTCACTGGATTTATTTTCAGGACTATGCATTAGCACGCATAGAGGGATACTTCTGGCTGAAAGACCGCATCAACACATTTTCAAACCATCAAACAAGAAAGCAGTAATTGACTGGAGCAGCATGTTTGATACAAAGTATGCATGAAATTGAAATAAAACACGGTAAAACCTGAGAAAATGGAACACCTTTGCCACTTCAAAATGGTGTTTCACATCAGAGGTGTTTAACACACAGAGGTTCAGTTCACATTAAGTAAATGAGAAACAGGACTTGGAAAAGTGTTCCACTTATAAAGGTGTTCCACTTTACAGGTTTTACTATAATGTAGAATCCAGTTCAAATGATCTATTTTAGTCATTCATTGAGCTGTTATGTACAGCTGTTGTGTAAAGCTGTTTTCTAGCCATAATGGAACAGTATTACCAAATTAACAGTACTACAGTGTATTAAAACGATGGAATTGATAACAGGGAACTTTTTTTATGACTTGTAAGATTTTGTTGTTTTATTTTACAGAGACAAAACTACCCATATGTTTTTTGAAATTGTCTTATTTGCATGTACATATCACATGGTGTTTTTATTTTGTGGTATATTTTTCTGAATTGTGTTTTGTGCAATCTGTAAAATCAGGAATCATATCAAATGTAAATTATTGTAATGATTTGAATTTGTAATGTATAATTCAAAGCAAATAGAGGAAGTTATGCAATATATTTAAAATTGGCCAGTGTTCCAAAGTGGAATTTGAGATGCGGTCTTTTATTGAATAAAACAGTTATTTAATGGTTGAATATGGGGTGGGTCCTATCTATACAGGAAGTAAGTAAAGAAAAATATCTAACATATGTATCAGTGGCCTCTCAATAAAAATATATATTTCCCTCAAGATAAACCCCATATCCAACACCTTCCAATAAAACTTATGTTATGCGAAGTTTTATTTCTTTGACTGTTTTTTCTCAAATTCCAGCCATGTGACTTAGCCTGTTGCTCAACATATTTTGTGAGTTCAATTGCCATGTAAAGATTTAAGTGTAACCTGCAGTCAAAAATGAAACCACTCTGTTCAAATAATGCTCAATACAGTGACAATGACTAATCTGTTCTTTATTGGCTTGATGACATACCAAAGTCTCAGGCATAAATTTCACCTTTTGTAAGATCTTTCTTTTCGTATAAAAATGTACCTCTGAATGTGTACCTTGAACAGGGTATATGGCAAATTATAGGTTATAAGTATTTTTTCCAAAGCTCATGTTCTATTTGGCTTCAATCAATGAACCCAAATTGTCCCCCAGAAGTATGCTAACATTATTTTTCAAAATTCGCTTTAGTTTTTGGCTAATAATGTAATTTAAGGTGTTAAATCAACTGCCATATTTATTAAAACTAATTGAAGCTGTTTATATTTTTTATGGTTCTCTTCCATCATTACCAATGCAAATTTTCCATAATTTGGGAATATAACCATGGGGATGGGGATACACAATTAAAGCAGCTAAGATAGGTGCCAATTGTATTGTAGATTTTTCAGATAGCTGTTTAATCCATCTAGCTTTCTATTAGCTGTCCATTCTCTAATTTCCAATTATTATAACACAATGAACAGTGTAAAATCTACATTACAAGTATTTCAGTATTTAATTCAGTCAATTTAAAACTGGCTAATAAGTAATTATACATTGTAAGTGTGTCTGTCTCTTATACATTAAATGCGATTTCAGTGGAGTAAACTGGAAATGATCAGTCTACAAATTTTTAATTTTTGTGCTCTGAAAAGTGTTCCACGGACAGAGGAGTTCCACTTCTAGAGGTGTTTCACTTTACAGGTGTCACTGTACATATGCATGTACAATATTGGTGAGCTTACAGTACATCATATTATGGAGATATGTAAATACACAAATTAATTGGGACTTCTGTATATACTTAAAAGTAACTGTACTTTTAATCTGTATAGTACATCATAACATTTAAATGTATATCAAAAGTATATATTGGGCAATTATATTCCATGTTATTATTATGGGATCAAGTCACAAACACAAACATTCTAGTTATTTGCATATCAGCAAAAGTGTTACTGAATAAGTGGTGATTTTGCCTAATCATTTAATTTACCTTTTGCCTAATTTTTGCCAGTTTCGGTAATTAAATGTCAGAAATATTATCTTCATAATGTTATTCAATGGGAAGTGTCTTGTCATCAGGAAAGTTAAAATTAAGAAAAAGATAAACTTTTACCATTGGAAAATCAACCACTTGGATTAAATACCACTTATTACAGTATCCTTTTACCATAGGCTTTCAAGGTCCAGAATGTCTCTTCATTCTGAAGGAGAAATGGGTTCCGGAGTCCCATTTTTATGTCACCACCAGAAGTAGTGACATATTTTTATAGTCTCCTACTTTTTGTGAATGGTGTTCGAGTCAGTGTTTGGTGTCTGTAACAAATGGCAGGTGGTGACATTTTGCATGTTAATGTCTTGTTGGAGGATGTAGAAATATAAATCTTGTAAGATATATATTGATTTGAATATTATATAATGTTTATAGACTACAATGCACTCAGTAAGACTGTATGTGTTATAAAAGAAACCATTTAAGTATGTGTTAGATTAGTAAAATGGGCAACTCTGCAGCCAGGCATGAGGTAGGTGAGGTGAGTGCCTCATCAAAATCTTAACTGAAATAAATGCCTCGCCTATTGATGTTTGCCTCTCCAAATTTAGATTCTGGCTATGCCCTTAAAAGGAATAAAGGGAAAGAGATAAAATGAGCTCAGTTAGGTCTTCCATTTTCATTCAGAGTTTAAAGTGATACAATTATACACAACCTGACACAAATGGAAACTGTCTATAATAGCCCCTCAGTGAGTTCAGACACTAAAAAGGATAAAAACAATTATACTTATTATCTAATTTTCTCAAAGAAGACTCTGTTATATGTTCCATGGCCATTTTACTAAGGGTACATTCACAAGGTAAATCAGCATTTTTCTGTTCAATCCAGTCCTTGTTTTTAGAATTCGGGGTCTTTTTTCGAGAATATTTCCCAAGGCAAGAAGTTAAATCAAAACAGGGTTACACATTTGTATAAAGCAAGTTATCTCTCCAATTTTAGCATAGAAATTGCAATATTATTATTTACATACATTATTATAATTTTATATATGGAACTTTTATGGATTATACCATCAATTTATGTTAATTCTTATTTACTAGTATTGTAGGGCTAATTTGTAGAATTTCACCAAGAACCTGCCCTGGGACCTGAATCATCCAACAGACTCGTATTGTTCTGGACTCATTCATTCCTGAATTGCCATATTTTATTAAAGTGTATGTTGGAGGTTTCATTCATTTTCTACTTTTTATTAAAGAAACATTGCAGAGACCAGAAATTTTAATTATAAGCACCCAATGAAAAATTAGCTTGCTTGGATTGAATTTATGGATTAGCCCTATGTACTGAACATGTGAATTTTGGGATATAAATATACATGAGGTTAAAAACAACAACATCAGCTTATGTTATTTTCATTTTATTATAAATCAATTTCAATATATTTATGTACACATCTGTATTGCTGATAAAACCACAAAGTTTACGATGATACTGGCTGTCAGATTAAAACAGGATTGCGCCTAATCACCAGATAACTTGAGAATTAACTAGTGGAGCTAACAAAATCTTAACCTTGCCCCTGTTGATTTATTTGAAAACTCTCACTCTGCAATAGAATCAGTAAAGAATTTGTTTTCAAAATGTGTCCTCCAAATTTTCACCGAAATGTATTTGAATGGACCCTGGATGAGCCCTGGCATCTTTTGATATACTGCAGACAAAGAACTATGCTGCATTGGCTTGATTTATAATGTCAAAGGTTGCTGAGAGCAGTATTTACTATGAAGAATTCCAAAATTATTTTCTCTATTAATGAGTAATTCTATTTTGCAGGATACTTTTTAGAACTTTGTACATAAACACATAAAACCCACAACATTTGATATCATATATCTAGCGAATTCATGAACATCCTGGTTCTTTTAAGTAGAAAGAGCAAAGGGTTTATTGGAAAAAAACTGTTTTGTAAAAAAAACTGGTCCCTATAATGATCTTCAAATACTGCTTCATTACATCTCTGAAATGTTAAATCAATTGATATTGAAAAAAAAAATTCATGATTACATCTTTCTGAATTAATATGGTATGATTCATGATTATATGAAATATTGGTTAGAGTATATGGTACACATAAATACGTTTTCCTAAATATACAAATATAGATCTACTGGGTGCATAATTAATACTAAACGTATGACATTTTATGATATGGTAAACATCCTTGGCTGAATAATTCAATTTAATACTTTCAAACATAATTTATATATAGTGTTAAACATGGCAACAAGAACTGCCTTTAATCTGGCAATCTTGACTCCTAAACATTTACAAGATCTAAATTCAGCTTTCTGAGTGTGTGTATTCTTAGTTTCTATTCTGACAATGATTTTGTTTTTCATGATAAACATCTCATTTTAGCGCCATCTTTCAATTGAAAGACAACATAAAGAATAAACCCCACTTGGGCATACTTATTCCACTAAAATATTGAACTGTATCTATTTTCACTTACAATTGGCAAACTGCCTGTTATTCCTAGTTTCTTAACACAAATCACTGTCTTTAGGCCAGGAAAAATAAATAATATGTTTAGCATTACCTAATTTTGGTTATGGAAAAAGACTTCATGTATCAGCAAAAGTTCACTTAATATAGACAATAAAACACACTTTCTGTCAAATCATAACAGATAAAATATGCATATATCAAGGTTAATATTCCATGTATGCTGCACAATACCTTATTTTAGCTTACACATGGAGACTGTAATTGAGAGAAGCAGTGCTGTATACTTTCCCCGAGTGCATAACCTGAACATTAACATGTTCCCAAAAAGATATGCTAAACATTTAATTTATTAACTCCGGCCTTATGTCCATTATAAAAGATGACCATGATGATGTTTTAAACAACACAGACTCAAGAATTGTCTCATGAAATCAGTCCCTATGGAACAACAGGTCGCCTCCCTCGTGCCGAAGCTCTTTGTTTGTCAAACCTTGCTTCCATTTCCTCTAGAACACGCGGTGTATAGCGAACAACTAATTTTACAGAGCCTTGGGCTGCTTTTAGTAAATCAACGGCTCTCTCGTGTGGCTCTCCTTCTACAGACTGCAAGAAAATATTAGACACATAGTGAGCAGTAATATCAAACTAGATACAACATGCAAAATGTCACCACCTGCCATTTGTTACACACACCGAACACCAACCGCCAAGCACCAACCTCCAAGTGCCTCCACAAAAAAGATGAAGACTATAACGATATGTGGTGTTGACATAAAAATGGCCACCTTAGTCTGAAAACTACATGTAATCAGTTCAAGATTTTCACAAGAGGCATTCCTTGGAATCAATATGTCAAAAGATGTTTGGCTGAAAATGTGGCAATTTAGTATCCCTTTTTAGGTATGGTAATTGAAGCACTGTGAGATCAACAATAGATTAGGGTAATGAAATGCAAAATAATCCTGATTTGTCATTTAAACAGATGAACACAAATCAATTATATAATTTTAATCTAAATCTGAATCATGTATTGGGAAGCTTAATATAAAGTTTGCTGAAATGAAATTTTTTTTAAACATTTCTTTTCAGGAAAAGTAAGTATCTACAGTACATCATTTTTGTTTAAATCAAACAGAGAGTGTCTAAGCTATACATACCACTCCATTGACAGAGAGAAGTTGATCACCCCTTTTAAGAGTCTGTGCCCTGTCTGCCACACCCCCAGGAATGATACGAGATATATAGATGGGCGAGTTCTGTTCCTTACCCCCCATCACATTGAACCCTAGCCCCTCATCTGTCTTGGGCATTTCAACTACTCTGGGGTGGGCGTGGCCCTCACTGGCTGCAAATGCTGCTACTGTTGCCTGCAAATAAATGAATAAATAAATGTTTGTTTGTTTGTTTGTTTGTTTGTTTGTTTGTTTGTTTGTTTGTCCACAAAAATCTGGGAACAATCTAGTGGGCAATGAAATAAAGTACTAGCAATAGAGAAGTTCATATCTGGATTCTACAGGCAAAGTTATTGATGACCCTAAAACATTCTTCCACAAAAATGGCCCTGATTCTCTGGTGATCTCTCCAAGTTTTTTTTGACTTGGGGGTTTCTTTCATACACATGTTCCTTCAAGTACCCCAGAGATAAAAATCTGGAGAGTTCATGTCAGGCAAATGTGATAACAACTTTGTCAGTAGAATCCAAATGTGTGCCTGCAAAGGAATGGACTGTATTTAGAGCACAGCTTGTAACACTCATAAAAGTGCATCTAGTTGAGCTAGTCATCTGAAACTTATTGTAGAGCTGCTCCATGGAGCATAGTTTCAAAGTTTGTGTCACCCTGTATTTTTGTTATCCAAGAAAACATCTACTAAGGCTACACTACAGGCTATAATTAATACAGCACCATTGTTCATATACACGGTGAGGGGGACAATCTAGTAGGCAATGAAGTAAAGTAATATAGAACATCAAAGACTTTTTAAGTACCACTTTTCAAGTTCCCTGTTGGAGCTTATTATTGAACCACACATGCCTTTTATTTAGAAGTACACTCCCCTCCAAACATTTGGCTCATAATATATACCTTTTATTGACTCAATAATCATATGTCATATAAATGACATATCAGTCACTGACCCTCCTTCAGATAACCCTCTGGTACCTATTTGCTTTATGTTTAGAATCAGGAACACAGATGTAAACGTTGATACAAAGTGCTAGAACAATTTCCTCAAGGTTTGATGATCAGCCTTGGTTCACAAGCAAAATCAAAAAAGAAATATATAAATCTATTAATAGTGGACCACTAAATAGAGTAATATTAAAAACTTCAAAGAGTTTTTAAGTTCTGCTTTATGATGATGAAGCTTTCCATTAAAATACACATGTCTATGCTTAGACATACGCTCCCAGTCCCCTCCAAACATTTGACAATACTGACTAACCCTAGACAACCCTCTCGGCTCTGGCACATATTTACTTTTATATTTAGAATCAGAGACACCAGTGATCTCTCGAGGAATTTTTCATAGGAATGGGGGATTTTTTATCAAGTTTCAGAATTGCTCGTTCCTGCTTGTTCTTAGAGGAACTTTAAGAAGATCCTTTCAGACTGAGGATGAGTTAGCAACTTAGATTGAAAGCATGATTGTCCAATTTACAGTCATGTTTGCGCTAGACACCAGCCGATAAGTTTGAACATGGGCTCTCAATGAAAGCCAATGGTTTGAATCAGCCAGGTTCTTTGACCTGGTACAAGTCTTGAGATTTGACACCACTGCCACTATGGGTGGATTACATTCAGTAAAAATGTCTACTGGTCTAGGGACTACAACGAGTTCATAACCAACCTTTGCAGTTGCATTTGCTCTGATCTCTGCACTGCCCCCAACATCTACAGTCTCATATACATGCTCATAGACCTCCTTTACTGCCCCAAGGAACTCACTCTGAAGCACCTTCTGGAGGGAAGCTAGCTTTGGACTGGTTACCTCTCCACCTAGAGCACAAACAACAACAGATAGTGTACTGGTCAAATGGACTGTAGAGAGCAGCATTTCAAACATTTTAATTACATTCAGGTTTAGTACAAAAGGCAAACTGCATTCTAAAATGCTTGCTGATGACGCAAAGATGAGCCACTTTTTACTCTTCCTTATAAACTTTCATATTCAAATTGTAACAGTACATTAGCCATGTATAAACAAAATTTTTTACTTACTTTTCTGAAGCTGGTCTAAGAGTTCAATTGCACGACTTATATCTGAAATGAAACAGAAATATATTGTTCCAAAATTCATAAACTAGAGTAAAATCTGTCTAATCCAAGACTGGTCAAAAGTATTTCGATTAGGCCTAGCAGGTGCTCACATTTAGGTTAAAGATCTAGGCCTACTCCTTGTTGCGTGTTAAAAAAGGCAACTTAACTTCGACATATGAGTGTTACCTGAATGGGACCTTCACGTGCCTTCCAAATGGTAGTAAACTAACTCCATTATGTACCTACATCAGCTTATCTTTCCGTCCGATCAACAATAAGTACAGTTAAGGTACAGCTGGAAAATAACATTTTGGTAAAAAATTGCTATACCTGCACATGTTATTTTCTGGTACAAAATAAAGTATGGAGGCATGTGTCAATTTCCTTGCTTTTTTCAGGAAAGTATCATTACATTGTCTTCTTTTAGAATATCTGGTAGGAGTTCAATGGGATCTCCTGGAAATTCTGATATTTCACACTTTCTATTTTTCCAAATTTTCTTTCAAAGTTTCCAGACAACACAGAAGCTGCCATTGACCTGTTTCCAGGTTTACTAAAAGAAAGTGTAATGATACTTTCCTGAGGGAAGCAAGGAAATACACACATGCCTTCATACTTAATTTTGTACCAGAAAATAACATGTGCAGGTATAAAAATTTTTTACCAAAATGTTACTTTCCAGTTGAACCTTAAACCTGCACATCGCTCCAAAACGCAATATGTTGACACATATTGTTTTTACATTTTCAAGCTGTAATATAAAGTTTATGTAAATAAAAAAATTTTTTTTGCGTAATATCAAAGAACAATCATTTAGTTAAAAAAATAAAAAGGCGAATGCGGGATTCTAACCCGGGCCTCCCGCGTGCTCGGCGAGGGTTCTACCACTGCACCACCGTATTATTATGTATGGAGAGAGTAATTAAACGCTACTTATTTTGAATGCTATGATTCGGAAGTGACATCACGTTCTTCATTTAGAAACCTTTCCAAAATCATATCGCCGGCTCCGATCGAAGCAAATTCAATAAAAAATCTTTGAAATGACACATTTATCGTAAGTATTTCTACACAAGCTTTGCCCCATTTGTTCATCATTCTATAATCTTTCATTAAGCTCAAAATGATAAAGTTCACCCCCGAAACAACCCAAGATTGCGTTTCGGAGCTTAGTCCAGCTTTAAACAAGAAATGTAAACGAACTGAAAATATTCCCACGAATTTTCCGAATGGCTTGTCATTTCCTGAAGTTATGATATGTTATATTACCGACAATGTGTGAAAATGAAATGTTTGTTTGATGCTCGGATGTTCGCATTTTATTTAGCTCTTCTTATATATACGTAAAGGCTAGAGTACCGACAATTGTCGGTACTCTAGACTCTGATGTGGTGGCACGCTAGAGGACCGACAAATAAATTGTCGGTACGGGAGATATGCTGTGTTTACACGCTAGAGGACCGACAAATATTGATTTTCGAATTTTCTGGCGCATGCGCAATGCGCGGGGGGATATTTCAGATATCATACGAATATTTTGGGAACAAGTGCAAAACCCGGGAGGGCATTAGCCCCGGTTACCCGGGGATTACCAAACCCAGTCAAAAAATGGTAGCCCGGGAACAGGGAATGGTAGTAAACGTTGAAAGGCCCAATAAAAATCATGAACAAGTAAGACGTTAGAGAGCTATTAATGCAGAGTAAACGGCTATATATATTCTAAACAGACAGGATATTTCTCCTGAGCCGATCAGGCGTAGAAAGGGGCGTTTGCTACCCATTAGATAGAAGAAAATAGCTAGAATGTTTTTTATTTGAAGCTTATGGTATGAGGTTCCATATCCATCCGCCAAAAAGTATAACCCCTATATAGTCCATTTAAAAACCTGTGGTATCGTTCTAAATAACCCATAGTTGGCTTCTCTTTCTAGGGTACCTAGTATGCCACTATTTGGTGTCAAAATAAAGAGGAGTTCAACTTTCATTTGAATTACGAAAATAGCGATGTAGGTCAAAATAGTTCCGAACGTGAGCATGTTTACTACGCGTTTGCCCGTCATATCAGAATTGAGGAAGTGGTAGCAAACGCGAGTTACAATAAACGGACGCTGATATCTCAAAAAGTAACCTGACTCCGTATAATTTGATGTAGGTCAATCGAACCCCTATATGGACAGGTGCATTTTGATATATAACACTATGGGGGGTAAGCGTTTCATAGTTGGTCACGAACGCCATATGTGCAAAGTATTGTTATGAATTTTCGAATTTGGTGTTGGATTACGGTACTCATACCTTATAGCACAATTTTTGATGGAAGTTGCATTTGGCTCCCTTAGTTAATGGCCACAATTCCATCTCGCATGAGAGAGCTACCAAACGCAAAGTAAACAGTGATATATTCCAAATGAGATATTTCTCCTGTGCCATGACGTAGTAAGGGTAGAGAGCGACGGGGGCGAAAGCATCCCCTCCCCTAACTGTATATATCGACCCATTAGATAGAACAAGAAAAGAGCTTTAAAATGTTTTTTAATTGAAGCTTGTAGGACAATTTTGATGGAAGTTGAATCAATTTTTGTCGAAATAAATTATGGCTCACTACAAGTTAATGCCTGTACGATTCCATACTGCAAAAGAAGCACTATGCCCCCCCTCAAAAGAAAAAAAGTGGGTCTTGCCGGGATTCGAACTCGGGACCGAGTGTGTTTGAGTCGTGCTCGCTTACCACTAGGCTAACAGTGATGAGGTAATATTAAAAGTAAAAGTAGTGCATTTATTTATGAAATTGTCGGCTCTCTAGCAAAAACACGTAGCAGCCACTTGCGTACCGACAATTGTCGGTTCTCTATCTGCCACTACTAGTTGACGATAGAGTGCCGACAATTGTCGGTACCCCAGCAAATACCCCTGGACAGTCTCCAGTACCGACAATTGTCGGTCCTGGAGCCACTCCGTTATATATAACTGTACTTATTGTTGATCGGACGGAAAGATAAGCTGATGTAGTTACATTGGAGTTCATTTACAACCATTTGGAAGGCACGTGAGGGTCCCATTCATCAGGTAACACGAATATGTCGAAGTTAAGTTCTTGCCTTTTTAGCACTGTAACAAGGAGTAGTTTTGATTAGCCTATAGTGTGAGTCAATGGAGACAAAATAAATTTGAGACTGTGAAAAAGTATTCACATTAATATTATAAGATTAGTGTAAGGATATATAAATAGAAACACATTAACGGCCATTATAAGTTTCGTTACTTTATAGATCGTGTGTAGGCTAAACTCAAAATTATTCAAAACAATATTTCTTAAATTTTTTCAAATATTATTTGGTCTTCCGGGTTTGACTTTAAATGTTGATATTTCAGTCATCTGAGCTCCAAATATCTCCTTACTACCTCAGAGTGTGGATAATACCATGGACTATTACACTAGTATCACGTATGAATTCAAACGGCTATGACTGTGCAGTAAACCTACCTCTTGTTAAAGTGAGAGGTTGTTCGGTAGTCGCCATCTTGAATTTGTTCCTCTGGCGGTGATTTGCAATACTAAAGTAGCAAAAAACCTTATTAGTTTCATATATATCACAAGTGGCGAATATTGAAATGGGTTCAATACATACAACAATACATTTAATTAGATGTCACTTATTCCAACAATCCATATTAATAGGGTACAAGCTACTAATCCATTTTGTAGTCACCACCCACCATTGGGAGTAACTTGTCACCCTGGCCCCTCCCTCCTATATTCTCTATATCATGGGCTTTCAATTGAAAGCCCATGTCTATATCAAAACATGGATTTTACCACACCATGCCACGGATTGTGAAGGGCTGATGGTGAGAATTAATTCCTCTCATAAACCCTAAGAAATAGTATAATATGGATGAATACTGCTCAGTTTTTGGGGTACCTCAACTCCATTCTTCCACCTACATCTGTTCATGTACACAACTCCCATTTCTTATTTCATATCTTGAAAAGGTTCACACCATCATCATGTTTGGACTTGTCTCTGCTTTGATATCTTTGAGTTTTTTGAGATGCCAAGTAAGTAAAATCATGTAAATAAATTTCTTCAGAGAGCTGCCAATTCAATATGGGAAAGTACATGTAATGGATAAAAAGTTAGGGACTAAAATAATACTGGCAGGAGGCAATGGGTAAGCAAAAAATGTAATGGATGATATTTTCAAGAATTTGGATCTACAGGCAAATTCTCCAGGTCCTAGCACCTACAACGAGATGGATAAGGCCATATTTTGGATACTCTTTTTAAAAAAAATATTGTATATACTAGTAAACATCAGACATGATGATCCTCTACCCCTGTACATTGAACAATTAAGAAAATACTGTATGTTTTCCAACAATTTTATTTATTACAAAATAATACTTTTTAAAACTATTACTAAAATTAAATGTAAACACTACTCATTACAAGCTATTAGCATGCAAATTCCCTGCAGATGGGAATTAAATCAATCAAGCTTTGAAACCATGAGTAGCCTAGTGGCCGCATTGGTGTAGAAAGCTTTACTTTTCTTTCATACATTTTTAAAAATACACGTTAGCATTCCATAGCACCAAAATATCATGGGCTGAAATATTACATTTTGGAATAAAAAAAAACTATGGCAAGTATTGCATTTCAAGAAGTTACTTTAAAGGTGCAGCAAATGAGAGACAAATTGAGGGTATTTTTTTAAAAAATTGGCTGGTACCATTTCTTTAATGCTAAATGTTTTTGACAGTATGTAATGCTCATGCTTTCAAGCGTATTTGGAAATAACTTTGAATGAAAAAGGGGGCATCCCCTTGAATCTTTTATGGATTTTAAAAATGAAACATAGTGGTATTTTTGGAAAGATTGCTTTTAGAGTTTTACATTCTATGACATTTGCTGCCACTTTAATTATAATAAAAATGACCTCGAATATATATCCAGCTACAAATTATTCATTGCTGTAAATTGTCAATCGGCACATTTTTGTATTGAAAAAAAAATCAACAATAACTGTTATACATGGTTTACATATAGGGTGTCTATAAAGTATCTTTACACAGACTTTGTATTGGAATTGTACAGAGATTTTATGGATACCATGTATATTTATAATGTTTCATATATAAGTTTACTGAACAGTATATGGATTACACAGTGTAATTTACAACTTTACAAACTGGCCAACTCTGAATATAAAAAATGGCTGAGACTTGACAATCTGACAATGGCCCAATATCTAATCGGTCATGGGTCAAAATATAAAGATGGCAACAAAAGTGAAATAAATTAGTAGACACACAACACTGCCATCTATTTTTCCACCTACATCTCACCTGGCCAAGTTTTCCTAAAATTGAAATTAATATGATCAGAACTTTACTTTAATGACAATGTTGAAAAGCTCTTTATATTAGGCTATATACGAGGGTTGATCCAAAAGTTCTCCACAGTTTTATCTAAAAACATTATTTCTTGGTGAATTTTGTTCAAACTTGGTCAGGAGCAACATGTATATGATAGCTTAGTATTGTATCAATATCGTTGAAAAAATATAATATTAACTATGTCATTTGGTTACCATAGTAACAGGACAATGAGGTAGGCGGAGCTGAATAAAATCACTGTTTATCACAATTTCTTGTCAAACAACGAGGTATTATTACAGAGTTTTAACTAGGGGTTTTAACATTAATGAAGGCTTTTATTTGATGCAATATCAATGTTCATTCTCTCTAAAAATAGTCCCCACCATGGGCTATGCATTTATTGCATCGTTTTATCCAATCATCGAACACATGCCGAAGTCCATTCTTAGCGACTAAATACACACTGTTGGTAAAAGCTTCAATCAGCGACTCATCTTCTGCAAAACGAATCCCACGGAGGGGCTTCTTAGCTTCAGGAAACATGATTGTGGAAGTCACAGGGAGCTGTATCTCGGAAATATGGGGGATGCTTGACAAGTTCTGCTTGTAAATGCTCATGTATAACTTCTATTGTGATGTTAGCTCTGTGGGCAGGGGCGTTGTCATGATGGAAGTAGAAGCCGTCTGCAATAAACTCTGGCCTCTTCTTCCTGATGGCATCTTTCAGATTCTTCCTTAGCAAATGAAACATATCAATTATGATACCTCAGTTCATTTTCTAGTATCACGAATAGACCCACATACATGTACATGACATATTGTATACCTATGAAGGTACCATGGAAAGCCATATTATATCAACTAAGACATCGAAGAAATCAAGTGTCCAAAACACAGGGTCCAAGTCAGGTCCAAAACCCGGGATTCACAACTTACCTTAATGTTTGAATGATATGCAGAATTCACAGTAACACCAGTTGGCACGGCTTGAACGAGGATGATTCCGTGGATGTCGAAAAAGATGATAAACATCACTTTAGATGCAGATTTCTGTACCTTTGCCTTCTTTAGCCTATCAAATTCAACTCCACAGTACTGGCTACGCTAAGAAGCCCCTCCATGGGAATCGTTTTGCAGATGATGAGTCGCTAATTGAATGGACTTAGGCAATCGGCATGTGTTCAATGATTGGATTAAACAATGCAATAAATGCATAGCCCATGGTGGGGACTGTTTTGAGGGAGAATGAACATTGATATTGTATCAAATAAGAGCCTTCATTAATGTTAAAAACCTTGGTTAAAACTCTGTAATAATACCACGTTGTTTGACAAGAAATTGTAATAAACAGTGATTTTATTCAGCTCCACCAACCTCATTGTCTTGTTACTATGGTAACCAAATGACATAGTTAATATCATATTTTTTCAATGATATTAATACAATAGCAAGCTATCATATACATGTTGCTCCTGACCAAGTTTGAACAAAATTCACAAAGAAATATTTTTTTTAGATAAAACGGTGGAGAACTTTTATATCAGATATCGTATATCAGTATTACATACCTAGCGAAGCATTTGTATGGAAGTCAATGGGAAAGTTAGCGAGCTATATCCACTGATATTGCCCGATTACCCCGATATATCCCGCTTACCTCGTTTTGATATTAGATTTCTTTAATAACCATGATAATATCATGACGTCACGTCATTGATACAAAGTAACCATGGGAACAAAGGCATGTAATACATCAGTTATGTCACTATGACGTGAAATATGCCTTCGTTCTTGCCCAAATATAGAGCCTCCCAAGGTCGGCCTATATTGGGAGAACTCAGGCATATTTCACGTCATAGTGACATAACCTCTAATTATAATCACCTTCAATTTCTTATATTTAAGGTTTATTCTGATTATATAATCACTATATTATTACCAAAATAAAAACTAATACAAGTCTCTGATCTTATCAGATCTATACTTTAATAATAGCAACGTTAACAAGATACAAATTATTTGGCACTGATTAGTTTTGATATGGTTATATTTTCTTGAAAACATAAATATGTTTCCTTTTACATATTTCAATAGTTACTCCAAAATAGCATAAAAAGTACCTGAGAATTGTTAACATTTTTTTGATAGTTTACTGTTGAAAATCAGAGGCTACCAGTTGCACTGGATTCTTGTTTTTTTAATTATGGCAATTATTCTGTTGGGAAATCGACTACTAAGGGGAGGCATCAAAAGTTCGATGTCGGATAGAAAACTAAATAAATCTAGTTAGGGGGGTTAGGGGGTTCAAACCCATTTCAGTTTGCTATCCAACAAATTTCAACATTTCAAATTTTTGCCAATTTCGACTCAGAATGCCTTGGAATGGGTTTAAAAAAAGATTTTACCTGCTGCTTTCTTCGTCAAGATCATTCCAATGGATTCTATTCTATCAATAGTTGTTAAAAGCCAAAAATTATGATAGGAATTAACAAAAACTAGATCGTGTTTAGCAATAATTTTTCAAATTCTCAAACCGGAAGTCAGCGATCAACTTTCATGGTATTTAGTTTTGAGGGGGAGGGGGGGGGGTCAGAGTCAAAACTAGATTTATTTAGTTTCCGATCTGACATCGAACTTTTGATGCCTCCCCTAACTATTGAGTCAAATACTTTATACATCATGCATACCATAGGAGACTATAATATCAAACATTTGACAGCACCTAAACTACATATGTACATGTTAATGATATGTGTACATGTAACTAACATCATATAAATGTGGTATATAAATGTTTTGATATGAACATTAAACAAGCTTAACTTTATATCAAGGCTTAGTTTATCTAATACTGCTAGTAAATACACTGCTATTCCGCACTATTAACACTAATAGCTGTATTACATACTCAGATACACAGCATATAGCACCTAATGTTCATCTATGTATATTGCACATTGCATTAGTAAGCAAGCCTACATGAAGGGTCCAAATTAATAACCCACTTCAATCTCCACATTTTACAATTTAAATGTACAGTAAAACCTGTGTATATTGAATATTTTTGTTGGTAGGTGTTCACTACAGAGGGTACTTTACAGAGGTCAGTAGAGTATAATGGTGTGGAGGATGGGTGTCCACTAGAGATAGGTGTTCACAAAGACACGTTTTACTGTATATTCTAGGGACTGAGCCCATGACAGTCATATTTCTGCACAATTAATATTTCGACACAATTTAAAGGCATAAAATACTTTTCTAATAATTCTGCTATTAGAGTATTACAAAAATGTCTGTATAAACACTGCCATGCTCTCAATAATAAGCATCAGGGCCACTTTATATATAAACCTTAAGAGGGCCATTTCATACACTTGTACAAATTATTGCAATGATCTCTCCAGTCTGAGAGCAGATGGGTGATTCACCCTGTTGAAAATTTTAAAATCACATGCCACCCTTTTAAATTCTGGTTGCACCATGTCAAAAGGGTGAAATATTGAACAAAACATGTATATTTGGGGTTTAATACCCCGTTGAGAAAAAACTGGAAAAATTACTGTATTTTACAGTTTAAATCAGGAATCGTGAGGCAAAGCCCAGATCAACTATCTACCTGGTTCCAAATTAAAGATTTTAATTCATTCAAAATTAATGAATGTTCCATTTCCACGTCATTGAGATCAGTATGCAAGAGTAGACACCTTGAGAGTAACTTCTGTAAATCTTGTTTGATAACAGGAGGGGCACCTACAATGATATACTCTCGGAGAATCACACATGCACGGTGTAAGTTAGGCCTAATAGGAACTCCACTACAAGTCTTAGTATCTCTGTTACAATTTGATATGCATTGTTTCGTATACATACAGTCTTCAGAATCTGAACATGGTTTTGCTTTCATATACTCTATAAGAGTAGATCTGGGAAGCACCTGACTTAGATCTGTAAATTTCACATCATATTTCCCAGTGTATCCCATATTATACTCCCCAATATCGCACATATAAAACATACCATTGTCCTCATGGTGATATGCAATCATAATAAACTCAAGCAATCCTACTGCAATTTTTGCACGATTTTTCCATGATGGTAATGTCCACTGGAATTGATTAGGTAGCAACCGATCCCAAATTCCTGAATTTTTTGCATAAAGTTTTTCATATTGTATATGCTCAGTTGCATAGAGGTCCCCACAAAAGGTCATCAGCTTGGGAACAAGCTCAGTGTCATGGAACACATTAAGCATGAAGAACTCATTATATTGTAATAGGGACCAGATGGTCTTCGCTTCAGCAAGTGTCACCTGGAATATAAAAGATGGCACTGTGGAAGATAATAGATGGCACTGTAGAAGATAAAAGCTGGCACCGTGGAATGTAACGATGAATTAGTTAACATCATCTTCACAGGATTTTGGCTCACTTCATTTCTATTGTCTAAAAATCTCAACTGTTCATATTTCAATGGGATCACATAACACCACTAATTTATTATAAATTAACACCACTTAGTAATGAAAAAGAAAGATGTAGATTTTGCGAAATTACTGTTTTTCTTTTTAAATACATGTATGTGATTATTTTTTTAGAAAGCCCATGATTATACCTTGCTGTCTGAGTTGATATCTGCTGTGTTTAAGATATGCTCTAAGAGTGCTTTATGGTTCCCTTTTCCAAGCTTAGCTGTGAGGAAACCTTCTACCATTGCACTAAACTGCTCCATACTTGTGCCTGATTTGGGCTCAGCAAAGTCATGGTCAGTAATTGTGTGCAGTTTTATAACACGACTGTTGGAGTAGAATGTCTGTAACAGATAAAGGTTGGTCACACAATTGACATTTATATGATATCATCACCATAAATGTATGTGTACAGATGTACTACAGTGTTGTAAATATTTTTAAGTACAGTAGCATTATTCTTTGAACAACCATTATACATTGTAATAAGAATATTCCACTGAAATAACCTAATTTTACCTTTAGACCTGCATCGGAATGGAGGCATTTAGTGAGTTGCACTGTTTTCTCATCACAAAGTTTAGGACAGAGGGCACCCGTGATAACTCCAGCCTTGTATTTGGAACACTAAAATTGAAACATATGTTTTTATGCAGATTACTTGACATGAAACATGTGTTCCTTTTAATTACTGTATAACATGACAAGTAGGAGAGGAAATGAGCAAAAGTAGAAAAGAATACCTTGTTAAATTGCAAAATAAACAAGACACACAGTGATAAATATCGCACTTTGAAGAGCAAACTGGCCACCATGCAATTTACCCAGCATGGCCAAAACCTAATCAGACCTTGGCACTAGTCTGCTCTTGCATCTGTAAACATTTCAAGTTGACAAGGTTAGGGGTTTTCCTGCAATTTTGATGACAAGAATTTATTTGTAGTCTTGAACTTTGGAAAATTTAGATAACATTGTTTGTGACCTAATTTGATGACCTTCAACCTTGAAAATTTCACTTTTTCAGACCTCAGTAGGTGTTTTGTAATTAAGCTGACCTAAATTTAAATCCAAAATATCAATTTAGAAAATCAACTTTTTGACCTTTTCAAGGTCACTGAAGGTGAACGAAAGGTCAAATCTGAAATCTAAGGTCAGATTTGAACTTCTGAGAACTTGTAGATGTTTTTGAAAAAAAAATTTGGTCAATTTGGAGCAAGTTGAAAATTCAAAATGGCCGCCAAATTGAAAAATTCAAAATGGCCACCATGTAATTCAGCCAGCATACCCAAAACCTAATCAGATCTTGGCAATAGTCTGCTCTTGCATCTGTAAAAATTTCAAGTTGAACGGATAAGTGGTTTTCCTGGAATTTTGATGACAAGATTTGTTGAAAAATTCAAAATGGCCGCCACCTAGTTTACCCAGCATGCCCTTAACCTAATCAGATCTTGGCACTAGTCTGCTATTGCATGTGTAAAAATTTCAAGTTGAACAGGTTAGCGGTTTTCTTGGAATTTTGATGACAAGAATTGATTTGTAGTCTCAAACTTTGAGAAACTTGGATAACATCATTTGTGACCTAGTTTAATGACCTTGACCTTTGACCTTGAAAATTTCACTTTTTCAGACCTCAGTAGGTGTTTTGTAATTAAGCTGACCTAAATTTAAATCCAAAATATCAATTTAGAAAATCAACTTTTTTGACCTTTTCAAGGTCACTGAAGGTGAACGAAAGGTCAAATCTGAAATCTAAGGTCAGATTTGAACTTCTGAGAACTTGTAGATGTTTTTAATTTGGTCAATTTGGAGCAAGTTGAAAAATTCAAAATGGCCGCCAAATTGAAAAATTCAAAATGGCCACCATGTAATTCAGCCAGCATACCCAAAACCTAATCAGATCTTGGCAATAGTCTGCTCTTGCATCTGTAAAAATTTCAAGTTGAACGGATAAGTGGTTTTCCTGGAATTTTGATGACAAGATTTGTTGAAAAATTCAAAATGGCCGCCACGTAGTTTACCCAGCATGCTCTTAACCTAATCAGATCTTGGTACTAGTCTGCTCTTGCATCTGTAAAAATTTCAAGTTGAACAGGTAAGCAGTTATCCTGGAAATTTGATGACAAGATTTGGTTTATGTCCCGCACATCCCCCCGACCGCCCGCCCGCCCAACAGCACAAGACGACGACAATATAGCACTCTTTCAAAGTGCGATAAAAATTGTATAATTTTGGTGAAATTGGTCCAAGTTCTTTAGAATTTAAGCAGGGGTTTCATGGGTTTCATTAGCTGCAGGAACAGGCGATTTTCACCTGTGTTTTCACAGAAACGCCTGTTGTTTTTGGGGACTTTTCATAAATATAATACAAACATTCATTTTCCTAAAATTTAATCCTATGCTGTCTTGTTTTACTTTCAAATGAGACTTTTATTCCATTCCCATCAAAAACCAACTTGTCTCCAATCTATTCTTATCTGTCACAGCTGACAATGGGACTCGGGCATAATTTGCAGTTATCTCTCAATTGCCTATTCAAAAGGATGTCAAGGTACATGTATTTGTATAATATAAACTTCAAGGCCACACTGCCAATAAACTCTAAGAATGTGGCCCAGAATATGGACAAGAATGAAGACACTGATGAGAATATTGATACTACATGACCTGTGATTTTTGTTCTTCAAGGAGTTCATGATTTTGACCAAAGCTAATCAAAATGCATGTAACCCAATTCTTCAGATTTTTATGATTTTTGTATGCATATGGGAGTCTTTTTCATTTTTCAAATCTCTTAGGGAGCAGCACCATTCACTGCCCCAATGCAGCGAGATCACTGCAGTTACTATGATGGGATCACTTACCAGTTGTACAGTGTACTGTCTCCCTCCACATTTATCCTGTAAGAATTGGTACACTGACCAAGAACTAAACAGTACTGAGACAACTAAACAGCAAACTAGGACACTGCGAAGCTTCATATGGTTGCTTTTCTGAAAATAAACATTAAATTTTTATTCTATAAATCCACCTTTCAAATTAATAACTTTGAAGCAAGCCTTTTGAGTTCACCTCTCCCTTTAACTCTATACTCCCATTGCTGGGGGAAATAGAGGGGGCGGGTGCAATACAAGTTGGAGAACATTCAATACGTCCAATGTCCAATACTATACAGTATGTATATGAATTGATATCAAATATACTATACCCTTTTGGCCAAATGTATTTGTGTGCTCATATGATATGAACTACATCAAATAAATCGTACTCAGGAAAAATATCAAGGAAAAGTTCTTAAATTTACCCATTCCTTACTTCAGATAAAAAATAATTCCAGAAAAATCTAATTGATAATCCTACCTGTACAATATAAGAGCTAGTGACAATTCTCTTTAATTTAAAGTTCTTCATTTTCAGGAGTTCACTCTATCTTAATATACAATATTTTATTCTTATTCTATAATATATAAAGCATTGCACATTTGCAATATTCTTTGCTATATTCTAGTTGTACAAATGTACATGTAATTATCCATTCAAGTCTAGTTAAATTCTGCATCGCTCCAACATCCTCTATTCTTTAATATCTTGCATTGCAGAAAGTAAAACAAGTAATTTCTAGTATTGTGTATTGATATATGGGATATTTCATCTGCGTTATGAGAACTAATATTCAATATTTTAAGTTCACATACTCTGTCAAAGGACTTCTATCATATAAACATTTTTAGATAATTTATCCATTCCCAAATATATTAACTTTTGATTTTTCAAATATATTATTAAAATGCTCAATTGAAAATTTTATGAATCGATAAAGTCATAAAAGTTGTCTTTTTCTATGTTATGGTAAAAAAATGTAATTGCCTGTGAATTCTACAAAAGGGGAAACCTCAGAAGTTCTTATACCAGTTTACATGATAACAGGTTATGAAATTAGGTGACCTTTTTAACCATGTTGATTAGTTTGCAATGCAAGAAGTTAGCAGAACTTCAAAAGAATACTAAAATCATATTAGCTACAGAAGGAACATCAGTGAGTTATCTTAAATGAAATAGTCTGAATAAAAGTCAATCCAGTTAATTAGTTTGTAAGGAAATCAATATTCTCCATAGTGGATTAATAAAATATTAATATGTATATTATCTGTCAGGTAATATTAAACTATGAACCCAGCTGATTTCATATTAATTATTCATTAACCAAATTCCATTACTGAGGTTAAGAACTTCTGGTCTAGGGGGGGGGGGGAGAATTTGTCAACGTTTGAAGATGGTGTCAAAAAATACAGTTTCCCCCTGTTTTATCCAAGTCAAGTTCTGTCATGGGTGCACACATCTCACCCCCCCCCCCCCCCGGCAATCTATAGTGCACTGTAAAATATCTATTTACTTGTGAGTTATGCCAAATAGAGTTCAGAATTTTGTTTTGTTTAAAGGCCATACAAAAAAATACAGCGCTCCTCATAGAGGGATCTTGTAAAGAGGATTTTGTTTTCTGCAAGTAGGATTTTGCAATTTTTGGTACAACATCTTAGGTTTTTCTGATGAACACTTTGTAGGATTTTGAATTCTCTAAGTGACATTTTTAGGATTTCTTAAACTTTATTAGAGGGATGTTTAAGGCAAATCTTGGTGCTATGAAACAATTAGTGTTGAACTGCAGATTTTAATGTAGGGAGAGCCCTAAACTAATATTTCCTCTTAGTCTACAAAATGACATACCTTATTTGGCATGCATGGTTGACCCATGGTTGTTTACTTTAGCCCATTTGTGTTAGTTCATCAATCCCATATCACTCTTTGGGAAAAATCAGTGCCACCCATGTTCATCGCTATATCGGTCCAATGGACAGCTTCACATCAAATCATACGTTTACACACCAGATCCCTACAACACAGAACAAGTTCAGAATAATATATATATATTTAATAACTAGGGTAACATCTTATAACATTGTGACATGTGGAAGTTTTAGTTTTATGAAACATTACATGAAACAAAAAAAAAATTAATATTTCAATTCTGTCAATGGCCTAAATACAGAGGCAATGAATAAAACATCAAACATTTTCGAATTAAGAGACAAGGCATTAACATGCAAGATGTCACCACCTGCCATTTGTTAATGTTACAGATGCAAACCACCGAATGCTGAACACCATCCACAAAAAGTTGTCGACTATAACAATATGTTACCACTTGTGATGGTCACATAAAAATTAATCCAAAACTAAATGCTATTACTGACTGTATAATATTCTGAAGTCTCTAGCGTAGCCAGGATGAAGCAGATGAGGCGCTTGCCCTGTTGCTTTTTTAAAAATCATTTGAGAAATATTCCTCTGTTGTTGAGTTGTAAATGAATTGTATAAATTTTATCAATTTTTAATCTTAAGTCAAGGAGGATTGAAAGCCGTTATCCAAACTTGATTGATACTCCGTTTGTGGTAACAATATTACTCATATTTTGAAGACTAGAACTGCCTACGAAACTTAAATATTACCATAATATTCATAATATACGTACATCGCCAGGACATGGAGTATCGAGTTTGAATAATGGCTGCCAATCCTCCTTGATCTTAGTCATCAATTTTGATTCAATTGTGCATAATCTATGTTCTTCTATTGTCATCATAATTGACATTCATATTTCTGTCTAAGTTACATATCAGCCATTTAAATCTAAATAATGGAAATGTTGTAGTGAAGCCATGATGAGGCGCATGAGGTGCTTGCCTCGTCACTTTTTCTTTCTGGCTACATCACTGAAAGCTATATATACTCCTCAAAAAAAGTTAAGGACCAGTGGTTTTCCTCATAGGTTTACATGTTAACCCCCATATTTGTTTGAACGACTATTTTCTAAGCGTGGAACAAAAGAAATCCCAATAAAGTAAATAAATCTGTATCTTGATTCTATTCCCTATAAAGTCCGCAACATTTCAATGTTATATCTCCATTACATTGGGTCAAAATTTGATGTCAAAATTGATGAATTTCATGAAAAACAAAAATGGCAGATCCCATGTTAAACAAATGGGGAATGGTTGGGTTGCCAGAAGTCATATGAGGAACGATCCATCCATCTGATTGCTCTCAGAATTGAAATTGTAAGTGATAATTAAACTTGCTAAATTGTCCACTCGACAAAAATATGATTTAATTGTCCAGGCTTTACAAAAGTTAATGGTTTCAAATTCAATAACTTTTTAATGATCCTCTTATTGTAATAACACAGGTGGTCAGTGAGGTGGTCAAAATTACTCTAACGCTCTGTATAGCTGATTTTAATAACATTAGCGAGACATTTAGCATGTAAATGTAAAATCATTCAATTTTCTACTTAGAAAGTATTTTTAATTAATGTTTTACTGAATAGATATTCCAAAATCTGAGTTGCCCCTAAGCCACCATTCCTCATTTGTTTAACATGGGATCTGCCATTTTTTGTTAAATCTCATGAAATTCATCAATTTTGACATCAAATTTTGACCCAATGTAATGGAGATATAACATTGAAACGCTGCGGACTTTATAGGGAATAGAATCAAGATACAGATTTATTTACTTTATTGGGATTTCTTTTGTTCCCCGCTTAGAAAACAGTTGCTCAAACAAATATGGGGGTTAACATGTAAACCTATGAGGAAAACTTTTTTTGAGGAGTATATTTACAATAAGTACATGTAAACAGAATATTCATTTTTTCAAGATAGATACTAAAATGTTATAAATGAAGAAAAATTACCTTGTCCTGTGTCTGTTGGTTAACACTGGCTTATAATACAATGAGTTACATTAAAGTGGAAATAATCTGAATGGATATAATCAGGACTAACTCATAACTTCCTCCAGGTAACCTTTTACCATTCAAAAATATTAAAGGCAGAAATCGGATCTATAGCAGGGAGTGGTAACAAAATTGCAAGCAAAATGTACATTAATATATCCATCTATCTCTTACAATATCTTCCAGAAGATCTGTGATTTATTATAAATTGGTGAAGTATTCAAGGTTTCAAAGTCCAAAAGTAGGGCAAATGTTCTCCTAAATAATAGAAATGGCATTGATATTTATATAACAAAATAATATATTATTGTAAAAATCATTAATTTTCCTGAAATAAAGTATGTACTTTGTGGAAAATAGACATGACAAGGAGTTATATGAGCCAAAAATGTTCAAAAAATTAAACAATTTTTGTTTAGCAGCTTGTTTGCTAGATCTGATTCTATCTTTAATATTATATCTATCTCCGATCTGAAGCAAAAATATCTTCCAAGCAGCCTTCATGTTGCTATATTTATTTTAATTTTGGTTTTATAAAAATACTGATTGGAAGAAGGGAAGAAGAGAGTGCATGATGCCAAGACTCCTACATCCAGAAAGTGGAAGAAACAGCTAATGCCACCAATCATATTCCGTGGAAATACACAAAAGGAATCCAAAGGAATTCTTTTTATATTTAATACTATAACTAATTTATTTAATCTTGTCAATTTAGCTGCCATTAGATTTTCTTTTGGTTATTTTAATCACTCAACTTTGTGACATCAATTTTAATTTGAAAAAGATTTTGAGTATTGAGAACTCATTAACAGTTAACAAATGTTTCATGTCTATTATGTCATGCATGACCATAGTCTGTTCTAGTCCTTGTCATGATTTTGTACATTATCTAAAATAGATTTTCACATTTGGCCTAATACCAAAGTATTGAATATTGAGCACATCATGAATTAAAATGCTTAATATCAAATATTTTTCTAATTTGTGGAAGTTCAAATATTCTTCATAAGCGTTCAATTATGATAGCAGAGGCCCCACCCCCTCCATTACATATACCAGCAAGACCTTTCTCCCCAGGCTTCAAGTTGTGTACCATATGACCAGTGATTCTTGCGCCTGACATTCCAATTGGATGTCCTATACTGACTGCACCACCATGAATGTTCATCTTTGTGGGATCAATATCCAGCATCTTTTGATTGGCCAGGGCTACAGCACTAAATGCCTCGTTAACTTCAAACATTGCGATATCTTCCTGTTTCACTCCTGTTTGCTCAAGGACTTTAGGTACTGCGAATGCAGGAGCTATTGGGAAGTCTATGGGAGCGCATGCAGCATCTGCAAAGCCTATAATCCTAGCGAGTGGTTGAACTTTCAATCTCTCAGCAGCTTGGGCAGTCATTAGCACCAAAGCTGCAGCACCGTCATTCAGAGTACTGGCATTAGCTGCAGTAATTGTACCATCTTTTTGGAAGACTGCTTTCACTGTTTTTATTTTCTCAAAGTTCACTTTCTTGTATTCCTCATCATCTGTTACAATCTTGTCATCACCTTTTCTTTGAGGTATGGTCACAGATACGATTTCACGAGAGAAGACTCCAGCAGCCGCAGCTGCCTGGCTTCTCTTATAACTATTAATAGCATACTCATCTTGCTCTTCACGAGATATGTTCAAATCTCTCACAGTCTTCTCTGTACATGTCCCCATGTGAATGTTATTGTAGACATCCCACAAACCATCATGTACTATACCATCTATCAATTTCACTCCCCCATATGGCGAATCGCCTCTAGCCATGTAATAAGGGACATGAGACATACTCTCCATTCCGCCAGCTACCATAACATCCTGATGTCCACACATAAGACTCTGTGCAGCCAGCATGATAGATTTCATACCAGAGGCGCAAACCTTGTTCACTGTTGTACATGGCGTGTCAAGTTTCAATCCTGCACCAAGAGCAGCTTGTCTGGCTGGGGCTTGACCATTCATGGCCTGGCACACATTTCCCATATAGACCTCTTTTACCTCCTCACCGGAAATACCTGCTTTGGCCACTGCCCCCTGTATTGCGATTGTTCCTAGGCGAGTTGCAGGTACACTGGCCAGACTGCTGCGGAATGAACCAATGGGAGTTCTTACTGCACTGACAATCACAACATCGTTTAGTCCAGCAACTTGACTCAGCCCTCTTCTCAATGTGTTTGTATAAACCTGATATTTCGGCAAAATTTTTCCAGACAAGGAGGCTGCCATCTCGATTTATAATCTAAAGGAATAAGAAGAAGATGTTCAGCGATATGTTGTCATAGTCAGTTTTGGATCAAGGTCTGCTTGAAGGAAGGCTGTACATAACGACAACTTTTCTAATCCTTATATACATGTATCAAGAACCCAGCTGATGATTGTGACCATTATGATATATGTCTACTACTGTATAATACAGATACGTGTATTATCTTCTTTGCATACATCTTCCTCTGAATCAAAAACTTGTCATCTTCAAAGGCACTGATCTTTTGCCTCTTATATATGGTACAAATCTGCATAAATAGTGTGGCTGGAGCTTTGAATGTGATTGGTTGCTAAGGTTGTCATATTTGTTGCAACTACTGATTAATGATTACTACATGTATGCTTGTACCAGTCTCTCAGGAAATGGTGTTTCATGTACACTGCACCAGTTCCACCAATGTACATGACTGTATTTCCTTGTTGCATTTATTTCATTTGTTCTGAATATTGTTCTTTTGAAGTTCCTGGTCCATTTGTCATGTCAAGTATCGAGAGGAACAAAAGTATTGTCGTAAAATTTGATTCACCTGTCATCTTCACATTTTATTGTCTTTGCATACGTTGTCAAGTGTTTTGCACAGACTATTACATCATGGTCAGGAAACTCTATGATTAACATTGTGAAAAAATTAAATAAATAGCAACAACAAAACAACTGATATAACATACAAGCACAGTGACATCATTTTCCAGAAATGTGTAAAAGAGTCCATTTCACTGCTTCATTGCGTCAGTAGAATGGCAAAAATAAGAAATTGGGAGACCATTGTGCAATAATATATGGAAAAGTATATTCATAATGTACATGAATGACATTCGTATATTTCAGATTTTTTAGTTTTTTGTGCAATAAGCCTGTGCCGTCTTGTAATTTGAAGAATTTCAGCCATGTTAATCTTATTGAAAATAACATGGCAGAGAAGCATCCAAATATAAGAGGTCACACACTTTGTAAGCCAAACTAGAAGCAATCCAAGATATACAAATGTCATTCATGTACAATAGGGATATAGTTTTCAATATATTATTGCAAAATGATATTTTGATTTCTTATTTTTTAGCTTTTACTGATGCAGTTAAACGGTGAAATGGACTCTAACAATGTAGCTTCTACCGAGCTAAAACCTTTGCAGTCAATCACATTGAAAGTCAATCACACTCTTGTCATTGAGGTTGTACTATAGATATCAGGAAGTGGATCTTGATGATAAGTGAGTTCTTATGCCAAGGTATCACATTTCTGGCAGAGCTTTGATCAAAGACTGGATATAGGCCAAAATAGTGTGTATAATATAATATACTTGACAACGTATGAAATATCTACTCAAATGATAAGTCTATTAATTCACATTTTACCCATCAAAAGTCTGTACCAGACTAATACCTCAACTGAGTACAAAACTGTATCTGAAGTGGCCAATTGAAGTGACACAGACAAAAAGTGAAACTGAAAAATTATAAAAATATGTGGAACAGTCAAACTCTCTTTAAAAGTCAATAAGTGAAAAACAAATGAGTACATAGCATGCTTGGTATAATAAGACACGGGATGAAATCCTGACAATAAACAACTCGGTCTATATATCATGTAAACAGCATTATACTTACTACTTTTGGGAAAGTTTCGCTCAGAAATAATGAAATCTCGCCGGAAGTCTCGCACAGGGAAGCCCTCATCTGGAATCGTCGAACCCGTTCTTTCTCTTCGCAGGTCAGATCTAGGTAATTTGTAGTTTCACTACCTTCATTTCGGGTCAAATATCTCCATTATATGATCGTATTTTTACATAAAATTCATACATAATAAACCTCAATATCTAGCCATCAATATTAGTAACAAGTAATGGGAGGAAAACTCCACATTTGAGTAGTTATGACACTTTGAATAGAAAGATATTTTCCACAAGGAAAAAGCAATATGGCGGCGCCCACGAACATGTTTTTTCAAATTCTTGTACACCTTTCATCTCTTCATATCAGTGCTTCATGTACAGTCATGGACTTGTTGAAGTAATAATAACAACATTCTGCTAAGATTTTACAAGAATTTTCACTCGGGTTTCGAATTTTAGAGACCGCAATTCTAAAATTGTGAGTTGTGTTTTTAAAAATTCGGGAGAACCACATATGATCATTGATCTTTTTATATACCACTTGTTATTGACCATCTCGTTATATACCACTGTGAACCTGAATCATTGAAAGTTACTTTTTGTAAATTATAACTTGTTTCTCTTTTTTGACATTCTGATATGTATCTTGCTTTTCCCACATGTTTATCTACCATCTCTCGTACTGCTACTTTGTGTTATGTTCAGTAATTTCATTATGCTTGATGACAATGTTAATTTTTCACTTCTGCTGCATACATTTTTTGGGCTGTTAGTGATGATGATAGACTTTGCTCCAGCATTCGTGGTTTCCAACCCGAGAGATTAAGTTCTCGAAGACGGCATTTCCTTGGATGTCTGAGCTAACAGCTCTGAAAAAAATCATAATAGAAGTTGCCCTGTAACGATTATAATAGTCAGTACAGTATCTTTGTCAAAAATTAACATTTTATATTTTAGACTCTCAGTATGGCTGAGAATTGGGATGAAACCCCAACCCAAGTGGTTGCTGAAGTACCTGAAATCAAGTTGTTCGGACGTTGGGCAACAGATGATGTCCAAGTCAGCGACATCAGTTTGACTGTAAGTAACTATAGATATTAGGGGTCAAACGGTTAACCGCGGTACGCGGTTACCGCGGTATATGATGCTAGGACGGTATTTTCGGTTCATAAATATAAGATTCGGTTCATCCACGGTTCGAGGAAAAATTGAAAAATGAAATTTTTTAGACTTCAGTATTCTCTCTTTCATTCAACATGAACTTATTCTTCATGTATATATTCCTTAAAAACATGTTTATAGCAATAGATAACATTCAATTCTTACCTTAGATATGAAACAGATCGCTCACAAATCGATAGACAAGTAATTGTTTACATTTTTGTGACATTTAAATAGACCGAAAGTTGGTCTCGTCAGATTACGCTATTCATAGTACAATTAATTTTGCTTCTTGGAGGTGTTTTGTCTGTTATAATGAGTTAGTTTTTGATCAATATTATTTAAAGAATACTACAATTACAGAAATTATAACATTACTAAATGCATGTCTTTGTTAAAAACTTGAAACATATTTGTGTTTAAATCTCCCACACAATCGCAGCGCCATCTGTGCTGATTCAGCATGGCTGCTTTGACAGACTACAAGAATTGCGAGATTAAATCTCAATTATTGAAATACAAAAGCAACGTTTGGAATTTTTGGGGTTTTCCTATCGTAAATGGGAAATCAGAGGACAATGTATCAATATGCAGAATCTGTAGGGAGATCATGAAGTATCTTCACGGTGAGAAAAATATTTTCTTAGGCTAAATTCCTGGGGCTAAATTTTTTCCTCAAGTTACTGCTCTTAGGTCCGGGAAAAAAAGATGAGTTGAATACACCAAGTAAAGAGATCTCTTTACTATCTCTTTACTTGGTGTATTCGACTTGATCTTTTTATTATGCATGTCCCTGGGGCTATGTTACTGCTTGTGCTACATGTAGATCTCAGCTCTCTGACATAAATCTTATCAAGGACAGAAAAATCTAAAGTTTAAAATTTAAAGTGGGCCACTAGGCCAATAAACTTTGCTTTATCAAGGTAATAGAGGGACCAGGATAGAAAGTGACCAACTTGGGCAAGGCTAGATAGAAAGCTAAAACCTGTTTCTTTATGAGCTGTCTTTACAATTTTATAAGGAAATATTACCAATTTACGAGACCCGCGAGAACCGTGAAAGAACCGAACCGTGAACCTAAAAACTGTGACCGAACCGTTGGAATTTTGAACCGTTTGACCCCTAATAGATATCAAGTTTAATGTGTACTTTCTGCCAATTTGATGCAGTCCTTGTTTCATTTCAGATATGGACTCCTCCATCCCCACAATGTCCATATCTTTCAGTTTTGCACAGAGGGTGCACTAATGTACACGTACCTAGTTCAAATGAGTAATATTTTGTTTATAAATTGTATGAAAAATGAGAAAAATCGATGACCTTATTTTAAAAGTACAAAATAACAAGGTTACCTTATTTTCCCATTTATTATACATCTTAGAAAAAATGATTCATTACACTATTCTAGGTACCTTGTGTACTCTTTGTGCAAATATGAAAGATGGAGACAGTATATAAAATGAGTTATTCCTGAAAAGAACATGTGACTCAAATAATGTCTGCATAAAAATTCAAAAAGTACACATCTCCCTAATGAATTGGTGTAGTTTAACTCCGTTTTCAAGTCATTAGTCTCAGTTATCCTTTTAGCATTTTCAGTTTTATTTACCAATATTTTTAGTTGAGTTACCAAACATCTTGCATGGTAAATAATAAAATATTTTTCGGGTTGTTAGTGATGATGATAGACTTTGCTCCAGCATTCGTGGTTTCCAACCCGAGGGATTTAGTTCTCGAAGACGGCATTTCCTTGGATGTCTGAGCTAACAACTTGAAATTTTTGGAACATGGCATAAGTGTTACAATAAGGATCTAAGATTATATATTTTCATTTCAGGATTACATTCCTGTCAAGGAAAAGTATGCCAAGCTACTCCCTCACTCTGCCGCACGTTACCAGGTGAAGAGGTTCCGCAAGACACAGTGCCCAATTGTTGAGCGAATCACCAGCTCTTTGATGATGCACGGACGAAACAACGGCAAGAAGCTGTTGACAATGAGAATCATCAGACACGCTTTTGAAATCATCCATCTTCTTACTGGAGAGGTAGGTCTTGATATCATGTATACTCAGACTGGTTTGTTGTCTTATTTGGAAACCTTAACTGGAATTTTACTGGCATGTCTCCTTTTGTATCACATTTTAGAATGTCAACTTTGAATAGAGTAACATTACTTAAATTGCTGTTAGTGATGATGATAGACTTTGCTCCAGCATTCGTGGTTTCCAACCTAAGAGATCAGTTCTCAAAGACGGCATTTCCTTGGATGTCTGAGCTAACAGCTTCAAAAACTTAAAAAGTAATACATCAGTTAACTTCTCTGAAAATAAATGTATCATATCACAGAAAAAATTATATTTGAAAAATGTCATTTTGCTCTATTATGTAAGCAAATCAACATAATTATTTTTCAACTCATTGACATCATGTTTCTGCCCCTTCTATTGATCCTATTGATTGGTATATGTTTCCTCATAATGCAGTGTTCCCCCTAGCATTAGGGGAAATGGGTTTCAAGTGTTTTGCACCCTCTTGAGCATATTAAATTGTCCACACATCTTTCCATTAATATTCAGTCATATGGAAACTACCATTCATTTGAACTAATGTTTATCCCTTTTGCTTATTTCAGAACCCACTCCAGGTGCTTGTCAATGCTATCATCAACAGCGGACCACGTGAAGACTCCACCCGTATCGGTAGAGCAGGTAAGCGATTCTTTGATGTCATATTATAACACAATGCAGCTCTTAATGACCTCAGTCAGGATGTAACTTAAGTGAGATATAAGCAATTGTCAAGTGCCAGTTAGTTGTGATCTAGGTCAGATTTGTTTCAGTTAATTATCTTGTGTTGGTAAACTTGATACTTGGGTTGTGTGTTTGACTGTTCATTGATGGGAATTTTGTCAAACTAGAAAAGGTATTTCTTAGTGTTATTCTATGAATGTTGCTGTTAGTGATGATGATAGACTTTGCTCCAGCATTCGTGGTTTCCAACCCGAGAGATTAAGTTCTCGAAGACGGCATTTCCTTGGATGTCTGAGCTAACAGCACACTATGCCAAATCGACATGAACATTTTCAAATTGATGTATCTTTCACAATGTTCAGTCTATATTTCAGATATTTACCATTGTTATCGCACCAAATATTCAACTATAGAATTCTCTGTAATGTTTCAGTTTCAATTGAGAGTACAAATTGTATGTTTCAGGTACTGTAAGACGTCAAGCTGTAGATGTGTCACCCCTGAGACGTGTCAACCAGGCTATCTGGCTGCTCTGCACTGGGGCTAGGGAATCTGCATTCAGGAACATTAAGACTATTGCTGAATGCCTTGCTGATGAACTCATTAATGCAGCCAAGGTTTGTGACAGCATTTTTTAGAGTCCTGAGCTATTTTATTGAGAAAATGATATTTTGCTGTTAGTGATGATGATAGACTGCTCCAGCATTCGTGGTTTCCAACCTGAGAGATTAAGTTCTCAAAGACGGCATTTCCTTGGATGTCTGAGCTAACAGCGTCCTATTTTAGTATTTCTTTTCAAGAAACAAAAAATAATAGTCTAAGAACATTCAGAATCTCAAAGAACCAGGAGTACAAACAAGTAGTGTTAGTAAAGCAATTGTTTTCTTGTCTTAATGAAGTGTTGCTGCTAAGTGAAAATGTCCAAATTGAAATGGGCAAAATGATTAATGAGGAAGATAGGTTCACCTCATGTTTTGCAACATTTGAGCTCTATTGTTGCTACATTCTGTCCACAAATAATTTTTCTTTATTTCTTTTTCCAGGGATCCTCCAACAGTTACGCTATCAAGAAAAAAGATGAACTTGAACGTGTGGCCAAGTCCAACCGATAGACAATTTACAATTTTATATGTATAAGATATTGGGAGGAAATTAAACAAGAAAAATAAGAAAAAATTGAAGTCATTGTTATGTGTGTTTGAGGATGATTAGAAAACGAAGGAGTATTACTGTGGATTTATGTGGAAGTGGAGTAG
The DNA here is from genome assembly GCA_903813345.2 of Owenia fusiformis. Classification (NCBI taxonomy): domain Eukaryota; kingdom Metazoa; phylum Annelida; class Polychaeta; order Sabellida; family Oweniidae; genus Owenia; species Owenia fusiformis. The sequence goes on along the minus strand of CAIIXF020000006.1, from coordinate 29,649,744 downwards.
GGGTCTACAAGTCAAGTATCATTCTCTTTGAATAAAAAGGATATGTATCTTCAGTGTTAAAGGAATATTCCTTGCGAGCCCATTTCTCTTGATATGTTAGCGATTGAGCAAAACCTGAGAAAATGTTTTGCAAAAGTCATTTTAAATTGAATACAAGATCGAAAATAATTGGAAAACCAACGTTAGAAATTCGTCAAAAATTGTACATAGAATTCAAATATGTCATAAAATAGGATAGAATTTAAGAAAAAACTACCATGAGATTTCAAAGCTTCATGTAGCCTTTCAATTCATTTTTTCATATTGGTGCTCAAATGTTTTTCAAGATGTGCCAAAATTTTTATTTCACCACCAAAAGTGCTGACATATTGTCTAAATAACCCCTATCCTGAGCGATCCAGAACAATGCAATTTCAAAGGTGAAAAATGGGTGATGGTAATAAAGTAAGTTTTTCTCTTAAACTGAATAGAGTTACTTCACATGAGAGGATTGAATTTCAAGAATTTTTCTTCATCCCTTAAGAGTTACTCCATGTTCCCCTCATACAACATTAAAATATGGATTATCGTTTCTCTTAAACTATAAAACAAAACTACCTGGTGATGTTTATGATAACATAATTGTCTATCAGACGACTTCAAGAATATTCCATCATTTGGTTATTTTTTGGGACACCTTGTACATCAATTTTGAAGTCATTAACAAGTTTCTGTTAATTCCATTCAGTTAACAACAAAAGTGGCATCGGTCAGTCATAGTTTATGGTAATATTGTGTTAGATGCCACATTTATTTTCTTTGTTGAGTTGCTTAAATGTTCATGCCCCAAAGCGTAGCTGTTAGCCTCCAACACATAATTTACTGTTTATTTTTGTTAAGGGATCCTGCTCTTACAATTGTCACTTATGATTTGTTGATGTAAGTCTGGGGTTGACATATAAGGCTCCTGATGTTTTTTCAATTTCGTACCCAAGTACAAATAATAAATCAACAGACCAACAAGACCCAGAACCTTGCATGGTCTAATAAATGGTGTCAATGGATAAGAGTCCCTACCATGAGTTTGGATTCATTGAAAGTAACGCGTAGATGTGGCTAATGTAAATCAATACATCGAGAGAATATTTTAAAGAAATGGAGATAATTTCAAGATGATGGTGCACCTTCTGTATCTGAGGTCTGAGGAGCTATATGGGCGGATAGGATAAGCTGGTCCATTCAATACTGGGTGTACAAAAAAACTATTTATATTTACCATAAGACTACATACGATTAATTTGCTTCTCTACTATTGTATAGAATCACACGTCTGTTGTTGAAAGGAAAAGTGATTCGATTTAAATTATAGTTAACTTAATGAGGAGAATTATCTGAGAACACATCATATGGAATACTAGCTTGTACGTGTGTGATATGTGCTGAGATTAGTCTATAATTAATATTTTCACTAATCCCGTGTTACGTCATCCGTGACTTGATTGAAATACTGTCAAAGAAGAGTTAACGGATCTTGTGTCACTTAATGGCCTTAATTATGCAACTGCTATTTTTGAATGCCAAAAAATGAAAGTGAACCCATCAAGTGAAAATGGAACCTCAATATGCATTTCAAATGTACAGTTACTCTTCAACTTAAACTGCTTGTATACGTCAAAATGATCTTGATTAATAAGTTCCACTTCAAAGTTAGTTTATTTTTAAAAATAAACTTGAAGAAATTGGAGTTACAAATGTCCCTTTAAATGGAAGATCGTTTACCTTTTATGATCTTTAGTTATTTGCATCATAAAACGACAAATTTGACAAGATGATATTTTGTTTTACTTTCCCATGGTGCTTTTACTATTCTTAAGAGCTGTCAGATCCAAGGATTTTCCATCCAGTATAAATATTTTAACTATTGGTAAATCATTTGTTTCTAAGTTTATTTTAACGCCTCTAATTCTTGGAAAAATACCATTTAATTCTAAAAGAATAACGATTTTAATTACCGAGCTATTTCGAGTTAAGAAAGTGCGTTACAGTTCATTATTGAGCCACTTCAGAATTTTGCTACAACTCGTAAAGAGCATTGTTTCTTGAGTTTGAAGCAATATTTAAAAATCGGCTGTAACTGACTGCTTGCTGTAGGATGGCTTAAAATAAACACGTATTCGTTCACTCAATTTACGACATTCGCATGAAGAAGCAGATCATGGACAATACATAATTGTTTGGATTTAAGCAAAAGTTAAAATCATACTACACACCTACGCCCTGAATGTAAAAAAATCGGATAAAACACGCGGGATTAATTTATTGGACTTACACTTGCTTAAGTGCACGTATTCTTATTAATTTCTCAAGTTAATAAAAGTAATAAATTTTTTCGAGAACAATATCTACTTAACATTACACAACATTTTGTATAAAGTTGTATGCATAATGAATTTGACTAGAATTCTTCTGATCTTGTCTGTCTGTATGATTGGCTCTATCGTCCTCGGGGGAACATTGAGCAAGCGTAGTAAACACGACCATAGTAAATGCAGCAAGCACAAGAGCAGGAGCAGTCATAGTAGTAGCAGCAGTAGTAGTCACAGTAGTAGCAGCAGTAGTAAAAGCTCCAAATCGTCAAAGTCATCCAATCATCATCATCGTTATCACCATTCAACATGGAAATCAAAATATCACCATCGTCGACCATCAGAGTATTTCCCATCTGCAAGTGTGGACTACGAGATAGACTATCCTCAAGTTGAAGAAGTCCTCGATGGCGACTTTCCAGCTGCCAAAAATGGTGAGATATGAAAACACTTAAATTAAAAACGTAGTCAAAGCATTGAATGGACGAGGATAGCACATCTTTAAAGAAAGAAGCATTTTCTATTTTACCAAAATATGGCAGTTGGCGACTACTATTCGTGTAGATGTTCATTTTATAATAAAAATTGAGCATGTCAAAATCTGTTTCTCCGAATCAGATTCAAAGATTTTATTGGCATGGCTAAGTATGTAATTTATAATGTTACAGATATCGTATGTGGGCAGTGGACAGAATGTATCGGTAAAGAATTGTGTGTGAACGAGAACAACACTATCCTAGGAAAGTCCGCAATTAAACCAAAACAAGATGCAAAGCTTCAACGTAAACTAAGTAAATATGTAAAAATTATATTCAACTTTTAAGCGAATAGTTATTGAACGACCTTTGATGACCGCGGCATCACATGAGCTCAGTAGTACGACTACAAAAAGTATGTAATCAATGCTTAGTGACTAATATGTCATGATATGACATCTAAAGAGTCGATAAAAGATATATATAATGAGCCATAATGTCTGTATTATACTGCGCAATTTTATTATACTATTTTGAACGTCTTCGTAAGCCCCTCGTCCCTTCCTTCTTAATTAGTTAATACCAATTTGGACCATAACAAAGAGAGCACTCACCCCCCGGGGACAACTGTGTCTGTTACACCGTTTTATACGATATTAAATGTTCTCAAAAAAGACAAGAGCTATTTAACATGACGACATGATGAATATCATCATGATACTGTTTAATAATGTTTTTCAAACAACCGTATCAAAAAGCCCGAATCGAAGATGAAGAATACTATATAGCCTCGATCCCAAATCCATACTTTTTGCACTGCATGTATTGTATGCCAATAAAGCTGTCAATTGACAAGAAAAAACAATATTTATTTATTTTTCAAGTCAATTAGATATTGAATCAATAATGGGATATTATTATGGTTTAAATCTTAATAGTTATTCAAGAAAATCCACTGTTCGAATATTAAATTTTTGAATTTATTATTAGCCGCAAACCATAATGATATCGAAAAATTACAAAGAATGTAATAAGTTGTTTTTTATTAAATCCTGGCAAAATTAATGTATCTCCTTATTTTGTTTCTTTAGTTAAGGAAAGAAAAATGGAATCATGGAAGAAACATATCGATTGTTTGAGAAACAACGTTTGTATTGCTAAACCTTCAGAGGGTTTTGTACCTTGTATAGATGGTGAGTCAACATTTGAATACGTTTGCGTTTGGAAAATGACCCAACGACGAACATTTGACTAATCGATGGGACCTCAACCGCCTTTTTAGGCTCTGACCGTTCGTTTGTCTATCTGTCTACACATGCGACCGATTTTTATAACTTCCCAGAACCTTTTACATATTAAGCTTAAAAATGAATTACTCCCGAATATATTAAATGAAATGATCAATGCACGTTTTGACATTTTAGGTTTTGCTTTCGACAGGCCATGTTTCAATATAGACCAAGCCAGCTTCATAAGTCTCATCGATCTTAACGTAACTATTCCTAACGACACGGTAACTGAGTAAGTAGTTTTTCTTGAAATAATTTGGAAAATAAAATCGACAAATGTTATCAGAGTAATATATCATCGACCTGACTTTAAACATGTTTTGTGTAGTGTATGTTTTTCCACACCTCAACAGTTTGTAATGTCCTCGATTCAAGCCTCTTGGTGCAAAATCACCGTGGCAACTCCGATCGCACATTGAAGATTGTAATGACCCTGTTCAGCATTCTCAAAATTCATTTCGTTCGTTGCGTACGGATTGCACTGGACGAAAGGCTCGGAGATTGCCTGTCCAGCAATCATGTCAGAAATGTATACATCTTTTGGATCACCCTGTAGTTTGGTCGAATTTTATTATAGAAACACAATGGTGAATGATATGTGGGGCTGGGTAGACCCACTCACATACGATGAATACATCCTGGCGGGGACGGTTACCCACACATCTATCATACGAGTAAACAATGGTAGGAACCCCCTACTTGTCGCCAACGTACCCCACAATACAGCGTACAAATGGCCCTTCTTCGGAATAGAGTCCGGTACGTGGAGTGACATTAAAACGATTGGAAACTACATGTATGTCGTCTCGGAAGCCAGGGATCATGGTTTACAGTATTTTGATCTTACGAGAGTCAGAGGGAAGAAACAGTTCAGTTACATGGAAGCTGATGGCGTGTTGAATGTGATTGGAGCCTGTCACAATCTGATATCTAACACAGAGACCGGATACTTATACGCTACACCATCTGATAATCCTATCAATTTTGATAAGAAACGATCTTATTATGCCAACTGCACAGGTACGAAATCTTTCTCCTCTGAAAATAGTTTAATCTGATCGTGATTTTGGTACTTACAGTATGGTTGGGAAGGGGGTATAAGGCACTGTTTCTTTTTACGTTGGTGTATGATTTGGGATAGTTGGGGTTTGTTTTCCTTATGACCGATGTACTTTTAGATGTTAGATGTAACCTTTTTTGGTATTTTACCATTGGCTTCGTATTCCAAAAGGAGAAAACCGTTTGCACACTTTTCACAAGACATAATCACCGACTGATCTAGCCTTTCTAATAAGAGGCTCTAGATCAGATAAACATCTAGAACACCACCTGGCTGCAACTGCAAACGTGTAACAATTCGTTACGGACGCCAAACGCCGACGTCAATCTGTTTTGAAATATTAGTTTCACTGGCCCGGGCCCCCCCCCCTTGGGTGAGCCCAGAAAAAAAATTGGGCCCAAAAAAAATGTTGGGCCAAAAAAGGCCTTCAGGCCCCAAAAAGTGGGCCTTTTTGGTCATTACTGGGCCTTTTTAGGCCTTATTTTTTAATTTCAGGCCAAATTTTGAAGAAAACGGGCCTCAAAATTTCAAAATTTGGGCCCACTTTTGGGTTTTAGGGGCCCAAAATTTTTTTACGCGCAAGCGCGGACGTTTTTTTCTCTGACTTGAAATTTGGGCCCCCCCTTGTTGATTCCCAGATCCGCCCCTGAGTTTGACATCAACAAGCATTTTTATGAAATCGTTTTCAATGAAATGACAAAATGTATCCACGTCTTTTTTGTTATTGCAAAACTAAAGCAATTATGTAGGCGCCAAACGCTGACGTCAGTCGGTTTAACATCAGTGTGAAATCCACACCCCTTTTCATGAAATTGTTTTACGCAGGTCTACATATCATTGATGCAAATATTCCCGGAGATCCTAAGTTCGTTGGTTGTGTGAACGCCACGGAGAATAAAGATGAACTAGGTAATGCTGGAGCGCACGATGCACAATGTGTAATATACAGAGGCCCTGACAAAAGATACTAGTAAGTGTCTATTGCTATAAAATAGGCTAATCGCCTTGGTGTGACTCTATGATTATTGTTTTGATATGTTATATTATGAGTAAAGTAGTCGAAAAACGTTCAAAACTGTAATTTTCAGAATCTTGAATTTCTGTCTATTTTTGAGGATCGGATTTCTTTCGTACAATATTATAACTCATACATATCCTATCTGTCATTTAACATGCACTCTTCCTTTGTCATTCTTAAAATCAATAATTTTCATTTTAGTGGACGAGAACTCTGCTTTTCGTGTGACTTTGACTCATTCTCTATCATAGATGTCACTGATCATGGGTTGAACACAAAAGTGATTACTAGAACTACGTATGACCTCGCCAAGTACACACATCAGGTTTGCATCCTTTATGTTCAAAGGTTCAATGCCTCCCTGTCTCCGTTTTTAGCTTGCATTCGCGAATTCAACTGCCGGCTGTCGGCTGACGGACTAACGTTTTATTTTATATGACCTACTCATTTAAATATGAATTGTACCTGCCACTGTTCCATTTATATTTAAATGAGTTTGCCATGAAAAAGTAGTTTAAACCGTTAGCCAGCAGTTGAATTCGGGAATGCTAACTTAGATTCCTAATCACATTGATATTAAATGTGATTAAACACATGAGCGAAAGTGCAACATGATTATTTGAAATTTTTTTGTACCCCGGACAACCATTTGAGATTATGTTCTTTCTAATGATGTTCAGAAAAATGATGACTACCTATCTGTATATTAGACATGCATTGGTTTGTCTTTCACTCTATCAAACAGTCAAACGCAAAGCTCCTATAAAAAGTGTTTACAAATAATGATCTTCTCAAATCCAGGCATTTGTTGAGGTTGTGAGATTGACAGAACATCAGTTCATGTATGTTCTGGACAAGGAAAATTCAATCTGGTTTTGATTGCAAATAACAACTTGGTAAGACGACATTATCTTTTCAGACTTGGCTCTCTGAGGATCACAGATTCATGTACTTGAATGACGAATCAGATCAAGACATCGTCAACGACCAGTATGTATGATATGTGAATAGTCAATGAATATGAAAACGTCAAAACAAAGTCTCGTTCGCGTTTGTGTAGGGGTTGACTTCTGAACTTCAAGAGTTAATTTATCTGTGATTTTTATCCCTTGTCTCTGTATTAAAAAAGTATCTTCGTTTACGCTCCTAGTTCATTGCATATCTGACGCTGGTTAAAAAGAAGATCCAACTCTGTCACACCATAGTATGAGTATCTTCGTCAGAATCGATTAGGTTATTGCTGATGTTTCTAGTTAGGCGTGATAGATGTTTCTTTTATAAAAGGACAGAAAATCCTAGAGCAATTTCCGACTTATGAATTCATCCTCAATGTTTCATATTGCAGGCATGCTCGAACGTTCATCTACGACCTATCAGATTTGGAGAATCCAGTTTTAAAAAAGATTCACGTAGCCTCTCAGGAGAGTATCGACCACAACAACTTCGTGAAGGGGAACTATCTTTATCAAGCCAACTATGAGGCAGGGGTCCGTGTTTTAAGGATTGGCGAGGACAACGTAGAGCTGAGAGAAGTTGCTCATTTTGATGGATTCGCAATTGATGACGTAGTACCAGAGGCTGAAGGGTTTGCTGGTGCATGGAGCGTTTATCCGTTTTTGCCGTCAGGTTGGGTTTTCTTAGTCCGTTTCATCAATTAAACCAATGCTATGGAAAAATACATTCATAAAGCTATTCATTTCAACCAATCCTCTAAATGTGATGGCCCTAGTTGAGTCTGGAATCGCAACTCCTTGTTCCCAGGCATGTTTCGAGAATGTTTGAAGCATTGACCCTTAGATTAAAAAGTGTTGTCGAATTTAACTTATGAATTTGCAATCATTTTTCGATGATAGGTTGAGAGAAATTTTTTAGTGATTAGTTTAATATTGAAATGCAGAGGTCATTTTTCATTGAAACTAATAACTGTAGTGCCATACAACTAACTACATAAACGATCCGTTCCAGTTTTTCCATGGCAGATCCACTAGATTTGAATTACAGTAACAGTTTGAATTAATTACAGGCGTTGTGGCAATGACTGATATGTTTACTGGTGTATTCTTTCTATATATTGACTGGCAAGGCATCAAAAAAGTTGAAGAACTAGAACTTTATGGAGAGCAGGTTCGCAAATGTGACGATAGAGTGCAGGTGCGACCATGTTACGTCGAGGACTGTCCATGACGATAGACACATAGCGACTCGTGAGATGCTCAGAAACTGCTTTTCAGTGTAACAGTAGCAATGTTCGATTGTTATGCACAATCATAAAGAAGAATATGCAATAAAACTAATAAACCACGTTATTCTTGTTTGATATTTGATTCATTCACTTTATGGGAGAATTGCAACTATCCCACTGGTACTACACTTATTCATTATTTTACAATTATTTTAACAATAGAACTGGATATCTTCAAAATACAGTAAAACCTGTCTTAGTGAACACCTCTTTTCAGTGAACACCTGTCCCTTGTGGACACCATTCCTCCGCACAAACTCTACTTATGTATTAATTACCCTCTCTTTACAGTGAATAAAAATGTCCAATATAAACACCCCTTAAAACAGGTTTTACTGTATTCCCCGCCAACCTCACCTTTTACTGGCAACTGCATCTGTTGGGTATTTTTACCCTGAAGCGTACAAGTTACTTTATGATAAAGTGCATACTAGTATATTTTTAAATTAAAATGACCATGATATGATGTTGCAACTCCACACCAATATGCACTGGCAGCTCTACCACTTAACAATATATTGGTAATTTAATTAATTGATGATTATGTAATCGGCAACTTACCACTTGATTATATACTGGCAGCTCCACCACTCATTTATGTTTCGGAAACCGCACCACTGATTATGTACTGCCAGTTCCATCACTCGATAATATAAAGGCAATAATTCCACCACTTAATTATGTTCTGGTTCTACCACTTGATTATGAATTGGCAATTTCACCACTTAATCACTAATTATGTACTAGAAGCTCCACCACAGATCCACCGCTCAATTACGTCCTGGCAGCTCCATCACTAATTATAAACTGGCAGCTCCACCACTCAGTTTTGCATCGGCAATTCCACCACTTAATTATGTACTGTTACCCTACCAGTTAAGCATGTACTACTGGCAACTCCATCATTTATAACATGCCTATTCATTTTGCCTCTGAAAAATCTGTTAAAATTCTTGTCAAATAAAGTTAGCAAAATCATTAATAATTTTCTACATTGGAATATTCCGTGACCGTAAAATGATAAATTTGAGGAAGTATAATTATAACACAAATCACCCACATTTTCGTTGTTTTTAAAAGAAAATTCAAACACGATTTCATTGACAAATTACATGTAGTTCAAGGAGAAAAAAGGTTTCCAAACATTTCGAGGGGAATGTCACTGCATACTCTGATTAAAGTCCCCGTCTAAAGTTTGAAAATATTTTTTTATCATTCATTTACTATTTGTCAGGACTTAAAAAGTGATTTTAGAGATTTTTGAACAAAAAAAAATTTTGGAAAAAAAGTTGTGAGCATTTCATTTTTCAAATATTCAAATTTCCCGCCATTTTTCAAAAAAAGTTGAAATTTCTTAATCATCAAATACTTCTTAATGCATTTCAAAAAATATTATCTTTTTAACACCAATGCAAAGATTGAACAAAGGACACACTATTTCAGTAATAAAATGCCATATTTAATGGGCCACTTCGATGTTTTAGCATATCAAAAATATTTTGAAACATTAGTGATGTCACTAAGGTACCAAAAACTTTTTGAAAAAAATTGAAATTTTTTTTTCGATGTCAATCTTTTCTAAATATGTTAGACATTCATGAAAAACCAATGTTGATTGTCTAACCAGATTAAAAGGAAGAATAAATTATGTTTTAGATATCATTGTACCATTGGTTTCTATGAGAACTAAAATTTTGAAATGCATTTTTCTCAGAACCATTTTCATGCACTGATAAGTTTATTTCTCGCTTATTTATGAACCAATTTTCTTAATTTTTTCGGCAAAAAACATGGGAGAATGAATGCTATACATTGGTATGAATTGTGGCTAATTAGAAGATATGAGTGACCTCTAAAAGTTGGTTTTAAATAAATTCACAAATTTTGGAACAAAAAGTCTATCAAAAACCACTTTTTGAAATTAAAGAAAAAAAGTTTCACATATCACACTTTGATAACATTGGGTAAGACTACAATATAAGCCAAAGTGGTTTAAACTTTATATGGGGCCTTTAACTGGCCGGCGAATATCTAAACCACCCAGGCCCGTCCGAAGGATTTCTCAAGGGGGAAACTTTTGCGTATGGATGCCGTCGCAACCTAGAGAGGAAAGCAATTCAGACCATCTCTAGTGCATTCTGAGTACTTACGGACGGAGAGCCATAGAAACCGATCCTCTGACTCTGCAAATGGGGGCACCCAATGCCCACTGGCGGATCTGGGGGGGGGGGGGCCCAGGGGCCCGGGCCCCCCCCCCCCTTGGGTGGGCCCAGAAAAAAAAAATTGTGCCCAAAAAAAAATTTGAGCCAAAAAAGGCCCTAAGGCCCCAAAAAGTAGGCCTTTTTGGTCAAAAATTGGCCTTCTAAGGCCTTGTTTTTTAATTTTAGGCAAAATTTTGAAGAAAATGGGCCTCAAAATTTCAAAATTTGGGCCCACTTTTGGGTTTTTGGGGCCCAAAATTTTTTTCCGCGCAAGCGCGGAAGTTTTTTTCTCAGACAAGAAGTTTGGGCCCCCCCCCCTTGTTGGTTCCCAGATCCGCCCCTGATGCCCACCCCCTCTTTGAAAGGTCTGCCACTGTCAACCTTCATTTAAAGGGCTTCTTTTATTCCTAAATTCAAAAAAAGAAGTGAAATACCCTTGAATCAAGGGCCACTGTTCACAATACATCCATGCGATGAGCGGAGAAAATTGTTCCCGGGAATTTTAATGTTTGGTGTGTTTCGTTTTGTGTATAAATATTGCGCATATTTTTAGAAAATAATCATAATCTTGTTAGTATAAATTATTAAATTTTCAAGCATCTATAAAGATTTTCTAAAATGTGCAGTTTAGTATATATGAAACAATCGTTTACAAAATAAATAATCAATGCGAATAACTGTGGCGCATGATCTCAAATCTCTATGTTTATATACCGGAAATGCGCTGATTTTGATGCGCACAAAACTCCCTAAAAATCATGGGCGAATTTCTGTGGAAAATGTCTGTATATCATTGATTTTAAACAGGTATGTTACAATATTTTATCAAATAACTGATAAATACAATTAGTTCCATACATCGACTAATCAATGTTGTCATTTGGAAATTGACAAATGTCAATGATGGAACACAAATCAAAAATGCAATTTCAAAACATTGAAGATATTTTCCGATTTTTCCCATTTTTTGATCACTCAGATTTGAAAGTGTTTACTAACGCCAACCTACATTGTATACATATTGGTGTTGTCGCGATTAATTGTCGCGATTAATTTGCTAAAAATCAACCTTTCTTATCTTACTTTGACGCAAATCCCATACCTTTCTCATGTCTTATTTCATTTTCCAATGTTTTGATATTCTTTTGCTTTAAAACTGTTTTAGCGAGTTTAAATGGACCATTAATCTAAAAAAATTACTTTCATTTCACTGTTACTAGAAGTTCCCGGATGTATGAGCGTACTCTTATTAATTTGTTCTGTTCGGTATTTTAGTGCATTAGCGTTCGGTATTTCAGTGCACTTTTCTTGGACTTTTTCTCGATGTACATCGCGATGTGCATTGATGTTTCCTACTGAAAATTGCTGATGCATCGATGTACGATTATGGCACATCGCGACAACACTAATACATATGCACGTTGATTTAGAGCAAACCATATTCAAAGGAAAGCTATATGATTTACAATATTTTACCTTTGTCCTTGTAGATCTAAATAGTAATATGTTTATTCTAGAGCTAAAATTACCTGGTTGTAAGTTTAAAGACACATCTGCATTCTTCCTTTGGAGAAAATTTTGTGAGATTTATCAATTTCACCAACATTGAGGTTGATTTATCTCAAAATATTTTACCCACTTGTTAAGCAGTTACTGAAAAGCAAGTTAGTCATAAGCAAATATATCCTACAGCTCTAATAATTGAGTGTAAATCCCCTCACTTCAGCAACCAGGACGTTATCTGGTGAATTTTATAACTTCTTGGTTGCGCTGTTTTAATGTCATGGCTGCAATAGCGAGGGGATTCTTAGTAGATTATTGGAGCCATTGGACCTCGATACTTTTGATTCACTTTTCACTGGATTTTAGTATAAAATTTTTGAGTACAAATCACCCCCCCCCCATCTTGGTGAAAATGATGAAAATAAAAAATTCCTCCAAACAAGTTCATCCACTTTGTTATAAAGACGTTACATCTTCATAACCAGGTGAGGACAAGTGAAAATGTTATAGGAAATTCAAGTGTCAGGAAAGAGTGCATTTTCTCACCAAGTAACCTAACTTTCTAACATTTAAATTCATTATACTGTGATTGCTTACGTTGAGTTTTGATTGACTCACATCAAAAATCTTAAACAGTAGATAAATAGGCACATTGGCTTTCAAGAGAAAGTCCATGGTAGACATCAATATTGAAATTAAATGTGAGAATCTAAATCAGCCCTTGTTTTGTAGAATGTAATCCATGTTATAATATAATGAATAATTGCATACAATGTATATCCTTTGGATTTTTTTCAGATGTAATTTTAACTAGAGAACTCATTATGGCAACACATTTTGAGTTAATTGAGCTTGCTCGTCACTTGAAACAAGAAAGATTATTTGTCAGCTCCGAGAAGGAACAGTTACAGAGTCTGAATGAACAAGTGGCGAAAACAGCGCAGACATTATATCACGTATCATGGATTGGAAGACAGCAGAGACAGAATCTAGATCAATTGATATTAAATAGCAGAGAAGTCAGTCCAGCGACTTGCTGTCACAATGCTAACATGTTAGAGTTATCAAATTTTGTTGATGCCTATAAACATTTATCATATCATGAGTCGAAGTATGGGGAATTCTTGAAACAATTTCGAGAAAATCCCAGGATGATCGCAGCTTGTCTGGTACAAGGGGAGCAACTTGATGTAACAACAATGCAAAATATTGTTCATATAGTAGTGACATCACTTTATGCAAATGGAGTAATGCCGGAAGATGAGAACTACTTATTGCAAGTTTTAAAATCCTTGATAGAATTTCAGTTGGCTAAGAGTAGCAACCCACGACGAATGCTCAGAAAAGGTTCTTGCGCATTTAGCCGAGTTTTTAAACTGCTCAATGAAGGACAATTCTCTGCCAAATTATTCCTTACCGCTGCCCTTCACAATCCAGTCATGCGACTGCTTATGGAAGATGAGTGGTTCTATGATATTGACCCAGACAAAGCTCTTGTGCGATTCCCACAAGCTGAACGTATACGCAGATTTGGGCAACCGGGCACGGTATCATACACAGAAAATCTGAACAAATATCGCCAATTTACAAATGAAAAACTTGTGCAAATGACAAACAGATTTATTTTGAGCATTAAGAATAATTTGTATTGCTTTCCACAAAGTTTATGTTGGCTGGTAAGTCAGTTGTACCACATGATCAACAAGTCTAACAATGTAGATACTGCTGAGGCACGGGCCATGTGTGCAGACCTTGTGTTCACACTATTCATATGTCCCGCCATATGTGACCCGGAACCCTATGGAATTACATCAGACACACCATTGAGCTACATAGCACGACATAATCTAATGCAGGTCAGTGAAGCCATAAAGTCATTACTTGAACATAAATCTGAAAAATGCCCTTCAACTTGATTTAGCAACCTTGACAATTGAAATATAGCCCTGTCGAAATTGATCATTCTACCTTGCAAATGCTTTTTAACAATGATGAAGTATTGATTTTGTCTGTATCTGAATGAAACAGCTCCTTTGCTTATATTAATTCTATTAATTCAATGGTAAATCTGAGGAATATTGTTTCAAATTCCTCTATTTTTCTCTATTTTCACCATGTTCTAGTTTGTTTTTCTCAAAGTAACCACATATTTATTGTGCATTGCTATAGCTTTCAGGCGCAATTAAGACACAAAGGGTTATTTATTTGGTAATATATATGTCAACTAGATATTTGAATGTAGGAAGGACTCCCTAAAATTTAGGATTTGTGAACAGTGTAGTAGAATAGCACAGCACTTAATTTTGTTTGGAGGAAAAAGATAAACAAAGATTTCTTTAGTAGAGAACATCAGTTTTTGAAAAATTTAAGGGTAGGCCTAACTAAATGTAAATCATCATTTTTAAAATACGTTCTAAAGGAAAAGGGGATGGGGGATTAGTAGGATGACCTCAGTTTCTCCACAATGCTTGGCAATTACACACCATCCTTTAGTGCATGTACGCTTATGATGACTGATGTATTTTGCCATATTTTCTTTTTGACTCATTCATAGCTTCTATGTATTGATAATCTTTTAACTGATAGCTTAAAGGGAGAATCCATGAAGTAGCCAAAACCATGCCACAATTAAAGAAGTATTTTAGATCAAATAATAGTATATCAACCCAGGGAATTTAGAGTTTGTATATTTTTTTTTTCTTTTTGGAATTGAGTATCACCCAAAATTTTCGAAAATAGGCTTGACCAACTTTAAAATCTATTTGCACCCTTTTAAAAAGAAAGTTTTTTTTTTCTAGGTTGCCCAAATCCTGCAAGTGCTTGCCATATCTAAATGGGACGAAATAGATCCAAAGTTACGGGACCTGTACTCCAGATTTGAGCAAGGCTGCATGTCGTCCTTGTTAGACTCAATGCTAGAATGCAGCGTATCAGACATGCCACCTCAAGCAAGTACGCAACTTTATGGTTTGGAAAGATCGGCTATGTTGATGACACCCTCAAATCTACAGACTTTGGTAAGTAAATGTATATACACAGGGGTAGATTCTATCCTAGAACTCGACGGTAGAAAAGAAACACTAATTGAAGCCAGTACATCAATTGCAGCAAGTTCACAACTTTATGGTCTCCAGTAGGTTCATAGTTTTGTTAACCTACTTATTCATATATTTTCTTATGGTCTTATTTATTGTTTGAGAAGTTTTATGGCTTTAGAAGTTGTTGAAATCAGTGTGGAAATTAGCCACCAATGAGCTAAGATTGCTTCCCACACTATATTTGGAAGTCGAGGATTAAACAGAATTTAGAGAACATAAGATTTCTGTATTTGTCCTGAAAAAGACTTAAGTCCTGCCATGCTGACTTATTTTATCTTACACATGTACTTTTATATGTACTCATACTTTACACATGTACCCCAACAGAATATGATATATCATCCTTGTGCCATCAAAAACAATTGCTTGGATTTGCTTGTAATTTAATATGGAGCTCTTTATACTTTCTGTCAAGCCAAATATCTGTGTGTCTGAATGATTCTTTCTATATAACAGACATTAGTGTCACCCAAACTTTTGGATCCGATTTATTTTATGTTTTTCTTGGAATGAATGTTTCAATGACTTTCCAGATGACGTTTCTGTCACAAGTTCAGCAGTCTTTTGAACCAGAAGAAGAGAATCGCAAAACCCTAGAAGATCTTCTATCTGGTGTACCCCCTCCCTCTGCTTTACAAGTTTCCCAGACAAATACACCATGTGGGACACCACCAGGGACACCTGGTGAGAGAACTAGGAAACAACATAAATCATGTAAGTATCCCCATGGTATCATAGCAGAATAAGGGACCAATTCAATATTTCAGTGTTGTCCAAAAATGTAATTAATAACATTTCTGAGACACCCTTCCCTCTAAAATGTTATTGACCACTGACTTAAGTATTTTTACCAAATTAAAAATTTCGTGTTCACTAAAATATGACACAATTTTTTCTCAAAATGTGATTAAAAATGTTTGTGAGCATCTATCGTATAATGAATGGCCTTGTCCCTAAGTTAATATGGTGATAAAGTAAAGGGATATAGAAAACATATTTTAATTCTACTCATCATTATGTTCATAATCCCATGCTTATTCCTTGCTTAATAAGATGTTCAAGAATAGAAGTAACTACTTTATATCACTGCCCAGCTTGTTAGATAGTTTTATATGGAATTGCATGAAATCTATTAAGTATTATATTTCCAATGTTAGATTTTATCTTTTAATCCATTCTATAAAAGTAGCAAGATAATAGACTAAGTTATTGATTTTATTAGAAAATTCATTTTGAATGATTTATCACTAGTGAAGAAGAAATTGAGTCTTGCTCCCCCAGCTATTGGGTCTGGAGGTTTGGATGACTCTACTGCAGGAGACACGTCATTGATAGATGGCACCAGTGTTGACAGCTTCAACATGAACCAGGAGGACGTCATTGTCATCACTCTCGACCAGAACACAGAATGTCCCGGAATGTTGAGTGAAGAAAAGGTAAGAAATGTGGATTGTTTCGTCTTTGTTCTTTACGTTATTCTATTTTTTTTTTATTCTACATAAGGTAAAGGGAGTTGGATGCCATTTCATGCTATATTTTGCCTTTTCACTATAACAAAGACATTGAAGTTCGCTTTTCAAATTTTTATGTACAAAACTCGAAACATGATGAGTGAAGGTTAGGTTGATAGGGAGACACACATATATTTCATATTTTTCGTTTTTTATAGGTCCTGTCCATGGATAATGAGATGCGTCCTAGGAGGGTAAAATATAGCTATAGTGAGGATGGGGGTGGCGAAATACAAGAGAAACGTACAAGGTTTTCTCTGTCACATGATCAGGATTCAATAGGTATGTTTTCCATGTTTAAGTTGAATACAGTTAATTTAAAATATTTCTTTTATAATATTTTTTATTTGATCATCTTATTTATGTCTTGTTTACCTGTACAAGATGTCTGAGATATTTTGTAGCACAATTTTAAATTAATTCCTCCGAAAATGCTGGTTTCATATTTCCATGTTTTTAAAGAGAGACATGAGCAATATCTGATATTTACACAGGAGTTCCATTATATTACAAAATTACTTTTCTAGCCACCAGTGACAATCTGGAAGCAACATCCTGTATCTCTGATGCGGCATCCAGTCACAGCGCCATTGGCTCAGATGGGGAAGATAACGAGAATATGTCAGATATGACATCAGCAAATGTGAGTGGGCGAGGTTCTCCTAGTCTGAGTGGACGAGGGACTCCATTGTCACAGGTGGGAGATGCAGAGTTGGAAAATGTGGAACAGCGTCGTCCTGGTCCAGATTTGCCTGTTATGGTACAGAAAACGAACAGAGAAGATGTAACCGAGAGATTTGGAAAGTTTGATATCAAACAGGAGCTGGAAAGTAAGTACACCGTTGATTTAGATGTCTTATTCAGTTATTTGTAAATAATTAAGTTGGTGTAGTGTTTCTGTGCTGCGATAATTTTAGGCATTTTACTTCATCAGATGGTGTCAAGTCAACTTTGACTGATCAGTTCACTGTCAGATCAGTTTTGTTCCTACATATCGAATGTTTGTTACGTTGAGTCATTATTTTATACATTTTGCAAGATAACAGCTTAACTCACAACTACAAAGATTGATTGATGTAAATTTAACGTTATATCTGAACATTTCAGGAGATGATGTCAGGTCAACTGTGAGTGATGCTTGGAGTACAGATGTGATGGCCAGCGATAGTGAGCCACCTGAGATGAACCAACTTGAGAGACTAGAGGAGGTGGCAGAAGAGGTTCTGCGCAGTAATCTGCTTGGTGTGCAAGAGGTTTGAACATTTACCTGTCTACCCCAAAAATTTGTTTCTCTTTCATATTTGATTTGGGTTCTTTTTGTCTAAAGCTATAATTGTGGTGCAGTGACACAGATATTCCATATAGTTCATTTCTGTAAAAAAGATTGGTTTCTTTATCTCATTATGTGAAATAATGAATACTTGAAGAAACTCTAAATCTCCATATAGTATTTTAGACTCAATTTATTCCATCACCCACATGTACATTATTTATACATGCATCCTAATCTAATTTAACCTATTTCCAACAGGTGTCTGAGGTGAGTGAAACAGCCAGTGATGCGTGGAGCACAGATGTACTCGCAGCCAGTGACACAGATGAGAAACAAGCTGAGAGACTACGTGAGGTGGACCAGCAAGATGACACAGAGAACATTCTCCCAGAGCTTCAAGAGGAAGTGTTTGAGGAAAATGGCAGCACACCATTGGCTTCAGGTAAAAGCATTTTCAAAAATGAAATGTGGGAAATGCCCATTTTCAGCATTTTAAACTTCATTGGGTGAAAAAAGGAGGAATATCCCAGAATTCATAGATGGGCCTATCTTCACATAAAGATGAACCTTTAGAGATGGATTCATTTATGAATTCTGGGATGTTTCCTCATCTTGGGTGAAATTAAATAGATAGGTCACATGTTCAAGAGAATGAAGCTTTGTTAAATGAGCACTACATCTGATAGATTTGTTCCTCAGTAAATATTCATGTAAATGTGAAAATAAACAATACAAATTCTTAAGGGTTGTCATTTTAAACACACTTGGTGTACTGTTGTAGGTGTCCAGAGTCCAGAGGATTCCCAGAAACCAACAGATGAGACTACAGCACCAGTTGACCCTACACCTCCACTTGATAGACACTTTGACCCCTTTGCTAAATCATCCCCTAAAAGCTCCAAAGAGAGGTAATTTAAGTAGATGTAACAGTCGTAGAGTACTATGCACTTGTCCATGTTAAATCAGCTCGTAATTCATCTATTCTGCCTTATGCAGTTTGATGTAGGATATGATCACTTTATGAGCCCAACAGTGCCATTTTTCCGTCATTTTCTGAATTTAAATGTTTCATATTTTTGTGGACAGTGGTTGGTGTTCAGCAGTTGGTGTTTGGCAGTTGGCCTCTGTAACAAATGGCAGGTCTGAAATTTTGCATGTTAATGCCTTGTTGGTAATGTTGATTACATCAATCTCTTCCAGGCAAAGTGAACCAAATCAGGTGACATTTCGTCATGGCGACTTAGAAAACCGACCCCGCGCTGTGTCTGACATTGTTGGAGTCTTCCGTAAAATCGACGACCACAAATATGATCACACATCTAGTCAACGTGTATCTGCCTCATTCAAGCATGCAGAAGGCAGGGTAGTGTCAGTGCTAGAGCAGTTTGATCCTTTTCAACATGAAGCCCTAAGTAAAGAAGGCGGAGCTATTCCAAAGAAACGAGCTGGACAATACTCCAAAAATAACTCAAACTCACAAAATAGAGGTGACAATGCTCAAGGTTTGAACAACCAAATTATTTCTCCCGATCAAGGAATTTCTAGTCCCGGATTCGAAGATGAAGTGGAATTAAGGCGTAATACGGAGCGAGACTCAGGTGTGGCCGAAACTCCAGAAGATCAAAACCCTGAACTTATCAACATTCTCTCTGAAAATATGGAACAGAATTTGAAATTAACAGAGCAACAGAACTTAAAGATTGATAACAGGCTTTCAACATCAAGTATCTTAGATTCCTTTGATCCAATAAACAATGCATCGTTTGATCAAAGGGGCTCAAGATCATTATCGGAGCCTGTTATCCCAGAGTTTAAACGCCCAAATTCACTGCAGTCAGGGGTAGCACGAGAACTTGGTCTCCCACCCCCAGGGGCAAGCACTGAGGTGACACCTACTAATATATCTGTGCAGATTCAGGAAGGACTTGTAGAGGGGCCACTTACTAGTAGTACAGATGATACTGAGGTGAGTAGCACATCAGTTAAACTTGAGACAACAACCTGATAGCATTATAGCATCCGGTAATAGAAAATTTATGTTTTATTCAAAGCACAAGAAGTGCTTTAAAGACATATTTTATATGGACTCATTTACTCCCTCCAATAAGTGACTCGACTTTTAATATTAAATATCTTCTTAAAAATGAAACTCACTGAAGGACTTACAATGGACATAATGATAAATTCTGGATTTAACAAAACATAATGTACAATTCAGGTTCTTTCAAATAAAAACTTCATGTACACTTGACAACCATCATCTTATTTTGTTGCAGGTTGAAGTGGATTTAAATGATGCAGATACCGAATTGGTTACCATGGAAACAGCAGAAATTGACATGCGCGATAGTGGTCTAGGAAGCTTCTCAAAACCGGCAGAGTTTGATCCACTGGGAGCTGTCACCCAAGCGGGGCAGGTATGAATGTGATAATATTGATAAGATGTTCTTTGAAAAATAATGGATATGTTTTATACTAAGTTAGAGGATGCAGTAGGGCACGTGTACTTCAATTATAAAATCAATCAATTATTATAATGATGCTTTGTTAAATATTTTGGATTATACCAAAGTATATAAAGTTATTTTCTCTGTATGGTCTAAATGTTAATCTAAATAGAAATAATCATAACTGTTAAGTTTTATATATTCTTCAACAGGGTCTGATTAAGCTGCGTAGTGATACAGAAAGTAGTTCCGGTAGTGGAAGGTCATCTGAGATAGAGGTCAGCCAGGAAGTAGTACCTTCTAAAGTTGATAGCAGACTGACAAGGTCTGATGATCATGTGATAAGGAAGGAAAAGGTTAGTGTCATATAAAAGTGAGATATTGATTAGAGATTTTCAGTCTCCCTTGTATAATCCTTCACATCTCAGGTATTGATAACTAAAAGTTTTATTGAGTAAAACACTGTTCCCAAAAGTCATACAGACTTGGAAAATATATACTCTGGTATCTGTATTAATTTTGTGTTTTGCCCCTTTTTTGACTGTGACTGAGATTGGGTGCCCATAATGTAAGACAAAACTAGATAGAATATCAGAACATTTCCTTTTTTATGTCACCACCACAAGTGATAACATAGGGTTAAATTCTCCAACTTTTTTGTGGATGACGTTTGACACTTGGCGGTTAGTGTTCAGTGTTTGTTGTCTGTGACAAATAGCAGGTTTTGAAATTTTGCATGTTAATGCCTTGTTTAATTACCGGAATGTACTTGTAGGAGTTTAGTGATAGTGATAATGGAGCTGCAATACCACAAGGTGAGCAAAAGAAGAAGAGTAGCAGTATATTCAAGGCATTCAAAGACAAGTTGAAAGGTAAGACAGTCAGGTTTATGTCCCTTAAATATACATCCATCCCATAGATGTTTTAAATGTGAATACTCATTTCAACATTTATCCATTTTGCCTTGTAACAAGAAAGAAGTTATTTTTTAACATTTAGGCTACTTACGTAACATGAAGTGTTACATGTACACTAACTGAGATGATTCATTGTTTTAATATTTGTCTATGTTTCCTAGGTAACCACAATAACTGAGGAAGTACATTGTTTTAATATTAATCCATGTCATCTAGGTAGCCAGCAGGACAACAATAACTAAGATAAGATGATACATTGTTTTAACATTTATCTATGTCACCTAGGTACTGGTAGCAAGAAGCGTACCAGCAATAACAGAGATGATAAAGAAGACATGGTGCCCAATGGATCTGTACATGTAGACCCCACATGCCTGGGGGAGAAACATTCCTCTCTACCCTCAATGCATGGTGCTGTAGATATACTGGATGGAACTAGAAATCTAAATGGGACAAGACCTGCAAGTTCTGAACAAATAAATAACAGTCTAAGTCAAGGTATGAAACAATCATTTTTATGTCACACCACATATGGGAGCATATTATTGTTGCCTCCAACTATACAGGAAGTCTTACAGTTTGGTTTTAATAGTGATTTTAACATAACAAAAAAGATCGACAGAACTTAAGTCCATAACATTTATGTTTTTCAGAATCAAGTGATGATATATTGGCCAAATATCGCAAGAAACCATTGGCAGTTATACCTCCAGTCACTGTTAAAGACAGTGTTCCTAACATTGACAAGGTTAAACTTAATGTTAAAGAGGAATCAGAAGAAGAAGGTCCACCTGCTTATGATCCTATTAACCTAGAGAACTGCCAAGCTTTTCAGGATGCAAAACGCAAACTGCGCATGGTTCTGAGCACCGCAGATATCCAAACACTTCCGTCGCAGAATGGGCTCATCGCGGGATATTACAGTCCAAGTATCAAAAGTAATGATCGAAAGGAGAATGATTTGGTGGCGTTTCTAAAAGTGCAATTAGCGGAGGCTATCAACTTGCAGGATAAAGACTTGGTCGCCCAGCTTCATGAGACGCTTAGATGTCTCCGACAGTTTGATAACATTGGGTGAGTACTGAGGAGTTGGTTATTTATACTCTGTCTTGAAAATTATTTTAAACTTGGAAATGAAATCTAGGGGTATTGAAACAATTTGTTTTGTTAATCAGTGGTCTGATAAGTAAATTATTTATTTTTGAGACTTAAGGTTAGAAATTGTCATAAACAAAATTGATAGTAACAATCTTACCAAAAATGGACTCCAGGATATTCTTGAGAATTGCTTCCAATATCAAGCTTTCAATCTCTGCCTTTTAAAAGAGTAACTTTGTTCGAACGTAAATCTGTATTTTAGGATCAAGAAGCTGTTAAAGTCAATGCAGGAGGATTACAAGAATAGATCAGCATATGTGGCTTACCTTATACGCTCCAGACAAGGCCTCCTGACCACTGTGGGCCATTTAGAGAGACTGTTACATAGGATACAGAGGTAAATGTGTAATGCAGGGCATTGGCCATACATACATACATCCAGCAAAAAAGCAATATTTGATATGATTCTTTCAATAGGATATTCTCCATAAAATATTCCACAGTTATTAAGGCTGTTTGGGACTTGCCATCTGCCTCATATATGTGCATTTATTGTCTCAAATAACATGTCTTTCTTTGTTAACAGGGACAAGGAAGTGTGCAATACCCACTTTATCTCGGTGTGTGTCCGATTATTCCTAGACTCCAAAGAGAAGTCACTGATGAAGTTTATGTCAGACTTTACTGGGCTGACTGTCTCTGATGAGAAAACGGATTTAGTTGAACGATTCTTGGACTACCTTAGCAGACAAATGGAGTCTGATGCGTTATGGCAAGGTAGGGTGGTTCAAAGCATTGTTTCCCTTATCGTAATAGGCCGAGGCAGGATTTCAGTTGTCTCTCTAAGACTAACGAAGGGCAGGCACTGTACAATAGTCAAATCATATATGTATGATTTTAGTGCATGAGACGCAAATTATAAATAAATGAACACATTTACATACAGAACTGAAGGTTACTTGAACTTTGAAAGGTGTATGTTTTTTACAAAGCTATGTCCAGTATGAATTTTGATAGAAAAGAAGTTATTCCCAAACTGCAATTGGAACAAGAAAAATACATATGAAAATATATAGATATATGATTAGGATCATGTTCACATGTAGTCTCAAAGGACAGTTTTAGAAATTGATGAAAATTCAATTTTTCCATTTTTATTCATGATGAAGAAATGGGGTGTAAGAAGAGCTTTATATCTATTATCTACATATTTAACAATGAGGATACAAGCATAAACAAAAGTGAGAGATTTGAATTCGTTGTTATTTCAGCTGCCAATGAAGGCCAGATAGAGGATGCTCATCTTGCCATTGAGAGGCTCATCATGAGTCGTATCTATACACATGCAATGTTCCCCAATGGAGATGGTGATCAGCTCAGAGACCAGTATGTGCTATGTTGTCATATTCAACTATTGCCTGATGAATAAATATGTTTTATTCTGTTTTGAATTGATTTTTTTGGCCCACCCCCTGTTCATATAAAAAGTATTTACTAAGTCATTTAGTTTTGTCCATAAATTGGTGTATCTTGAATCTTGTTATGAAACTTGTTTGCATATTAGACAACATGTAACGTTTAATGGAGTGATATATAGTTTGATGGGAATTGACTATCCTTTGGTATATCAAGAATGATGTAAACCATAATAAAGTGCAATCAAATATTATCTATAAAACTAGTGAATGTACTTGTTTCAATCACACAGTCAATGTATATTTATTAATTTGTTTAAATTCCAGCCAGTCATTGTGTAATAAAACTCATCTAGTGCTTTAACCTTTTATGTTCTATTGTATTCCAGGGTGCTACGTGACCACATACAGAAGCTGGCAGATGTGATAAGTCCCAACCACAAAGACCTACGTATTGCCAAGATGTACCATTATGAGTGCCCTTGGCCTGCTGCACAAGCAGAGATAGACATGATCAATGCATATAAGGTATTCACCTCACAAGATTAAAAGATGGGGTCCAGGCAGGAAGGGGTCATACCATAAGAAACTAAACTTAGATTTTCAGGAATGTCTATGTTTCGAGAAACACTATACTCCTGTCTATTTTTGTAACACAAGTTCTCAACACATTTCATTCAGATTTAGTGCATGAAAATTGAATCATTGATAAACCAGGAATCAAAATTTTATGTTTTAATTCTAGACCCCTAAAGACAAACTGAGATGTGTATTACGCTGTTCTTCCACGATAATGAATCTATTGAGCATGGCTAACCCCAAGTCAGTTCCTGCAGCAGATGATTTCATGCCTGTAAGTAGAACCTATACAATTGAAAAACTCTTGAACAAATCGCCATTAAGTTTCAATTACCCTGTTGGGATGTGACAATATGAAGACCTTTGATTACCTAACTTATTTTATGGAAAATATTTTGAACCTGAATATAGAAGAAAATCATTTTAGCTTGGTTTGGGCAAAAAATGATATTGAAGAATAAACCATGGTTCATATCCAGTGAAATGAGCTACAAGTTCTCCAAATCATGAATCTACATCATTGCTTTGAGAAGCCTATCTTAATATTGTTTCACTTAACACTTGTTTACTTACATTCCAGGTACTTATCTATGTTCTAATTAAGGCCAACCCTCCTAGTCTGCTGTCCACTGTCCAATATGTAAACAGTTTTTATGAAAAGCGTCTCGCTGGCGAGGAGCAATATTGGTGGATGCAGTTTACGTCAGCTATAGAATTCATTAAAACAATGGATTATACATCATAGAGTAAAACTATGGGTTATACTTCATAGAGTAAGACTATGGGCCATATTTCATGAGGTAAAACTTTGGGTTTTACTTCATAGAGCGAAAGTGGAATATATACTTCATAGAGCAAAACTGGGATATACTTCAGAGAGCAAAACTATTACTTCATAGAGCAAAACTATGGATTATACACAATAGAGCAAAACTATTGGTTGCACTTTATAGAACCCAGGCTTAATTAAAGCTTTTGGTTATACAAATTTGGAAATAACAAATATGATGCATAGATACATTTATAGGAACTGAATTACACCTCATCCAAACTTTGGATAAGCTTCACAGAACTATGGATTGGAGTTCATTGTGGGAGTATGAACTGTACCTGAACAAAATTGGATTAATTAATGTATAATCGTGACTGTCAGCGGAACAGTGTTTCACTTGGGAGGTGTTCCACTTACATAGGTTAATGTTACATTAAATGAATGGATACACCAATTTTAGAGATGTCCCTCTTTACAAATTTTACTGTTTACTGAAACATGCAAGCCTTGTCATAAAGTGTTAAATGCTCTTTGCCATGTAGTTTGTTATTGTGTCATTGAAGAACAATTATTGTGTTATGCAAAATTGAAAGAAATGTTATTTGTATTCTATGTTACAAGTAACCTATGTTATTTGTATTCTCTGTTAGGAAGCTATGTTATTTGTAATGATGTTATGAATAAGCTATGTTATTTGTAGTCCATGTTACAAGAAACCAATGTTATTTGTATTTGATGTTACGAATAAGCTATGTTTTTTGTATTCCATGTTACAAGTAACTTATGTTATTTGTATTTGATGTTACAAGTAAGCTACACTAAACTGTTTTAGTTTAGTTATGTTAGTCTCTTAAAATACATTATGTGGAATTGTCTGACTTGTATTGGTATCAGAGGATTGATAAGAAAATCCCCTCCATGTCCATAATTGACTCCATCATCCATAATGAATCTATGTTCTAGAAGTCAGAGAGAGATGTATGTGATACAAGTCCATTATAAGAATTTAAAAAAAAGAATTTCAATTTTAAAGATTCAATGCATAATGAGTATTCTTTTAGGACAAGATTGAAACTTAAGAGCTTTAGAAATAACAATTATATATGAGCAAAAAGGAACAAATCAACGCATAATATTTATGTAAATATACTTTGTAAAATGTTTTAGAAAGTACAATTATTAATAGGTTGATCTCGTTTTATGTTTAATATTGAAATCAGGGAAATGGAAAAATATGAATGGACAAGATATGTTATATTGTTAAAAATTATTCAGAGTTATGTCGAAGAGAAACAAGATTTTTTTTATATTAATCTGGAGTTCTTCTTCACTTACATCATGACTAATTTCAATATCTGTAGGCTAGCTACATCAATGTTGTATCGAGACAATTGAATTTTATAGTTCAGAATATTTTCAAAAAAATTCTTCCTAGATTTATATAAATTGAAAAGTGCAGCATTCAAAACCTACCTGATACCATGTGATGCATTACAACAAACATTGATAGTACCTCAGTTGAAATACTCCATTCTAATTGGTCAGAGGACAGTCAATAGTTTTTACTATGCATTTACAGTTAATACTATATCTAGTATTGCACTATAGATATGTATTAATGCTATATATACATTACAATATTAGATAGTAGTGTTTTAGGATGATTCCTCATCATGACATCATTATAATGAATTACGGGGAAAAGTTTAAAGAATATGATGAATTAGTATGTGTGTCTTTATTAAGCTTTACTTTTTATTTTTTCATACCAATAGAACAATTGGAGACATTCTCTTCGAATTTACACCCCTCCATTCTAACATTTACCTGCAATCAGGAATTCTAGTTTTGATGTATAACTCTAATAACCACCCTCTAGATAGGACAGTGATTGTATACAGAATTTATAGGTTGGGATATTCAACCAAGCACTATACCTTGTGCCCTCCATACTAAAGTATGTTCTAACATATGTGCCAAATTGTGTTCTGTTCTATTTAATACTCTCTCATTGTCTCTCTTATCAATTGTGCATCTCGCAATCAACCTATAGAGTCCTTTACTTTCAGCATACTAGTAGCTCTGCTGGTATTTAGCAATTGAGAGACTTATTGTTCGTTTCTACTAGGCAACTTGGTACCTTTTATTTTAGATTTACTAAGTCACTGAGCAGGTTATCTGATGAATGTTTAATCTGACCGTGCCAAATGTATATAAAATTTGACATGAATCTTTATGAGATAATTCCATTTCTACATTTAAGTCCTTCAATGTGTTGAATATTTCTTTAAGATATATTTTTTCAGTTTTTTGGCAAATGTGTCGTTGACATTTGTTCAATCCATGATGAAAGAACACGTTTATTCATTATTCATTATTGTGACTGCTTCTATTTGATAATATGATGTAAGAAGTCCTACACAATGGTGGAGGCTTTATAAAAATTATTATCAAGAAGTTAATATACTTCTGAATTTTAGTGTGATAAAAAAAGATTGACCATATAACTTTATACTGTGTACATGAACAGAAATTAATATATCTGTATTATAAAGGCTTACATAAAGGCTTAATGAGTGTGTAAGAAAATAATGAAAGTGACTTTGAATACAAGTCTGTAATTATGGAGAGAGTATATGAAAAAAATAAATATGATCATTCTATGATTATCAATATGTTGCGAGTTATTTATTATCCCATCAAATGGAGTTCGGAGAGATGTAGGGAACACGTCCGTCTGTTCGTACGCCTCTCAGTACTCCTTCCGTCTATCCGTCTGTCTGGTCGATAACTCAAATACTATTGGCCCGAATCTGTTCATATTTTGCACACATATACCATATGGAGGTAGAAGTGAAAGCCGATTATCAAAATGGCCACTCATTTAAAAAAGGCATCCAACTTGAAAAATGGTGGCCTTTAAACGCTATTTTACGATTTTGCTGTAACTTAGTAATTATTGGAGCGATTTTGTGAATATTATAAGCATGGCACACTCTCTAATGACACTTTTGGTAGGAGGCAGCCATTTTGAAAAATGGCCACCATTTTGAAGTTTTTGTACTATTGTACTGTAATGGATGCTACAGAAACTATAGTTATGGAAGTTCCCCCACTTTGCTTTAGGAAATGGGAGACAATAATAAAGAATGAGATCCTCTTGGTTTTTATTTCTACAGGTGTTTAATTAAGCCAAGAGTGAATCTACATACGTTTTGAAGTTTGGTTTATCATAAATGCAGCTCTCATAATGTGAATCAAAGTAACAGGCATTTTGATCGAGTTGCACTTTCTTGGGCCACCCTGTACATCAACTAGACAACAGCAACGCCAAAACTAGCAAGTCCCATTGACCAGCCATGGCTGGCATTTTTACAAAAGAAGAATATAGCTCACTAAAGCCAAATTGTCATCAGAAAGTGTAATATGCTTCTTATTAGGCACATAAATAATTTCAACAAACTCGCAAACAGGTACATGTCAATGGGAGCCATTTTGAAAAATGGCGGCCTAAGTGCCAAAATTTCATAAGACAGTGTGCCATGCTTATGTATTGTGTTGTATATTGTTTACCACCAATAAATGTGAGCAATACCTCTTGGGTATATCCCGTATATATACGGTCGTAATTAACGTAATTAGCATGGAAGATAGACCCAGAAACCCCTCCTCAGAGCAGCCCTGTGTTCTTTTATGTGCGCCCATACATAGACATACAAGTACACACCACAGAGTTGTGGACTTTCCCCCATGTTAAAACAGAATTACATAAGGTACATACATTGTAACAAAAGTTGAAATCATTGGCCATGGGATTATACATTACACTTAATCTTAGCATGGAGCATGATCTTTGGAAATATGACCCAAAATTAATACTGTGCAGTAAATTTCAGTTTGTTGAGAATGATCCAGTTCTGAGTTTGATATAAATGATTCCAACTGCTAATTCATGAAAAATGTAGTGAAAAAATCATATATTTGACAATGGAACTGTTAAAAGATCTCAATACTTGCACAAATATGGCACAAATTAGTAAAAACGCGGGTTTTCCAGTTTTGCACTGATTGCACTAAGATGACCTCTGAACTCGTAGTAAACATTGTAGTATAATAGATGTCACTGTAGTATTTCATTCATAAAAATATGATGACGTCACATTTTCTATCCCACAATGCATCCGTTGCTAACACAGCCATTGGTGTTGTTTTAGCAACCGCCAGCCGATCAACATTCCAGTATACGAAGCAATACAGACATAGCAACATGGCGAATGATTTAGCTTACAAAACGAACGATATTTTCAAGACAAGTACTGGTGTTGGACACCATTTCAGACCCGGATATTATTTCCCCAGTGCATCTTTCCAGGTAAGCAAACTGTGAGGTGTTTTTAGAACTAAAAAAGACTAGATTTATGCAGATAAAAACTTGCAATTTTAAAGCATGTATTTGTACTTTGCACAGGGTGTGTTATGGCGACACCTGTACATTGAATCTGTAATATCAGATGTTTGATGCCATCTTCAAGTAAAATACATTGCAGGAACTTTTATTTGCATGAGAAAGTTTAGTAATCTGCAGAGATTTAATATTTTACTTGTACTTTCCAGACTCTTATCAGAGAACCATTGCCACCTGGCCTCGCCAAGAAGGATGAAGTCCCAAATGACGAGAAATATCCCACTACAACTGGCAAAGTGCACGACAGAAAATTTCCCAACCCTACTGGTATATATGGCAATGATTACGGAATACACAAAAAGGCACCTGGGAGCTGGAAAGTGCATTACGTCAAGGATTTGTCAGAGAAGCTGGGCAAAGGAGGTTGGAGGAAGCCACTCACTATGGGCAATCAATCTAGTGAAATGATGGACAAATATAAAGCAGAACCTGGTATAAAAATGGATTTTGAATTCGACCCGAGACCCCAGGATTTTATTCTGAAAAACCACCACAAGAATGGACCATCTAAGGTTAGTATTTCTTTTGTCTAGTCTTTTTTCAAGTCCCTGGACCCCCTCCCCTTATTATACATCACCTTGTATGTAGTGAGGGAGGGGGAGTCACAAGGACTTGTAGCTTTCTTTTGTTCTTTTTAAATTATAATTCACTAGTATTGGAATCAATATAGATAGCAGAGTATACATCACAATACAAATAATAAAAAACATGTACATCAAAGAATTATAAACAAATTATATAATTTCTCACTTCTTTTTACAGCAAATGGTACCATCGACACAAAATGACAAACTTAGAGGAAAAACATTTATGCCCAAAGATAAAGGAGTCCTGAACTTACATGATGACATGTACCTTACTACAACCAATAAAGATCATAGGCCCTTTAACCCAAGGGAACTTAAGGGCTACAGCAAGAAAGATGTGCCTACATACTGGGAATGTGAGGAATACCCTAAGGCATGGGGACATGGATTAAAGCATAAGTAAGTATACTTAATGTATGATTGCTAGAATACCAGTATTCTGATTGGTTATTGTAGTGCCATGTGATCAAAATACATGTACCACAATATATTTCACATCTTGTACTAGGGGCTAATTTTATGAGAAAACATATTGTATGAGGCAATTCAAACATAACCTTTTCAATCTATAAAATAGTACTTTTCTCAAAAATTACCATTGAAGGACAATCTAATCTTGTACTTAGTACACTTCAATTAAATAACAAACTCTTTTTATTTTACAGTCCACTACCAAAAGACTCAGTTCCTAGAGAGCGTCCTCCCATGAGAGATACAATGGTGTTCCCCTCAGCAACCAGGATACCACGTCTTCCAAACTCAATGAAGCCAGTTCCTCATTCCGGCCTGAAGACGCTACAGAAAGATTCTTACATGAAACCCTCAGATGTCAAAGCTCGTGATATCTTCTTTTGTCCAGTTGAAACACCATACAGTCTACCAAGTAAGTATATTCATACATCATTTGTTTGACACAGTTAGATATTTTAGTTGACTTAGCTATTTTCATGTTTTTTTTATATTTTCGACTTTTCAATGTCATTTTTTGTGATGTTAATAGCAAAGTTGTCCTTGGTGACACAATCAGTGCTTTATAAAGGCCATCCTTTAGTAACTGATTTTGTCTGAAATTATTAATGAAAATCTATTAATTGATCAAATGATTAATTTTATTTAATTGTGTGTTTCAGACGCAGGTCCCAAGTCTATTATGACATCACCAGGAATGTACAAAACTGAATACACCAATGTGGGCAGTGGTGCACCTATAACTGTGTAGCACCATATATATCACCAGTCACCCCTCATCGCACCAGTCACCCTGCATAGTATCATCTATCATCACCATTGTTACGAGTCAGAGACAGGAGAAAATAATCTACGAGTTTATGCAGTTTAATTAAACATTAGTCATTTGTATGCATGACTGTACATGTTTGTTGACCAAAAAACAAACAGCTGAAACATTTGATGAACTTACTCCAGTGAAATCAATCAATCACAATTGGATTATTTGACAGTATTTACATTGCTCAAATTTAGTATTATAGTGAATTTAGTGTCCAACTGAATTTGAAATTTTTAGATTACAATTCAGAATATAATGTTTTGCTAGTTTGCCAGATCTGTATTTTCGAAATCCTTTTTGTAAAATAAGGAAACACACAGTGTGGCAAAAAGTTGTCAAAAACTTGAAATAATGGTAACCCTTTAAAATCAATTTTGTAAATTACACATTAACTTTTTAAATTTAAATGGTAATTTATATGCTTTAAGGGGATTATCTAAACTACCCTGCCAATGCCATAGATGTACATTTTGTGAAAACAGGAATCATTTGTGTTGATTGTAAAATTGTAAAACACATTTTTGTAGAACAATCATTTTGTCACACCCAAAGTATTGGATTACAATCAGAACAAAAACCTAGTCAAATTGTTCAACAATATGTGCAATAGTAGCCAATGTTTAGTTCATAAAAAAACTGCACAATTGTTTAAATGGATAATAACAGCATGAAACATGTAAATAAATTGTAAATAGTAATGTATATAACAATTTTATACAATGAGAAGTATTATAAATAAAAGACAAAAACATATTTCTCTATTTTGTCACATTTATTGATTACCTATCCAGAGGATCTGCACGAGATAAAATCCAATTTACAGTGAATTACACTGAAACTAGTTCACATTTAAATCAAAGATATGACTAGCATGCCTGTTATCAATATATTGATATTGTAATTTCATTTTAATTTATGCAGCCATTAATTGTATTTTAGAGAGAAATTTCATGATCAAGTTCTTTTAATCCACTTCCAAAGGATCCAGATTCATCAGAACTTTTGAAACGAAAAAAAAATGATCAGGCTTATCATGAATAAATAAGTCATCAACTGATTGGTTTGGCCTCTCATCCTAAATGTCCAAAGTTGTCATTTATCTAAGTCCTGTTTCAAGCTTTCATATCTGAGATTAAGCAACCACTTTTCTACAAGTTCCTGAGTGTTAGAATCCCTCTCTTCTACAAATGGTCGCTTCTCCTCTATTTCACCCAATAACCTACAAAGGCACAAATGTAGAATTTTATAATAATGGACAACCATACATTTTTTTTATTCTTCAAGTACATTCACACCCCTTGGGGTCAAGTACATGTACAAACAAAAAATTATAGCAATTATAAAGGACGGAAAAAGAAGATATTTACATGTAAAAAAACTACTTAACTATTAGTATTCCTATTAATGATGATGATGCATTGGTGCACTAGAGATATAGCTATTGGTACTGGATGTAAATATATATTTTGCTACATTTATACAGTTTTGATCTTTACCAGACATCAAATAAATAAATAGATTTTCTTGTACTGGCATTTTCATTTTAGACAACATTATACTTCTTTGTTTATTATATTTCGTACAGTGAAGGAGATAGTGTTCTTCATTTTCTATAATTATATTGCATGTTTCGCATTTTCACATATACTCCTCAAAAAAAGTTAAGGACCTCATAGGTTTACATGTTAACCCCCATATTTGTTTAACGACTGTTTTCTAAGCGGGGAACAAAAGAAATCCCAATAAAGAAAATAAATCTGTATCTTGATTCTATTCGCTATAAAGTCTGCAACGTTTCAATGTTATATCTCCATTACATTCTGTCAAAATTTGATATTATAAATGCTGAACATTGACCCCCAACACCTCTTTTTATATTGTCATTTGCACTGTACTTTATATATGTACAGTGCAAATGACAATATAAAAAGAGGTGTTGGGGGTCAATGTTCAGCATTTATAATATGTATGTTTGATGTTAATTTGTTACCTGTCAACTTCAGCCTGCATTTCAGAATAAGTTTTCTCCCCTCTCCTGGTTGCCATTAGCAACTTGTGATTTGGTGAGTTGTCATGGCGATATACCTGCAGTTCTTCTCCAAATGCCACCTCCCTTAGAAGTGATGATAAAAGAAATCATATCATTACAAAGAAACGTTCATTGGTACATTACCTGTTTGAATATAATTGCAGTTAAGGTTTTGTGTGTGGAGTACCCTTCCACTATTTGTTGTTTCTTGTAGACAGATGTTCCTGGCAGAGAGGATCAAATTAACATGGAACTTTGGGATTCTTATGAAAAATGTCACCTATAGAGAGAGGTGTTCCTTAAAGAGAGGTTTCATCAGAGAAGTTTTATGAGATATGAATGAACCTTCAAAATCAATGTAAAAGTCATGAATATTATCAATATCAAAAATAACTAATGTGTAAGGTGTGCCTTATTTGTGAAACATAATCAAGATAAAGAAATTAGAATCACCTAGCATTTTGAAGCAGCCTTGTAACAATGTAGAACATTTTGCATAGTTTAGGGGTGGCAATATCAGATGATGGATCAACATTCTGGCTCTTGACTTTCTCTATGTATCTGGTCCCCTTTGCCCCACATGCATCTCTGAGATATTTCTCCATGCAGTTTCTATAGTAATACAAAACAGAAAAATATTAATGGATGATTTCCCGATAAGCAAGTTCTTCTTTGCAAAAAACGTTCAAATCTACTTAATTCTACAGGGTGTCAAATAAATATGTTCTCCCCCCTTGATTTCAAAAGTAAAAACTTTTGTGCATAAAAGTGCACAACGTTGAGCTAGTCATTTGAAACTTCTTGTAGAGTTGCTGCATGGAGCCTAGTTTTAAGGTGCTAAAGAACAATTCAGATATCAGTCAGACAAAAAAGTTATGCAACATTTTGTGGATGTTAAAACTTGAGGGGGGAACATATTTTTTGACACCCTGTACATACCTGGTACATGCATTGCATGTATAATCAAATTGAATTGAATTACATGAACAGTAAAACCTGTCTAATTTGAACACCACTGGTACCAATCAAAAGAGTTTGTATTGACAGGTGTTCACATTTCAAGTTTTTTAACACTTAAGCCTATTATATATGGAACCCCAAAAATGTGTTCAGATAAACAATAATACTTGTCACTCAACCTACTTTTTCAAAAAATTATTCTTGAGCTTGCAAAAATCTCTCCACCTATCACTGCAGTAATAGATGGCACTGGGGTGAAGAAATAGTGTCTCAATGCAACGAGGATCACCATTGAGAATCAACTCCAGGTAATGATGAACCTCATGTATTGTGTAATCGCTGTTCTCTGTTTCTTTATTCTGAAATGCAATAGGAAATTAAATCATGTCTACAATGTCATTTATTTAATTCATAAGTGGTGCAAAAAATCTTGACCATTGGGCCACACTGTAGGGTATTATGTGGTTAGCTGATTTCAATACAAATGTACTTTATCCCAAACCAGAAGCTTGGATAATAACTTGTTTTTTTTTTGGGGGGGGGGTCAAGATTAACAACTTGTGAGACAAAGACAATCTTTTTGACAAAATTGAGCAATGGTTTGGTAAAATTTCAGGAATTTCAGAAATGTTAGCCCCTTTAAAGAATAAGAGGTCCCTTGAAAAAAGCAGACTATTGTAATGCTATACTCACTTTGATTGTTTGCTGAGGGGGGTTGAAGCCTAAGACGGTAACTGCAGGTGCAGCATAAACTACAAACATATCCATATCACTGTCTTCAGTATGTAGGTTATATCTGGAGAGCAATGGTTTGTTAAAATTTCAGTAATTTCAGAAATGTTAACCCCTTTAAAGAATAAGAGGTCCCTTGAAAAAAGCAGACTATTGTAATGCTATACTCACTTTGATTGTTTGCTGATTTGAACCACTTAAAGACTACTTTTGAGCTCTATTCAATAACAAGCAAGCATACTTAATCAAGAACATTCAGGCCCGTAGCCAGGGGGGGTTCGCAGACTTCGGGCGAACCCCCCCCTGGCCAAAAATTCTTTCAAAATCATGCAGTTTTTCACCATTTTGAGCACTTCTCAAGTGATTTTAGCCATATTTGGGCCAAAATTGTCAAATGTGAACCCCCCCTGGAAATTATTGAAAATTGAACCCCCCCTTGGCAAATCCTGGCTACGGGCTAGTATGTATCCAACAGACTGACTAGAAGTCAGTCTGTTATGATGTACTACTTTCCTGTGGAAATTGCAGTGAAATTTTTTGCACAAAATTATCAATTGGAGGAAACATCTTTTCAATAAAATAAACATTACAAAATTTCAATTAAATAGTAAGGTACAATTAAATGCAATAAAAAGTAACACAGCATATTGTCTAGTGGAAATAAAGCTAGTTGAAGTAACAAATGTGCAAATTAATTTTACCCAATCGGCCATTTTGAATAGCACTCCCTATGTAAACAAATATTTGGAATTACCAAACTTTAACATAGGTGCCTTATAGTCTGAATATAATTCAGACTAAATAGGATATAGTCTAGGCTACGGGCCTGACATTGTATATGATTTTCCTGTGCTAAATTTTTTTTTATCAAAACATTTGTACAGTACAATATAGGACAGTACATGTATGTACTAGTTATTTTCCCTATCTTAATAATGTATCTGCAAGACTTATTATATAGAAAATGATGAATGTTGACATGTACTTACCTTTGACTGCCAAATGCACAAGCAAGTAGCACCTCTCCCATATGAGAAACCTTTTTCACCAAACCTTCCCAAACAGCTTCTATATTTTCAGGCTTGTCAACATCATAAAATGCTGGAGGTGCTTTAGCGAGCACAAGTTCAGCTTTCTTTGCTTGTTTTTCAGTTAATGTCTTCATATGGTTATCTATTAATGTGCATAGTTCAACTCCTGTATTTTGTGAAATTTCCTGAATGTTTCTGGCCTTGTTAACAGGTGAGTCAACTCCAGGATCAGTTTGTAAATGAGCAGTTTTTGAGAATGGCAAACATTGTTCTCCAAAAGTTGGAAAGAAAACAGTGATCCATTTGACTGTAAATCTATGCCACTTAGTCAATTGTACATGTACATTAGATGAACATTTTGTATTGGAGGTTTCTGGTACAGTCAGATCGCATTCTCTTGTTAAATTTTCCGCTATATTTTCCTGGTTGTCTACAGATCCAGGAGGTGATGTCATTTTAGCATATCCATGCCAACCATGTTGGTTGTTTACACTAAATATTAGGATGATGTTGCCTTGGTGATAGGCGGAAGTAAGGACATCTTTGGGTTGAGGTGGTTGAGTTCTATCAGAACATGCCCAGATTCCTGTTTTTGTACATGTCTTTAATCCCTCAAAATTTACACTTTTGGTAATAAAATACCTTGTGTTTTCTCCTCCAGAAGCCATGGACACTGAAAAAAGTAAAATCAACGATAGGCTACAAATAAGCTCTGGGTATTTGTTACAGACCATTTTTATATAATCCGATGATTTCAGTCTCATATCGGCTAATTATTCATCTGCTACAGACTCGCGAGACCACAAGCCCAGGAGTTCAAGAGTTCACCCCCCCCTCACTACCATAGGAAAAGGAACATAGCGAGTGGGTGGAGGTTGAATTCTAGTTCATGGGCACGCATGAAATGAAACTAAAACAGAAATACTGAAACTCTGTATCCCTGACTTATTATTGAAAGTATCAGCTGACCTGTTGTTTCTGTGCTGAGAAACCCGCATAAATGTGGGTTGATTTTTGAAAAATCAATCCCACACAGAGTTACTTTTATCAGGTGTTCTTGAAGCTAAGAAATTATAAATCAACTGTCATCCATTGTTAAAATGACAATTCCACCTACCGTTTCTTTTTAATAAGTATCTACACTGTTGTTATGTTTAAATTACACCATACACAATGAAAAAAGGAAGATTGCACAAACTTTGCAAAAATATTGGTAGAGGTTCTATGTAAGCAGTCACGACACTTAGAGCATTTTCCCATTTAGGACACCCATGGAAATTCTCCTTGTGTCCACTACAAATTTGGGAATTCTCATTACATATACTCAAACTTTATTTCTACATTTCACATGCAAGCCACATCAATTCATATGTAGTTTCCTCTTGTGTAATTCCACGAACACTATGACACACCATTTGTCTCTAAGCTCAATGTCCAACATGTGTCAGGTACCTATACACATCGTGACCGATGCAAGCAGTCACGAAAATTCAACAAATCTCGTCCACATCAGTTATGCCTGTGAAATCTCCTCCACACGTGCGCACGTATACGTAGTACTAACTCCCTTACATGCGCGAATCTCGCCCACATCCGTTTTGCCTGTGTATTCTCCTCTACACATGCACGTAGTACTTACTAATTCACCCTAATTCCCCTGTTTCACATCTTCGCACAGATTGGTGGGGTAAACGGGGGTACGGGGAAACGGGGGTACATACTCATGCATTTACATATCTCCTATACACTTCATCCTACTATATTACGTACCGTGGTTGGCGGGGTAAACGGGGTAGATACTCTGACATGTATTTACATATCTCCTATACACTTCATCCTACTATACGTATCGTGGCTGGCGGGGTAAACGGGGTACATACATGTACTTCACATGTATTTACATATCTCCTATACACTTCATCCTACTATAAGTCATGTAAGTACCGTGGTTGGCGGGGTAAACGGGGTAGATACTCTGACATGTATTTACATATCTCCTATACACTTCATCCTACTATACGTACCGTGGCTGGCGGGGTAAACGGGGTACATACTTCACATGTATTTACATATCTCCTATACACTTCATCCTACTATACGTACCGTGGCTGGCGGGGTAAACGGGGTACATACTTCACATGTATTTACATATCTCCTATACACTTCATCCTACTATACGTACCGTGGCTGGCGGGGTAAACGGGGTACATACTTCACATGTATTTACATATCTCCTATACACTTCATCCTACTATATTACGTACCGTGGTTGGTGGGGTAAACGGGGTAGATACTCTCACATGTATTTACATATCTCCTATACACTTCATCCTACTATATTAGGTACCGTGGTTGGTGGGGTAAACGGGGTAGATACTCTCACATGTATTTACCCATCTCCCATACACTTCATCCTACTATACGTACCGTGGCTGGCGGGGTAAACGGGGTACATACTTCACATGTATTTACATATCTCCTATACACTTCATCCTACTATATTACGTACCGTGGTTGGTGGGGTAAACGGGGTAGATACTCTCACATGTATTTACCCATCTACCATACACTTCATCCTACTATACGTACCGTGGCTGGCGGGGTAATCGGGGTACATACTTCACATGTATTTACATATCTCCCATACACTTCACACTCAAAGCCACTTAAGTGTGAAATAGATTTTGTTAAAAAGTGAAAAAAATTCTAAAATGTTTTTTCAAATAGACATATAGTATATATCTGTATACAATTGTACATTTGTTACCCAAGGCATTTAAGTAAACTCCAAGGGAAATTGGCGAATTTTCAAATTGAAATTAGGGTCCGTCTCAAACATGTCGATCAAAAACAGGAATATTTTTTAATGTATCGTCGGGAAATAATTATTCTTCGGAAAAAGATTTACATCAAGAGCACGATTACAGTAGCATTAACCTTCAAGAATTATTACAAAGGGCAACACATTTTCATTCATTGGCGAAACAAATAAAAAAATTCGGAGATTTGGTTGAAGTTTTTGACATTGAATCATTACCCTTGATAGATACAGAATTTTTGAAATTGTCAAGATCTGCTAATTCAAGAAACCATGATGAAAACAGGCTATCAAATAATATAAAAGCCTTTGGGTTTGAACGTATACGTGTTCAGGGAGATGGAAATTGTTTTCATCATGCGATCGCAAATATTATTAAATTGCATTGTTACTTGAGCAGGGTGAATCACATATTCAAGATCATCTAAATAGATATATATTGACACAGATAAGTTTTATTGAAAATATCCAAAACTTCTAATTGTGAATCTTAAAACATGTTTGTAAATTAAAATAATGATGAAGGAAAATATGATATTTATTTGATATATGCAGAGAATTTGAAGTTTCAAAACAGCAATATTTACACATAAACCAAATGACCAATGGGCTAGTTGTAGAGAACAACCTAGTATTTAACTGCCATCTATACGAGTCCTGGCTCCCATTATGAACATAACAATAAATACGTCCTCACCAACAAAATTTAATAAATAATATTCAAGATGTGTCAGTTTTTAACGTCATTCTGGTAAAAATAAAAAATGGAAATGAACTGCACTTTTAATCAATGAAATGTTAACGCATGGCGCACAACGCAAGGTTACTAGGAATACATTGGTAAAAGGTGCATTTTATAAGAATAATATCAACATTCTTCATAACAATTAAATTTATTACCATTCTTAATAAACATAGTTACACATACGCTTCATTCACTTTAGTAAGTACCCAATATTCAAGAAATGTTTTTTACTAGTTATTATTACAAATACACAGGCAAGGCTTTATGTAGATGTATCTGTGAAATGACTATATCACAACCAGACAGGATTATTTATTAAAAACCAATTAAATAAATGTCCATACTTTATATATTATTTGG
This sequence comes from Owenia fusiformis, assembly GCA_903813345.2. Classification (NCBI taxonomy): domain Eukaryota; kingdom Metazoa; phylum Annelida; class Polychaeta; order Sabellida; family Oweniidae; genus Owenia; species Owenia fusiformis. Next base: position 29,609,485 of record CAIIXF020000006.1, on the reverse strand, counting down.
GAGTCAAACCAAAACCAAAAAATGTAAGTTTTTTAGTGTACATCCACACAACTAATGCAACATTGTGTAAACAAATCATTTAATATGGATAAGATATACATAAGGATATGTACCCTGTTAACCCCGCTTCCCAGGTTATGTATAAGTGCCTGACACAGTGTAGCAATGTACAGTGTTTATGTATACATGTAGGAGCTTGAAACAATGTAGTAACTAATATATTCTATGTAACATGTAAAGGTATGTACCCCGCTTACCCCGCTTACCCCATGGTATGTGTAGGAGCTGTCTCACAGTGTAGCAATGTAGAGAATACATGTAAGGGTATGTACCCCGCTTAAACCCGCTTACCCCATGGTATGTGTAGGAGCTGTCTCACAGTGTAGCAATGTAGAGAATACATGTAAAGGTATGCACCCCGCTTACCCCGCTTAACCCACCTCCATGGCATGTGTAGAAGCTGCCTCACAGTGTAGCAATGTAGAGAATACATGTAAAGGTATGTACCCCGTTTACCCCGCTTTCCAGCCTATGTATAGGTGCTTGACACAGTGTAGCAATGTGTAGCAATGTAGAGTATACATGTAAAGGTATGCACCCCGCTTACCCCGCTTACCCCGCTTACCCCACTCCCATGGTATGTGTAGAAGCTGCCTCACAGTGTAGCAATGTAGAGAATACATGTAAAGGTATGTACCCCGCTTACCCCGCTTTCCAGCCTATGTATAGGTGCTTGACACAGTGTAGCAATGTGTAGCAATGTAGAGTATACATGTAAAGGTATGCACCCCGCTTACCCCGCTTACCCCACCTCCATGGTATGTGTAGAAGCTGCCTCACAGTGTAGCAATGTAGAGAATACATGTAAAGGTATGTACCCCGCTTACCCCGCTTTCCAGCCTATGTATAGGTGCTGGACACAGTGTAGCAATGTGTAGCAATGTAGAGTATACATGTAAAGGTATGCACCCCGCTTACCCCGCTTACCCCACCTCCATGGTATGTGTAGAAGCTGCCTCACAGTGTAGCAATGTAGAGAATACATGTAAAGGTATGTACCCCGCTTACCCCGCTTTCCAGCCTATGTATAGGTGCTGGACACAGTGTAGCAATGTAGAGTATACATGTAAAGGTATGCACCCCGCTTACCCCACCTCCATGGTATGTGTAGAAGCTACCTCACAGTGTAGCAATGTAGAGAATACATGTAAAGGTATGTACCCCGCTTACCCCGCTTTCCAGCCTATGTATAGGTGCTTGACACAGTTTAGCAATGTAGAGTATACATGTAAAGGTATGCACCCTGCTTACCCCGCTTACCCCACCTCCATGGTATGTGTAGAAGCTGCCTCACAGTGTAGCAATGTAGAGAATACATGTAAAGGTATGTACCCCGCTTACCCCGCTTTCCAGCCTATGTATAGGTGCTTGACACAGTGTAGCAATGTGTAACAATGTAGAGTATACATGTAAAGGTATGCACCCCGCTTACCCCGCTTACCCCGCTTACCCCACCTCCATGGTATGTGTAGAAGCTACCTCACAGTGTAGCAATGTAGAGTATACAGGTAAGGATATGTACCCCGTTTACCCCGCTTTCCAGCCTATGTATAGGTGCTTGACACAGTGTAGCTATGTGTAGCAATGTACAGTATACATGTTGCATGGTTAGAAATGGCTAAGTGCCGTGACATTTTAGCTCGTGACTGCTTACATGGAACCGCAGCCAAAATATTGTTATGTTATCTCCAATTTGAAGATCCTTTCATGAGTCACCACATATACATAGACCTGTCAATCATTCCTATGAACCAATCAGACGTCTTTATTTTCCCGGGAAAATATTTCCTTTAAGAAAAACCGAGTCTCTGTTTTATAATCCGATATAGCCAGATAAAAATTGATATACTTTTGTATCATCTTACTCTATTTATTAAAACCGTGCGTTGATTGAGTAACAATTGATATTTGAGCCTTAGAGTACAAGTTGGTCTTCTAAAGCTAGAAGCTAGCTAAAGCTTGTGCAGTCAAGATCAATACAATCGTGGAGAAATAGAAATAAGTTAAATTTTTGTTCTAGGTTTAAAGCTGAACTTCTAAAAATGTTACAATTTTGGTAAACATTACATGTCAATGTCATTTAAAACGTCCAAATGTTCCTATTTTATGATACTTTCTTTTACCATTGCAATGTGGGGGTTTCGTGCTAAAGATATAGAGATAGACATTTTATGACTAGCAATTTTTAAAAGTTCATGTGTGTGGGCTGCTATTGATGTTTTTTGACAATGGAACTAGTCTGAATTTTGTTGAATTTAATGAAATATGAGAATAAAGAGGTACAGATCTCAGATAAAACAAAAATGTTGTCAATTTTCAGAAGATTATCATACAACAGAATATAAGAACAAAATAAATATTTTTTTGTACATCAAAATGTTACGATTTATTTATTATTGCATAATTACATTATGCATGCATTTTTATAACATACAGTACATGTATTTAAAATCTAAAAATATTTTCAACATTTAATATCTATGTTATGACAAAATACACCAGCCCAAAATAAGTTATAGTTAGTTTTAAAAAATAGTAAATTCAATTGCAGTATTCAATTGAAAGTGACATGATTTGATATATATATTGGCAGAAACGATATTGGCATTTGAATTAATAAAATACATACAATGTCAATGTTTTAACATTCAAATGACAAATCAAAGTCAATCTCAATAGTGATTTTATACATACAAAGTCATTATAATTTGGCATCAATGTATTCATTTAATTCATACTACTTTCCAAAAAAACTGATTTATAAATTAAATCATGAAATTTAAATTAAATGTAACATTCTCTATACTAATGATGACAATTTGTTTTGGGGATTGAATTGCAAAATCAGCAAAAAACATACAAAAAATCAAAAAGGAAATATAAAATCTTGAATTTTTAACAAAAATGCCATGCAATTTTATATCAAGATTTGAACATGCACCTTCGTCTTCAAGACTCATAAAACAAGCATTAAATGTAAAATGTAGGCATACGAGTACATACATAGTACATGTACATGTATTATAAATAAACATTCCATCAATACAGTTCAAATTAAGTACACCAAAACCAGGACTGAAATTACGGTAGGATAAATGCATCGAATATGAATACAATCATATAAAATGTAACAATATACATGTACAAACTGACTAATGAGTTATCTACATTTTTACTTAAAAAATCTTACCATTGAACAACCATTTAACATGGTTTATAAACAACCATGTAAAAAACCATGTCATGGTTGTTGCCCATTATTGAAAATTAAAATGAATTTTGAAATTATGCCTTATGCCTAAATTAATCCCAAATGGTGTGACATAACATTCAATTGGTGTGAATTTAGAACTAAATGGTGAGGACTTTAACATTTCTGAATGAAATGAGTAACTTAAGGCTCTTCTTTATTCTCTAGAGATACAATAAATTATACGGAGGCACTTCTGTTTTAATTCACAAATGACAGCATACAAATATTGTAACGCAATACACCATGCCAGTATTTCAATGTATTATCATTATTATAGTATAAGGTAAGTACTGCTGTAACTTGGCATACAGTAGACTCAGAAGGAAATTATTATCCAATGCACACAAAATCATAAAGTTCATTAATTCTGACTAAACCCCATCTCCATATAAAGTGAACATGGATTTCAAGTTAGTTTGTTAAAAATCAATGTTAACGAATGAAAATAGTTATTATGGGATTTGTACAGATTCTAACAAAATCATGCACTAGTAGTAAATCTCATTACATAGTTGGGTCTACAACACTGTTTTTATCTGTTCCTTTATTCATGTTAAATACAAGACCTCTATACTGTCCATATTTATAATATATAAAGATCTAACATTCAGGGAACTGATGTACTTGGAACAGTCATTTCTTTTTCCCTCCAACAGCTAATATTGCTATAAGGTAGGCCACTATAATCTGAGCGAGGCCTGTTATACAAAAAATATTTCATTTTTAAATTTTGTAATATTCAATTGTAAATTGTCAACAATTTTGGCTGTAGCTATGGAAAAATCATGAACAAGGCAGTGTCATCACCTGCCATTTGTTACAGATTCCCAGCACTGACTGCCGTCACAAAAAGTTGTAAACTATAACAATATGTCACCACTTGTGTGCATGTTGCCTTGCAGATTGAAATCATGCACAAAGCAATCAAAAGTTGTCCTACAAGGCCCACCTTAAAGTGCCCGATAACGTATAAAATGCGCATGCGTCCAGGTGTTGATAAACTATAAATAGCGAAAATCCAGGGTTTGTCACCACAAGGTAAGCCAGGACGTGTTGAGAGAACAGCTAGTGTTGATATTGAATTTATATGTAGCCAGATAAGTTTCCTTATTGAAATTACATATGGTTATTAGCAATACTTTGTAGGTGCTAAATAATAAAATATTTAGAGTATATATGAGAGAAATTGGTCATTTCGAACCTGTTGAAAAGTTTGTGGCTCTCGGCTACACCGGGGAATTTACTTCCATGAGTACACACATAAATGTGGGGTTCCCCAAGAGGTACGCGACAAGGTGACCTGGCATCAAATGTGCGACTAAATGCTACTATCGAGAAGATAAAATAACGAATACGACAATAAGTTATTGCATGTGTCAATTCCTTGCCTTCATCTCACTGAAGTATTTTGAAGTGAAAATAGGATTTTTGTTTTGATACATGGATTCAGATGAACGTAACTTTATTCTGACAACTAATCAAAACTGAACAAAATTGATTGTACGTAACAGACAATTTATTGTTTTACAATGTTTTGATTGGCTAAACGAATGAAACCAACAAATTATGACATGTAAAATGACAATTTTGAAATGTAAAATTTAAAAGTGACAAACACAACCTCCCTATCCACTCTTTGGGAGCCCTAGTAAATTAGTAATATGTACATGCAGCAGTGGTAGTGTGCAGCTTATTATCACACTACGCTTTGTATTCTAAAGCCTGTTGTTTGTAATTACACTGTTCACTCAACGTATGTTTTGTGTGTGGGCAGTCAACGATAATCATTGTTTTATCCCGGTTATATGACCTCGGCAATTATAACAAAACCGTACTAAACGAAAAAAACGCAAATAAGAGAAAGCTTTCACACACATATAAAAAATGAACTAGTCTAATCCGCCAGTATAAACTCTGTGCTATACGTAGCCGGGTCAGGCGCACACTTTAACTATTTGATCGACATAATGCTGTCATTGACACTGAGTGGAATTCATGTTAAATGCAAGCATATTTTAAGCATAGGAATGCATACAAAAAATATCATAGCAGGAATATCTAAATTCTATGTTGAGATATGGTATCCATCCATAAATTCCAAGCGCAAAACATCACTCAGGGGTATCCATTTCAAATTATGCAACAGTGATTTCCTGGTCTAGATGTAGAGGTCGAAAAATGCCAGCACTAGTCCTGTCATGATGACTGTCCAGACAAACATTGCATGGTTTATGTTTGCCGTCAAGTTGCGTAGATATTTTAGTATTTTTGTGAGCAATGATGTGGAAGACTGTTCCTTTGATTTATTCTGCAACAAAAGAAACAAAACCATATATAATATAAATTATTCTCTTACTTTTCATTTTACAGGCAGAATAAAATAAACAACAATATAACATCAATGAATGTCTCTTCAACTTCAGCAAGTTAATTTCAAAAATTCAAACAACACACAAGGTAACTAATACCGCAGTCACATTTGATCTATGGCAACCACATGGAAGTCGTAGCTTCCCAAAATCAAGAGAAATATGCAGCATAAAATGTAGAGGGATAAGCAGTACGATGTAGATTTTCTATATCTATTTGTTAAAGCCTCAGTCACATTTGATCTACGGCAACCATATGGCAGTCGTAGCTTCCCAAAATCGAGAGAAATATGCAGCATAAAATATAGGGGGATAAGCAGAGCTATGTAGATTTTCTATATCTATTGTGTGAAGCTACGGGCGCTGTACACCTGTCATAGAGCAAATGTGACTGAGGCTTTAGTATCAAAACTACAGGTCCAGTATGATTTGTCATTAAGCATACCTCAATAATTTTGAAATGCTTTAAATGTTGCTGCAGTAATGGGTTGGTCTTTGATACAATTGGAAGGTATTCATCTTGTTTCTCCCTTTTCCACCAGGCAGTTCTTGAGTACCTGAAAAACAAATTACGAAGTTTGACTGAGATAATATTACCCACTCTATGTCTATTACAAGTAACTGTATCTTCTTAAATATGCAGACATTGGCCAACCTATGTATAAAAGTTAACACAAAATGAAACTTTTCTCTAATGCACGATGCCTTACATATTTTGAACCATTGGGACTTTTGTATCAAAGTCATTCACGACTCGATATCAAATACAGTAACACCTGTGTAAGTGGAACATTTGTAACTCTTTAAAGCATTTCACTTGGGAGGTGTTCCACCTACAAAGGTTTATATAACATTATTGTGTCTTAAAGCAGTTGTCATGGGACTATGAAAAGTGTTCCTCTTTCACACGTGTTCCACTCACAGAGACATTCCACTTAACAGGTTTAAGTATACATGTAATGGATAAATACCTTGGGCTGTCCTCATCTGTGCTGGTAAAGTGATAGTGGTGGAGATGTGCCTTTATGAACTTTGGTGGATGGTGTGGAAATGGATTGGTCTGCAGTAGGGATACCACTGAAATGAAATAATCAGATTTTAATTGTACCAAAATTGAAACTGTTAATCTGAATGAATTTACAGATACTTTACTTGTCTGTGGACTCTAGTAGCACATTTTATCATCCATATAGTAGCTAGAAATAATAACAACTAGTTAACCTACCTTCACGCTGATTAGTGAGCAATCTGTATACGAGATTCACAAACCATGGGTTGTGTTGTGTGGTTCCTAGAGCTGCAAACCACATCTGCCAGTCAAGACGGGGTTGATGAGGAGCTGGAGTATAGATGTTACATCGAAACAATTAGTGAAATATTTCAGAGGTCTTAGAAAAAATGAAAATTGACTTATCAGCAAATAACATTTTACTATTTTTCAAGCAAAAGTTGAAACAGCTATGTATTGATTCCTACCTGTTATTAGCGATATTTGCATTTGAAGTCTACAATTTTTCAATATTTCATAATTTCCCATGTTAATTTCTGGAGGGCACAGTGTGCTTTTTAGCGAGAATATGGTAAACTCTATGTAATTTTGACCATTATTTTGTTAAAACCTAAATAGTCGTGGGCATCTTATATTCCACTCTGAATAGCTACACTTAGTATTTTCTTACCAACTATTGGAGGCCTTGAGTAGACATTGCCAGGTTTATAATGGAAGTAATACTCCCTCCAGGGTCCCTCCTCACTATTGCTTCCTTCTAGGATCACTTCAGGTCTGCCACCTACACCAGTCATCCTAGAAAGCAATGAAAAATTAAGTTTCTTATTCCTTTCATCATAAATCTAGGCAAAATATAATGGATTGGCCGTTAGCTCTTGATGGGGGGGGGGGCATCTAATCATTTTCAGAGAAAAAGAGTACTTGGTCAGGATTCAAGAAATATTTATATACTGGAACATGGATGATGAAAAAAGATTTGAAATTTTAAAATTCAGATGAATAATTTAGATTGTCATTGATTCATTCCCTATGTTTATAAACAATTAAAATAAAACAGTTTTTATAGTTTAGTAATTTCATATAATGGCCACTCAATCTACTTTCCCCTCAGGAAACTAATATGTGAATAGATATTATTTATTTGTGTTACAACTACTACTCATACAACCTACAACTAACATTCACTATGAACAATTATTGTCACGTTTCAAAAAAATTACCTTCGAAACAGACCATAGGAACTGGTTAAGTGAAATTTATGCGTTCTCTCATGCAGCTGATAGACAACAGGGGGCAGCATTTCCTCACTGCCCTTGTCCAGTACAGTCAGAGTCACCTATAATCAATATTATTAATAAAATAGTTATTATATAAACTGGAAAATAATGGGCAAAGCATCAAAATGGTACATTAACATGTCACTATCTGGTAAGTTAAAGCAAATGCCTACAAAAGTGTGACAATTTGTTACAGACACAAAATACTGACATTGAACATGACTATTCACAAAAAACAGTGGCTTTAACAATATGTCAACTTCTTGGTGGTGACATGATACTAGTTACCCAATTTAAAGGCATGGTTAGAATAAATGAAAATGATACTGCCTAAAGTTTAACTATAGCATATACTAAGCACACTAAAATATTTTAAAATCACAGATCTGCTCAACTTACCAAACTTATTGAAAACATTGCTGCTGCAGCACAGCTGAACACAACAGTCCCACTTGTTGCCCATAACCTGTTGAACAGCCCCTTTTCCTGTGTTACACTCCTACAATTAGTGATATCAATGTTTAAAAAAAACACTAAAATATCAAAAAATAAATCAGATACTTTTTCTTGCATGTGGTTTTTCTACTATGATGTTATGATATCTTTGGGTTTATTTGATTCTAAGCCTGCATCTTGCCAATTATTAACTGTTACACACTAAATACGTATTTATAAGGAATTCACAAATCAGGACGCATCAAGAACTGAAGTACAGACCAGTTATCCCATTAATTTCCTATGAATTCTGAAATTATCTGCACAGAATTATTATCATGCAGTATTCTGAAGGGCACTGACCTAATCAAGCCTTAGTATTATCTGATCTACGGCAACCTTAAGGTGTCCGTAGGTTCCCAAAATCGAGAGGAATATGCAGCATAAAATATAGGGCCGGTAAAAGCAGTACGATATAGATTTTCTATATTGATTTTGTGAAGCTACGACATCTGTATGCCTACTGTAGAACAAATGTCACTGAGGCTTTAGTACAATTTATATTAACCTCTTGAATACCCAGAGTGACGGATATATCCGTCACAAATGAAATAAGACTGGTGCCCAGAGGGACGAGAAAATCCGTCACAAAATTTTTCACAAAAATTCCTCTCATTTGAACAATTTTCATCCAATTTACACAAAAATTGTTTTAAAACGTGTAGAAATGATCTCTGCCGTCCAATTTTAATAAGCTGAGCATCTAAAGTAGTATAGGTATGTAATAAATTGTCAAAAGGTGGCAAAAAATGAAAAATTCTCTGGTTTCATGCCAATTTTAGAGCCTGGGATTCAAAAGGTTAATGATAATTGCATGTTTTACCTTCCCAAGGCACATAGTATCTCCCAGGCTAATGAAACAGCTCCCATGTACATTGCAATGGGAACACTCTTCTCCATAAATGTTCTGAACTCTCCCTTCGTGAAATCTGAAACGTTGAAATCATGACTCATTTAATGTCATATTGGACAGCCAAGAATGGCTTGAAATGTCAATTATTCTAAAAATATGGGTTGGCTGAGAAACAAAGGATGTTTGTCATAACACCGTATTTTAAATTATCTTAAAAAGTTACCAGCTCAGTTTGACCTTGACCTTTTATACATGAAACACATTTCACTCAAGGTCATATGATAGGGGAGACAAGGTAAATGAAATCGGGGTGTCATCTGGCTGAGAGGTTTCTCCCTTAGGAGATAATGGGATAAAGTGGATATGGTTATCTAACTATGGTGTCACATTGATTCATCAAAACCGACCAACTGTTTAATTAAACAACTTTAATCCAGAACATTAAATACTCTTTACCTAAAATCTAAGAAAATGCAGGTACTCTAAATACCAAAATACTTACTGACTTTAGAACCGAGTGTGTAATCATTTTTTAATTCCAGTGAGAAGTAATACTGGGTGCCATACGCGAGACCACCAATAGCGGCAAGGCCCAAAATGAGGCGCAATCTACGAGTAATAGCACCAAGTATAGGGACAGCATCAAGACCTTGTTTTCCACCTATAAATCACAAAATAATAGAACGTCAAAAAACATGTCTGATAAGTAAATATGGTTTCAATGGTAAAAATGTATTTTTGAATGCAAGGGGAAAACATGCAACATATAGAGGTTTTATTACTAGATCATTCAACATATTTATGAGTAAGTATGTGGAGTTGAAGATGAGCCTTTAACTTACTGTAGTAAGAGTATCCTATATGTTTGTCATCCAATAGTGAGATACACAGGGCTATGGTCAACAGGTTGAAGAAATTGTAGTTGCCAGTGAGGATGATCATAACTTGCAAGAGGACCTGGAAATATACATGTAATAACGCAGGCATTATTAACAAAATTACGAGAAGAGTGATTTTTAGATCCATTGCAGTTCAATATTCTCATGAGAACTATGAGGCTATTTCAAAGTCCAGAAAATCTAATTTTGGGATGGAACCAGAGCATGACATTGTACTAAGAAATATCAAGGATTTTGCATGGTTTAATTTTTAACTTAAAACTGCTTAAGGTATGAGTACCGTAATCCAACACCAAATTCGAAAATTCAGAACAATACTTTGCACATATGGCGTTCCTGATCAACTATAAAACGCTAACCCCCCATTGTGTTAATCTTAATCTTGGACATAATGAACCACCCCATACAAAGGCTAAATCAATCATCTTCTTCTGGAACTTTTTGTAAGCCAGTTCGGATCAAATGCAAAGTTGTTGAAATGTCACAGACCTCCCCACTCTGAATGATAGTTTTTCTGTTAATTTTTTAACCATATTTGCTTGCACTTTGCGCTATTTAAATCTCACGTGGGTGCAATGTCTACTTGCTAAAATGCTTGGGATATTGTCCAGTGGTAACTAGAGCAATATAAAATTATTAATATATACATTTAGTGAATAAATACATGAGAATATAAATCAAATGTAAGATTTTTGCAGATTTATCACAACATGATCCTTTAAAAATGAAGATTGTGTTTTTAAACAATAGCTCTTGAGAACCATCCTTACTGTGTTATCTTACATAATATAAATCTTAAGAGGTGACAGGTCAAAAGAATTTCAATAGGATTTAATTCATTATCAGACCTAGAATAACAATAGAGATAACAGGAATTATGAAGAACAGGAATTGTGAACTATTGTTAAATTCAAAGATAAACTTTGAATAAATATTATGTCATAAGAAACTGAAATTCTTTAAGTCAGTTTGATTATCATTCTGCTAAAATATATTCCGTAGAATTACTTAGTACTCGTATCAAACACATAAAAATCAAGTTACATTTTTTGCATTTAATTTTTAGGTGTGAAAAACCTATGTAAAAAAACAATTTTTCAGGTAAAGAAAATTTGAGATCTACTAAGTGATAAAAGTGTTAAGTACATAGAAACCATTGTTTTCCTTGGCAACCAAGACGATAAAACAAACTTTTTAAAACAGTCAATGAAGCAATTGTAAGCACAGGGTAATTGTGAGGAGAATATTTTTGGCAAACTTATGTAGCTAGGATAGAGCTCATGTATTACATTAATAACAAAGAAAAATCGTTAGACGGAAATTCTTCAACTGATCAAAGATTCGCTGTTCTGAAAGTCTTATATTCTTATACAGTAGTTAGTAGAATTAAATTGTTTTATTGATTCGTCTGTACATAGAGAACTTGGAAATTCAAGAGAGGTGGTGGTATTGTCAATAACTGAACTAGCGCACAATACTAAATATATTTACATAGGCATGTACTCATGTTTGCGTGGGGTTCACAACAACAACCCCCTGTAAGAATGGTAGCTAACAACTGAGCGGATGTGCAGATAGAAAGGTAAAGGTACGTGACAAAAATCTGCCAAATATTGGATATAAAATTAAAACCATGAATTCTGAATTCTTTTTAGTCATTAAGTGTAGATCTTTTCAATACAAAAAGAAATTTCAAGTAAGCTGGTTTTCCTTTTTTGGATAGATTGACTGCTTTTGAACCTAGCTTGACCTGATCTTCAAATATTTCAACTCTAAATCATCAAAAATTCAAATGTTTTTCTAAATTAGTTTATTTCACATATCAACTTGGCTAGGCTGAAAGAGCATTGGCATTTTATGCTGGAACATATCAACTGAATTAAACTATAATGATATGCTTAATTTGAAGTGTACCTTGACAGCTATGTGAAAATATTAAAGAACATATAGACTCATGGCCATTTCTGTCATATAACACTTCTTCCAAATTTAATCAATTTTGAACAGAACATGATCCAAACACTTGAATTTTCTTCAAGATTTCAAAAGAAGTTAAATCAATGAAAAACATTATAATTTCAATTTCATATACATAAACACATTTATAATAGACATCATTTCTTTTTACTTTTCGATTGAACCACGGTCATTCTATGTTTTTGCAGTTTAAAACATGCTCAGGGACCATTTCAATTCTACTGATTTTAAAGAAGTTCTAAGGGAGCTATACAACATATATTATACTCTTTTCAACATCTCTTTAATACTCTATTTTTAGTTAGGGGGAAGGAGGGGGTGTAAATGTCCCAAATACTTAAGCTCTGTCACCATCAATATTATAAATTTTGTGGAGATAATATTAACTAGATATGTATATGCCAAATTGTGCATGTTTCGCAAATACAACCTAGTGAATAAACCTATACCATGTGATTCTATATTAAAGACAGAGCCTCCACTATAAAAGCAGCTTGACCAGTAAAAATGGAGTCATTCTCAATTTGAAAATATTAGGAATATGAAAAATTCAAATCAAGAGGAATAATTTTGATTTTCTGTTAGTGGTAGCCAACAGATCACCATAAAAATTGTCACAGGCGTTTATGAATACATTCTCCTTAAAATCTATTAATCAATTATTGCAATTATGCTTTACTTTTTAGAAATCCTTATTTGAAAATTGGTAATTTTTTAATTAAGAGGAGTGGCCTAATTCAAATTTCAACCAATGAGGTGAGGTATTCAGGGTCACATGATGTAAAGTTTGTTTGCAAATCTTTCAAAAGCACATGTTATAAGTACCATTTCAATAAAACATAATTCATACTACTGTTAATCATAAGAAATGTGTCATTTACTTACCTACATATGGTATATTAAAGATATGACTTCAAAGACATTATATAATTACAAAATCCAATGTATTTGCTTGATGTAAAAGACTTCAAGATAACTGTATACTGTTCCAAAGACTTGCAATTGCTGCAATGTACTTGGCCATGGTTCACTTGGCTAACATTGATATAAGAAAGTCATCTATTGCCTTTTCAAGAGTTTGATGATTTTACAAAAGTTTCTTTTCGCTCAAACTTGCTTTTACGAGTACTTTCGGCAAGTCAATGTGAAGATAGCTCTGTCTTTAATTTATTGTTTCATATCCTGTTAGTTCAATCTTGAACGTCAGCACTCTGTTTTTCTGATGGTTGAGACATGTTCACTGTATAATGACTGTGTAAGAATGAGGTCTACTGCACAACACAAGCACAAATTCACTATTTTGGATGTTCCATTTGTCCTAAAACCTGTTTACAAAGCGTTTTACCATTTGCATATGGTTACATAAATATAAAATATCATCAATTTCAAATTTGGAGACACCCTGGTACAACATGGTAATAGAGGTTGAAAAGTGCAGAACTATTGCATAAATGAAGGGCATGAATGAGTGCAACCCTTTGTGGTGGGTAGGGACCAGATGAAAGAACCAATACAATTTTTCAACTTGTACAGAATTTTCCATACACTTTAAGCTTTTGTGCTGGTACCTACATTTAATTCTTGAAATGACCCCAAAAGCAATTGCTTTATGATATCAAATTTAGATGTTAGGGATTATTAGAACATGAATCAATTTACCTTAACGAGACCTACATTTACACTACATATATTAACTGGAAAATCTATGTAGCAAGCATAACAAAATGTATAAAGACTCTTGGTCAAAAAAATGTTGGTCAATTGCTATCATTCAGTTCATGTTCACTGACTGTAAAGTATAAGGTGAGTGTTGAATGGCAGGTGAAAAAGTTCAAATGAAGTAAACACATTCAATTACATTTATGTAGTAAGCATAAGGGATATACAGTATAAAATATATAGCACCACTGAATATAACATCAGCTATATAAAGTATCTAAAAATTGCTGTACCTGAACAACATCAGCTATATAAAGTATCTAAAAATTGCTGTACCTGAACACGTATTTTCTGGTATAAAATAAAGTATGAAGGCATGTGTGTATTTCCTTGCTTTTTCAGGGAAGTATCATTATAGCAAACCTGGTAAGAGATCAGTGAACTCCAGGAAATGCTGATATTTCAAGAAAAAACATACAGAACGGCCGCCTTTTCACAAGGTTTCTCAATAACACTGGATTATGACTAAAATTTGTTGATAATTCACTAAGATGCAAGAAGGATGCTTTCCAGAAAAAAATGAGGAAGTTAATTCATACTTTATATTCATACTTTATTTTTTACCAGAAAATAACATGAGCAGGTATAGCAACGTTTTCAAAAATGTTTTCTTGAACATGTGCCTTAAGGTAAATATATACAGCGACATGGTACTATGGAAAATAAAACTAAAAAAAATGTTCCTAATTTCTGTGGCTGTAGGAACGTGTATCTACATTTTGTCACAAAATACAACATTTCTGCAAACGAAAGAAATAAAACATGTCGTACATCTTAACACACTGAAGGATGAACTTAAACCAGAGAACAACACAAAAACCAAAATGATAACAATTACTGAATCCCTGAAACTACATATAAACAATACAAATAGTTCGAGTGAAGGGAAAAAATCTAGGTTCCTGGTATTTGGAGATAACCCTCTATTGGCTGAGGAAATAGAAGTAAAAGAACACTATAAGCAACTACTGAATAGACGAAAAAAATATACGATTACCAAACAAGTCTACATAGGATTGGAATTTCAAAATATTTGTGCCGTTCATTCTGAAGAACTGATTCTGTCACAAGTGAAACAGATGTATAAACTTGCTGGATTAAAAATACATCAACAGTTTAATAACGAGTCTTTACGATTTCTGTCACAAGACCTTTTTGGACCATGTTTGTATTATCCAACAAGATATGCTTATAGCATAGAGTGGACACATGATAAACTTCATCATAATGTTTATATGAAGATATCTGAAACATTCCTCAACAAACCAACATATGGCGGTAGCAGCTTCAGAATTCATGTACAGGGTGTCCATAGTTTTTTGTGTCATGTCAAGGATAATTTCAATGGGATTTATCATGTGTGTTGTCCGTATGTACCACCCTGTAGTACTATAACTGTCACATTGATGTACATGTCTTATGGAGCATTTCTTGATGTACCAACCATTCAACCAGTTTCCCTAATTCTTGCTCAAATTCAAAATTGCGATTTACACCACAGGGAACAGCAGTCGTATGAACAATTTGAGATGGCCATGATAGAAAATGTTCAGTGTGACAGACAGCCAAAAGTTATTTCTAAATATGGGAGGTGGATATTCAAAGATGGAGTTTTAAGATGGGGGTTACATTCTAAGTGTCTTACAGAGATGATGGATCCAAAAGCGCTGAGAAATTGTTTCAAAAAACTAAAAAACATTGGTTGTTATGGGGACTCCCATCTCCGTTATACAATGACCTATTTTGGATCATTTATAAAAAATGACTTTGTTTTTCAAATGTGGGAAGATTGGGGATTCGATCATTTTACTTTCAATTGGTGCCCTGGATTGCCTGTGGTTTGGAAATCTCTGATCAAAAACTATATCTTCACTCTTAAAAATTCCACCCGTTTTCAGAGCCAAGCAAAGGATCAACGGAAGAGCACTATACTTATCAACAATGGATCATGGGACTTAGATAGAGGGCTTTTCTCGAACTATCTCTATTCAATTAAATCTTTACTAGTGCCTCTTATAAAAATATATCGCAAAAATCCAATATGGGACACTACACCTATCATCTGGCTTAGTAATGCAGCATTCCCTCACGAGTACAGATTTATTTTCGATCATGGAGGACACCATAAAAGAAATGACTTTAGAGCTGCAGCTGCAAATTCTCTCATTGAGTCGCTTACTAAAGATTTGAAGGTGGAGTTCATTAACCAGCTGACCCCCTCAAGTATAAGGTCCAGTGATAATGTATGTAGTGCACATTATATCTGCCAAAAAGATGTTAGTGGACCAGAAAAGGCAAGAGGAGATGTAGGGATTGTTATTGCACATATGTTATTTGATGAGATGTGTAAATAGAAGCTACCCAAAAATTGTTTCAATTTTAGTACGAGTATATTTTTGGCTCATGTCATTCATGTCAATTTTCTAAAAGTCCCCAAAGTGCACATGTTATTCCAGGAGCACTTCAGATTTTTACAATAAACACCTTTCCCCCATTTTTGGCACTTTAATCCTTAATAACTTCATCAATTGTTAACATATTGCAGATCATTCGGGAGATATTGTTGTATTTAAGATCGCAAGGAATAGATTGGTAGGTCAATTCACGTTGCTTGCAATTTTGTCATTCCTATAGATCTGATTCAGGCTTTCATGAACAGTTTTTGGCAAGAAAAAAATGTTCACTGTTGGTAGGTGTTCATTACAGAGAGGGTAATTTATACAGAAGTCAGTGGAGTTTGTGCAGAGGAAGGGTGTCCACTAAACACAGGTGCTCATTAGAGAAAGGTGTTCACTAAGACAGGTTTTACTGTATTTACATTGTAGTTGTGTCTTCTATGTTTCACTTTATTGCAGAGAAGACATCAATTGTCTATTGTATATTCTCTAGCTCTCCCTGTATATGTTTTCCTTTAGGTTATGTAACCTCTTAAATAAATATTTAACTGAAATTTAAATCTTGTGACCTATATTTATTTTAGGATTGTTATAAACCTCTGAAATTTTGATGATACTAAAGAGCAATTATCTCTGAAGAAAAAATAATAATAACATGAAAGAAAATTTTCATTAATAGCTCTCAATCAATCTGTCAATCAATCAAATAAATAGATACATTTATGATAAAAACAAAATATATAACGTAATCATCATCATCGTCATCATTTCATTCTTCATATTCATTCACTTTTATTATCATGCTTATTAATTTGTCTCTTATTCTTATTTTCGAATCAGGTTTTTACCTTATATGTATTTTCTTTATTGGTGAATATGTTTGTAATGCCTCGGGGTAATAAATAAATACTGGAAAATCAACCTGGATACGTACTACTCAGCTCTATTTGGAACATACATGTATTTTTGCTTGTCTGCTATGGCTAGAAACATTTGAATATTTACTGAGTTCACCCATTCTTCAAGAAAACCATTGGTATATATGAACCTGCTGAAATCTTCGTTTTCTCACATAGCACGGCACATTCAGGGCAGTCAGAAAACAGGATTAAATAAACTTTTTCATTACTCGTGCATGGTAGATTTTTAGAAATCGAAAGATTACTTTCATTGTCATCCTTTCGTTGACTGAGTTGCTTATGAGCTTTGATACAAACCAGTAGAATGGAATATGAAAACACATAGAGATCGGCTTCTCTTAAACCCTTTCACAGAAATCATTGACTTGTTCGGGATCAAGTTGTCGAAATGTATTTGAAATATGATACTAGTACTCTAAACCTATACTTGTACTAACGACTGGCAGCCAAACAAATTGTTAGAAATCTTTTTAGAGTTTACTAAAGATATTTCAAAAGGATATTTTAATATAAAATTTATATTTATCATATTATAGACATAATACATCTAGATGACTTAAGTAAATGTCTCAGGGCGCAGGGATAATCATTTCAATTTCAAAATGGATTTAAAAAAGGATATTCAAATTGGTGAATGCTCAAAATTAGCCAAACAAACAAATCAAAATTGAATTAGATTAGAACCTTGGCAGATTTAAACTGCTTAGTTGTAATTCTTGTGTACTAATACAACACAGGACAATAAATGACCAATCCAAGGGGTCTAACCTAAAATGTTGAAAATGTCTAGTGATAGGTAAATGGAGTCCAAGTATAAGACATAACCAATTATACTTTTTTACATCAATATGGAGGATAAGACGGGGAATTCAGATTATATGCGGGTAAGTTGAAAAAAGTATATTCATGAGAAGTGATATGTATTTATTGCAAAATGACAGTATTTTAGAACAAATCACTGGTACTTCAGGACAACTGAGATCTATGTCATAATATTTTTACAAAGCCAAGACATATCCAGGACAAATTACAAATATTTTAGAAGAAAGGACAGCTTGATTATAGTATTTGAACAGAAAAACTGTAATATATTTTACAAATGACAGGTATTATATAACAGTAATCACCCTAACTAGAAGGAAAAGAAAAATTATAATGATCAGAGATCTAAAAACAAATAATAACTAAAGTAAGTAAAACATTGGGACAGTTTTTCTTGAGTTTTTTGTTCTGCTCTTTCTTACTTTCTTAATCTGTTGACAGGGGCAGATTTTGGAGCCAAAAGGGGACAGTCACAAATCTGTCTCTTAGAGGCATTTAACTTTATATCCCAAACAACTCGTTATTTTAGGCTTCCATCTTATCGTACCAAATGAAGACAATTATCTTTCCCTCCAATTGAAAGTGGCAGCAAACAATGAAGATTATAAAACATAGAATGCAATCATTTCAAGAGACATAGTGGTGTATTCCTTTGTATCTCAAGCTTATTTATATTTGAGATTAATTATGATCCTGAAATGATCAAATTCTTTGAAAAAGTAGACATGGAATTATTACCTATTATGCAAATGCCTTACATATCAAGACATATGTTTGGATTAAGTCTTGGATTGGAAATAGAGAATACTTTGAGTAAACACAGTTGTCAAATAATCCGAGTCAAAATGTCAACTGATACATCATCTCCCTTCTTTATGCCTCAAGTCTGGAAAAACTGTTTTGACAAATTTTGGAATGACCAACGGAATTGGGAAAACTGTTACAAATTGTCCCAAACAAATAATTATTTTATCAACAACAACACACCCCAAAAAGTATTTTAAGATTTACTTCTGCTTTGAATTCAATAAATATGGGAGATGAGCCAATGTGGCAGTCTAGACTATACAATAAGAAGATTACAGCTGTCTTGTAAATAACATGCAAACTTCTCTGAATAATTTATAATACATGTAATATTGATGGGGATTTTGTCCAATTAAAATACCTAATGGTCCTGAGACAACAATTAACAACCACTCAGAAAAAATTAATTTGGCATAACAGTGAAAAACAAGCATATGTGGACAGACAAATATGTAAGCACAAATAGCAAAAGAAAGACAAACAAAAAGGTATTATGTAACAAAGCAAGGAAATTAAACATCTCATCACACAATGAGTCATATGGAAACCTAACCAACAAATTCTTAAGGCTGACCCTGTAGGAGGTTGATATCCTTAAATGTCCAAGTCAATAGCCAGATTTCTTATTTGACTTGGCTTACCTTAATCCAGGCTTTACAAATGCTTAAAATGAGAGAAACTTGATGAATAAGTGAGCAATGCTGAGCAGGAAATCTCTATAAACATGATTGAAAACCTATTGATCAGTTAAGCCTCTGAAATAACATCATACTACCCTTGACCTCAACCAGCTCGTTACCCTCCCCTCTAAATATAACAATTGATTTTACAGCTTTGATGTAGTGGTTATGGCCTTTAATGGAAGTTTGAATATGAAATGTATGTCAACTATTTAAAAGCTGAATAAAAGATAAATTGATTTTCTGACTGAGTTTTCTAATTGGATATAGGCTAAATCGAAATATATCTAACTTAAGAGTGGACAAAATAAGTTAAGCAATTGAAAAGGGTAACATTCATATTATAGATGAAAGTTGGAACTATTTTTAGCGATTCCTGCTTGTTGCTTAGTTAGTTCAGGTCTCTCAAACAATCTATTGTCGTTACATAAGGATCATTTATTGAGTTATAAACTAATGGAGGCATACAGAGATTTCCCAATTAACGATTATAAATACAAAAGTTGGTGAATTAATAAGTTTTAACAATCAAAGAAAATGGAGACATTTCATTATTGAATATGATTGATTTGCGACTTAATCATGTCAAACCGTAACTGGATATGGTAAAATAATGTTCCAACACACAGTGGCATGGCTTACAAGTTTTAGGAGATTACAGGAATTTTAACAAAGAGTTCTAATTTAGCTGCAGGAGATTTTTTGATGAAGTGAATAAAGTTTATGAGATTATGATACAACTTTGAACGTATTAGAGAAATACTTTAGGTTGGAATATGAGTGTTAGTGAAAGTAAGGTGAAGAAAGTTGGGTTTGTAAATCCAACTGGAGGTCAGGTGAGTTGATAAAGAAGAATTTTTATGAGGTTTTGTAAATTCATTTTATGCATGGATTATGAGTTTAGACTTACTATTTATACACTATACAGCATCATTATTACGTTATTACAACAATTTAGTGTAGAAAATTGCATTTACCAAACAGGCTTTCAGTTTTTTGAAACTTCCATCAACAAGTTTTCATGAATATTGTTATCCGAATTTCTGTTGCTCTGAATGTGAAATTTAATCTACCATGACTAAGCCATTTTACATCACTGTAAATGGCTGCATTGTTCAAAAATAAGGAGTTAAAAAACTTCCTGAAAGGTGAACAAAGAAGCTAGAAAATCAGTGAAAATATGAACCTTTTAAATCTATTATAAATGTCATAATAATACAGTAGGTTTTGGGTTACCATGAGGGGCAAGCAATATCTTGCATCAAGTGATACTATCATGATTTGTAATTTTTTCTTTTCATCATATACAGGTGAGACATGAGATATTATTTTTCTTTCTGGACTGTAATCTCAAATAAACTTTAATTACACCTACAGACCAACTTGTTTTCACTAGCTAGAATCTATTATTAGAAACGAATAAATCATTGATTCTATTGGACAATACCAGATTCAATTAAACCTACTGCCACAAATCTGTGTTAATTAAACCACTGAAACCAAGTGCTTATTCGGCACAAAAAAAACAAATACCACTTTACCAATATCATCATGAGGAGAAGGGATAAGAACTGAAAAGGACTTTCAGAATGAGATAGATATACAATTCTAAGGAAATACAACAAAATCAGATACATTACATTAAATGTACTTCGTTCAAAAACTTGAAAAAAATCCAAAATGAACAATACCTCTGTAATTTTTGGAGGGGAAAACATGACTCTATGTAAGTGATTTGAAAAGACATATTTGATATGGATTTCCCTTTGTTCTAACAGGCTAGTTCAATAGTAGTGACACAAATGTAATTAATACAGCCATGGATTTCCCAAGAGTGTAAATTACTTCCAAGTTATATCTCGTTCAGGGTGATAAAAGAATTGTAATTGCCGGAACTCTGCCATTATAAACCATTATAGAGGAGGTTTCAATACACCTACATGAAGCCTTTTCTAGGTTGTTAAATGTCATTGATATACTGATAACTAAGTGATGATATTCATGATTAAAAAGTTACTCAAATTTTATGTTAAAAAGATTCACAGCAATAGACTGATAAAATGTTGCTAGAAATTAACAAGTGGTATAACTTCTAGACAATTCTCCATTTCGCTGTTCGCTCTTTGAATCAGAACGTTCGCATATATGGTGCATATATGTACTCAAAAAGGACAAAATTTGATTGGTCAATATTTTTCAACGATGCATTTCGTGTAGCTATTTGTGAGACCCGAAAGTTCTAAATCAAATTAATTACGCAATTTTGTTTTTACACCCGCAAGCTAAATAAAAAAATGACACCATCGGAATTCTTCTTCTTTGTCATTGAATTAATAGTCAGTATACCAGATTTAATCAATAAAAGATTATACAATTAACAACAAAATTCGGAAACGAGTATGTAAGATTTGCTTTCGAACCACTAAACTTGACCTAGATAATAGCGACGTGTCTTCTTTGGTCAAATGCTCAGTTGTTTGTGGGTTTTCAACGTAACTCTATAATGTAATATGAAGATGAGTACTTTTATTCAGTTGTTGCATCGATGTTACAGTTTGTAGTGCGGTAATATTGGCATGAACGTGTTGAAAGTCGAATGGAATTGCTTTTTCCAATATGGCGACTAGTCACGTGACTTCTTCTCTTCCGGAATATACTCCCATTTTCAATCATTGTTTTCACCCCGTTAGGAGCCAATAAAATGAAAAAAAATATATGTTATATAAAGATTATTAAAAGACTAATTGTTTCTGATAGTTTGTTTTCTCCGATCGCATGGAGATTCGATCGAAAATATCGCTTGAAAAATGGGTATGAAAATCCCCATGTTAAACCAACGGGGAAAAACAAGGTAGAAAAATTTTGTTCCCCCGCGAACTGCATCATGGGAAATATTTTGACCTTATAAGGAAAAACTTTCGCGCCATCTTTATTAGAGATTCAATACTACCGAATCCGCGATTTTAAGAATTAAATCATCTAACAAACAAACACTAAAATTGACCAATTCTTATTTCTGTATTTCTAGCTGATCTGGAATGCCATGTCAACCCAAAGGCAGATAAGGGCTTCGCGGCAGAAATCCGCATCACCCGGGAGGAAAGATGGAAAATCTCGCTCAAAATCCCCACCAAAATCTGGCAGGTCTTCCCGATCGAAATCTCCTCCAAAATCAGGGAAATCTAGGTCAAAATCTCCACCAAAACAAGTCAGAATCGCTGCATCTGCAAAATCAGGGAGTAGCGAGGGTACAGGAATTGCATCAGCC
This sequence comes from Owenia fusiformis, assembly GCA_903813345.2. Taxonomy (NCBI): domain Eukaryota; kingdom Metazoa; phylum Annelida; class Polychaeta; order Sabellida; family Oweniidae; genus Owenia; species Owenia fusiformis. The sequence continues at coordinate 29,586,681 of CAIIXF020000006.1, read as the reverse complement.
AATCAGAAAGAGCGTGGACTGAAGGTTCTGGACTACTCTGACCAAGGAATGACATCAGTTCCAATATCACTGTTCATAGGTAAATAAAGCCTCTATTGGAAAGATAGTGTTTTTAAGATGAACTGGATCATACAAGTAATCATAACATGGATATAACCAAAATAAGTTCATATAAATTAAACTATTCAAAAATTGCTAACGATTATGCACTGACATAATCAGACTGGTTTCTAATAATGAATCTGTAATAATCCTCTTATATATTTGAATTTCAGGGAACAGTCTGACGGGAGTTCTTAATCTATCCAGTAACAACCTACGCTCAATCCCCTCAGCTGTCTACAAAATGGAAAGTCTCTTTCGGATAGATCTCAGCCGAAATGGAATCCGCTGTAACCATCCTAACGACTACGGTGGGCTCCCTAAAGAAATGGAGAATCTTAAAGATTTAGAGATTTTTGCCATCTCAGAATGTAATCTGCTGTTCGTTCCTCCAGCAATATGGCGACTGAAGACTCTTTTAAAACTGGATCTCAGTCGGAACAAATTTAATATTCTATTCCCAGAAATAGGACAACTGACAAATTTGAAACATTTGAACTTACAACAAACAAATATTGTAACATTGCCCCCGGAAATTGCGTACTGCCAAGACCTGGAGGAGATCCTACTCTGGGGGAACACAATTGAGAGCCTGCCTGATACGTTAAAGATGATGAAGAGACTAAAACGACTGTCCATGAACCATAGAAGCTTCTGTGCAGGCATCGATTCATACATGGAGAACCTGCTCAGAAAAGGCCAGATCCAATCAGAGCATATCCCACCTGTTTTATTTGAACTACCTGGATTAGAACTCTTAGATCTTGAAGGAACCAAGATAAACAATCTCCCCGAAAAGTGCCTTCCTTCTCTCCGTGAACTTTACTTGAACAAGAATTTCTTCCAAACCATGCCATCTGCTGTATTCTACTTGAAGCATATCAAGGTCTTAGACATCTCAAATAATGTCATAAAGAAAGTACCAAAAGAAATTGGTAATATAAAAACAATAGAGGTCTTACGAATGAACAATAACATTATAGAACATGTACCAAGTGCTATAGGGAAACTGATCAATCTATTGGAGTTAGAAATGAGTGGGAATCTAATCTCCACTCTACCCCGCAAACTGGGCAACCTAAGCAAGCTAAAAAGGCTCATGTTGGGTCATAACAAAATAGCAGAGCTCCCTGATAGCATATGTGAATTAAGAGCACTCGGGACCCTTGACCTCACAGATAATAAGCTGGTGTCGCTCCCCATGCAGTTATTCCAGCTGGAAAATATCTCTTCAGCACACAGCTACAGAAAACTCCACCAAACAGGGCTATGGCTACACAACAATCCACTCACTACACCCCCGCAGGAAATATGGAAAACTGACGATCATTTGAAAATATTTGAGTATCTGAAAAAGCTTCAAATTCTAACGATTAAGAATCTAAAACGTCAAAAAATGTTAGTGATTGGTGATTCTCAAGCAGGGAAAACGACGCTCATTAACACCCTGATCCAACATAAATCCATGCTGACCAATGGCGTTGATGATAGCACTTCAATCCTTGAACAAAATCAATGGAAGACAGAAAATAATGTGAGGTTCACAGTGTTTGATTTTGGCGGTGATTCAACATACAAAATCATGCACCCGATGTTCCTGGACCCCAAAGCCTTGATCCTGCTTGTGTATGACCATCGAAAGTACACAGAACAAGGTCATCAGGAAGCAATAGGCTACTGGATTGATATGCTACACATGCACACCCCAGGTGCAGTTGTAAAACTAGTGGGAACCCATATAGATCTCTGCTATGAGGGAATCATTGAGAGTACAACCGAGGCTGTAACGCAACAGGTACAGCAACAGCTAGATGCTCACACACAGAAGCTTCAAGATGAGCTCAACAAGATTGAGAGACAACTAGCAACAGCTGAGAGAACCAACAATCAAGCTGCTTTAGGCACACTGCAAAAAAAGAAGAATAAAATCCAGGTTCTTATCAACAACCCACTGAGGGTTATTCCTGATGTCAGCCTGGTTAGCTGTTCACAGGATCTCACTGGTGTTTCTCAGTTAGAGGGTGACGTTGAACGACTCGTTATTGATAAAACATTGTTCCCATATGCTCAGAACCCAGTGCCACCTATATGGGATCGTCTAGGTGCCAGGATGAAGAATCTGAAGGAGCGATACATCACATGGCCTATAGTTAGAAACTGTGGGGTGAAGCTAGGAATCGAGGATGATACATTAGTGAGGGCTTTAACGTACCTCTGTGATACAGGTGAAATCATGTGGTTCCCAAACCTTCACCATCTCAGAATGGTTGTCTTCCACAAACCCAGGCTCCTTATCAACCTCATTCACGGTCTCTATCGGCATAACATCAACAACTTCTTGGATTTCTCAGAGAACCGAACCCTCGCTAGCAAGGGCCAGTTCACAGTAGATACCTTTGAAGAGGCTAAAATGAATTTCTTGACTCTCGGACAAGTGTCTAGGCCTCTTATGAACTGCTTCTGGTTTTATCTCAAACTCAGCTATGAGGAATTTAACGAACTTGTTGATTTTGTGCCTCTGTTGGATATCTGCTACACTATTCCTCAATCTGAGGTGCCAGTCAGGAAATCAGAATACGATCCACTAGTGGTGATCCCATGGTACAATAGGGACCCAAAACCTGATGATCTTGATTCAATATGGCCGCCTGAGTTGCCTAGTGACCATACCGAGCAAGAACTCACATATACATTCCCAATTCAAGTGCCTGATGGACTATTTGAAAAACTGCTTGCGCGGATACAGGATTTTGTCAAAAGTCGTATTGACTGGAGAGATCTGACATATGCAACTATTGAAAATGGCGTTGTGTTGATTGAACGGAAGTTAAATGCAGCCATGTATGACTATATCATATCGACGACTGTGAGGACCACAGAGCCCCAAAGTGCACATGAACTATTTAATCAGATCAAGGATATCATGCAAGAACTAACATCATTCAGTCAAGGTGCCATTTACTCTATAGCATTGCAGTGAAATAAAATGTGACAAAAGGGTCAATACTATTTTCAAAGACATGAAAAGACAAAGAGCAACATTTGAGAAAAGATATTTAGAGGAATAATTATGAAAGAAAATGAAGTTATCAGCACTTCATTACAATTAACTTCATGATTGCATAGGGTTTATTTGAACCAATATATTTATCTACTTAAGACTAATAAAATGTGATATTTTATTTTGCAAGAAATAGTGCTGTTGTGACATTGTCTATACAGATCCATAAACTGACACTTTGTTTATTTGTATCAGATGCTGGCACAGTTTTGCCGGAAGTTTGCAAGAAGTAACTTTTGGCAATGCAGTATGTTAGAGTAACCTAGTAGGTGTAAGAAAATATAAGGTGATGGCCTTTAAAGTGGTAAAAACAATTTTCACGGCCGAATTGGACTTCAATTCCTGCGATTTCAGGGGGTACTATAAGACTATTTCATAACATAAAGGATATAGTTGCTATTGTTCTGCTTTCTACAGCACACATTACTAGTCCAAAGATGAATAATATCCTAAAGTTATAGGCCGATATCTGTATTAGTCTCAGAAATATTGCAATTAATAGGAAAAAAATACGCAATTTTAGTCATTTTTAAGTCTCGCGTATCTTATATTTGTAGCTTCCAGCAAAAGATGGCAGCTTAAATAGCTCAAAATTGTTTTCTAAAAACTAATTCAAGCTTTGTTTGATATTGTAATACAATTATAATGATGATAATGTACTATTTATGATTTTTAATATGACTTTAAAGTACCCTACCCCTGGAAAGTGGACGTGGTCAATGTTATCATTTTGCAGCATACAATTAAAAACTTGTATTGATAGAAAGCAAATCAATGCATATAAAACATCTTCACTTGTTACTTGACAATGTAATTCATTTATTATTAAAATATAGGACTCTACATATTTTATATATACGATTTCAATTTTGTACAATGTATCATAATGAAATCTAATAGGCTGTTTCAATTTACAAACTTTTTCTCGAATCACCCTTACCTTTTGACAAAATGATCTACTATATGACCAATAGCCACAAAAAATAGCAGAACTGATCAACGTTTAACCCCCCCCCCCCCCCCATACCCCTATGTTTGTTTTGTATGGGGTCCGCCACAATGCAACAAGTCCATTTTCATTGCTTACTATCACATGGAATATAAGTCACAATGTTTCCACAATATCTGGGCAATGAGATAGTGCCATTAAGAATATGTATGCCCAGATTCAAGATCATGGTGTAAATGCTTGCCGATCTATCGGCTTTCAAAAATGAGGAAAGCTGTCTTGAGTGCTGTTTCAACTAATTTTGAATTAAAACTGCTACTTATGAATTTTTTTTCTCAACAACTGTAATTTGGTTAGAGTCCAAACACAGGATATCAAGACATAGTGCTTCCAAATTCTGGTATTGAAAATTTCAGAGCTCTAGATCAAGTATTCATATCTACATGGACTCTTAAAAAGACACAAAATGCAGTCAGATATCACGAAAAAATGTGATAAAATGCACTATTCAGAACAATTTATCTCTTAAATTTTACTTTTATTTACCATAATTTCTGATTCTGCCTCTAGTTAGTAATACCAATAATACATATGAGTAGACTTAAGGTCATAGTAAGTGTAGTTACAGATTTATTAGCATATAAAAATGGGAGAAGCAGTGTAGCAAGTGCAATTTTCACCTATAATTCATAATATTAAACTGCAGCTTTCAGGATTTTCTTCTCTAAAACAAGAATTCCGTGAGACCCCAAAAGACAGGATTCCATATCACTGTACCACCAAATATATATGACAGTAATTTCAGGAGGTTACCGTATATCAAATAATCATTGAACCATTGACACCTAAAAATATGCAAAATACAGTCAGAAATGGTGAAATTGTGATTGTGAAAAAATGTATGTATTCTTAACAATTTTTTAACTAAACTGTATTTTATTTAGAACTGAAACTTGAAGTGCTTACTAGGAGTTACATCTCGTATTATAGTGACTTCAGCATCCGAATTGATATAATATAGGAATATCCTATGGTTTTGAAAAAATATCATTTATATCCAAGAGTGGATATTGATATTTTCATGAGTGAGCGCAGCGAGTGAGTGAAGATATTTGTATCCATGAGTGGATATAATTGATATTTTTGAAAAAATGTGAAAAATATAATTCGAGAAAAAATTTGAAAAAATAATTGAAAAAAAATTGTGAAAAAATGTTGAAATTTTTTTTTAATATTTTTGAAAATAATTAAAAAATGTAAAAAGAAATTTTTTTTTGAAAAAATTCGAAACCATCGAATATCACTTTTCAAACCACCGAATATCACTTTTTAAGACGTGATATTCGATAGTTTAAAAGTGATATTCGATGGTTTGTGAACTTTTTGCTAAAATATTATAACTTGATCCACATATCAAATATATCTTCATGTGATATTCGATCTATATCCTTGCAACCATGGGATAATCACTGATATGCTTAAGACCAAAAAACCTATAAAGAATGTTATTATTGAATACTGAGAATACATTGTTTTTACATTACGGAGCTTTATTTCTACCTGAAAGTATTTTGGAACATATCTCTTGCTTAAATATTTCATGCAATGTTACTTTCAAAAACTTTCTTGGAACAATTAGTCCATCCTATACTTTCACATGTTATTCTCCATTTCGTTTTTAAAAATTGTGGGAGCTTTAAACTCTAGAAGAGCTTAATTACCAATTATACCATGCACCCTCTTTGCCCTCCGTCGCATTTTTCTAAAAATGGCCAGGCATATTTCAAATTGAAGAGTAAAGTCAGTTAAAGTGATATATAGCTGTATATAACAACGTATCTTTCACTTGATACTGTGATGTCAAGCTTAAGCATTCAAACAGTGAATTTTGTCCCAAAATACAATAAAGTACTGATTTCATTTATTTATCAATTCAGATGCCTTGGAATTAAAGTAAACACATTATTTTTACTTATTATTGGTGGTACAATGACCAGGTTTCCTTTAATGTCTTTGGTCTTACTGTGCAGTTTGTAAAAAGAAAATTCAGAAAGTTGCAGTCTTAGATGAAAAACTGGTGAAAAACATACTTGCTACAGCTTTTCCCATTTTCAGAAGCCAATAGATCTGTACTTCCACTTACTATGACGTTAAAGTCTTCTCATATGTATTATTGGTGGTACTAACTGGAGGCAGAATCAGAAATTATGTCAAATAAAAGTAACATTTAAGAGATAAATTGTTCTGAATGGTGCATCTTTCATATTTTTCACGATATCTGACAGGTTTTTTGTCCTTTTGCCTCTTTTTAAAAGTACATGCAGAAGTGAATATTTGATCTAGAGCTCTGAAACTTCCAATATCAGAACTTGGTAGCATTATGTCTTGGTATCTTATGTTTGGGGTCTAAAAAAGTCAAAGATGTTGAGAAAAATATTCATTAAGCAGCAGTTTCAGTTCAAAGTTAGTTAAAACTGCACTCACGACAGCTTTCTCTATTTTTGAACGCCGATAGATCGGTAAGTATTAGTATTAGGACCTTGAAACTGCTCATATTATGTAGTCTTCGTGGTACTTTCTCATTGCAAAGGTAATATGGAAACACTGTGACTTACATTTCATGCATTAGCCTAGTGAACACTGAAAATGAACCAGCCTATTAGATTTCATCATGATACTAGTACATTGTACAAAATTGAAAACGTATATATAAAATATGTTGAGTCCTATATTTTAGTAATGAATGAATTACAATGTCAAGTAACAAGTGAAAATGTTAAAAATGCATTGATTTGCTTTCTATCAATATTAGTTTTTAATTGTATGCTGCAAAATGATAACATTGACCACGCCCACTTTCCAGGGGTAGGGTACTATAAAGTCATATTAAAAATCATAAATAGTACATTATCATTATTATAATTGTATTACAATATCAAACAAAGCTTGAATTAGTTTTTAGAAAACAATTTTGAGCTATTTAAGCTGCCATCTTTTGCTGGAAGCTACAAATATAAGATACGCGAGACTTAAAAATGACTAAAATTGCATATTTTTCCTATTAATTGCAATATTTCTGAGACTAATACAGATATCGGCCTATAACTTTAGGATATTATTCATCTTTGGACTAGTAATGTGTGCTGTAGAAAACAGAACAATAGCAACTATATCCTTTATGTTATGAAATAGTCTTATAGTACCCCCTGAAATCGCAGGAATTGAAGTCCAATTCGGCCGTGAAAATTGTTTTTACCACTTTAAAGGCCATCACCTTATATTTTCTTACACCTACTAGGTTACTCTAACATACTGCATTGCCAAAAGTTACTTCTTGCAAACTTCCGGCAAAACTGTGCCAGCATCTGATACAATTGGCAATAACCATAATTATGAACTATGGATTTAGCCATTTTAATCCGACATGACATCTTGCACCAAAATCATTTTTCTTCAATATCAGCTTATGTTACTTATCTCCATGGAAGGGATTTACTTATTGGCAATGTTTTAAAGCTAAACAAGACAGTCTGAGAGACATAACATACCATTAAAATACAACACACTTTTTTACTTTTGATTAACATGATTTTGCTAAAATTACAATAGCTTGATTGTGATTTTTGAAAATATCAAATGTTAATTTCATCATTGATGTAAATGGAAAATATGTGTACTCCGAAATAGGAATAATAGTGAATTCATCAGGTGAGGACAGATGTTTAACCCCATTCCCGATCCCATACTCCCATTTTTGATTTTAATGGATTTTCTATGCTGGATTCAACTCTTTGTCCCAGACTTATCTCTAATCATTTTTTGATTCATTGCATTTCCATTTTTCAAAACATAAAAATGCAAGATAATTATAATCTGACTGAAATACCTTAGGCTTGTAGCCAGCATATTTATCATATAAAGTTTTCATATCCCTAACTCCTTATTAGGAACATGTTCGTGCCTACTTTTCCCATGCAGGGATCTTCTCAGGTGCAATTTAACTTTAGTTGAAAAATTATCACTACCCTAAATCCCAATCAGCATAGTCTACTCTTACTACCATATCTCAATAATCTCAAATTCGGTCAATATAGGCATTTTATGAAAGTTTGAATGTGAAAATAATGTAATAGCTTTTTGAAGACAGAAAAGGGATTTTTAGACAAAGGTAAGAATAAAAAATGATCTATAATTAAAAGAGCTTGGAGATGTTCAATTCTAGGGAAGCATATGAAACTACTATTATGAAACTTACCTGTGAATAAAAGCTAAATAGCCTTAGAGCTCTGACTGGAGCGAAGAACAAGAATGGGATGGGTATCTCTATGACGTATGTTGCCACCACACTGAACTTCTGAAACCACTCGGGTAACTGATGAAGGTACCAAGCTGCTGGAGTTGGAATACACTGAAAATGAACAAGATGAAAAATATGCAGGACAGGTACATAAAAACCATGAATTTGAAGAAACATTGGGTGGACCAATTTTTAAAAAGATACGTTTCTGTCATTTTCTTCATATTCATACGAGTATATACAAACAGGAGTAAAAGTTTAAAATTTCTACATCATAATTATGAATTTCAAATTCATTTGCTCTTAACATTGTTTAATAGGCCCATAACATGGGTTGGAACTGTTGATAATGTTGATAGTGAATATAGCCAAGCCATCCTTTGTTAAATTACGTATATCAATACTAGTTTAAATATTACACACATGAAAAACTTTAATGAAAAATACTCACCTGAGTCTCATAGTGATAAGTGAGAGCTGAAAAACATAAATCCAAGTTCAGATTTGTGGCTTATTACATGTACAAAGTATTAAATGAGGTATTAACATGCAAAATTTCACCACCTGTCATTTGTTACAAACACCAACCGCTGAACATTGTCCAAAAAAGAGAGAGAGTTTGGAACTATAACAATATGTCACCATTTCTGGTTAAATTAAAATGCTCAATGATTAATTCCAATTTAAGGAAATATTTATTACATCAAACAGATAATCAACAAATATCAAAAAGTTTTTTAATAATAGCAATAAATAAAGATTATCAGAGGGGTTGTAATTATAGAGGGTCATGATTAAGAATTTAATAGTAATATAACTGTGTTAATGAAAAAACTAAAACTCAGAAAGAATGTATTTGCTAGTACCTGTTAGTCCCCACCATGTTGGACAATGTGACGTGAGTTTGACGACACCAGATGCGAACATGAGCCTGAAGAGAAGCCACTTGACGAGCCACAGCGTCACATGATCATGTTGGTTATAACCAATTACACTCCACCGGAACAGCTTTATATTGATAGGGGCTAGCAATGCTGTAAGGAAGCCAGCTTCAAGAAGTAATATGTCCCTGAAATGAAATAATATAGCTTTGTTTTGATTCACTGATAAGTACATGTACTACAGTAGTATATTGTTTATATGCACTTAATAATTCTGGAAAGTGGAACAACTCTGTATATTGAACAAATGGCAGTTCTCATTTGTCTTGTTCTCAAGTTTGGAAGACATACAGATGAATGTACAGACAGATACCCTGCGTGCAGAGTCTAGTTAAACTACACTCTGCCTAGTAGAGACCATATTACAGTTTAGTAGCCCCGCCCCCACGACGGGTACCGGTGACAGTTTGGGTAAATTACTTTTGACCTACGCGCTGACCTTCCACCAATCAGCGAGCTTGAAGAAACATACGCCAAATGCGTTCTTACTAAATATGCACATATCATTAGTCAATTCCGGGCTAAACGATGACGTCAGAAGGAATGACCATATAAAGAACGTCGGTCAAATTTGGCTGAAGAACATTGATTGGTGCGGTGAGTTCACAGGTTTATTTTAGTTTGAAAGAGTGAAGACGAAGCTCTCTTTTAAGAAGTGAAGCCAAACCAGAACAACGGCAACGCCAAAGCGTAGCGAATCCCATCGAACAGAAATGGCTGGCATTTTTACAAACGAAGCGCAAATATCATAAAACAACACACCAGAAAGGCCACCATTTTCAAAATGGTTGCTCACTAGCCAAGTTGTCATCAGAAGAAATAATATGCTTTTAAGTAGCCACCTCTAAAATTTTTGAAAAATCGCACACATGCTTGTAAAATAACACACATAAAAATGGTGGCCATTTTTCAAAATGACCGACTACTCCCTAAAGTTTTATTAGACAATGTGCCATGCTTATAGTATTCACATATCAATTATGAACAAAATCGCTCCACTACTTTTCGAGTTATAGTAAAATACGTTAAAATGGCGGCCATTTTTCAAAATTGTTTTCAAAATGGCCACCTTCTACCAAAAGTGTCATAGGACAATGTGCCATGCTTATAGTATTCACATACCAAATATGAACAAAATCGCTCCACTACTTTTCAAGTTATAGTGAAATATGTTAAAATGGCGGCCATTTTTCAAAAAAAATTTCAAAATGGCCGCCTTCTACCAAAAGTGTCATAGGACAGTGTGCCATGCTTATAGTATTAACATACCAAATATGAAAAAAATCGCTCCACTACTTTTCGAGTTATAGTAAAATACGTTAAAATGGCGGCCATTTTGAAAAATGGCTGCCTTCTACCAAAAGTGTCTTTAGACAGTGTGCAATGCTTATAGTATCCACATACCAAATATGAACAAAATCGCTCCACTACTTTTTGAGTTACAGCAAAAATCGTAAAATGACGAGTAAAGGCCGCCATTTTTCAAGATGGCTGCCATGTGCTTCTTTAATATCTACATTTGTAGCATTATTAAAGTCCTTTATAATCTTTTTACATTTAAAACATATTGCTATTACAGTTTTACATATTGCACCTAAATTACTGTAAAATCGTCACTAAAATGGCCGCCATTTTGAAATGAGCGGCCATTTTGAAAATCGGCTTTCGAGCAGAACTTCTAACCCCATAGGGTATATGTGTACAAAATATGAACAAAATCTGGCCAACCGTATTTGAGTTATTGCCCGGACGGACGGACAGACGGACGGATGGACGGACGGACGTACGTACAGACGTACGTACGGACGGACGGAGGCGTTCCCTATATCCCTCCGAACTTCGTTCGATGGGATAATGAATGCAAAGGGTAACAGACAGATGGACAGACAAGTGGATAATCCATAAGGTGTAAGCCAACAAAAAATTAAATACATATTTTTAAATAATGATTCTCAAAAATACATACCATTGGAACCAGAGGAAAGTCTGCCCAACCTGAAAAACACCAATTCTCATAATTATTCAACAACAAAATCAAATACAAAATATTCCATTCAAAAACATTAACTATTTTGAACCAATAAACACAAGTAAATAATATAATTAAAATGTCTAGGATGTATTAAAACCTTTCATGTTACAATATACATGTACATGTATTTGTTTGTAATGTGCTTTTAAAAAATAACTTATTTCAATCAGCAAAATAGAATAGTTAATGCATTGAGGCACTTTGCATATTGTAGAGTAACTTTACCTGATAAACTGAGAAATAGAGTGCCCAAAGCAGGAAGAATCCTGCGCAACTTCTCTGAGGTTTGGAGATGAACATCAGGAAAGAAACGAGGATGCCCCCAAATGTCAGGAACTCCATACCCTGCTGTGTGGTCAGACCTAAGTAGGGAGTAAGACTCAGCAGGGTTGGGCTCCCTTTGAAGAAATCATTCACATCTTTTGCTTCTGAAACAATAAATGTTAAAGATCAACCACTTTTCGACATTAAAGTAAAATAATAAATGTAAAAATAGTCAAAGCTGTCATTGGTTTCATATTGTTACTTTAAATGGAGCACCTTAAAGTTTTAGGTTTTAATCAAATTCTACTGTAAAAAATGTACAAAATAGTACAGCTTTAATAAAGATGTAATGAATGTTTTTCAAAACATATATGTGTGTCATGCTCACACCATAAAAATATAAAATTAAAAATTAACTTACTATCTCTGACGACAAGCTTTGCTGGCAAGATCCCATTGTCTCCGTAAAGGCCTGAAACATGTATTATGATCATTTCATTTGCTGACATATCAGTCAACCATGTCTGGTGAGAAAGTTATATTAAATATTGAAGAAAGTTTAACATTCGTTTCTGGATGAGTCTAGGAATGGAAGTAAGAGTTTACCATTACTGATTACGGTAGTACACAGGAGTTTGTTAAAAAGACTGGGTAGTGCACTAATAGTAGAGCCAATCCATAAGGGGAAGAGCTCAATGTATCAACAAATCACAACATAGATTAGTTGTCTGCTGCTTTATAGTGTATTGATTAAGTAAGATGGTCTAATATTGAGACCAAAATATTGAAGATCCACTGAACTCTGAAATGTGTTTCTTAGCAGAAAATAATTAGTTTTGACACTCCTCTATTTTCTGTTGAACATTGTGCTTATGCTTCATGGTTGACTGAACAATTAGATAGCAGAAGAAATTCAAAACAAATCTTCCCTTGCTTATGCCACGATCTTACCCCCCCCCCCCTTATTGGCGAACAAAAAAATTTATTCATATTGTACAAAAATGACATTTGTATATTTCAGATTATTTAGTTTTATGTGCAATAAGCCTATCTCTTGTAATTTAAAGCCATGTTCATCTTTTTGAAAATACTATGGCAGAGAAGCATCAAAATATAAGAGGCCACATACTTTATTAGCCAAACTAGAAGCAATCCATGATATACAATTGTGATTTATGTACAATAGGAATATATTTTTTACATATTATTGCACAATGATCTTTTGATTTCTTATTTTTTAGGTTTAACTGATGAAATAAAACAATGACATGGGTTGTAATTGTTCATTAACCATGTAGCATAAGCACAGTATCCACCCATCACCCATCGCGATCGCTAAATTTCCCATCGCACCCCCTGGCTATGCCTATGGTACACAGGGGCATAGCCAGCTCTTAGTCAGGGGGTGCGATTAGACTATATCCTCTATATATAAAATGAACTGTACATGTATGCAGGGTTATAGTTCTTTGCTCAGCTTCTCCAATAAATGTAACGTATATAAATGTGGCGAGCTGAAGTTCAGTACATCCTAGATCTACATTTAGATCTACTCTAGAAAGTATAACACTGTGTGGTTTCTCAAAATGCACATACATACAAAACAATATTGACATGCACTGAACTAGATGCATTCATGCACCCTCTGGGTCTCTGAGGATCGTGTTGCAAGTCCTTACGACAATCAAACGCATTAGAGGCGGTGTTCACCGTCTAGCACTGAACAGATTCACATGTTCAGAAGTCTCTAGAAGTTGGCTAGAAACAATGGCTAATAGCTAACTTTACCTGGTATTTGTATATACAAAGATGCAAATGCGCATAAATATATTCCAGACATCCACCAAAGAAACAGATCACGGGTCATGCCAATACTAGCCATGGTTCACCTCCACAAAAAGTGCAAATAGCACAAATATTAGAGACAATATTTTCTCCAAAAATTGATCAGTGGGGCGAAGAGCACCTTTTTCTGAACCCTTGACAAGAAAAATAATTCTTCTAAACTGTGTTGAAAAAAGTCTACAAATTTATATTGATTAATTTACATAGCAGTCTTATGATCTTATAATCATATCTATGATGTTTTATCTGACGTAAATGGTGTTACATGATGGGAAAAGTATTATTCTACGAACGCGGAATATTATATTCGACTGGACTATTTTTTATGTATCCGTTGATTTGATTGGTTCATTAAAATTTTCCTGTTTTTGACCAATGAAAGGTTGTCTTTCTAAGAGTTGTAATTTCTGAAATAAATGGCGGGATCAGAAAAGTAAGTAAATATTTCAATATATTCAGTTATTACCATGATTGCGTTGAGTAAGACGTCTACATATATAACAGACATGACAGCAAGAAAAAATACCTTCAGTTTACCACTGTGTTTCGTCTACCATCATTCAAATAGATGATAGAATGCCCAAAACTGGTAGTTGTCAGAATCAGCAATGATTTTCAATAATTTCAATAGACGGTGAACACCGCCTCTAATGCGTTGGATTGTCGTAAGGACTTGCATTAGAGGCGGTGTTTATCCTTGTAAATTCATGCCAATCTAAGTTTTTCTTGATTATTTTTGACGGTTCACTTTATTTTAATCTTCTGCTTAGAATCTCTGCGTCATTTACAGAGAAATATAAACAAAATGGATACATTGATGATTTATACAAAAAATTACCATAGCTTTGTGGTTGTAGAAGGTTGAATTGTGCTAATTTTGTAGCAAAATCGCCGTTTGTCGCTACTGTTCACAAAATCTTTATGGCGGCTTCTATTCTCACGAGATTTGACGAGAGTAGCCATTGAATATTACTGCCATCTATTTAACTATACAGAGTTTATATCATTCATTCGACCATCATGTATTCGATGGAAGAAATCAATGATCTCTATTCGCATAACATAAAACCAAAGTTTGGATTTGATTTGAAGCCAGAACAGTTACAAGACGTGATAACAAAACATATTGAATCAAGAATCCACTATAGCAGTTTTACCAACTGGTTATTGGAAAACATTACAACACGTGATCATCAAATTACGTCACGTCACGTGATCATCACACTGATTTATGCAACGCATGCGCACTTGAAATTAGGTCAGCGAAAATGTCAAGAAGACCGGTCAGAAATGCAATTTCGTCTTATCTGCAACGATTACACATAATTACTGTAATAAAGCGAGGCATTTATGGGTTCATTTTGAAGATTTTTGGTCCCGCTATCCAGTGGTGAAAGAATTTTCAAGATTGAGGTAAGATCTTGGGAGAAAAGTCAAAAACATCAAATCCGGAGTTTTCAGCATTTCTTAAATTTGATAAATTTACATTGCACGTTATGCACCCCTGGGGCCAACACGATCCTCAGAGACCCAGAGGGTGCATGAATGCACCTATAATTTCAATAGACATATTCGCGATAAGAGTTCAGATGGTAATTTACATAAATATCTCCCATGATGCATCGCTTTGGATTTTGGAAGGGACACAATTTCATTGGCCCGCCGAACGAGTCGATTACTCTTAACGAAACATCCGGAGATTTCAAAGTCAAAGGTCACGATCCGCTAATTTCATTGGTCGAGGATTTCATCATAGCGTATGTACTGTATAACATCATATTGGCGAAAGATTACTCGAACAAAATTTCAACAAATTCTGATAAAACTAGCGTGAAACAAAAATGACAGTTTCTCAGCCTCCGATATTCCACCAGCGCTCGAGCATAGTTTCATGATCCAATCTATTCGATAATCAGAAAGATAATCTGATATTCAAAGTTACATTATTTATATTTTTTCGATCTTCAATGGCGTCTGAGCAATTTGTGGGAAATCAGTGACGTCACTGGAGTTGGACAGCATTTCAAACTAAAGATTTCTTCGGATTTGGGGATTATAGTTCAAAAAGCCTTGTTGTATATCTTAATATCATACATATCTATCATTTGTGCAAATGCAACACTACATAAATGTTTAATAAAGCTTTAGTGCAGCATTGAAAATCGCACTCCTGTGTAATCCAATGGGAAAGAACCCGGATGTAGACAAAGTTATACCTCTCATGAGAGCTCTTCAAACATGAGGAATTAATATTTACAATAAGTTAGTTTCAACAATGTAACTAAATGAATCTGTGCTCTCTATCAAGTGTTTTTCAAAGTTTTCTGAACATCTGGAGGCCTTTTAAACGCTTGGGAAATCATAGGAAATCTTTTTTTGTCAATAAGGTTAAAAGAATTGCATGTATAATGGTGAGACTTGATTAAACAAACAAGGTCAATATTTTTGTGAAGATGACTTGAACGTTTTGCTAGTGAGAGTGATAACATTTAATGAAAACAATATAAATGGAATGATTATAAGTATATTCTTGTTTATTGTTGAAACCATATTTTCTTTTTGTATTTCAAGTGTCTTTTATATTTTCTCTAGCTCTGTATATATCGGCTAAGCGCAAAGTTGCCAACTATAGAGTCTAGGTATGTCTCAGGGCAATGATTTGGAGCAGCGCTTCGGCCACCTGCTCCAGCCAATCAGAGACCTGACAAAGAACTGGGATATAGACATTGCTGGAGATTTGACCTCATATCTTGGTGAGGTAAGTTATGTATGCCTGACATGGATGTAAGAATTTATATAAACTAATAGTATATAGAAATGAAAATATATGAACAGCTCTTCTCCTGTCTATTGTAGATTTAAATTGTCTAATTTATTTCAATTTTAGATTTAATTTATAAAAACAAACACTTTTAGGACCAACTATGCAATAGCGTTGAGAGTTCTTTTGCCAAAAGGAATTTCCACGATTAAACACTAAAATGAGGATTTTATTTGGGTAATCATTGCTTATAATGCCTAAACACTGGTGATCCACTGGATTACGCTGGTTACCAAAACGAACCGTTTTGGTAACAAAATGTCGGAACGTCGAAGACACGATTTTTCTTTTTTCCTTATTTCACGCGTTGTAGGCAGAATCCCCACGATGTTTTTTCTCACAACGTGCATCAGTATCATATGTTTTAGAAAATGTACATGTTTGCTAAAAAATAGCTCAGAGGACAAGAGAATCGTCGATTTACTTCCTCACTTAAGTTACAGAAACGGTTTTTCGAAAAACAGTTAAGATCTGCACTTTTAACCCAAACCGTTTATGTAACTTAAATGAGGAAGTAAATCGACGATTCTGTTGTCTTCTGAACTATTTGTTCGCAAATATGTACACTTTCTTAAACTTATGATACTGATACACGTTTGTGTTAAAAAATGTTGTGGGAATTCTGCCTACAACGTGTAAAATAAGGAAACGAGAAAAATCGTACCTTTCAGATGTTCCGACATTTTGTTACCAAAACGGTTCATTCGGCGTAAACGAGTGGATCACCAGTGCTAAAGTTGTATGTGATGATTAGTCATTATTGTGGAATATGTCTTAAAAAGATGTCACTAAATTAAATATATCATATTTTCATTATTTTGTTGTTTCCAGATAGACACAATTAGAATTACTTTTGATGATGGTTTGACAACATTAAACTTTGCAGAGGCTGCACTTGTGATTCAAGGTTCTGCATGTGTTTACAGTAAAAAGGTACATTGAGAATATTAAACAATTCACTGGACTTCCATCTTTCACCAAGTTATATTTCTTGATGATGACAGAAAATTTGGGAAATGGTCAACATTATATTTACGAGGAATAGTTGGACAAATTATTCTTTTATAAACCATTAGGTTAATGTTTGGTCTTAAAGGGACTGAAAACCAGTTATACAAGGGTCGATCCAGATATTCTGATAAAAATGCTCTCATTTCTTTATTTTTGGAAGTTATTACTTGTAATTTGAACAGACAAAAGATAATTCATTTTGGCAAAAGATATAAAAATATAAATTTTATTCCTTTATAACTCTCCTCACGGGAGAACTTTTTCGTTGCCATGGTAACGGCACCTGGGACAATAAAACTAGAATAAAGGTTTAGCTACAAAATCAAGAGTCTCACAGACTGATTTAATCAACTATTATGTCCTTTATTTACGCATGCGCTCAAAATAATGTCCCTGTGCAGCCACACATCGTCTATGTCTATCAACCCAGCGAGTATATACATCATTGCAGTCAGGGAAGTTGGTGTGCAGGGAACCCATAACTGCCTGTTTCATCACATTGACATCATGAAAATGCCTGCCTTTGAGGTCACTCTTCAGTTTCCCAAAAATCGCAAAATCCAATGGCGCTAAATCAGGGGAATATGGGGGATGACCGAGCAGCTCCATACCCATGCTCTCTCTCTGATATAAATAGCAGTTTGCACACATTCACTTTGATGAGATGGGGCATTATCGTGGTGGAGGATGAAGTCAGTCAGATCTCTGACAGGGCAATGTTTATTCATTTTCTCAGATGGATTCTCAATACCTGCAAACTTGCTCAAGTGATTTGAATTTGGAGCCAGCTTCTATTTGCTCAGAATGGACAATTGTCTGTTGTGATGTCACAAAACACTTAATTGATTGTAGGTGCACCTGCTAAAATGCTAATTGAAGAATATTTGAATCTAAAATGGGTCATAATGGATATAAAAGTATGTTAAGACAAAATATGAAGAGGCAGAAAAGCTACTTGTCCCAGGTCCCGTTTGCATGGTTACCAATTTTTTACCCTAGCAACGCATTAGTGCCCGTATGTTGACTAAACTTATATATTTTAAGAGCAATTAAATTATCCTAATTTTGTGCAAGTTTGATGTTATAACTCCCAAAAATCAAAAAAGGAGAGCATTTTTATCAGAATATCTGGATCGACCCTTGTATAAGTTCACTTTATTTTTTCATTTTGAATTATGAGTGTTTCCTTACCTCTCCTGTAGAGCTCTGTTTGGTCATTTTATATTCGTATATTTTCATTTTAGTTTTTAGTTTTCACCTGCTCTTTTGGAGTTTCACTACCTTTGCTTAGGTGAAAGTGAAAGGGCTGCCCAAATCAAACCATTTTTTCTGTTTTTAGGTTGAGTACCTGTATAGTCTTGTCTACCAAGCTCTTGATCTCTTAGCGAATAAAAAGTAAGTGCTGAAGAATCCATTTTCTGCTAGATTGACCTAAATATTTTCCATATAACTTTAAGTCAAACTTAATTCAGGGAAAATTATCATAAATATTAAATATGTTTTGGGTACTCATATTAAAAAAAGCAAAATTGTGATTCTTCACTTTTTGATCATTTGACAGATACTGTAATACCCGAGTCTAACCTCAATTAACTAATATATTCATTGAACTTTGCCTTTTCCCCTGGTGTAACGATCTAAAGATTGCGTGGCCTTTTTATTCCAGGACTCAGAAACAAGGGCCATCAGTGGATGCTGACGGCAAAGATGCTGATGCTCCTCACACAAAGGATGATGAAGATGAGGAGTTCCTGACACTTGATGACATTAAGGAACATAATAACATTGATATGAAAAATGACATTGGGGAGCATGATGCTCATGCAGTGCATGTGGTGCCTAGAACTCCTATGGCTTTAGTTCCCTTAGAAGAGGGGGAAAAGG
This sequence comes from Owenia fusiformis, assembly GCA_903813345.2. Taxonomy (NCBI): domain Eukaryota; kingdom Metazoa; phylum Annelida; class Polychaeta; order Sabellida; family Oweniidae; genus Owenia; species Owenia fusiformis. Next base: position 29,567,474 of record CAIIXF020000006.1, on the reverse strand, counting down.
GAGCAAATCCATTGCTTAGGTAAGAAAGTAACATAGACAGCTTCATTTCCATACTCATGATTATGAAATAATTTTATGAGAGCATGCAAAACCAAGATACTAACCAGACATGAACATTACACGAGCATTTTAGCCTCCATGCTTAGCTAATCTTGACAAATTCATATTAATTTGTCCTCTGTTTACAAATCACGTTGCATAGTTACACAGCTTAGTCAGATCCAAATTAATTTTCTTGTAAAACTTTGAAGTAAACAGTTAACTTCTTTTATGTTGAACATCGCATCACAAGTAGAAAATGTATTTTCAGTCGGACAGGTGAAATCCTAGGTAGTCGTAATGACTTCAAAATGAATACATGTAATATCCATCCTACTGGTACGATGCTGCTGGACATGTCACATCTGTCGTTCCTGGATGACTCCTTCAATCGTTTACCTACATCAACACCTTTTACCAAACCCCCCATTCCACCAGGTATACAGATAAATTTTGACTTAGCATTAGATTCATGACCCCTCAAATGTAAAAAAATTCCATTTCTTTTTTTCCATAATTCAGACAATTTTGAGGATTTCATTTCAGTGCATTTTCAATTGAAATATGTTGACAAGTTTTAAATGCATTATAAGTTATTTCAAATACGGCTCTTATAAACGTCAGTCTTAATAGCTGAAACAAATAAATGTATGCAGAGATTCCTTACATTTTCTCATAAAAAAGAATGAAAAAGACTTAGTATGGGAACATCCAGACTTCCTTACTGTGATTATTTTAGCTCATATAAATGTATTTGAAATGGTTTTTAAATTGTAAAATGTAATTATCTCGCAATAAAAAGAAAAAATGAATCTGAGACGTGTTGAGTTCAGGTTTACAACTTGTTTGAATGAATCATTATGCAAAATTTGGTGTTTGTAGAGGTTCGTCAAGCAGAGGAAGCCATGGAGGATGAAGGATTGGGCATACCACAAGATATAAGCAGTAAGTATTGATTTAGAGCCAACGCAGGCCTTGCAGTTTCTCATTATAACAGGCCCTAAAAAAATTCTTGAAGACATTAAACCCACCTCAAAACAATTGATACATGATAATGTTTCAGTATTTTCCCATATTGTTGAGATATATATTTATATCTCTTGTGAAGTATTTTTACATTTATTCAGCAAAATGTGTTACATTTCATTTTATGATTGGCCTTTCAGTGGATGAGGATAATGGCGGTATGGATCTGGGTCCCCCTGATTTAGAAGATGAGAACCCCATAGCCCCTGTAGAGGAGGTAGTACAGAGACAAGAGAAGAAGAAAGTAGTCCCAGTCAAACCATATGTGAACCCATGGCAAATCTTGGACCCACATCAAGTTACTATAGAAGAAAAACCATTTAAAAAAGGTAAATGGAATGACACTCTCTTTCTCTAAAAGTTATCTAAATATTATTTCAAAAATGTTAATTTCCTAAAATATCACTTTGTTCAGGACTTGTGGGCCATTTCCAAATCAACATTTTTAAAGATCAAGTGTAAATCAAATTCATTGATTACAAAATGCAAATGCTGATATTATCTTGTTATCTTATCAAGATCTTATCTTATCTTGTTATATTATCTTTGTTACCAGGGAGACCATTCAAGATTCCACCCTCCCTGGAAACAGACACAACAAAGCGGAAACGAAAGAAATCGCCACAGAAAATGAAAGAGTTAGAACCCATTGACCAGTTCATAGAAAGAGAATGTAAGTATCCATTTAAAGGGAATGCGAAGTTTCATGTTCTAATTTATACGCTGACTACTTATAACCATCATCTATCACTTCAGCTCCCTCATTGGACATATCGTGTTTGAACTAATATATAATTCAAGTTCAAAGTACCCATATCTGGATTGCTGCGGATGCCACCATTGTTATGTATCAATGACGTCATTGATGCCTTAAAATTGATGCCTGGGAAGTGTCGCACGTCATACTCGGATCGCAGAAATAGAACACATTTCACTGCTATTTTATAACTATTTCTGTCCGCTTAACATTGTTGCTGCATGTTCATGTCCATATCATTATATATTTGGAGAGGTTGTTTCAGTATATTCTTCATAGAAATTGAATTGTTGCAATGTCTTTTTTCAAATGTTTGTATTTATTTTCTCCAATGTGATATAGTATAGGCTAGGTAGAAAAATCACTAAACTTATGAGATATCGGCGATTCGGAATTTAATTGGTTTTGACTGAAAAGTCATCGCATTATATTCCACTTGAGAATATCCACTAGAATTATTTTATATATTGATAAGGTATATGTCGGCAAATAAGCAAACTGCTGCAATTGCTTTCTTACCTAATCATAATGGTAGATTTCTTCAATCTGTAGTATTCTATTCAAATATGAATAGGTGGATATTGGAGAATGAAAGAAATAAAACGAAAAGTAGTAAAATCCAATGAAACAGTAACTCCTTACAGTGTTTAATCATTTAAATTCTGATGAAAAACGCAAACAAAAACGAAAAATCGACGTCGTCTAAATGATACTTATGTGAATGTCAATCTCCTAAATATTAAGTTTGGCAATAGATTTACAAGGACATGCCACTGTCATATTTCAAAGAATAATACGTAATGTTTAACATTCAGTGATGCGGGGAGACGATGGGGCCAATTAGATATTTCATTTATTTTAATATATATTTATTCCTGATTTCGAGCTCTAATTTAATTATATAACATCCGTGGTAAGTACAGTTCTAAAGTTTTTTCCAAATAATGATTTTCAATTTAATGGTATACAACCTTTTGTTTTTCCATATCGTTTCCTCTAAACTAAGTGGAACTTTAAAAGCTTTAGTCACATTTGCTCAATGCGACCGCACGTCGACCGTATTTCCCTGAAATCAGTAAATTTTTGCGGCAAACATAGGAAAACTACAGTCGCCTTAAGGTCACCTTGCGGTCTACGTACACGGCATATCAAGTTTTATAGGGCGTAGAGTCGGAGTTATAACTTTTTCTTTCCTGTGGTCACCGTAGATATCAACAAGCAGCAGCCAAACCGTAGGTCCCACGGCGGCCGTGCGTCGGGTTCACGGTCGACTTGCAGCTGCGCTTGGATTTCATAGGGTACAATTGACCTTTCCGAACCATAGAACCCTTTGTGGATGCCTTCAAGAAAAACTACGCACATCGTAGGGCCGCCCTACAGCCGTACGGGAATCGTTGTTTTTACTCATAATCAAAATACGCCGCTATCTTAGCAAATGTGACTGCTAAATTATCTGACTGCAGAAATACTAAGGCAACCGTAGAAATTTTACTTACTGCAGAAATGATAGACGTACGGTCCCCGTAAAAATGTGACGTGAGGCTAAGAATCCATGATAGTAATTGAATACGTTTCTAAAATTCAATTTTAAAATTTTCTGCAAATACTTGTGTTAAAGATAAACATAAATGCAATGAATATTAAAGTACGAACACGTATTTTTGTAATGAGACTAGCAAATTAAATCATCACCGGGATTGCATTCTTGGAAGTTCAAGATGGGTTGGTTGAATTAATTTTATTATGTTTTATTAAAATAATTTGCATTTGCCTGATAGAATAAGCATTCTGTGTTCGCATTTAGCGCTAGACCTAATGAAAGTTAAAAAGTCACGAATCCCAGATTATTTCAAGTGTAAATAACGAATAAATGTAACCTACATTCCATGTCTAGATAGGTAAAAAGCAATTCCGAAAATGCCGTCGTTAATATTCTATTGAAATCGTTCTTTATTATGGGTGGTATATACGTATTATTTTAGTTCCTTTAAAATGATTTATTTGGTTTTGGAATGGCAACAACTCGGCATTTATTTTTTGATTCAAAAATGGCGCCACAAAACTTTGGGAATGCCAAGGCATCAATCTGGCATCAATGACGTCATAACAATGTCGTAAAGAACCACTTTACGGTTGAAATGGCAGCTCCGTGGTCCAGTTCCAATGCAAAACCTGGGGCTCAATAACAATTAAGGGGATAATGATAGAACAATAAAATGAAGTTGGATTGAAAGATGTATCTTTATTCTAACTTATTATCAAGTTTAAGGGACAAAACTTTCCCTTCCCTTTAAAAATAATAAGACAATGGAGTAAAACACACACAGAGGGTTCGGTGCCCTAATTGAAATATAATCACTTTTTAAAAAATCATGGCTCCAAAGCGTTATAGTTAATTCCTCACTACATTGAATGAATGTACAGCAGATCACACATCATGCTAACTTGAGACTCTTTAAGCGCCCATTTTAGCCTATTTGGTAATCATATATCTAAGAGATTATTGGGAGATGATAATTTCTTATGATGCCCATTGAGATAAAAAAGATTTTGTACTACATGGGCATCACTAGCAACAGGCAATTTTCTTTTTTTATTGAAATTATTTATTCTAAATAAAAATTACAAAAAATCAAAAACAAAACAATATAAAAATCAGTAAAGCTACAAATCGTCAGTTGTTTTGAACAATATAGAATTAATAGAAACTGTTTCTATGTTGAAATTGTAATATCGCATGACATTGATAGTTGTTTTCAATCAGTTTGCATGTTGTCAGAAATTGTAATGAAATCCCTGTAGCGATTTTTACAGGTTCGTGTTTTATTTATTTTATACATCTATTTTAGTTTATGCTCAGAGAAGCAAGTTTCCGAAGAATCCTCTGAAGCGGCCAACATTTCCCGAGTTTGAAGATTTATACTGGGATGAGTTCAAAAGGAGACAAGCAATACTAAAACAGCACCGTAAAAAACTGGTAAAGTGAAAAAGTTTTCATTTTAGTTCCATCTTTAATACAATAGGGGTCCTGCAATTAACGGAAATTGCTATTTCTGTATCTGTTTGAAAGATTGTTTTGCTCAATCTCAAAGACATACAATTGACAAAATGTACTTTCAGTTCATGGTTTATGACATATTTGTTTTTTTACATTTTCTGAAATAAACATGTACATATTGCATGCTACTATTGCTCTGATTGTTATGTCACCACCAAAAGTGATGACATGTTGTTTTGATCTCCAACTTTTTTGTGGCAGCAGTTGGTTGGCATTCAAAGTTTGGCATCTGTAACGCATGGCAGGTGGTGACATTTTGGATGTTAATCCCTTGTTTAAATCATATAATGTCATAAATGATGATGCTTATATCAAAAATTATGTTTCATAGAAAATTAGATATAACAAGTGGGGCAATATTTTGAGATTTGAAACAATAGGAAATTGCAATTCTCTATTTTTCCTCATAAATTAATGTTCTTTTTTGTTATCTCTCTTTTGTTATCATTCATTTTTTCAAAATGTGTGTACATGAACAAGTGTATTGCAGGCTGCTCAAGATCGCCTTGAGGAGTTAGCCGAGGCTGAGGATAAAGAAAGAGAGGATAATGAAGGGGAAGAAGATCATGTTGCAGGTAAGTTTCAACATTAAGCATTGATTCAAAGCATTGAAGACAATGTTGATGAACCCAATAAAGATTTTGAAAACTCACCCATGCACCTGGAAACCCACTGACAATTGACACCCATTTGAAAATGAGAAACATTATAAAAATTGGCATATTTTGATATTCTTCGGTCAGGATTTGATGACAAGAAGAAAACATTGGTCATATAAATATATTCCTATGTTCAAGCAGTACAGTGGCTAAATTTTGCATTGCAGGCGATGGTAATTTTGGAGCCCCCTCTGATGATGGAGACGATGACATAGGAGCATTGCTAGGAGACATAACTGACCCTCATGAGCGAGTGGAACCATTAGGTAACTACTAACTAGGCATCAATATATTTATTTTTATTTTTTTTATTTATTTATTTATTATTTAAGTGCCAGGCAGCTTAATCGGCACCCAGCCTTATCAGGCTTATGAGGCACTATACAAATACATATACATATAATTACAATTTTTTGTCGTTTTTCAAGCGCTGACATTATAAATTTTGCTGTAAGTTTTACACAATTTTTATTTGAAAGAAGATGTTTCAGTAAATCTTGATTATCATGAACCATTGGGGGTCTGATTATAGTTTTTCTCAAATCTTTGTAACAAGAGCATTCTAGGAGAAAACGAATGTTTCTCATTTTCTATTTGTCCACATTTACATGCCTCACAGAGTCTTTGTTCAACAGCAAGGCCTTTATATCGACCAGTTTCTATGTTCAGGTGAAGAGTACCTGACCGAATTCTAGCAATAACAGATCTTTGATTCCTTGATAAAAATAATTTTATATAATCCTCTGTACCAAAATTGTCTTTAATTAACTTATATGTACGTAACTTTGGCATTGAAGTTATTTGAACTGTCCATTTATGTATAAAGGGATTCATTTCAGAATCTTTTACAGTTTTTAATGTTGACCTTGCACTTGAATTATTGAAGAAATGTTCATTATAGAGGTTTAAGAGGTTAGAATTTTTAAATATATCTTTAACCTCTTTACACCATCCTCTATGGCCTTTTTCAGCATTGGCATAGTCAAAGTCAAATATTCTTCGAGTAATTCTTGTTCTTGGCATTCTACTAAGTCGGATGAATAAACGAGCCATTTCAACATGGTGCCTAACACATGGTGGTTTCCAGCCTATATCTCCATACATAGCCGGAATGGGAGCATATTTCCCTAAGCCCATAAATGTTCTTATGGCACGGTTTTGGACAGTATTTGGTTTGTCGTATTCTATAGCCCCAAACTCCAGCCGCGTAATCCATGATGGGGATAACGGATGCATAATACATCTTTGTGAATGTCGAATAATGAAGTCCATTAATAGAGTAATATTTTCCAATAAGAGCGCCAAGGGATCGAGAACTTGCATCAGCTAGAGTTGAAACCATTTCATTTTAATATAATTAAGAAAAATATAGACCGAAGAGCAGGGGTAATATAGTGTCGAATACACCGCAGGGCTAGGCACAAACGTTTTCTGTACCCTGAACGACTGAAGGGAGTGATGGGTTCGAAAGCATTTGTGCCTAGCCCTAAGGTGTGTATTCGACTATATTACACCTGCTCTGAGGTCTATATTACGATTCGAACATGAAAACTCACCAAAATGTTTCGAATATTCATTATGGTCCGCCATTATGATGTCACACTTTACACGTATTGCCAGGGGCAATGTTCGCGAATATACCCCGCGTGAAATGTTGACTTTGTTTACAGTTTATAGAAGGCGTGAATACAGTCATGTTCGAATGTACTATACTGTCAATGTAAGAACTTGTATAAGTTCAATCAACTCACACCTTACTCTGAAAAACTATTCCTTGCAGGGTGACCCCAAAAAGTTATTCCAAAATTGAAAGGTTTCATATTTGGATCTTCCTGTATTTCACTTGTATGATTCCTACCCCAAATTAGAGTGTGGCAAACAGCTATAATGCACTGTGCTCCTGCACCCAGCTTACGGTGTGTTGTATTGTTAAAAAATATACAATGTAAGGCTATGTGTTTTAGATCTGGGAGAGACAATAGAGAGGTGTGGTCCAGTAGTACAGAGTTATGAGGACTTAGTTAGGCACCATGTGGTAAGATTACTACATCAATGTAGTTCTGCACTTTCAAAAAAAAATTTAAAAACTAAATGGAAATGTCACTTCAACATAATTTTTACAAAAATTAATTTTGAACTATTCTTCCATAACCTGTAAAACTACTCATCATTTTTTTCAGTTGACAATTAGAATTTCATTTTTAATCTAATAATTTGTATACTTTATTTAATGCATAATAAAAAACATATATTATACAAATTAATCCTTAAATGTTCCTGTATATGTATTTAAAGGATGGTTTCTTGGCTAGTGCCCAGATGTATGCACAACACACTGATCTGTCTAAGAGAGTCTCTGAGTGGGAAAATAATTTATTACCAAAGCTACAAGAGGAGGTCAGTGATTCTTATTTCATGCTTATGTTATGTTGCTTGTTAACTCATTTTCTTATAAAAAAAATTCTTAAAAAATCATTTTCTTATAAACATCTTGAAAAATCATTAATTTCTTGAGTCATGGGTAAAGTGAACCCATGGCCGTACATTTGATTTGGATCTGTTTCATTACGATGATGAGACTGAAATCTGTGTTTGAGTTAGAGATTGTTCATTTGAAGTTGTTTGCAGTAGAATGACAACTTGTGTTGATATTGCTTTTGTTATCGCACTTTGAAAAAGTGCTATATTGTCGTCGTCTTGTGCTGTTGGGCGGGCGGGCGGGACATAAACCAAATCTTGTCATCAAATTTCCAGGATAACTGCTTACCTGTTCAACTTGAAATTTTTACAGATGCAAGAGCAGACTAGTACCAAGATCTGATTAAGTTAAGGGCATGCTGGGTAAACTACGTGGCGGCCATTTTGAATTTTTCAACAAATCTTGTCATCAAAATTCCAGGAAAACCACTTATCCGTTCAACTTGAAATTTTTACAGATGCAAGAGCAGACTATTGCCAAGATCTGATTAGGTTTTAGGTATGCTGGCTGAATTACATGGTGGCCATTTTGAATTTTTCAATTTGGCGGCCATTTTGAATTTTTCAACTTGCTCCAAATTGACCAAATTTTTATTTTAAAAACATCTACAAGTTCACAGAAGTTCAAATCTGACCTTAGATTTCAGATTTGACCTTTCATTAACCTTCAATGACCTTGAAAAGGTCCAAAAAGTTGATTTTCTAAATTGATATTTTGGATTTAAATTTAGGTCAGCTTAATTACAAAACACCTACTGAGGTCTGAAAAAGTGAAATTTTCAAGGTCGAAGGTCAAGGTCATTAAACTAGGTCAAAAATGATGTTATCCAAGTTTCTCAAAGTTTGAGACTACAAATCAATTCTTGTCATCAAAATTCCAAGAAAACCGCTAACCTGTTCAACTTGAAATTTTTACACATGCAATAGCAGACTAGTGCCAAGATCTGATTAGGTTTAGGGCATGCTGGGTAAACTACGTGGCGGCCATTTTGAATTTTTCAACAAATCTTGTCATCAAAATTCCAGGAAAACCACTTATCCGTTCAACTTGAAATTTTTACAGATGCAAGAGCAGACTATTGCCAAGATCTTGGTTTTGGGTATGCTGGCTGAATTACATGGTGGCCATTTTGAATTTTTCAATTTGGCGGCCATTTTGAATTTTTCAACCACCTCCAAATTGACCAATTTTTTTTTTTTTAAACATCTACAAGTTCACAGAAGTTCAAATCTGACCTTAGATTTCAGATTTGACCTTTCATTCACCTTCAGTGACCTTGAAAAGGTCAAAAAAGTTGATTTTCTAAATTGATATTTTGGATTTAAATTTAGGTCAGCTTAATTACAAAACACGTACTGAGGTCTGAAAAAGTGAAATTTTCAAGGTCGAAGGTCATCAAATTAGGTCACAAACGATGTTATCTAAATTTTCCCAAAGTTCAAGACTACAAATAAATTCTTGTCATCAAAATTGCAGGAAAACCGCTAACCTTGTCAACTTGAAATGTTTACAGATGCAAGAGCAGACTAGTGCCAAGGTCTGATTAGGTTTTGGCCATGCTGCGTAAATTGCATGGTGGCCAGTTTGCTCTTCAAAGTGCGATATTTATCACTGTGTGTCTTGTTTCATTTTTTGATGAGCCTTTAGAGCTACTGTTCTCAAATATAAGAAGTAAAAGTTGAGATTTACATTTTCCAAAGTAATTTTGAATCTCTGGTTCAGGAGTTCTCAAAATAAATACACTGTTCTTATATTCCAGGAGGAACATGGGCCATACGACATCCATACATACGGGTCAACAGTCATCAACTCCTTCAGTGGCAAAGCTTCAAAAATCCCATTCAGAAATATGGTCAAAAATAAAAAGTCATACGAGATTGCTAGGTTATTCTTAGCTACTCTACAACTGGTATGTCTTCATGTAAATCCTTTGTCCATAAATAATAATTATTGTGGCTTTTATGCTTTGTAATGAATCTATATGCAGTACATGTAACTCCACAAGCCCTGTATAAAATGATATTACCTCAAAGGTAAATATAAAGGATGGAGGTCAAAAACGTATTTTAAATAATTCCGTCTAATTCTGTCATTCAAACATTTTTGAAATAAATAAATAACATGATCAACATGGATCTCAAATGGCAATAAGTAACTCAGAATTATTAATTACTAAAGTAAAGTAAATAAAATGAAATTAATATTTTTCCAGGCGAACAATAATAATGTTGAAGTAGGGGCGGAAGGAGAAGGAGACCAGGCTGTCGACACAATGTTTGTAAAACTTATCTCCACCAGGCGGCACTATGAAGAGCTACAAGAATACAGAGCGCCATCTATCAAAGATTGAATACTTTTATTTCATCAGGATGATTCAGTCGAAACTGGTAATGAACAGATCATGCTATTGAGAATTTGAATGCTTGCATATTCTGGTACTCGGTTCCTGGGAAGATGCTAATATCCTTTGAAATATATTGAGGCTTATTTTATTAAAAACAGACTAAATGTTTGACAGACTTGATATACATGAATTTCTTAGTAGTTCATGTTCTTCTTAAAACGTGACAAAGCAGAAGATGATAATAAAGAACTGGATCAAAATATCAATTTTTTGGGCATTGAGGATAGCTTATAGAGGAGGTAATGTCCACCTAAAACATAAGAAAAACATTGTAATGAAGATTGAAACAATGTTATTCCAGTGTTCATAAAGCCCCCCTCACATATGAACGAATCCACTAAATGCAGTCTTGCGAATAGGAATCGAGTAAAATTCGTTCCCATTAGTATGTGTACGTTGTACATCATTGAGGTGTTCGTATGTGTAAGTATCCCTTCGGAAAGATTCAGAAGAATGCGCAAAGATGCGCTTCGGTTTGTATGTACACGTTCCCACCTGCCAGAATTGACATCGCAAGACTGTGTTTGGGGATTCGTTCATATGTGAGGGGGCCTTAAGCTTTCATGGATAGAGACCCGACTGATCATTCATTACACTACTTTAAACTTTGAATCAATACTGCACAATAATTTCATGTCCAACTTTATTTTAGTAATGAAGTTTTGATCTGTCTCATGTACTATTGATGTAATAGTATGATTTGATTTTAAGGTAGATTGGCATGAGAATAATTTTTGGGGGTAATTTATTCATGATCACAATTATCAAAATAGGCTATATAAGTACATGGATATTTACATATGAAATGATTTAAAAAAAAATATATTTCAGTTCAATTTTAAAATAACATTTTCCTAATTTTGTATTCAACTTTTCGAGAAAAGTAGGGACTACTGTAAGGTGTTGTAGGAACAAGAGAAATATACTAATTGTGTCTTATCGTCATGGCAATGCATTTATTCTCATATTTCATGTACAGTCAATCTGTATATACATACACAATACATTACATATAATTACACTTCCCATGTATGTACAATGGAATATATAGGAAAACAAAACTATATTTATAATATAAAATATTTTTAATGTTATCAGTATACTTCTAGAGTGTATGAAAATTCATTCTGCTTGGTCTAAACGAAACTGAGATTCATTCATTTGGGTTCATGAAGACTTGATTCTTGGGTTAACCCTAGAATAAATCTTCAGATCAGTGAGGCCCTGGATTTTACTCCAGTGAAGAACTATACTAGTACTTTCACATAACATTAGCAGTAGGCCTATTGAATCAGAATTTTCAATATTCTTTATGATACAATCAGTTCACACTGACAACTGTTAAATTGTCACTTTATTTTAAGCAGTCTTAGTATCAGGATTTCTTGAATTTACTTGATGATCCGCCTCCACCAAAACTGACTGTCATTCCACCGTCATCTACAAGTACAATATATAGAGTAAAATATTTGTTAATTCATGGTGCACTTTTATCTTTTACCACTGGATTGGATTGGATCTGATCTCAGTTTCAAATATATTTTACTGACGAACGACAATGTTAAGTTGAAATACAAATCGAGGCTCATCTATGGTTGTAGAATTATTGCCATTGGTAAAAATGGTTGTTATAATTACAGTGATAGAATTATTGACCCTTGTTTTCCATATGAACATTATAAATTTCACTAGACTTCAATCTGAGACGTCACCTGGTTTAACACAGTTAATTGTAATATTGGTTTCCAGAATAGATAAATACTCATCCAATTTTCACAAGGTCTGAATTTCCTAAGATTTTACTTCATTATGAATTCAATATTTCGTAAAATTGTCCATTGATGTCAATGTTAAATACTGACAAGAATATGCCATATAAAATTCATCATTTTGAGAATATTTTAAATACGTATTTAAAGATTAATTTACCACTGGCACCTTTTGCTTTCCCAGGTTTTTCGGTTTTACCCCCAGATTTGTCCGATTTACCCCCAGATTTGTCTGATTTTCCACCTGGTTTATTGGATCTTGACCCCCCTAGCTGGATCATCATGGGTGCTATCTTTGGGGGAATTCTGGGTTTGTTCCGGAAGCTAACAGGCTCCTTTGTTTGCTCATCCGTAAACACAACACTTATTCCTGAAATATGGGATATATTAACTCAGTTGTAGTTATGGTGACTTTCGAACTAGTTAATCATTTTATATATTCTTCACCAATATTTTTGCGAAATTAGGCCTAGTCCAATATTTTCATATGAAATTCACAAGGAATCATTTGGTTAACATGTGAATAGTCATATCTAAAAAGAGCTATGATGGTTAAACAAATAGAACATAGTACGATTTATAACGGATAATACTTAAATTCACCCTTGAAAAGCGATATCCCGTGTAATCCCATGAATTATATGATGTTTATATGTATGCCACGTAGGCTTATATGTTGGTACCTCCATTCAAGGTAAAATGATTGAAAATGCAGTATTTTTGTTCTTACCTTTTGGATCATTGATGACATTTTTCTCTTTAGAATTGTTTGCCTGGTTGGGCATAGATGTCACTGAAACACAAAATAACCAATCAGAATGCAGTATATCCTAATTTAACCAATCAAAATGCTAAATCAGAGTTCTCCATGGTAACAGAAACAGGTATAAAGTTTTGATGTAAGTAACTGTTAGGATGATAACACAGTTGTCAAAACAATATTTTTTCAAAATGGCAAAGAACACTATGGCAGAGCTGCATCACTGGTGATCCACTCGATTACGCTGATTACCAAAACGACCGTTAAAATGTACAATTTCTTAAACATATGATACTGATACACGTTTGTGTTCAAAAATGTCGTGGGAATTCTGCCTATAAGGTGTAAAATAAGGAAAAGAGAAAAATCGCACCTTCGATGTTCCGACATTTTGTTACCAAAACGAACCGTTTTGGTAACCAGCGTAATCGAGTGGATCACCAGTGTGCTTGACAACTTTCAGATTGAGATAATGTTAGCTGCTTTAAATACTTGCACATACCTTTATTTTTTCACATTCAAATATCAAACCCTTATCTTTTTCTCAGAATATTCTGTCTTTTCTTATGTCATATACAAAAATGAATAAAATAAGAAAAATATCACTGGATACATATTTATGGTTATTAAAGGCAGAATCAGATCTATAGGGGGTGACAAAATTACAAGCAGCTTGTATAATTGACCTACCAATCTATTCCTTACAATATCTAAAACAATATCTCCCAAAAGATTCACAATATGTTATAAATTGGTGAAGTTATTAATGATTCAAGGTGCAAAAATGGGTGAAAAATGTTTAAATTCTCCCAAATAATAAGAATGGTAACCATTCTTATAGAAAAATAATTCATTATTGTAAAAATCTTTAGTTTTCCTTGAATAAAGTATGCACTTTTGTGATTTTTAGAAAATAGACATGACAAGGAATGACATGAGCCAAAAATATTTTAAAATTGAAACAATTTTTTGTTTAGCCTGCTCGCTATATCTGATTCTCTCTTTAATAATAATAAAAAAAACTATAACAGTATAATAGATACTTGTTTTGTCCTAATCACAAACAAAAGTGCAATTTTCCTTGAATAATTAGCACAGTCAGTATCATGAGTATATCTAACTGTTCTGAAGTGAGGATCATGAAAGTAAAGCCAAATAGGATAATCAATCCACTGAACTTCACAATTTCGATTGAAAAAAATTGGGAATAAATATTTTTCTGCAAAATTTTAGTGAGGCCTGGCTTTGCCCTTGGATCAATGCAATTCTGTAAGATATATTCAGCCTTATTTGTTTGATTACTTGTGTATATTGACTGCCTGTATTGATCATGTCCTTTATTTGTTTGTTGTGGAAGAGATGGATATATGCTATACCTTATAGACGAGTAGGGATTTGCCAAAAAGTGCTTATTTAAAGAAATAAAAGGATCGACTGACCCTGTTCGGTTTCTTGGTATTTTTGGAAAGCTGAACATATCTACTGCATATTCCAAATAATGAGAAGTTCTGAAAATGGTCCCGTTGCCATGGAAACGGACGCTGATTAAAATACCTACTATTAACAGTATTTAAATCACCAATAACATGTTTTATTTTATAACTTTTCCATTTCTTATTCGTTTTAAATAATGTTGGTACCAAATGAAAGCATGTTGAGTGCCCTTTCGAATAAAGTATAATTTATGCAAATTATCTCATTTGCATATCTTTTGTGACGCCATAATTGCAATTTTCCTAATATTTTGAGCAAATTTTAAAATACATGTTATATATACCCACCTTGAATTAAATAAGCGTAGTAAAAAGTGTAATATCTTCAGAGAATATAAATGTAGGACAGACAGGCTTTATTTTGATATATAGAACATAGCTCAATCAGTCTAGATGATAAAGCCTACATCCTTTTTAATTAGTCCATAGCTGGAAAATATACAGCTAAACGTAGACCTATTTTATGGTACATTACAAAATATGAGCCAGCCTTATATAAATTATCTGGGCTTGAGATGGAAAACACTGATATTAGCAGGTTACTCCCAGACCCTACTGGGTCTCTAGGTATCTTTAGAAAGCTAAGCATCTCTACTACAAATTCCACATAATGCTAAAATCTGAAAATGGTCCCGTTGCCATGGAAATGGACGCTGATTAAAATAACAGTACTTAAATCACTAATAACATGTTTTATTTTATAACTTTTCCATTTCTTATCCATTTTAAATAATCGTGGTACCAAATGAAAGCATGTTGAATGCCCTTTCAGATAAAGTATAATTTATGCAAATAAGCTCATCTGCATATCTTTTGTGACGTCATAATTGCCATTTTCCTAATATTTTGAGCAAGTTATTAAAATATAATATTATAAATATCGACTTGAAATAAATAAGCGCAGTAAGCATGTAATATTTTCATAGAAGATACATATGGGACAGACAGGCTTTATTTTGATATATAGAACATAGTTCAAACGGTCTAGATGATATGGTCTACATCTTTTTTAATTAGAACATAGCTGGAAAATAAACAGCAAAATGAAGACCTATTTTATGGTATTTTACCAAATATGAGCCAGCCTTAAATAAAATATGTGGGCCTGATATGGAAAACACTGATATTAGCAGGTAGACCCCAGACCCTGATGATATATTTTGACAGCTAAGCATCTCGACTACATCTTCTACATAATGAGACGTTCTGAAAATGGTCCCGTTGCCATGGAAACATACACTAATTAAAATACCTGCTAATAACACTATTTAAATCACAAATAACCTCTTTGTATAACTCTTTCATTTCTTATCCGTTTTAAATAATTTTGGTACCAAATGAAAGCATATTGTAGGCCCTACCAGGTAAATTACAATTTTATGCAAATTAGCTCATTTGCATAGCCTTTGTGACGTCATATTTGATATTTTTATACCATTTTTATCAACTTATTATATATGTCATAAATCCTCTTCTATTAAACAAGTGTAGTAAACCTGTCATATCTCCATATTGATATGATGAATGTAACTCAACACGTCATCATTTTGATAAATAGAGTAGATTTCCACCAGGATAGGAAATATAGAATGTACCTCTTTAAATAGTTCAATTATTCATTCCTGAGTGATATAAACCAAACTATACATATATTTTGTGGTATTTTAGGAAAAGTATTAGTCTGCCTCAATCGAAGGCATATCCTGAAATCTGACCACCTCCAAATTCGAATAGTGAACACTCATGTTCGAAAAATTAACCTGTCTAATTTGAACACTTTTCACAAGATATGACATTGTTTTACACAATTGCTCAAATATTTCCAAATTTACACAAATTGGGCAACTCTCTACAGAGCATTTCTTATACCCCCCTGATAAAATATACAGGGGGTACTACAATGGCAACCAAGTCGATATTTTCTCTCCTATCCGGCGCATTTTTCTTAAGACCAAAATGCTAGGAATTGAAAATCTGGTTAAAAATGCGCTGGACTCTGGATATCTTCCGTCGAAGCGGTCATGGAGACTGCAAATTGTCAATGCTCTAAGATCCGTCGAGGTCAGGCAATTTTTCTTGCAATGCTCATGTTATGGCAAACTGTTATACCTACGTGACTATTTCACAGACTTAAAACCTTGCATATGGTGGGTGATTTGTCAGAAATTTCCCAAATGTCAAAGCCAGTGTAAAACTATGATGCAATTGGTATGTAACGCCCATGTATTAAATACGAACAACTTCAATGGTTCAAAACGATGTACAGGGTGTCAAAAAACAACGGCACCCCCTTCTACAGCAAAAAGTGCTAAATGTTACATGGTGTGTC
The DNA here is from genome assembly GCA_903813345.2 of Owenia fusiformis. Taxonomy (NCBI): domain Eukaryota; kingdom Metazoa; phylum Annelida; class Polychaeta; order Sabellida; family Oweniidae; genus Owenia; species Owenia fusiformis. Next base: position 29,550,701 of record CAIIXF020000006.1, on the reverse strand, counting down.
ATATCTCATTTTAAAGACAATTTAATTCTGGAGTTACCTGAGAAATTTCAGCTTTATGTCATATAATTTCACAGATTTACAGCTGATTCTTAGTAGTTGGTATGACCACCAGTTGCTGCTCAAACAGCAGCTTATCTGGACGGATATGATTTCAATAGAAATTCAGATAAATGTGTAGCATTGCATAATCCTCTAAGCACTTTCCTCAAATTCTTCAGAAATACATCCTCATTGTCTCTTTTTTCAAGAGGCTCTTCGTCCATCAGTTCCTATACCCTGTTTTTCAGAACTGAACCCATATGTTCAGTGCAGTTGAAATCTGGGCTAATTCTTTCATATTCCACTTTCTGAAGATTTGACCTTTAACCAGTAACAGAGCAGCAAACAAAGTACCGAAGTAGCAAACTTAAAAACAATGTAGCTTTTTTAATATAAAGTTTAAATAAATGAAAATTTGAGGAGTAACTCCAGAATTAAATTATCTTTCAAATGATGTATGACATGATATGAAATATTCAGGACTTTTTGCTGTAGAGGGGGGTGCCGTTGTTTTTTGACACCCTGTATATTGTGTAACCTTTGTGAAACTGAAACAATTGAACATTTTATATTAAGATGCCCCATGTATGAGCCATGTAGGCACAACATATTTGAAGCCCTTGGCTGTCGTGGTGACAGTATGCATGTTATTATGTAACTGAAATAACGAACTTTCATTTGATTCCAATATTAGTCAAAATGGATAATAAATAGGAAAGTTATGAGACAAACATTTTCGTTCATGATCACGATATTGCCAATACCTAGTGTATAATTTTTATTTGTTTTTATTAGTCCGTTTCTATAGCAATGGGACCAATTACAGAATGTCTCATTATGTGGAAGATTGAGTAAAGATGCTTAGCTTTCTAAAGATACCAAGAGACCCAATAGGTCTGGGGTTTACCTGTTAATATCAGCGTTTTCCATCTCAGCACCCATAATTTATATGAGACTGGTTTATATTTTGTAAAATACCATAAATAGGTCTATTTTTGCTGTATTTTACCAGTTATGTACTAATTAAAAAGACGGAGGCTATATCTCCCAGACTGATTGAAATTTGATCTATATATCTCAATAACGTCTGTCTAGGCTACATTTGTGTTCAATGAAGATATTCAATTTTACTTCAATTATATAATTTAAAGGGGTTATTTATCCCATGTATTTTAATAACTTGCTAAAAAATATGAGGAAAAATTGCAATTATGACGTCACAAAAGATATGCAAATGAACTAATTTGCATGAATTATAATTTTTCTGAAAAGGCATTCGACATGGCTTCATTTGGTACCAAGATTATTTAAAATGGATAAGAAATAGAGAAGTTATAAAATAAAACATGTTATTGGTGATATTAATACTATTAATAGCAGGTATTTTAATCGGCGTCCGTTTCCATGGCAACGGCGCAATTTTCAGAACTTCTCATTGTGTGGAAGATATAGTAGAGACTTAGCTTTCTAAAGATACCCAGTATGGTCTGAGATTTACCTGCTAATATAAGCGTTTACCGTCTCAACCCCCCATAATTTACATAAGTCTAGTTCATATTTTGTAAAATACAAGTTGTACCATAAAATAGGTCTACTTTTGCTGTTATTTTTCCAGTTATGTACTAATTAAAAGGACGTAGGCTATATCGCTTAAACGGATTGAGATATGTTATATATATCAAAATAAAGCCTGTTTCTCCTACATTTGTATTTTATGAATATATTCAACTTTACTACACTTATTTAATTCAAAGGGGTATTTATAACATGTATTTTAATAACTTGCTCAAAATATTAGGAAAAATCACAATTATGACGTCACAGAAGATATGCAAATGAGCTGATTTGCATAAATTATACTTTATCTGAAAGGGCACTCAACATGCTTTCATTTGGTACCAAGATTATGTAAAACGGATAAGAAATGGAATAGTTATATAGCAAAACATGTTATTGGTAATTCAAATACTGTTAACAGCGGGTATTTTATTCAGCGTCCGTTTCCATGGCAACGGGACCATTTTCAGAACTTCTTATTAAGTAGAAGACGTTGTGGTGATGCACAGCTTTCCAAAAATACCAAGAAACCCAACAGGGTCAGTCGATCCTTTTTTATTTTATTTTTTGCAAATCCCTACTCGTCTATTAGTATTTCCTCCCTGGTATTGATTTGACAACACCTGCGAGGAGAATGCTGTTATGGTAGTGTTAACTCAAATTCTGTTTTAAACTGTTTGAGAGAGAAATAAAAAGACATGAACTTGATATTGTACAGAATACTCTCATCCTTATACATTGACTCCCATCCTTATACATTGACTCTCATCCTTACACATTTCCTTGCATCCTTAAACATTGACTCTTATCCTTATACATTGACTCTCATCCCTTAGATTGACCCTTATACATTGACTCTCATCCCTTATACATTGACTCTTATCCTGACACACTGCCTTTCATCTTTATACATTGCCTCTCATCCTGACACATTTCCTTGCATCCTTAAACATTGACTCTTATCCTTATACATTCACTCCCATCCTTATACATTGACTCTCATCCCTTATACATTGGCCCTTATACATTGACTCTCGTCCCTTATACATTGCCTCTCGTCCCTTATACATTGCCTCTCATCCTTAAACATTGACTGCCATCCCTCATACATTGACTGTCGTCCTTATACATTGACTCTCATCCTTCTACATTGACTCTCATCCTTATATATTGACTCTCGTCCTTATACATTGACTCTCACCCCTTATACATTGATTCTCATCCTTATACATTGACTCTCGTCCTTATACATTGACTCTTACCCCTTATACATTGATTCTCATCCTTATACATTGACTCTCATCCTAACACATTGCCTCTCATCCCTTATACATTGACTCTCATATTGACTCTAATCCTGACTCATCCACTCTCTTCTTTGATTATAAAGCTGACATTTTGACTGTCACTTTAACGCATTGACTTTCGCATCAACAGATTGATAGACTCACCCAGACACATTAACGCTCACTCAGACACATTGACTGTCATTTTGACACACTGACTCTCATCTAGACACAATGACTCTTACCCAGACACACCGACTATAATTTCTACACATTGATTCTCATCGTGACACTTTAACTCTCATCCTGACACATTGACTCTCTTCCTGGCACATTGACTGTTATCCTGTAAAATCTGTTCTTATTGATTCACCCAGACATATTTACTCATCTAATTTCTATTCACATATGTCGTTACAAATCTACTAATTCATTGAGCATAGATTTACCAGATCGCAGGATTATACTAAAATTCTTCATGTATCGAACCTGATTTTGCTATACCACTATCTGCACTGTTTTGACTGCCATTGCTGTTCTTCCGTAGTAGGTCTGACATTTTCTTGGGCGGCTCAATAGACAGCACTGAATCGTCGTCCTTATCGGTTTTATCTAAGTCCATGTCATCATCAACTGGTGCCACCTCCATCTTTAGATCGTTGCCCACTAAATATTTCTTCCGCTTTTTGGGCAGTTTAAGCCTTGCTTGGGCGTGGGAGTAGTACAACGCAAAGTTATTGACAATGACGGGAACGGGTAGCGCGATGACGAGCACACCACAGATGGAACAGATACTTCCCAACATGTAGCCATAGACGGAGCGCGGGTACTTGTCGCCGTAACCTAGGGTTGTCATGGTAACGATTGCCCACCAGAAACCTATAGGAATACTCGTGAACGAGTTTTGAGGATCTTCGTCGATCTGCTCGAGATAATAAATCAAGCAGGCGAATGTTAACATTCCAAAGCAGATGAACAATATGAGAAGAAGCAGTTCTTGTAAACTGGCCCTGATTGTGTGTACCAGAATCACCAATCCGCTTATATGCTTTGTCAGTTTCATTATCCGTAGAATACGAACGATTCTTAATACCTTTAAGGCAATCACTGCAGGATGCGTCTCGGTTAGAGTGGAATCTACAGTCACTATGATGAGGTTTATATAGACGGGGACAATGGAAATGATATCCACCCACGTTGTGACGCTCTTGAAGAATACCTTTTTGTCGGGACAGCTTATTATTCTTATGATCAACTCAAGTGTGAAGTAAACTGTACAGACATAGTAATCTAGATAGTCCAGTACAGGGTGGGCTTTCGTATACAACCGTTTCTCTGTGTTATTCCAGTTTCTGTCCCATGTTATATTGTTTTCCGCATGGAACGTCTCATTACTGGGGACCCGGAACAATAAATGCGTCTCGCAAACGAACAAAATGATGGAAAAGATGACAGAGAACATGGAGATAAAGGCGATGACCTGCGCGGCTTTGGAATACCCTGGGTCATCTAGGAGGTTCCAAAGTTTAGATTTGTTCCGCTGCCACCATGTCAGGTCCTCTTCTATCACTTCCTCGATTCCTGAAGTTAGAAAGGGGACATACAAATGCACATAAAATCACTAAAATTAGGACCTACGCACAAGAAGGCAAATTGGGACATAGAAATACACATGACGTTTCCATACCCATTTGCCTGTAAATAGAAAATCAAAAATACCTCATCGGGCAAGATACCCGGATCCCTGGATTTCCGTCCCAGTACTCTTCCATTGGAGCTGTAACGAGCTAAAGATGTGTGTCTAATGTTGACCTTTGTTCATGCTTGGTACACTAATTCTTTTGAATATATTTGGTAAAATTAATAAAGAAGTCATTGCACTAACCAAATCTCGCCGCAATGTCTTCGTCTTCGTCGTCGTCCTCTTCTTCCATATCCTGTTCAAACTCCGCCAGCGTCTCTTCGGCGTCTCTATGGGTTCTGTAAATTAGAATATCGTATTTCAAGTTCATTTGACATCTAATACAAAACATAGAGTATATTTAGCAATTGGACTCGCTCTATTTGTGCTTTGGTTATTCAAAAATGGATAGCTCATGAGAGAGTAAAGTACTTAGACAATTATTGCCCCCCCCCCCATATGCTATTTATGATAAAATATGATGTGATATCATGGTATTTTGGTTTAGATTTGATGATCCAAGGGAGCGCAGATTAAAGGTATTTTGAGGTATTTCATCTCTTAGTTCGGATAGGCTAAGTAGCATCATTTTTGTTCTATATCTATTTAAGAATAGATAATCCCGTATCATTCCTTGTTATATTGGTAATTGAAGACAATGAGTGTATGTAATCGCCACGTCATTTTTTACCAATAATGTGTTGCTAAATTCATTATGGAACCATAATGCACTGTATAATAATGTTTCTGCTCAGTTGACCATATACTTTGAATTAATGCACTGAAATGCTCTAAGTTGATTGGCTGGGACAGCTTCTATTGGCATATTTGAATCGCATTTAATGGACTCATGCAGTGGCGTAGTCAGCAATTGGTGACCAGGGGTTCGATTTTTTATGTATCCACAAATCTCCCCCTTCATCGGTGTACCTCACATAAAAGTTTTTTTGTACATACAATTTACACCCCTCCAAAAGTTTGGCAACAATTTGATTTTCTATATTGAAATAGTTTTTGGTGAATCTTTTACTGAAAGATATTGAATTCTGGTAGCAAAATCATACATTTTATATAACAATTGTTTAATTGTTCAATGAAATCCAAATCAAGGGTTAGCATACATTGAGACAACTTTTGTAAAGGGCAAATTACATATACATATCTCTAAGGAACATATTTTTTAACGAGCTACCATTGAAAAATCGTCATTCCCAATTCATCATTCAAAGATACATTATGTCAAATTCTGGCATGCTATTCCCACACTTTTAGATGATTTTTGAAAAGAATCCAAATCAAAATAATTTTATCTGCCATTTCATTTTGTAATAGAGGAGTTCATAATGACCTCATGAACTTACAGTTAGTTTCTGAATACTAGTATATTCAAAAGCAAATATTTTTGAAGAATGTAATACTTATTTAATCATGGCGCACAATAAAAGTCGTAATGGCTGCACGAATACTCTCAATTGGTACTGACGATAGAAGTGACAGATGACAAATAGTATTGTATTAATGGAATGAAACATAGGCTGAAATTTAAAAAAAAAAATTGAAATAACAAAATATCCACTGTGCTCTGTAGGCTCTAACATTAAACATCTCTCTTAAATTGCAATGCCTTGCAACAAATAAAGAACAAATAATGCTGAAAAACTTATTTGTTGTGCTTTCTTTGAATTGAAAATAAAAAACTTTGAAAACATTTTATTTTCTATCACAGTTCCGCTGATTTTATCATTAATGACGAGAATCATGAAATGATCCCTATCTCAGCTTATGTGTGCCCCAGCACTTTAATATTTTCCAAAGTATTATAGCATTCTATTCTTCATGTTACACCTAAGAATGATTCATTATGACCATAGGGATATTTGCCAATACTCAAACCTCTTCCTTTACTATTTTTTCCTACTGGTCATATAAATTGAATATATGTTTCTGGTTATTGCAATGAATTTTTCCACAAATATTTTTTTGGGAGAAATCCCGACCGGGGGTTCGTCCGAACGCATCGAACCCCCGGTCCCTACGGCTATGTCATGTATAGTACTTTGAATCAAAATTGCATGCAAAGTATAATTTATCGCACCTTGTGGACGTATAAAGTTTATGTAAATGTTACCTGTAAGTCATCCAACAACATGGTTCGATTTGCTTCTCGTCAATTCCCCAGAATGACAATTCCTCTTCAAACAATGGGCCACATACATCAGTTGGCGCGTGTAGCTTCCCTGTACGGTAATAGTTCATGATCATATTAAAAATACCTGGATGGCGATCGAAAAAATATTCTTTCGACACCGGATCGTAATCATTGCTACCGGCCGAAGAATCAGTCAGCCATGACAGCCTGGTATCTGGGATGTTTTTCAGAGTTGTTTTAAACGTTTCGTATCTGATACCGCCAACGTTTATGATGACTTTGTTCTCGCTTTTACTGAAATTACTCGGGGCCATGGACATTTTGGGGGCGAGGGAGTTACGCGTGGTGAATGCGAGACTATGGGAGCGGCTCCCCCGACTGCTGATACTGGCCGCTCCCTCTGAGCTCGTAGAGTCCATCGACGCTCGACTTCTGTCTGCCATGGCGTTTGATCACTTCTGACCGTTTCGATATATCCGTAATAATAAATGTCACTTTTGTATCGTATTTTTATTTCCTATAGTAACATTTAAAATAGTTTCTATGTTTTAATATCCATGTTTATTTTAATATTCATTTATTTCTTCGGAATATATAAGTGATGATCCGAGACATAATTATGATTCAAATATTGCTGCTTTTTCTCAGAGATTATGTTTTCCTAATTTAAGTCATAAGTAAAACAAAAATAAATTTTCTAACCTGAATAATATAAATTAATTCATAACCAGAATAAGTCCAGGTAGGCCTTAGCCAATAATCTCATCAAAGTATAATGTAAATATATCCAGTTGGTTTCCAGTCAATATATTCTCCTAATTTACGTATTCATTTATTTACCCTGCCGATCTCCAAGAATAAAGTTCGATCGAAAATCAATTGAATATTGGGGATTGGAAATTCTGTATTTCTCTAGGGAGCTACGCAATGAAAGTAATACAGTGATCATTAAGGTAACACTTTGAGACTTGATGTTGGTGGAATATGAATGTTAAGTATTAAATATGATCAATCCCCGATAGAAGTATTGATGTTAGGCTTTACCGTGAGGACATAAAAGAACACCTGTGAATACTCCAATACTTCCCACCTGTTCGAAGTTTCATCATTAAAGCCTAGATGTTGATCGATGACGTAATGTGTCCGTTTCTATCCAACCATGTACACCGTACATTCTCTATTAGAAGGGGTAGGGATTAGGGAACCGATAATATATTATCCCAATTGTTTTATTTGCACATGATTCAATTCAATAACATTAAACGATGAGTAAGTTCAAAACTAATTGGATACCCAAAGAACGCAGCAGACATACCCCGCAGGGAGAATTTTATCTGGGATCTGCCCATGGATGAATGGCAGTACATGTGACTGAATCCAAGAGAGCATCGAGTCTATATACACTTTACAATACACCAGCTTTCAGTCAGGGGGGGGGGGTGGCGTAAACAAGCCAAAAAATATTTGTAATGAATTTTACAAAAGTTGATGCATCCTTCAAAATTCAGCAAGAAGCTTCAAATAAAAAAAAGCATTTTAAAGTTCTTTTCTTCTATCTCATGGTTCTATTTTTATTGGTTATAATACTTAGTACTTAGTAGTGTTATAGGTAAATGACATGTAATTGATATCTGAGGTGAGCGGGTGATATATATCGAATTAAATCGACGATTATGTTGTCTTCTGAACTATTTGAGGGTGAAAATTGCCGTGTTTTGCATTTTAATCACTTCCTTACACACTTACGCGCCCGGTGATCGTGAATATGGGACGGAGGGGGGGGGGGAGCAGGCAATTTCTGCTAGGAAATTAAACAAATCTGGAAGATTTATTTTTTCAAGAAAAAGTTTACTATTGAATTGCTAAATGGATAGGCGCACGGTATGGTAGAATATGTTAGGTTTTCTGGGATTTTTTCTGAAACGATACGCATCTAAGGTATGAGATCTATTAAAAAAGGCGCAAGGCCATCAACAGGCACAAATCAACGTTTTTGCTATAAATCAAGCAACAATGGTCTCGACGACCTGTAATAAATACTTGTAAGTGATGTTATCATAACTAAATTAATGTCATTGCTGAATTTATTTTTCATATATTTTTACTGGATATATCTAACAATCATTTTCTACAAATTTCAGGTAGCATCAAAATCGACCACCCTTTTTCTCTTAATAAGCAGTACACACTCATCGGAGGGCTTGCCCGACGCCTCGAGACAAGCCCCTGTGCTTGTAACAAGTTAAATTTCAGATATTACTTGCATTCTGGGCTAATATTTTCAAATACTTTAGAGGACTAAGTGACCGTTATGTTACCCACAATACTTTAGACCTTCTTCTAAAACATGTGAGAATATCAGCCCATTAATGCATAATAAGTAATAACTTAGATATAGCTTGTTACAAAGGTTCACCTTTTTTGGACCACTCTGTATTTTGACATAATATCTTTAACATGTTTAATAAAATCCCATTTGTAAACATGCATTTAGATAATTTAAGGAAAAATATATACACACAAGATAAAACATAAAGCCTAAACATTTTCGATGGTGATTGCACTGATAAATCAGTGCAAATTAAATTAGATTTTTGTCCACCTTTTTAACAGCGCCCTTTGTGGAGTAATCCTTTGGAAGTAGTGTAGTCACTGGTGATCCACTCGATTACGCTGGTTACCGAAACGGTTCGTTTTGGTATAATCGTCGGTTTAATTCCTCACTTAAGTTACATAAACGGTACGATTTTTCTTTTTTCCTTATTTCACACGTTGTAGGCAGAATTCTTACGACATTTTTAACACAAACGTGTATCAGTATCATATGTTTAAGAAAATGTACATATTTGCAAACAAATAGTTCAGAATACGACAGAATCTTCGATTTAATTCCTCACTTAAGTTACATAAACGGTTTTTCGAAAAAATAGTTAAGATCTGCACTTTTAACCCAAACCGTTTATTTAACTTAAAGGAATATTCCTGGCCAGACCATTTCTCTCCTAATATGGTAGCTATAACCATATATATACTTTCCATATTTAGCAAAACATGGAAAAATGTTTTGACATGGTCAATATTGATCACTTGAAAATGTAGTGCCGAATTCCAGTAGGCTGCCATCTTTTAATATTTCACTCAGGAAGTGATGTCATCGACTCTCAACTTTGCATATAACACTACAAGGAGCTATTAAGAATTACAAAACCAGCTGAATATTCTTTTTCAATTTTGTCTTATGATTTAATCCTTCTGAAAGTATCTTCTTTTATTCTAAGCTGACAAGCTCTGAACATATTTTTGCGCATAAAGTAAGGATCACTCGTCTAGAAGTGATATTGTGCTATTTTCCTATACTGTTATATGCAAGGTCATGAAAGTTGAGAGTCGATGACATCACTTCCTGAGTAAAATCTTAAAAGATGGCAGCTAACTGGAAATGTGCACTACATTTTTAAATTATCAATATTGACTATATTAAAACATTTCCCCATGTTTTGCTAAATATGGAAAGTATATATTTGATTATAACTATCACGTCAGGATAGAAAAGGTTTGGCCAGGAATGTTCCTTTAAGTGAGGAATTAAATCGACGATTCTGTTCCTCTCTGAGCTATTTTTCGCAAACATGTACATTTTCTAAAACATATGATACTGATATACGTTTGCGAGAAAAAACGTCGTGGGGATTCTGCCTACAACGCTTAAAATAAGGAAAAAAGAAAAATCGTACCTTCGACGTTCCGACATTTTGTTACCAAAACGAACCGTTTCGGTAACCAGCGTAATCGAGCGGATCACCAGTGGTAGTTATAATGCAATATTGGTTTTTGACATGAGTTTTCTCAAGACTCTTCAAAACAGTATTCCTTATCAACACTATTTACATAATTATAAAACAACAAGGTCACAAACGATAAAGTTTAATACATTATATAAGAATATTGAAGTCTAGTTTATTAAGTAGTTTATTAATTCTTATTACATCAGCGGCAGACATGATGTTATACATGTATGTCGCCTGTTTACTTTTACACAGTGTTTTAGATAGCTTATGATTTTCAATCAATACAGTTTACAAGATACAAAATATACAAAACTACGCTACACTAATTTAAACTACAAATCTAATTGCAAAAATATAGTTCAGTTAAATAAAGTGTGCTTTGGGTATATAGTTTGTTAGAGAATAAATCAGTATGGTGTATCGGTAGCACAATATCATTTTACTGTTTTCCATAATTGATGAAGGTACTTTGCTTAATATAAGTCTTTATCGTGAAGGACCATAGCCTTATGTTAGTTCCTTTTGAAGCATACAGCTAGTTTGAAATGTAATGATTAGCAAATTGAAATTGCTATGGCCAAGTCTTTGTGTTGCTTCTCTCCCCATCCTCAATAACACAGGCTGGTATCGAAAGATTTGTCCGCTGTGACGGAGCATTCTATTTTTCATAAAAACACTAAGAATACTTCACAATTTAAAGTTTACTCATACTTACTAAGTAATTTTCTTTGATATAACGAAACATATGAGTTACAAAATAAATTGTGTGGTTTTCCTAGTGTTTTTATGAAAAATAATATGCTCCGTCACAGCGGGAAAATCTTTCGATACCAGCCTGTGAATAAAGGTAAAATCTATGGAGGAGGATAATCACTGGTACTCACCTAGTTACGCTGACGATACGTCATATGTTGTAAACAACTTGACTCATAAGTGGTGTAGAATCGATAAATATAAATATCTTACCGAAAACGAAGCCCGGAAGTTCTTCCATCTTGTTACGCTGACGTATCGTCAGCGTAACTAAATGAGTACCAGTGATAATGTATAAAGGGGAAGAGACACAAAGCATAAAAACACATCACCTCTGTGCCACTTCTGCAATACGCTCCAATGTTGTCTTACGAATAGCTGTAAGAGACACTCCCCCATCATGGACCAAGCAATGTCCATTCAGCATGGATGCATCGTCAGAGGCTATATGCACTATCATCTTTGCACATTCCTCGACTGTTACATACTGTACTTATTCAGAGGATTTACTGATACAAACGCGTTTTCTGTAAGTAAGAACATTTAGAATAATAACAAATGAGACAACTGTATTTATCAACGAATAATAAATACAGACAAATTATTATTTTCTAACTATAGTTAGAGTAAGCGGATGCAATATGGATATTTAGATTTTTTCTATTAAATGTATTACCTTTCTTTTGACATTCAAACAATTTTATTTGTTGAGAATGAAACCACCTTTTGAGTAAAAAATAATCAAAAGAAATGGGAGAGGTCGTTCAATAGATCTTCTAGAATACATACTGCCGTTTGAGTGTCGGAATTTCGTTTTTTCGAAAACTGCCTGAAACAAAGGCTGACAAAAATAAATATATAAATAGATAAGCGAAAAAAATGTATACACTCCCCTCCATAAGTTTGGCAACCTTTTCCCCCCATTGAACTACGTGTTAAAGCCTCTTTACCTTTGAATTTTTATTTACTTAACCTGCGATGAAAATACTTATACTATTGATGGAAACGTAATTTGACTTTAATTCCAATACCTCCAAATTTTCTCAATTTTTTCCTCAATTACAATAGGTCGAAAATTGATGATGAATTTGATGAATTTTTGAAAATCGACATTCCCATGTTAACCAATGGGAAATGGTAGGTTTGCCGCAAGTCATATGACAGAATATCCATCCATCCGAGTCCTTGCAAAAAATACGAGTTAGGCAGGAAATTGAATTTGCGAACTTTATTTAACAAAAAATTGATATGTTTCTTCAGGTTCAACAAAGTTATAGGGCTTTAAAGTCAAAATTGTTTTTCGAAAAACCTCTCCCATTGAAATAACACAGGAGGCGAAAAATAATTTTCAAAAATGACTTTGAAGCGCTGTAACTTTAATATTCATCAAATAAACTAAACACTTAGTGTTAAAAAAATTAGACAATTCAATTTTCTATATGAAGATATTTTTTGCTGAATCTTTTACTGAAAAGATATCCTGATTTCTGATTTGCCCTGAACCCTCCATTTCCCATTGGATTACATGAAAATGACGATTTTCAAAAATTCATCAAATTTATCATCAATTTTCGACCTATTGTAATTGAGGAAAAAAATAAGAAAATTTGGAGGTATTGGAAATAAAGTCAAGTTACGTTTCCATCAATATCATAAGTTATTTCATCGCCGGTTAAGTAAATAAAAATTCAAACGTAAAGAGGCTTTAACACGTAGTTTAATGGAGAAAAAAGGTTGCCAAACTTATGGAGGGGGGTGTATAATGAATAGCCTTCTCCCACCTTGACCATTGTGATCCTGGTGACAAATATGATAGACTGGACAAATAAAATTGATCGAAACTAGTCAGGGTGATTTCTAGGTTTATTTAAATTTTAATGAAGTCATCAATTTCAGAACATCAAAACTCCACTCTGCTTTTATTTCTGTCATTTTTGCACCCACGTTATTAATTGCAAGACATTAAAGTTCATTCTGCTTTTATTTCTGTCAATTTTGCATCACTATACCTAGATCTTAACGTGACACAATGCAACAAAGGCAAATAAAACGCTATAACAATGCATCATCAATTCTTGGTGGTGACCTAACCCAATAACTGTATCAAAGTTTGAATTGTTTAGTGATGAGGATAATATTATAGTAGTTTAAGGAACAAAGGAACAATTTTGAAAAATAAAACAAAATACCTAGGACTTCACAATCCGCACGAGAATTCTTGAGTTAATTAGAAACTCAAAGAGTAAGACTTAGTTATTAATAAATGGTTATGACAATTACATGCAGAGACTTACAAATTTCATCCATCTCTTTGTCTGTAATTTCCCTTTCAATTGCCCTTCTCATCACATTTGTCGGAACATAACCAGGATTAATGGAGTTGACACGAACTCCTTTCTGACCATACTCGAGGGCTGCGCACTTTGTAAACATATCAAGTCCTGCTTTGGCTATACAATAATATGAAAAACCAGGGGCGGGGCAAGTGCTCCAAATACTAGACACATTCACTATATTTCCTTTGTATTTTTCGAGCATGGGCAAACACATTTGGGATAGATGTATCGGTACCTTCAAAAGAAGGTCTATATGTGAATCGAAGTTTTTCATGTTACCGCATTGAAGTTCGTCACCAGTTACAGCACCAGCGTTATTAACGAGTATATCGAGTCGTTCGAATTGTTCATTAACAGTGGCAAGGATCTTCTGTAGCATTTCATCATTCCTCACATCACCTAGTATAGATGGAAATTTGGCATCTTGTCTGCCAATTCTTTTGCACTCATCAACAGTTTCCTGCAATCTTTCTTGGTTACGTCCATGGAGAAGGACATTAGCGCCACGCTTTGCAAAGAGTAAGGCTGTTGCTCTTCCAATACCGCTGTTAGAACCTGTCACCACAACACATTTGCCAGAAAAATCCATTTTGCTAACTTCACTTGCGCTTGTCACTGCTGTTTCAAGTTTAGTACATGTGACTTAGCTACCTTAAGTTGATAAATGAGTTTGTTAAGCGAAACTACAGGGCGTCCACAAAAAAGTCTACCCAACTTCAAAGTCAGATTTAGAATCCCGAGCAATTTTTCCGAAACACAAAGCAGCCAAAAGCCTGATTTTTCCTCCATCATATGGTACTTAGATCATTGGGTAATTGTCACGGATGACTGAGAAATCATGACCATTATGAAAGGTGGTAAAATCAGCACTGTGCCAAGTTCTTTTCCTGCCATGGCAATCGATGTGTAATTAGATCTGGCAATTTCAGCCTATATAGGCCAAGCGAACATATAGGCCGATCCAGAAGTTCTCATAAAAATGCTGGAAATCACCTGAGATTTTTACATAATTTTTATGCCCATACAGCAGGGATGATTGCTGAACAGAAAATTCTATAATCACACTTTTACTACCCCATAGTAAAGGCACTTGATTCAGGACTTGAGCTAAGATAAACATCACATCTTATATTGAAAATCTGAAAAACTGAATCCAACTGTGAAATCCTATTTGAGATAAAGTTCGAATAGTGTTATTGAGGTTACCATAGCAACCATAACTTCAGAAATATTTGTTACCAACATCTAAAATTTTTATAACCTATAATGAGGAAATAAATGACCCAGTTACTCTGAAAATATTGTCCAAAATGAATGATAAACTTTTATGCTAGAGCATTTTTATCAGGACTTCATTACTAGTATGTTTTATAATACATAGGGAATCCTTGTTTGACTCCTGGCGATGATAGGGATAAATTCTTTAAATAAAATTTTGAAATAGTAAAAACCTAATATGTTTGAAATTAGGAATTTTCAAAATAATTCACACAATTTTGTCGAATCTACTTGACCAAAATTTGAAAAAATAAACAAATCAAAGGATCAAAGGTGACTAACTGGTTAAAGTCCCCATGAAATCAAGTTTGAAAATAGGACGCACTATTTCAATAATAAAATGCCATATCTAATGTGCCACTTCAATGTTTTAGTATATCCACGGACTTTCAGGTCCGTGGTATATCAAAAATATTTTGCAACCTAAGTGATGTCATCATGACTCACTCAGGTGTCAAAAACTTCATGAAAAATTGAATTTTTTTCTATGTCTTCTAAAACCACTTTTTCAAAAAGTTCAATGTAGGTGATAGCTTACTGCTGTTTACGATCAATCATTCATTATGTCAGGGGCTCATATAAGTGTCTATTGCTACACAGTTATACCCTGTATAGCGAAAATAATTTAATGAGATTTATTGTATTTACCGGTATGCCAGTTTTGAAAAGGGATTGTTATTTATAAGTTGAAATAGCAATGAAGCCCTATCGAAAATGTTGGCTTTTTTTAAAGTATGCATATGTCTCTTCTTGTTAAGTCTACACTTCACTTAGCTAACTCCTTTCGCTTTTTGTAACAAGTATACGTTTAAGTAAGGGCTTAAAGCCAGGAGGGGTGCGATCGCACCGCCCCCCCCGCATAACCAATGAAAATATGACCATGATGATAGAGGAAGAAAAGAGCCTTAAAATTCTCTTTTCGACCGGGTACCGGGTACTAAGTTTGAACCCAGCATGTAGGATTTACTACCCGGTACCCGGTTTTTTCTACAAACCCTATTTTGAAGCAAATTAACTTTAAAATGGTATATAGTTTTGGATGTTTTAGTGCAACCATATTGTTGTTAACATGTATAGTTTGTTAGGTAAAGTGTATTGTAGGGTGATGTTGAGGACTCGTTGCTTTCTCCCTAATCCGAGCAGATATACAGAACGGGGGGGGGGGGGGGGTTGGCAGGCAGTCTCCGTCTACCAGTCACAAACCTACTCATTCGGAATCTTTCTATTTCACTCAGGGCTGAGAAGAAATGAGGTGTCATGATTTATCATGATGAACTCCTCTCTCCGATAGAAAAGTTAGTCAATGCATCCCAGAGATACATTCACTCTCATGTCTGTCCCCCGGCTCTAGATCTTTATAGTGAGTCGAAAAAGAATGGACACATGTACGATTTTGTTCATGAAATCATGGGTCACTGCCGTAGATGCTAAAAGCCATTTAGTCAAAGAACAATCATGAAAGGGGTACCTTTCTTTAATTTTTTAAAACATTCAAATATATTTCTAAATATATTTAACAAAAATTGTTTGACTATCTTTAGAGTCAAGTATACAGTTGTATACATTAACTTACTCTGACCTCATTTTCATCCGAAAGAAAATCTTTTCATTTCAATGAATCAGTAGGTTCTTAAATAAGTGAAACAACAAAAAAGTGTTTGGAGCTGTAGAAAGTATATTGTATAATTACACGTAATGTTACATAAGATTACATAACAAAAAAAAATTACATAGAGTTACATAAGATTACATAATAAAGTAATCAGAAAACAAATCTTCCAAAACCTCCAGATTCAAAAATTAGTGTTCTCCATGTTATAGTTCCCTTTTGTGTTCATGGTATCCATTGCTTTCAGTTAATTTTTGCCATCCAAATACAGTATCATATCTTTAAAACTTATTTAAGAAATAAATCATGTCTCAAAGCACACTTTTGCATTGTACATTAAACTAACAAAGACACATGGTGAACAATATAGCACCCGTCATACATGTAGACAAGCCTCGACAGACAAGATTAATTAGGACCAAAAATAAAAGGCCGCCCTAACGTATGCCAAAAAACTATTCCTGCTAATTCTAAATTTCGAAACAGAAGATATCCCTGAAAATTTCAGATGAATCAATGTCGTAGACAAGCCTTAAAAGACAAGATATTAGGACGGAAAATCCCATTTTGAAAACCGAAGACAAAGCCTATGTATGATGTATGGGAAGTTGCCTTCTATTGAGAGCCCATGTTAAGAAGTATTTTATGATGATCGTCCATGGGGCTTTATAAAGCGGGGAAAAACGTTTTCATAACACCCGTCTTTCAAATAAACACCCATGGGCCTATTCGCGAGAAACTCCAGTAAAACACCGACCATATCATTTGTGTAAATTAAAAAGACCAACCATATTTGTAGGCCTAACCTCAAATTATATCATTCGATTTTGAATCCTGGGTTTTGAATACATACCGATCGTAGGCAACGTTTTTTATGCATTACAGTGGTTTGATTGAATTTTTAATGAAGAAAAGCAAGATTATTTCTATTGCATCTAGTCTATTGCGCAATTTTGATCATATTATGGATAAAACAGCAAAGATAAACAATTTTGCAATGCTGGCCTTATTTTATGACAAGAAACTGGGTAGACTCTGGACGGGACTCTGGACCGGTAGACATACATTGTATGTAGACATATGAGTGTAATGCTACAAATCTACAATTCAGCACTAGTACTGTCAACCCCTAAAGATTTTCTCGCGGGACAGATTTTTTAGACCCAGTGCCCAAAATTCGCGGGATTTTGCGGGACATCTACTAAATTCGCGGGATTTCGCGGGACATTTAAGGGATTTGCGTGATTGCGCTAATAGGCCAACTTTTTTTCTTAAATTCGCGGGATTTCGCGAGACCATTCGAGGGACAAACACCCTAATTGCGGGATAGTTAACAGGTTTAACACCAAAAACTTGATAGAGGGACAGATTTTTTAGACAAAGTGCCCTACATTTGCGGGATTTCGCGGGACATTCACTTAAATTTGCAGGATGTCCCGGGACATTCAAGGATTTGCGTGATTGGGACTAATGTAAAAGCGTGTAAAAGTACTTAAATCAAACTCATTGCACAGAATTGGTCGAATAGCCGATAGATGTCATTCATTGATTAAACATGACGTCATATTTGAGATCTTAAGATAAATCTGACGTCATGACGTCAGTGCCATAGAAACTGAGATTGTCTTGTTTTATTTTGACGTCATTCGAATGTAATGAACCAGTTATATCACCAAAAGTTAACATATTTTGTTTGAAATGCGCCGAAAAGTTAAAGGTATGAGGATTCTAATCTCAACGGAATCAAACAGATCTACCTTCAAAGTTACAGAAACCTGAGATGACTAAGATACCATATGATTTTAAGTACCTCTACCAGATCGTTGAATATCCTCATTTCACCATTTTGACGCCATTTCTAATGGATTTCAATGGAGTCATGCATGAATTCCTCATGATTTTTTCAAAACAAATTGGCCGAAAAGTGTGCATGTGTACATTGCTTAAAACATGTTAAATCAGTAAAGGTTGATGTCTAGTTATAGAAACCTGAGATGACTAAGGTGGCAAATCAATATCATTCGCACAGTAAGCGTTCGAAAAATGTCTCCATTATAAATCCCATAGGCTTTCGAAAACCGGAAGTAATGGGTCTGCGCATGCGCAGTGAAATATTGGACAAATTTTGTGCAATGTTCCAAATACTGATTAATCAAATACAATGCACCGTTGTATTGTAACTTAAATAAACGTCAACACAATTTCACAAAATACGTATAGGAATAGTATTAAACTTTATTGTAATTTTTCAAAAGCAAAAACCATGCTTCAGGTGTGAGTACCGTAATCTAACACGAAATTCAAAAATTCGGAACAATACTTTGCATTTCTGGCGTCGTGAACAACTATGAAACGCTTACCCCCATAATGTTATATATTAAAATGTACCTATTCATATACTGTAGGCATTTTCTTTCAATTGAAAGCCCATGATATAGGGGTTCGATTAATCTACATCAAATTATAGGGAATGGGGTTACTTTTCTAGATAGGGTTTGTAGAAAAAAACGGGTACCGGGTAGTAAATCCTCCATGCTGGGTTCAAACTTGGTACCCGGTCATAAAAACCGGGTACCCAAAAACGAAATATACGAATATAGGCTACAACATAATTAGATCATTAGAAAACGTGTAAGATTTGTTTTGAATTTACAAAAATGTATGTAACTTCCTTCAAAATTGAGCTAGAAGCTTCAAAGAAAAAGCATTTTAAGGCTCTTTTCGTCCTCTATCATCATGGTCATATTTCCCTTGGTAATGAAGGGGGGGGGGAGGAAGAAAAGAGCCTTAAATATGCTTTTTATTTGAAGCTTCTAGCTAAATTTTGAAGGATGCATACATTTTTGTGAATTCAAAACAAATCTTACACGTTTTCTCATAATCTAATTATGTTATATATTCGTATTTTTCGTTTTTTGGGTACCCGTTTTTTGACTGGGTACCAGGTACCAAGTTTGAACCCAGCATGGAGGATTTACTACCCGGTACCCGGTTTTTCTACAACTGAACCCTTTCTAGATATCAGCGTCCATTTATTGTAACTCGCGTTTGCTAACATTTGCTCAGTTCTGAGATGAAGGCCACACGGATAGTAAAAAGGCCAACGTTAGAACTATTTTTGACCTACATCCCTATTTTCGTAATTAAAATGAAAGTTGAACCCTTCCTCTTTATTTTGATACCAAACAACAGCATGCTAGCATGGGCTTCTAATTGAAAGCCCATGATGCTAGGTACTTAAAATTAGGTAAACTTTACTCCTCAAAAGTGCAAAAACTTGGCTTCTTATATAAGATAAGATAATCACAATATAGGGGATTGCAACAATTTCGGAAATTCGCGGAGGTCAAAACCACATTTGCGGGACTTCGCGGGACATTGCGGGACACGCGAATAAGCCTAATTTTGATCAAATTCGCGGGATAATCCAGCCATTCGCGGGACACTTGACAGCTCTGGAAGCTTCAAATAAAAAGCATTTTAAGGCTCTTTTCTTCCTCTATCATCTTGGTCATATTTCCATTGGTAATGAAGGGGGAGGGGGGGGGTGCGTTCGCACCCCCACCTGGCTACGCCAATGACATTGTAAGACGATTTGAAAAACAAGACAAATCAATCTTACTCTATTTTCAATAGTTCGTATGTTGGTACGTGAATTGTTTTGATTATGATTTAAATCTGTAAATAGCTATCGTTGCTTTAGCAGAGAGGTGACGTGTGTTAATTTGCATGATGCAACGTGTAAAATTTTGATTATTAATCATAATTTAAGTTATCCCAATTTATGACAAAATGTCCACTGAATTGTAAATTGTTATGTCTTACAATGTCATAGGCGTAGCTAAGAGAGGGTGCGATGGTGCGATCGCACCCCCCCCCCCCCCCCATAACCAATGAAAATATGGCCATAACGATAGAGGTCTGCACAGGTGATTAGATAATCTTAATATTTTAAAATTTAAACCCTTCAAAGACTGTATCATGGTCCGCGTACGTGGGTACGAGATACGACTCAAAGTGGCCATAGAATATGGTAAGTGGTGGCACGACGCCTTTTGCTTTGGTTCTTGGCGAATTTCGTGAGTCCAAAATTCAATCGTACTTCCGGAAAGATACTTTTGAATATTTTTCACTTTTCTTAATTTTTCAAATAAATAGTCAATTACTGGAGTGATATGGCAATATAATCATCGAAACGTGACTAATATCAACATAATGTTTCATGGCTACATGTCTGCTGCAGAAAATATATATGTTGGTGTGGTCGGATCAATTTTCTGAAACGAAGCTGTCTTCTGTGGAAGAAAATGCTACGAATTGTCATGGCAACAGTAAAAAACAAACTTCCACTAGGTGGTGAGTAATCTTATCAGCTTTTTCTTTTATCTTTAAATATTTGTTTATGTTTTTGTGCATTGAATCTCATCTTTAACCTTTCGGTGGGTGAACAGAAGAATCCCCCCTCCATAGTCATTATTTCTATTAGTCCAACAGCATTAGACCTAGCCTGGAATTCGTTTCTTATCTGACATATCTTATGGCACTGGCTAGGTCTAACCTCCATGATCATTTTGCCTTTGATGCGTTAATTTAATCGTTCCACGGGTTGCGACAAGCGGAACTAATTAAACCCTGAGAACATAGTAATATTACATAAAGAATGTGATTCAAGCATGCATACATACCTTATGAATACATACACACCATCACGTATCGCCCTTAGACCCTTTTGATGCATAATTACGAAAATATTAGAGACAGGTTTGGAATATAACGATAATGTCGGTCAGTTCTGGTAACATCGAAATTGCAAATCATATCAGAAATTAACTGACTAACGTCATTGTGGCACTGCATTAACAAACAGTAGTTTTGCAATCAATAACTATTTTGCGTGTATACACGCGCTATATAAATCAATCAATGATGCCTGTTATCCTCAAAATTGATCTTTTTATCCCGAGATAATAATTATCAATCTGTTTGACAACAATTTCGTTTCGCTATTGTTTAATTTTAACCCGGGACGAACAGACACAATGACGGACATGAAGAAATGTCATTTTAGAGATAGGTACGTGTAGCCTCATTTTAATGAATAAATGAACATTTAGCACAATAATATTGTGTTAAATCGCTTGATGTTATGTGTTTTTATATTATTGTCAAGTGTCAGATGCATGTTATCATGGAAAAATGGTTTTGATGGATCTAGAACTTGCAATAAAGGAAAGAATAGTAAAGAGGTTAATTACCCAATAACGGCCAAGAAAATTCCTAGTAGTAAAGAACGCCGTTATTGAGTTTAACGACGTTGAACTATATTTCTATGTGCAGAATAGATGGGGTGCCCTGCCCCTAGTGACTTTGACTTTTGGGGTTTTAATACACTAGGGCTGGTGTTTAATGTGTATTAAATTTGGCAAAGTTGAAAAAAATTTTGAACCACTGGGGTTGATTTCTTCCAATCCCCAGATATAAAGGTTCTTATATGAGTACCTGTGCAAGATCGTTCATTCTTGATGAGCTTTGATAATTCTTTTTTATCGAGTCGTAGACGAGATAAAGAAACATTATCAAAGCGAGTCAAGAATGGACGATATTGCACAGGTCCGTGGGATTTTGCCCCATCGAGTCCCACGAGGTCCCATAAGGTCCCACGTGGGACTCGGTGGGACTCGATGGGGCAAGATGAGGCAAAATCCCATGGAGTCCCATCGAGAATGAACATATTCATTCTTTCCATGAGGCATCGTGGGATTTTCGATCATATGACGTGTTGTGTGAAACCCGACATACACCAATGGGGCACGGTGGGATTTTATGGGACTCCATGGGGCTTGATGGGACTCCATGGGACAAGATTGGGCAAAGTCATCAAGGTCCCATGGGACTTCGTGAGATTCGATGGGGCAAATTGGGATTCGATGGGGCAAGGTGGGACTCGATGGGACAAGTGGGATTTTGCCCCATTGGTGTATACCGGGCTTTAGTCATATGAGAAATAAAAATCATGATTTATTAAAATTAATTCAAATGGGCCCACTTCCTGTAGGCATTCAAGATTTTGGCATGATGATAACATATAGGTTCGAAAAGTAAATAACCTGGGTTGTTCCTTGCATTGTCACATTTTGTTCAGTGAATAAATTGTAAAGTTTGACCATCGCTTCGTGAAATCAATGTAATAACTTGATCAAAATACCATTATTTACCCCAGCAAAACCATAACCATTTTGAAGTCAAGTAGCGAGCAATGTAATGGTGCAAGAATTTTTTTGATTAAGGTAAGGAACTCCGAGAAAAAGCAAAAAACTCCAGATTTGGAGGTTTTGAACTCTCAACTCAGCCAAATTTAATATGGCAGCAAATGCATCTCTTGGTCAGTGACAAATCTCAGATGTATAAATAAAGCCCCTGAGGTGCATTTATGCACCTAAGTACAGAAAAAAGAAAAAATAGGGTAAATTAAAAGAAATTGCCTTAGTTATTTATAAAATATCAACTAGCCATGATAATTCCCCCAGTAGACTTGCCTAAAGACATGTGCAGTAAAACCTGTGAAGGACCACTATAAGGAATTGCATTGCAAGGAACACTGCCATAATTAATTCACTATTTTGAGGTAACAAAGGTGTTTTCCACATACAAAAGCTTTAAACAAACATTATCCAAAAGCAGATTTACTTACTCTCATCTATTTATAGGGTCAACAAGGAAAATCAATGCTAAGCCTCCACGTCCTCCCAGGGCGAAGTCCACTAATGCAAGCCCAAGTAATACGCAAACCAGGACGTTTAAAACAGCGACTACGACCACAGCTGGTGGTAAACCAAAGGCCAGTCTTCCAAGAGTAAACTCAGAATCATCGTTGAATGACAGATTAAAAAATCTATCAATAAACGACAGAACCCAGTCTAAAAATAAATCTAATAGTAAATCAAGGTGAGTCGGATGTGCTCTTTGAAGTTGTAACACCAAGTACAGAAGTATAATGCACATTGAATGAATATTTTGCCCTAAAGGGTTAATAGCCTAATAGCTGTAAATCTCATCCCAAATAATCCTGAGATATTTTAGATAATGAAATATAATTTTTACAATAAATAGACATCTTTTCTGAAAATATCAAATCTTAAATCACAACATAATGAATGGGATATATTAATAATATAATCCAGTACATAAAGTGATGTTTCTCATACTTGAGTGGGTTTGGGGTAAATATCACTCGGGAATAGATATCATATCTGAGGCAGGCAGGATATATTGTATATGTCCGCTCCAGGTCAAATGCGGGCAGATATAATATATCCATCCTGCTCATTTAAAGTTTTAAACTTTCAAAGTTTAAATTTTTTTTAAAAGTTTAAATGTTTCAATTTCATTGTATTGAATGAAAGGAATATTATGAAAATGTTAAATATAAATTGCGCTTTTACAGTATAGGCTTACCTTGTCATTTGAAAAGGTGGAACCTCAAACCCACTCTAGTATGAGATACACCAGTTATGTACGGTTGGTTTTCAATATAGGGTATATCCAAAACCTCCCAGTACATAACCCTTGTATATATTTCAGCAGCACAACTAGGAAGTACTCCACTAATGCTGTTACCTGTCATAACCTAGAAGACGTGGCCAGGTACATCACCAGCAAACGAGCAAAAAATATTGTTGTCATGGCAGGTGCGGGAATATCCACCCCTAGTGGCATACCAGATTTCAGGTCAGTTTTGTACATCAGATATTAAAAGTGTTGACTTTACCATGATATATTTCAGGGTTGTTCTATACGTTATTAAAGTATGTCAGTGGATCTTTATACAATATCTTAATAGGCCCCTCTTTCTAAAATTGTAACATATTTATGTTATCGTACAATTTTAATAGCCAGGTTTATCAGACCCCTTTAGAGAATGATGGTTCTGTATTTATTAATATTAGCCTATCTTACAGGACCCCTGGAACAGGACTGTATGATAACCTGATGATCCTGTATTTATTAATGTTAGCCTATCTTACAGGACCCCTGGAACAGGACTGTATGATAACCTGATAACCTGATGATCCTGTATTTATTAATGTTAGCCTATCTTACAGGACACCTTGAACAGGACTGTATGATAATCTGAAGATCTTGTATTTATTAATGTTAGCCTATCTTACAGGACACCTGGAACAGGACTGTATGATAACCTAAAGAAGTACAGCATACCCTACCCAGAGGCAATATTTGATATAGACTATTTCCACCGCAACCCAAGACCATTTTTCGAGCTTGCTAAGGAGTTATACCCAGGGAAATACCAGCCAAATTACGTGCATTATTTTGTTAGGATGTTATATGAGAAAGGATTGCTTTTGAGAATGTATACACAAAATATAGATGGTCTTGAAGGACGTAAGTTTTTTTAAAGTTCAATGAATTAGTTATTATTATTTGGGTCATATTCAAATGCATATTGTTTAGAAAGATAAAGGGATGACAGAAAGTGACAGACGACTTAAAAATGGTACCTTTGTAACTTATAAAAAAAATTATAATGTTTAGATATACATGTTTACATCACTAATGCTATTAAAGTCAAACATTGCGTAGATATTAGATTATATCATTATGTCAGGTTTAACTGAACTTAAAATATAAGTGTCAGGCCCGTAGCCAGGATTTGTCAAGGGGGGTTCACTTTTTGAAAAATCTTACATGTAGAGTGTTTTACATTGCAGTGGCAGGGATACCTCCAGAGAAGATAGTTTCTGCTCATGGGTCATTTCTGACTGCTTCTTGTGTGCAATGCAGCTTTCCCCACAAAGGGGAGGAGATAAGGGTCAGTGTACTATTGTTATTACATTATCTCACTCTCAAAATACCTGCTTCATACTATGTGACTTTTTCGTGAAAAAATCAGACCGTAGATTCTGTTTCTTTGCCCCAAGCATCATAATTTGTGAATTATTAATGTATGGCACAAGACAACAGAGTTACTGTAGCAGCCTATTGTTACAAATCCATAAGGTCACCGACCATATGTTGCATATTTCTTAAGTATCAACCATACAAATTATTTAAAAGACATATTAAAAATGTCACTACGATTTATTCCAGTTGGATTCCAGCAATCCTTGTTCATCTTATGACTTAATAAATTAACTGTTAACTAGGTGCATATATTAAGCTGTTGCTGTTCTTTCAGGACACTATCTATGCAGGCAAGCTACCAAAGTGTAAGAGGAGAGGTTGTATGGTATGTATAACTTGAGGAATATTTTTGGGCCATGTTAGGGCATGTAGGGATGATGGTAAAACAAAAACCTTCAGTACTTTCAAGGTTTACAGCATTGGTACACAATTTTGCCAGTTGACCTCAAGAGAGGTCTACAATTATATACAGCTTTTACATTTAGATAAGATTTAAAACAAAGTAAGAGCAGTTTTATTGAAAAGTTTTGTTGCATATCTTTTCAAAGTCTTAGGGTCAATTTATTTACTAAAAAATCTTGTTATTACTCTGTTATTGTAATCAATGTTTATAATTATAAATAAAATGATAAAACGAATAAAATTATTAAACAATTTATAATTGAGATATAAACCACAGGTTACTTTCATAGTACAGTGTATTTGAAATATGCTTTCTAAAAATCATTAATATTTATATTAATATTTCCATCAAAACCGCATGAGGCTCAATAGAGGGAGTCTATCAGAAATGTAATCTGTTATACTTAATGTTTTGGGATCTTATATGTATATCTTATCTTGACCGATCAACTTTGGGAAAGGAAGTTGTTAACATGAATACCTTAACTACCTTATATTTTGGAGGATCTTATACCTTAGATTATATTATAATTATGGAATATAATCGTATGTAACTATACGTATATACCTGTATGGGTCTCAGTTGCCTGTACACTGAACATTGATAAAATTGATGAATAAAACTACTATGCAAACTGGAGATTGTGATGGGTCTTATATCAATAGACCCCAATAGAAGAATGAGCTGGGATACGCTTATCATTCTATGTATCTCTTACAGGGCATTGTCAAGCCAGACATTGTATTCTTTGGGGAAGATCTGCCTAAGAGGTTCTACTATTACCTGAAGGATTTCCCTCTAGCTGATCTGCTTATAGTTATGGGCACATCATTAGAGGTGAGAGTTACTTCTCTATATGCTTGTTATGTCACCACCAAAAAGTGGTGACATATCATCATGGCCTCTGTTTTTTGTGACAGTGGTTTGTGATCGGCGGTTGGCATCTGTAACAAATGGTGGTGACATTTGACACTTCTCAAAGTTCTACTACTACATCTAAATCTTGTACCTAAATCCTTCTATTATGTACCGTAACAACTGCGTATCAACAATTTCATAGATTTGTATTTCTATATAGGTGGAGCCATTTGCTGGCATTGTGGACTCCACAAGAATGTATGTGCCAAGGCTACTATTCAATATGAAAGCTGTTGGTCCATTCGCTAAGAGGAAACGCATGAATGACGTCATAGCTGAAGGTAAAAATACATGTAATATAAAAGCCCCAAGTTGGTAGAACACTGCAAAAACTAATCTGTTACTCATTATGCCTTTCTGTATTGTAACATTTCTTTTGACTTGAGAATGAAGGCAAGGTCGTAGTTCAAATCTCCATAAGATATGCTCCCCAAAGATAAGTTTATGAATGAGAAGATAACATTCAGACACATTTGATTTAAAAGAGGAGTTAATGTTGATCAATTTCAGTGTATCAAACCCAAACCAAGCTTGATTTGGGTTTAAATAAAGGCATTTACTCAAGGGGCGAGGAGGAAAATTCTCAATAAATGGTGTATAGTTGGTTTGGCAGCATTTTCAGTTAGGGGAGAGTCTTGGATGAAACTTCCACCTAGGTGATAGCTTCACAGAGTGGTAGGAAGTTCTTTTTTTTGAGGAGTTAGCCCCCCACCCCCCAAAAACACCCCACCCTGGGAAAAAAATTGTTCACACTAAATAACCTTAGATATTTTGATGTTTGTAAGTGACATAAATAGATATTATATATATGAATCACTTGCAGTATAATTGATGCTGATAACTCCTAAAGAATTTGAAAATTAGTACAAAGTATGTACCCAAGGGGGCAAATTCGTGACTCATTTTCTTACTATTTTGATTCTAACTTTTCAATTAGACACTGTAAGAGGCTGGAAAAATTCATGTGAAGTGCCCAATAGCAGGGTTAGTAACCCTGAAAGATGCAAAGCCATGGAAGAGGTAGGAGCTGAGCAAAAAATTGTTGATTTTTCGAAAAATTTGACATTTTTGACAGCTGGATTTTGTGTATGACTATAGCTGACCCTTATAATTTCTAGATCCATCCCTCTATGGTGATATTTATGGTTTTATAGTGTGAAACTAAGATGTAAAACATAATTTAGATGGGTTTTAAGGAAGTTAAAGGTTTTAAACAGTCCAAAATTTGAAAAATTGTAAATATAAGGTTTCAAATTTACGAATTCCAGGTATAGCCATGGCTGACCCCTATAGTTTCTAGATCCATCCCTCTGTGATGATATTTATGGTTTTGCCATGTGGAACTAAGATGTAAAACATAATTTAGATGGGTTTTAAGGAAGTTAAAGGTTTTAAACAGTCCAAAATTTGAAAAATTGTAAATATTCACCTTTCCATAAAGTCAGCTCATGAATATTATAATGAGCCGCTTAAAAATCTGTGACGTCAATGGGAGAAACTTTTTCCCGCGAAAAACAAACATTATAACATGTCTCTCATGCATAAAAATATATAGACAGACAATCTATTTTAAGTAAATCTTCAGTGTCATTTGATAAATGACCTGTTCAAATTAAAAACATTTGCTCTTATTCATTTAATCATTGACTTCACTACTCCCATAATTCAATTAACTAAACACGATTACTTCCTATCTATTTCTGCAAGTCATATATACCTGTAAGATCGTATCTTGAAAATATTATACATGAAAACATCGGAATATAGAATTGATATATTCCAATGTATATTTCCCTCTGCGTATCTCCCGATCCAAATATTCCCGGGAAAATGTTTTTTCAATGTAGAAACAGTCAATTTGTTAGAATATCTTGCTAAAGCAAAACTGTCAAAATAGATCCAGCAGACCGTAGAATTTTTCTTAGCCAAAATGTGATGGATTTCTCGAAAATAATGAGAACGCTTAGAAAACAAACCTGAATATGCAGGGTGTCTTGAAAACTTCACTTGTGAAACCTCACTTGTCATAGGATAAATTAGTTATGTGATGATCAGTTTTGAATAATGATCATCGGAAAGATTCGTGTATCTATAATATTTATTGATGATATGTTGACATTGCTGATCGTTATTGACATCGCTGATGGCGAATTAATACCAAAAGGTAACGATATCGTATACATGTATGTATTATGAACAAATTTCATTTGGTAAATAATAAGTAATGGTTTAAGTCTAGCTTCTTGGATAGAAAATTTGGCTTCGAAGTTATCTTTTTAATAGCCAATGGGCGTTCTCCGAGTTTGGAGGATGAAATGAAGGTTTTTTAATTAGGCCCAGTTGCGTTTAGCGAGAAACCCGTTGTACGTTTTTACTGAAATTGCAACTGGAAAAAGTTCCAATGAAAAGAAAGTTAGTTTAGTCATGGGCTTTCATGATCTTGAAAGCCCATGGTTTTAGTTACCATAACATATTCATGCATGCTTTTGAAAATATTTTGTTAATGTGTATTATGGAGACGGGTGTTATGCGGTAAACACGATACAAAAATATGTCATATTCCGCAACGAATATGGCATATTCACTTGCGGTGTATGACAGATTCACCTGCGGTATATGACATACACACTAACCAATGAGAACGCGATACGGAAGTACGCAATTGTTAATTGAACGAATAAGTATACGTTATAAATTATTATAATGATTACTGAATCAATAGAGCTGCGTATCGAATATATCAACTTAGCAGAAGTATCAGTCACCAATCTCGTAATAAACTTTCTATATCAATCCAGGATTCATATATAAGTACTTGACGCACTAACTAATCCAGCGTAGTTTTACATTTAGAGTCGATTCTCGCAACCAATCAAATCAAGGCTTTCTGTATCACGTTTTCACCTGCGGTATATGTCATATTCACCTGCGGTATATGGCATATTCCGCAAGTGAGTATGACATATTCCGCAGGTGAGTATCGGGTATTCACTGAAATCAATGTATCGCATATTCACTGCGGAATATCGCATACTCACCTGCGGAATATGCCATATACCGCAGGTGAGTATGGCATATTCACCCGTATCACAAATACCGCGCAACCATGAATGTATGCCATATACCGCGTAACAACGGGATCGATCCTCAATAAAAAAGTCAAACAAATCGTGTTTCAATTCGATTGGTTTCGTTTGCGCGAATGTCACTCATGGTGAATTTCTGACGGAACTTCTTACTACGACATACAACCATTTAACCATAAAACCGAGTTGTTTGTAACTTCACAATTTACATTTTTTTGTTTACAATCGCACGAGATACGTGAGCCCGGGTATGTGAAGATCTCAGAAGTCTTAATAAACAATAGTTCTGTCAAAAATGATTAATTTAAATTACATAAGGTTCGGAATCAAAGTGCCCCGTCCATATTTCATATTTGATTAAAAATAATTTGTGCATCTGGCAAATAGAATCCTTTTTATTGTAGTTTATTCAAAATATTCCTATGCTGGCTGTACTAATTCTTCAAAACTTTCTACCATTGACGTCATTGATTTGACTCATTTGCATACAACCAATCAGCGCGCCGGAAATTATCGATTTTCTTTACTTTGTGGAAAGGTGAATAAGGTTCCAAATTTACGAATTCCAGGTATAGCCATGGCTGACCCCTATAGGTTCTAGATCCATCCCTCTATGATGATATTTATGGTTTTGCCATGTGGAACTAAGATGTAAAACACAATTTAGATGGGTTTTAAGGAAGTTAAAGGTTTTAAACAAGTCCAAAATTTGAAAAATTGTAAATATAAGGT
The DNA here is from genome assembly GCA_903813345.2 of Owenia fusiformis. Lineage (NCBI taxonomy): Eukaryota > Metazoa > Annelida > Polychaeta > Sabellida > Oweniidae > Owenia > Owenia fusiformis. The sequence continues at coordinate 29,520,164 of CAIIXF020000006.1, read as the reverse complement.
TTCAAATTTACGAATTCCAGGTATAGCCATGACTGACCCCTATAGGTTCTAGATCAATCCCTCTATGATGATATTTATGGTTTTATAGTGTGGAACTAAGATGTAAAACATAGTTTAGATGGGTTTTAATGAAGTTAAAGGTTTTAAACAAGTCCAAAATTTGAAAAATTGATCTCAAAATTGGTCTCAAATTCACATTATTCAGGTACAGCCTTGAACGAGCCCTGATAATTGAAGGTTATGAGCATAATAGACAGTATCAACTATGATATCATAGCTTAGAGACCAGGTGTAGAATATATACCTGTTGCAGCAGTTAGTCTGCTGGATATAGATGGAGTGAAAAGTCGTGAACTACAGTAAAATCTCTCTAATCTGAATGCTACTGGTATTTGGACCAGCTAAAAGCATTCTAATTAGGAGTGTTTGAATTTTGAGGTTTTTACATCTACAATACAAGTTCTGGATTTTGAAGAAATTTGAATGCATTCTCAATGAAAAATATTAATAATATTTATACTAACCACATAAAAAGCTTCATAGCAAGTTAGACAGGTTAATTTTTCAAATATGAGTGTTCACTGTTCGAAGTAAAAGGTGTTCAGATTTCAATTTTTTAAACATAGGAGTCAATGGGAGGAAAACTTGGACTGGGAAAAGTGTTCAGATTGGTTGGTGTTCAGATTAGTCAGGTGTTGGGATGATTGGTAGGTTTTCACAATAGTCAGATGTTGGGATATACAGGTTTCACTGATGATATATCATTTATACAAGATGATGAACTAGAACTACTGTACTAGGCGCATTTGATAATTTTTACCACAATGTTAATACTATGTCAGGAAAAGAAAGCACCCATGACACTTTGCTTGTACAACTTGAAAATCAACAACACTTTAAGATTTGATAAAGGTGTCTACCAAATGAGTAATCCACATAAATTCAAGCACTTGGCATGCTATTCCCTATGATGCTATTTATAGATTTTTAGTCAATGTTATTGATCAGCTTATTGGTTTCATTACTTTCTCTAGAATCTAAAATTGACTTTGGGTTTATGAGAGTAGTAAATTGGAATGCAGTTATATGAAGAATTGAATTGGCTGGAATTGGACACATGTTGCCTAGCTATGTGTGAGTAAACTATGATCTTATATGGATACAAACAGTTCGTTTGACAATGATCATCTATCTTATCCTGTAAAATCAGAACTTGAAAAGGGGTTTAAAATGGAGATCGATGAAACCATACCACAAATTGATAAAACTTTCGTGATCGATGCAATGGCTATGACAAAAGGAAAATTAAGATTAACTTATATGTTGAAATTTGGAGAGTTTTGGAAAGCTATATTTGACTACCCCATCAAATCTAGTAAAGGAGCCCAAAGAATAGATTTCATATTAGACTCCTAGTAGTCTCCATCAGTAAAGGATTCTGAAAGAATGCAAAGAATGGATGCTTCCCCTACTGAACTTTAATCCAAAGAAGAAAGGACAAGGTGCAATTATTGGCAAATATCCCTATGGTCAAAATGAATCATTTATAGGTGTAACATGAAGAATAAAATGTCATATAATACTTTGGAAAATATTAAAGTGCTCGGACACACATAAGCTGAGATAGGGATCATTTCGTTCAGTAAGGTTGTATTGACTTACATGGGGCTGTGCACCATTGACTTAACATGAGGATATCAGCAGATCCCAATAGAGGCCATTGGTTTCAATTGATTATCACAGAAATACCAAAAATACACTATGACCTGAATCGATTGCAAACTTAATAATTTCACAATACGACACAAATGGTTTATCTCATCAAATGTGCAAATATGAAGTTTGCAATCGATTCAGGTCATACTTAAAATTAAAAGATTGTTCATTTTTTCATCATTTTTTCCCCTACAAAATGGCTATAGAAAAATGCTCCAAAAACAACTTTTACACTTATCAAATATCATACAAGTTTGTAAAACCAAAGATTATACTATTATATTTCATTATGTAGTAACATATTTGGATAAGATGCAGGGATGCGTAGGATGTAAATGGATTTTGACAGACACAAAAATACTTCCTGGTTTGGAATCTATGCCTCTACACTTCATGATTGAATTATTTAGGACAGTCACATGTTGGATTTTTGCTATTTTCTGAGGATTTGAGGAGGTGCATATGTTAGGCCAATGCATTTCCTCCAGGAAAAGCACTCATAGAGATGATAAAATAATTTCTATTTGAGACAGGGTGCAAACAACCCACCCACATGCATCAATATGTTGTGTTTTGATGCACAGTTAACCCCTTTAAAGAAGAAATGCATTCCATCAGGGGTTTAAAAGATATCAAATATGGGTGACCAAAATTAAGCTGAAAGTAATGGAGCACCTGAGTTTTCCCTATGGGAAAATAACAGGAAAATATTGTTTTCTGCCTATCTAAAAGAAATTTATCATTCCTTTTTATGGGTTAACTATGTCTCAAAACGCAACATATTGATGCAACAAAAATTGAAAAAAGCAGGGGTGAAAGAGCTTGAAAATCAGGACAACATTTCCGAAAAAAACATGTGGGTGGATTGTTTGCACCTTCGCTGTCTCAAAGTCCAAACTATTTTATCATCCATAAGAGTTCTTTTCCTGTAGGTAATGGATTGGCCTATCATATTCACCTGCTTAAATCCTCAGAAAACAGACAAATCTAACATATGACTGTCTGAAATATGTTGCAATACTTTCTGTGCTCCTTTGAGACCTGATATTTCTCAATTTTTCAAACATTGCACTTGTTAAAATTCTTAAACTTCCTTAAAATTCATCTTCAGTATGTTTTACTTCTTAGTTTCACACTCTAAAAATATATGTTTCATCATAGAGGTATGGATGAAAAAGCCATAAGGGCCATCCATGGCTGTACCTTATATTTACAATTTTTCAAATTTTGGACTGTGTTTAAAATCTTTAACTTCCTTAAAACCCATCTAAATTATGTTCTGCATCTTTAGTTCCATACTACAAAACCATAAATATCACCAAAGAGGGATGGATTTAGAAACTATAGAGGCCGACCATGGCTATACCTGGAATTCGTAAATTTGAAACCTTATATTTACAATTTTTCAAATTTTGGACTTGTTTAAAACCTTTAACTTCCTTAAAACCCATCTAAATTATGTTTCACATCTTAGTTCCACATGGCAAAACCATAAATATCATCATAGAGGGATGGATCTAGAACCTATAGGGGTCAACCATGGCTATACCTGGAATTCGTAAATTTGAAACCTTATATTTACAATTTTTCAAATTTTGGACTTGTTTAAAACCTTTAACTTCCTTAAAACCCATCTAAATTATGTTTTACATCTTAGTTCCACATGGCAAAACCATAAATATCATCACAGAGGGATGGATCTAGAAACTATAGGGGTCAACCATGGCTATACCTGGAATTCGTAAATTTGAAACCTTATATTTACAATTTTTCAAATTTTGGACTTGTTTAAAACCTTTAACTTCCTTAAAACCCATCTAAATTATGTTTTACATCTTAGTTTCACACTATAAAACCATAAATATCATCATAGAGGGATGAATCTAGAAATTATAAGGGTCAGCTATAGTCATACACAAAATCCAGCTGTCAGAAATGTCAAATTTTTCGAAAAATCAACAATTTTTTTCTCAGCTCCTACCTCTTCCATGGCTTTGTATCTTTCAGGGTTACTAACTCTGCTATTGGGCACTTCACATGAATTTTTCCAGCCTCTTACAGTGTCTAATTGAAAAGTTAGAATCAAAATAGTAAGAAAATGAGTCACGAATTTGCCCCCTGGGGTACATACTTTGTACTAATTTTCAAATTCTTTAGGAGTTATCAGCATCAATTATACTGCAAGTGATTCATATATATAATATCTATGTATGTCACTTACAAACATCAAAATATCTAAGGTTATTTAGTGTGAACAATTTTTTTCCCAGGGTGGGGTGTTTTTGGGGGGTGGGGGGCTAACTCCTCAATAAAAAGAACTTCCTACCACTCTGTGAAGCTATCACCTAGGTGGAAGTTTCATCCAAGACTCTCCCCTAACTGAAAATGCTGCCAAACCAACTATACACCATTTATTGAGAATTTTCCTCCTCGCCCCTTGAGTAATTATGAATTTATGATAATACAACTGAGCTTATGTGTGCTCAATCGCTGTATACATTTTACATGAAATGGAATGGAACAATTATACATGTACTTGATTTGTGTTTAACTCTTTAGGGGACCTGGTGGGAAATGTTAAGAGATTTGCCAAAATACTTGGCTGGAAGACTTCCATGGAGCAGCTCGTTCAGGAGTCACAAAAACAGGTACATGAAAAGTTGTTAAATGTAAAATAAAATCCCAAATATATTTGTCTATGTTTCACACAATTTTATGTCAGATAGCTAGATTAACACATGTGCAATAGCCTGTTTTAATTTCATTTTGAAATTGACACACTTGTGTCCTTTAATTTAGAAATGGCCACCAATGTTCTTCTTGACCAATGTCCATTATTACTTAAAGTCTTTTATAATCAATGTTATTGGTGTCCCTTATTAATAAACGGACCTAAAGTTCCTAAACATAAAGACCAAGACTTTATATAATTTTCATCTTCACTTTATTTGCTAATTTCCAATTGTACAAAGTTCTACACAATTCCATTTCTTCAGATCTTAAACATTCCTCCACTTTCCAAACCCATCTTACTTTTCTATCTAGCCCTCATATAACTTTCTAACCTGATCGTATCATTCTTAATAGTCCTCAGTTTTTGCTTGTCTCATTTACACACATTTATATACTCAGACATTTAGTCTACTACATAAACTAAACTTTCGATCTCAGCAACCTCAAAGGCCTATTATTCTACCTCATATTTTCTACCTCTATTTTCTCCTTTACCTCTGGGAAAACGTTCAAACCATTCTCTCTAAGAGAATAGATTCTGCTCGAGACACTTTGCCACACCAAATTCCACAGGAGGTACTTTCCCACTCCTGTAGAAGGTTTCCCAAAATAGATAACACATAAACCGCTAAGAATTACATTGCATAAATCAACCTCCTTTGGAATGCAATGTGGAAAAGATTCTGTGAGAAGTATTGTTTACATAATGCAATTCCTTATGATATGAATGTTCTTGTCGAAATGATAAACAGACACATACCGTATTCGTTAAATTGAGTCAATTTGAAGCTCAACACCATTACCTTATTCGTTACTAAAACTGTCCTTAATATTGCATCATTTTAACCTTTCTTATATTACTCACACTTGCTTAATTTAAATATTTTTATTTTCACTAGTTGATTTCAAAACATCCATGTTTTGTTTTAAATATACTGATTAACAAAAGCTGAAAAATCAAAAGTAACCTAATTTTTCAGGTGCAAGATCCTCTCCCAAATAGCAAAGCTCCACCTCTTAACTTGCAGAAGAACCAAGCTATAGAGATGAAAATTAAGCCCGCAATAACAGAGGATGACCCTGTGAAAACTAATGACAATCCTGCAACAAGCAAGCCAGGGGCTGTGGTAAATAATGGAGAGGCTGTGATAAAAGGTGCAAATACATGTACAATTGAGAACCATAATCGTTCAAAGCAATCTCCGAGTCCATCATCGGACAAGAGTAAAAACTCAAGTTTTGCAGGACTCAGTAGGCCAAAACAAAATTATCATACATTTAGTGCAAATTCAAGCATGACCGTTAATCCTAGTCACAGTAGTATACGTACCCTCCCTTCACCAAAAAAGACGACACCACCCCCGAGGGTGGGGATATCCCATGGAGGTATAGGCTACAGGGGAACACGAAAGGTGGTGGAGTCAAGTAGTGATGATGATACATCTGATGATGAGTCCTCAGATAGCACCGGCTGAGGGTTAGATAAATCAAATGTGGTGGAATGAGGGGTTTAATGAAGGGGTTGCCACTGTTCAGGCCTGTAGCCAGCTGTTGTTAAGTGAGTCACTCTTCAAAAAATTCCAGGGGGTACACATGGAAAGCGTCATGATTTTTAACTAATTTTTGTCCAGGGAGATTCTCAAATCCCCCAAATCCTCTTTGCAACGGCCTGGTAGCAGATGACAAAAAAAAGGATTGTTGTCAACTGACTGATAACTAAGAATACTGTTTCAAGTCGTTTTCTGAGCTTACAATACATTGTACTTATATACAATAGATCCAGAGTCTCACTAGATCCCCAGGTGACAACAATTGTATTAAGTGAACTAAAATAGGAAACAATTAGTTATTCTGTGTTCAAAAAAATCTTTGAACATGTCCATGTATGCATACATGTAATATGCTTACGCAATTTCAGTGTCACCATGAAAAATATATAAATTATCATTTTTTAGTAATATTTATGGAATTACAATGTCGTCACCACTAAAAGCGTATGCATGATTATTTTAGTATTTATAGAATTGAAATATTTTCAACATAGTCTATATTCTCAGATATTGCAGTATGTGTTTATATTATGTACTTGGACATGATATGCAGTATGCACCATAGAACGTGGGAATATCATAAAATGTAAATTTGAAATAACTTGAACAGATTTAAATATTTATATTTGAATTATGAAAGAAGATTAAAATTTTTGACTGTATTAAAATTCAGAAATAGGTAAAATACAGATTTGGTGCACTCTAATCAAATATTATGTTGTGAAAATTGTGAAATAAAGTTCTAAACATCTTAACCCAATGAAAAAAACCTGGCTATGCCACTGTAGATTCATGGGAGGAAACACAATCAAATTTTATCAAAAAGTTCAGACATTTTTTATTGTGACAGGAAATTTGAATTCGGGGCTGGACGTCTTGCTCCTTCATTGGGCATGGCCGGATTGGGCGGTAGATTTAGAAGCTGGGGTATATGGGATCTAATCCACCAAATTAAACTTCAGCCCTGAATCCGCCAATTGAAATAGCCGCAAATATTTGAAATAGAGCAAATCTGCCAAATTAAGTGGCGTCAATTTAAGTGTATCTACAGTAACATGTTTCGATGCAAATCCATGCATCTTCAGCAGTTGTTTCAGAGTAAAAGCCACTCATAACATCTTTTAATTCAACGTTGCAATCGCAAGAAGATGATCGGACCTCTCGCTTTATGATGGTCAATTAATTTCTGTTTACCCCTCGTAGAACCTGATGAATAAATGTAAAACATTTCACAAAATGTGCATGTACAAAAGATACACAAAGAGTGACCAATATGAGCTGAATACCATGTATCTCATATACACAAAGGTCTAGAGCAACCAACATGAGATAAAAATGCTAATATTCTAAATATGCGACATTTTATAGCGCTTTTGCTTCCATTGGTAGATTAACTTTAATAACCCGAGGTCCGAGAATGAAGTACGCTAGTAAACTGTATTAAAATTGTATTTCATATAACATATGCCAAACATTTCTCCATCTTTTAAGCCCTATCCATGCGTAAGTAGGCCAGTGCACATCTAGTTAAATTGATAACGTATTCCCGATCGCGCAGTTTATAGTTTTGTTTATTAATTCCTTACAAAATAAAAGCTGACATACTTTAATGATTTAATCATCATATTAATGGGCGATTACTGCACATCTTGTTCTGTATAAATAATGAATTCATGTCAAATCTGGAAACACGTTTTAGAGATGCAATAAAAACCGTGTATATATAACTAGACATTGGATAGTATTCACTTTTGTGAAAAGTGTAGAGACATGTTTACAATGACAAGTGCAGTATTAAGTTAATAAGTTAAAAAAAGATAAATTTACTGACAATTGGATGAGTTTAACTACCAAGAACTGGAATACTTTGCCAAGAGCTGGAACAATTTACCAAGAACTGAATAGCAATATAAAATACAATTGTAGAAAAACACAACTCATACAATAATTTGTGATAAACAGTCATATCTGAAAATGGTTCAATATTTAGCGCAAGTACCTAGGTATTCATGCAGAATACTTGCACTCTTTATATTAATGATTTTAATTTTGATTACTACATTTAAGATTAACAATTTTGATGAGTATGTAAGCAAAGATGTAAATTTTCTGGATTCCAAGCTTCTGAAAAACCCAAGCAGGGAAAAGTCTGAACTGTCTACGAAGGTTAATTCGGGAACAGCTTCAGTGAAACGAGAAGGTGGCGACAAAAATCCAATCAATTCTAAAGACAGTCTTGAATTTAAAACCGATGGGAATTCCACTGGCAGACGTAATATTGCACAAATCCCCATTGACGTAAGGGTTAAAAAACTCCCTGGGGCCATAATCATTGGAGTGCAGAAATGTGGAACTGGGGCTCTCAAGACATATTTGAATCTCCATCCGAATATCAGAGTTGCAAGAGGTGAACCCCATTTCTTTGACTTAAAAATTAATCACAAAGCACAATTCCAAGAGGAAATGAAAAGGTATCTCAAACTCCTCCCAAAGGCATTCCCAAACGAAACGGTCCTCGAGAAAACGCCGAAATATTTTGACATGATTGACCCACATGACCTATATAGAATGAACCCTGCTTTGAAGCTGATTCTTCTGGTTTGTGACCCCGTGAGAAGGGTAATGTCAGCCTACTTACATAACATTTTCATCGGCATGTATTCGAAACATAAATCATTCGAAAAGTACGTATTTGATAAAAATGGTCAAGTTATTCCAACAGCGGAGATTGTACGTAGAAGTATATATGATGAACCACTGAAAAGACACCTGAAATATTTCCCTCGCAAACAATTTCATATCATGGAGAACACATTTCTACTCCAAAAGCCGACTTTGGCAATGCAGGAAATTGAGAAATTTCTTGGAATACAGAAATTCTATACAAATGAAACATTTTATTTCAACAAGAATATAGGATACTACTGTATCAGCCCATCTATTCAGCCATTTAATCGGGGATGTCTTTCAAAAACTAAATACAGAGTCCACCCCAATATCAGTGAAGAAAATGTATTCAAACTAAAGCGTTTCTTTCAACCGAGCAATGACAATTTCATAAAACTCACAGGCAAGAGTATGCCATCTTTAAAATATTTTCGATGAAAAAACTAATTTTCATTATACAGGGTGATCCAGAAGTAACGTCAAAGACATTGTAATTTCAAAAGTATTCATCAGATCTTCATGAAATTTGGTATACATGTACCCACAACATTTCTGAGTTACCATCTCAAAGATTGGAATTCAATCATTTCATTGGTTGAAATTATGGTTGCTATAGTAACCCGATATCGCGTAACCCGGGGCAAATTGAAGAGAAACCATAACGTTTTTGTGAATTTCTCTAATTTAAAAAGTCAGTAACATTTGAAAATGTTCATTGTTTGTTTTCTATGATTTTTATATTTGTTGCCATGGTAACAAATATGTAATAGTTGTGATGTCACAATAGGCATTCATAAAAAGCTTTCAATTTCTTTGAATTGCTTCCATCATCCATGACAAATACTAACATGACCAAGGACACTAACCCACCCAATTCAAGATGGCGCCAAGTCAGAGTAAAATAGAGCAAAGAACAAACATTAAGTTCTGTGTAAAGTTGGGGAAAGGTGTAAAAGAGACTATAAGACAGATAAAGAAGGCATATGGTAAAGCTGCCATTGCTGAGAGAAACATTTACAGGTGGTTTAACAAGTATTCCAGTGGATATGATGAAGTGGTAGACAAGCAGCGAGGAGGCAGGCCAGTGTCGTCATTCGATGATCAAACCATCAAAGCAATTGAAGCTGATGTTATGGACAATAGGCAAATTTCTATCAGAGAATTGGCTGAAAAACACGATCTGAGCTATGGGACTGTGCAACGGATACTGACAAAGAACTGTCTGTTAAAGAAGGTGTCTGCTAAATGGGTGCCGCATGACTTGACACAGGAGCAGAAAGACCGGCGTGTTAGGCCTAAGGCTTCAAGGGACTTTCTTGCAAAATATCGGAGAGATGGAGATGACTTTCTTAACAAGATCATTACGAGTGACGAATCATTGCTATCATTCTACATCCCAGAGACCACGCAACAAAGTTCATCGTGGAAACATGACAACTCCCCAACACCAACCAAGCCTAAAATAGTACCAGGAATTCCACAAAAGAAACAAATGGTTGTGACATTCTTTGACATTAGAGGAATGGTGTTAACCCATTTTGTTCCCATTGGCCAGAGAATTAATGCCGTTTACATTGCAAAGGTAAGATATCATTTGTTCTAATAATACATCATACTGTGAATTTTATTTTTAAATTAAAGTATTTAAATGTTGTTCACTGTCAATATAATTATAACTCCATGGCCATGATTCAAATCCAAATCCAATCAATGAAACAACTGGTTTAACAACCATTAAACATTTGTTTTTCAGGTTCTGAAGCGTGATCTTCAACGTTCCCTGAGGAAAAAGCGTCCCGGACATCTGCAGCAGTTTATCTTGCATTGGGACAATGCCCCTACGCACACTGCAATCCTGACCAGCAACACAGTCCAAACACTTGGATTTCAACAACTTGAACATGCCCCTTATTCACCTGATCTTGCCCCCAGTGACTTTTATTTGTATGGGGAACTAAAAAGAAACCTTAGTGGAAATAATTTTCAATCCTGTGAGGAATTGAAAAATGCCGTAGTACTAGCCCTACAAGGAATGAGTTCTAATGGATTTAATTCTGTGTTCAAGGAATGGGTATCCAGACATGAGAAATGTGTTGCAAATGGTGGCAATTATGTAGAATGAACTATTATTAGTAACTGTGCAATAGTATGATTTATATTGTTGTGAAATAAAATGTTGAGGATATAACAATTTCAGATCTTGTTGATATTTTGAGATTACGAATTACAAGTAATTTGCCCCGGGTTACGCGATATCGGGTTACTATAGCAACCATAATTTCAACCAATGAAATGATTGAATTCCAATCTTTGAGATGGTAACTCAGAAATGTTGTGGGTACATGTATACCAAATTTCATGAAGATCTGATGAATACTTTTGAAATTACAACATCTTTGACGTTACTTCTGGATCACCCTGTATTTCAAAGCATATAGCCCTACAATATGTCTTGTACTATATGGTAATTGGCATTGATGGGGCGACACAAATTTTATATTTACTACTCATGCTATATATACTTGTGCATCAATAAATGAAGCTATGGGAATTCTCCTTTTCGCGCCTCGCTCTTCATACGAGGAGACACAGAAGTCTCCTTATATGCTTGCTAGCACTGATCTGTTATGTACAGAAGTGGAAATACACTTAGCAGTCCAAATGGTTATAATTATAGAATTTTTAAAAGTACGTTTGAACAAGAAAGGTATTTTAATGCGAGTTTACCAAATTGTACTTTGAATATTTTATGTAAGTTTAGGACAGGGAATCATAAGCTTCCTATTGAGAGAGGTCGGTATAAATGTTATATAAAATTTCTCATCTCGTCATTGTAAAGAAAAAAAGCTTTACTTTAAAATGACATAAATTTTTGTCCCTAAATCTTGACACTGATGATAAATGTATAGAACGTATGAATAGATTTTGTGACTTATGCGAATCAGATAAGTTATTATGGAATGTACATCTCTTCAGTATTAAAGAATTCAATTTTTGCCTAGATATTTCTGTAACAATGTTGATACCTTGAAGTTTGGCCAACTAATGAGTATTAGGAAAAGAAAGTTAATTAGTAAATTAAACTTGTACATTTTATTAAAGAGGCAAATGTATTTATGACTAAGCATCATTAGTGGTAAATCCTGTATTTATTTAAAAAGTGTTAAGCTATGGTGTAGAGATTGGTTGTTATTGTGTCGAAGTCGAAAATTTGAAAATTGTGTTATTAATGTGATATAAGGTAGATAATGTAAGGGTTGGTTTCCAATAGATTGGTTAGAATTGTTTTGATAAAATAATATGGAACTGTATATATTTCTTACATTACTCTTAATTACTGTTGCTAAAATTTGTACTGCTTGAGACTCTAATACCCTAAATTGGGTGAAGAGGAATAAATAAAATCTAAATCTAAATGAGGCATGATCGGCTTTAGTGAATATAAATTGCACGATATAACATGTGAAATATAAGCTTTTTATCCCATCGAACGAAATTCCATGGGATATAGAGAACGGCCCCGCTCGTGCGTACACAAACGTAGGCGAGCGATTTTGTTCATATTTGCAATTGGTATGTGAATGCATAGCACACTGTCCTATGACACTTTTTGCGTGTGTTATTTTTACTTTAGTTTTTTAATATGTACTTACTTACTTATTTAGAACCATATTACAGTTTCTTATGACAATTTGGCCAGTGAGTGGCCATTTTGGAAAATGGTGGCCATTACGATTTTTGCTATAACTGAAAAAGTAGTTGGGCGATTTTGTAAAAATAGCAGCAATAACTGTTCAAGGGGATTTGGTACGCCTTGGCGTAGCTGTTATCTAGTTTAGTTTACATCTATACAAAATTTGGATGCATCCAACTAATGTAATTTTAACTGTATTTTGGACAAAACTTATCGAAAAATATTTTTAAAAAATTTCGATTAGCCGAGTACCAGTGTACACGATTTGCACTACGCCACAAAAGGTATGCAATGAGTTAAATTAAATGACAAATAAATAAATAAGGGTTATGTACTGGGAGGTTTTGGATATGGGGTTTATCCAGAGGGAGATATGCATATCTACCTGAGGGACCGTAGGGACCGAAGGTAGATTTGCATATCTCACGAGGGATGAACCCCATATCCAAACCGACCGTACATAACTGCTTTATCCTATGCCGAGTAGAGTTTTCTAACTTTCTTTCAATTTTTTCAATTTTTTTCACATTTTTCTAATCTTTTTTAAATTTTTTCAAATTTTTTCTATTTTTTTAAAATTTTTTCAATTTTTATTGTTTTCAAATTTTTTTCTCATTTTTTATTTTTTTCGAAGCGGGAAGATATGCCATGGAGCGGGAGATATGGCGGGAGATATGGAGGTTCAGGATATGGAAACCTCAAAATCAGGATACGGGATATATCTTACCAACTTATCTCCCTATAACTCTACTTGGCATAGGATAAGGTAGTATATATCCCCTCCACGTTAAATACAGCTCTTTGGAACTTCACAAGATATCCTTTGTTTTATTACCGGACTCAAGTCTAAAATCATGTTCTTTCTTGTAAGTAAATAGAAATGCGATTAGGAGATGAGTGAACAGATCGACGTCTTTATTGATCCAGTCGCCATCGCCATCTATCGGGGGAACAGAGTACTAGAAATCAAAACAAGATAATTGTACCTTTTTATGGGAGTATTGGATAACCAGTGTGTATAGACAGGCGCTGTGTTTATTTAGGGATGAGTACGATGGAGATGTCATATTTAAAACCAGGGAGATCGTACCAAACGGGGGAGACATTGGATTCACCAGTAAGTACTAATTTGCCGAAATACTCTAAGCGCAAGTTCTATGTCTCATGCCATTGGAAATGCGTCAGATTTTGATGGCGAATGAATTCATTTTTAGAGAAATTCTGAAGATATAAAAGACCTAAGTTATTCCTTCATATATATATTTGAGTGGTATTAAAAATAGTAAACACGACATGGGGAAAAACCAAAACACATAAACTTTATTGGCATTCAAGATCAAATAAATTCTAATTATTTGCCTGCATTCGTTCGACTTTACTTCTAAAAGAGAGCTCCGTCTTCCAGTCACTGGACTCTGCGCGCAGGGTAAAAATTCTCTAATATCTGATTTGATATCATCGTGTTTATGCGAATCTGATTAACGTATTTATATATATCATTTAAGTATTGAAATAACATTCAAATAAGTGCTATTTTTATTCAAAAGATTATCCCAATGCTAAAGTTCGAGATGAGAAAATGAATCAGTAGCTTATACATGTTCCTCATGCATTGGCACTAGCTTTTCGTCTACCGTATTTATAAAAATGTTAAAATGTTAATTTCATCACTCGATATATATCACGGTGTTATAGCATGACGGTTACGACACCTCTGAAAACGAGATTAGACGACTACGATCACTGATTTATCCAATAAAATGGCCGCAATATAACAGAAAACTAAGGTTGGTGCAGTATTTTCTTCTACTGTGTATCAATGAGAGGATGAACGATTTTTGTAGACAACGCATTCGGTGATGCATTTAGTAATGTATATATATTATGAACGTATCTTTGCAAATTGATGCCCGGGGATAACATGAAATAAGCGAAAAACTGTTGAGTTTGAAATTCAAAACTACACAAAATTTAGTAATTTGTTTATTTTCGTCGTTAGGGCATGGTCTACATTGCCTAACGACCTCGGGGTATATAGATGTAACCTACATACGATCATAAAAAGCCAATTGAGCATTGGAAACCACCTAATATGTTCTACTTAAGCCATAATATTGTATTTTTAATTTGTGGTTACGCCAAATATTGATTAACGGTTACGCGAACCTCGTTCAAATATGCATCCCAAATTCATTGTTATTAATTTTGTCATATTCATCAGTACTTGATGCTAATTCTTCTTTTGCCTCTTCATTGCTATCTTTTTGACTTAAATTGGTTTCATTAATAAAGCAAGACACGATTTTTTCCTTGCCCTATAGAGGCTCAAACAAAAGCGTCTCTTGCGGGTCCTGAAAACAAATGTAAGCAATTCAATATTCCATTTCTTACCCATTATAACAATTACATGGAAAGAGGCTATCAGAACTAGCAACCTTAACTTGAAAGATGTACATGCACGTAACCGTCCGCTAAATATATAATGTACGACTAATACAATGCGTTACCGTCCATAGAATTCATACGTAGTCGTCTAACGACATTGCGTTTGAAACCTTATTATTTATAATATGACCACGTTCCTGTTCTGGATTTGTCATTTTATGGCTTGTTTATACACCGTTTACTTACTGTTAATGGTTTGAGTGGCTCTGAGGCACATATACTGAAAAATCACGAGAATGGACTAAAAAATATGAACTTGGACATCTCAGTCGGTAAGTTTACAGCTTATATTCCGTTTCTAGTAAACCACCTGGCAGATTTGACCCAGTCTTTATAACCATCCATATATACGTCACCGAATAGAACTAGTTAAAAAGGAAATCCTATCTGTGAATCTTGCCTACAGGCGAGAAAGAGGACATGCTGTCTTTCCCATCCGCCATTTTTTGTTATCGTTACCGCAAAATTTTGGAAATCGCCTTGTCGTAGCCGTCATGCTATAACACCGTGTATATATTGACTTAAACGACTACAAAGAGAAAATACATTATACAGCGGAACCTGTCTTAGTGAACACCTCTCTCCAGTGAACATCTGTGTCTGGTGAACACGTCTCTCTCGTGAACAACACATGTGTCTGAAGAACACCTCTCTCTAGTGAACACCTGTGTCTGGTGAACACCTCTCTCTAGTGAACACCTGTGTCTAGTGAACACTTCTCTCTAGTAAACACCTGTGTCTGGTGAACACCTCTCTCTAGTGAACACCTCTCTTTAGTGAACACATGTGTCTAGTGAACACCCCTGCACAGAACATACTCCACTGACTTCTATATAAATTACCCTCTCTATAGCGAACACGTACAGTAGCAATGCACAGATTTCAATATTCACTAAGGTTTTACTGTAAATACATTATGACATTATGATTCTATTCTGAAGACATTCTCTTTATATCTCAATAGCTTTCTCAATAAGTTACCTAAGGCCATTGCAAAATAAATGTATGTTTTGTGATGCCTGTCTGATTATTTCCCAAGCTCCTTCAATTTCTTTATGACTTTTGACATTCTGCGAAACAGTTCGCTCTATGCGTTCCTGCATACCAGAAAGTTTGAGTAATTCATACACGCTAGTCTATTTTGAGAATTCTGATCGCCTGATTGATGACAAAATTTCACCAAACAAATATTTAACATGTAGATGCCTTAATAATCTATCTCTTCCTGGAGCACAGTTCAAATTGAGGTTCGGAAATTAGATTGATGGAATTAATATCAAACCCACTTAAGAATTAGGAAGACTACTTTGCATTGCTTCCCATCAGCCAATATAAATTATATATAATACCTACGTCAACCGGGTATGCCATTTTGTTCGTGCAAGCTGTATTGATCGTGAGTGAAATAAGCAAAGATGGGCATATCATGACTAGACAGTACGTCACGTCAATTTTGCGCTCGTGACTATCAGACTATACGGTTCCAACGTCAATTTTGTCTTTACCGCGCGTGTGTCCATCTGGTTTACAAGTCGATATAGTATGGTTCCATTTTCAACGTCATATCAAGTATAAATACAGATTAATTTTAAGTGTGCACGTGAACCTACAAAGTACATAAAACTACATTTTACCGGTATGTGGCTTTGCAGTTACCACGTCACGTCAATTTTGTGTTATTGTTTAGTTCCTACATCACGTCAACTTTGTGTGACTATACAGCTCATATACGTTACAATTTGGTGTTACTATTTGTTCCTACATCACGTCAACTTTGTGTGACTATACAGCACCCATGTCGCGTCAATTTTGTGTTACTATTTGTTCCTACACCACGTCAACTTTGTGTGACTATACAGCTCATATACGTTACAATTTGGTGTTACTATTTGTTCATACTTATCACGTCAACTTTGTGTGACTATACAGCTCATATACGTTACGACAATTTTGTGTTACTATTTGTTCCTACATCACGTCAACTTTGTGTGACTATACAGCTCATATACGTTACAATTTGGTGTTACTATTTGTTCCTACATAACGTCAACTTTGTGTGACTATACATCACCCACGTCGAGTCAATTTTGTGTTACTATTTGTTCCTACATCACGTCAACTTTGTGTGACTATACAGCTCATATACGTTACGACAATTTTGTGTTACTATTTGTTCCTACAACAATTTTTTGTTATTATTTGTTCCTACATCACGTCAACTTTGTGTGACCATACAACAACCACGTTACGACAATCTTGTGTTACCATTTGTTTCTACACCATGTCAACTTTGTGTGACTATACAGCTCATATACGTTACGACAATTTTGTGTTACTATTTGTTCCTACAACAATTTTGTGTTACTATTTGTTCCTACACCATGTCAACTTTGTGTGACTATACAGCTCATATGCGTTACGAAAATTTTGTGTTACTTTTTGTTCCTACAACAATTTTTTGTTACTATTTGTTCCTACATCACGTCAACTTTGTGTGACCATACAACAACCACGTTACGACAATTTTGTGCTACCATTTGTTTCTACATCACGTCAACTCTGTGTGACTATACAGCTCATATACGTTACAATTTGGTGTTACTATTTGTTCCTACATCACGTCAACTTTGTGTGACTATACAGCACCCATGTCGCGTCAATTTTGTGTTACTATTTGTTCCTACACCATGTCAACTTTGTGTGACTATACAGCTCATATACGTTACGAAAATTTTGTGTTACTTTTTGTTCCTACAACAATTTTTTGTTACTATTTGTTCCTACATCACGTCAACATTGTGTGACCATACAACAACCACGTTACGACAATCTTGTGTTACCATTTGTTTCTACACCACGTCAACTTTGTGTGACTATACAGCTCATATACGTTACGACAATTTTGTGCTACCATTTGTCTCTACATCACGTCAACTCTGTGTGACTATACAGCTCATATACGTTACGACAATTTTGTGTTACTATTTGTTCCTACATCAATTAGGGTAAATGGGTAGATGGTTTCAAACAGAATGAAGAAATGCACTTTGTTTAATAACAACCGTCGGTGAGTAGGGCGAGTTTGCATGCTTTTGAATAAATATTCATATTTCTCGAGACGCATGTATGACGAAATTAGCCACAACTTTGAAAATTATGGCAATGGTGATGACAGAGATGAATGTGATGATGATTACAAGCACTGAAATCATCATTTGGGATTTGGCATTTGCATTTTGGGTCACGTTCTACATTTAACAAGATCATTTTGAAGTCCGAATGTTTTTTTTAAATTTTTTTTATTACTATAAAAAGTATTTACATAATGCTCACTGCATTATATGCGAGTTCAACGTTTTCAACATTATTGATGGGACATTTGATGCGGACACTGCTATATTTGAACATGTTTTGGCATTAGCGTTGTGGGAGTCTTTGATTTCTTGGGAAATGATGTCTTCTGCAGAAAACTTGGCTTCTTCAACATTTGGGCATGGTCCTTCATGATTGTTACACATTTTAATACACAGACCCTTTAATACAGCCCAAGATCAGAACTAGTTTTGTTTATGGTTGCTTGGCTTTCTAAACACAATTCTGGTTTTGGACCCGGAGCATCAACAATAATAAATGTTGAAACATCATTAAAATAATTTCATTTTTCAATTTTAATGTTAATTGCTATTGTAGTAGGGTGGTGTGCTATAACACAATAAAATGTGGGGGCGTATTGCAGGCTCATGGATGCACAACTCGTCTGAAAATAAATGATACCCCGTTTGGATCAATAAGACATCTATGCTGTAAACGTCAGTTTAATAACATCTTGATAGAAACAGAGACCCCATCATTATCACTTATAAAATACTCGATAAAAATGTCGCTTTCTATTCTAGATTCTATTCAACTTTATGTATGTTTTAATATCTTACAATAGGCCTGCAGGGTTATCCTATTATTAACCGTGTATGGCAATCTGGAAACAAAAATGGAGAATCGGACATAGAAAGCAATTTTTCAGAACACTAGTTTTGCTACACTATCTTTCTTGTCACGACTCTTTTTAATATAAACAGCGTTTTATACTTCTTATTTCATCTCCCTTCGAATTCGCCCTTTGTGTTATGAAAAGGGGGCTCCCTCCATTTGTTAACTCTAATGTAGGTTTCATCAAGTATTAATGCCACTATAACATGATCGACGTCATACTTGATATTACCGTTTATCATCATTAAGTTATACTTGACAAGATAAACGGAGATACTTATTGAAATTATGATATCACTGGTGATATCAAATTGATCAGTGTAAGTCCCCGTGCCTCAATTCGGATTAATGGTAATAGGCACGATTCTGATAAAGCGTGAATTCTAATTCACCACCAAGGTCCTAGAATGCCATCAGGTTGACCCTAGCTAAGATATAGAAACTTTATTCTGATCTACATAAAGAAATTTGACCTATATAATAATATACAGTCACTGACCTACCTATAGTATTTTAACCTTGACCTGCATATTATGTAAACTTAACCCTGATCTACATATAAAAACTTAAAATCATTAAAATGTAAGAAAACGAAACATACCAAACTTATAATTATATATACACATACGAGTATACAATAGGCAGAACCAGGCTAAAACTATCCTCGGATTTTCATTGATCCAAGTTGGGTAGACCTATTATAGAACTTTAGTCGTCATCGACAAGAATTTCTCCTAAGCTAACTGGTAATTACACCTGACATTTGCCTTAAATATATGGGTAATAAATGCCTTAATTTTCTACGATGAATGAGTCTCACACTCCCCTCTAAAAGTTTGGAAACTTTTACTCCCCCATTGGATAACATGTAAAACTATCTGCATGTTTTAGTTCGGCGTCCGTAAGCTATAATGAAAAATAGCATAGTGCTAAAGCTATAAATTGAAGTAATTTTCATTAAATACAATGTTTCCCTTTTTCATTCACTCAATTTCAATAAGTCTGATATTGATGACAAATATCATGATTTTGAAAATCGCCGATAATATAATGGTTGGAGTTATTTATGGTTAAGGCTTTTGGTGTCGTGTGTCATTCTTGACAACATAAAGCTTCTCAAGCTGATATATTTGAACTACTATCAATAAAACAATACAAAATTAGTAGAAAGGATTTAAGACTATTTTCCAACGAGCCAAGATATGACTTGTTGGAAAACTATCAGTCACAGATAACTTCCCCTTCGCCAAAGTTCTAGAAATTGGCTTGAAAACATCGTTGACTAAGATAATACAAGTCCCATTGTGGTTATAAGTAATGGATGGAAATTTTGGCTGTAAGACAATAGCTCAGGCTATGATAGCTATGATTGAATGAGTAGAAAATGAGAATTCGCAAGAGACGATAACAAAGACTCGTAATGCTTGCTTAGGCACACCGGAATAGCCTGGCAACGGTAAAGTCAGATACCGTTGTCACAAATGGCGGACATAACCGTTGCTTCATTCAATTAGATTTTCATGAACTGTATGTTTAAAGTGTGCGCCTGACCCGGCTACGTATAGCACAGAGTTTATACTGGCGGATTAGACTAGTTCATTTTTTATATGTGTGTGAAAGCTTTCTCTTATTTGCGTTTTTTTCGTTTAGTACGGTTTTGTTATAATTGCCGAGGTCATATAATCGGGATAAAACAATGATTATCGTTGACTGCCCACACACAAAACATACGTTGAGTGAACAGTGTTATTACAAACAACAGGCTTTAGAATACAAAGCGTAGTGTGATAATAAGCTGTACACTACCACTGCTGCATGTACATATTACTAATTTACTAGGGCTCCCAAAGAGTGGATAGGGAGGTTGTGTTTGTCACTTTTAAATTTTACATTTCAAAATTGTCATTTTACATGTCATAATTTGTTGGTTTCATTCGTTTAGCCAATCAAAACATTGTAAAACAATAAATTGTCTGTTACGTACAATCAATTTTGTTCAGTTTTGATTAGTTGTCAGAATAAAGTTACGTTCATCTGAATCCATGTATCAAAACAAAAATCCTATTTTCACTTCAAAATTCTTCAGTGAGATGAAGGCTCGGAATTGTCACATGCAATAACTTATTGTCGTATTCGTTATTTCATCTTCTCGAAAGTAGCATTTAGTCGCACATTTGATGCCAGGTCACCTTGTCGCGTACCTCTTGGGGAACCCCACATTTATGTGTGTACTCATCGAAGTAAATTCCCCGGTGTAGCCGAGAGCCACAAACTTTTCAACAGGTTCGAAATGACCAATTTCTCTCATATATACTCTAAATATTTTATTATTTAGCACCTACAAAGTATTGCTAATAACCATATGTAATTTCAATAAGGAAACTTATCTGGCTGCATATAAATTCAATATCAACACTAGCTGTTCTCTCAACACGTCCTGGCTTACCTTGTGGTGACAAACCCTGGATTTTCGCTATTTATAGTTTATCAACACCTGGACGCATGCGCATTTTATAGTTTATCGGGCACTTTAATAGAGAACCTGGACTAAATTTCATTGGAACAACAATCACCCAAAGTGTCTTTATACTCATTGTCTTTAATCTAACCGATCAAAATGAGATATGGGACAACGGACACTGTATTAAAAATTCAGGTTCCGTTGTTATTGACGATATCAAAGACGCTATATTGTGGCGATTCACGACCCAATTTGATCGAAATTGGGATACATCATCACAAGAACGTAAAACGTGCACAGAATTAGCGACGATAAAATCCCATGAAATCCCATGACCAAGTGATTAAAGAGTTGAAGCGACGGTTATGTCCGCCATTTGTGACAACGGTATCTGACTTTACCGTTGTCAGGCTATTCCGGTGTGTTAGGGTATGTTAGGGTATGCTAAGCATGTTTTTGTTTGATACCATTCCTTATAAAGCCCCACTCACGACGTAAGAATAATGAAATTGTAGTCCTTAGTGTGATAATGTTATCAAAAATATTGCCTAGACAATATGAAGGAGTTATACATATTTCGTCTGACAATGATACAAAACTCCAAGCTGATCGTTGTATACAAATGAATGATGATAGGTTACCAAGACAGAATTTATGGAGATCGGATTGTCTCATCCAAACTAATGTGAAAATCGAAAATTTCTTGGGAGAACAATTGAATCTATTATGTAAAGTGGGCCATTAGTGTTTTTACTTTGTCGAGATAAAATCGTTGAAGTTAGATAAGGGTGTTGGCAAATGATATTTTGTCAGAAACAATCAGGGCACAATGCTCTCGTTGTCTATGATATATCTAATCTATTAGACCGACACATGTTTTCGTTGACGTCAAAGGCTTCCCCGTGGAATAAAAAATTTGCAAACATTTTTCAGATCGAGATTATTTCATTTCCAATATAGGCCACCCGTGCCATTGATATTATAATAATGAGGATGTAATCAATCGTCGGTTGTGACCATCGGGATTCTCAATTCCATTCATCAACGTTAACAACATGAGCATGTACATTCCTCTTATGAACATTCTCATTATCAACATCAACAATCATCACCATTCTCATCGTCAACATTCCCATCAACAGCACTCCCAATACACATCATCAACATTAGCATTCCTCTTTTGAGCATCCCCATTATCAACATCACACTCATCACCATTTTCATCGTCAACATTCTCATTAACAGCACTCCCAATTCGCATCATCAACATTGGCATTCCTCTTATGAACATCCCCATTATCAACACTACAGTCATCACCATTCTCATCGTCAACATTCCCATTATGAAAATTCCCATCATGAGCATTCCCACTATTAGCATCCCCCATGATCCCCATCACCAACAAATTATAAGCATCCTATTTAACAACACCCAATTATAAGCCATTTAAAGATGAAGCTTTTCTTAAGAAAAACGTTTTTATCCTACCGGCTTAAATCTCTAGCTTTGATCTGTCTATGATTTAAAGTAAACGGATTACCCTCTGGGCCAACTGAATTAACGGTACAGTTCCAAGGTATCGAGGAATCAAATTAATATCGATCCACTCCCAATTCTTTGTAAGCGGTCAATCCATTTCTCTCTGAGAAATACGCAAGTTAAAAGACTAATAAAGATGCAACTTGGAACGTTGTCTAGCATTAAGATTAATGATACAGCAACAATCTGCAAGAATATTTAGAGTGACTCTATACGGGGAGGGGATGCGATCGCCAAAACATCGGTTTTCAATCAGGGGGTGCGATTTTACCAAAATTGATGCAACTTCCTTCAAAATTGAGCTAGTAGAAGCTTCAAATAAAAAGCATTTTAAAGCTCCTTTCTTCTTCTTTCTCATGGTTTTATTTTTATTGGATGGGTTGGGGGGAGTGGGGGCGATCGCACCCATCGCACCCCCCCCCCCGGCTACGCATATGCCTAAATGAAAACTAACATGGACAAAAATAAGTTGGAGTTAATACCAATTTAATAAATTTAGTAGGAAGTTTCTTTATGGATCAAACCAAAAATAAAAAGGTGTGATAACATACGTACCCCCTTCTTTAATATCGCCTCATATCTATGGTATACGTGATAACTTATATTGATCTATACATGAGTTGAATTATATGTTTTGAAAGATGCACAATTCTCGGAAAAAAATGACAATAAGCTCCAAATAGAAGGTTTTTACCAACTTGTTTCTGAAATGTCAATGGATTTGGGACGTTTCTGAGATGTCAATGGATTTGGAACCTTTCTGAGATGTCAATTGATTTGGGACGTTTCTGAGATGTCAATGGATTTGATTTACCTTTGGATTTCGCTCTACTACACTAAAAATTAAAGGCGACATATTTAGCTAGAAAAACCCTCGCGTAGCTCCATTTTCAATTAAAGGACCACGAACCGAATCACGATGTATAATGAATTGGTAAAAGATTTGTGAAGGCTGAAATAATACCTTAATTGAATAAACCAGGGCCGTCAGATGGGGGGGGGTGCGATGGGTGCGACCGCACTCCCCTTTGACACCCCCCCCCCACAAAAAATACACTTTTAAAGTGCCCAGAAAGCACCAAATAGCATCTTAAAATTGTAAAATTTTCTAGAGAGAGTGGGCAAAACCTCACACCCCCTCAATACTATGGAAAAGTTCTGAATTTATTTTATGTATTGTCTCAGACACTTTTAAAGTGCCCAAGTGCCCAGACATCATCACATAGCTCCTTGATATAATCAATGTTTCTGGGGGACTAACACTTGCTCCCCTTCGGGATCCCCATCCATCCATCCCACCCCACCTCCCCCTCCTGTACCCCCCCCGCCCCCCTTGCCACCACTCCAAAAAATTGAATTTTTTTTTGATTTTCTCAATTTTCTAATTGACTCATACACTTTGAAAGTGCCCAGAGAGCACCAAATAGTGTTTTAAAATTGTAAAATTCTTGGGGGAGTGGGCCTCTTCTCACACCCAAAACAAAACAATTGAATTAAAAGTTCTGAATTTATTTTATGTATCGTCTCAGACACGTGTAAAGTGCCCAGACATCATCAAATAGCTCCTTGATATAGTAAAATGATTCTGGGAGACTAACAATTACTCACACTCTTGCATCCCAACCCCACTGCCCCCTCTGTGATTTTTTCAAATTTTTTATCGAGTCATACACTTCGAAAGTGCCCAGAAAACACCAAATAGCATCTTAAAATTGTAAAATTTTCTAGAAAAGTAGGCCAACCCTTACATCCCCCACAAAACAATTGACAAAAATTCTGAATTTATTTCATGTATTGTCTTAGACATTTTTAAATTGCCCAGACATCATCAAATGGTACCTTGATATGGTCAATGTTTCTTGGGGACAACCCTTTGCTCCCCCTCTGGCACCCCACCCCACTCCACCCTCTCATTCTCTTTGACCCCCAAAAAGAATTTGAAAAAAAAATTCACATTTTTTTTATTTACTCATTGACTTTAAAAGTGTCCAGAAAGCACCAAATAGCATCTCAAAAGTGTAAAATTTTCTAGGGGGAATGGGTCACTCATCACATGTTTGGAAGTTGCATTTGTTAATCTTAAACACTTTAAAAGTGCCTAGAAGTCACCAAGTGACATAATGAAATCATAAAAAATAAACATTTCTGGCAGCCCATCCCCAACAACTAAAGCATTCATTTACATTTACAAGACATTAAAAGTGCTCAGAATTAACCAGACAGCATCTTGAATGAGTAAAATTTTCCTTGCTGCCCCCTCGCTCCCCTTAAAAGAAAATGACCGAAAAATCTGAATTTCTTATAAATTGATTATATTTCAATTAAAACACCTTGAACGAGTCCAGAAATCACTGAATGTGATCTTGAACTGGAAAAAGTCCTCGGGCATCTATGCCCTTCTAGTACACCCTCACCCTATTCCAGTGTTTCTCCGAATTGCTCATACAATATTTAGTCTAAAAACAATACGGAAACAATAAAATACTACAAAATAGGCTGAGTGGCCCCAATATAGGGAGTAACCGACCCCCCCCCCCCCCCCTGTGACTTACGCAATTTGATTTACGCGGCAAAAAATTGACAATTTCATTTTCTCTCTAGTTAAAACCGCACCCCCCCCCCCCCCCCCCATGGAGAAAAGTGTCTTACGGGCCTGTAAACTGTCGCAGCAATCATTCGCAGCAATCATGTAATAAATGATGCTGAACGCATGGCATAAATTCCATTCAGCACCGGCAGAAGATGGTGCGGTGTAAAAGCAAAACGGAGTGTTTTGTCACATTCGAAGGTCCATTTTTAAAGCTTCTTGAGAATAATTATGAAATAACAAATCTATTCATAACACAGGCTTTTAAATCTTGCTGAAAAAACATTGGAAATGGCTCAATGTATTGATGCATGACTTGGTTCTCTTACTGAAATCGTCAATGCCGCCAAGATGGTATGGATTTGATAGAGACAACGGGTTGAATGTTTCTTTAAGGATCCAATGTGCCTGCATTGATTTATACTTTCATCCATAATATCAAATAATACTCATTCGCATTACATGCTTTAAGTCATAAGGATAATATTGGTAGAAGACTGAGAAAGAAGGAATTGTCATAAATGAATTATGAAATAGTCACTTCTTAGAAAATGTGAATTAGGAACAAACTTCATGAACTTCGGGCAGTAGTATTTTAAGGCTTTCAACCTGAGCATAGCACCATATCTCGTTAACGTAAGCTCTCTATTGATCGTACAGTCATTTGATACCAACTGTCATTCGAGGTCTTATGTACCTTCTACAAGTTCATTCTTTCTTCATGGTGCATGGACCGCTGCGTTTAAGGGATTGATATTAGCATGTTCAGTTTGGATATAACTTAACTAAGCACTTTTAATGACAAAAAGTATATTACTTATAGCCATCCCCACCCAAACTCAAGAATCCTTTAAGACGTACCGGTAAAATACATTTAAAATGCATGTAGCATACAAGAATAACCTTATTGCAGTTCCATGCTGTTATAAAAGTGACGCAAAACTCAATATCAACTAAATTATTGATGACAGGCTGAAAATAATACATCGATCCAATTTAATTACCGTAGAATTGAATGATGGTTCTATTTTTAGCGAAGCATACCTATTTTAAGCCGTTGCTCAAATCCAGTAGCACGAGAGAGAGAGAGCATGAGAAGGAAACTAGTGAAAACAATTTGCTTTTTATGTGAGGATTCATTAATTAACAAAAATCAACTTATGATCTCAATAAGAAATATCTGAATCAACAAAACCAACAAAAAGACACTTTACAAAATCGATTTCCCCTCCAAAATATACCTTAGTATATGTATGACACTGGCTATTCTAAAGTCTAAACGTACATGTGCAAGCACAATGAAATTACTGTAATTGTGATTTCAAGATGTGATTATTAGAACACCTCATCCCATCAAAGGAAATTAGAATCATTGAACGCCTTATGTCCTACGACAGCTCTGACATGAGATAAAACCTCTGCTTTCTTATTACCTTTAATGAACGTTGTTACGATGACCTTGTTAAGTATATTACATATAATTTACGAGGACAAACTATTTTTACTGAAGGGGGAACTGTAAAAATAATCTTATCGACAGATTGGATCTCTGATGTAATTCTTCAGATACGTCATCATTCTTATCCATTCTTGTTCTAGCTATTAGCCTAACAACTTTGTAGACATAGCCAAGTGAAGAAAGACCCGACCCTTATGAAAATACTCATGCAGTTCAGGAAAAATTTCATAAACTAAAAATATTAGGAATATCTGGCGTGCCGTTCACACCATTGACCCCAACCTTTGCATTATACCCATTTGACAGATTGTCTCTGTTGATTTCAGTGTTCAGATGCTATGAGCAACACCGAGAGCACAGCACCATTAACAGAATTAGCAGATCGAGATGATATCGAGGCTACGGGGGCGGATATGACGTCAGACAGGGGCAACTGGTCCGGAAAGTTCGACTTCTTGCTGTCCCTTCTCGGGTACTCTGTTGGATTGGGAAATGTATGGAGGTTCCCTTATCTAGCATATAGCAATGGTGGAGGTATAATTGGGTACACTAAGTCTGTTTCAAAGCAGATCAGTTTGTCTTTCAATTCGAGCCTCTCTTCGCCTTCTTAAAATTATTGAAATTAAATGTTAATTATTAGTAATGCGTGGCAAGTGCCCATTATAGATATCACAAAACGCCCAAGACCTCTTCGTTGACTTAAATCCATATCGTGTATGTATATAATCCAAATGAAATAAAGGATTTAAGCACAAGACTTAAATGCATTTTTTGCTGAATCATACAATGAAGGTGTTGTTTCCAAAACTGCATGACCGCGCAGAGGGAATGCAGTTTAGGAAACAACGCCTGAGTGGAATGAAGCAGCTACAATGCATTGAGTCTTGGGCTTAAATTCTTCACACATTGCAATTTTTCTATAAAATCATCTAAAAGGAACGAAATCACTAGAACACATTTTCAATGAAATTTTTGCGAGGGTCAAGTTGGCAAGTCATCAAATCCAATGTGAAAAATTCATTCATCACCATGACAACTGTTTAACTAGCGACCTTGCGTGTGTTATCGATATTTCACACACTGTTCATTATGTGAAAACTCTGTTCGGATTTGCTGGAATCGGACACACCTTGCCTAGCTATGTGTGAATGTGTTTTATTATTAGGCGCTTTTTTGCTACCTTTCCTTGTGATGTTGATGTTAGTTGGGATACCATTGATGTTTATGGAGCTGGCTTTTGGACAATTTGCAAGTCTTGGACCTGTTGCAATATTCCAGAGATTTTGCCCTTTGTTTCAAGGTAAGCTAGATATACCAGTAAAATGCATATCATATGATCCCATGAAAGTTATTTAATGTATAATTTAATTAGGTAGAAGACATGAAGACAAACAGGCGCATATTTTCCGTCAAAATGAACCTATCGTCGTAAAATGCCGAATGGGCATCGAAGTGGATATCTCATTTCCCAGATCCTGGAAATAGTGGAGGGATACAAAATGTCCAAATCCAAATATTCAAGCGTTTGGTGCCTACCTAGAAGTTCTAGAACTTCAGTTGGAATGAATTTGGGATACAAATGTGTATTATACGGCACATTCCTGTTCGACCATGACCATGACCATTGATCTAACATAAAAAAAATGTTCAGATTAAGTCCAAGTTGTTTGAAACACAGTCTTTACCATTTAGAACCGCTATGAGCAGAGATGTATCTGAGACGATTATTTTAACTGATGCAATAAAGAAGCATTTTAACGATCCAGAAAATTAGCCCTTATTAACATGAATCAAGGTGACGTTGACATAGCAGAAATAATGAAAATTCCACTTGAAAGAATAAAAGCCACTTCGTACAAGACATTGCTTGGAAACCCCGAAATTGATTCCACATACAATGCCTGGCACGTTTCATTGTTTTGACTTGCCGGTAGCCAGTTGCTAAATCGATGGTGTATTTCTATGATAGTTCGTAATCTTAGTATAGCGTGGATACAAGACAGGATACAATTCTTTAACAATTTTTCACATCAGTAATGACAAGAAGTGAGGGAAATATAGTTTGACAGATGTCTTTATTGGATTAACAACAGCAAAGAAAGGATGTCGTTTACGTCAGACATGACGTGTGCGGAATAAGAAGACCATTAACAAATACGAGATTTTACTTTTGGAATACCTTTTATCCTGGTTTTAGTAGAATGACAATTACATAATACTTTGGGCTGCGAGATGTGACGACATATCCAGCAACAGAGAAGACTCTGGATAAAGCAATTCTATTGTAGTGTGACTGTCTGTATGCACAATTAATGTCAAAGAAGACTGAGCAATTATACCCGCATCTTAGAATATTCCGTCTTCGGTCTATAGTAGACTGATGTCACCGTAACAACAATTTGTTCGAAGCTTTGAATAATGAGTCTACAGATGTAAGAATGGAAGTCACTTATTTGAGCCATTTAAAAGCGATTCTATGCGTTCATTAACATTGTACTTGTGTGTGAGACTCCCCCTGTTACCTGCAGTTCCCCGGCCCAAGGTCAATAACATACATGACCTCTGATTTGTTAAAATACAGATTGATATGTTCTCATCGACATATTACCTTTCAAAGATGAAGAGTATTTTTCTATCATTTGCTGAAAAGAAATAGTTACAATCTCCTGTTTGAGGTCAGGATAAAACAGTTATTTATTTGGCTTTTCATGAATGCTGCAGCTTCAGTCTCAACATCCATGTAGCTAAGAATTGTAGAGCTGATATAGTAAATATGGGCCAAAATGTATTTGAATAAAGTTTGTGTTATGTTTATGTTTCTAGGTGTTGGGTATGGTATGATCATAGTGTCTAGCATCGTGGCCCTGTACTATAACATGATCATCGCCTGGACCCTTTTCTATCTATTTGCATCCTTCACAGATGTTCTCCCGTGGGATACATGTGGACCCGGATGGAGCTCGAATAGTTAGTAAATAAAATTTTTGTGTAATCCTCGTGTTGAGTAAAGTGTAAGTACGAGTATAATGGACTGGTGGTTATATTGAGCTTCCGCAACGAGAAAACTAACTGTTCTGTTGCATTGTCAAGCTGCTATTGAGACAAAAAAACATGATGTGCAAGCGCTGTCTGTTCAGGTTAAATCTAGTGACATAATTTGGTTTGGGTTGTTTTTATCTAGCTTTAACCAGATACCGCTGGTTTAAAACAGTTAGTACTTGCGAATGTTCAAACTAGATTGGTCCAGTTCTGTCCAGATTTAAATAGAAGCCAAAAGAATCAAGGTTTTGTTCAGTTCTAGATTTTCGAAATTAATCCAGCCCTTTTCAGATTACTTCCGATTTGAATAATTTCATCTGATGCTGTTTTTAAGATGTCCTTTAATAAATGACCATTTGTATAAACATGAATGATTTCATCTCGCAGACTGTTACTCGTATAAAGAAGCTGACTATTGCCAACAAACTAATGGCAGCCTTTACTACAATAAGACGTGCTTCAACAACACCATGGTAGAACGCTACAGCATTGCCAGCCTCACTGTCAACATGACTAAAAGACCCCCGGCTGAAGAATATTTTGAGTTAGTACCCGCCAAATAAACTCAATATCAGACATGATATTGTTGATGGCAACTTGTACTATATACTTGTAATCATCTAATTCAATGTCAAAATTATGAGATGTGCGGATGTGTGTTCAGAATATCGTTTCGAGATCGGTAACCATTTGGAAACGTGTGCAAGCTATACGTTTTTAATAGAGTTACATTACCATTATTTTCATATTACACTATGTCAGCTGTCATGTTGATGTCATTTTCAGAAACTATGTGCTGGCTATTTCAAAGGGTATGGACGATATGGGTCCAATACGCTGGCAGTTGGCGCTTTGTCTCCTTTTGGCTTGGCTTATCGTCTTTCTGTGTCTAAGTAAAGGAGTACAGTCCTCAGGAAAGGTGAGCTACTAGAATGTCGTTGAAGGTTTTCAAAAGGGAAGAGATTGTAAACTGTTGTCCAAAAAGCATCATCATGTCAAAAAGCGTACCAATTTTTCTATTATATAATCCTTATTTTATTTTCCGAAAAACGAATTGAGCTATCTGATCAAATGTAGAAGTTTATTATTATGCCGTCAGTTAGAATAATAAATTATCATGTTTTGCGTTTGTCTTTAGGTCGTTTATTTCACTGCGTTGTTTCCATACGTGGTGCTTATCATCTTATTCTTCCGGGGCGTAACGTTGCCTGGGGCGGGGGAGGGAATACGGTTCTACCTCACGCCAGATTTCTCAAGGCTCAAAACTGCCAAGGTAAGCCCGAAGGAGAAGAAAAAGTTAGTGACCGGGAGAATACAATTATTGATAAAATAACAACTCCGAACACATGAATTTTATAAAATGTTTTCTATACGAGGTATTTGACAATTTTTTTTTATTTTTGTATCGTTTTACTGTTTAAATCTTGCGCATTTTTTCCTTATGAATAATTTAAGCGTTTTAGGTTTGGACTGACGCGGCAGTGCAGATCTTCTTCTCACTAAGTCCAGCATGGGGTGGTCTCATCACACTGGCCAGTTACAATAAGTTCTACAATGACTGCTTCAAGTATGTAAAATAACAGCCTTAGTATTATCACAGTGTCTATCCAGGTCATGTACATCGTGAGCAAGTTCCCGCTGACATCGCGAGCAATGAGCTCATGTTAGAAGCGGGGCCTTGAGAGATATCATAAAGTATACTTATAGTTGAAGAACGGCGTTGCCCTTCAATTGAAATGGCCATTGTACTCTGAAATAAAGTTGTACTGAGTTTCACTTACTGAAGTTTCATAGAAAATATTCAATTTTATCATATCTCTCAAGGCCCCGCTTCTAACATGAGCTCATTGCTCGTGATGCCAGCGGGGCCTGGATAGTCCCTGTGATTAGTAGACTACAATAGGTTATTACAACGTATACGCATTTAGTGTTTTTAAATGGCTATATACCAATTGTGCCCAATGCAATATCAGTAATGTTATATTTGCTGACTGTCATTTGTCAAAAATGCGACGATAATAGTGTCTATTAGCAAAATCTGTACTAGTATATGCACTTGTTCTGTAATATTTCAGAGATGCGATGATAGTGTCTATTAGCAACATTAGTACCAGTATATTTGCTGGATTTGTCATATTTAGCATTGTCGGCTATCTTGCTCATGAGATGAAAACTGATGTCGGTAAAGTTGTTGACCAAGGTATGCATAATTTCTATATTCTAGACATGAAGTATGTACACTAAATGCACATTTTCCAATACCCTTTGCAATCGTTCGACTTCACTTCTTAAAAGAGAGCTTCAGTTTAGCAGTTTATAACTAGACTCTGCGCGCAGGGTAATTTCCCAGTCGCATTTTCCTTGTTTTAAATACTGTGACCATGTTCCCTATTTTAAGGTGCCGGGCTTGCCTTCATTGTTTACCCCGAGGTAGTAACTAGACTACCAGTGTCTCCAGTATGGGCCGTGCTGTTCTTTGTGATGCTTCTCACATTAGGACTCGATAGTATGGTAGAGTAGAATTGCTAAATAATGACATAAATGTCATAGTTTGTTTGCTAGTTTGTTTTTTTAATCATTTGTTTGCTTGCTGTTTCATGAAATCATGTACCAATGACCGTGGAATTCTACAATTTACTATAATTGCAACAAAATAATTAACACGTCATACCTGTCATGATTGTACATGTATCTATCCCAGTAAACTTCTGTAAAATACAAAGGAACTCATATCTAATGGATGTTATCTTTTGTGCAGATAACATTTGATGAAGTATGACGGTGTCGTCTTGACCCATAGATATTATGGAAATCTCTTAATCCAGTCCCGTTATCATTTCCCTGAAATAAGCCAATCGTGCAATCTATTAGTTCTGATGTTACTCATGCAATTTCAGAGCAGAAATCAGGGATAGTGTCTGGATATTATGACGTCATTGATCAAGCTCATTATCATTATAGGTATGAATTAGTAGTGTTCAAATCATCCACATGCGGTTGGTAAGATATATTATACCTAATGTATTTTTTAGTTTGCTTTGCTAGAAACTGTCACCACTGCTTTACTAGATAAGTTCCCAGACTACAGAGAACGTAAGACGTGGATCGTCCTTGCTATGTGCACTCTGGGATACATCGGGGGCCTCACTATATGTACAAATGTAAGTAGCAATATAGCACAACTGATACAAAACAATCAATGTAGTCGTGGGCCTCTATCCCATTGTAATATATAGCAGAACCATCGCAACACAATACAGATAAATGTAGCACAACCAATTCAACAAAATACAATAGCACAATCAATGAATCAAAACACAACATAGTAGAAACGATGTGACACAATATACCACAGCAAATGCAACACGACACAATATGCAAATGAAGCACAATCAATGAAACACAAGACAACATAGTAGAAACGATGTGGCACAACACAATATACCACAGCAAATGCAACACAGCACAACCAATGTAACACAACACAACGAATGCAACACAACAATATAGTAGAACCGATGTGACACAACACCATACAGTATACCACACCAAATGCAACACAGCACAATGTAGCACAACTAATGCAACACAATAAAATAAAGCACAGCATATACAACACAACAGAATATAATACAACCAATACAACTCAACGTAAAATAATATAGCACAACCAATGACATATTATGAGAATGGGCAACAGATATATCACTTTTGACAAGATAGTAACATGATAAAATATGGCACATGACATAGCAACAGCAACACAACAGAGCACAAACAACTGCTGAAAAAGAAAAGACCAATACAGCACAATGTGAAAGAACAATACTGTAATAATATAGAAAATTTGAAAATGCAAACACACATTGTGACATTATGATTTTGTAATCCCTTGCCTTTCTAGAATAGAGTAGATTTTATTCTCAGATTAATCTCGCTTCAAAGGACGATTCTCGGTTTGGAGAACAGTCTCCTGGGCTAATAATTTTTTTCATGAAAAATATAGAAATATTACCCAAATTAAACTATGAATATTCAAAAGAGGACATTAAAAACTACAAGATGTAAAAATAACAAATTGGTCTGAAGCAGGGATAATGCTCAATTTGACCGATTCAATAAAATACAAGTCTCGATTTGGGGAAAAAAGTTCATCAGTGTACTGCGCTAATATTTTTTTGCAAAAAATCTAGAAATATAACCCAAATTAAATTATGACTATTCAAAAGAAGACATTCAAATCTATATTATGTAAAAAAAAATCAAATTTGTACGAAGCAGGGATAATGTTCATTTAGATTGATGAAATTCGTTCTCCAAACCGAGAATCGTCCTTTCTGAATCCCCCTTATCTACCTCACTCCTTGTGGCGAGGTGTGGAGTGGAGGGGGGGGGGGGAGGGGGTAATAGGGGCTAGTACCCAGACTTTTTTCATATTTTTCAGGGTGGAATGTACATGCTACAATTAATGGACTCATATGCAGCGAGCTGGTCTGTCTTTCTACTGGCAATAATAGAATCTGTCCTTATAGGATGGGTATATGGTGCGTACATTTACATATAAATGAAATAAACAATAGCACCCATTGTTGGTCTCTACACTAATGGAATGAACAATTGATATTCAATATTATGACACAGCCTGGTTTACAACTTTTGATTGCGTTTCTGATTTCCGCATTTTCAATTTGAGTGTTTAACGCATTGCATTTGCAACTTTCTCTTGAAAAAATTAAATCTTGAAGATTTATTGAATTTTCTAGCAGAAATTGCCTGCTCCCCATCCATCACGCTTTCCAATCACTGGGCATGAACTTTTTTTTACTGACTTTAGGTGCTGAGAGATTCTGTGTCGATTGTGAAACTATGCTGGGACCCAAGAGTTATCTCTGGAAGACATTCTTTTCTATATTCTGGAAGGTACTTAGCCCTGGGACCCTCCTAGTAAGTCCTGCTTCAATTCATTGGTAACTAATATGATTAGTCATATGGATTTATTTTGTTTTAACTTTTGATGCAGGATTTTGTCTTGAAAATAGGTCATTCTCTAAAATCACTTTACTTTTTTGAATCTTGTATATTTTGAATCACCTGTGGGTATAATAGAGATGTATGAAACTAATAATGCATTAAGACAAATATTAAGACAAATACAGTCCACATACAACACTCATTAACAGATTATCTTGAATTCTTGTGCTAGTTGTGTTTCGATTGTGTTTTCAGAAGGAAGATTCAATAGAATAAGTAATCTGGTTCATTACTTTTTACAATTGGGTGCGGTGCTGTCCTATAACCTATGGACATTATATCTACCCAGCATGGGCCAATATCCAAAATACACACTAGCTACGTCCTATAACCTATGGACATTATGTCTACCCAGCTTGGGCCAATATCAAAAATACACACATGACTATAACTATTTTGTAAATGTTTCAGTTTCTGCTGATATTCAATTGGGTGCAGTACCGTCCTATAACCTATGGACATTATGTCTACCCAGCTTGGGCCAATATCCTTGGCTGGTTGATGGCTCTAATGCCTGTTCTCATTGTACCAACAGTAGCAATCTACAAAATATGCACAACTTCTACTGATAAGACTATACTGCAGGTAAGGACCTAACATTTTGTAAAAATGGGACATCACTGGATATGTGAGAGTTTGAATGCAATATAATGCTGAAAAAGTCCTTAGTAATTTTATGTTCCATTCTTCTGCATAATGTAAAATGTAAAAACAGAAAGTTTTGTCACCAAATTGGTTGTTGAATAAATATACAAATACAATACAAATTAATGAAAAATCATAATCGTACTCAAAGAAATGTCAAAAAGGTCAAAACAACATGTACCTTGATTTTTAATTTGTGTATTTTCCAGAGAATTTCCATACTTCTGACTCCCACAGATGAATGGGGTCCGGCACATAAGGTGAACAACATGTCGTTAGGGATCACAGAGGAGGTGCACAGTTTGGGGGTTCACCTCAAGGCGGAAACCTATGACAATCCAAATTTCAATAAATACACATATGAAAATGTCCAACCAAAGTAATAGTATTCACTTGTAGGCAATATAAATATGATTCACATATTTAAATAGGTACATAGATATACGTGTATATATTGTACAATATATATATAGACATGTTGCCCTGCCAACTTGCTATTGAACAAGTATCCATATGAAAGTCTCTAAAATGCAAAATAGAATGGAATATTGCAGTATTTATGAAATGTCTCATGACTGACATGAGGTAGATGGAAATCAATCTGGAAAGCAGTTATAAGCAATATTTAGTTTTTCAGAAAACATGAGATATACTGTACATGTAGCTTGTCCACATGTGCAGTTTGCAGTCATTCAGTTGCACCGAGTACCAATAATCAATGTCATATGCAACACAAAAAAACATCATCATGGAATGCTTTTATAACCAAGAAACTATTCAGAAGTTACAAGAATCGCTGCTGCTTTTCAAGCGAAGTTACAATAAAAAAACTCCTTTGCTGTTTTTAAATAAAACACTAGGGGTTTGGTTGCAACCCATTATATTTGCATCATTCATCATAATACAATTCAGTGAAAAAACAGAATGTCAATTGTAAAATATGAAGTGTCAGGTTTATTCACATTTTGAGATTCTGTACTAGTCAAGAACCATGTGTAGTCCTGTATATTTTAGATGTTACAGTCAAGTATAGTATAGTACACATGTCAATATGTACAGTCAAGCACTATGCATGTCAACATTATTCTGTCAGCCATACTAGTACAGTATATGTATAATCATCTAGTCAATAAATGAAGTCAAGGTGTACAATTATGTAAATTATATTTTATTCCACTCAGGTGTTGTTTCATAAACTGCATTCCTGCTGAGCGATCATGCAAAGATTTGAGAAACAAAAATATAAATATAATAAATCCATAATGAACAGAAATCAGTAAATACCTATTTCAAAATATATTTATTTGGGTAAAAATATGTTACATATTTAAAATCAGTTAGATTAAACCTCAGAAATTGCACATTTATTAAGAAGTGAATGCAATTGTGTCAAGTGAGAGCGGGAAACTGAATTGTAATTTTCATGTCGGTTTAAAAACAAATCAAATCAAATGCAATATGAAAACTTCCAATAAATAAACTCTAAATCGGAACAACCAAAACTATTTTATAACCCAAAATAAGAGAAATGAAGAATGTGAGGTAATAAAAATATACCTGGAGGTTATGTGATAATATTATAGACTATAAATACACTAACACACTAAAATTACAAATATGTATGATGTACAGTTTCTGGTCCAGATTAGAGTCATTTTCAATTTTTAAGATTTGTTGTATTTATACAACTCCTTAATCCAAAGACTTATCCTTTCATTTCATTGGCTTTACATTATATTTTGCTTAAAATGTAAAGATGACAAAGATTGTTGGATTATAGAGGATATATAGTGGATATATTTTAAGTCAGGATACAGATATTTAGAGGCTTAGATAGAATTGTACATCATATACATTTGATAACATAAATAAAAATGTACACATCATTATGTACAACAAGGCATATGATCATTTGATAAAATCATAGATGTAATGGAGAGGGTTTGGGGATATTCCAAGATATGCTAGATGATTATATTCATGTATTACAATAAATAGAGAACATGTCCTCCTTTGAATAATTTTCATCCGAAACTTTTTCATTACTGGCCAAAGATTTTACGATTTATTTCTGTATTGAAGAGAATATTGGGTATTTGGACATATTAATAATTACATTGAGATGACATTTGCATGTTAATAATAACATTGAGATGTCAGTAATAACAAAGACATGTCAATAATAATTGGCATACAGATATGCAGGCCTGTAGCCAGGATTTTAAAAAATAAATTTAGGGAGGTTCCCTTTTGACAACTTTGGCCCAAAAATAGCCAAAATCACTTGAAGTGTTCAAAATGGTAAAATACTGCATGATTTTGAAATAATTTTTGGCCAGGAGGGTTCGCATGAACTCCCCGAACCCCACCCCCCTGGCTACAGGCCTGGATATGGATAGCATGCATTCTCATAGTAAAATTCTGATCTAAGAGGCACTTTGTGTTTTAGACATTTTAATCAGCTGCTTCAATATTATCATTTACACCAACATTTCAATAGCACCACTGCTGACCTCTATTGGCGACTCCTTACAACAAGCTTTACGAAAATATAATTCACTCTGAAAGCACTTTACCTTTGAGAAGGGAAATTTCCAACAAATCCCCATATCAAAAGGAGTATGAGAAATATGAAGGGTCCCTTCTGAAAGGCATTTGGCAAGACAGCCCTGTTAGAGGTATTTAATTGCAATTCTACTCCATGACACCATCTATAATGGTTACCATAGTAACAGCTATCTCTTCCGAAATTCTCATGTAATTTACCTGGCATTTTACCACATTAAATTATAATTACAATTGTTTGAAATAAATAAATAAAAGACACTTCCATGATATATATTCATGCCACAATCACGGTGATGTTGCAAATCAGCAGCTATTCCTCTATAATGCTTCAAATGTTTTCATTTCACATTTCCATAATAAATACATGTACATGTCTTATGTGTGACCTACTATAACTACGATGTCATGACGCTTCATCTCCACACAATTTCCTTGCATCACAAAGAAGATTACAGGTTTACAAAGGAGTGTTACAGAAAAGTGGTTCAGAATGAAATTTACAGAAAAGAGGGTTGCAGGGAGTAAAAAAAATGATGTTACAGAGGGGAATTACAGAAAGGGGGTTACAGAAAAGAGGGTTACGGGGGAGATCTACAGAAAGGGGGCTACAGAAAGAAATGTTACAGAGGGGAGTAACAGAAAAAGAGGTTAGAGAGAAGTTTCAAAAAGGAGGTAATGGAGGGGTGTTACAAAAAAAGTGGTTACAGAAAGGGGAATTGCTGAGGGAGATGAAACAAGAACTTGATGCAAGAATATCATGAATGACATGAATAATGTATATTTTTACAATTGATTCATATTGATTAAGTGTCAACCTTAACATCCAACCACAATGCCAGAACCAAGCCAGCCTTATTAGGCATTTATATAAACTCAACATTCGACTCTCAGTTGTTAAAACTGTCTGAGCTTAGTCATGTACACAGCACTGCTATCCCCAAGCACAAAGCACAGATGTACATATCTTTAAAGCTCACATTTCAAGGATATTATTTAATATATAACATAAATGATGGAGCAGATGTAGATCCAGGATGCAAAGGATCTCAGATCTACTGGTCAAAGTATAAATAAGGACCAGTAATCCTGTATATACTGGTGCACATTGAATTCACTGGACATTGTCTTAAGTACCATCGCTAATGCAACACCTGCCTGGTTACGCTAACTCTAATGTATAAGATGCTCAGTGATTCAAGAAGACACACCAATGTTGAATGACACATGCTGATGTGTCCATCGATGTTCTGGTGTGTCTATCATACACAACATTGGTCTGTCCATCCATAAAAATTGATGAGACCCTCAATATCCTAATATGACTGTTTGCCTTGGTAGAAACCAAACTCGCAATGTTTACTGGTATGTCTACACCTGAGGTGTCCATACCTCATATACTGCTAATTTACGAGGCTTATATGAAGTATCAAAGTCACCCGTGAAGCTGAAACTTGTTCCCTATGAAGACACTCCATTTCCAATGAAGCAGATGCTTCTCCCATGCTTCATTATAGCTACAGTACTTTGTGGAAGTCTTTTTAATATTGTAGTCCTTCAATAGATGTCATGCCTGGTCGTAACTATACATTAGAAGTGGGAACATCATCGAAAAATTGATCCTTCGCCAGCATATTCTGAAAGAAAAGGTTTGAACAATTGTGATTGGGCACACTTGCAATTTCATTCACCATGGTAATAGGTTATCAAAACAATGAATTATAACATTTATAGTATGTTCGTGGCCAATACACCTATATGGATGACCACATCTAAAATGATTTACATATACAAGAAATAATAAGTGCTTGAAAGGAACAAAACAAAATGACACAATATATATGAACATTAAATGCTTCAATATTTTTCCTAATTTACTTTTGAAATAAAGAACAAATTTAAGACAATTTAGCAATCAAGTCATAAACTTTTTTTCAAAATAATAAACTTAAGTAGAACATATGCCACTGTTGGTATCTCTGGTGTGTGACATGGTCACACCATACCACTAGAGCATCACACAGTTTTGCCCATTTTAATACCACCAATATTATAGACATTACATATTAATATTGAACTTACGGTCAATGTGTTCATTTCATGGGAAAATGCACCAACTTCTTTCGCAACTTTTTCATCCTTCTGCAATAAAATAATTTACTTGAAAGACATACTTTATACATGGTATAATCTGTTTTCTGATTGGTGGAATATAATTACCAGCTGTAAACTAATCAGACTACTGTATGAAAATATTATCTCAAGATATGAGTAAGAAATTGAAAACGAAGAAGTCTCCTTAAAATTCTGTTAAGTAAATGTCTATTGCTTACACTAATAATGTCCCCACTTTTGATTTAGTCATTAATCCGCATCAATCTTACTGATTTTAAGACAAAATCCATTCAAAATTGGGATATGATAAACATTCCCTATGTGGACCCTTAAATTGTGAATACATGACACAAATGCCTCATTTAATGTTATCTATAGATGGTAGCTAAATATCTATTAATATAAAATAAAAAAATAAAATGAAAGTAAGATAAAATAACACTTCAAGAAAATACCTGTTTCTGATGTAGGGTCATCACCATATCTGTCCCTCTTATTTCCATCTGGTATTGTGGGGGCTGTGTCATTGGCCCCCCACGATTCAGAGTCCCATGAATCATTGGGCAGAGATAATCGTCGAAGTCAGTCTCACTTTGTGATTTGCTGCGTTTGTGGCTAAATATTCCACGCTTCTTTGGAGCCTGTAAATATGAAATTATTATAAAATGTAGACATAAGTTGAAGTAGATATTTAAGAGATAAACGCTTCATATCAATAAAAATTCCTGGTAAATTAGTCTTACAAACTAAATTCAACAATGAAGAATTGCTTTGGAGAATCAACTGTACTAACAAGTCTAACATAACCAGTAGGTTTTTTGTATTGCTTTTTAAACAGATAAGGATTTACATTAATATACTTTTCAAACTGATATTTACACCAAACACAAATTTTGTTGTTAGTGAAATAATTAGTTGATGATTCACTTGATACATTTTATACTGAGCAATAAACATTTTGTGTTGGCCCAAACACAAAATTTCCAAGAGTATACCATATGATTTGTAGCATTCAAAATTTTCCCATTATGTATTGTCCCATTATCAATATCCTACTATGACTTATCCTATTACATGTTATCCCATTATGACTTATCCCATTATATGTTATCCCATTATGACTTATCCCAATATATGTTATCCCATTATCAATTTTCCCATTATGACTTATCCCATATTATGAGTTGTCCCATTATATGTTGCACCACTATGACTCTACAAATTATGTGATCCAATTATGTGATCCAATTATGACTTGACCTTTGTCCCATTATCTGTTTTCCATTATGAGTTGTCCCATTATATATTCCCCATATATATTCGCCATCCTGAGTTGCATTCAATGGAATTCAATTAATATTTACAAAAGACTTTCAAGAGAGATTATTCCGTACTAGCACTAACTCTATAATAGACATCTAAAGCTACAACCTTTGTTACATAACATGCATGTAAAGTCATACAATTAAAAGTAATAACTATATCTATTGTTTAGCATTCATTAGTCTTACAACTATTATTACAAATATTCTATGGGGCCTGTTTACCGAAGGTGGTCTAGTGACATGTCTTCACAATATTTGTGACCCATGCATTTAACAAACAGACCCCTGAGTGTCTTATCAAAGACTGAGCAGAAATACAAGACATCACATAGCACAAATAAATATAAGTTCATTATCTATGCATCCAAGTGTTCTCTTTCTACATAACATAAAACTTTCTGATTTGTTGAACCAAATAAATGTCTCTAGAAAGCCCAAAGTAATTTATATACATGTTGAGTGTATGTGTAAATACTATACATGTACATGAAGGGCACTTCTGGTGGTTGAACATCTGCTTGTTGTTGCCAATAAAAAAGCTATCATCCCAAACCAAAAGTGAAAGTTAAAGCTAGAAAAATCAAAATATCCAAAATGACAGGTGAAATTGAGAACATTCTTTCCAAATTTTTCAATTATTAGGTTGCATTTGGCTAGATTTTTTGATTTCTTGAATATTTCACCGCTCAGATTGGATCAGAAATTCATGGAAAAGATTGTTATTTTCGATGAGTCCATCTTTTATTGAACAATTTTTTCCATCATGAAAAAGCATCTTAGAACTGCAGGCTCCCTCTATTGTCCATATCATGTACCTTTTTCTTCGGAGACGGGGAAGGGAAACACATTGGAGTTGTTTCTCGACTCTAAAATGTCACAAGTTTTTTATGTGCACAATATCAAGATCAATCTAAGCTAAGAAATAGGAAAGACAAAAAAATCAAGAAGAAATATAAAAAGTCACAATAGAGTTTTCACACAAAAGCTATATCTACCAAATAAATAAATAATTAAACACCAATAAAACAAAAATAAATAAATGAATAAGTCTTTAATAATCTACCTAACAATAATATCTAGTCATCCATCCATTACAATATCCATTAGCACTACATGTACATATTATTACCAAATGCTCGAATCGATACCCACTAATCAATGGCCAATCAGCAGCAAGGTCATGACCTAGGCCCAAATCTCTCCAATGAAAAGCAAGGCCATCATAGCCAAGCACATATATCTTCCAATCAGCAACAAGGTCATGACCATTGCTGATGTAACAACCAATCAGAAAGAAGGTCAATTTGATCAATGCTCCAATCAGAACAAGATTATTACAATATAACCTCCTGCAATGATACTGACCTTGACCTTTGAGTTGGGAGCCAATGGGAGGAATCCTGGCTGAGTCTCACACTCTCGTTTCTTCTGCTGGACATCGTTACTTATCAGTGACACAAAATGAGTATGCAGATGGCGCCTCAGTAAAGTTTTTGAATTTGGGATTGACAAAATTGATCCCAAGATTTCACTGCTGAATCGTGGCTCAAGTACCTGGAATAGACGAGTCAGTTCTATATTGAGCTAAAGAGTTGATTAAATACAATTTGCATCTTTCCCTTTTTCTTGCTGTTTTATGAAGATACTCACTAATGATTATAAAACAGTTAAAAAAATGTATCAATCTGAAAGCAAGATGAGTGTATCATTTGTCACAAGTTACCTACACCAATTTAAAATTACAAGTAGTTTTTCAAAGTTCTGAAAATGTTATTAATACTTATACAGATATAATGGTTCATTCAAAGAAAAAATGACATGAAATAAGTATAGAAACCATGTGTCACAGAGCTACATACCATGAGTGCCCCGTGAACTCCACTTCCCCTC
The DNA here is from genome assembly GCA_903813345.2 of Owenia fusiformis. NCBI lineage: Eukaryota > Metazoa > Annelida > Polychaeta > Sabellida > Oweniidae > Owenia > Owenia fusiformis. Next base: position 29,476,715 of record CAIIXF020000006.1, on the reverse strand, counting down.
ATGTTAGGTGCATACTCTGAGAGATCTATGCTCCTTAGCCACTCCATCACACGGTGATTGGTCCACAACATAACCTCATATGGCTTATTTTCTAGGTTGCTCTGAAACACACAAGCAATTGGTAATAAGATGTAGTTTAAACTGTGAAATGGAGGGATCAAAAGGAATTTAATGAGAAATTAACGTAAACAGGCATGTACTCAAAATTATAACTTACATAGAAATGACAAAATGTCAACATTTGGTTAGTTGTTGCAAATGGATACAAAAGTGTAACAATTGTTACAGATTTAAACAGGATTATTGAATGCAAATCACAAAATTGGTGGCTGTAACAATATGTTACTACTTCTTGGAAGTGAACGATTTGTGGTTAAGTCATCGCAAGTGAAATACAGGGGTGACTTGAAAATGATAAAACTTTCCTGATTAATCTTGAATGTGTAGATTAAGTGTTCAATACAACAATGGCATAATCATACTTATACACATAACTTGTTCCTTTAATGACTTTCCTATAAAGGAAAAAATAACATTTTCCACAATCAAAAGGGTTGCATTTCATCTCACGCTGTATTTAAGGACATTCCTATATTTGGCATCTATCATGACAATTAAACCAGAAAGCACATCACCATCATCCCATAGGACGACTCAATTAGAAGACTGAATTGACTTGTTTTGCTTAAGAGCCCTTTAAAAAAACACTTTTCCCTATTGTATTCTTGTAATCTAATAAATCTAAACCCCCCCCAGGAAAAAAGTTTTTTCATGTTTTTCCTTCCCTAATTTGGTTAACTAGACTCAACAGTTAACCCTTCCACAATACTACCCTCTCACAATACTATATAGGTCTCACAATACTACACTCTAACAATACTACACTCTAACAATAATACACTGTCACAATACTATCTGCTCACAATACTATCCTCTCACAATACTACACTCTCACAATACTATCCTCTCACAATACTACCCTCTAGTTTAATTAAACATGGAGGTTTTAACATTACATCGATGTAAGCTCAAAGGCAGAATATATTCTTTTAAGATATAGGCTAGAACAAGACACACAGTGATAGATATTGCACTTTGAAGGCCAAAATGGATGACATGCAATTTACCCAGGATGCCCAAAACCTATACATATATTGGCAGTATTCTGCTCTGGCATCCATAAAATTTCAAATTGAATGGCTGGGCAGTTTTCCTGTTTTGATGACAAAATTTATTCATGTTGGGACCTGTCAACACACCTGCCTGGCTGCTTAGCAGCACAAGTCGATAACAATATAACAAGTGTGGTAAAAAGGAATAGTCTTTAATCAAAGAGTTCAGTACAGAGGTTGCTGAGCACAAGAAAAGGGTAGTAAACTGGATTAAGCAGAGTCTATTATTACAACCTCTTGAGACTACTATGACCCCATGACACTATGACCGCATGATACTAACTATGACTTCATTGAAGGCCCACCCTATTCATTTTGTTTGAATTGACAAGAAATGGATCTAGGACATGGGACCTTTTTTCTAAGCATGTAATAGGTTTTCTGCAATCAATTTATTTCAATTACACATTTAAGTAAAAAACAAACAAATTCAACTAATTGCCAAGATTTTTCAAGATTAGAGTCAATATCGCAGCCCATGATTCACAATATTCAATTATTTCACAGTACATACTATGATGGTAGTCTTGGAAGACAATTCAATTATACAAATTGCTATTCCCACTGCTCTCAAGATTCAAAATTGATTATTGTAATGCATTCAAGAATTTAAGAGATGAGCAATTTCATACTGCCGCTCATATCACATCCTCCTAACACAGGCCTCCAAAATCCTATGTTCTTCTCCCAAATGGATGGAAGAAAGAAGGAACTTAGTGGATGATGTCTGGAACCCTGCGTTAGGATGATGCTCATATCAGGAATTAAGAGAAAGAAAATGATTCTACATATATCAACAATAGGTAATGTTGCATAATTTCTCCCACTGCCAATAAAGCAGGAATGCACTCTAAATGACCCCAATAAGTACATATACACATCTAAATTGGATATACCAGTCACAGACAAATAAATCAAATACTAATTTCAAATATTGATAATGTTATTTTTATTTCTACATTGCTTTGAATGTAAGATTTCAAGATGGAAGGTGGTAAGACTGTATGTATCCAAAGTTGTGCAAATATAATATAAATGATGAGAAATAATTAAATGTAACATAACTTACCTCATCTGGACTGGGGCGTCGCTTTAAACAAGCTGGGTTGAAATTATTGAGCCTTAACACTTGTATTGCCCTTTTGATGCTGACGTGGTGAAGGGCATTAGTCACACGGAGGGCAAGAAGGTCTTCCTGAAAAACACAAAAAGACAACTTTGAAAACAGAATCTACATGTGGTTACATGATATTTTAAATCATTAAGAATCATGCGTTTGGAGTATGGTTAAGTATATGTCCACTTGTAGTTTACCAGTTTTGGCACCTGGTGTTTAACTCAGATCAACATGACAACAATTCTTCCATGAGGCAAATACAACATTGATGCACATTTTAGAACTTCTGAGTCAAGTACAACAGTATGGAGTTAAAGCAATCCATCAAAAGGCAAAAGAATATGTTGAGGCAATTTATTGTTTTGAAGGAAATTCATTATTTTGGGGCAATTTATTATTTTGAGGTAAATTATTATTTTGAGGCAAATTATTGTTTTGAGGCAATTTATTGTTTTAGAGCAATTTATTGTTTCGAGGCAAATTATTGTTTTGGGGCAAATGTCTGATGCCAATTTCAACAGTGAGGCAAAAATGTTAATAAAGGAGGCATACCAGAAAAGTACATTTTGCAAATGTTATATGGCAATACAAAATTCTCAGAATACTAGCTAGAAGGTCATTTGTAAAGATTAACAACAGCATTAATGGCTTACGACCACCTGGGTCCTTTAATTCTTCATAATCACACAATTATGATTATCTTACGATAAACCAAAATTCAAAATGGCCACCAGGTTTAAAGTTACTTAAAGGTGCTTGACACATGGAAGGCCTTAAGGTGGGCAGAATGTCACATTATAGTAAAATAAGATCTCAATATGAATAAAGCTACCTTAATTGTGAACACTGCATGCTGTATGCCAAACCCAGCAACATATTTCATTAAAATTAATAAAGCATAATATCCATTATATGACACGATTATTATAAATCCATCAACTATTGTATTATTAATTAGGGATCTAGAAATACTAATCCCAACTCAATCTTTTTTAGATGAAAGCATTATGTTTCTGATAAAAATAGAGAGAAATATACTTTGTACTTAAACTGTCAAACAGTATATTTAAATCTGATTACTCTTTTGGGACCTTTCCCAATCTCTGAGCTATCATCCCAATTTCCCCTATGCAATTATTATTTTTCACAAAATAAATACTCAAATTTAGCATATACAGTAACTAGTTATTAAGAAGCATTAAAATGTCAAAGTAAAGTGTTTTCGTGAATTATACACCCATTGAAAGGTTTCGCCTATCCATTGTATCGTGAAAACTAATACGTCAACAACATCATGACAGCCAATCAAATAACAGCTACAAAGCATTATCGCAAACTACAGTTTCCGTAAATCTTAAAAGTGGAAACAAACATACATTGTAGCATAGATAAACAATTGTTTTGCTTTTCAAATCTTGGGATCACGAGGCAATATGACCTGTAAATATATTTGTCAGTTGTAGCAGTTCTCAGAAGCAGTTAATGCATGACTTGTTTATCTTTATTTAAGAGATCCAGCTCATTGCTTTGAATACACTTATGGGAATCCCAATAGCTTCTTTGATTTCAAGTATTGCTTTAAAAGATTTCTATTCAGTCTCTTGACAGATATTCTATGATTTCCTAGAAAACCATAATCTCCTTATATACCGGATGTCCCAAAAGAATTGTACCCAAATGAAATGGGAATGACTCTTTTTTCTTTCATTGAAAAGCTGAACTTTGCAGATGATAAAGAGAATCTATCTTTCAATTAGCTGCTAAAAATTCAAAGATTTTCCCCAATTACCAACTGAGAAATTAAACATTTCAGATGGCATGCTCTAAATGACCTCTATAATGATTGATGCAAGGCTGAATTCAATTCTAAACATGGAAAAATGGGTAATTGTACTAAAACAAGCTTTTCTCTAAAACTAAATACACATACAGTTACCGAGTAAATGGACTGGACTGGATTAGACTGAATGGGACTTACTGACTGACTTAACTTGTATTCGCGAATGCAACTAACGACTGTCGGCTGCCGGATTAACCTACTGTTCATAACTAGAATCCACGCACAGGATAGTCATGATATACATTTGCAATTGCCAGGTATATCTGCTATTGATTTGTGAATAATAATGACACATTTTCCAACCATCCTAATGCAGCTTGCTCGTTGTTTTATTTTTTCATTCACCCAGTTGTCATATTTCCGATTAGGATTTCAAGATATTGATCAGTTTAAACTCAGTGGGTTTATATGGATTGTATGTTCATGAAAGAGATTGCATTTTCATAACTCTATTGTCAATCACTGATAAGGTAATGTGCTTTCAAGTTTAACCTTCCTCTAAGTTAAAATCAATAGAATCAATATTTAGGATTATTTCTGTTTTATACTGAAGATGTTCAAATTAATAAACAATAGAATCAATTTGATGAAAGTATAGGTCTGACTTCATGTTATAAACATAAGAATAATACATTATTCTCTCATTGGTCAATCTGTAACCATGTGACTTATGCTCCTATCCATCTGGGAAGTCAAATTTTCCTTTTTCAGATTAGCTAGAATTATAAATTCTGTTTTCTATCTTTTTTACAGAGGGCTATAATCACATCAGAGGGCTATATATTCCCTCCAGAGGGCTATGAATTCCGTTTACTGCATTTGGTATCAGTGATTACACTAATCTGCCTTCACTATACCCACGAGACAAGCCGAACAAACAGATTATGACATCACCTATAGCTGGGAGATATATATATCTGCTACCAGGAGCAGAGAAGCAGAGAAACAGTACAGTCAAGTGCAGGAATTATCATCTGCTAATTGCAAATCAAGGTATGTAACAATAGCAAAGCAAACATTACAGTTGCACCTAAAAGAATTGAATCAATGAGGACAGACTGGTAATTGCATGTATATATTTAGTTTATACTCGTATATTAAGGTTTCATTTATTTCATTATTCAAGGGTTTCAAATAGGATTTTTTTACAACAGGCACAATGCATGAAAACATCAGGCAGAATTATTAGAAATACATATCTAATATTGAAACATTCTCAAAACTACAGTTGATTTTTGTTAGAGCACCTGGAGAAAATGGGTTGTTGACAGCTTCTAATGAAACCTTGTGTTATCGAACTAGAATTTCAAGGTAAACATTTATTTTCAGATATTTTGGTTAGAGAATAAGCCTCTAAAGTAAAATGTAATGCTCAGATAGTACAATTTACATATATATTTATATCATGAATAAAAGGATTTAAGTGTGCCAACACATCATTAATAGATGTGACAAAGAACATAATTAACAGTATATGCAGCTAAAAATGACAAGTCAAGTAGTCAAGAGAAGTGCATGGTATCAGGTATTCATCATGCGTTTTTGATGCTTGAGTGCATTAACCAGCAATATGTATTGTTTTGATATGAGCAATTGGACCCCATTAAGGCCATTAGCAAACAGAAAATAAAGCTGAATATGTTCTATGGCATGAAATATATACATTAAGTATGGTCTAGACAAAAATTAATTGATAATAATTTATATTAACTTTAATTTTTATCTTAAGCAAGATGATTTTCAATATAATGTAATTTTTTGAAATTATTAAAAAGACCATGTGCAGTATGGCAAGTGATTTTAGACAGTTATATCTTTCACAATGAGTACCTTTTGGGCATAAATACATAGTTTTTTTTATTAAAATAATATGTTTTCTTTCAAGTGAAGTACCCATGATGATAAAAATATCAATCTAACAATTCAAAAAATTATAAATAGAGACCCCATGTCAACATTTTTTTTAAAATATTGAACCTATTTACTCAAAAGAGGATCTCCTTTTCTGAGTTTTATTACATGAAATGATTATTCAACAAGGGGTCTAAAACATCTTCAAAAATAGAAAGGTATTGAAAGTCTTGTTTTGAAGATATCAATTTTCGATGACCAAAGTTATGCTAAACAAAATGGATAGCACGAGTTTTCCCTATGGGAAAATAACATGGGAATATGTAGTTTTTAACTTTAACGCATTTCAATACCAATCCCCTTTTCAGAAATTGCTAATACAGTATAATGTAGAGGAGACTTTTGATATGTTTAAATTGAGAAAAACAAAATCCTCTTTTGAGAAAATTAGCCTAACATTTTTTAAAATAAAAAGGGGCAAGGTGGGGCCCTAATCCATAATTTTCCAGAGAGTTGGATTGATATTATATTGATATTATCATGGGGACTTCACTTGAGAGAAAACATATTGTTTTAATAAAAAACGCTGTATTTATGGCCAGAAAGTACTCATAGTGAAAGATATGACTGTCTAAAATCACTTGCTATACTGCACATGGGCCTTTTAAAAATGGGTTTCACAATACTTCCGTCAAAAAATAAACGCACTTCACAAATGACCAAGTACTAATGAATATATCAGAAAAAATAAAACTTGAGTGGGCGATAATAGAGTACTGATACAAATCTGCTGTAAACGTAATGCATTTTGTAATTTCGATGCATCCTGCCAATAAATATCTATCATTGGGTGCTTCCAACATCATACTAAACTAATGTTATCTCAAAATAGTCCATAATGAATGAAGGAAATGTTCATGTTTAAGAATTTTGATCAGCATTTTACCAAGACAGCTTCTACGCAGGATTTCTGCACACATCAAAAGATCGTCACATTTCTCGTTTCTTTTTAACATTTGTAATACAACTTTCACATGAAAAATGATGATCAAATTAAAAAGATAAGGTTTGAATTTAGATCGATACCAAAAGTCTCTCGTGGAAATATGGGAGACAATGGGGGGAAAACAAAAGTTCCTTCAATTCAAGGGATTCTCTTGGGGATTCCTTCAATCACCTTCAACATTATCTAGTTCAATTCTTGCAAGATCAGTGCTTTATTTTAGCGATCTTTACCATAATCTCTCCAATAACAATACATATCTTTATTGTAAAAATATGCTGTAACTTCGTAGTGATGTTGCAAATAAGGCATTCTTGGCAGGAAAAATTCCCATGGATGAAATTCCCAGGGACTTTTGACTTCTTTCATATATGGGCGCTTATTAGAATGGTCTGAAGGATGTATTATACTTTTCAATTTTTTAAGTCCCCCTGGTGCTAGATACAGAGAATACGGTATTTAAATATGAAAAAATGGAAGAAAATCATTTATATTTATTGAAAAATTCAAATTTAAAATGAAAAAAATATTATACATTTTGAAAAACTACACAGTATACACTCCCCCCCATCTTGATTAACATGGTGAAAACTGAGCCCTCTTTGAAAAAAGTGTCTGACAGGCCAATATAATACCCTGAGATATCACATGTCTTACCAGTACATTATTTATCGTAGAAGAAGTCCTCTTTCAAAGATGCAAAATGAAACTATTGAAGAGTAGCTAACATATAACAGTATCATGTTTTGTATTGGAAAAATCTCCCTCATAGACACAATTATCAGTAACAGCCATAATACAGTTGAGATAAAGTAATAATAAAGTACTGACTTCAAGTAATGATGTTATCATACAGTGTTACCTAAGGGGAACCCTATACATTTCCAGTCATGGTAGCTCCACACATTTTCTCTGCAAAATATAAATGATATGCCAATTTTCATGGCATATCTGGATAATCTTGAGATTATTGGTCACCTGTTGTTAAAACACTGGACTATTTCCACTCTTTTTCACTCTATTTTGCATTTTAAAACAAGACCATAGTGAAATCTGACCCATAGGTAATTACATTAAATAACTTGGTCTGATCTAATAGTGATTACCCTTACCAAAAGGCCAATCTTATCTACCCTCTTCAGATTTGAAATTATTTGATCTAGTCGATACATATCAGAAATATATCATCAGAAATCTTCATTTCTTGCTATAAGAAGCTGACATAAGACTTATCTCCCATAAAAACTCTTGTTTAATCCTATAAAGCCTCATTTGAGACCATTAAGATATATTAATACCACATTTATAAATCATTTGCAGTAGTAAGAGGCTAGTGTAAGCAAGTGGAGGGAGAGAGGGTAAATAATGATGTAATCAGAGATGTTCACTTATCTTTCAGCAAGCAACTGAAACCAATATATACGGCAGTCGTTGATACAGCAACCTCAGGGAAAAAATTCCATGAATACAGGAAACATTTTGTGAAAGGTATTATCACCAAATGAACTAATGACTCTACAAGACAACAATAACCTCAACAGGACTGGTGTCAGAGTAAAAAAGGATATTACTAAAAAATATTGTGTCAAGGTATCAAGGACTTAGGGTTAATGATACACTATGACCCGCACTTATTGATACATCAACCCTGGGGAGAGATGATTCCACGAATACAGGAATCATTTTGTGAAAGGCATTATCTCCAAATGAACTAATGACTCTACAAGACAACAATAACCTCAACAGGACAAGTGTCAGAGTAAAAAAGGATATTACTAAAAATATTGTGTCAAGGTATCAAGGACTTAGCGGTAACGATACACTATGACCCGCACTTATTGATACATCAACCCCGGTGAGAGATGATTCCAGTAATCTAGGGAAACATTTTGTGAAAAGCCTTATAACCTCCTAACTCTGAGACCACAATAACAGCTGACAGGTGTCAGAGTAAAAAAGTATGTTATAAAATATATATCATGTCAAGGCCTTAGATGGAATAATGTACTGTAACTAGATATTGGCACCACGCCTACCTTGCATAGGAGATTCCAAGAATCTAGGTAACATTTTATACCAGGCCCCGATACCTGCAGATATTATGTCTTCAAGACATCTAGCACAGGTGTGGTCCAAGTAAAACACTTTAACTGGAAACGCCAATCAAAGTTCACAAGGGGTGACAGGAAACAGTAGAATATATAAAGCACTTGGAGATAATCGAGTTATTATAGTGAATAAACACTGCATGAGTATATGGTGACAAAATTTGTAAAAATGGAAAAGAATATTTTTTAAACTAGATTCTGTCAAGGAATGAAGTGATTTAATCCATAAAAACAGATACGATATTCTACACCTCTATTATCACCATGGAAACTAATAACTTACATCTCAATAACAACAATGCAGCAGTTGTTATGACAACACAAAACTTATCGTTTAACGATTCATTCATAGAGCCAAGAGACCGTCACCAGCAAGTGATGATTATAAGCCTTGCTATTACCATACCAATAGCAGTCATTGGATCAATTGGTAATATAATTACCATTATCGCCATAGCAACAACGCCCAAGCTGCGAAACATACACACAATATTCATCATGAACTTATGTGCCAGTGATGTCCTCTTGTGTACAGTGAGTATACCATTGTTCAACATAAGTCACTTTGCCACAGGGTGGATCCAAACTAACCTTATGGTCTGTCGCATATCGCTATACTTATTCTATTGCAATGGGGGTGCGACAATTATGGCCTTGCTCTTAATTGCTGTTGACCGGAACATCACTACAGTTTATCCTCAATCACACACCAGTGTATTCACAAAGAAACATATCAAGATCATGCTTGTAGCAGCTTGGTCATTCTGCCCACTACTGCTCCTGCTCCCACTTACAAACACTTGGGGAAGATTCGATTACGACCCCTCCATAGGGCTCTGTGTCATGATTCGTGAACCTGGATTCTCATTCAATAAGTTCTTTTTTGCATTCATCTTCCTCTCAACAATGACGTGCATCATTGGATGCTACCTTCAGATCTTTGTGATTGTGCGTCGTAGTAAACAACGGCTGTATGGCCAGCGTGGAATGCATCAACCAACTGTGACCAGTACAGCAGTGAAACATTACAAGCAACAGGAGATGAAACTTACGAAGATGATGGTGATCATCTTCTGTATATTTGTCATATGTTACGCCCCGCAGACAATAAGTCATCTTGCTGGGGGATCCGCCATTAAGATCCCTGCGTTAAGGATGATTGGTGGTGCCATGTTGTGGCTCAGTAGCTGTTTGAATCCATTTGTATATGCGATCATGAACACAGAGCTACGACGCTCATATTGTCGCATACTACATTGCTGTTGTAACAGGGATAATAAACAGAAAAAGCGTATGTCTATATCGATGGCAGCTACTGTGCGCCATAATACACCACCCTTGGATGCTATTACCGTAGCAAACAATGATAAAATAAACAAACTGGAATATCAGAACTTTAAAGATGACATGAGTAAAGATGTTATGTTATAAAAACACAGAATGCTAATGAGTTATGACAATGAATAAAAACACTTCAATAATTAATGAACACATTAACAAAACACACAATCTATGGACACCTTTACAAAAAGTGTTTATATGGCAAAGACAAATCCATGTTTAGCTCTGATATCAAAGAAAGATTTTTGTGACTACGACATTTTAGTCCCTAATATCTCTTACTGTATGAATACTCCATGTACTGTAACTCAGCTTTTGTATTCCTAAACAAATATATAAGGATTATACTTGACATTTAATTTAATTTCTATTTATCTGAGAGATTGAAGGTTCGCTCTTGTAAAATGTTTTCCTCAATTATTGGTAATTAGCTGTTTCACAGTTTATTTTAACTTCTTGACTTGTACCATCGTCAAAGCTAGAAAGAAATTTCTTAGTCTAGCTCGGAGTCTCTGTGACTTGTACCATCGTCAAAGCTAGAAAGAAATTTCTTAGTCTAGCTCCGAGTCTCTGTGACTTGTACCATCGTCAAAGCTAAAAAGAAATTTCTTAGTCTAGCTCAGAGTCTCTGTGCCCTCCTAGGTACTGTGCCCTTGACTAAACACCTTCTCACAAATGTTTGCAAGGACTTGTAGATAGACTAGAAATTTCTCCCCTAGTAAATGCATGACACCGAACGTATCCAAGCACCTCAGAACAAAAGGTTGTCTGGGGGCTCAAAACTCAAATCAGTGTTAGTATTTCCAAAGCATGCATGATTAGGTACAAACATGCAATGATCATTCTATCTATATTGAACAAACTAGTCATATCCTGTATTAGTTATAAATATTTGATTACTCGACTCCATTAGCTTTGTCATTATAGTAATTACTAGCACATATTTTTGTTCCTCAAATACTGAGGAACTTACCCTGGGAATAAAAGGAAAAAAGAGATGTTCAAACTTTATTCAACTTATTGAGTACAAAATACAATGCATGAATTGCTAGATTGATTGATTAAGGAATAAATCAATGGACTATCAAGCCTCAGAAAATGACACTAGATAGTCCATACAGTTTTTTGGATGGTTATTTATTAGATAAACTTTTAAATCCTTTGCTAAGGGCTGATGTGAAGACAGTCCATTCCAGTGAGATTTGGGCACACAATTCTGCGATTATCCAACTACATTTACTGTATAATGTTCTTTTTGAAACACAGTGTTAAATTGAAGTGTCCAAATTGGCCAAAACATCTTATTAGGTAGTATTTCATTAATTGTTAATGCAATTGACATATATTAAAGCAGATATGAAATGGTATTGTTGACCTAAAGGAATCAGGTGAAGCTTTTGATAAATGTATTGGACATGTTTTCTCATCAGAATGGAGAAAATTATTTCACTCTAACGATTGTTATTAGCTGCTTAATAAGTAATATTCGAATTGGTTGTGACGTTAGTGGCCCCCACATGATCTCTCACTGGTCCCCACATTGCCCGTTTTGGTCCATTAAATCGTGACGTCATAATGCCAAGATGTTTTGTTATTTGTTTAAACAACAATCATATGGTTGCTGTGACATCGTGATTACCAAAGAACCAATAAAACCAAAACTATATATCATGTATGACGTTACTAATCACGTGGGGGCCAATCTGATTGATCAGTTAATTTCATTACGTTATTCATGACCATTAACAGTTATCTAACATTTCTTTCATAATGTCTATCGAATGAACTCTACATGTATGTTGGGCTTACAATGAAGAAAACAGCATTTTTGTAGCTCAAGTTGAGAAAACCTATTTCAGTTGTCCTTAAAGTACATGTAGCTAACTAGCAATTTCTTTAGAAACAATTCAATTAGAAAAGGTAATAAATGACATGGATTCTGTAAATGATCAATAATACGGGTAGCAACCATACGATTAGTGGACTACCTGAGGAATGTCTATGACTGGTCAAAACATAATAGAATTTCATTTGTTGATAAAGCAATTTGAAGTACATGTGTCAGCTAACTAGCAATTTCCGGGGAAATAATTCAATTAGAAAATGTAATGAATGACATGGACTCCGTTGGTGATCAATTAAGAAAGAATACGAGAGAAGGAAGAAAAATATATGTTGAGAAACAGGATGTAGTTAAACAGAGTTAAACAGAGTACTGGAATTAAGGTATCAGATTTCAATGAGTTCTTTCAACTGAGATACAGTATAATCTGTGTATTATAAGTGGAACGACAGTAAAAAGTGTTTCACAATCGCTCGCGACTTGCGAGGTGTTCCACTTACACTGGTTCATTGATATGGAGTCAATGGGGCTGCAGGACTTTTAAAATTCAGTTCCACTTGTGAGGCATTCCAATTGGAGAAGTGTTCCACTTAACAGTTTCTATGCACATGTATATCAATGTACATTTCATTGCATTAGATTGAGGTACAGTTGAGGCTTTATATTGTTTTCATATCTAATTCCTCATAACAAAATATCATGAATTTTCAAGAAAATTAAACTCCAATGAGTGAGTGCAGATCGTAAAACTACAGAAACGGATTAATACCACCAATCTTGGTTTAATGAAATAGTAAGGACAAAAGTAATGCAGCGTGCAACTCCTGGGCATGTTTCTTGATTGTAATAAGTATCTGCTGGGAGTTAGATAAGACTCTTTACCTATTAAGACAGAGTAACAAGTTTACAGCAGTCATCTATTTTTAAAACAATTTTTGCAATGTATCGTCTGTATTTCTTGCATTTTTTCGAAAATCGAGAATAAACAATGAATAAAGAATACATTTTCATGACATCAATCATTTCCATAAAAACATAACCATGTTGTTACAGTCATGTTTTAAAATAGAAAATACAGTGAAAAAGAGTGGAATCAGCAAGGAGTAAAGTAAACAAGCATGTAGTCAATACTCTAAATTTTATAAAAACACCAAAAATTGAGACATTTCATCCAAATTTTTGAGAGAAATAGATAGAAATATGCACTTTGCTACAGAGAAGTTTTATTATATTCAAGGGAACCTGCCAATAGGCTTGATAAGCAACACCTGTATTGCGCACTCTTAATTACTGCTTATCCATAATCTTAATTGGAACAGTCATATATATAGAATGGACAGGTTGATATACCAGTCCAGTGCATCGGAACCCAATAAATGGCTAGGCTTTAGTGTTATGTTAAGATAGGGAGGGCTGTCTTTCTCTAATAGCTCAACTTGTATTGATAAATGGAGATGAAGGGACAGACATTGGATGCAAAACTAGTGCAGGGCATTAGCATGCAAAGTCTGACATTTGTTACAGATGCCGAACACCAACCACCAAACACCAATTGCCAAATACCTAATGCCAAACATAGTCCACAAAAAGTTGGTAACTATAACAATATGTCACCACTTCTGGTGGTGACATAAAAACTGAAGCAATACCACCCTATGCAGACAGAGCCTGTGGGAAATATTGGGTGCGGAGCAAATGAGCGGAGGGTGCGGAGCTAACGGTCATTTTTGAATTTAAATTTGGGATATTTCTGAAACTAAGCCGTTTTGGGACTTCAAATATACCAAGATATGTGTATTTGACACCAAATATCAATACAATTGTGAAAATAGTAGCGCAATTCATTCTATAGCGACGCAGTGTGCCTTAAACCTTTCCCAGACCTATATATTTTGAAATTATCCTTTTAATACTGAGTCCCCAGCATTCATAAAAAATGGTGTTCAAGGTACACTATCTATACAAATTATTTTTGCATCTTGGAAGCCAGGCAGTATCTGTGTGATTTTATAAAAATTCGGAAATGTTTTTCAGATATGAGCCCCCTCTAAATATTGGGTGCGGAGGAGCTCCATAAACGTACCTCCGCACCCAATATTTAGAGGGGGCTCATATCTGAAGAACATTTCCGAATTTTTATAAAATCACACAGATACTGCCTGGCTTCCAAGATGCAAAAATAATTTGCATGGGTAGTGTATCTTGAACACCATTTTTTATGAATGCTGGGGACGCAGTATTAAAAGGATAGTCTCAAAAATATAGGTCTGGGAAATGTTTAAGGCATACTGCGTCGCTATAAAATGAATTGCACTACTATTTTCAAAATTTTATTGATATTTGGTGTCAAATACACATATCTTGGTATATTTGAAGTCCCAAAACGGCTTAGTTTATAGTGTAATTATTTACAATAATGTTAAAAATTTCTTAATCATCAAATATTTCTTAATGCATTTCAAAAAAGATTATCTTTTTAACACCAATGCAAAGGTTGAACAAAGGACACACTATTTTTATAATAAAATGCCATATTTAATGGGCCACTTCAATGTTTTAACATATCAAAAATATTTTGAAACATTAGTGATGTTAGGTTAAAAGGAAGAATAAATTATGTTTTAGATATCATTGTACCATTGGTTTCTATGAGAACTAAAATTTTGAAATGCATTTTTCTCAGAACCATTTTCATGCACTGATAAGTTCATTTCTCGCTTATTTATGAACCGATTTTCTTAATTTTTTCGGCAAAAAACATGGGAGGATGAATGCTATGCATTGGTATGAATTGTGGCTAATTAGAAGATATGAGTGACCTCTTAAAGTTGGTTTTAAATAAATTCACAAATTTTGGAACAAAAAGTCTATCAAAAACCACTTTTTGAAATTAAAAAAAAAAGTTTCACATATCACACTTTGATAACATTGGGTAAGACTACAATATAAGCCAAAGTGGTTTAAACTTTATATGGTGCCTTTAATAGAAATCTCTGATAATTTTTGACATATACATCTCTAACGCATAGCCATATGCAGTATAATATACCAATGTAAGTATGAGCTGAATGGACTCTAAGATTATAAAGATACAAATTCTATACTAGACCTTGTCGCTAATGTGTCTCAAAAACCTTGAAAATTACATTGTTTATAGTGTAATTATTTACAATAATGTTAAATATCATAAAATTAGAAATATGCTAAAATGATCCTCTAGGTGAAGTGCCTTCACTGAACAA
This sequence comes from Owenia fusiformis, assembly GCA_903813345.2. NCBI lineage: Eukaryota > Metazoa > Annelida > Polychaeta > Sabellida > Oweniidae > Owenia > Owenia fusiformis. The sequence continues at coordinate 29,461,198 of CAIIXF020000006.1, read as the reverse complement.
GCCATGTCTACCATTTACCACCGAATACAAAGATGCTTTGTAAGCTTGCTGACTGCAAACCCCCATAGAGTGTATTAACCATTCATACAGCACTTAGTGGTTAATACCTTGTGTTTTATCAACAGTACTGTGTTAATGCATCATTGAATACCACAGCAATCCCTATTTTCAATCAGAACACCATGACCTATATATTGCATGCATGAGCTAGTTTTAATATATTAATGTCATGTTGCATGACAATTCCTTATATAGCGACATGTCACATCTAGTTTGCCCTGAGTAGTGATCTATAATTCCGGATCGTTATTTCAGGGCATCTTATGTTTGCAAGACAAAAATATCTAATGAACATCAGAAATATGAAATTGGTTGTTCAGTTGTACTGATAAAGTCTTCAATATGTTATCAACCTCAGCATACACTTAGAAAGCTGACTATATAAAAAGAAACAACATAGCACTTTTTCAAAGTGCGATAAAAAGTGCCGTCTAAACACTTAAATTACTTCTAGTTCCCACTAAGTGCATCCAGGTTACAAGTTGACTAATTTGATGACAAAGACAAATTACCGCAAAAAAGATTTTTGTTTAATTAATACAAATAACATATTCCCAACTTGCTTTTTAGATACTTAAGTACCTTAAATGTTTTACACTTGGGATTTCATGATTTAATAACTCTTTTATCTTATGTTAGTTTAATACTGTAACAGTCCCCTGAGTATTAAATTCTATTTTCAAGGTAAAGTTTGCCAAATAGGAGGTTGACAATTGTCACATAGGAGGTGGATATTGTCACATAGGAGGTGGATATTGTCACATAGGAGGTGGATATTGTCACATTGGAGGTGGAAACTGTCACAGTGGACAATTGTGACATAAGAGGTGAATCTCAATCCCTGCACTTGGAGATTGGAGCCCTGTATTTGATTAATGAGACATTCTGGTCTTGGAGAATGAAACTGAAATTGAACTTACTACTGTCATGTAGTGTAACATTCGTCCATCCACCCTGTTTTCTGTAAAATAGTCCTTGTATTGTGGTAGGCCAATATCATCTAACCATTCTGGAAAGAAACAAATAGGTCATTTTTTCCCCTGTCACCACATCATCGTTGTTAAATAATAATAATAAATATTGAATTATAATTGATTGACATGTTTCAGTATGATCTGAACCATTCTGGTACATTTTATTGACTGTAAAAAATGTAATACTACTGGGTAACATAGTCAAACGTTACCACTGTATTATTGTATGTATAGTATATATATGAAATAAATGATTATTAAAAAAAACAAAACTGGGTGACATTTGGAATTTAGCAAACATTTTTAGAGAAAAATCAATTACTACAAGGACTTTTTCTGAAACTTTCCTTTTGAGGGATAATCTAATATTCTAATGAAAAAAGTGGAAAAGTATGAGATAAAAATGATATCCTTACTTGTTACCCAGTGGTGGTCCAGTGTACCAATCATACTGTCTTTGTTCGATTCAGATCCTATTGATTGCAATGCTAACTGCAACTTTTTCCGATGTAAATAATTTTTTATGTCTAAATGTTTTTCTAAATCGTGAGGAGTTGCACGTAATAACTGTTCTCCATTTCGGCACCATCGTTTAACTTCACCAACGTACATACTGAGTCCTATTTGGTGTACCCATAATGCAACTTTATCATTGTCCCAGCGGGCGAAGGGAATATCTATATCACTGGAAGTGTAAAATTGAAATATGTAAATGGTATACATGTGCTTTAAGGTAAATAGCTTGAAAACTGCCACATGTAATACTTTAACATAATAAAATGAAATGCTTTAACAATAAAATATTTAGAGTTTCTTGATGATCACAAATGAAACAAGAAATATGATGGACAGAATTTTAAAAACTTTAAAATCTAAAAATTTTGTTTCTCTATAAAAAGACTGTATGTAAAACAAAGCTATTGCGATTGTATGTTACTTTCAGAAGACCCTACTGGAAGTGTAAGTTCTAAGGAGAGAAGTTGAACCAAAGACTTAAACAAGGACTCTGAAAATAGATTTAAAGAAAGTTGTAGGATACCCTCTATTTGTGTCTTTGGACCAGCCAAGTCTTGGTCCCGCTGTTGCCCTAACACCTCCACGTTTGAATTCGCTATTTTGCTCCATTTCTTGTTCAAGATCCTGAGAGCTGCTCCGCCTTATTCTAAATAACATAAAAACAATAAATTTAACAAGCCTGATAACATATCATTGTCTCAGATTTTTAAGAATATTGCCTCAAGTCAATACTGATAACATTGAACAAAATGGTCACGCCATCTTTTTGATTCACTCTAAGTATTTTAGTTTATTAGCTAAACCAATGAGCATTTGACACTGTGACAAGAATTAATGCTCAAAGTTAAAATAGTAAAAGGTCCTATTTTTCAAAAAGGATTATGATTTTATGCATACCTGGTAATGAAAAAACTTTACACTGAATAGAGCACTGAATCTACTAATGGAATATTCTCAAAGCCACACATCTGACTTACTTTGTGAAGAATTTTTTCAGTCCTTTCTTCTTCTTTATCTCTTGTGTCTGTTGTGGTTTGGGGTGAACTTGTAGTTGGGCTGTACCAGGGTCAGACTGTCCATCATCAAAATCAGCAACTTCTGTTTCAGCTGAAAAGGAAAACTTAAACATTAAATGTCAGAATTTTTTGATTATTTTTCATAATAAAGTTATGTTGTACAAATATATATTCAAGCCTGAGAGGTTTTTCACAATTATATAATAATCAGACATTTTGTGACCATGTATCTATATTTTTTTGAAATTACAAGATAGGAAAACTTTTTGGAGTTGCATAGTATTTTGTTTTCTGACTATATTGTATTTCATTGATGTGTTTTCACTTGGTTAGGGTTTTGACAAAACTTCATTTTCCACAGCCGTGACTTCAATTCCAATGCTCCAATGTTGATTTTTACCAGAGACTCAACAAATCTGAGAATTAACTGCCGCCTTTCATCAACTTACAGTCATGCAAAGATGGACATGTACATGTACAGGTATACACCACACATAATTTAATAGCAGAAGTCCCGAATGCACAATTACATACAAGCAGTGCATATATTCAATGATCATTCCTCGTCAAAGCTTAGCAGCAGTGAAGTTTTACATTCATAGATGGCAATGCAGATGTTCGTTTGATGAGCATATATGTACTTTGATTTAAAATCACGAAAAAGTGCACAAAGCATTTGTGTATCATATGTGTATGTTTAAGAATTTGGTTGCCATAGGAATGGTTACTATAGTTACCTTCTTTGATTGTTTCAAACATTTCTTCTTCGGGGAAGTGAACTTAAATATAAGCAAGCTTACACAATAAGCAAAAGTGGAAATAAAGGAAAAGTACTTATAAGAAACTATACTTGCAATAGAATAATCTATACGAACTAAAATGTGCTTACAAAATACATATTACAAAATTAAAATACTTTCATACGATCAACATTATGTTTACTTCAAATCCTAAAAGTTTGGGACACTTCTTGTCTATTTAACAAAAGAACAACTTTAATTTATATGGTTTTAATAGTCCAATGCACCATATTTCTGTTATTCTTGCAATATTGCTTTCCACCAATGCATGTTCATGCAAGCCATATGCAGCAGTGACATCTTTTAATGTGAAAATGTTATATTAGCGCAATCCAAGTCCAACCATTATTGACACAATATTATTTCAACCAATTTTTAAATGATTATTTTTCCAAAAGGTTGTATCAGATGATAGTGGTTAAAAGAATGGAGTTGGAAAAATTAGAAACAAGGTTCAAACAATTTTTCATTAATTTTATATTTAGGAGTATTTTGGCACGCACTGATATCTTGGTATTTTTGGAGCTCATTTGAATTCCTGTTGAAGTGCAAAGCAGTAACAGCTTAAGTGTTTACCTGTACCTTATATATCTCAAAGATGTGATATTTTACCACCATTCATGTGGAACCTAAACTGTGAATGAACGTGCAAATGATTTATAGATTAAGAACCTTAATGCTATGTACATGTACTCTATGATACAATATGTACCTTGCAATACAAATGTACCATACAATACAACATGAGACTCAAGATACAATGTGTATGATATGATACAATATGTACCTTGCAATACAAATGTACCATAGGATACAACATGAGACCCAAGATACAATGTGTATGATATGATACAATATGTACCTTGCAATACAAATGTACCATACAATACAAGATGAGACTCGAGATACAATGTGTATGATATGATACAATATGTACCTTGCAATACAAATGTACCATACGATACAACATGAGCCCTAAGATATACAATGTGTTTGATATGATACAATATGTACCTTGCAATACAAATGTACTATATAATACAACATGAGACCCAAGATACAATGTGTATGATATGATACAATGTATACCCAATGACACAATGTGTACAACATGATACAATATGTACCCTATGCCACACTGTATCCTATAATACAATATGTACCTCATGATACAATGTGAAAGATGTGATTAAAGCTACAGAGAAAAGCACCAAGAGCACATGGCAAATATACCCCAATTAAAAAATCAAAATATTAAAACACTAGCAAAATGCTAAAATAAATGAAATGAACTGTTCATAGTTTTCAAATTTAAACAATACTACTTAATAAAACAAATAATTAAATGATAATATTTAGTTTTCAGAATGCAATGTATACATACAAATTAAAATCCCCCCTCTTCCCATTATTTGCCATAGCTCTTGGCTGATAGTAAGCGTGAGCCATCACCTAAGTTGGGAGCTGAGCAACTCCACTTAGTAGCTGCAGGGCTTGCAGATGTGTGCCCTCGCGACTTAAAGAAACCTTTACCAAAGCCTCGCTTTGTGTTGGTGTTCTTTCCATTGGTGTTTGAGTTGACGTGGACGGCTAGCTGGACATCTCTGGGTAGAGTACTGTAGGGTCCCCCTCTACGCACTCCTGGGGGACTACCCTAAAGAGACATTAATCATTTTATTTTATTTTTTATAACAGCTTTATAAAATACATAAAATGAAGTTGGAACCTGCGTATAGGGAACAATGTTGAGAAATACAAGGGGTAATCAATAAAGAATGATGCTTTCTCTGTATATTGCATGTGTAAATGTCAGTGAGTCAATTACTTTTTGATTACCACCTGAATGTAATTTTGGAGTTGAAAGAGAGAAAAATAAAAAAGGCAAGCAAGTTCTAATTTTTGTTAAGTCAAACCTCATTATTTGGCACGGGAGTCACATTTTCACAGCTGTTTGAGCGGATCACATTTGGCGATCTTTGTTGAGAGGGGGTGACATGGATGGTTGAAGGGGGTGTCATCATGCCATTTCCTGTGTATGTCCCATTACCATTGAAGGATGTGCCATTTGTCAAAGTCCTAGTAGGACTCTCTGAGAATGAGTTTACTGCAAAATAAAAGGAAAACATTAGCCATGGATAATCAAGTTAGATTTGGAGAGAATCCCCTTCAATTCCATTTTATCAAACACTATATTTTAGAGAGGGGGGTGACATGGATGGTCATACTAAAAATAAATGTTCATCCCTTAAAGTTGCAGACAAAGATCCCATTATTAAAAGCAATACAATATCATTCTTTATCAAAGTATAGAAAAAAGAAAATCTTCAAAATTTGAACAAGAATTGTGCAGAGTGCACATAAAGACAGAGAAGTCTGTTTTTCAAGAATAATACCTGTACTTTTCTTTTAAGTGATAGAGTACTTTAAACAGAGTATGTGTATACATTACCTGGGGTACTAGTGGCACTTGGTAGCTGCATATGTCTGGGCAGACTATGGACCTCTTCGGGCTGCTGTTAACAAAAAATATGGTGTTAAATATGCAATGTACAAAAATTAGAGGGAAATAGCTATTTTCGTACTATACCCACAGTGTACTTTTATGAGTATCTGATACATAATAAAATTGGGAGTTTTCATTTAAGTAATTTTAATATCTCATTTGACTTTTTTCTGAATAATCATTATCAATGGATGTAAAAACGATAATTCAAAGGGAAAGATAATATCAATACAAATTTGCTTGTGTGAAAATTCAGTTATTGCGCTAAGAAAATCAAAAGGCACAAAATTCTGAATATTATGACAGATTCCAGATCTGAACATCATACTCTAATAATAATATTTGTAAAAGTACATCTATTCAAACTAGCATTCAGCAATTCACACAAGAACTATTTATTTAAACGTACAGGGTAATATCTTTGATATGCATGGAGAAATCAACATACAGTACATGAAGTTAAGTACATTTTGTTTAACATAATTAAAATACATCATCTCGAAACTAAACGAGGAACGTGTTTCAATTATTACCACCTTGCCGGGCCAGTTCTAGGGGTTTTAGTGCTAGTTTAGAAGGCATTCATTTTACTATATCGACCTGAGAAATGTGTGACGTCATAGTGGTGGTCCATATGGACCGGTCTAGAATATATTCTGGACCGGCAATTTTTCCCCGGGAAGTTAGATATCGTTCAGTGCATAAGATTTTCTTGCTGTTTCAGTCCTGGTCGTTAACGGTGGTAATAATACTAATAACGCCATTTCTGCGAGCAATATAGTGAAATATTGGACCTTGGGCCTTTGGCCCTCGGTCCAATATTTCACTATATTGCCCTTAGAAATGACGTTATTGTACTATTAATTGAGTGGTCAAAATATGATATATCCTCAAAAACGATTTTTGAAAATCATCACAATAAAAATCTGAACTAAAAACTAACAATTCAACAAAGTAACTGAACAAAAGATCAAAGCAGGAGAGGAGGTTCATGCAGTTTGTGTCGTACCAAATTCGTTCTCATATGAAACTCGAGCAGTCCAGATCTTTTCAAACTCCACTCCACCTGCATCTGAGTGGAAGTATGGGGTCATGACACACAGCATAAAATCATGAACTACCACATATATGTTTCATCAGCTTCTAGTCAACTCGACCCAAGTTAACTCGGACCCTAGTCAACTCAGACCCCAGCAAATTAGATAATTCCTAACATACATCATACTTATAAACACGCAGATATAATAAGAATAGGCTTTAATACATGATCTATTGGATATAGGTTTCAAAAATGTGCATATTATGGGAAATCTGACAGATGTCATGATTTTTTACTGATTAATCTGAACAAACAAAAAAACGTGCAGATAATAAGTAAGAAGTTGGACTTTGGCTTATTAGATCGATTTACCAGTCTATTTGAAAATGAGCCTCAAACAGTTGTCTACATAGCTGAATATATGAATAAAGGAAAGCAAAATAAATCATCACACAGTATAGGTAAGTTGTAAAATGTTTTAAATCATAATTTAGAGAAAGTAACAGAATGTGACACCATATTTTTCATAATGACCACTATTAAACATATTTAAAACAACCTTTTTAATTGTAATTCAAAGAAGCTGGGTTAAGTCTGAAGATATGTGACTTATTTCAAAATCATGTTTAAGTTTTTGTAATCAGTACAGCTTATTTTTCACTATTCATATACAATACCCTTTACTGATTCTCTTGTTTAATCAGGTAGATAACAAACCAAACCATGGCGGAGGCTGCTGTTGAATTAGATAAATGTTTGGCCCATGAAGAAGACTTGATAGGAAAGGAAATATGTCAAATGACAGAGAACTTAATCCGGGATCATGAAAAAGAAGGAATCAAGATGATCCAACTGGGAGATATGTACAAAGCAAGATGTGTGAAGGGATCAACTGATAGAGAACACTATGTAAATGCTGTGGCCCTGTATAATAGCGCCAGTGCCTTTCTGAATGCTGCAGCAGAGGATGGATCTAATGTCAGTCAGTACCAAAAGAAGATACCTCCCCTCTGTAATGAAGTTGAGATGTTGTACTTGAAGAATATTCTTAGACAATCTGATACAAGTCAAGCTACATCAAAACTCACAAAAATAGAAATTGGCAAGACCAAGAAGGAAGAACTAACTAGTTATCGATGTTGCCTGAAGGGAGAAGTTGAAAAACTAATGGAAGTCTGGAAAGCCTGTCCAAAACCTGAAGAAGGAATAGGAAACCACTACAACCTAAAAATAAATGATTTAACGAGATTGATTTGTCAAAATAATACAAAGTTTATCAAAGAATTCAGTGCTGAGATAATGGAACAGTGTATATCTATGTGTGGGCCTCCGCCATGTAGATTCACAATGGTTGGACTAGGCTCCCTGGCCAGAGGAGAAACAACTCCATACTCCGACATGGAGTATTTATTTTTGACGGAAAGTAACAGGTTCAATGAATATTTCCTGGACTTGCACTTTTACTTCCAAATCCAAGTACTCAACTTTGGTGAGACTCCCCTTCCTGCTGTTGGCATTCCAAGCTTGAACAACTTCTATCAACAAAATGATGATAATGACTTTTTTGACGATGTTACCCCCAGTGGCTTTAAGCTAGATGGAAACATGCCATGGGCTGCTAAGATACCCCCTGGCCACAAAAAGACAGTGACAAAAGACCCACTGAGTCTAATAGGGACCCCTATCTATATGGCAACACTCAGCACAACTGAGGCAGACAAGAAACATGGTTACCACCTTGCAACAATCATCTCTACATCAACATATATCATGGGTGATGAGGAGCTATTCAAAGAGTTTGAATCCCAGTTGGCCCTTGTGCGTTCAAAGGAGGATAAGCAAGCTTTGTCCAGTGTTTGTCTTGAACGCACCATAGAAGATTGTATGAAGTATGCTTATGCTGGTTGGTCCAATGAAGACCTCTTTAGTAAACATGCAAAAAAAGATTACTATAGATTCCCATCCATCTTAATAAACAACCTGAAGGATCTCTATATGATCAATAAATCCTCTCCATGGGAAATCATTGAAGAATTAAGCAAAGAATTGAGCCAAGAAATGTGTTCCCACTTACTGTTCATGATCAATGTTGTCATAGGGATCCGCTTGTTTACATATTGTTTTAAAAATCAACAACATGATAGCATCCAAGTTTGGCAACAATTTCAATCATCTGAATTACCAGTTAGTCTTGTCACACTAAACAAAGTCTCAAGAGAAAATCTTACCATTCCCTTCCCCAAACTCATGCAGCATTATCTGCTGAGATACATCAGCACATCAGAATCTATTACAGATCAATTGACAAATCAAACTGACATGAATCCACAGTTCATGAAATCAGTGTTTCTGTTTTGCGACTGCAAACTTTGCATTCTGAGAGTGAAAATGTTGACAAAAGTAGAGTCAGGTGATGTCATAGATGATCCTGATGCGATGTTTGCATCAGTAAAAACATCATGGCACCAACACAAATACCCTGTCACCAAGACAAATGTAATTGGTAAAGTACAATTCTGTCATTCCTTGAACGGTGACCATCAGGCTAGACTTGATGTCTTACTTGATGCTGTGCATTCAGATCAATTCCAAACTAAGTATGATAAAACATACCATTTGCACAATATAGCTAGCTCTCACTATGATCTTGGTAATAAGTCAGAGGCTCTGAAATATATAGATGATGCCATAGCATTGGCTGAATCAAATCCTGCTAGTATTAGTGTCATCTGGCATTGTATGATATCAAAGGCTGAATTTCTATTCAGCTACAAGGAATATGACAGCCTGAAACAATGTTGTAGGAAGATCATCCAGATGCTTCCTCAGTGTGAGCCTGGTACGGAAACAGATACAGGTAATGCTAACATGTATTATTACTACTCTGCTGCTCTCATCGACAGCAAAGAGTATGAGGAAGCACTGGATTGCCTTATAAAGGCAAGGTCTGTTTATGTTGAAGTGTTTGGAGAGTCTCATCAGAATTACAAAGATGTTTTGAAAAGAATGATAACCTGCTACTATGCATTGGGGAAGGTGAAGGAGGCACAATATTTTGAGAAAAAATTGTCAAAGGAATTTTTTTATTTTTTTTTGTCAAAAGAATTACCTAGATTGAAGATATACATGTACATGTATTTCCCATGAGATATGTTTATTGAAACAATACAATTGAGACACATTGTTTGAGGTTTCTCATTCTTTGAGGTTTTTTGTTAACATGGAGAATAACATTCAACTCTTAATATTACAACTCGCAAGGGCGTAGCGCTATTTTTAGGAGTATTAGCCATAACAGAAATACAAGTTGAGCGAAGCAAAAAACGAGCGTTCAGGGGGGTCTAAGAGTCTGGGTTCTCCCTCGGAAAATTTTGAAGTTTGGTTGTATTTGGAGTGTATTTGCAACAATCTGGTATGCCCGTGCATACCAGGCGTATCGAGTGCTATGCCTATGACTCGCCTATTATAAACTTAAAAACTAGATGCTGCATGTTGTCCATGCAAAAAATTGGAAATATTATATTTAAATGCTAAAAAATCATCATTCTTCACAAATGAAATAATCATTTGACACAAACAGCAATATTTAAAGATTACATTAATAAATTCAATTAAATCTAAAATATTCCAATTCTTAATGTTTAGCAATTTAACTGCTTTTACCTCTTAAATAGCAAATGCCTGATCTATTTTGAATATAACTGGGTCCAAGTTGACTAGGGTCCAAGTTGACAAGGGGTAACTAGGGCCTGAGTTGACCAGATACCGTTTCATCATAATAGAATTTGACTTGAATGAAAGTACAGAGTGATACAAAGTACATGTCAACTCATAATTAATCTAGTGATCACCCTGTATTCTAAGCAGTTACAATATGAAAGAAAGCTGATCAGAAAAGAGTGACATATAAAGCTCTATATCATTAAAACATTTGTATATCAAACTACAATAAAAGCTTAGAGATCAGGATATAAAATCAAAATACAAAGGCTATACTTGTAGATATTTAGATATTTAATCAATTACCTTTTGTGAGGAGGCTTTTATTCCCTCCATGGATGATACAGAAGTTTTGGGACTTGGGCCGTCACTAGTGTCTTCATCTGGGAATGAGTCTAAAAGAAACACAAGGATTTGATATGAACTCAGGTGGCTTGCTCTGTCAACCATATGTACATATTTTAGCATTTTACATACCTTGAAATAAATATATGGTATCCTGAAGTAGTTAATTCTTTTGCTGTTTTAAAGATGTCACTGCAGAATCAACAAGACACACAGCACTGCAGAAGCAGAGAACCAATCTTATCATGGGTTTTATTAGAATTTATGACAACAGGTAAAATTATTGGAAATTAAAATTTTAACGTGAAAACAGTTGCAGAATTCTTTAAAATCAGAAAGAGAAAACTACCTGTTCCCTGCTGCTTATGAACCACCTGGATTTTACATTTTTTACACTGGTGTTATTTACCTTTCTTGCCATGTATAAGCTCTTCAACTCTTCTGTATTTACGGAGATTCTTCCTCAACTCTTCTATCAGGTGGTCCTGAAATAGAATCAGATGTAAATATTTTTCTCATGTCCCTTTTATAGCCTTATATCCAGTATTGACTCTTGCATGTATTGTCTATTTCCCCACTTGCCACACATAAACAGTTAGTTCATTTAACATTGGCGACCACAAGTGTGCCTTTAAGTTCATTACATACTTGTATTAAATACAGATAATTATAATGAGTGCCTTTAAGTTCGTCACATACTTGTGTTTATAGAGATAATTATAATGAGTGCCTTTAAGTTCATAACATAACTGTGTTTATAAAAATAATTAAATGCTCATTAGGTTCATTGATGCTAATTACTGAGTAAATATACAGTTGGATTGTTTAGTCTAGAGCCCAGGATGATGTAACATATTCACAGTCTATTAATTCAACATTTCTAATGGTCATATCCAAAAGTACACCACAAATTCCCAATAATCCATATGAGATCCCATGGGTGATTGAGATCGAGACAGGCATTTTTATATTACTGGAAATACCCCTCAGTTTATTGCAAGTTTTTTTTTTATTAAAGGACACTTCTATCCCAATGCAATATTAAAGGAAACTTCTATCCCAATGCAATATTAAAGGACACTTCTATCTCAATGCAATATTAAAGGAAACTTCTATCCCAATGCAATATTAAAGGACACTTCTATCCCAATGCAATATTAAAGGACACTTCTATCCCAATGCAATATTAAAGGACACTACTATCCCAATGCAATATTAAAGGACACTTCTATCCCAATGCAATATTAAAGGACACTTCTATCCCAATGCAATATTAAAGGACACTTCTATCCCAATGCAATATTAAAGGACACTTCTATCCCAATGCAATATTAAAGGAAACTTCTATCCCAATGCAATATTAAAGGACACTTCTATCCCAATGCAATATTAAAGGACACTTCTATCCCAATGCAATATTAAAGGACACTTCTATCCCAATGCAATATTAAAGGAAACTTCTATCCCAATGCAATATTAAAGGACACTTCTATCCCAATACAATATTAAAGGACACTTCTATCCCAATGCAATATTAAAGGACACTTCTATCCCAATGCAATATTAAAGGAAACTTCTATCTCAATGCAATATTAAAGGAAACTTCTATCCCAATGTAATATTAAAGGAAACTTCTATCTCAATGCAATATTAAAGGACACTTCTATCCCAATGCAATATTAAAGGAAACTTCTATCCCAATGCAATATTAAAGGAAACTTCTATCCCAATGCAATATTAAAGGACACTTCTATCCCAATGCAATATTACAATTGTTCTCTAGTAGATGACAAATGTCATATTCTCTGATCCAATGTTCAGGTTACAAATATAAAAGGTATGAGTTACATACACAACAAGGCATTAACATGCAAAATGTCACCACCTGCCATTTGTTACAAACATTGACTGCCAAATACCAACTGCCGAACACCTTCCACAAAAAAGTTCTACTTCTTCTTGTGGTTACATAATAAGAGATTAACAAAATATAATATGTTTACCTTTGAGATATGAACAATGTAATGATTTTACCTTTTCATTGTTTGAGAGATGAACAATGTAATGATTTTACCTTTTCATTGTTAGAGAGGTGAACAATGTAATGATTTTACCTTTTCATTGTTTGAGAGATGAACAATGTAATGATTGTACCTTTTCATTGTTTGAGAGGTGAACAATGTAATGATTTTACCTTTTCATTGTTTGCAGTCATCAGTGATTCAACTGCTTGTTTGAGTTTGTCAACCTCAGCATCTGTAAAATATAAACAGTAGAACATAAATATATGGATGTATATTCACTGTGATGGCCACCAAAAATTCAAGCACTTTAATATAAAGACAATATCTTCATCATACAAACAGTATTATACATGTACACGTCTAACATAATGTTCTTGCAAATTCATTTCCAAATTATGGAGCTGTCACACTAGGCTGTGTGGGCTCACCATTCACCACTGTGTGAATACTCTAAAGCAGATGACAGGGCAAAGCATGAATGCAATGTGGGCAAAACAAATAGTTTTATAGCTGCATGATTTCCCCCTCACATAAAAAAAATAGTAATCAAAAATTGAATGCCGAAATTATTCACGCAGTGGCGAGTGTTGAACCCACACGGCCTAGTGTGGCAGCTACTTTATAAATTAGAATGAAAAATATACAGTATAAACAGGTTTGAGAGAGAGGGAGGGTGAATAAATGAAACACCCAACCCATAACCCAAAAGTTTTTACTTGAAAAATGGGGAGAGCCGGGAAATCTGAATATTTGAGAAATAAAAACCTTTTTTTCTCGCAAAACTTTTTTTCAAAAATCTCTAAAACAATTCTAAAGTCATGAAAAATAGTAAATGAATGATAAAAACATATTTTCAAACACTACATGGGGCCTTTAATGGATTATTCATATTCTAAATGAAAGTTTTGGGACCTTCCACCCAAACACCTAAACTAGATAACAATCAAGACTAGATCTGATAAAGCTGATATGTGATTAAGCTGACATCTGATTAAGCTGACATCAAATTAAGCTGACATCTATAATGATGAACAGAGTCTAATTAGAATGAGTATCACTATAATTCATTTTGTGATATTGTTTTTGTGATATATTGGATCATCTGATCCAGATTATCTCTTATATTACATTCTGTTTTATCGCTTGTTAAATGATTGCTTTTTCTTACTCTTGCATAAGGTTGGTGAAGATTCTAAATTAAGGAAGAATAAAATTTATTTTCTTGAGACAAATCCTGAGTGTACTTGGGGCTTCCAACAGATATATAGCTGATTGGGAAAAAATATTTTAACAAGGTAACATGCAAAATGTCACCATCTGCCGCGTGCCAAACACTATCTTGGGGTGGTGCCATAAAAACATACAAAAGATTGAAATAGATCAGGGAGTGGGTCCTTAGATACTATAAACACAGTATACTGCCTACTAAGTTATTGCACATGGTTACAAAAATGTGACAATTTGTTACAGATATACAAACTGTTAAATGCTGATTGCTCAAAAAATGACTGGAACAATATGTCATCATATAGTGATATAATAATAGCACCCCCCCCCCCAAGGAAGGCACCCCTAATATTGGCATATAGAAACCTGATTTTCTATTAGGACATTTCATGTACTAAACACGAAAAGGCTTAGTTAGGATATGGTAGTTATCCCCAGGGAAATATTCCTAAAATGTGATCAATCTCTCTTATAATCTATTATTGCCTACAACATTTTTTTCAATTTCCTAGGTATATTCCCACTGTGTACAAAAACACATCAGTCCGGTGACATATACAAACAATACTAAAGAGTCTAATTAATTAACAATTACATTATTTCAAGTACATATTGACTTTAGAAAATATGTACACTATAATTTCATTACTTACTGATTAATAATCAGTAATGGCTACTATTTTCCCCAAAATTAATCTATACATCATTCACTTCCTAAACAGTTCTTGTATGTACCTTCCCCAGACATAAATATACCTATAAATTACATAGAACTTGATGATGCAATATTCAAGTTTATATCTCTGGGCAGTTTGGGCACTCATATTCATTCATATATATTCCCCCACCCTGTATTAGAATGAGAAGAAATGGGAACAGGAGCTTGGCACCAGACTAAGAAGTTAGGCAAAACTCAGGTTAATATTGATATTTTCAAATGATCGTTCACTGTCTAAACTTGACAATCAGAGGCAATCTGAGTCACATGGGCCATTTATCAATGTTAGAGCAATGGGGAGAAAAAACATTCAGAAGACCTTTTACCGTGAAACGTAAAACATGGAAAAGGTAAAAGTATGTCAAGTTAATCATGATATAAACAAAAAGTATGTCAAGTTAATCATGATATAAACAAAAAGTATGTCAAGTTAATCATAATATAAACAAAAAGTATGTCAAGTTAATCATGATATAAACAAAAAGTATGTCAAGTTAATCATGATATAAACAAAAAGTATGTCAAGTTAATCATAATATAAACAAAAAGTATGTCAAGTTAATCATAATATAAACAAAAAGTATGTCAAGTTAATCATGATATAAACAAAAAGTATGTCAAGATAATCATGATATAAACAAAAAGTATGTCAAGTTAATCATAATATAAACAAAAAGTATGTCAAGTTAATCATAATATAAACAAAAAGTATGTCAAGTTAATCATGATATAAACAAAAAGTATGTCAAGTTAATCATGATATAAACAAAAAGTATGTCAAGTTAATCATGATATAAACAAATGACATTCAGCCATGATTATCAAGTAGTTCAATGGATGGTCAAATGTCATTTGTTACTAATCAAAACTTATAGTAAATAATCATATTGCTAAATATACAAAAAAAATTAAGTTACAATAAACATTTTTTTGGCACATACCCTCTTTGGTGACAATTTTTATGGTCTGAAAGGGACTTGATTATATTCGTCTGCCACTCTGGACGAGTGACACAACTTCAACATTGGGGCATACGACCTATACCCAGAAGTGTCATTTGACATTTTGCTCTCTGTATATTTTATATAATTCAAAATAAAATGCAGAATAAAACAATAAGGAGACATTCATGCTTCATTCACATCAAATTGACAAATTAAGAAAACAGAAAAAACAACAAACAAACAAAGATAAGGTTGCAAGTCATATTCCAAGATGCACTGAAAAATGACAAAAGCACATTGAACGGGGATGGGAGACCAAAGACCTAAAATGTACAATAAACAGAGGACTTCAGAAATACAGTTAATCAATCAAAGGATATCCCTAGTGGTCCCAAATGGATACTTAGGTGACAGAATATATAAAATGCTATTAGGAGAGAGCTTTATATCACACTTTCAGCCTGGAATAATTGACAGTATGAAACCTTTATATTCTCTGATGGGACACACTTGCCAGTAACCCTTGTAAAATAAATATAAATATATAGCTTGACCTAAATGGAAATCATATGACGATCTGATTTTTGATGATCTGCAAAAGCCAATGACCCCTCCCCCTGATTAAAATGCTCAATTTTGATTTTTGAATAATTGTAGAATCAATTATGAAAGTTTCATTGAATCTCAAATTGGAAGGTGGCCTCAAATAAAAAATGAAAATATAGGCAATTTGAAACGACTTGAACTGCCCACATAGGTTTTAAATCACCAAAAGGTTGTCAAATTGCATGCTGTCTAATGATGATTAAAAAAATGTATAGAACAAAGCCAAATGGAAAACAATATCAGAATCCTGGCCAAAAGTCTTTTGGTAAATTCATCTTTGCAATATCGGTTTCAAGAAATCTGTGACCAATCAAATATATTTCTTCTGAGGTTTATTACCATAAGGAGCTCAATATAGCCAAGCTCAATAAACAGCAATTTCGAACAAGAAGGCTTAAACCTGATCTTAAGAGATAAACCTGGCCCCAATAAGTCAATCAAAAAGACCATTCAATCGTCATTTTCATCTCCTATTTGAATTATCTCTTGATGAATCTCATGTTTGTTTACATCTATTTTTCTAAAGAACTCAGGATGCTTACTAGGGTTTTGCCGACTCAACATTTTTGTCCAAATCTACATATTTATTGATGTTTCAATCATTAACCTCTTGACTACCCAGAGTGACAAGATTTCTCGTCACCCCAGAAATGACCTTGAAACCCAGAGTGACGAGATAATCTGTCACAAAATCTTTCACTAAAATTGCTCTTATTTGAACAATTTTTATCCAATTTACACAAAAATTGTTTTAAAATGTCTAAAAATGATCACTGTCGTCTAATTTTACTAAATTGAACATCGTCTGTTGTATATGTATGTAGTAAAATGTCAAAAGCTGGCAAAAATGAAAAATTATCTGGTTTCAACCTATTTTAGAACTTGGGATTCAAGAGGTTAAGGGAACATTTTCTTTTGGCTGTTATAGTGAGGCAGATGAGAATTGGAGTGAGGTATCATGCCTCAGTCTAAAAGACTAATGAGTACTCTGGAACCCATTTAAAGGAAAGCGCTAAGCTTTAAAGTCACCCTACAACATCGAAAAGTCAAACTGGGCCAAAATATCACCTTCTCCCCCTAAAAGGAAAAAAATAGATTGTTGACGTCAGCTAAAACAGCTAACAAGGCATTAACATGCAAAATGTCACCACCTGCCATTTTTTACAGATGCTGACTGCCAAACACTGACACCAACCACAGATTACCAACTGCCAAACACCATCCACAAAAAATTGGAAACTGTAACAATATGTCACCACTTGTGGTGGTGACATAAAAACACAATTGACAAAAATCTCACGTTGTTTATACAACATAGCCTTCACCATTGAAACATTTAACATAAAACAAATATAACACAATATTCCAAGCAGTTACGCCATGCAATTCTACAATAAACCACATTATTGTACATCTATGAAGTGTTAGTATCCCATCATGCTTTGGGAAGCACCTAACAAACAAAGGACATCTGCATTGTTACCCAGCATGCACCATAAGCTGGTATCTTACGTTTTCTCTTGAGCCTTTCTAAAGTTTTATCTCTTTCCAAGGTACGCTCTTGACTCTCCCTTCCCAGAGTTCCATTGCTCGGTGATTCTTTGCTATCTGATTGGTCAATAGGAAATAAGCATGAAATAAAGATTGCATTCAAGGAAGGTTGACACCCAGAACCCATATTGAATAAAATCAAAGCATAAAAACATGGGTCACCTGGGATTTCACCTCCCTTGTAACACACAAGAGGATTACAGCCACAAGGGTTACTATAGTAACTGAAAATGCTACATACAACAATATTACCATGGTTACAATGTTACAATATCAAAGCCAATTCTCATGGAGATAAAACAACATAAAACATTTTTTAAATTGTTTGTATCTCCATGAAACAACAAAATAGCAGAAGATAGTACTGTAGTAAAAATATTAGGTTTATAAGTAAGATATTAAATCAAATTAATAAATCATAATTTAATAGCAGAAAATTAATTCATTAGAGATTACACTACATGTAGTCAGGAGAAACTGAGAACTCTAAAGTAGTAAACTAAAATCTCTGCAAACAGTTCCAAGACTAGAAAATAAAAAATATGAATCGTACCTTCTGCTGGTTTGTTGGCGATTGTGCCATTGCGGCCGACACGCAACCTCAGGTCCATTAGCTCAGCCTCTCTTTCATTTATACGTCCTTGAAGTTCATTAATCTGCCTCTGAAATTGAAATCCACATTAGGGAATTGAAAATTCATCATTTTGTTTCACAGCTGAATGAGAAACTGACTCTAAAATATGATTGATTGAGAAACAAGTAATTTATAACAAGCATGACGTCAGCTTTGTCAATTTTTCAATTTCTGATTTTTTGTTTTGTAATGATAAGAACCTGAGCAGGTTAGATGGAAAAATAGATTGACAGATGGTCAAATATGTTATATATTTCTTTAATTCTATATGTACATTGAAGACTGCCAAATGACAAATGACATCAGTTTTGTTCCTGTTATCTCATTTCCCCAGGAAAGAAGGCCTACCCTCTCCCTCCCTACCACATATAGGAAGAAACAAGATTTCATTCATGTAGCGCCTACCTACACACCTATCAGCACAAGATGATGGCAAAATAGTACCTTTTCAAATAACGATAAAAAGTCAACATGATATAACAGAGATTAAGGACCCCACACTTAACCTATAGGAGTGATTTTCAACCAATTCCATTTTTACTCAATTTTAATTCCAAAACCTATCTATCCTGACACATCATAATTGTTGTTCATTTATTAGCACTAACAATCAGAGGAAGCCTATAGGCTAAATACTTATTTAATGGCTTCATTTATTTTAATAACTAAGGAAAATTGAACAAAATTGCATTTTAGCATGAAGCAGGAAATTGAAACTGCAACTTAGTTAAGATATGTTGCTGCGAACATAAAGAATGTCAAATTATCGTGACATATTTAAGCAACAATAATGCTTGATCTGTGATGGGATTTATTCACACATATATGGATGCTCGAGGTGTCTAAACTAAGGCCAAGTAATTAATTTCCATGTTAAGCATTATTTTCCAAGGAGACACTGAGTATTAAAGTCTAATAATTAATTTAAATGGAGCTCTTATGAAATGAACTATTAGAAAGTGTAAATGAAGGATGGGGACTGTTTTTTATATTCTCATGATAAAGGTAATTATAATCAATGAAACGCACAGATAAATGATGGACCCCGATCATTATTATGTGCATGAATTTCAAAATTGTTTATGCTAAACAGATTCTTCTTGTGTAGTTACCTTAGACCATGATTGTTATTATCCCTAGATAGAGTTACAGTCATTCTCATTTATTACAAGTTATACTCTTTAATTCTATGTAATTTAATGTAATTTGTGTCAGCATACCCCTGAAGACGATTACCTTGTATTCTGATTAAAGAGATTTGAGTTATTTTCAGATCTCATCAGATGCTGTTTTCCTACAATGCCAGTTTATCCCCCAGCCCAATGTAACAAACTACAATGTAGTAACATGTGCTACTTCATTGAGGATATCGTACAGCATTCTCCTTGGTTTTTTGTCAAGTGGGTGCAAAATTTTCATTTTCTCAATTCAGGCTAAAATTGATCATGATATGCCAATTTTTCATGATTTTCTCATTTTCAGAGGTAGGTGCTGCGCCCACACGCTTTAATGCTGGGGAGAAGATCACTGCTGCAGTATCACTCAATTAAGGAAAACCTGTAGCTCAAATGCAGCCACAGATTACATTTTTCAGTTCATTGAATGTATTGGCAAATGATCTCACAGATACATGCTTACTGTGTACTCCTACAGTACATTATACCCATTGAGCCAATCTTATATTTTCATTTCAACATTAGATGATAACACTGGATGAAAAATCATTGTCTCATTTTTTATCAATTATGAGAATGCTTATAAAACAGAAAGATGTGATGAGTATCAAAATGATGATTACTGGAAAATATATTTAACTGAATATAGACAAGATCAAAGAATAATCTCTTATTAAAGAGAGCAAATGAGTCAATCTATTATAAAGGGTTAACTCACTTTCCTTGGATATGATTGGTCATAGACAAGATCAAAGAGTTATCTCTTATTCAAAGAGTACAGAAAACCACTAGTCTAGGGTAACAAACTTACCTGAGCGACATCAAAGTCCTTTTGGAAATCAGATTTGTCTCTCTCACTCGCCGCAAGTTTGATCTTCAGGTTAGAATTCTCAGCCATTAGGTCAAGTTTGTGTGTCTCAAGACTGGTCTTGGCCAGGACCTCCTGAAAGAACAAAACATAAAATCCTTTCACAAACTTTTCTTAGCCTAGAAACATTTAGAGTTTTTATACAACATAGTGCAGTTTATTAACCCTGTAAAATGGAATAAACATGTAAGTAGAACACCTCCAGAAGTGGAACACTTAAGTGAGTCTCTTTACCCATTCAGTTAATATAAAATGAACCTTTGTAAGTAGAACACCTCCTGTGTGGTCTTATTGTACTAGAAACAACATAACAAAAACTTAAAGGGAATATAATTCTAAAGGAGGCCACAAAGAGCAACATATGAAAAATGCAAAAAAATATCAGGACCTAACAACCATAAAATTATTTAACAATAAAACTATATAGAATATACAGTACCATCAAAATATAAGAGCTATAAGGCCCGATTCTAGAAAGTTCCATTGTGTTTCTACAATATATCAGTGTCTAAAATGTCTCTTCAATCTATTCCTGGTTTATCATTTTTTCCCTCAAAATCCAATATACAGTCACTGCTAAATATTTCATGGTCGAGATAAATTTTATTTTTCTTGCTGATTTCTCTATTTCCCTTTCCTTTGCACATAACAAATCTTTGACAGCCCATATATAACATTTGTTTCAATTACAATTGAAAAAATGATATACAACTAGGAATCAACATTTATCATTCCAAACATAAAATAACCTGAAGTTATATATTTTATTTTGACATTTACATCAATAAAACAATGACTGATAGCAAGTTGACACCTGATGGAGCATGTTACGTTTTTAATGACAAACCCAGCGTATTAAATTTGATTCGAACATGACTGTATTCACGCCTTCTATTAACTGTCAACAAAGTCAACATTTCACTCGGGGTATATTCGCGAACAATACCCCTGGTGATACAAGTAATGTGTGACGTCATAACGACGGACGTAGTAATGGCAGACCATAATGAATATTTGAAACATTTTGGTGAGTTTTCATGTTCGAATCATAATATAGACCTCAGAGCAGGGGTAATGTCGTCGAATACACCCCTTAGGGCTAGGCACAAAAGCTTTCAAACCCCTAACTCCTTTCGGTCATTCGGGGTACAGAAAACGTTTGTGCCTAGACCCTGCGGGGTGTATTCGAAACTAGTAGCCCTGCTCTTCGGTCTATATTTCTTAATTAGAGCAAATCCTGGCAGACGTTTTTAATATAATGTGGTATGTAATCTTTAGCAGACTCATATTGCAAAAGACATGTATTATAGGAGATTCATTATAAGACCCATGTTATAAGATGCCTACATTGTAGGAGACTAATATTTTTCAAGACCCATATTGTAGGAGGCCCAAAGACCAAGGAGACCTATATCATATAACTCATATTATACAAAACCCATATTGTAGGAGGGTGGATGCCCATATTATACAAGAGCCATATTTAAAGACCTCAGACCTTCAATTGCATGAGACCCATATTGTTAAACATGCATATTGTAAAAAACCCATATTGTAAAAGACCCATATTGTAGAAAATCCATATTGTAAGAGACCCATATCATAGAAAATCCATATTGTAAAAGACCCATATTTTAGAAAACCCATATTGTCTGAGACCCCAAATTGAACAATGGTTGTGATACAGGACTTAGACATTGCAATGTGAACATAAAATTAACAGGCCCTATGGCATACAAATGACCAGCACAATCATGAAAATGAACTACTATTAAAACTAATTGCTCTCCCAGATCATTTGCACAAACCAAGATAACGAGTGCCTAGAGAACTATTATATAGACAGTCCAACATACTCCAGGAAAACTGAACTTCATTTAAAAAATTATAACAATAACATTTATTTA
This sequence comes from Owenia fusiformis, assembly GCA_903813345.2. NCBI lineage: Eukaryota > Metazoa > Annelida > Polychaeta > Sabellida > Oweniidae > Owenia > Owenia fusiformis. Next base: position 29,438,571 of record CAIIXF020000006.1, on the reverse strand, counting down.
ACATATTCAATACTTTACTTTGTATAAATTACAAATAGTGCTATGTTAGATCGAAACTGCAAGCGACTTATTAATTCACAGTGCAATATACCAAAATTTGGAAAATGATCTAAATTATATGGTACAATTATCTTAATTTGCTGCTCAGGGCACTATACAACAAACATAATGGATACGTTTGAGGCTATGTCTACTAGTTCAATATATTTAACTGGCAGATAGTACTTGTACCTAACTTGCATGTAAACACAAATGTAAGAAAGACCATCATAACTTTTTATAAACTTTTGTGATACATAATGCGATGACAGAAGAAGCTTTCAATAAAACCCTGCCAATCCTTTGATATCTTTTTTATTAATATTTCCCTGGCAAATATTTTGCTAGATAATGTTCAAAGCATGATGAGTACAGTATGTCCCATTTGCTATAATGAGGCTCTGAACGAGTCCCTTACAATTACATTATGATTTCTTTACTTCTTCAAAGATAAGGTGCGTTATAATTTCAATTATTTGATTGATTATTAATAACAAGTTTAGATAAACAGATCTTATTTAAAACAAAAAGGTTCAACAGGTACATAAGCCATATGCGGTATCAAAATACATGAGTGAAGAAAAAAGAAATAGCAAAATTACAAAAATAACCTGCTCAGATCAGTTGTTAGAAATATCAACAAAGCAGAAAACACCAGGAAGCATTCTATGGTTTTACAAGCAGACTTTTTGTGGATGATATTGTCTGCTTGAATTAGTTAAACATTTCCCTGTGTTACAAAAATAACAAAAGCTGTTTTTCTAGTTGGATAAACTAACAGGAACATCATCAGAACATAGCATCAATGTGTGGTAACTAGGGTGATAGAATCTAAAATTCTATAGATTAGAATACAACATCATGTATTTCTAGCTCCTTCACCTTAGTTACATGTAGCTTTATTTAACCAAGAAACCACCATAAAAATAAAGAATTCCTAAATGAATTGTTGTAACCATGGCTACAATGATGTCATGGGAAGAGAACAATAGATTTCAGAATTCCTAACTTTCTGTTTGTTAATAACTTCAAGAATTATACAGAAAACTCAGCTTTTCAATTCCTCATCTTATCTACCAAAAATGACAATGAATTAAAGGCACAGTATGTGAAATCTTATCATGTCACTTACCTTTCATATCTTTATATTAATTTATATGATGTAATTTCAACCAGAGTTATAATCAAGCATCCATTAAGTTGTTTTTCCTCATACTCCCAAACATATTCTACAGATGGACAAAAGGAGAAGAGTATAGAGAAAATTGAGCTCTTTCCAAAAGATTCTGATCGCCTTGTTACTCAAAGAGAACACGAGATGAGCAGTAAATGAGTGTTTGAAGGTCAATCACTCTGAATCAGTTATCTAGATAGCCAGCTTCCAAACAAAGTGGAATCTAAACAACTTCAATCTCCCTTCAACTATACTCAAGCGATTTCAAAATAAAGTTGCTTCTTAAAAAGAGAGCTGCTGTACTAAGCTCTGAGACTCAGGCAACACATCAAAACAGAAAATTTAGATAGATTATTATACCTAAGTCGTTTTAGCTTAAATTTATAAGCAATATACCTATTGGCAATGTGAATGTAGGAAATATACCCCTAAGCATTATACCTAATGGCAATATACCCCTAAGCAATATACTTGTTAGCAATATATATACCCCTAAGCAGGGAATATACCTCTAAGCAATATACCTGTAAGCAACATACCTAATGGCAATATACCCCTAACCAATATACTTGTTGGCAATATATGTACCCCTAAGCAATATACCTGATGGCAATATTGGATATACCACTTAGCAATATACCTGTTGGACAATGTATCAGCCAAGCATGCTTCAACTCAGTGTCAAGACTCAGTACAGTAAGCTGATATCTATTTTTGCTCTTTTTATCTTTCCTCAAGACATCTGAGCCACAACTTAGTGAAGTCATAGAACATCTGTACAGTCTACCATACAGCTACATGAAACAGGACATTGTCCTATACAAATAAGTCAAAGTTATGCCATTTATTGTGGCTGTGCATTAGAGTACTGTCTATTAGGCAACTGGGTGTTGATATAAACATCACTCAGTATAGATTAGCACGTTCCTACTTTTATTAAATCATCATATTGTTTGGAAAATCATCATATGGTTTGAAATATCATCATATGGTTTGAAATATCATCATATGGTTTTGAAAATCATCAAATATCTTAATAGTAGAACCACATACATTTCAATGAGTTATTTTCACTACTCATTTTTATGCCAGAGACTATATCAATACCTGTAAAGTAAAACATTTTCAATCTTTATTAACCTTGAATGGTTCACCTGAAGAAATCAAAAATTCACTGTAAAGGTATTCAATCATTGTGTGAAGGTCAAGATCAGCTTACGCTTCAGGCCTTTCAGTACACATGATATAAATATATGAACTGAAGGTGAAATGAGGATAGAAGCATTGTGATGATGTTTTCCCTTGGGAAGATGACGCAAAAGTGTGACATAACATGGCCCCATACCAAAGAACAACAAGTGGGTGATTACAATGGCTTAGTACCATGTGAGCTACAAACTACCTTGAGATTCTGATACATAGTCTCTTGGCCAAAGATATGAAGCAATACCATTGAAGAAAATAATATTTATATTACCATATTCATATCAATGTTTATGCTTAAAATAATTATTTCTACCATCTACAAATACAGTAAAACATTTCTAAGCTAAGCTAAGTAAAACAGCTTTGGTACCTCTAAAAAGTGTTTTACTTGGGAGGTGTTCTACTTATAGGTATTCTTTCTGCTACTATAGATGTTAATTTAACATTGAGTCAGTTGGTCTCAGGACACTGAAAGGTGTTCCACTTACGGAGGTGTTCCACTTATAGAGGTTCATTTTAACATTGAGTCAGTTGGTCTCGGGACACTGAAAAGTGTTCCACTTACAGAGGTGTTCCACTTATAGAGGTTCATTTTAACATTGAGTCAGTTGGTCTCAGGACACTGAAAAGTGTTCCACTTGGGAGGTGTTCCACTTATAGAGGTATTCAACTTTACATGTTTCACTGTACCACACTTCATTGCATGACATATGTTTTGTATTTTTTCATATTTAATAAATGTTAAAAACTATTCAAAGAAATAAGTAAGAGCTCAGTATGAGAGACTTGAATTACGAATACATTTAATAAGCAACCCAATGTCAAAGAGAACTCCCACACAACAACATGTTAAATGAATGTCTCTCATATAATTCAAGACCTCTTATTCAGCCAACCTTGGGAGAGCTCCAAATGACTAACAAAATCTATGTCAGAATTTCTTTCAACCATCTGAATCAACCACAAGTGCATAGCCAAGGGGGTTTGATTGGTTCGAGCAAACCCCCCTGGCTAAGAATTCTTTCAAATCCATGCCATTTTGGACCAATATTGTCGAAAGTGAACCCCTCTGGAATTTTTCAAAAAGTGATGGCAAATCCTGGGTTCGGGCCTGAACCACCATCTTTCTATCAACTATATAATCTAAGTATATATGTAGTTACATTCTATCTGCATACACAGATAGATTCTCATTGAACAAGGTTAGAACAGAACATTATTTTGAATTTGTAGAGTGAAGACAAACTGGATCCCCAAATGAAAAGGATATTTCTGTTCAATTTTTGACTGATATGATGTCTAAATTATGGCCAGTTGATTACCTGAGTCTGTCTGTATCTATGTATACCATGGGATCAATTACAACACTATATACAATCCCTTCACCAATCTGGTCTGCTGCCCAATAATAAATTATACAGGGGTCATTTCCAAAATACAAATAATTCCAAAAGAAACGGATTGTGTCAAGACAAATCAAGGGCACATATAGTCAACAGTCTAAACTATATTAAAATGTAAGAAAACCATTCACTTCTTTCAAATTTAAGAGAGAAATGATGTGAAATAAGCATGAGCAGACGGATTCTTAATCTTGGTTGGTCCAGTTTATATAGCCCATCTATGGCAGATTGGTGATAAACCATGTCTGATTCTGGTCTATTTCAAAGCATACCAAACATGTAACAATTATGCTCATCCTTTCATCTCTAATCAGCTGAATAGTTTATATGACTATGTTTAGGACTCAGGCCTGGCAGATGGGGGGTATGATGTGGCTGTGACCACAATCCCCTCTGTCTGGCACCCCCCTCAAATCTGACCCATATCTGTAGTTCCTTTCCTTTCATATTTCTAGCATTTTGGAAGAATATAAGGAGATAAACCAGATCTTATAATATCTCCTCCACGGTACAGACACCATCCATTGTCTCCTTAAGGAGAATGCTACAAGTGTGAAGAGTCTCCTTAAGATTAAATATTTGTGTCATCAGAGAGCAATCATGATATTAACACAGTATTTTCTTCTATAGAATAAAACAATTGTTAAAGCACATATCCTCATATGAGGATTTCATCCAAATGTCTCCCAGGGGAGTATCCTATTAATAAACCCAGTCAATCATCCTGAAGGAGAAACCTACCTTGTTTTTGAAGTATTATACTGCAGTACAAGCTTGCATTCGCTGTAAATTGTATAATAGGTAGACGATTTCATATAAAGGTATCCAAAACGAGAAACATCCACCAGTATCCTGTCTAATACTTTGATTCTGCCTCTTAAAGAAAGCTCCTGGGTAATCCAATGACTAGAGTCCTCAGAACTGTTATGACACTATATTGTCTCCTGATAGATGAAGTTCTTGGTCTTCTGAATTACTACCAGGTAGTAACGTATTGTATAAGCTTCTTCTCACCTTAGTTATTGTAAACACCTGCACTATGTTGGTAATGTTGATAATGCTACATACTGTTTCTTGTCTCTAAGGTGTAGCAACTGTAGTCAGGTTACATAACAAGCAAGTCAGTAGAACATCTCTTGATGAAAATTTGAAAATACAAACAGCAACATTAGAGTGTCAGTGCTGAGTATATTAGGTCTAGACAAAGCTCTCTTTTGAAGAGGCAAAAATTAAACTATTTGACAGGGTAGAGGAAATACAAAGTACAATAAGGCATTAACATACAAAATGTCCTCACCTATCATTTGTTACAAATATGGCTGGCTGCCGAATGCTGAACACCAACCACCAAACACCAATGTCAAATACCAACTGCCAAACATCATCCACAAATGATGAAGTTGAAAATATAGCATATCCCTTGTTTTGGCCTCTCCCATCTTCCCTTTCACTCACTCTAGTGCATTGCAGGGCCAGAAACTACAAACTGTAGGGAAGAGACTGAGATATCAACTGACAGAAGTTATCCTCAACACAACAGTATGTATACACACAAATGTCAAACAATAACAAGAGCAGCTTCGACTTCCAAGGTGGTTGGAGCAAGTGAAACCTTGTGAATCAAAATGAGCAAGAGTGGTTCCATGATCCTAAACAAAATAAAGAACTCTTTAAAAGAGGCAAAATCAAACTGCATGCAGGCCCAGAGCCAGTATTTCCCAAGGGGGGTCACTTTCTAAAATATTCTAGATAACTTTACCCAAATATGGCCAAAACCACTTGAAAAGTGCTCAGAATGGTTAAAAATTGCATGATTTTGAAAGAATTTATATTTTTCTGTCTGATTTCAGCCTTGAATATTCATAAACAGAGGTTTTGCTATGTGTTATAATATAGAGTAACAACATTTGCTGCTCCATTGCTAGTGTTTTAACATGTAATACAATATGTATCATCCTATTATATTAATCTCATCACACATATGCGGAGATGTATATTCAGTTTGTAATCTAACATAAGTCTTGCATATCCACTGAATGCCAGTGTTTAGTACATGAGATGTGGATGAAGCTCTCTTTTGGCAAGCAAAACCAAACTATTGCAAGGTGTAGCTCCGTCTACCCCATTATTCTTTTACATCTGACTGTGAAATATATAGATATTGTTTCATTGTTGGAGCATCTTCTGAACGATGACATGCTAAAATGGGAGGAGTTGAAAATGAGCCTTTAATATAAAAACAGGCTTTAATGGAGGTCTCTTTACTGAGAGTCTCTGTTTAAAATGTGACACTTACTTAAATGCAAAGTCAGGTTCAAGTCACATAAAGGTGCAAATATGTGACCTTATATCTTATGTCAACATAAGTAACAAACATATCAAAATCTTCAAGTAGTATAGCCAATCTATAAGGTACAAGAACTATGCTTTCATATTACAAAATTAAACTGCATTATAAGTATCAAATCTTGCATAATAAATTCCTTAATTAAACCTATTGGTAAATCAATTGAAAAAGGCAACGTCTATGTTTATATAGTGAAAGTTAATGCCTTAAGCTAGATTTTATTTGCTATATTTGTTTTTAATTGAAAGTCTAGATGTAAAACTTGATAAAATATCATGTTACTCATCTTCATATGCTCAGGGGTTGCCTTCAGTTGTGTCAAGTTTTTTACATTTCTGATCAAGATAAGAAATCAAGGCTGAATTTTCAAATAATCGCTAAAGCATATTTTGAGCAATATTTTGAAAACTAGACCTAGATTTTGTCTAATTTTCAGCTAAAAAATGCCTTATTAGACAATGAAACACATTTAGGATGATTAATTATCCTTTATGATTTATTTGTGATTCCAAGATCAAAAATGATGCTACAGGTCGATAGAGGGGTGGGAGAGGATCAACAGAGATTTGAAAGCATAAGTGGAACACCTTTATTAGTGGAACACTTTTGAGAGTCCCAAGACCAACTGACTTAATGTTAAATAAACCTCTATAAGTGGAACACCTCCCAAGTGGAGCACTTTTTAGAGGTACCAAAGGTGTTCCACTTAGAAGGTTTTACTGTATAAGGATAGAGAGGTTATAGCATAAAGGCCATAAATATTGATGCAGTCCTATTCCATGTCAGGCAAAGTGGAAAACAGATCATTATAAATGCAATAAATAAGAGTCCCTGAGATCTAAGGTATATGTCAAACATTTCCATGAAATCAGATCCAGTAAAACATTTGTTGACATTGGTATTTTAAGTGCTAGTTAATCTAATAGCGGACACTTTCATATTGCAATAACACAATACTTAGAGCCTCTTACAAAGGAAATGCCTGGAATATTGGATTTTAGTATCCTTTGTTACATTACTTCTCTCCGAAAAAATAGAATAGTCAGTGTAAGGGTATATGTACAGCATATGCCTCAATATGTTTTCTTAGATTGCTTTGAATGCCCCAGTTCCTTGCATGAGGGGGTTCAATAACTTATGGTAAAATGGTTCAATATTTCCTATTTAATTTCATTGCATTTATAATTTAGTAAACATGTCTTAGTAAACACAACAAACTTTGTCTAGTGAAAATTATTTCTTGAGAACATACTGAATTGACATCTGTATAAAAAATCTTTCTGCAAGAAACACCAAAAATTGAATGTCTGAATATGGCTGTAACAAGTCTAAAGTGTCACACCTAAAATGTCATAAGTCATACCATGTCATATACCATATTAACATATGGCAGAAAACATACAAAAATAAAGTGATTATTGATGATTTTCCAGTGCATGACATAATAAAGCAGCCTCTCGGGTATATAGGTTAACTCAAGGACAAGTGACCATTTAAAATGGACACCTCATTCAAACCCTAGTTCCCCTGATATTATTGCCCATTAATAGTACAGATCACTTATTGACAAGCACCTACTTATTACAGTGATAGATAACAGCTTTAATTTTTATGATAACAGTCGTACAATTTCCAATATTGTAAATAAAAAATTATTTGATGGTATACAGATCTAATATGGGTTCCTGGTATACACCTCAAGCAGTAAAGGTACCCTGGGTATATAAAGTTACCAACATACAGGACCTGTTGATGAGAACATCTGCTATGCCCATTAGCACATTCAACCAGTCCAGAGGTGTATTATGTACCAGATACACAAATGGAACATGAAAAATCACAATCTATTTACTCCCTCTAATCTTTCTTCCATTTGTATGATACATGTATCTTTCATTTAGAGCTGGTCAAGAAAGGGTAATAGGGTGTTTGACCTTTTAGGAAGCTATGCACAATACCAAAGTGAAGTTTCACCACAAAAATGTCCTATAAGTGTAAAAATAAACAGTGTGGTCATTGGACACCTCTCTTATGACTCTCTTGTAAATACACACCACTCTTGTATCAAGGAGAGGACCCTGAACTGTATAGCATAATACAGGTCACTATATAGTCTAGCTTCAAGCCCTTGTGACCCCCCCCCCCCTCCTTTGAATACTTGACTGCACACCCCCTCATACAGGGAGAGAGATATGTAGTGGGGGAGGGAGGGCAAAAGGGCTTGTAGCAGACAATTCACTCCGAGACATGTATCAAGTTCTGATATTATCCAAGACTTACTTAGGACACCAGAAAACACATCAACTAAAAATATCAGTGAAATTGAGCTGTTGAGGCTTGATGATGACATCTGTCTCCACACATCATCTTATGTAAAACAGTTCTTACATCTTGCACTAATCGGAGAACTAAGCACATGTCCTGATTTCTTTTAGTTTATTGAGGTTATGCAGTAAACTGGCTACACCAACTCCATCCAATTGTCACCTAAAGGAGAGGTCGCTCATCTCAACACCCCTGCCATTTACCCAGTCTCTTTTATAGCCTTTATCTCATTACATGTGTCTTGATTTGAGCAAAATGAGCCTCTAGGCCTCTTACTTTGCCATTCTCCCCCCAACATATCAATGTCACCCTATCAGTAATACGTTCAGTCATGCTTTATGTTGTAAAATTTGGTGCTCATAAAATAGCAAAATACCAACCCTCAGTCTAGCATATTAGGGTACGAAATAGCCGAGACAACTACACAGGTCCTCACAGACTTGATCATTACAGTCTATGATTCAAAATAAGTCATAAGAACAAATACAGGAAGAGAAAATTTCACAAATTTGTGCTGTAGCTTCTTCCTCACAGAAGATAAAACAACATGACAAAATTTAGGTTCAATATTCAGGACCATACAGTTTTCTATACACATAACATCCAAAACACATTTGAAAATAAGAGAGAAAAAGTTCAAAACTTTGAATAAAAGTGTCATAAGTAATATATTTTCACCAATAAATAACCCTTACCTGAAGGTTGTTGTTAGTATAGGTATTGTAGGCCATCTTCAAATGTTATTCTGTTAAAATATCCGCATTACATTGAGTAAACTCCAAATTCATGAATAGAATGGAAATCTGGCTTTCAACACACAAAGTAAATTGGTGAACTTTGACCTGTACTTCTTTCACTTCCTATTAGACTCATATTTGTAAAGCTTATTGAACTAGTTAATCTAACTCAATATTTTCTGCCAGTTTGTATGCATTTTTGTTACTGGATAACTTCCTAGCAAATAAACTGTGCAATTCCAATAAATAAACTAAAGTAATTAGTTTTAAAATGAGAGTAAACAATTGAAACATTTGATATTGTATTATTTACTTGAGGGCATAGCATTTTTTCTGGAGGAGTGCGAGGGGGGAAGGTATAGCCTCATCTTAGTCACAAGCTAAAGGGCGAGGTCTCCCAAGTAATAGAATACAAATCCCTTATTGCCTTTCACTGAGTAGTCTTGCCTCAAGACTGCATACCCCCATGTACCTCACCTTCCTAACAGTTTAAACTTCCCAGTTTATGGGGGGGGGGGGTACACAGTTTTGAAGCAAGACTTCACTGAGATACCAAAAACAAGTCAATTTTGTAATACTACTTGGTATCATTCAAATCAACCTAATAAATCACTTAACACAAGCAAGCACCCAGTGTTCATTTAATAGCTACTTAAACCTCTTAACCCAATTTAGGTGGACTTTATTTATTAATGAACAGTGAATCAGTTATGGCGAAAATTGGTCATGGATTTAAAAAGAAGATTCAATAGCCGATAGTGTCAGCTGTGACTCATACAAATCTGGCATAGGTCACTATCATATAAAGTGGAAGCTTACTGTGAAGGCCTCTTCTGTACTATCTCAGTCTGAACTAAATAGGAATCAAATATAATCAATAATTAACATCTCTATCTGAAGAGCAAATCTCACAAATGAATACCTCTTTCTAGTGAACACCTCTCACTTATAAACACCTCATTAAAGCGAACAGCTCTCACCAATAGACCTCTTTCAAGTGAACACTCAGAACACCTCTATTGAATACCAAATTCTAATAAACAAGAAATATATTTTTCTCATACAATCGTCCCTATAGAAAATCCTCCCCTAAACAACTCTCAGTTAGAAACACATAATGCAAACACCTATTTGGAGTAAAAACAGATAACTGTAATGAATACATTCCAAGTAGACAACTCTCTTTTGAATATCATACTTCTGGCAAACACCTCTCTGGTAAACACCACTCTTTACCTGGTAAACACATCCCAATATGAAACACTCAAATTCTATAACAGCTCATCAACAAAATATGAAACATCTATTTCATGTTTATCGGCAGCAGTGGAGCAACCTTGATAGATACAGTCATGCATAATTGCATTAAAGTGAGATGAGCTTCTCCTACCAGTAAATAAAACTACATTGGGCTCATATTCTTCAACACAAAACAAAGTGCAATATTGAACAAAATTAGAATAATTGTGTTGTTATGTCGATACTCTAAAATATCCAGATATTCAAGCAAATCTTTCTGCGATTTACAAGAAAATGGGAGTACAATCTCGCTGACCAGAATGAGGTTTGTAGCGAAGGTTGTCTGTACTACAACTTCGCCTGAGTAATTTGATTATAGAAACAATGTAGTGTAAGTGGCTGTCTATCTTTCTTAGTGCAGCATCATCACACTGAACAATCAGTGTCTTACAAAAAAAATGTAAAAAGGTCATATTTTGGAATGCAAAATAGAGTGAAAAAGAGTGGAATCAGTGAGGAATAAAATAAACAGGCATGTAGTCAATACTCTAAATTGTATAGAAATGTAAGAAAATTAAAACCCTCATTCAAATTTTAGAGAGAAACATAGCAGAATAGGTATGACTAGAGGCATTTCCTAGAGAGATAATGTCTTTCTCTGTACAATCAATAAATTGAGCTATATGCTATATGTTTCATCAAAAGACAATTGATTTGGATACTCTGAATTTTCTTGGATTATCACTTTGCAGTCTTGATACTTTTATCTTTCTGTTTTAGGACTAGAGATAGTATTTGAGTATTTCATTGTTATTTTTTTTTTATTTCTGTATTGAATAGATCAGCAAATATTAGTAAATAAGTATTTAACAATATCATCCTAGATATGATTTGATTAGGCAGGTTTTACTATATTATTATATTTCACCAAATATTCAACCCATTGACCTGTTGTGTTTTACTTACAATTATGTCTTTGCTGATGCTTAAGATATCCCTTATGATGATCCCTTGAGTTGTAATACATGGACAAAACACTGTTACCTTCAAATCTGACATCATTACTTCACTTCAAATCTGACACCATAGAGTTACATTAAATCTGACACCATATTACTGTGTTACTTGAAATATGACATCAAAGTGTTACTTCAAATCTCACATCATAGTGTTACTTCAAATCTGACATCATAATATTACTTCAAATTTGACATCATAGTTTCAAATATCCAATGTCTGAATGGCTCAAGTGTGTGAAGCCCATATCTTATACCCTGTATGCTAAAAAAATTTCTAGTTATATTTTTTATTATCAGTTGTGATCTATGCAAAGAAATCATTAAAAGTTTACATTTAATTAACATTTTCTCTTCCTGAGGAGATGGGGTGTCAATAAAAGGCCAAATTAAAGAGACACATGTTGTGAACTTTTATTACACACAAAGTTTCTCCAGTGTATCTTTTTCTGATTTTTTTCACTTATCTATTAAAATTATTCTTTAACATGGGAAATTTTTTAGTCTCAGTTGCCATACTAAAAGTTCTTCCATTAATATTTCACGAGAATGTATTCTGCCTCCGTAATATCAAAAAGCACCTAGTTCTATATAGAAATACAGAGAACCAATAAAGATAAATAATTCAATGATTCTGTTGTTTATGGTGCAAAACAGATGAGCCAAGAACAATATAATGATATAACAGCAGTATTTTTTCTAGAATTTATTTCAATTTGAAAAAATATTGAGCTGATTGTTCATTTTCTGTGTCATTAAGCATGTACATGTGCATTTCTTTAACAAAATTTTATTTCCTGTATAAGCATGTTGTTTCATGCATAAGCAATGCTATGAAATCCTACATCCTTACAGGTCTTGTATCTTTGTTCTGTCCCAATTTCTCTTCCTATTCCCCACCCTGTGTTAGAACTTCAAGTGATGACATAAAAAGGTATATTTTGACCAATTTTGGAAAGAATTGTGAGAATGAAAAATTTGCACTCACTTGAGCAAAAATTCCGAGGTAAACACTAGTAATTCAATACATGAAGAATGATATTATATGATTGTCAAAGTTAGTAGCATCATTTAAATCTTCTATTGCAATGGGAGAATTCTTGTCACGCATCAAATCTCTGGAACTCATTCTTTACTCTGGGGACCAAGGTCTAGAAAAAGGCCAAAAACTTGATTTCAATAGCATCCAAGAGTTTAGTCAGAATTTATACATCATTTTAAAGCTAATAATCTCAGGTCCCAATACTCCAGTTTTCTTGCCCTCCTCCAAATATGTAACAGCATAGCGATTGTACAGGGGAGTTTGTGTATACTAAATTCTTTCTGCATCAAAATTGAATAGGGATCATCTTCTATTATACTTTATATTGGGAATATGAATTCCAAATATTTGATTTTTCCTAATGTTACTGACTCCATGATATCATCATTGTTTATTCTGTTAATAGTTTAAATTATATCCTTTCACCTTCATCCTCCACTTCACAGTTGACCTTGACCTCTGGTCTCACAATAGGTTAGTGTATATTCTTTCACTATTATCATTCAGTTCACAGTTGACCTTGACCTCTGGTCCCACAATAGTTTAAAGTGTATCCTCTCACTATTATCCTTAACTTCACAGTTGATCTTGACATCTGGTCCCACAATAGTTGAAAGTATATCCTTTCACTATTATCCTTAACTTCACTGTTGATCTTGACATCTGGTCCCACAATAGTTGAAAGTATATCCTTTCATTATTATCCTTAACTTCACAATTGACCTTGACCTCTGGTCCCAAAATAGTTTAAAGTATATCCTTTCACTGTTATCCTTATGGTAACTTCACAGTTGACCTTGACTTCTGGTCCCAGTTGTTAGCGTTTAGGTTAGAATCCTGATATGTCTCTGCATAATAAAGTCGTTCTGAGGCCTGACAATGATACTGAGAAATTAAGAGGGCATAATGTGGTAATATTGCATATTGTCATCTAAGCCGCACAGAGTACTGAGCACTGAGCAGTAGTGCTAAAGTTCCTGCCACAGCCAGGCTCGTATATTTACCACATAGATGTAATGATGCCCCAGATGTAGAAGGTGACGTAGGCTTGGCTGTGGTATTCCTCTCAATAGCAACGCTTGTACTAGAGACATTCGGATCACTTACTGAGGGAGTGGGTTTAGTAGTTGGAACAGCCTTGGTGGAGGTTGTAGTTGGCACAGGTTCAGCTATCAATGGCCGTGTCGTCATTATCAAAATATTATCCACAGCAGCATCTGACTCTAATCCCTCGCCTCGTTTGCCTACAAACTCAATGTATCGATATTGTTGCAGTGTTAATCCACACAATTCTTTTTTCCTCCAGTCTTGAAGTAGATTGCCTTGTGTACTCCAGATCCGTTCTCGACTTTCATCTGGTAAGACCCCATAGATTACCAAGGACCCCATAGTTGCACCATACATGTTGTAATTAAACTCAATATCAATTTTCTCACGTCGAACATTTTCGGCTAATTCTGGGGATCGGAGTACGACTTCACCATTCGGTTTAACATCATCTGATTCAAGGTAGATATAATACCCACCAGAATGACTAAGGTCACCCGAGGGCCCAGTTCTCAAAGTAGGCGTAGACCCAGTATGTCTCCTCCAGTGTGCAACTCCTGGCATCTTATTATCATCAAACCCACAGAAATCTATGTTGAAATCACACTCCATGATGATAACCTTAACATTAATATATCGCAGATAATACTGGGTTTTCCCATCCTGCACCTGCGTCATGTTACATGTGTAAACTCCAGCGTCACGAGCTTGAATATTCTTCACTAACAATCCATTCTCTTGAATGTTATATTTTGACCCAGAATTCAGTTTATATCCCTCATAAACGTATGTTTTCCCTGGGGTAGGATCACCCTCAACTTCACATTGTATCAGAGCATCTGTGTTCACTTTGAATCTCTGGGCGCCTGGAGCATTTGAGAATGTTGCTATGACATCTGTATACACCCCAGTCAACATGTAACTCAAAAGTGATAACCCCAGCAACAATCTTGGTATCATTATCAACATCTTGAATATCACTCAGCAGCTGTCTCTTTAGAGTGTCTATCTTATATCCTAAATAAGGATATTTATTGATATATATTTTTAGATCTTTTCAATATGTAAAGCTAAAGGCTTAAATGTTACTGAGTCGCTTATTACTCAAATGTTCTCCCATTTAATCAGTAAATTTAGTGATATATTTTTTAGATCTTTTCAATATACAAACGCAACCACCTTAAATGAAAACTGAGTCTCTTATTACTCATATGTTCTCCTATTTGATAAAAATAAAAATAGTGAATGTAACGCATGTTTGCTTTTGGCCCTTTTATACATAGAGGCTTGAATAGGTAAAGTGAAGTACTGGTTTGTGCCTTACGTTTTCATGAAGGTTGCATTGTTAAAATATATGTCTATTCAAAAGGTGAATATGGAGGTAAAGTTTATATCATATTTATATTTTGAAAAGTCTCCAAAAATCCATTGTAACACAACCATGTTCAATTCCCCTTACAGATCTATAGGCCTTATAGCCCGAGATGATTCTTTACCATTGTAATTTTCCATTTCGACAAGGCATTAACATGCAAAATGTCACCACGTGCCATTTGTTAGACGCTGAATGCCAGATGCCAGACGCTGTATGTCAACCAACATCACAAAAATAGAGACTACTACCCACTTTTTCCAGTATTCATTCAACAAGGCATTAACATGCAAAATGTCACCACCTGCCATTTGTTAGACGCTGAATGCCAGATGCCAGACGCCATTTGTCAACCACCATCACAAAAAATAGAGACTACTACCCACTTTTTCCAGTATTCATTCAACAAGGCATTAACATGCAAAATGTCACCACCTGCCATTTGTTAGACGCTGAATGCCAGATGCCAGACGCCATTTGTCAACCACCATCACAAAAAATAGAGACTTCTACCCACTTTTTCCAGTATTCATTCAACAAGGCATTAACATGCAAAATGTCACCACCTGCCATTTGTTAGACACTGAATGCCAGATGCCAGACGCCATATGTCAACCACCATCACAAAAAATAGGGACTACTACCCACTTTTTCCAGTATTCATTCAACAAGGCATTAACATGCAAAATGTCACCACCTGCCATTTGTTAGACGCTGAATGCCAGATGCCAGACGCCATTTGTCAACCACCATCACAAAAAATAGAGACTACTACCCACTTTTTCCAGTATTCATTCAACAAGGCATTAACATGCAAAATGTCACCACCTGCCATTTGTTAGACGCTGAATGCAAGATGCCAGACGCCATTTGTCAACCACCATCACAAAAAATAGAGACTACTACCCACTTTTTCCAGTATTCATTCAACAAGGCATTAACATGCAAAATGTCACCACCTGCCATTTGTTAGACGCTGAATGCCAGATGCCATTTGTCAACCACCATCACAAAAAATAGGGACTACTACCCACCTTTTCCAGTATTCATTTTGAAAAGCATGTTGAAAACATGGATCACCATGCTGTTTTATTCAAGACTAGATAGAATACAAAAGACTAGATGCAATTACTCATTGCAAGATTAAATTACTCAATGCTACATATAATTACTCAAGGCTTCTTATGATTACTTATGGTGAAATACAATTAACATGTACTCAATGCTAGATAAAATTACTTATGATTAAGTATAATTACTCAATGCAAGATATCATTACCCAGACTTGATACGATTACTTATGGTTGAATACAATTACATGTACTCAATGATAGATACAAATACTCAAGGCTTGCTATAATAATCACTAAAAACTTGATAAATTTTCTCAAGGCTTGATACAATTATTTATGACTTGATAAAATTGCTCGAGACTGGATTAATCAAAACGATGAGGTCAATACTTCCAAAATTAGATTATCTTTGGACTGAGGTCATTTTTAGTGTTTTATTGAGGTAGATACATGTACTACTTTTAACACCAAAGGCAATAACATGCAAAATGACACCACCTGTCATTTGTTACAGATACTGTCTGCCGACCACCGAACACTGCCGACAAAAAAGTAAGAGACTATAACAATACATCTGTCACCTGCCTGGACAGATATCATGAAGAACTATATTCAATGTGGAGGCGAAAAACCTAGTCTTTTATCAAGACTAATCCTTAATAGCTTTGATCCAAGGGTATTTCACTAATTTACATAGCTGCTGTCGCTGGATAATGGGGGCTACAGGGTCTTGACACAAGACACTGATGGAGTTATAAATATATATATATTGCATATATGACATGAACATTAAGTATAATTATGACAACTTACCTGTGAAATATGGTTAATTAATCCAATGGTCTAATGAATTCACGTAATATTTCAGAACTTCGCCTCCATGTTGTATCATAGATATGATACCAGCATATAAACATTTCATCTGCACATATTACAACATCCATTGACATGTTTATAATCCATCTTCATATTCTACATGTATATGTATAATTAATTATATGATTATAATCCTTCTAATTATGAGACAACCATCGCATCACTTCTACTTTTTGTTAATACCTTTATTATATCCATCCAAAGTCATTTATGTTATGTATCCTAAATCATACTACATGTTCATTTAATAATATTTTGCAGTATATTTTATAAGATTTTAACTCTTCTTTAATATATCCAATATAATCAAATCTAAAAAAGATGACAACTCATATACATGTATGTGAATACTTTTCCTCGCAACCGTGAAATCCACATAATACTGTATTCTCTTGGTATTGGATTAATGGATTGATATATTCAACAGAGTGTCTCCTCTATACTCTCAAGCCCTCTAAGCAGATTAGAATTCTCGATAAACAGTGAAACCCGTATATCCAAACACCTGAATCTAATCTGAACACCTCTCAATGTGAACACTTATTCTCAGTCCCAATCTAATTATCTCCAAGAGACTCACACATTCAGAAAACCTTGAAATGTGGATACCTGCTCAGTCGAACACTTTTGGCTGGTCGTAGTGGTGTTCAGTTTATACAGGTTTTACTGTACTGCCATTACGTCTATTGTTATATCACACACATCCTGTTCTAATTATCTCTATCGCATTTGCAGCATCCACAATATTTAAGTTATATTAAAAATGATATTCATCCAATGTCTGAGTTTGCAATAGAACTACAGTATATTATTTATAGACCGTATAATGCTGCAGAATGTTCACCAGAAATTTATTTTCTTCTGTCTTAAAATTCTAGTACTCGTACTCACATATGGCTTGAGGTCCACAAGACTTTGGTATCATGTGTTTCTATCAACACAATAGTTGCTGCTGTTTTTGTAGCTATATTCTACAATTATCACGATTCCTTTATTAATAGCCAATAGTTGAAACAATAGCAGAAATGCATCTGAGATGAAATCAACAATGCTATACCACACCTGTTTAATATCTTTAGCTACTTATTCTATATATTCGTACATGCTGCTATATTGAAGTTTTTCTTCTATAAAACATAAATTGCTCAACCTGTACCAAGGTTTCTCTGTTCCCAGGTACTATCTACTCCCAATATCAAAAAATATCAGTGAAGTGTCTGACTTTTTGGAATTTCTATACAATTTAGCATATTGACTACATGGTTACTTACTTCATTCCTTGATTATTCCACTCTGTGTTGGTTCAATTTGCAATATTAAAACACAACTCCATTAATTTTCTCCCCAGGTTCATGATGCAAACTTAATAGCGAATCAATACCTTTCCTATCTTGTCTATTTACTTTACTATTCAGGCTGACAATCAATCATCAGTTAAAAAGCAAAGTATATCATGAACTTTCAATCAACAACACAGATTGTTCACTCATCAATTATACAGTAAAACCTGTGAATAAATATGAACACTTTTGAAGCAACAAGAAAGTTTGAGCTGTTGGTAAGTGTTCACTTCAAAGAGGGTCAAATAACCAGTCAATTAAGTATATTAAAGGAAAGTATTCACTCAGGACAGGTGTTCACTAGAGAGAGGTATTCTCTAAGTTCTTACATGATAATGCAAGAGCTAAAATTTCAAGTAGCCCATCATTTTAATCTACAAAAGGGGGGGGGGGGTAAGAGCTTTAACAGGTGTTCATATATACCTGTTTTTACTTTAACCATACATTGCTAACTATCTACATCACATATTGGTCACATTTAAAGCTATTCAAAATTTTGAGTAATTGACCCTTTCAGGTGTTCAAAATCTGGGATGTAAACAATAAAGTATATGATGATATCTCCTTAAACTGTCTGTAATAGCTAGAGTTTAGTTATAAACTTGAAGGAATACAAAGGGTAGTAATAGTAGGGCATAAAACCACCCAGCTCTCTCCAAAGGTACTAATTAACCTTCAATCCTGGTATACAAATATACCTGTCAAATTGCATATATTTCCCTGTATACCTTTAACAATAAATTCCTTTTTACGTAGCATTAAAAATAGTTCCAGGATATAAAACGCTGAAATGTTTAATTAATCTATACATAAGAACCTCATAGACACTCTAGCTATTGATCACCATACAGACTGCTAACTTATAACTAATCATGTTGAATTACAAGTTATCGATGATGAATTATGAGCCTGCTAGCTAACATATTTGAAATGATACATAAATTCTGGAACTGCTGACAAAATGATATGGAAGGTCATTTAGTACAAGATGAGACATTTGATATTCTGTAATTATAAAACTTTGATCTGTCGTGAGTATTGGCAATTAAAAAATCAATATTTGACCCTATTCTAATATACAGTATAAAAGAATATATGCCACTTTAAGAGCTCAATTCGATCTATAAAAAAGCTTTTAGATTAAATTTTCTAATGTAGGCGCAATACTAGAGGTGTCACGGATACCCGATTTTGTTCCGATCCGCGGAATTATGCCTTCGGAACAGAACACGGAACACAAATTGAGAATTTCGGTTCGGTTCCGGAACAAGAACATTTTACCCTTTCACAACTTTTGGCCCTTAAATCGCCACAAAACAGCATTTTTCTTTCAATATTTTGCACCAATATTTTTCACTCCTTCTCATTGAAGAGTTTTGAAGAGCTTTTCGCTACCAAATAGACCTTGATGATCAACTTATTTTAATCTTATACACGCAGTCACTCTGTTCCGAACTGTTCCCCAATTGTTCCGTTCCGAAGCAAAATGTTCCGAACCGAACCGTTCCGATTTTTTTTTTCCATGACATCTCTACGCAATACTATAAATCTACTAAGTTGATATCCCAAATTTTGTATAATATATTATACATATTTTTTATAGGGGCTTTATATGTATTGTGGTATAAGTCAGATCCAATGTGATTTCCAAGGTCCCTAATGATGTGCATGTACTACACAGCTGCCATCTATAAAACTGACTGTAAATTAAAAGTGCATAAGAAACTCATTCGAACAGCACAACAGACCTTTCCAATAAAACTTGAACAATATTCGGTGAAGGAAAGAAACTATATTGACAATATTTTTTGTTATACGTGCAGAGATTCATTTATGTATGTACAGTAGATACAAATTAAGAGAATCCCTCCAGAAATTAAAAGATGGTCCAATAGTAACTAAACAATGCCACGAATAAATACAAGTTAGATCAATTTCTAGGTGTTTCATTAACAGCAAGCAACAGGTGATTTTCTTTGTTTATTTGCCTGTTATCATAAGGAATTTTAAAACTGTTTCAATAATTTTGCCTGGTGTTTTCATTTATTTTGCTTGTCAGAAATTAGGTGGATTTCCCAGTAAAACAAATCAAAAATATGGACTGCTTTTGTGGTGTTCGCATTGACACTGTACCACACAAAAGTCATAAATCAGTACAGTAAAACCTGTAAAGTACAACGCCTTTATAAATTAAACACATCCATAAGTGGAAGAGTTTTTGAAGTCCAGTTACCCCATGGGGAGTAAGTCATCCCTCCCCCTTATATTCTCTATATCAGAACTTGAATATAGAGAATATTAGAGGGGGGTGACTTACTCCCTGTACGTGAAGTACTCATTAACTTAATGCACATCTGTGAGTGGAACACCTCTCAAGTGAAACAATATGTCGATGTACCAAATACATTTCACTTGCACAGGTTTTACTGTATTCAGTAAAATGCACTATTTGATGCATTAGTCTTACCTGTTCAATGGCCACTTCCTGCTTGGCAAGTCTCTCCTGGCGTTCAGCTGCAAGTTTCTCAAGCTCCGAAATTTTCTCTGTAGCAGCTTCGCATTGATCTGTGAGGACGGAGACTTGTAGGACGAGATTCTCTTTTTCGCTTTCAATGCGTTGGAGTTTCTCATCTTGGTTATCAGTTGGGGTAGGAGTCGTACCAATAGTCTGAAAATATAAGAGTGGACACTTTTGTAAAAATAAATTCAGATTGGTCACTTATGTAAAAATAAATTCAGAAATTTAATTAATTTTCATATAACAGAATTTATTATAATACCAGCAATCTCCGTACATTAACCTGAGTTATATTTGGGTGTTAATTTGTATTAGAAATCTCATTTATATGAGTCTGTTATGTTCTGAATAATGTCTGGCTTAGACCATGTGTAAAATATCAATCTACTTGCATAAACCAAATCTCTAATAAACAATGGAGTATTCTGGTATTTATTTATTGGTATATACCAGTTTTTCACACATGGGCTTGGTATTTTTATACAGAAATAATCACAACTTATGCTTTGAAGTGTTTCTGGCTAAGAATGCACTTCATCAATTTAAGATATTATTTATGATGTCATTATAAACTTTAGTTTACCCTTACTTAATTCTACAGCCTTTCTTCAAGGCCTCTCCCACCCTAACAGCCCCTAGCCCCTAAGATGGATTTCTACATAGCCCCTTTGTAGTTTTTAAGATCTGCTACTGATGTTAAAACACATGAATCAGCTGAATAAATCGAGTCTTGCATTTGTCTCTGGATCTTCATTCAATATTGCCCCCACCCAGAATGCACGAACTTACTTAACTTCAAGGCTTCCCCTAACAGCCCCTAGCCCCTAACATGGGTTTCTACAGCCCCCCCCCCCCACACAGAATGGGGGGAAAATGTGTGAAGTAAATCGAGTCGAGGGGCATCATGCTAGACTTAATAAAATGTAAGTGGAATATACAGGAGACCTATCTTAGAAAACAGTTCTTTCGTGGTGTTGTCATATTTCTTTCCATATTTAGCATGCGCAAAGCTAATAGGAAAACACATTTATTAATTTAACGATACATATAAATCAAAAGAAGTAAATCCCAGATAGGCATTTTTATGAAATTTTTGTGCAGAACTACCTTAAGCTGAGTTATTGCAGCTAAGCACTGGACTGTAATAGTCACAATGAGTCACTGGTCCCATAAGAAATTGACTACTAACCTCATTAATGTCAAATTAAAAGTACTTCATTTTTTACGCTTACAGTCTTGAATATAATTTGCAATAAATGTTGTGTTCTGGAAAATGTTTTACCATGATTTGACTGACAGGATATTTATAAACCTCTTCTGGGTACTACTTAAATTGTGATAAGTCATTTATATAGTCAGATACAGACCTATGCTAACTAGAATGAGTAATACATGTAATTTTAGCTATTAAGTTGAAGTCCTGTTTCAAGCCCCTGTATACTCCAACCAAAATATACACATTCTATGTTATAGGAATACACATGGAAATGGCCATATGACTGAACCAGATGCATTGCTTACAAACACTCTGAAAAAGCATAAAACTTACTGATCGCTCATTTTTAGAGCAAAGTTTTAACAGCAAATGTATATAAGAAGATAGGTAAGATTTACCATTGGTGTTGTAATCAATGTATCATATGATGCTGAACCATATATCATCAAAGATACTTCCATCCTGTCCTTGTAAATGTTTCCAAATGCTTCTCCCATATCATCCACATGTATCACCTATTTCAATAGATTGAGTTCACTAATCGCTACGTTATCTTGTAATGGGCTCTATATTTCAGGGTACATTTATACCAGTATGTTTTTATAACATGAAACATGTATATCTGAACACCTCTCAATGTGAACACTTATTCTCGGTCCCAATCTCCCTAATAGCCTTACATATTAAGAAAATGTTGAAATGAACACCTGCTAATCCAGACTTTTGGCTTGTCCCAGTGGTGTTCCGATTAGACAGGTTTTACTGTATATACATCTATATATTATTCCTTGAATATAACAGGACTCTCAAAGCTTTATATTAGGCTTCTTCTGTTAGCTTGTATCATTTAAGTTTGTTCCAAAAATGAACTGATGTTGCAGTAATTCAGATATTCCAAACCCATCATCGTGAACCTTTCACTTTGAATGTTCCATCTCCAAGAACATTTTGTTGATAAAAGAGTTGAACTTCACTGTTTGTAGATCTTTTATTTTAGAATGTTGCTAACTTAAGTCACTTATGTAGGATACATGTCTGTATCATGTATCTTATCTACTTTAATTGAGCTATCCTAAGCCTATTTACCAGTCATACCTAGTAATACTAGTAATATAATCAAAATAATCAGTAAAAACAGATCACTGTAATCTGTTTATGACTTATGTATTTCTGGTTGTGCCGATTCCCTCAATTTGTATTTCTGTGTTAATGCTATCCATATTAACTTACACGGTTTCTGATTCCTCTATTTTCAACTCATTTCATGACGTGAATATCACAAAAATTAATTTTTATCCAATGGTACTTCTAAATGCCAGTTCATCAACATATCTCAATATAATGCACTGTCAGCAGTTTTATTTTACATTTAAATGAATGTTTCCTATGTTGATATCTCAGTCAGATATATCATAAATGTACATACACATCCTTGGGGCAAGGTTACCCATCCTGTCTGTATCAAAGCTGTGTAAAACAATGGAGAGACTAAACACAGCAATCCTTAATGGGAAATACTCCAAGATTTTATGAAGCTATTTCATATATTTATATCTTATACTTTTTAATTTTCAGTTTGTGGTTCTTTGTTGTAAGACCACCAACAACACATTTTGTAGTTTCTTCAGTTTGCACTTTGGTGTTTCTTTTGTCATTAAATAACAAAACTTCAATTACAATATTGTTCAGTATGAATTGACCAATATGTGAGTATCGAGTGTTGAATCAACTACCTTCTCAATAAAGTACTTAGTCCATCTCTGGTACTTAGTCCAAAATCTATTACTCCATATATCAAAGCTAAATTCTTCCCATATTTGTACAATTCTGGCTTAAATGAATTTGTGATGATAACTTTTCAAAGAGGAATGGTGTGGTATGCCAAAATTGTACATTTAACAACTTAACAATTAGTGAGATGCATCTACAGTCCCTTACATGTGTTAAACCTATGTGTTACCTTTGCCAATAAAACTTGCTGATTTATAAGCAAAAATGCCTCTAATTATCACGAGCTTTCGAGATACTGCCCTTAAGTATGAAATACTGAAACAATTATGATCTCTTATATAAGGTTATATCCATTATTTTCTTTGTATTATTTCACGAAAGATCAAGGTGGGTTGTATATATTCATTCATGTAATGATAAATTATGGAGGGATACTACAAGGCAGACTTCTGGCAAGGAACATGTTTAGATAAAGGGAATGTTTAAAGGCCCCATGTAAAGTTTAAACCACTTTGGCTTATATTGTAGTCTTACCCAATGTTTTCAAAGTGTGATATGTGAAACTTTTTTTTTAAATTTCAAAAAGTGGTTTTTGATAGACTTTTTGTTCCAAAATTTGTGAATTTATTTAAAACCAACTTTTAGAGGTCACTCATATCTTCTTATTAGCCACAATTCATACCAATGCATAGCATTCATCCTCCCATGTTTTTTGCCGAAAAAATTAAGAAAATCGGTTGATAAACAAGCGAGAAATGAACTTATCAGTGCATAAAAATGGTTCTGAGAAAAATGCATTTCAAAGTTTTAGTTCTCATAGAAACCAATGGTACAATGATATCTAAAACATGATTTATTCTTCCCTTTAACCTCGTTAGACAATCAACATTGGTTTTTTATGAAAATCTAGCATATTTAGAAAAGATTGACATCGAAAAAAAAAATTCAATTTTTTTCAAAAAGTTTTTGTTACCTTAGTGACATCACTAATGTTTCAAAATATTTTTGATAAGCTAAAACATTGAAGTGGCCCATTAAATATGACATTTTATTATTGAAATAGTGTGTCTTTTGTTCAATCTTTGCATTGGTGTTAAAAAGATAATCTTTTTTGAAATGCATTAAGAAATATTTGATGATTAAGAAATTTCAACTTTTTTTGAAAAATGGCGGGAAATTTGAATATTTGAGAAATGAAATGCTCACAACTTTTTTTTCAAAAAAAAAATTTTGTTCAAAAATCTCTAAAATCACTTTTTAAGTCCTGACAAATAGTAAATGAATGATAAAAAAATATTTTCAAACTTTAGACGGGGACTTTAAGATGTTCGCCAGGTGTACATTGTAGAAGAGATAGCTCAGCTCCAGTTAAGAATAGAAAATGACTCACAATGGTTGAGTAGGCAGGCCCGTAGCCAGGTTTTTCAAAGGGAGGGGGTTCACTTTTTAAAAAATTCTAGGGAGGGTTCACATTTGACCATTTTGGCCCAAATTCAGAATGGTGAAAAACTACTGATTTTTGAAAGAATTCTACCTCTGTAACCACAAGTTAACCTATTATTGGTCTGCAGATTTTCAGATTCTTATACAAAACTATTTGCTTTTATCATACCTTGATGAATCAAGCCATAACTTAAAAATGCTTTATAACAAAACAACTCTGGAATCCTGACATAACATCTGGAATCCTGACATAGTATCTGGAATCCTAACATAACATCTGGAAACCTAACTTATCATCTGGAATGTCAGTTAAACCTCATTAACATCATACTTAGCATGCAATGTACTTTTATTATGAATACCAATTATATTTAATAACTATAGTTGATTGTAAAATATTTTCATAATATTGACTTTCTTATTATCTTTCTGTCTTTTTTAAATTACAGTAAAAATCATAATTTCAAATTCAATTCCTAATTTCTTAGATATTTTTTATACTAAAAACCAAGGGACCACCCTGACCTTCACAGATGGTATTGTTTATTTTTACCTCAAAGAAGAGATAACCCTTGGTTAGATGAATGCTGGGATGGTCTTACCTCCCCTTTGGGGATAACAGCTGATGGGATATCATATCATTGCTATATTGCCATCAATCTTCACTTGAATATCTATCATCATTACCCCTTTAATAAAATATAATATAATATCCTTTGGGGATTTTAAAAGAGCCTATTTGTACATTTTAGGTAGAACATCGTCCAACTGAATTTTTTTACCTGATCAGAATCCTGTTTAACCGATGGATCTTCATGCCATCTATTGAACTCTCTATCACTAAAACAAATTCATTCACTGTACTGTTTTATGCTGTAATATTCATATAAAACTTTTTTTTAAAACAGAACATATTATTTTCACACATTCTATATGAGACAAACATGTAATGATAAGAAGTTTCCCTCTGGGAAAAGACTTAACAAATTTCCATGCCTTCCCTCATGGATCAGGTAATAAATGTAATTAGTTACATTCGGTGAGGGGATAAATACTATCACTCCCTTTTTTGACAGATATCAATATTTTGACCCCAAGAAAAACTTATATTTTAAATAATGGGTACACATCAGCATCAGCATTATCTACTGGCTTAAGTGAAGAGTAGCAACAGCTGGGTGAAATGAGGTGAGTAAGAGCAACTACAAAACAGGGAGGATATACCAGTGATTATATTCACCTATATCACTCTTTACCAGAACAAATGGTAAGACAAATTTATCCAATGTGTGAGAACATAATAAAAATAGCTCATCAATGGAACACATGGATGGGTGTAAAAGAACTTAGTGTAGTAGTTTGATTTTGCCTCAGATACTAGGCACTGACACTCGGGAATGAACGATTAAATGTGGGGGGGGGGGGTATTAGACCATCTGGGAACATGTATCTAACAAATAGACAGACAAACTTGCTGGAATATTATCAATGTTTAATGTGATATAGTCAGATATAAAATCGCCACCTCTCTCAACTGTATTATCTCTGTAGAATATAGAATTAATGTATGTATGCATCTTTATTTCTTTCGCAGAACTCAATAAAAATTGAGGCATGCCCTCTATTCATTCATTTACATTTGCCACAATTATCTAACTTGTATAATTTCCTGTGTCTGTGTACTGGACTGAAATATTTAATTCAATACTGAGAAAATAAATCTGTGACTCAATACCAGATATCCAAAAATGAGTAGCATAATTGTAGCATTTGATAAGGTAACATAACTTTAAGCTTGAAATGATTGATTATGTTTGAAAAGCTCCCAAGTGCCTGTTGGCACATATTTTAATAAACATTTATATTTAGGTAAAAACTGGATACAATGCAATGAAATATGTCCTTAACAACTTCCCCCAGAGAATCCATATGCATATTCTTAGAACGAGAAAATAATGAAAATTTAGAATATTTTGAGCAACATTGAAATTTTTAGAACTTTAAAAGATTCCTAAAAATGAAGAACCTTGTAACTTGCATCATTATTGAATTCCTCAGAAGGACCTTATTATAAAAGTGCACATATTTTAACTTATTTCTTAAATTCCTGGAATATACAATATACATCATATTTCATCAGACCTTTGGTATTCAAGTATTCCTCCAGAGGTCTTCATTAACATGTACCCAGTCTAGAAATGCTTTAAATTAACATTTAACTCCTAAATAACTTTAATATGGGCCACTTATGCCTTATTAACCTTGTTTATTGGGTCTGTATGCAAGACTGTATCAGAACCAGGCAAAAGAAATATAAAAATATAAAAAAACATGTACAAAAATACCCAGAAATGGAAGTCTCTCTGAAGGCTATCAGTAACACTTCTATCGTTAAACTCCTCTTTTTGAAATGTAAAATCAAACTTTTGCTAAGGGTACATGTAAATAATAAACCCCCAAGGATGGGTCATGTAGCTATCAGGTAGTTCTGATATATTCCAGGTATCCAGGTTAAAACATTACAGAGCTCTCGTGAGATACACACTCAGGACTGGTTCAACACAGTGATGAATGCAACTGTCACTAGCTCACCCATCTATCAGTAAACTTTCAACAACTGACCTGAACTGAAAAAATATTCAGTGTTCAGTTTTTGATAAATTGCAAGAAATGTTGTTTTTAACCTAAAAGGACGATTCTCGGTTTGGAGAACGAAGTTCATCAATCTAAATGAGCATTATCCCTGCTTCGGACAAATTTGATTTTTTTACATAATATAGATTTGAATGTCCTTTTTTGAATAGTCATAATTTAATTTGGGTAATATTTCTAGATTTTTCGCAAAAAAATATTAGCACAGTACACTTATGAACTTTTTTCCCCAAATCGAGACTTGTATTTTATTGAATCGGTCTAATTGAGCGTTATCCCTGCTTCAGACCAATTTGTTATTTTTACATCTTGTAGATTTCAATGTCCTCTTTTGAATATTCATAGTTTAATTTGGGTAATATTTCTATATTTTTCATGAAAAAATTATTAGCCCAGGAGACAGTTCTCCAAACCGAGAATCGTCCTTTCCTAATTGTAAGTGACTATCCTTCAAAATTGAACCAAATATGAAAACTATGAAATATTCACCCCCCCCAACATGTGGAAATTCCAACTAATTGGCTAAGCTTGATAACAGCCATGTTAGGAGGCTATAAAGTATCCAGATTAAAGTGATAATCTATTAAAAACAACCTCTTGCTAATAAAACTTCAGAAGTGGCCTGATTAGGTCTGGCAGCAATTAGGCCAGGAAGAGGAACACATTGTTCATCTCTATAGCAGCCTCAGACTCAAGGTTGCTAAACAGTTACCATGGTAGCCAATCTTGGTTTCCATAGCAACATATCCTGAGATCATAAACAAATCAGGTAAATCAAACTGGTGTGTTTACTTATCTAAGATTCTTACCTGGATTGATGCAATTCAAGGTAACACAATTAAACTCATCAACAAGCTGTGATTAATGAGCTCTCAGGGCAAAAATGTCTGCTCAGCCACTTCATTTCACTTCAAAATTTGAAAGAAGTGTCTGCTTTCCTGGCATTTCTGTACAATTGGGAGTACTGGTTTTATGCTTGTCTACTTTAATTTTGGCTGATTTCACTCTTTATATCTCAATTTTGAGTTTCAAATCATGATTGTTTTTACATCTTTCACAAGGGTAAACATGGTGAGAAACTGGTGAGAAAGAAGGCAATGGATGGGGCTTTTAGGGACTGCATGTAGTATGAACCTCCAGTCTGAAGTACCATGTCTCTACTCATTATCAAATGGTATAATTAGATATTCACTTGTAATACCAGGTAATAACAATCTATTCTTTTCAAAAGTATATTCCAGTACCCTCTCTAGAAGACACATTCTAAATACTTCTGAGAAATTAGAAAGCAGAGCAAATGTACATTTATTATGATACTGACCTCTTTAACCTTTTTCCTCCTGGGCAATGTCTGGTAGTACTTCATATAGTACTGGTAGTCCATTGATGATCCTGGCTTCTTGGCTAGCAGCAAGTCACTGTTGAAGGTCTTCGTGGGTGTCACCTTCTCATTAGGGCTGCTAATAGCTCCGTCACTGGCAGCGGGTAATAGGTTCACATTATCATATTTTCCCGTCCCATCCATAGTATTTTGAGCTACATTTCTATTGTGTCCATTTTGGTTACCACGGGAATCATTCAGTGATTTTGGTAGACTCGCATGGTTCATGTTGTTTGACTTCAAGTTTGACAAACTGTTGCTGTTATAACTACTATTGTTTTTTATTCGTTCCCCAGGTGATGTGCCTGTATATGGCGACAGTTTAGCTAGTTTGGCCCCAACATATTGGTTGCTATAAAGATCGCCATTGCAACGTCGTACTTCTACTACCTTACTATTACGTATATCCTCGGTAGACCTGGGACTTTTGGGTTTCCCGAATAAATCCTGTGCCTGTGATACAGTATATGCTTTCAAGTCAACATTTGAGGATCTGAAACTCTCCGTTGAACTTGTACTAATATCACTCTTCCGCGATGCCTCTGTATCACTCACTGACAAAAATGACTGATCATATTGTCTCACTCGTTCGACTGATTTAGACTTTTTCTTTGCCTGTTTTGAACTTTCTTTGTTTATTGATTTTTTGGTGTTTGTAATAGTGTTATTTTGCTCTGTGGCTGTTTCATTAACATGATTTTGATCCTTTTTGCTTTTCTTATCATTTTTTACTTTCTTGTCATCATTTTTAACTTTCTTCTCATCATTTTTCTGTTTCTTTTCTTCACTTTTTTGATTCTTTTCACCACTTTTCTGTTTTTTATCCTCACCTTTAAGTTTCTTGTCTTTATCCTTTTTGTCAATCTTTTCCTTTTTACTCTTACTCTTTTTATCAACTTTTCCGTCAGCCGAATCACGATCTTTGTTCGGAGATCCAAGTGTCAAATCATCGGGCTCTCTCCGCTGCCAAACCCAATCTGTTTCCATAGTGATATTTTAATCCAATCACAGTTAATCCCAAATATATTTTGTTTTTTCAGATAACACTTTTGTATGTATCAGATATATCTCAAGATATCCGTTCTGCTATCTTACTCAGTTCATCAAAACAATAACACCAATTCTGCCAACTGGAATAACCTAGGAGTAAAGTTGTAGTCGACCCTAATTAAAACATCTTGGTGGTCATGCCTTTTTTAAGCTATTTCTTTCTAAAATTTGAATGAAGCACTACATTTTTTTGCATTTCCGGACAATTTAGAGTCTTAACTACATACCTGGTGACTTTATTCCTTGCTAATTTCACTATTTTTAACCATATTTTGTATTTTAAAACATGACCACCGAGATATTTTAATCTCTCATTTGAACCGACATCTGCCTACCTTTCCTTGGTTAGCTATCTATCAGCTATCTCCCTTACAACATATCCGTTTATTTACTAAAACAAAAACGTGAAGATTCCAAAACATACATCCTTTGCTACTACTACTACAGAGCCTACAAACAGTTTCACTAATGAGTCTAATCTGAGGAGAATGTGAGAGTGCACAGCCTTGAAGCCACAGGATCAATTCCGTCCTACCATGAATGTATGGTTCATATATAGATAGGTCCACGCAGAACTAATTGCTCCTATTTTAATCAACCAAATGGTCCAGTCTAAAACAGATGGAAATAATCCACAGATTTCAAATCCTCATTTAGTTCGAACTAACACTGGATTTTATCCTATAGTCCGAGGATGGAATTTCACTGAGAAATAAATATATAAATTAATACACGAGCCTCCCTAACACCAGACCCTGCTGTCCTTTCCTATTGTAGCTTACTCTAAGAATGCAACATTTGTTTCCTCAGATTTCAGTGGCAACATTAAACTGGAAATTACTTCTCACATGTTTAGATGACTACTTGTAAGGTAGTTAATATACAGCCTCCCCTATAGACCTCTCTATTGGTCAGGGTCTCAAATGCAAAATGATTCTCTCCATTTCTCTTCATTTCCCTTCATTTCTCTCTAAAAGTTGAATGAAGTGTCTGATTTTCTTGCATTCACATATAATTTAGAGTATTGACTACACACCCAATGACTTTATTCCTTGTTAATTTCATTCATTGAAGTCTATGTTACATTTGAAAAACATCACTACCATATAACTGGACTCATTGGTTTTAGGATGGAGAGCTCTATGGAATTTAATGGGTCATTTGGTGAACTAAACACTTCTCTTGCTGCATTGGATCCATAAACAAACGAACACTGTGTGGTTTCACTCAATTTAAACATGCCTAAAATAATGTTACCCTCTTCAAAAAGTGTTTCTACATAACTGAGATTCAATAAACTTCATCGAAAATTGCCTCCTTGGCTTCCCTTTCCATTAATTAGATTTTGCGTTTTTACAAGAAAGCATCGCCTGCACTTAACTCTGATACTAAAATCATTGACTGTCAAATGTAAGAATAATATTTTAGCCACATCCTTCATATAAGTTCCTTAATCAATAATACAGATGATTATATAATAATGCAACATATGACATTCATCAAAAACTAATAAAGATGTACTTATTTCACATAATCAGGCTTAGCTCACAGAACATGATGATATTTTCCAGATTTAAAAATATCAATCATAATTATCCCTGTAGCATTTTATATATATTCTGACCAACTGCCAAATGCATTCTCCTTGCAGAGCTATGAATCTTTGGCTGTGTCATACTGGTTATATTCACCGAAGACACATCAACAGAGAAATGGAGACAATGTCAGGGAGAATGTACCACTCATGCATGTTCCCGCGATCATACTCTCCTTGCAGATTTATTTTATATACACAGAAATTAGAGGGAAAATACAGAGAGAATGTTACATATCTCATGCAAGTCCCTCAATCTGTATACCCCTTGCAGATATTGCCTGAACAGTCTGGTTGACATCATAGATGTAAAACTCATGTAAATATGTCATAAAGATGGCTAAGCCTTCCATTAGTACAATTATAAGTCCACTTAATAGTCTCATTGACCAAACATCGCCTAACGTCATGAATATTAAGAATCACGATCATGTAGCAAGGGATGATGTGCCAAATGATGACCATGTTCCTGATGGTATCTCAGTCTGATTCCACTCATTATTAAACATCAATTCCCAGTATGCATTTCAATTCGATTAATTATCAAAAAGTTAAAAGTCAAATATCTTGATATTAGAGAAGGAATGCATGTGATAGAATCTAAAAATGCCACAAATAAAAAATTGCTATGTCCCAAAGGTTACAAACATGGTAGTTGAACATAGGTTGAACATAATGGCATCGTTTGATGTGGTAAACAACTGGCCTGAGTTGACTCTATCCTTCAAAAGTGAACAAAAATAACAAGAACTCTTGTATCTATCTAACCTTGTATCTTCTTCAAAACGTTACAATAGTACCATTCTTAACAGTGTCTCTCTTATTTCAAAGCTTGTGAGTGATTTCATTTAGTTCTCTTCCAGAGAGGATCAAGGCTGTGTAACCCTCAATGACCATTTTTGTAATATCACAACAACTTTCAAACCTCAGTGCTTTTCAATATTCCTTCTGGAGATTATAAATTCACAGCATCTATTATCCATTCTGAGATGACTTCAAAACCTTTCAGTGATTTTTTCCTATTTTTCAATATCTAACAATTTTCTCCATTTGGTTTTGAATTTCCGCTGTTGCTATATAATCACAGATGATTGCTATACAAAGTCCAATAATGAAAATGAATAAAAAGCATATTTAGTTGATTAGATTCCTGATGATAATTATAGAACAATGTAATTCAATAACATAACTCTACAATCAATCCATTGTTATCCCTGCTCACACAAGTCAAGACAATGCATTACCAATGGAGGTTAACTCCCATGAACCCACAATAAAGGACATAGCATTGAATCACCAATCAATTTATTCTATTTACAAGAGAGGTTAGCTCCCATGATCCAACAAAAATGATATATCCTAGGTGTCACTCATCAAATTAATCCATTTATAAAGGAGGAAACTTCCCACAATCCAACAGCAAAATACATTGCCTGGAGTGATCAATCAAACTAATCCTCCTCTGAACAACACTGCCACATCATACCACAATGATGAAACATCAAAGAATGTACCCTACGGTCACCAATCAAGTTCCAAGAACTGCATGAAAGACAACAAAGAATAGGTTCAAAGCCAAAACAAGAAGAAGCCCCAAGTATACATGGCCTTACTGACATCTCCCAGGGTGCCGTAGGTCTTAGGGGTTCTAATTCAATTTATATAATTATAAAGTTAATGTGAACAATAAAAGTACAATGCGAATAATGAACCAAAATGTCTAACAGTAGAACACAAACTTAACATTAAATGTTTCAAAAAATAACATTACTGAGCAAACCAAATGCTTTTGTGTGATCTTAAAAACAGACCAATTTTTGACATATGGACATGTTTGTAATATGAAAAGGACCAAAATATAGATATAGATACAGTCTTATGCACAGAGCGATATCATCAATTCATCTATATACATATATAAACAGCTGAATCTATGTTTTTTGAGGCTATGCCTAGGACTGTACAGATATATGCACTGATAAGTCAGATAAGTTCAAGATTTATTTCTGACCCACATTGGTTAATTGAGGAATATTAGAGACAAGTAAATGGTTGTTCTGTTAATTACAGAGTTATTCAATCAGTGAGATTGCACTCTGATTGCATTAGCATCTAGTTCCTTATCTTTATCAAAGTAAGCCTTACAAATTAGTTCAAATACACTGTGAGGGGCTTTTTTAGAATGTGAAATAAAGTGAAAAAGAGTGAATTTAACAAGGAATTAAGTGATGAAGCATGAAGTATACACTCTCAATTATATAGAAATGAAAGAAAATTAGATACTTTTTTCAAATTTTAGAGAGAAATGGAGTGGAATAAACATGATGAGAAAATGGAAATTTGAAACATGGTAATTTATGTAAATAGTAGCATCTCCAATATCTAATTAACAGGTAAGGGAGAACTCACTTAGCACTTAACATGTATATTCCAATACTGAATAAGATCAAATCAACAACACTGAATTAAACATCATGAAAAACAGATTTACATATGATTTATAGGGATTTATATTATTTAGTGTTTTCTAATTTTGCCCTTTGTGTTAAATGATTTCTATCATACCATGGACATCAGAGATGGGGAAGTCATGTACATGAAGATGTAATTGTAAGGTAATAGATGTATAAGTCTGAGTTACATGCCAACATAGGAGCTCATAAAAGTAACTCGGGTGAAATGAGTCCAGGTACGCTACATCATATCAAACATTGTAGAACACAGATTGTAATATCTTATCATTAGTAAAGCAATCACGTGAAAGTTGATTAAATTAATGATCCGATAATAACGATTATAATGAATTCTTTTATAAATCCTGTTGTTAACTTTTTCCATCATCCCCATATCCTCAAAAAGAAAAACATTTAGGCACAAAGCACTTACAAACCAATTTGTAAAACTTCAAAAATTATTTCAACTCATATTTCAGAAAGATGAATGATTTTCTGGTTTCTATAGTGATTTTTCAGGCAAATGAATTATTTTCTTGTTTCCATGGTGACTAACAAAGAATTATATCTCAGTAAAGATAAAGCTCAATGTTTCAGCATCAATTCTACCAGAAAAGATAAATGACCCCAGGTGTGTTCAAATCTTCTGTAATTAAAGATGGAGTCATACTCAGTCTTCTCAAATTCTCTCTAAAATTTGAATAAAGTGTCAGCTATCCTTACAATTCTACATAATCTAGAGTGTTAACTTTAAGCCTGTTTACATTAGTCCTTGTTAATTTCACTCAATTCTAATTTATTTTGCAGTTTTGTAACATTACCCAAAAATGTTATTAAAGCTTATTTATTAAAAACATCCCCTAGGGAGCATGAACTAGCCTGGATCGCATTCTAACCCTACTATCACACCAAACTAGTTCTCACTACGTTCTCGAAAACGGGCTTAAACTTTGCACGAACAGATTTGACGTACTAAGAACCCACAAGAACCGTTTGGGATCTGTTTACAAATTTCATGAAACTACTAGAACGAGTAGGTCCTCCAGCACTTAGAGCATGCTCAAAATTTTCTGGTGATCGTCAAAACGTTGCCGAATCGGTTTTAAACTGTGTGCGAACTGAATGAACGTAGCTACAACGTTCTACGGTCTGTTTACGAACTTCATGGACTTTCCCGGACGGGGTATGTAATTTAGAATTTTGAATCGATTCAAAATTCGATGGCGACCGTACCGTTCTGTAATCAGGTCATGATGACCTTCTATACTTAGGGACGGTTTATACTACGTTGCACACCGACGTGGTGCGACCTGAACGAACTGCGAATGAGATGGACGTATTGAAGACTGTTTATGAACGAAGTAGCTAATTATTTTAGACATATATCCCGACCGCAGCCAGATTGAGCTCGTTTTACGACATTTTCGTAAGACTTGCAAGAACAGGTAAGAACTAGTTTGGTGTGATAGGGGGGTAAAGTAGACTCAATAGCCATTGAGACTTACCAGGTATATTGTTAGCTTACCATCACATGCAATTCAATAACCAGAAAAAATACCAAAATGCACTAATAAAATATTTTGCAAGAGAATCTCAACTCTAGAGTGCATCTCATCTTCTTTATTTATTATTTGAACTTGCTCATCTTCCTTTGTTATCTTATCTCCAGTGCTGCAGGGTGTCCCTTGATATATGTTTACTTCTACAAGATTAAACCTTCTTTAAAATGTATCCTTCAGCATAAGAAATAGTCCAGACCTTTGCTTTATTCACTCAGAACTATTTCTTGGAATCTTTGCTGCTCTAAAATTCAATATTAAAAGCTTCAAAATATACTCATGGTCTAGTTTTTTTTCTCGAAAATGAATGGTTTTTTATTTCTGTTCAGCTTACTCAGTTTAGTCCCCCCTTTCTTTAGATCATTTTTTCTCAGACACTGTTTTATAATAATCCTTTTCCATTTCAAATCCTCTATTTGGTTATTCAAATAATAATACATCCATTACCAAATGTTCAAAATAAGTTATTACCTCGTTGCATTTGTAGTTACTAGTTAATAGTTATATGTGCAATTAGTGACCCATATGTCAAAGTTTATGACACTATTAATAGTACAGGGCTAATAAAAAAATGTTCTTTTTTAATTTTCTCTTTTATATGTTCTTATACCTGGCTCATAAAAACACCTCTGGAAATATTTGAATCCTTTTAAATAATCCGCCAAATCCTAGAGCACATTATTTTATTCTCGTAGCATAATGATTCTCAATACTGACTGGTTCAAATTATATCAGTGCCATAATCTAGTACCATCTTACAGCTTACCCTTATTCAAAGTTCACTCTAGTTTATGCTTGTTCCATGTTGTGTCTTTTTAGTATGAACATGGGCTTTCAACTAGAATAATAATTGAAAGCCCATGGTGTGAATGGAGTTTCTAATTTTCTTAAATTTCTATATCATTGAGAGCATGTACTTATGACAGTCTATCTAACTCGTTTCTAAGTCCATGTCTTCTACTCTATTTTGCATCATTTCATTCATGGGTAGTATTCAATTAGCTTATACATGTAGCTAATAAGCCATGTTCTCAGTGAATCACTGTTTTATCTTATCTTTTAGCTCAGATTGGTATATAGTATCCTTAATTCATAATTCTTTACTGGAAAATATTCTAATATAATATCTGTCAGTTTAAATGGTGTATTTGGTAATAATTTAATGTTATTATTAATCGATAAAATAGCAATTAAAATGGGCTAATCATCATTAAAATATCAATTTTGAAATGAATGGACATACATTACATTACTGAACACATTGGTCATTCCACAAATATAATGTAGCGTCTACCTAAAGCCTCTTGTCAGTCTTGTGCTCTTTCCTAGGTTTGGAATCAAAACTATTGTCCTTTTCCTGATTTTGTAGAGTCCCCTAGATATTGTGGGTTTCACAACTGTACTGTCTCCATATAATACTGATCCCCTATTGAATACATTGAATTGCAATATGTGAAATGAAAAATATTCTTTTTAACACTCAAAAGAATGAATTCCAAATTGAGCTTTAATAAAATTGGAACACTCGGGTCATTAAAATGCAGCATGATTCATCAAAAACATATTTCAGATGAGGATGTGTAATTACTAAGTGATAAGTATGGGTTGGCTTCGTTATGATGTCTGCATCATTTGTCATATTTTCATGAAGCCTGGAAGCTGTAATTGACTTGCCCTTTCCAATGTAAATAGCTTGGTTTGTTTCTTTAAAAGAGTGTTTCATCTACATTTTGTGCACTTATACTAGAGGATTCACGGGTCAGATATTCTTCGGGTTGGGTTGAGCCCTCTGATCCGAGATTCGGGTCGACTTCGGGTCGGTTTGACATCTTTAAAATATACTATATGCTCTGAAACTTAGTTTTTTTCCCTACAGGGCTCTGTGCTAAATTATTCTCTGCTTGTAGTCTTGCATTGAGCCATAGTATCCCCCACCCTATTCTTTCTTAAGACCAGGCCTGACAAAGGGGCATGGTGTTTCTATCGCACACAAACAGATCCCCCTCTGTTTCTATGTAGGTAACTCACTACCCTGTCGGGAATATACACATTACGTGTCACCCGCTCATTGTCTGTATTTTAATACATAGCTTACTGAATAAATAAATAATAATAATAATAATAATCTGCTACCCCCCCCCCTCCAGATCACAATGCATGAGAATGTTAATTGTCACAATTAAAAAGTAAATGTACAAGTAACATGTTCAGTTGTAAAAAGTGCTAAATTTATTTTTAGCCATTCTTTGAACTAGATAAAAATTCACATTTTCATTAGCTCATTTGAAAATAATAAATTGCACCAGCCTGATGCCAGATCCCACCCCTGAGTATTCAGTATCTTGGTTTACAAGTAAGTAAAATCATTTTATGTTTTCCCCCTCATAAAGCATTGATAGCAGAATCAGTGCTGATTGACTCATTGAATAGAACACTGCCTTATCTCAGTTATTTCCTTTCCTAACAAACATTCAAACCCCAAACCAGAATGCAATATGTTTCTGGCTTCCTTTAGATATGTGAAAGTCAAGAACAACTCTAAGACTGACAAGAGTCTGCCAGAAGTCATTGTAAGAGAACTCTGTGATCTTGTTTTAGATAGGACAATATAAATAGTTTCTAAGAAGATGTACCTCATAGTTAGAGTATCTTCTTAGAATATGCACCTCTTTGTTCAAATATGCACCTCTTTGTTAAAATATGTATCTCTTTGTTAGAAGATAAACCTCCTTGTTAGAAGAAGTAACTCCTTGTTAAAATATGCACATCTTTGTTAGAAGACGCACCTCTTTGTTCGATGTACCTCTTTGTTAAAGTATGCACCTCTTTGTTTGAAGATGCACCTCTTTGTTCAATGTACCTCTTTGTTAAAATATGCACCTCTTTGTTTGAAGATGCACCTCTTTGTTTGAAGATGTACCTCTTTGTTAAAATATGCACCTCTTTGTTAGAAGATGCACCTCTTTGTTCGATGTACATCTTTGTTAAAATATGCACCTCTTTGTTAGGAGATATCATTCAAACTGTTACATTATGATGAGGTACTTAGTACCCTTTTCATGATCTTCATTAAAAAGGTTTTGAAAATTACTAAGTACCAGCCTCTAGAGTAATGGGCCTCGTGATAGGAGCTCTCTTTGTGAAGCTACTTCGAATTTAAAAGAAATACAACTAACATGACATCTATTTATGAAGAATGAAATGAAAAGCAGTTTGTGCTCTACATTCAGTTCATTTAAATATCTGTATTTTTTGTATATGGTAGTATCAAGCCCACAACGGAAGACTGCATGACTGCAAGTAAGTAAGACTAAGACTAATGCAAATAACACTGCGGTTATAGAGTAAAAATTGAGGGATATATGAAAACTTCCAATGAAAACTTCTAGTTGCCAAACTTATCGATGGGAGTGTACGTGGCCTTGATGATGGTGATGAATCTGAAGTTATATATTATAGTTGAGGTCATCCAATTGTAGCTGTATATTTCAAAGAACTACATTATGTTAGTCTGTAGATGGCTCCATTATCACTCTCTTGAGATAACCTCAGTGGCTCTCTGTATCTTTTACCTCAGAGAAAGTTATACAGGCTAACATTATATCTTTGAAGCATCAGAGGATCTTAACAAGATTCAAGTGTTTATGTTTTCCCAGTAACTTTTGCATTTGATTGACTTGGCTTCTTATGAGAGAGCTTCATCAGTTTGCTTTTAGACTTTTTTCAGCGCTAAGGGTTTTTCAAAGTTACTTACAAGATTTCAATCAAAATAGTTTTGCTTCAAATCTCTGCCCCTCCGAAACCCTATCTGTTAAATGTAAGGAAGGTGTGGGACTTTGTGGGTAGGTGTGGGTAGGTATGTAGTGGGGAGTCAAAATGACTTGTGAAGCTAGAATAAAATCAAAACAGTCTGAAAATTGCAACACTACACGCATTTAATGTCTTTCATATCTAGTCCCTCCTTTGGTAGTTCCCTCAAAAATGAGGCTGAAAAACTGTCAATACTAGGCATTATTTTTTAATATTGGGCCTATTTTCAAGAAAGTTGGTCCAAATTTTCAAATTGGAGCCCAAAATCTTTTTTCGGCCCCTCCCCCATAGGAGCTCTCTTAGTGAAGCTACTTCGAATTTAAAAGAAATACCACTAACATGACATCTATTGATGTAGAATGAGATGAAAAGCAGCTTGTGCTCTACATTCAGATCATCTTAATATCTTTTTTCGTATATGGTAGTATCAAGTCCATAACTGATAGTGAGGCATGTTGTGAAGTAAAAATTGAAGGATATATGAAAACTTGCAGTTGTCAAACTTATTGATGGGAGTGTATTTGATGATGATGGTGATGAATCTGATGTTATATATTATAGTTGAGGTCATCCAATGGTAGCTGTATATTTCAAAGAACTACATTATGTTAGTCTGTAGATGGCTCCATTATCACTCTCTTGAGATAACCCCAGTGGCTCTCTGTATCTTTTACCTCAGAGAAAGTTTTACAGGCTAACATTATATCTTTGAAGCATCAGAGGATCTTAACAAGATTCAAGTGTTTATGTTTTCCCAGTAACTTTTGCATTCAATTGACTTGGCTTCTTATAAGAGAGCTTCATCAGTTTGTTATTAGATTATTTTTCAGCGCTAAGTGTTTTTTCAAAGTTACTTACAAAATTTCAATCAAAATAGTTTTGCTTCAAATCTCTGCCCCTCCTGAACCCTATCTGTTAAATGTAAGGAAGGTGTGGGACTTTGTGGGTAGGTGTGGGTAGGTATGTAGTGGGGAGTCAAAATGACTTGTGAAGCTAGAATAAAATCAAAACAGTCTGAAAATTGCAACACTACACGCATTTAATGTCTTTCATATCTAGTCCCTCCTTTGGTAGTTCCCTCAAAAGTTAGGCTGAAAAACTGGCAATACTGGGCATTACTTTTTAATATTGGGGCTATTTATAAGAAATTTGGCCAAAATTTTCAAATTGGGGCCCAAAATATTTTTTCACCCCCCCCCCCCCCCCCCCTCTTGATTTTTAGGTCTACCCCTGGGTCCCTATAAAGGCCACAAAAGATCCATTTAAGAGCATTAGGATTTAAGTGCACAAAATAGTCAGAGGGCAGTGCAGTGAACTGATATGGATTCAGGTTAACCTATTCCACTGACTTCTTGGATTTCTATTTTATATCTTGATCACTTGAGTGTTAAAGTAGAATCTGTTCTGTAAGAAATCAGAAGGATACAAAAACACTTCCAAACCTCTTATACAATTCCTTATTTTAGAAACAACAATAAACACTGCACTTGTACAATGTTAATATATACTTTAACCTTGAGTCTACCCTATATCAGATTTCTCTATAGAACTACTTGAATAAATACATGCAGAATATTTCAAATTCTTCATCAAACAAAACAACATGGCAAATATCTCATTTTTAATAAATTGCCAACAGCATTCCACTTTTATTTGGGATATTATTGGGCATAATTTAAATCTATGAAAATGAACACCCTTTGATTTTAACTTTCAATTGTAAACACTTTTTCAATTCTGTTTTTTGATGTTCTGCATCTTGAAAAAACCTGAAATGTGAAACCTGTCCATATGAACACTCTTAGTTTATGTTCAAATAGTTTTCACTTTCGACAGGTTTTACTGTAATAATTAATTACAGATTTTGTTTCAGATGATGCAGCCTCTCAAAATAACTAATGTCTTGAACCAAGCCCTGGATCTGTCCTATAACAATATGTTACCACTTGTGGTGGTGGTGACATAACAAGGCGTACAGCAAATAATATAGAATGCAGGGTTCTCACAGGCTTTTAGACTCCGGAGATTCTCCCGAGTCTAATGTCTTAAAACCCTCTTGCTCCAGAGTTTAATAGCTTTTCCAGAGTCTAAAGTGTTTTTTCCGGAGTCTAATTTTACATTTTTGTCACATTATTTGCGGTAAAACTCTTGAGAAAATACATAAAACTACATACAAACAAGGAATAGGAAGTCAGAAACCCTTTAGAAATAAATATTGGGATTAAAATAGCAAGATAATCCTAAGAAGTATGTTGAAAAGTATACTAATAGGATATCTCTGATCTCACATGAGGGAGAAGTAATCGCGATACTGCGAAAAAAGTAGTCACAATACCGCTAAAAATCTGGGGTCTAAAGGTTTCCTGGTTAGAACCCTGGAATGCGAAAATCAAAATGGGCCACTTTTAAAATTTACCTAGCATGTCTGAACACTTAACCGGTATTGGATATTCATTCTAAGAAACATCACTGAAAATATCAAATCATCTGGAAATGCCCCGATAAAAAGACAAGAAAACTGAGATTCTGCAACTCACTTATCCACACTTTTACATAATGTTAAAATCTTACCTTATTCCCATTGGTCGCCATGTTGATCCAATCACGCATGAATGTCTGCGTGTCTGTTGGTAAGTGTGTAAATGTCCATGACGGATCGTGAACATTCTCAACGACGGCTCTAACTTCCTCAATTAGTGTCGCAACATTAGCTGCCTGAGTCTTGCTATTGGACGGTTTAGAGTAGGATGACCCTGAGGACGAAAGAGTATCAGAGTAGCCATTTTGTAAATCTGATGGTTTAGAGCCTGAAAATAAAAAATAAAATTATGTAAAATATTGTATGATTCTGAAAGACATTTTCTCAAGGGGGGAGGGCTGATCACCGAGCCCCTCATGACTCAAATAATTGATGACCTGTGGTTATCAATATGATATGCATGTGATGAGATTGCACATATATACAGTACATGTATACTTTAAATAATTATATGCATGTGATGAGATTGCACATATTTACAGTACATGTATACAATAAATAATGGACTTCAGAATATGCTATTTTCAAAGTATTTCTATAATTTGTTCACAGACAGTGCATAATTTTTTTTAACTCAAATATTCCAAAATTCATGAACTGATCTGCTGGTTGCTTTATTACGGCTGCATACAATCAACTATACAAATAAATAAACAAACAAACAAACAAATCATGAACATATCCCAAGCATGATTGATGCAGTCTGCGTCACTGCAGATCAAATCATCTCTTGTGTCTGGAAAAATATTTCAGCTAGTAATTACTAATTACTATAATTCAAAACAAAACTATTGTTAAAATTACCAAATGGCATCAGAGAGACCTGGTACATCACCACAGAATTGTCTGTTTGGTTTTATGCAGTATTCATAAAGGATGTCCAGCCTTCTCCTGAAAGAGTTTGTTAGCTATATAAATGGGTCCTGAAGGAGAACTTCATAGGGGTGTAGAATGAGTAAACTGGCTGACAATCCTCTATAAGTAAGCTTGATGGCATTCTACCAATGTCATTAGTAACCAAATCCATGGGTCTTCCCACTCATATGTGACTAATAAGATATCGGATCTTTGGAACAATATCCAGTACTATACAACATGTATCAACAAGGCAATAACAT
The DNA here is from genome assembly GCA_903813345.2 of Owenia fusiformis. Classification (NCBI taxonomy): domain Eukaryota; kingdom Metazoa; phylum Annelida; class Polychaeta; order Sabellida; family Oweniidae; genus Owenia; species Owenia fusiformis. The sequence continues at coordinate 29,395,271 of CAIIXF020000006.1, read as the reverse complement.
GCAAAATGCCATTTATTACAGATGCCGACCACTGAATGCCGAATGCCAACTGCCGACCAACATCTACAAAAAAAGAAAGTTGGAGACTATAACAATATGTCACCACTTAAACTGACAAAAATGATAATGAACCATAATTCAATAGACTAGATGCGAATAGAAATAAACGTGATTTACGTCATTAAATTTTCAAAATAGAGACAAAGTGATGTCATATTTGAAATCTACATGTAAAAGTACATCTAAAAATATGGTTTCGAAAATTGTTTATCAACTTTGAAAACTAATTTTTTTTGAAAATGTGACTTCTTGTTCGGGTTGATTCCTCATAGACCCCAGGTTACAAAATCACAAAAACTGAAATATCTTTTCTTGTATTGGACAGATAACATTTTCTTTTACTGGACATATTTTAATTTGTACAACTATTAGATACATAAGGGTTATATAAAAATTGAACCACTAAAACAGATGTAATTTAAGTTAAAGGGAACTTTCTACTATACCCGCCATGTTATCTGACCCGAACGAGCCACCTGGTGGCGAAACTGGTAACTACCTACTCGCATCTGCGTTATTCTGACAAGAACTTTATATCAATATGCTGCATCCTATCAAACTAATAAGCCAATCTCAACATCATACAGAACATAAACTACATCTACCCGAGGGAGAGGCTCCCTGTCTACTGCACTCTTATTTTTAACCAGTCGACAATATAATCTTGTGGGCTGGTAAAAATCAGCCTCCCCCCCGGATCTACTTATCTGACACTCAATCTGAATCCTCTACAATCCTCAGTAAGAAGAGGACCAAGCACATCCTATATCTTCCTCTTCTGATATAGAAAATACAAATATTTATAAACACTAACCTGTAGCTCCCATCATGTATAAATTCCTTCACTTGAAATACACTTGTTCCTTGGTGAGCCAGTTCTACTGAGCTAACTTGTGATTCATTACCACCTAACAATTCTCATATATCAAACTTGTGTATTTTAACTACAACTAAAGCCTTAAGACAGAAGTCCAAAAATAAGTATTGTTGATTGTTGATTAAAACAACTCTCCAATGTTCCTTGATTTCGGTTTACTTTGAGCTTGATACCATCTACTTTTGTTGCACTATATGTAAATGATTTTGGGAGATGCTGACCTGCAAAATTAAAATGGAAATGACAGTTTCCTCACTACATGAACCTTAGATGTGACAGAATATACTCTTTCACAGAATTCCATCCAGGTACTACTTAAAATTCCAATTTTTATAAATAATTAGAGAAAACCCGAAACTTCATTTATCGGGAATTAATAATTGAATTCCGATTGTATGTTTCCGTATTGTTTAATTTTCATATCATGTAAAATTCCTAACATAAATTACATTTCATTGTGAGAGAGGATAATGTATTATGTTACAATTTGAGCATAAATCGCATGACGGTGACAGTTTAAAATAGAAAACAAAGTGGAAAAGAGTATAATTTCCATAAAATAAAGTAAATAGATATGTAGTCAATACTCCCAATTGTATGGAAATGCAAGAAAATCTGGTAGTTCATTCAAAGTTTGGAGAGAAATTGAGTGAAATAAGCAGAGGCAGACAGACATTTTGAGCCAAGGATGTGTTATGTTACAATCTAACCAGATGTGTGGTTAAAGGTACTCAAAATCTGGATGACTAAAAGCCTGTGTCATTTTATCTTCACTGTTCTAAAAATAAATACATTTTATGTAATGCACTTCAATTTATGAACTTTTCATTTCATTTCTCATAGAATTATTTTCATACTCCAGAGAAATGGGAAATTATAGATAGAGTGGAGAGAGCACATTAAAATGCCAACTCTTATATTATTTATTTCTCATCTCATTTTCAGGGAACATCTCAAAAATACCAAACAGAAATATTTTACATCTGCATACATCGTCCAGCATTTGAACTTTACCAAAATGGTCATTATTTTACAATCAATCCCTTTGGGTTGAAGTGATTTGTAAAACAGTTTTCAGAACTTCAGATCTTTTTACATTTTCAGAAATCTTTTTACTAAAAATGAAACAAATACACTGTAGACATTATAGATGTACTATAAGTCCCATCAAACACATCAAACTTTAGATCTTTGGAGCAAATCCCTAAAATATGAAACCTAGATGGCTGGTTAAAAACCAGAGAGGATGCTTAAGTTACTTACCTAATTTCTAAATGTCAGACTACTCATGCTCAAACCATGACATTCCTTCTAAGATAAAAAGCACAATCACAAATCCATTGAATTTCTATGCAATATAAAGTGCTATCTTTACTCTAGTAACATCAATCCCTTGCGAATTTCACTCTTTTTCAACCAATTTTGGATTTCAAAATATGCCCATATGAGATTTTCTTTGTAGAAATCTCCATGAACTTGTCAAATATAATTAGAAACACACTGCCCTCCCAGTCAATATGTCCCTCAGATCAGCAAGAAGGTTTATTAATTTACTTAGCTTTTTATAAACACAGCATGTTAATAAAATGCACGTTTTTATAATTAAAGATCTCATGCTGTTTTTAATTATCATACACATTATTTTGTAATATGCTCTTTTTGTAAGAAGTTATTGACTTCAAGCTCTATATTTATATTCAAAGTATGAATTGAGTCTGTGAACACCTATTTAAAATAAACACTACTCAAATGCAGTTGCCTCTCAAATGTGAACACTTCTCTAGAGTGATCATTTCTCCATTATGAACATTTCTCTGATGTGAAATTCTCTCTTTAATATGAACATCTCTCAGATCTCTTAAATATGAACACTACTCGGGTATGAAGACTTTAGACTTTTCTAAAGTGAACACTTTAGAGTTTTATTCCAAATGATAGAAGGGAACAGTATAATATATTCAAAAGATTTCCAAACTCATCATAGCGTGTTTATAAATTCCTGATGTTTACCTTATAATGTTTATTTACTATATCATCATTTGTATTTCTTAAGGAAGGATAACCAGAATGGTGAACACCTGACTGGACGGAAAAATGTTCAAAATATAAGTGTTCATATAACAGGATTCAAGCTGCATTGAGCATTTTACTCAACCTGGCCAAGATAGACTGTATGAGTGTTTAGTAGTGACATCTAATGTGCAATGTTGAAATGAAAAGCATCAATTCATGCATTGTACTTTTCCAAAAATATTCCCTTTTCTTTCTATTGAAGTCTTAAAATCTGAACATAGTTAGTCTTCACAAATATCTTATTTATCAATCTTCATCAATAAACATGTAAAAATAAATGATAGATTGTTTGTTAGAAAATATTGAATAAAATAGAGAAACATTCATTCTGATTTTCCCTTTGGTAATGTTTTATATGGCACTAAAATAATGTATTTATGTTTTATGTACTTTGACATGACAAAGATGTAAAACACTAGTATTTGTCAAATTGACATCAGTTACATACAATCTACTTCATATCTTTCTAGATTCCTGCTCCTTTCTGAATACATACACAATATATGTACGATTTATGAAGGGTGTTGCTATTTGCTGTGGCCATATATTAGTATTTGCTCAAAAATTATGATAACCTGGTTTCTGATTGCTAATTTGAACTTGCTGGTCAATGATAAATTCCAACATACTTGAACCAAATATCCCAAGCTAAACATAACTCATTGACCATTGAACGCATATTCTGGCAATTATTTTTGCAATTCTAAATAATATAAAGTAATGCATCTAAAACAAATCAAAGTGTCAACATCATTCCTTGCAAAAATATCCTTTTTGTGTTATAATTAACATTTATTTAAAAAATGAGATACCTATGAAATATTTTCTATGAGAATAAATAACTCATCAAGGCCAGAAACATGTACATGTACACCCAATAATCATATTTCATTAACACTTACCTCTCATTAGTACCACCAGTATATATTACCGATCAAATAATATGTATCTATTCAAAAGCACAGGGTCTCATAAGAGACAAGTTGCGACCAAAGATGGTAAGGTTTAAGTATACTGTTTACCTCTAGCACCAAGCTTGATTTTATAGAGTTTGTTTTGCTGTTATGTAAGGCAGAAATTCCCTTGGTCAAGTTTAATTATCTGCAGTGAAACCAGTATATCTGAACACCTCTCTAATCTGAACACCTCTCAAATCTGAACACCTCTCAAATACATTGTGGACACTTTTTATCTATCCCAAATTTATTTTTTCACATGTTTAAAAAAACCTTGAAATGTGAACACCTACTAATCCGTTTTTTCACATGTTTAAAAAACCTTGAAATGTGAACACCTACTAATCCGAACACTTGGCCGGTCCTAGAGGCATCTGGATAAGGCATCACAGGCACCAAGCTTGATTTTATAGTTTGTTTTGCTGTTATGTAAGGCAGAAATTCTCTTGATTATCTACTTGAATATTGACATACCTGGGCTATAAATCTATTTCTTAGATGTTTGTCCTATCTACCAATTGGATTCTCTTCAGCCAAGAAAGCCCTCCGTGATACTTTGAGCAAAATAAAAGAATATCTTAATTTTTTATCTTTTTCCAAAGCCTCATCTTGATTGCTGGTTGGTTTGTTTGTTTTTGTTTGTTTGTTTGTTTGTTTGTTTGTCGGTTGATTGGTTAGTTGGTTGCTTGTTTGATTGATTTGTTTGGTTGTTGGTTGGTTGGTTGTTGGTTAGTTAGTTTGTTTGTTAATTTGTTTGTTTGTTTGTTGGTTGGTTGGTTGGGTTGTATAAAGATGCTAAAACTCATTTCAATACAATGTGAACGTATATGCCCCATTCTAATGAGCTGATTCACATCAACACTCTTAATAAAACTTGTTCTATGTTGTTTTTATCAAGTCACATTACATTTATTTGTATTAGGAAAGGCAGGTCTGTAACTTTAATAGAGATTGACCCCAGGGGCACAACCTGGCACACCATAACCTCCAATATGCAGTTATCTTAAATAATGAAATTAATTAAACAATAATAAAACATTGAAAACCTGGCTTGATTACAAATGAGGTACATTTTTGACCAGCAGATGTGTGAGAAACTTTCGTGCTGTCTGAACCGATCTGGTTACGTAACCAAAACATATCTGTGACAAAACCTTTGATAGTGATGTTTTGAAATAAAGGAAAGAGAAGAAAGATATTCGCAAGGGAAAAGAAGCTAGGCTCACATGAATACTTTCAACTACATGTTAACAATACTATAACTTTTGGAATAAAAGAAACTATTTCAATGCATTTAGTCTACATTAGTTTCTAAACCCCCAAAAATGTCAAGGCAACCATCAGTTTTTGATGTCTCATAAGAACCTTGAAGATGTATTCATCACATAGAAGTGTTTCTAAGATTTCACAAGGGTATGTGTTTCATAGAGAGAGGTGTTCATAAGAAAGGTGTCTTCCTCTCGAGACATCTTTGTGGTTTTTAGGCTATATATAACTTGTACAGCAATATACAATACAATTCACACCTCATAGGTAAAAGTCTACCATAATCATAACCCTGAACTATCTCAAATATCAATTAACAGCAAATATTATATGCCATATTTCAACTGTTAATTTGATGTTTCCTGATCATATTTGCCAGTGAAATGAATCCAAGTGATGATGTAAGCCATGTCATTTCCTTCCTTTTCAAGTCTTAAGATCTTTCACCAATTAGGAATAAGGAATACATAGAAAAATGAAGGGTTTCAAGTATGCTGGGCTATACACTCTATATGGGTTTCTATAAAGATATTCCCGGGCCTCAGAGAAAACTCACCACACCACCTTTCTAATAACAGATATGTAGCCTGTGATTCTAAATGAAGAGATCACCATGGCAAGCCATGATGTACTAGAACAGAATGTTTGTATCTGAATTTCATTTGATTTTTGATTTTTTCTGTCTTTTTCTTCATTTTCTGCTTCAAGTCAACAACCTGAAAAACATCAAAATGCATAAAACAGATGTTCTCTTTGCTGGCATAGTTCCGTACTTGTGCTAAGCTACAAATGAAAAAAAAAACTTGAACAAAGTTGAGAATTATTAGGAAAGTCATGCAAAATTAAATAATGTGGAGTTTTGGACTAGTTAAGTGAGTCAGAATTATTTTCAATAGATAAAAAACTTCATTTTAGAAAATATGCTGGAGAGAACAGTCAGATATATCAATTCTCACATCTCATGTATATAGTTGTAGAACCAGAAATAAACAATATATCAACAATGCAACCAATCAAAATTCAGCATTTCCAAGAGGTGATTAATAAATAACATTATCGCCCACATTCTGGTCCTGAGAAAAATACCATGAAGGACCAACAGAATCAACTTTACAAGGACAGGCTATCAAATTGTGCCAAATGTTGCATTAAAAATGCTCATATTTGAGGTACAAATGAATCTATATGGCCTGGTCAGGAGTTCATACCATGTGTGCCCCTCATGGAAATATTTAGTACTTTCATGCCAAAGTGCTAGAATAACAATGAAGTGCTTTGCTCAAAGTAAAATTTCTAAAATTATGGGAAACTAAATTCATCCCAAAATCATGTAGCTAAAATATTTGAATTTGTTTCTTTGAGTTATGCACAGTTAAGAAAAGACTGCTTGACAGTGCGCGAAATAGACGTCCGACATCGGCCATTGGCCTGACAAAATTATAGATGGCTTGTTTTGATAAAAACACCCAGACATTTTGGCCTGCCAGACATTTGTGGCATTCGTTAGATTGCCCATGAATAGAACTCACATTTCAGCCCGGAAATCCTCCGAATTCCCTGCGATTTCGGCTTATTCCATGACTTTTGTTGAAGATTTAAAAAAATTTCAAATATTTTTGTTTTCATACTGAAGCCCAAGATATAACGTGACTTTTGATTGGCTGTTGTTGTTTGTTGAAATTACGGTGATTTTGATTGGCTATGGATGACTCATTTCTTCATCGTCGTTCGCAAATCGAGTGCATTATCAGTATGCCGGATGTAGAAAAGAAATTGAAAAATCGAGCCGGCATCTAAGTCCAAAAAGTCGGCAGTTTGGAAGTATTTTGGGACTCCGATATCACAAGGTAAACGAATTGGTGATAGTTCACCATGCAGACTATGTGAAATGCCGATCACATTCACGGCAGATGCTTTATATTCGATTTTAATTGACGTATTTCTGAATATGATTTTGAAAAGTGAAACTGAAAGTGAAACTGTCATCATCAGACATTGTATCATTTTTAATGTTCTGTCCCGTCCTGTCTCGAAAGTATCGTGTCCCGAGACCATTTGTACCATTCCGTACCATACCGAAATTTATTTGGACCGTGACACCTCTAATTTATACCTTGAATTTTAGTCTGTTAGTGGAGTCTGTGTACATAGTATGTGTTTTTGAATACATTGAAGTTTCTGAGAGCAATTCTAAACTGACCAAAATCAGTACAATTTAGTTTGATCAATATGTACATGTTCCTCATGTTTTTGTAAGGTGAATCTAGGGGGGAATCAACACACCCAGGCTGTTGGTTAAGTCATCAAGTACAGTATAGTGAATGATACATGACATGCAATGGAATTAGTTTTACTTTGTTAATATTGTACTAAAATAAATCTCATTTTAGAGTGGTTGTGGAGAAATATGGAAATGAAATTTTTGGCCAGAGAAGTAAGAAACAGGCTGCAAAAAATTGGCCTGAGAAAAAATGATATGGCTGGTTAAAATCTGGCTGGCCTGCCAAAATGTCTAGGTTAAAAAAATCCTTATTTCACGCACTGCTTGAACCAAAGCCTACTGATGACACGAGTTTTCATTTTTTTCAAAATTTTGTGATTTGGGTTGAGATAGACTGACTATGCATATTAAGCTCATATTTTTAAAGATGTTATATTTAGTACAAATATTTCACGATTATTAAGATAATGTTCGGCTGTTCAAGGTGTAAAATAAATGAGGTCAGTATGTGGATCTGTTATCAAAATATAATTGTATATAATAGGTGCATGATAGGTGCATAATTGGTGGGTAATAGGTGTTAATTATGGTTGTATTACATTGTAACTATGATAACCTTAGGCATGTGTATCATATGTAACAAACACTAATCAATCAGGCAAAATCAAATCTGCACCCTCTTTGTATTCTGCAATGTGTTTTCTTTTTAAGTTTTGTTAAATAAATTAAAATAAAAACTTCCAAAATGAGCACATCAGAGACAACAATAATGCATCTCATACATATCCTGGATATGATATATATCCAGGATATGGCAACCATCCCTGGACAATCCTTGAGGTGAAAACCAAAGTATATCAACTTATGACTTCTGGCAGACTCTAAGAGAAGAATCACAAGTTGATTACAAGATACCTAAGACTCTTTAAAATATTATTTCAGATTACAAAAATATTTTCATAATTAAGTTAACATTCATATCTAGATTAATCAAATAAGTTCAGGATTTGATTCATTTCCAGGATAACACTGTAGAATGTTATAAATATCATATTATCAAATACAAACAGGCCTATAAAATCAGCTTGCAACTCAAAACAAGGCGTTAACATGCAAAATGTTACCACCTGCCATTTGTTACCAATGCTGACAACCTAGCACGGTTGCAGATACCAAACACCAACTGCCGAACATTGGCCACAAAATGCTTGGAACAATGACAATTTGTCACCACTTCTGACGATGTCATGAAAAACAGGTTTTCAGAATTCTTACTAAAGTACAATAATAAACACGCGACTCTTTTAAGTCTCTGATCCTCTGAACAATTCTTGTGCTGAAAGGTCTAACAATAGACATCATTTACACTAGAAAATAACTGCATGAGAAATGTAGTCTCTTTCGTTATATGAGACCATTATACAGTCCTGCATATACAAAAGAAAAAAATGATTTGGATTTTGTAAACCTCTGAGATGCAAGGTTATATCATGGGCTTTCAACTAGACACATTCTGCGAGTTCTACCTCTTGTTCACCAGTATGCATACCTAAATGAATGTACCTGAAATATAATTGCCTTGGGAGGGAGGGGGGAGGACATGGTCATTGAGACGTCTATTTACAAGGCATATATACAAAATCCAATATGTAATATACAATGTGTATTGTACAATATACATCACATCTACTTAATCTTACCTCTCATATGTGCTATAATGTTATCTAGTTGCGTCAGGGCTCGGGATAAAACTTCACTTCCGATAACTTCATCTTGGCTACTAGAGGGCGCTATCCATTCCTTTTGCGCTTTTAGAAATTTTCTCGATTTTAATCCAAGTGGTGATGTCATTTTCGTTTATGATGTCATTCTCTTTTATACCAAGAAATATTGAGCCACATTACTCATTACCACATAACGATTTGTGTAATTACATAGTAATTTGTGTAATCAAAGTAAGTTTTGTGTAATCACATAAAAAGCTGAGAATCACAATCTAATCTTAATTGCTATATTTCCAGTGTTGTGTGATTAATGAACTCAACTGTTTCTTCCTGGTAGACAGTCATGATGTATTAAATAATAAAATATCATCCTGGGAATATCAATTGTATCTATACTCATGATATACTCACTTCATCTATGTATAGTGATCATCACATCATACTATCACAGAGATATCACAAGTACAAGTATATCATTATTTGGAGTGTCTTTTTACTTGGTCCCAGTTAGTAACTACATCTTAGAATTCACAGATGATTGTCACGGGTATAATATCAATGATCAGAAAAATGGTTACAGATAATTGTTGGTCAATTACATATGATCCAGGAATGCTAAGCAAAATCCTTATATGAGAGAAGTTCCTGGTGTATTACAGATGATCCTGGAATATTACAGATGATCCTTGTATATGTTACAGATGATCCTTGTATATTACAGATGATTCTGGTATACTACAGATGATCCTGGTATACTGCAGATTATTCTGGTTGTATTACAGAAAATTGTGGTATATAACTGATGATCCTGGTATATTACAGATAATTTTGATATTCTACAAAAAATCCTAGTATTTCAGATATGACAGTATACTTATAGATGATCCTGGTATTTTATAGATGATCATGAGAGTTTTTCATTATCAGCACAGGATACTATGTATGGGTAGATCTTTGTAGTTAATTATAGGTGTATCACATAATGTTGATCCAAGATACATGTACAGTACATGCGTATTACAGTTACCAACTGGTGTATAACAGACAATACTAAGTGTAATACAGATAATCCTTGGTAACATCAAAGGTATATTTTATATGTTTTATAAACAGGAATGTCCCTCGGGAATAATCCTGTTTGGTTTTTAGATTTCGCATATGATATCTACTCCATCAATAAACATATGCCAGGTGTCCAAAAATCAACTTTTGTGCTATTAGTCTATATTGTCCTGCATCCATTTTGTCGTTTTTCTTTTGTTTCATGAACATGTGTTTTACAAATGTCATAAATGCAATTGTAATTATTCTGAATTACATTTATTCTCAATTGTCAGTATCCTGTGATCACTTGAGTCTATCAAACATATAATTATCCATATAAACGTAATTAATTTCCTGTTGAGTCTATCATATCAGATTCATCTTTTATAGTGTTTTATTCAATCATAGACATCCTCGAGATTTCATTGTTACCATTACATCAGAGTTATATGATGTTAGTTGCACGATTCCTCATTTAAGAATTGACATATAAAACAATGACAGTCCCATCACCTGCTGTGCTGTTCACACCTGTCAAAACCTCCTAAATTCAATACTGAATCATCATTGGTTGAACACCTACGATGCAATTCCTGACAGTCAATCGTTTTTATTGGCAGTGGAATAATTCCCATTAATTCACTTCTGAAGCCTGGAGTAGGTTGTTTGTATTATTATTTTGTTTTATGAGCTAATCAGTTTTATAGTAAGAGCCTAAGAGCAGGTGCCCACTGGAGATGTACATAATATTGCATTAAGCCTCTGTTTTAACCCCCCTCCAATTCATATTCTCTCTCTAGAATACAACTTGGAGACACTGGAATAGAGACAAAAGCCTAATACTACCCTTTCTTAGTCTAATTTTGCTTTTTAAAAGAGTGCTTCATCTTCTAACGCGTCATCAAATTACTAGGGTACCGTACCTAACGCTGACAATTCCATGAATTTCATTATCTGTACCAGGCCCGTTGCTAGGGGGGGGGGGGGGGGGTTCGATAGGTTCCCCTCCTGGCCATTTTTGGACCAAAATTGTAAAAAGTGGAAATATTCAAAAATTTTCAAAAAGTGAACCCCCCTTGGCAAATCCTGGCTACGGGCCTGTGTACCTCAAATTGATAAAACACGACTGAGTTAACCTAGACAGCTGTGAAAATTTGTCAGCTCATAATATTCCTAAAGAAATAGAGAAAGTATCTAATTTTAATTACTAGTACTTCTATCTACGGGTATCTACCAGAACAAGATTGAACAGAAACTTGCTTCTAGTGATCTTCCTCAGATCCACCCTGATACTAGTTGCTATGGTTACCAGGCCCTACCTTAATGAACCTCTATAACAGGACCGAATTTTGTGAATAGTTTTTCCACAGAATCGAGAAGCTGAAATTAACTTACTGCTTCAGTGCTTAATTATATTGTCCCAGTACATAGTATATCCAATAGTTTCATTTTGCTGCTTAAAAGAGAGCTTCATACAAATATGCTATGCTATGATAGTAAGTGCACAGTAAGTGGAGGGATGCTTACTATATTGTGCTTAGGATAACATTATAAAATTTCTCAAAATATTTTACAATCAATAGCTAGTATGAGCAATTGAGTTCAAGTTTAAAGTGATAAAACATATAATCTTTCATTTTTTGAAACTTTTCACAAAATGCATTCACATTCTTCTGTTATGTTTTTCCTAATCATAATGACAGGTGCTTCAGTTCTTCTTTACAAAACATATGGTGTAAATGAATCTTTTTCTTTTTCTTAATCCAATCAAAATTCTTTAACACTCCATGTAATGACTTTCTCTTTTTACTTTCATTTCAATTTCATATAGTCTTGTTATAATCATATTTTTGCATCTCATAAATAATATATGCTTAAAGTAATCACAAAGTTAATTCATATTTAATACTTTCTTTTTCATAATCCTCCTTGGTTTTTCCCACTGTACTTTCTTAATGATGAATATCATGCCTTCATTTGATTTTTTCTAAATCAGATCAAAACTTGTGAAATCTAACTCTTCAAGTATTTCTCCTTTGTATTTTTTCTAATTCTCGTCTGCACAAACTAAACAATCGCACTAAACTGTATTTTCTTGAGGATGATCATAAAATCCTTGAGAACCATTCTCTATCATGACTTGATTTGGTTGTGATGTAGACATACTATAAATGTCACTTTAAACTGTCAACTGTAATGGTCAAAACATAATGTTTGCATACAATTACAAGTACACATGTAGAGATAATTTATTTAAAATTGAAGTTTTCAATTAGCAGTCAGACTTTCTCTAAATCCAAAATATTTAAAAGGAGCTTAGATAAAAACCTTGAAGGAATTTTAGGAAAAAATATAACGTCCAATAGATTTGAATTGGGGGGGGGTGCGATCGCGATCTGATTTTCAGTCAGGGAGGTAAAATCGTGGCATAAGAAACCCCCAAAATTGAATATTTGATTTGAATTTTACAAAAATTGAGGCAAATTCCTTTAAAATTGAGCCAGAAACTTCAATTATTGGTTATGGGGAGGGGGGGGGGTCAATCGCACATTCGCACCCCTCCTGGCTACACCTATGCATATGTAAAATGCATATGTAAAATACAATTTTATCTGACCACATCAACAAGTATTACACTTACCAACCTGTTTAGTTTGCTTACAGGTAAGTAGTCAGGCTATAGATTAATCAATGCAACCTTTGAACTAATGATTTATTGCTGAAACTAACTGACCACTAGATAAATCCCATAAAATATAAGAAAGGTGATTGCTAGGTTTATAGTCTGAGGCTTGGGGCCTTACTTTAATTTGCTCCCAACTATTTTGCCTCATTTATGACATTCTTTAATCTTTGAAATCAGTAAATATGTAGATTTTGATTTTAAAAACACCTTGTTAAAATCAGAACTTTTTGTAATTTTTAAACCTCTGAAATTGCTTGAATCAATCTAATTTATCATTTTTCCTTAATGTTTAAATGCTGACCTAGTCACTCAATCAAATGCAGACACCCCCAGAAAATATATGTATGGTCAATGGCCCAGAAGTAGTGAGGTGTATAGTCGGGTCCCGCCACAAAGCCTTGAAGCTAGAGAATTTATCGAGTTCTTCTTTATCAAATGCTTGTACTCATAGAGATATAACAGAATGTTGATCTCATTATGTGATTTAGAGTTTTCTCTATGATAATTAGAATGGTTAATCTGGCATGTACCAGGTATCTTCAAGGGCATATATATTACATAATGGGGGATAATCTCCTAAATGAGTTAATCTTCATCTACTAATCTGACACTAATCTTACACATGGATATCAAAACACTTATGTCTAGTAGATAACATGACACTTTGTAAAACTAACCACCAACTTGGCATATCTCTATTGCATATACGTAAATTATCCTACACTTAGTCTACTAAATGTATAATAACATTAAAAAATAAATTTGATATTTATTGGCAAAATGAATATCCGGAGGATATCGTAACGATATACTCCGGGCGGAGGATATCGTGACGATATACTCCGGAAAACCCAATATGCGGAGGATATTGTGACGATATACTCCGCTTGTTGATTTCCCGCCAAATTGACTCTATTTGGCATGGAATTCATTTTGCAATGATAGTATACATTTAGTACACTACTTGTAAGTGTAGGATAATAAGAACATCCTATGATTTTTTTCAGAATATCATTTTAATCTACTCGGTGATATTGATATATGCACTCGTTCGCTTCGCTCTCTCGTGCAGATATCAATATCACCTCGTAGATAAAAATGATATTCCTCAAAATCATAGGATATCCTATAAATATCATCTGATCGTACACTTGATATAACATTTATTAGTTTCTTCATTAATATTAGGTTTTCAATTTTTTGAAATTTTGCCCAGGGTGGGAGATTTCCCAAAGATGACCTGTAGTATTCGGCACGTTCAATGACCAATTTTATAAACAGGCCTCATTTGCCATTGAAATGGATCTCACATTGTTCACTGTTGTTTTAAGAGTATTCTCTACAAGTTTGGATCGAGTAACTTCAATAGTATTACCATAGTTTTGAAATGATGATGTTGAAATGATGTTAAACTGAAATATTTCCACGATTTCAAATTTTACTTTATGCATGCGCAGCACTGAATGCATGTGCTCATGATTGTTCATGTGATCATATCCTGCAATTTGATTGGACTTCATATAATGGGGAATCCCCGAATACGATAGAACATGAAAGAATTGTGGGACCTACTCACTTCTTCTGAATTTTGCCCTTTGTCTATTCTCATTTCAGTGAGAGTTAAAGGATAACAGCAAACATTCAACTTTTAACAATCAAATACTTGTTCAAATAATCATTTCATAAATATAAGAGATTTATTTTTACTTTTGAAATGTTGCCCTTTGAGTTTTCAATTAGAGTTTGAGCATAACAGTGCACATTCAACTTTTTAATACTAGTTCAAATAATCAATAAATAACACTTGATCTACAGCTATGTTCTTCTTTTAGTTAAAAGGTTATTATAACCCGATAACATACAATCTATGAATATGAGTTCTGAGAACTGATTATAATAAAAGTAACTTGTAAAGGGAAGTTGGGTGTTATTTCAAAGTACATGGCTCTCGAATAAATTGTCTTCAATAAACTGAAATTACTGATTCCGACAAGAACATTGGGTAAAAAATCTAATCATTGACCGAAGGACATACAATAGGACAATAAAATATTGCTGAAAGTACAAACTAAATGTAAATCAGGAAGTTGATTTTCAAGTACATTGTATGGATATACAAAATGGCATCGGCTGGAGATCGTTTCAAGGCAGGCCTCATTTGTGGATTGTGCCAAGATATATTAACTGACCCAAGGATCCTGCCGTGTATGCATGTTTATTGCCTGAAGTGTCTACACAGTTTGGTTGAGAAAAGTAAGCTTCAAGGAGAATGTTTCAATTGTCCAGAATGCCGACATGAGTGTATTGTACCACAAGGGGTGGGAGATTTCAAGACGAGCCCTACAATTTCATTCTTGGTTGATGCCTATAAGGACAGTAACCAGACCCAAGAACCTGAATGTAACACATGTCGTGATAACCAAGAGAAGCATACCCCAGCTACCACCCAATGCCTTGATTGCAACAAAAGGCTGTGTGCTACTTGTCTACTGTTTCATGACTCATTCTCTCAAGGTCATAAAGTAGTTGACATTACTGGGGATAAAGCTAATGACCTCAAGACAGCACTTCAGTCCATAAAAGAACGCAATGTGTTCTGTGAGAAACATCCAACAAAACCAATAGAGCTCTTCTGTAAAGTTGACAAAAGAGTGCTATGTCACCTGTGCTACCCAATAGATCACGCAGGTCATACTTGTGAGGACATAAAAGAAACAGCTGTCAAAAACATGAAGCCTATTGGTGCAGTTATCACACAGGGTAAAGGACTTGCAGACATGTATGAGAAAGCTATTGAAGAAACACAGGCTTACAAATGTGAACTGGAGAAAAATGCTGAAAATGTCATTGCTGCTGTTAACAATGATATGAATGTTTTGATGCAAGCAATCCGTGTCAAGTGCAAGTCCTTTATAGAACTGGTTCAGAAAGAAAAGGAATCTAATGTTAAGCAAGTTATGTCCCATATTGGTCACTTGGAGCTCTGGAAAGCCATTACAGAGGGTCAAGTCAACAAATACTGCACCATGGTAGAGCATGGCCATCCTGTAGAAATAGCAGGCCTGGGAGAACAGACCAGTAAGAAATCAGAGGAGTGGTCTAAACATCCAAAGTTGGACGTTGACTGCAGAATTGATATCAAATTCACTGATAGTAAAGTCAATGAAGATGGGGTGCAGTTTGGAAGAGTACTAATAGAAAAGATACCTGCAAAAGATGAGCTGGAGGCCCTGTGTGAACCTTCTGAAGAGCACAGAAAACTACAAAAACATTATATAAATGACATTACAGTTACACAAGCTGGTGATTACATAACAACAGATAGAATGTGGGGAGGTTCAACCAAAATATATGACAGAAACTTCAAATTAATAAAAGATACAGAGAATAAATTCTATAATGTAACAATGATGCCTGATAACAATCTTGCCTTTACAGATCAGTCAAACACTATCAGAGTCCACCTTCCAGATGGCACCCACAAGAGAGATATAGTATGTAAAGGTTTGTCGAAACTATGTGGCATAGCAATGAACACATCATCTGGACACCTACTAGTCTGTGATAGGGGCAACAGTAATGTTTACCATATTGATCCTGCAACGGGTGATACAGTTTATCAATATCCACCAGGTACATTCAAAGACCCTCTATATGTAACATGCAACAGCAAGGGTGTGATCCTGGTGACTGACTTAGGAGCCAACTGCATAAAGGGATTTGACAAGCAAGGAAAGGAGGTGTTCTCTTATGGTGAGGAAGAAAATGGAGATCAACAGCTGTCTGGTCCTCGTGGATTATGCACTGATGCAAGTGACTACATATTTGTGGCAGACTGGGGCAATGATCGCATTCATCTACTTAGCCCCGAGGGAGACTTTATCAAATATGTTCTCACAAAGAAGGATGGTTTATGTGGACCATTTGCTGTTGCAATCCATGATGGCAAACTCCTGGTGGGGGACAACACAGGGAATCTCTTCACTGTGAAATACAGAGAATAAGGTAGGTATTACATATAGTGGTCATGTTCATGTCAAGCTGATTCGCAATATACATACTAATTTGTGATTCTATGCTACTCTTTGTGATTTTTCATTGGTACTGGTCAGTATTAGTAGTATCTCATGCAGGTCACGTTTGTGTCTTAAACCCACTTTCACAATCAGAATAGACTAGATTCGAGTAGAAATAATCATGATTTACGTCATTAAAAAATATCCAAAATTCAATCAAAGTGAAATACAGATTTTCAACAATTAATATACATGTAGCTCAATAATATAATATAAAGCATTAAATACCAATTGGTCAATCTCAGATACTAATCACTGACTATTGCAGAGATAACACTTTAACAACTGTTTTTCATTTCCAGTCCAACATCCTTGAAAGAGGGAGATGTACATAAGCCTTGGTACCAACGTCTGTGAATATGATGCCATAATTATATGGACATAAAATCAAATATGAACAAATAAGTGTGTGAGTTAAAAATGAACTTTCAACAGATTTTTACTATTGTCAAATATAACCAGAACAACGGCAACGCCAAAGCGTAGCGAATCCCATCGAACATTTTTCAAAAGGGGCACCTTCTACCAAAAGTGTCATTAGACAGTGTGCCATGCTTATAATATTCACATACCAAATATGAACAAAATCGCTCCACTACTTTTCGAGTTATAGTAAAATACGTTAAAATGGTGGCCATTTTGAAAAATGGCCGCCTTCTACCAAAAGTCTCATTAGACAGTGTGCCATGCTTATGGTATTCACATACCAAATATGAACAAAATCACTCCACTACTTTTCGAGTTATAGTAAAATACGTTAAAATGGCGGCCATTTTGAAAAATGGCCGCCTTCTACCAAAAGTGTCATTAGACAGTGTACCATGCTTATACGTATTCACGTACCAAATATGAACAAAATCGCTCCATTACTTTTCGAGTTACAGCAAAAATCGTAAAATAACGAGTAAAGGCCGCCATTTTTCAAGATGGCTGCCATGTGCTTTTTTAATATCTACATTTCTAGCTTTATTAATGTCCTATATAATTTTTTTTACATTTAAAACATATTGCTATTACAGTTTTACATATTGCACCTAAATTACTGTAAAATCGGCACTAAAATGGCCGCCATTTTTAAATGAGCGGCCATTTTGAAAATCGGCTTTCGAGCAGAACTTCTACCCCCATAGGGTATATGTGTACAAAATATGAATAAAATCGGGCCAACGGTATTTGAGTAATTGCCCGGACGGACGGACGGACGGACGTACGGACGGACGGACGGAGGCGTTCCCTATATCCTTCCGAACTTCGTTCGATGGGATAAAAATACTGAAACTGATCTGATATGGTAATATAATGCAGTGATCTCTTCAGCATTAAAGCAAGTGCGCGCAGCACCCATCTGAGATTTTAAAAATAGGCTTGCACCCACCTGAAAATTCATCTGCACCCACTTGAAAATGAGAAAAATCATGAAAAATAGGCATATTTTGATCTTAATTTGATCTTAATTGTGAAAATGAGAATTTTGCACCCACTTGAGAGAAAATCCCGTGGAGATCACTGGAATGAAACTTTGATACCTGTTTACATTTGCATTAAAATATGAAACTACAGTATTCCAAGAAATGCATCGATGCCTCTGCATGTATTTTCATATTACCTCATATACAATTAATTGAACTTATTGCTTCATCTTTTGAATTGCAAAACGAGTATCAATATATCCAAATGATGAGAATCAATGTACATGTGTATATATATAACCCATAAAATAAAAAAATTATAATTTTAAGCAGCTATACGTGTGATTTTATCTCTTTCTCTCTCACAATGAGATTACATTCTTGAACTTGTATTATTTTGCCTTCATTACTAAAAATACCTTGATGGATCAAGATGTGGATAATCCCACAAAACAAAATTACAATTCAAAGCAGATGAAACAGATTCACTTTTTCCTCTGAGATTTTTTTTAACTTAAAGGTAGAATCAGATCTATGGGGGTGATAAAATTACAAGCAACATGTACAATTTACCTACCAATCTATTCTGTACAATCTCAAATACAATATCTCCTAAAAGGTTCACGATATGTTATAAATTGGTGAAGTTATAATGGATTCAAAGTGCAAAAATAGGTAAAAAATGTTCAAGAAAGGTAACCATTCTTATAGAAAAATAATACATTATTGTAAAAATCTTTAGTTTTCCTGAAATAAAATGTGCACTTTGGGGATTTTTAGAAAATAGACATGAAAAGGAATGACATTAGCCAGAAATATTCTAAAATTGAAACAATGTTTTGTTAAACTACTTGCTAGATCTAATTCTCTCTTTAATTTGAATTCTTTGTCATTCCTTCCAGAATTAAGCATATTAATTATCTAGGCATTTCTATGCTTTTTATGACCAGCCTTACATTTTTAATCAATTCAGCACATGACACTACATGGTATTGTAGAATTAGAAACTTTAAGGTATGTCCACACTATGACAATTATTTAGATTATTATTAGCAATTATTAATGAAATGTGTAATTATTCTTTCAATCTGGATATTTACACATTATTGTTGAATGAAAAATCAAAATGTTTCAACTGATTAGAATTGAAATGATATTTCTGAACTTTTTCTTATTTTTTGTGAGGGTGTGGAACTACCTTAAAGCTGATTTGTTGATTAGATGATAGGTCTGGTATTCATCAGCAAACCACAGTCACATCTTGCAATTTACTTAAATATTTGAACAACATTTGAAAAAACTAAACCTACCCTACCTCCACAAGTGAGGTTAAAAGAGCAAATTACAATCATTTTCTGCCCAGTACACCTTTCACATTGAAATTTACCATGGGCTTTTATATCTATCTATACTTAACAACCCAAAAATCACTCAAATATCTATCAATGAGCCCATACCCCTCATAATTTTTGTCGAGTTTGAATATTTTTATCCAGAAAATGAACACGAAAAGGATGAACACAGCAAGGGGTTATACCATTGAGAGGAGACAAACCAAGATTTGCTAAACCAAGATGAATCTATCTTAAAATTCTTCGGAAGCTTTTGATCAATGATTTGATCATGAAAGTATGTATACCCTCCCAATAATAACAATTTCACAACACTTGTAAACACAGCATAGATAAATAGCCCTAGAATAACATAAGCAATGTTATGTTTAGTTAACTGATGTAATTTTCTTTAGAATAATATAATTGGAAATTGGAAATTCCTATATTATGACTGATTAGATAAGTTTTCTTCACTGGGCTGTTTCAGGTATGTAAAATTAGGGACTTTAGGGTTCACCCAAGAACTTAGTCTCAGTTTGGTACAAAATATTTCTCAATCCCAAATCTAGCAATGACACGCATATCAAAAGAAGGCATTAACATGCAAAATGTCACCACCTCCCTTTTGCATGTTACAGACACTGAACATCAACCACTAAACACTATCCACAAAAAAAGTTGGACACTATTTTAATAGTATGTCACCACTTGTTGTGGTCAAGTGGTGATCAAGTGGTGACATAAAAAACTTAACTGTGTGCATATTTTACTGTACTAACTAATGGATTATAAGTCCTGTAAAACCTGTTACATGTATATCTAAACATTGTAATTAAATTTCAATACAAGTGCTCTCATTGTCTAAAATAAATTGATATTCAACAGGTATTTTATACTAAAATGTTACCTTGAAACTAATCAGCTGGCAGTATAACAATATCCTTTGCAGACAAATCCAGATAATTAGCATCATTCTCAGAAACATTTTTGCACATTTTTTGGCCCACTGTGTATTGTGCCTATTTTCATCTATATCAAATATTCTAATCGAAACACTCCCTTGATAATTGCCCCACATGGTGTTTCCATATGCATGTTTTCCTGTATATAATTCACACCTCTATCAATTGAACTCCCAAGAGCAAGAACCAATCATTCTGTACAAAGACCATATATTTGTCTACCATTGTCTACCCTCCTTATATCAGATCAGATCCATTAAATCATCAACATTTATCTAATCATATATTCCATGTAGAATAATGATTACACCAAAACCTCATCTGGAATTACCTAGGTATTACAGGGGCGTAGCCAGCTTTCAGTCAGGGGGGGGTACGATTGCCAAAAAAGGGGGCTAGGCCTATGTGGTAAGCGAGTACGCCAAAACATTTCCTAACTAGCTACAGAACACAGAAAACATACAACAGAGCCTAATATATTAAAGCACTAAAAGAAGACAAAGCTTTTTTACAGAATCAAAATCAAACCATTGTTGAATCTAATCAATTTACTTAATTAAATTCCTTAATCATCACAAATCCCAATATTTTAATCCTCCAAAATTTCAACAAAATTCAATAGCCAAATTGCCTCAATGCGTGCAGGTCAAAAGATACTAGAGGCTGTAGAACCAACAATACTGCTATGTGTGAAGCAGAGTTTACCTAATGATCTTATATAAATGTAAATTAGATTACATCTGATATGGAATATGAGACTCCCCTAGAAATGCTCTTACTCAATTCGTCACAAATGAACCATAACTCTAACAAGTATTCAATCAATCAATCAACCTGGATGCAAATAGGATAATTGAAAGATTATTTAAAGACTGGATCTGTTTTAATTCTAGTCCTCGGCACAAAACTCTAATATCTGATATCATTGAAGTTATGAGAAGAAATGATATATAAATATTTAAAATTCAGTGCAAAACGCCCATCTGTGTCAAAAAAACTGAATATAACAATCCCTTTATATTTATCAGATTGAGCTGATTTGAAAATTAGAAGCTAAATTGGTGCGTTTTATTGTTTTATTTTTAACTTCTTGATTCTACCTTTTTGTTTCCTAATAAATTTCTTCTACATATCTATGTATCTCAATTTCTGTTTCCTGAAACTAAAAACATGTGAAAATATATTCTTCAGATGTTTGATAGGTAAATCTCTCTAATCCAAGTAATTCCTTCAATGCTATTTGCACTGTTTGTGAATTCTTTCACTTCTTTCTATTTTGTTCCAAGACTTGTTGCTCTAGGTTATTCACAATTCTTGTAACTCTATCCTACTAGAGTGATGAACTATAGTAAATCATGAATATAATATACTGTAAGAAATAACTTTTATCAGATTTATATTGCCTTTTTCATTCAGTAAACTAAGATTTCAGCAAATTAATGTTTGTACATCAAATGCTAGGCTTGTTTAATGATCTAGGTAAAATTCATACCTGCCAACTTGAATTTTAGTAAAAACTAAAAAATTTAATTTCAGGAAAATAACCACTTTTACAGTAGTGCTAAGATCTGGGATTATCTAATCAAGATGTTGGTAATAATTTGTTGTGTTCTTGTTCTAGTTTGATTGTAGTTTATGTCCAAATCAACTGTTCCTCAGTCTTAAAGTAATGTTACCTCCAGTTATACTACTCCATGTTCCTTGCATATAAATGTTATCATTATCTAGTTGCAAGATATAATGATCACATAATCCAGATTTTTTAATTACGCTGTTCCATTCTGATTTATCACAATCAATCTTAAATGTAACGCATCTAAGAACCTGCTCTCTTCCAAAAACAGAAGAAGCTTTGGAACCAACAATGACTTTGCTGTGTTATATTCTAGTTTTGTTGGAGTATATGTCCAGAGTGATTGGTCCTGAATCCTGTGTTATGTTTATCAATCTATGATTTACTCTATTCAAGTACTACATACTCCTCTTGAAGTTCCTTGTGTACAAGCAATGAAGGTTATCTGCCAGCAGATATAAGGATTATATAATCCAGGTTTTTAACAATTGCACATACAGATCTACTCTTGCAATAGTGCTTTTCAGTTCTTATCTTGATGCTTGGTTGTTGAGTTTAAACTGCCTTGCAACTACCTATTACTGGACTTGTATATAAACACTGAAACTGATATCCCTTAATGATTTTCTAATCCAAATCTTTAACAATTACATCAAGGGTTCTGTTATTAATGTCCAAATCAACTTTATTCTTGGTTGTAAATTGTTTATTCTTGGTTGCCACACATGTACTTATGTATTACTACCTACCAGTGGCTTGTATACAAATAGTGAAAGTGATCTCCTAGATTAGGATTAGATGGACCAGAATTCCTTGAAGACCAGATACCTGGTGTGAGAGATAGCTATGAGAAATTTCTCACTTTGGTCATGATTTGGATTGCAAAATAAAGAGAAAAGGAGTGGAATTAGCAAGGATTAAATTAAACATTCTTGTAGTCGATACTCTAAATTGTATGGAAATGCAAGAAAATTAAATTCTTCATTCAAAATTTAGAGAAACTGAGATGATTTTATGTGATCACCATGGAAATTTAAACACAGGTGATAGGTGTGTTAGTATAGCATCCCTTCTTTCAGTTGACCTCTACAGAGAATAGATAACATATGATAAGACAGGGTCAGTAGTTGTGTTGCATCCTTCTTTGTTAATCTACAATCCTACCATGAGTTTACCTTGATCCATCAAGGTGTTATATATGACTGAGTATATAGTAGAGGTGTGAATTTTTAATCGATCATCGATTAATTGATCGACACAAGTTTAATCGATTAAGATTCTTAATACTCAATTAACTGATTCTCAAAAAGATAATCTTCAATATCCTGCCGTGAGTAAGCTTACATGATGTCACTGACTGATTGAGACCTAATTTGTCAGGTTGACATGCCAAGCTTAAAACTCAAACTGCCAAACAAGCTAATTATTACCCTAAGCTAGACGCTTACCTTTGTTGTTTTTGTGTTTTCTGATACATCTTATTGATATATTTTATTCAATAGAGGTATGCAATCAAATCAAACGAGTGAATTATCGCCTACTACTAAAGAATTAGAAAATTGTAAGGAAATTATGTCAGATCTCTATCATTTATATTAGAATGATTAATCGATGATTAATCGATTAAAATATTTTGTTGATCGATTAAGTGATTTACCAACAGTGCACACCTCTAGTATATAGACAGGCCTGTAGCCAGGGGGGTTCGATAGGTTCGAGCAACCCCCCCCCCCTAGTCAAAAATTCTTTCAAAATCATGCAGTTTTTCACCATTCCGAGCACTTTGTAAGTGCATTTGGGCATTTTTGGACCAAAATTGTCAAAAGTGAACCCCCCTGGAATTTTCCAAATAGTGAACCCCCTTGGCAAATCCTGGCTGAGTAATGCATCCTTTTCTGTTATCTCCAACCCTGCCCTGAGTGTCAGGGCTTAGAAATTGTAGATGAACCTCCCTTTTAAAGAGGCAAAATCAAACTACTGGAAGGGGTACATAACCCCTATGTCCCTTTCTCTCTGCAAATGCATACATGCTAGGCAAATTCTATAATGGGCCTAAATTCTGACAAACTCATGTTGAGACAGTTGTAGTCCACAAAGCAAACTTGGGAGTCATATATTTTTTCAAGCTCTAATATTTGAAGAATAGGTTTATAACAATGTCTATTGATGGAACGAGTTATCCTTTTTAATTTTGGTATATATAAGGATTTTTGGAAATTAATTTCTTCTAAATTTTTTCAGAATTAAGCAAAATCAAGTTCTTCCATCAAGCAGCTTTACATTTAACCAGAAAGTAAAATTGTGAACATCAGAAATGAAATGAAACAACAGGTGATACTTCCAATCAAATTGCTATCTATTTAAGTCATTAAACTGCCATTAATGATAAACAAAAGACAACCAGATGCTTACAGGAATCATAACATTGTCAAACTATCTTATCCCAAGACCATTCTAATCTTTCAACCACATCTATTTCCCTGCATAGCTATCTTTAGAGCACTACCAAAATCTATCATCTAAATATATGTTACTTTTAATATTCAGAATTATTTAAAGCTATGACAATTATCCCAATCTATCCAGTTCTATCCTACTCTATTCCAGAGTATCCACAATCCCAGCCTTATGAGAACTATCCCAATCTTTCTCGAAGTATCCCAATCAGCTGATACCAATCTATTCATAGGTATCCATTCTATATTGAACTATCCAAGTCTATCCAGATCTATTTCATAACAAAATATCCAAAGCTATTCTTTATCCATACGGCATAATATCCAGACTTGTCGTGTCCGGCACCTGAGAATTGTCTTATGCACAAGAATGCATGGCTTTTTTCTCTGCAATGTTCATTCCTCCTAAAAGACATGATTTCTTACGCTGTCAATTGTCATAACTTTTAACCAACAAGATTGGGTCTAGTTATGTAATTATACTACATTTCTACATTAGATCCTAAATGACTGAGCATTTATACACACAATACAACCAACTGATAATGCCCCCTCACTGTTCATAGAGAGACATCTATTGCAAGTAAACAGAGCTAGAAGCATATCCACCATTATAAGATGACATCTATTAACAGAAGATAGAGCTAAAAACATAAATATCTCTATGTAAGTTCATCTCTCTGGTTAATATATCAGAAACAAGTCAAAACAAGTCTCAATAAATTAAAAATATTCTCTGAAGTAAAGAATTTGACTTGTTTCTAACATAAATATCATTTTTCTCAACCAGACAAAATGATATTTCATCAACATAAATAATATGTCAATAAAGAAATTCCTAGTAGATCAGAACAAATCCTAGTAGACGTTAATAAATGTGATCAACTGGAAAAACAGGATATGTTCTAAGAACATGATTATTACCTGTCAATACAGGTGAGTTAATGCAAAACTTGAACAAAATCTCCCATGCCTAAAATTACTTCCTCGTCATACTTATTGAATCTTTTTGTATCAAAATTAGAGTGAAGTACCCGATTTTCTGAAAACTGTATACACTTTGGAGCGCTAATTACATGCCTCTTCACATTGTTTCTTGTTATACTCTTTTTACTATATTATATCACATTTCAAAGCAGGACAATTGTGACATTTTTACTATGGGTGATACTGCCACAACTTCTGTTGGGAAAATAGACCAAGCAGAGAAAGAATTGACAGAAAACTTGATGTACATTATATACAAAAATGGAATAGTAAATGAACAAAGTAAAGGACGATTCTCGGTTTGGAGAACGAAGTTCATCAATCTAAATGAGCATTATCCCTGCTTCGGACAACTTTGAACTTTTTACATAATATAGATTTGAATGTATTCTTTTGAATAGTCATAATTTAATTTGGGTAATATTTCTAGATTTTTCGCAAAAAAATATTAGCGCAGTACACTTATGAACTTCTTTCCCCAAATCGAGACTTGTATTTTATTGAATCGGTCAAATTGAGCTTTATCCCTGCTTCAGACCAATTTGTTATTTTTACATCTTGTAGATTTAAATGTCCTCTTTTGAATATTCATAGTTTAATTTGGGTAATATTTCTATATTTTTCATGAAAAAAATTATTAGCCCAGGAGACTGTTCTCCAAACCGAGAATCGTCCTTTACATTAAAGAACTTGCTCATGAGTCCTTGAGTACTTGTAGAATGCAGGTAAAATTGAGGCCATAAGAAGTAGATTCTTTGTGTTTGTCCCCTTGCTTGCACGATTTTGAGTAAATCACACGTAAAACAAACACATCCAAATACCAATCACAAAGGTCTGAAAGCTAATACCATCACATTTCGTTCAATCAGAATCAGACGAAATGGCGGATAATTTGATGTGCGTCAAAATTGACAGTGTTATTGATTACTTTGGCATACATTGTGTATTTTCTTATTTTTTACCCTTGAATAATAGCTATGTTTAAATATATTGTATAAAATGTATAGATATGTATTTGTAATCACTGCAAATTGCTATATCATCCCTTTTATGCCAATTAAATGTATACATTTCTCAGCAAACACGTTTATCTTTTTTCTTGAGTTTGTATTTGTTTTCCTTGTACCCTTGCATGATTTGGATTTTGCCAGGATGCAAAACAAAGAATCTACTTCTTATGGCCTGTTTTTGATAATGCAAAAGTGAAAGCATCTGAAACTGAAAACTTAATATTTATTAATATACTTTATGTCCAGGTTAGCATTACTTAATTACTGAGAATAATAAATCAGAAGATGCACTTAAAGAATACATAAAACCAAAAAAACATATTAACCGACAATCTAAACAAGCTATTTATAACGCAACAATAAAAAAAATCCTCAAAAACACACAAAAATTGAGATAACATCCATTGGAGTATTTCATTTTCAATATTTATATTTCAATAATTTCAATAGTTCATTCAATAGAGAAAACCTCAAGAGTTCAAAGACTTTAAGGTAAACACCTATCACAAAAGCTCCTATCTGTTATCTCTTTCTTATGTTACAACCAGCTATTACATCTAGCTTAGACAGACAACAGACAACAACACTCTAAAAACAACCATCTGTAAGGAATCAAACAAATAGCTTCCAAGTTCACAACAAGGTGAGCCAATGAATCATAGCTCATCTATTCTCATTTAGCCACAGGACTGTAGCCAAGAGGGGGGGGGGGGTTCAAGGGGTGCAAGCAACCCTCTGGCTAAAGATTCTTTCACAACCATGCAGATTTTTACCTCTGAGCACTTTTTCAGTGGTTTTGGGTCAAAATGGTCAAATGTGAACCTCCCTGGAATTTTTCAAAAAGTGAACCCCCTTGGAAAAAGCAAGCTGCAAAACCTGCTACATTATTTATGTTTGTTGTTCATGCCTACGTAACCCCAAATCAGGGTGTCCATACATGAACCAAAACTCAGTTTCATAAGCAGAGAGCAATGGGCTCTTATCCATTTTTATGTATTTATCAAAATGGTATGTTGTTTGAAGTAGTTTTACAACTATGTCCATGTTGATTATACTTTTCAATAATTTTCCCTGATGGTTTCATTTGTTTTACATCTTGGCAGAATGTAACATAAGAGCCTCTATTAACTTTTGATTAATTCCTAATAAACTTTCTTTTTGCGGGTTTTCAAAAACAGTCAAGTCTTATAATAATGCCCTACTTACTCAATGTAGTGACAGATCATCTGCCCAGATGATCTGTTAAAATGTATTTATTAATAACCTGTTAATATGTTATCTGGTCCATGATCATTTCATTCAGTTCAGCCATTTCATGGAAGGAGTATTAATGAAACTGTTTTTCACTCACCTGTTGAATCCAAAGTAAGAGATTCTAGATCTTCTTCCCAAATGTGCAGTTCAATGATCCCCGAATTGTCAATTTCTAAACTGCCACTACTGCTGCTTATTGTGGCAGTACTACTTCCTGTAGAGTCATCGTCAGATGCATCCATGATACCATCAATATCACCAACAAATATATCCTTTGCATTTACTCTTGCAGCATAGTCTTCCATAGATTTGTACAGCTTTATATGTTCTAGTTTACCAGTATAGTTATTGTCTAATGTGGTTTCATTGTCCTCTCTTGTGGTAGCATCTTTGTCATTCATTGGAGGGCCATATTGTAGTTCTAAGTTATCGGTGTCATTACCAGATATTTTCATCTCGCTTGTACCTGCAATATTATCTTCACAAACCTTTACATCATTTACCTCAAGGACATGTTTATTATCCTTCAAATCATTGGGACTGCCAACTTCAGGAGATTCAAATATCTCAGCCACATACGTATTGTCCTTCTGGGCACTAGTAGTAGAATAATCTATAGGCCTATCTTCAATGGATTCATCTGTTGTTGCGTCATCAGAGATATTATCTTCTTTTATACTAATGGTATAATAATCCAGAGGGCAATCTTCAAATGGTTCTGTATTATTATTTTCAATATCAACTGTACCATCCTCATTTGTACCAATAGCATGCTCATCATCCTTAATATTATCAGCACCATCCTTCTGGGGCCCAGTAACATGATGCTCAATGTCACCTTCTAAGTTAGTTTTTACTACATCACTGTCTAAAGTAATGTTATCACTATCATCAAAAGATGTTGCTTTAGGGATGACTTCACTATTCAAAGGTACATCTTCATATTTAGTATCTGAGTCATTTTCAAAAGCACCTTTATCATTGTTTTCTTCAGTTTTCAGATGCAGACCATCATTTCTGGTATTGGTAGCATTAACTTTTGCACTGCTTTTCTCCATAAGGAGCACATCATAAACGTTGGTGGTTTCACTACATGTTGTTCCAATTTCCATTTGTTCTTCAATAACATTTATATTTTCATTAATCCTCTCATCCTTAATGCTGTCACCATCATTGGGTTCTTCATATTGATGTGCATATACATCACTAAAACTTGAGTCATCAGTGCTTATATCCTTTACTAAATTCTCTATATGTTCATCTTGAACAACAATTGAGTCATTAATCTCAGAGAATCTCACCTCCTTTATAATGTCATTACCTCTATCTTCATGTTCACCTTCAATAACATTGCTGTCATGATGGCTGTCTTTAATCCTCGTACTATTATCTGATGGTTCATCTTCAAGTAGATCACTTATAGAGCCATTATCATCATACAGTTCACTATTCTCTCTATAGACTTCCTCAATATCAGAATCAGACATTTTGTATATGTTAACTTGTTGAGTCCCAATTTTACAACTATTCCAAATTCCTGGACGAAAGTTTTATGTTAAACATTCTGTTCGCAAACAACCCGAAACTGTTAAGTTCCAATTTACAGCATTCTATACGAGTAGCAATTACATCATCATTTTTCATTTGTAAACAAGTTTTTATCTGAAAATATCCTGATGAGGTATAAATCTGAATAAAATCTTGGTGTTTTCCTGTTTTTTTCAAGATTTGTATTTCATATAAGATGTGTATCACCTGACGTGTTTAAATAAAGCATGTAGAACTTGCAGGCAGGTTATGTTTACTCCTACTGAAGAATTCACCAGTTCACATACGTCAAATACATTTCAGGTATATTAGTATTATTGAGCTATTTGCAGTTGAGATATATACAAACGGAAACTCTTAAATACTCCCTGTGTTTGAAGTGCTGTTTCAGCAGATTTACCGAAGCAATACATTTAAGTAAACCAATCACTGCAGAGTGCGTTTACATTATCCCAAGTAAACATGTTATATCTAAAAAGTACTCCATTTTGAGGTGCTTACTATTTGAACGGTTCAACAGGGTCACTTAACCCGAACTCAGAAACGTCAATCTTTATCTGATCAGCATTTCTCTACATCATTTCCTAAGAAAGTTATTTCAAGAAAGTATCCCAATATTGAAGCATATCCACGCAATGTGATGTGTTGACTACATATATCTTGCTGACATTCTTGCAAATTTTTCTAACACTCTTGCATATCATAACATAACCACCTAAATATTTCATTTACGGATGATTCCGCACTAAAGGTACATTAAATGGATTAGATAAAAGATCATAAAATATATGTGCTTTTACTGGGGTGTCCAGTATGGTAATGATTTTACCATGAATTGAGATAAAATGCAAGGTAAAATGCTATGTTATCTCTCGGATGAGTTTTATGTTTCCATAACACAAAACCAACATCCGTTGGTTTCACAGAGTTTACAAAATATTTCATAAAGAGGTTTTGGGATTAAATTACGTGGAATACAATATTTCACATATGTCTGGATCTATGACTGTCTGCTTATTGCTATTCTAGATTTTTTCATTATTTCAAAGAATGCTTAAAACTGCAATATTTCGCACAAAATGCACAAAGTATATATTCAAACTTGTTATTTTTTGCTTCAGCTCCTTCCTTTTGAAAGAACAGCACCATGCGTTTAATCCAAACCCCAACTCACGCAAAAATAAAAAACATATTAGAGCGCCATCTTTTTGCATTCATATGTCACAAAATCAAAACCCAAAACAAAATAATCCAAAATCAGATATCACAAAATTCAAATCCTGAAAATTAAAACTGAAAATAAGAAATTTCCAAATGATATTTCTGGGTGCCCCCATTACTTTCTAGCAATGGTGCTTCCCACACTCCGTGCACTTTGACTTTTACCATTCCAAAATAAAACTGAGAACCAGAAATATATCTATGAATAACCAAAAGTGAATGTTACAAGCATCAATCTTAGTAATTACAGCACAAGCATCCTGTGTTTGAAATGTCAGTTTTGCCATGCTTCTTACTTAATTTTTATTACTATATAATTTCAAGCATTTGCTTTCATATACTTATTACAGTTTACTGCTTAACTTCAAAAATTCAGACAGACAATTTAGCAATTGGCTCATGGAAATAAATGAAGGATTGTATTACCTTGAGCAATTTTTAAAGCTGTGCAGTATACTGATGATTTAAGTTTTAATGAATATAGTTTTTATACAACCTATTTTGAGTCTTGCACCAACCAATATAATAGGCACCTGAGACTTATACATATACAAGACTTTACCTTTTAGTACAGGCAATGCATACATTTGACCATGTTGAGCCAATCATATCAGCTGCAATTGATTACATGGCAGATTGTCTGAACTAAGGTATGCTTAGGACGTATAAGAAATATATTTCTGCTTTACTGATCAAAATTCAAATTATAAAATATAACAGCCATGGCATTTGGGGGGACATGCTTAACTGTAGCTTGTAGCATTTACCTGTGCTTGAGTTATCACCTTGCCAGGTGTTGGTATATGTATCAGGTAACCCTGGTGACAGAAAACATACAGATGTCAATAATTCATTGTTATGGCAATATATATGCATCAGGTAGCATTGGAGACAGAAAACATCAAGATGTAAACAATTTATTGTTGTGACGATATATCTACTAAAATACATATATGGAGTCAATTGGGAGACAAGTCTAAGAAGCTCCCAGGAGTCAATATAAAAAGATGTTTATTGCCAAAAAAGAAAATTATTTAATAACATTTCATGAAATTCATGAATACAAATACATTTCAGGAAGAACAATTTTGTTTCAGATTATAGTGAATCTGATTGAATTTGAAGGAAATAAAAAAAATATGAATAGACTTATGAAACTGGCCCCTAGTTTCTCCACTATAGACATCAAAATCTTCCTTGACCCTACTGTAGAATAATAAACCACCTTACCTGCCAGGATTCCATCCATCTGCTCCAGTGCTGCAGCCAGCATGTCAGAGGCATCCAACATATTAAGGTTATCCGTCATCTTAGATTCTTGCCCCTTGATCTTTAAAAGACCAGGTACGACAGCGATATGTCCTTATAAGGCAAATTGTTCAAATGTATCAATGTTGTCTTGATCAGCTGTAGTTGGATGAGAAGATTCATCAAACTTGTTACTTATACGTTTTTTTTTCGAAATGACGAAATCATTTGTTGATAAGGCACTTCAAAGCTTTAACAAGGCACCACCATTCTGTAGTAAGGCACTGAAACAACAAAGTACAGGTATAATGATCGTTAAAATTCTGTTAAACCTAGCATTATTCACCCTGACATTGAAGTTTATTGTCTATAAAAGTCAAAAAGGTTTGAGAGATCCCATAATAAATAGTTTGTGATGAATTGGATGCAGGACAGTTGGAGACATCTATAATAAAACTCATGTTTTGAAAGTGATAAATTGAAAATAACAATCTCAGGAAAACTAGTAAAGTAAATAAATGAGAAGATTCCATTTTTGTTAATATTTGTAGATTTTTATAACCATTCTAGTTTTAATTTCAATTTTGATTAGAAATTATACATATTTTACTTGTATAGCATATCCAAATCAAGTTCCCTTTTCTTGAGATCTTTTAATAATAATTGTGATATAAACAACTAGAGATATAATTTAAAGCACAAGGATTGAGGTTGCCATACCAACTAATTTTCAATCTTCTGATTTTCTAATTTGCTTATTAACAAATATTAATTTTACTGGAGGTGTTTATTACTCAGTGCATCTGTCGCTTTCCAACATGGGATTTGAATATACAGAGAATGGACAGTAGAACACCTGTCATTCAACCTGATATGTTGAACAGTTGTTCTAGATTTTTTTCATTTTGATTTCACAAATCAATGTTAGATTTTCTCATCAGATTATATTCCCCCAATGATAAACAATTTTCCCTTCATTTTCCCAATTTTCCCTTCATTTTCCTATTTTCCCTTCATTTTCCTAATTCCATTTTAGATAAATATTTCCATCATTGCTAGGGAATTCAATTTACAATGATATTACAATGAATAGAATATAGTGTAATTTACTATGATTTAACAATCTCATTATAAAAAGTGGGTTTTGTTTTTTATCACATTTGTACCTCTTCAAATAATATAGGCTAAACACACTTATGTCACTGTAACATTTCCAATATTGCGAGGGGATTATTATTTAATTTATTCTAGAGCTTAACAAGAGAAACCATGGATTTACTAATCCTTATATTAAACAGTGAAAATTGACTATTCCATATGCAATGTTAATATTCTCTGAGATTGACATATTCATGCTGGTTAATATTAATTAAGAATGACATATCCATTGCCAATGTTCAATTTGATTTCATTTCATACATTGATTTTAATTTCTTTTTTTGGAAATTGCTGAACTATATCTGACAATATATCTTCTTCCATATTTAAAATATTTGAAATAAAAGATGGAGATACCAGTTAAAGTGTTTTCTTTTAACACTACACAATATACAGTGTTTTTCCTTTATACTTGGAGATCCCTCAAACCCCATCAAAAATAGGTTGTAACATAAAACAGTTGTGTCAACCTAAACCATACATAAATGAAATTTATTTTATGTTGCAGTAAATATTTTATATTAATATATCACAATTATCATCATGATTGCTACAGCTAAACAAACACACATACAGACTGAGATGAGGAAATAGTAATACAACATAATATATACTCTATGCTGTTTAAACACCTAACACTACTCAATGATGACAATATTTGCAATGATAAAATTGAAAATGATGAAATCTGCAAAGATATTGACAGATAATACAATTATATCAAAAAAATGTAAGTTTTAAAATCAAAAAATGTTAGCTATATCCATAATCTTGCCCCCCTCATGTACATCATCTTATCAAAAATGGTGGCAATATCAAAACTGTTGGAAGTCTCCTCATTTTAAATGTATGGTGAATATAGAACTTAAAAATATCTTATACATTAAGAAGGGGCAGCACACATCACAGGTTTCTTGCAGAATTACTATATATACAAGGCATAATCTATTTCAAGGTAAACTCCATGATAAAATCCATGTAAAAGTATCAACATTTTATCAAATGCTCTTTAAACATTAACATCTATCTCATTCCTTGATTTCCTCCATCATACTAAGACCACAAAATTAAATAAAAAAAAAATTTTCACAAATAACTTCACCTATGCTAATAATGGACAAATTCTAAAATGCATATAATTTCATTAAATATTGAATGTGACAGCGCTAAATGTTAAGCAATGCATAAAAAATGTAAAGATGGTAGGATAGACTACTAAATATTGTATTACATTTTATGTATTCTCGAGTGCATTTTCCAGAACAAGTCTATAACACAATGACATTCCCTGGTCTCCCTTACCTGCCATAGTTAAAGACTCAAACAGACAAAGATAAACATTTTAAGGATAGTCTCACAGAATTTTAGATATCAATTCAATCAGGCATTTCTACCATATATCTGTAACTACCATAAATGAACTCTGATTTTATGACATTTCTTTATAATGTTATATTTGAGTACAATACTATTTTCTTCATTTCTTGCAAATTCCACCCATTTCCACTCTATTTTACATGTTAAACATGACATCTTATACACAGGTCTACTTGATGTGATGGGAAAGCCACTTGGAAACAGGTAAATCTAATAAAGACCACATTAAAGATAAGTCAGTGAACTACAAAATCTGGACCCTCTCCCACATGATCTGAATATACCCTTGACATACTGGTCTTAATATAAGTTAGAATTAATCTTTAAAAGACCAGCATCACATCAGGTTTTAGATAAAACACCCTCTTTATAACTTTATTCATCTTTGATGTTAATCTATATCATTCAAATTCTTGTATTTGTTTCACTGATCTCATGAAACATTTTGAATGAATTTACAAATTCCAGAATTTGTAGATTCCCACTGATAAAAATGACCAGCTTTTCTGTGTCTGCTTCTTGCTGTCAAATAACAGTTTAATTTAGCAGATAATTCCTATCATATCTCACTAATTTGTAGAGCAACAAACTGAGATTATTGAGGAGGGAGGATATGTTAAAAACCTCATAGCTGACAACTTTGAGATAAATGTTTATATGTCTACTAAAACAGAGGTATACTTCAGATAAAAAAAATTTGAAAAACAAGATATGTACAGTATATAGTGGTAAATATTACACAGCACAGGCCCGTAGCCAGGGGGGGTTCGCAGGGTTCTGGTGACCCCCCTCCCCCCCGGCCAAAAATTCTTTCAAAATCATGCAGTTTTTCACCATTTTGAGCACTTCTCAAGTAATTTTAGCCATATTTGAGCCAAAATTGTCAAATGTGAACCCCCCTGGAAATTTTTGAAAACTGAACCCCCCTGGGCAAATCCTGGCTATGGGTCTGCAGCAAAACGACCACTTTTAAAATAACTTAGCAGGCCCAAGTTTTCTTGGTTCTTGTCCGTTGGCAGATCTGGGGGTGGGGTCAAAAATTAGGACACATAATCTGTATCTCCTTACATAAATTGGGCAATTTAGTTATACTGGGCAATATCTTTTAATTCTTGACTTACATTGTGTTTTTAAATTATTAGGGCTAAATTTTCAAATTTAGGGCCAGAACTTTCTTCATTTTCATATTTCAGATCCGCCCCTGCTTGTCTGCTTTTGCATCTGTAAATTATAAGTTAAATGGTATCAACACTTTTATTGCTGTCTTCGTGTCAATATTCCTTGTAGCACCTACCTATCAGATTATGATGATGACAGTAC
The DNA here is from genome assembly GCA_903813345.2 of Owenia fusiformis. Classification (NCBI taxonomy): domain Eukaryota; kingdom Metazoa; phylum Annelida; class Polychaeta; order Sabellida; family Oweniidae; genus Owenia; species Owenia fusiformis. The sequence goes on along the minus strand of CAIIXF020000006.1, from coordinate 29,359,431 downwards.
AGTAAAACCTGTATACAGTGAACACCTATTATTACCACCTTGCCGGGCCAGTTCTAGGGGTTTCAGTGCTAGTTTAGAAGGCGTTCATTTTACTATATCGACCTGAGCAATATGTAACGTCATAGTGGTGGTCAAGAATGCATTTCAGACCGGTCGAGAATGCATTTAACGACCGGCAATTTTCCCTGGGAAACTAAATATCGTTCAGTGTGTAAAGATTTTCTTGCTGTTTCAGTCCTTTGTACTATTGGGCCACAAAAATATGTTCACTGTAGGTAGGTGTACACGACAGAGAGTGTAATTTATACAGAAGTATGTGTGGAGAAAGGGTGTCTAGAGACAGGTGTTCACTAGATAGAGGTGTTCACTAAGACAGGTTTTACTGTATAGCACTTTTCAAGTATGATAAAAATAGTTTTTATTGTTACTACCAGACAATATTTATCAATTTTAGTTATCACGAATAGACCATAATTGCATACAAGTACCTCAAATTATCATATCATTCCCTTTAATAACCCCATAAAAATAACATGAAAGAGTTTTCTTATATTTTTAAATGCATAGAAAATTGATAACAAGTTATTTTCAAATCCCTTTCAATAAAAAACTAGCCAAGCTCAATGCCGAATATAATAACATAACATTAGCGTTAACATACAAAATGTCACCACCTGCTATTTGTTACAGGCACTGAATACCAAACATCAACCACCAAATACCAACTGCTGAACACCATCCACAAAAAAGGTTGAAGACAATAACAATATGTCCCAACTTCTGGTGGTGATATAACACTGCTGAACACATTCTACAAAAAGATGGAAAACACAACAATAGAAATAATAAAAAAAGTTTCCGACTCCATAGTCAAAAATACTCATTGCTACAATCATAACAGAATAAACGATTGCTTTCATATCTATTAAAAACATTGTATCACATAGCCTAATAAGCTTTATCTATCATACTAATAAGCTTCATCCGTCATAGCCCACTGGCTTCCTTCCAGAAACAATCCATCATATCTATAACTATCATTCATCCAGTTATTACTCTAAGTGATTACTTTCCTCATTATTTTCTCTAATATGGACATTTGCAATTTCGAAACTACAAAACTTTTTTAAAGTTTGGAAAGGAATTTATGAAATTAGATGAGCAAAGCAGGCTGGTTAATATTTTAAAAATATTTTAAAAATCCATGATTCAACATCTAATCCTTATGACATCTTGGATAGTATTTGAAGACTTCAAAATTGTATTGTTCTCAATTTCTTTCAAATATGAGCAATGTTTAATTGCTGGATAACATGATATCCTACCTCTGTAGCCTGTATAAGATATCATATGATCCCTCCTGATAAAACCCGTACACAACCCCTCCTCTTCAATTCTATTATAATTTCTGTCTATTTTGCCATGTTGGCATATTCCCTACTGATTTTTCATTTTCTATGTTTTATTTAAACCTAAGAAATATCATACTTAAAACTAAATCCATAAAACTGTATCAGAAAAATAATTAATAAACTTTGCTCTTCAACTATGCTCATTTTATTGGATTATCATTGTATCATTTTTCAAGGAATATAGCAATCACATATTTGTAATATCATCACAACCCACTCATATTTAGTGATGAAATATTACCTAAGGCAATAAAGTCGGATGTACAGCTTCTAAAATGTCTCAAATAACCAATTTCAAAGATCTTGACAATCAATTGTTTTATTTTACAAACTTTAGAACGCTTCAAACTTTTACATTCTGATACTCATACCATATCTTTGATCTGATAGAATAAACAGCTTGATTTTGAAAGAATATTTGGCAAGGCTTCTCGATGCTGTAAAGACTTCTATAAAAGTACATGTCTTACAAAATTAAATATGAGGCTGTGAACAAGACTGTAACTGAGTCTATGTCACCTTAACCCAAAGTCTGGCTTATTATCATACCTTCAAACCACTTATTGCTCTTGGTTTCATTCATTCCATGTCACTACATCACATTACAGTACATTGATCCATGAAAAAAACATTAACGAAGGAACTTAAGTAACACTTTCATGAATGGGAAATGTGGTAAATCCGGATACCAGGTAGGACGGGCCATTAGAACTTTAAAACACAAATTCATGGGCCAATGGAAAAATTTCTGAAATACTGACTAAACACACCAATTTTTATCTCTTTCCAATGTTAACCTCAAGAGTAGAACTATCAGAGACAGGAAATTATTCAGGATTCAGCCAAGCCCTATTATGTTTCAATTCTTTATTCATACACAGAAAATATATGCACCTCCCTCTCTACTAAATTAATTTTCTTAGAAAAACCATACCAGTTTTCTTCAACAAGTAACACTCAAAACTTGCAATGGGGCATCTGAACTTTTCTAAACAGTTTTTCTATTTTCTTCCTAAGAATTTAAGACCTCAGTCTTCCAAAAAGGGCCAAGAAGGGGTTTTCAAAAAAATGCCCGAAGCCTTTTTCAATTTCTAGGTCCATCCCTGCTCCATCTTCAAGCATTTAAGTTTGGCATATTATATACTCTATTATACTCAACACTTTATTTGAAGCAGTTAGCTTCACTCCAGATGAATTCCATGTTTGCATGATGCTTGAAAGTTGTGGGAGTAACCAGAAATCACAACAGCAGCCATGGACTACCCTTTGCAATACCCTACCCTCTGATTTCATCTGAGATACCATATTCTTTCTAATCAGCGTACATTTGCAATAAAAATGACTTTATGTTAAATATGGTTTCGAGAAAACACAAAGTTAAATGCATGATTATATTTAATGCAGAGAAAGAAATATAAAAGCTTTAGAGTATGTAAACCTTAGTGATAACAAGTAAAATGATTATCCGAAATAATTTTTTCCAAATTTTTGTGGAATTTCTCAATATCTTACCCTTTTAAATTTCAATTTGGAAACCACACTGTGTTTTCATTAGAGAAAATACAGTATATTCTTTATTCAATCAGAATGGACAGCCAAAACATCAAGACAAAATCACAACATTGCTGCTTAGATAAGTAATAACAAACATTCATTCCATTATATTAATATCAAGTTACTGTAGTATATTCATTTGTAAAGGTCAGAGGGAATCCTCTACCCAATGTGGATAAAGGGTAGCTTATAGACTGGTATAACTGACAGGTGAGAATTGACTTACACCTGGACTGAATCATTTGAGTGTTTTTATAGGTGGATTAATCAGACATTGGAAAGAAGGGACTAATGGGTTCTTTTACCTGCCCGCATTTTTCATATTTTCTCAGATGGATGTAACATATCACTATTTTCTCTTGTACGTAAGACACATTTCACTTTTTAATCAACATATAATTTCTTTCTAAATATAAATGCAACAGCCTCTCAATTGTATGTTTTGGCACAGTTACCTTTGCATCTGCCTTAGTTCATATATTTTCCTGTATATAACCTATAGTGTGCCAAGCAAATCTGGAAAATAGATTTTATGTATTTGCTGTAACATTCAAAAGTTCATACACATTCATCACATCTTAGCACAAGTGTACATTTTTACTCAGAGGCACATTTTAAATTCAGTCTAGCCAAAATCCAAAAGAAATGTGGCAAAACATGGGAAATTGGACAAAATAAATAAGAGAAAGATCACTAAAGTTTCAGCCATTTTTTGGAGATGTACTCTGGATTGGTCTTCTCATGTTAAACTGAACCTATTTTATAAGTTTCTCATTTTTTCACACATATCATAGAGTGAGATTTTGGAAATTTGGAGGTTTACATATATTTCAATGAGATATAATAAAATCAAGATCTTTGTACTATTTATTCCCTTAATACCATATGACAAAATAACAAATAATCTAAGTTACAGGATTAGAAAGTGATGTTGACTTTATCAGTGGGTAGGGGGATTAACTCCAAATCCTGGGGAGATCACCGCCTAAGCCTTCATAGATCATTATATTCTTAATAGCCCAGTTATGTCGTAGAAAGAAAATACTTTTCTGCTTAATGCATTCCCTTTTTTAAAATAAAATTATATCAAGCAAAACTACAAAAAATATCCAAATTTTCAAGAGTGTCAATATGACTTTCTCAAAGGTGCAAGGTGATATGTCCAGCTTCTAACTGGGTGCACCAATGCTCATTGATGAGTTGATATAAAGCAATTATGTGGATTCACATAGCCTCCCCAACACCAAGCTGAGCATAGCTTCAGCTTGTACAGGCCTCACAATATTTGTGCTCTGTTAATGACAGTAAAAACAGAACAACTCTTGACAAGAGCGTGACTTTAATCTAGACTCTTTAAATTAGACACAATTCTTAAAATCGCGGATTCGGTAGTATTGAATCTCTAATAAAGATGGCGCGAAAGTTTTTCCTTATAAGGTCAAAATATTTCCCATGATGCAGTTCGCGGGGGAACAAAATTTTTCTACCTTGTTTTTCCCCGTTGGTTTAACATGGGGATTTTCATACCCATTTTTCAAGCGATATTTTCGATCGAATCTCCATGCGATCGGAGAAAACAAACTATCAGAAACAATTAGTCTTTTAATAATCTTTATATAACATATATTTTTTTCATTTTATTGGCTCCTAACGGGGTGAAAACAATGATTGAAAATGGGAGTATATTCCGGAAGAGAAGAAGTCACGTGACTAGTCGCCATATTGGAAAAAGCAATTCCATTCGACTTTCAACACGTTCATGCCAATATTACCGCACTACAAACTGTAACATCGATGCAACAACTGAATAAAAGTACTCATCTTCATATTACATTATAGAGTTACGTTGAAAACCCACAAACAACTGAGCATTTGACCAAAGAAGACACGTCGCTATTATCTAGGTCAAGTTTAGTGGTTCGAAAGCAAATCTTACATACTCGTTTCCGAATTTTGTTGTTAATTGTATAATCTTTTATTGATTAAATCTGGTATACTGACTATTAATTCAATGACAAAGAAGAAGAATTCCGATGGTGTCATTTTTTTATTTAGCTTGCGGGTGTAAAAACAAAATTGCGTAATTAATTTGATTTAGAACTTTCGGGTCTCACAAATAGCTACACGAAATGCATCGTTGAAAAATATTGACCAATCAAATTTTGTCCTTTTTGAGTACATATATGCACCATATATGCGAACGTTCTGATTCAAAGAGCGAACAGCGAAATGGAGAATTCGTTGATCTAACCAATATCCAATCAGATTATGTAGTCAAATTAGCTATCACTCATAACACATCCAAATTCCCATTATAGGACATGAAAACAGAGATTATAGTGATCTTATATGGATCGATCTACAAAATCGTCTTAAGTACCCAGAGGGAAGTGTAGAAAGCTGATCGAGATTCAGGGTATATTACTAACAAAAACAGGAACTCTGTGTTTATATCAATTACACAATACTGTCAACCATAAATCTGCATTTAATAATTATCATATACAAAAAGAGAACAAGTAAACATATTAATATGTTGAGCAAGGATGGAGATTTGCCAACCATAACATTATATTAAATGCTCATATGTCACTTAGTCATAGGACTGATGGGCTTTTTGGCTTTAATAAGGTTCTATCGTGGATGTTTTGTAGGTTTGCATAAATATACCCTGCGTGCAGAGTCTAGTTAAACTAGAAGACGGAGCTCTCTTTTTAAGAAGTGAAGTCGAACGAATGCAAAGGGTAGCATAAATATAATATTACATCTTAATGATTTGGTTTATGCATTTGTTTTTCGGAAGTCACAAAACCTTGGAGCACAACTAACAGATTTTGTCTTTTATTTCAGATTTTTTATTTGAGCTTTGTATGACAATTTCTTACTCATAACAAATCAAAATAAAGATAAAATCGTTTTAAAAATGAATAAAAAAAACATACATTAACAAAATATGCTCACCTTGTAAATTCTTCATCAAAACTTTGCTGGAGATAACATCAATATTGTCCTTTAGCTTTACTTATTATTTCATCGATTAAATCTCCAGCTTTCCTGAGAAACAGTGAACATAACTCTTATGAATGTAGATAGGTGATATGCTACCTGAGACTCTAATGCAACTGTTGTGTGTCATCAAGAATGCACTGGAGCACATTGCAATTCTCCAGGGCAGAGATCAATTACTGGTTACTCTATATTGGCTTGGGGAATTCATCTCCAGGAATAGAAACACAGGGTTATGCGGAGGGGGGGGGAGGAGAACTCATTCACCTTGCTAAGAGCAGGAGCCCCAGGGTAGTCTTTCTAGCAAAGGGGGTTAAAATGAAGCTGTATAGAGGGATCATTATGGGGTTAAAGACTTTATTATTATAGTTCATTCAACTACAGGTACTTGATAGCATGAAACAGGCCTAAAGATTGCAAATTTGCAAATTTTAGCACTAAAGGGAAGGGGGAGTTATTTCCCACACTTACACATAAGGGTGTTACTGAAGCCACTGCCAAACAAGTGATACATAGTTTGCACCAGTGCATTATACAAAAACTAATGATTTAGATAGAGCGTCTGTTTGCTAAAGGACAGTCCATATGCTAGGGCTATTATGTCAATTCTAACAAGGTAGGCGTAGGTATGTCAGCTGAGAAAATACCTTAGAGAAAACAACAACAACTGTGGTTCCCATAGACCATGAGCCTTGATCATTTAACCTTACAAAAATACTCAAACTTGTGTGATATGAAGAAGGTAACACCATAGGCTCATGGTAACACTTGCTCACTGACAGATCAAAATTGATAAAATTTAACCTTTAATCACATAATATACTAAAATAACATCTTTTAGACTTTCTGGGATCCAGAGAGTGGTTTAAAAATTTTAAGGCAACAAGAGTGATCTTATAAAGGGGAGAGAGAGTGGTCAAAGAAAACAATGACTAGGAAGAAGCTGTGCTGAAAATGGACCATGGATCCTGACTCAGTTTACTAATTACCTTCAAATCTCAGCATTAGTTTACATAGATCTACATATGTTGTTGTTTTCATTTACTAACTGTGATACAAGAGAGCAATAATTATGTCCAAAAATGAACTTACCTGTTACATTTTCCAAGAGATAACCTTTATATATACACTTATTACTAAATAACCTAGTTAGAAAATGTTTGCTTAACTGTATAAATACATGTAGTGATATTACAGTCAATGCATTGTTTATCTTAGTTTATTAGACTTTTTATATCATTTGAAATAATTTGAGTTGAGAATTAATTGCTATTAGAGTAATACAGGGTGAGCCAAAAATTGAAATTTAATAGAATGAAAAAACACTGAACAAGCTTCAATTGTGCCAAATATGAATTTAAACCAATGTTGGATGACGGAGTTTTTGATATGTTTAGGTTATCTTAAAAAAATTAAAATTTTCAAAGTTGATAAACAATTTTCGAAATCATATTTTTCATGTACTTTTACATGTGGATTTCAAATATGACTCGACATCACTTTGACTGAATTTTGAATATTTAATGACGTTAATCAGGATTATTTCTACTTGCATCTAGTCTATTCCAAATATGTAACCTGCTAAGTCTAAATGGGAGATTATATAAAATATACAATGTGTTACCATGGTGAAGTGTCACAATTTCCTACTGTTACGAAAAGGTACATGATATTGTTGCCAACTTTTTCATAATTACATACCTCATTTGAAATAAACATAGTATCAACCATATGATTAGATGTATCATCCAAAGGATTTTGTCATTTCATTTTCACAATGTTTTTAAAGTTAAGGGTGTAAATGAAGTCCAGTAGGTAGATAAGCTGAAGGAAGATCAATCCTATTTTCAAAACCTCAAGTAGGTATAGTGCCTGTATGCCTTGTACTAGTGAATTACTGGTCAGTATGACTAAAGACAAATATTAGATATTGAATTAAATCTAGTAGCCAAAAATTGAAACTAAAATTGTCCTCAATCTAGCATTAAAGAATAAATAGATCGATATCAAACATAGAATAACTATCTTAAAATCAAGTGCTGGTGATATATTAGATACAAATGTTTATTTCTTATAACAACTTTTCTTATCATTCGCCTCCTTTGGCATCTTTTACTCAATTTTATGAGGACTCCTGGGATTTCACCCTCCTTGCCTTAGATACACAGTAAGACATTTACTAACAGTCTTACATTGGACAAAGACGTCAAAAAACGAAAGGTTACTGTTTTACACGTTTTCTGAGATAACAAAAATGAAACATCTGTTTAAAACATCTTCCTAATCCCTATCAGGTACAGCGCTGCACTAAAAATTACAAATACTTTAGATAAATGTAACAAATACGTTAGCTACTCATCAGAGTACATAGTGTATACATTCAGTATTACCAAGAGTAAAATAAAACATAGTACTTAAATTTAACTTGTTATAAACACAATCATACTAACTTTGATTAGATAAACTAGAGAATAAACAAAGCATGAATTGGTGAATTGCAACTATTGCAACCATTTCCTTGTGTCAATGAGAGAGAAAAAATAATTCCCATTACCAGGAGCAATTTACCTTGTTTTTACAAATAGTAAATGTTTCTATAACCTACACATAATTACTACTCATACTCAAAAAGTATTGATATTCATTCCTTCAAACTCAAAATATCTTAATATAATCTAAAATTAATGCCTCACAGATCATTATCAAAGTATATTTTGAAAACTTACTTTTTTACAAAAATGAGATAACTTTGACATTTAGAACTTGCATTCTTTGTAATGTTTCACTTTTAGAAAAAATTATGGGATCTCTATCTATGCATGTCCACACTTAAACAAAATATCACCATGGCATCACTGGGAGAATTGTTGGAGATCCCCTAGACATGGCTTCCCCCTTCCAGAAATTACATCCACATGATCAACAAGTGACGTTATCCCATGTTGTTCACTGAATTGTCTCATTTTTATACACTTCACACAAATCTAATGATTAAACCTATTAAGTTCAAATTCACTCTATGTGCAAATCAAAGATTGAAGACTATATGGGTAATGATTTTTGAGTACTTGAAAATTAACCATGTGACACTTATATGGAACCCATTTTAGATTTTTTAGTTTTTCATCAGCTGATTTGATATGAACTCTGACAACCTTTATTTGATGATATGTACTCTGACAACCTTAATCTGATTTGATGTATACTCTGACAACCTTCATCTAATTTGATATATACTCTGACAATCGTCATCTGATTTACTGTCATCTGATTTGATATGTTGATATTCTGAGAACTGTCATCTATTTTGATATGTACTCTGACAACCGTCATCTGATTTGATATGTACTCTGACAACTGTCCTCTGATTTGATATGTTGATATATACTCTGACAACTTTCATCTGATTTGATATGTTGATATGTAGATTTGATATGTACTCTGACAAACGTCATCTGATTTGATATATACTCTGACAACTTTCATCTGATTTGATATGTTGATATGTAGATTTGATATGTACTCTGACAAACGTCATCTGATTTGATATATACTCTGACAACTTTCATCTGATTTGATATGTTGATATGTAGATTTGATATGTACTCTGACAAACGTCATCTGATTTGATATATACTCTGACAACTTTCATCTGATTTGATATGTTGATATGTAGATTTGATATGTACTCTGACAAACGTCATCTGATTTGATATATACTCTGACAACTTTCATCTGATTTGATATGTTGATATGTAGATTTGATATGTACTCAGACAAACGTCATCTGATTTGATATATACTCTGACAATTGTCATCTGATTTCATATATACTCTGACAACCTTCATCTGATTTCATATTCACTCTGACAACCTTCATCTGATTTCATATATACTCTGACAACCTTCATCTGATTTGATATTCACTATGACAACCTTCATCTGATTTGATATATACTCTGACAATGCTCATCTGAGTCATGTGTGTACATTTGGATCATAATGCTAGCATAAATGCACTATAGGCTACCTCATGAATAGACAGACCAATCAACCATTGAACAAAGAGCATAAGCACCATATCCAAGAAATATTAAATATGTACGTATTGAATAACTGTGAAACAGACTTGCTCCCTGACAAGTTTTTGATATGCGATATAACCGAACACATTTGAATTTTAGTTCTCTTTATTTTGAGCATCATATATACGTTAGAGTCACTTTAAACTATGTAAGAGGTAGCCTAAGTGCAAGTTGCAATCTCAATCTTTAGCTAAGTCTTACTTTTTAAATTCTAACGAAGCAGCCAGCCTGTGAAGTACACAGTACTAGATCTAGTAGGCTACTAGGCCTAGATCTAGCTGCTGCTCAATAAAAAATTTAAAAATCAAAAATCGAAATCGATCCCAAACTTGAGACTCTTCAAACTTCTTACATATAAAAACACTTGCACAATAATGTATCTTCTTATATGTATCATTATACTTACCGTTTGGTAGTATCTTACTTCTGCTTACACTTTCTTTATCATTCTCGCTATCAAACGAAATATTCCCTCACTTTTTCAAACTTTGAAAACCTTGTGAGCTTATTGTCAAATCAGTGACTTCCGGTTAGTGCTCGGAATGTGCTGCCATCTATCAATGCGTATAATTTTAAATTTCCATTTCAATAACATGAAATCATCTCAGCTTCAGAACTCCAGGCCCTGCACTCCAAACTGCCAAACCAATCGTTTCATTTAGCCTAGCGAGAAAAGTTTGATAACTAACTTATAAAAAATAGATGTATTTACATTTTACATACACTTTTTCTTGGGCTCACAGTCACCGGTGGAATCAGAAGCTAACAATTTTGCGCGGAATACATTTTGGGCCTTTAAATTCAAAAATTGGCCCCATAATTTGGAAATTTGAAGCCCATTATGATCTGAAAACCCCAAAAAAGCCAAGTAATGCCCAAAAAGGCCCACTACTGGCCTGGATCCGCCAGTTCGGTTACATCAGGCTAGTTCAACAAATTAAACATAACGCTTAACTTCTGTCCACGCAATTTACAACCTGCGCGCTGCAGAGTATAGGCTGTCATACTCTAAATGTCCCACTTTTTTACTGTCATTATATTTACCGTACATATGTGTTCAGCATCATAACTCTGAAGCTATCTACAAGATGTGGGTTTACGAAAAAGACCGACCCCACCGACCACCGACCGGTCGGTGTTTTCCACTGGTAGCCTCAAAACAGGGTTTGAAGAAAATGTGTAAAAGACCGACCATATCATGTAAAAGACCGAACATATTTGTAGCCTTAAAATATTAATGATTTGATTTTGAATGTCAATCGTTTGACTAGGCAACGTTTTACCGATTTTGTACCTTGCAACGAATGGCAAGCAAAGAAATTGGGCATCCGTCTCCTCTCGATTAATTGTCCTGCCTTAGGTCCTAACCTATCATTAACCATTCTATCGTTTCTTTTTATGAGATTTGAAACAAAAATGATTTGTTATCGTCATAGCCTACTGAATACTGAACACGAATGCTACATGCGTTCTCTTATCGGGATTAAAAGTGACTTACCATTTCAGTACACCATTAGAAAGCTTTTTTTGTCATATCAAATGTAGTTTTTACCAGTTGACGTTTATCAAACATAACGTTACGACGTCAACATCGACGATGTTTGTGTGTTTTTGTTATTGCGTTTCATATGAATGAACTTAATGCAATGTTACGTGCGCTTTTTTCCAAAGTGACTAACCAGGATGAAATTGGTCTTCTAACAACTGAAACATCACTTAAAAATATGACATTACACACCACGACGATGTAACGTTTTCATCGTGATTTGAAATGATTAATTATACGTTTTAAATCGGATTCCCAGTTTTAGTTTTACTTCTAATTTTGCATTTTTTCATCTTTATGTAAAAGACCGTCAGCCGACCACCGACCACATGTACCCAACTGTGAAGAGTGACTGGTCGGTGGTCGGTGTTTTTCGTAAACCCACAAGATGTATCGGGTCTTTTAATTTTTCTTATAAAAACTAATGTTTAAGCTTAAACTTTTTTCTCCACCGTTTACATCACTCATTGTAATAATTTGGGAAAGTTTTTTTTCTCTCTTCTAAAGTGCAGTTGTAAAACATATATTAGGAACCTTAATGTAATTCCCATTAGAAACTGCCCCCCCACGATGGACAAAATTTTGAACACTATTTTTTTTAAAAGGATTCATTCGGAAGTGTCTTCAAAATCACCGTGGACGCCATTTATTGGTTTCAAAAATATATAAGTTGAAATAAACTGTCACGCACACCCGCACGGCACGCACATTATTACTAACGGATCCGTTTCGATAATAATTGTCGCAGCCTCGAAGGTATGACTCTTTTTCCATGATTCACCAGATGTAGGCAAAAAGCTTTTTAGAGGCAAACGTCAGAAACGTATGTCAGCATCATAATCTTAGAGCTTCTTAGCTTTTGCGAACGCAATAGTTCACGGAGATGCCGAAAACGATATTGACTAAGGGAACATGAAAACGATTAACAGCGTCTCAGATCATTCGTTCCGAAACGATCATAAGTTTCTGAAACATACGATGCTATCACACGCGTATGCCAAAAATGCCGAAGATTCTGCGGATTACATCTTCATGATCTTATGAAATCATGGAAAGGGAACTTCTTACATCCTAGATTGCTACATTTTAAAGCAATAAGCGCGAACTATAACTAGCCAAAAGTACCGAAACAATTTTCCTTAAAATCATCTGAAATATTCTAGCAATAATTTGAATTACTAGTATAAAATTTAAAACCCCAATATTCGTCTTTCAAGCCCGGATACGGATACAAAAAATCTCTAGCTATAGATAATAAAGAGGCTGTGAGGCGTATACAGATGATACATGATATCAGTCAACATACATGCAGTCCATGCAAGTCAGCTTGACATCACAAACAAGTACACCGACACCAAACTTTTATTTTTGGTACATTCATGTTTGAATAAAAATACATGTAATGTGGCACGCTAAAAGCAGATCCTACATTTTCAACATGGACAGTAAGAGATTATTAATTACTGAGTTATTTCAATCAGACATGTAAAACGCTATTACATGTCTTTGTTTCATCAGAACAAAACCATCAGAACGCGACAAGAGATAGGACTGGCAACAATAATTCAGGTAGGCCTCGTGCAGACCCGAATACAACTTTAAATTGTTTACACGGGGTCATATTTGACAACTGGAGCATTTCTGACGTCTTTGAGTTGCAGCAGAGGTCCATGGTCACAGCAACTAAAACATAGCGAGATAGATCTGAGACATGTTTACGAGGTTTCAGATTACAGAACACAACTGAAACTAAAATTAAAAACAAATGCAAAACATATCAAGTGCTGATGTCCATATGATATGCACTCTGAAAAATAGAAACCAACAAAAAGCACCTAAAACAAAAAGTGCTTTCACAGAGTGGACATGCCGAAACAGAGACGAGAATTTTTGATGAATTTTACTTTTTTGATGAATTTTACTTTTAAAATGCGCTTAAGTTAGACTGGATAACATTTTGGAAAGATACTGTCTCCAAAGTGAATGAACAAGCAACACTTCTTCACAACAACGATATAGAATTATGAATAGTTCTCTTGAACTAAGCTCTAATCTATCAACCGGTGATCCAACCGTTAATTTCTTGCAGCAAGATTGGGACAACATTGCTGTTGTTGTCTTTTACATCGTTATCAGCATCAGTTCTATAGGGATTCTGTGTAACATTCTTGCATTGGCTGTTTTCCTGAGAGAGAAAGATCGTTCATCACGGATATGTCTTCTAGGATGGCTTGCAGTTGCCGACATCTTGTTTCTAACCATGCAAATTACGTATGTAATGTGGGACACTCCCAATGATGGGGTATCAATGACGCTGGTGTCTGTTGTTTTTGTACCGACTTTGTTTCAATGGACGCAGACATTTGACTTTTGGATGGTTGTCTTAGTTACTGTGGACAGATACATTTATGTTATCAAGCCTTTGAGGGCACCACAGATACTCTCCGTCTTTAGAGCAAAAGTGCTTGTTGCCATGGTTATGGTCTCGTCCATATTGTTTAATGTACCATTGCTGTATTTCGAGGCATGTGGATACGTTGTGTACGATGTCGAATGGACTGATTCTGCAACGATTGACATTATTAAACGCTTCTGCGGAAACATCAGGAGTGAACATATGATAAATTACGCTATGGTATCAACGGTTGCTATGGTAACTCCTGTGGCAATCACCTTTACATTGAACATGTTTATCATTCGCTCAGTGAGGACCTCAATTAGGATTCACACGGGGGCCATGTCAAGAAATGAAAGACATGAACTATACTTTACACTACAGATCATAGCCATTCTCTCCCTCTTTGTGCTTTGTGGCGTCATCTACTCAATAATTCTTATACTCAATATACATAACACTATGCACAAACAAGGGATCACATTCCTTGTATTCACATCATCAAACTATGCAATCCATATCATTTTAGCATTTAATTCGGCCTTAAACTTTTTATTCTATTGCTTCATTGGACCATTATTCAGACAGAGCCTTCTAAAAATGTTGAGGCAAATGTTAGGTAGGCTATCTAGTGGAATTTGCCTCACCAAGTTAAGGTCGGTCACTGTTACAATGGAAGATCATGAAACATTTGTCTAAGGGCCAAACATTAGAATCTCAGTAATCTGTCATGGGGAGTCCCTTCCTCTTACATTCTAGGTAGGCTATATACTAGTACATATAAAGAATATAAAGAGGGAGGGGGTGATTTACTCCCCATGTTATTTGTCACCATAAAAGGTCCATTAATGCAGCTTTAAAATGATATATAACTTAAATTAGAATATTATCTTATATTCCGAAGAATTAAAGTTACATTGATGCGATACTCTAAAAACACAAGTGCGTCACCTTTTTGCAGAGTTGAAAGAAGACCATTTTTGACCCTGGAGTGGGCCATTAAAAGTGAAATGTCAAATCTAAAGTCAGGTTTGAACTTCTGAGAATTTGAAGATGATTTTGAAAAAATGGTCGATTTGATGCAAGTTGAAAAAGACCTTTTTTGACCCTGAATAGGTCAAATCTTTTTTGACATTGAGAAGGTCATTAAAGGTCAAATCTCAAAGCTATAATCAGATTTGAACTTTTGAGAACTTGTACATGATTTTGAAGAAGAAACTTGGTCAATTTGAAGCAAGCTGGAAAAATACCTTTTTTGACCATGAGAAGGTCATTGAAGGTGAAATCTCAAATGTAAAGTCAGATATGAACTTCTGAGACTTTTGTTAAATTATTATTGGAAGTTGTAAGAATTTTTTACAGACGCCAACCAACAACTGCCATCTCCCAGTCGCCGTCACAGAAAATAAAAATATGTCACCACTTTTTGGAGGTGACATAAAAAAGGATATATGAAAAAAGCGCCCATTACTTATTGATCACCCCTTGTACAAGTGGACAAAATGTTCTGTGTAAGCTTATACCCCTTTTCAATGGGAAAAAAAAAATAACAAATATCAAAAAATAATAAATATGACAAAGTATTTAGATAAATATATAATAATATATATTATATTTTATGATATAATCATTTAAAAGAATGTGTAGAACAATCGTGTTATATATGTGATGTAGAATGTTTAGTACATTGGTGCATGTATAAGGTCAACTCTAAAACTACTGTACAGTACCGTTTTGGCTACGGTACTACAGTATATGGTAGCGTAAAATGTGGTACCATATGATTCTTTATCGTATGATCTGTGAAATGAAGCCCTCTGATTGGTCAGTTCTTGTGCTGTACCAATCTGTATTGCTACTGAGATTTTCCCCATTGATCATCTCCGTCGCAATACAGAAAATATTGGTACGGAAGGGACAATCTCAGTAGCAATACAGAGGATCACACGATAAAAACGTTATTGAATGATTTGAAGTGCAATACAGGATATATTCTGTCTCGATATTCTGTATTGGCACTCGACTTCGTCTTGTTCCAATACGGAATTTCTTGAGCAGAATATATCCTGTATTGCACTTCAAATCATTCAATAACTTATAATATGTCACTGTAAACACTGAACATCATCATATTTGTATGATACCATACAGTACCACATTCTTAATGTACCATACGGCACCATGATATCAGATTGCAGATTGGAGGTTTATATGTGATGTACAGTCTGTTAAAGTGGCAGCAAATGATATACGAGTGTTAAATAATATTGGAGGCAATCTTCAATAGACAATACAAATGCCAATATGTGCTTTACAACTAAACTCAAAAAGCGAATAGTAGAATAGACGTCCTCAGAATTATTGCTGAGTAACATTCAAAACTAAAGCATTTTCTGAAATAAGTCAGAAAAATATTATTGGCCTCGAACACCTCACACTTTTTTAAAAGCTTACCCTTCACTTTAATGTGTCACTTTGTTGCCACTTAAACTATTTTGTACAAACAAATACACAATCTAAGGGTGCCATGGTGATGACAGTAGTCGCTATAGATGCCTTGTAAGTTCACCTTGGTGACATAATAGATCACAACAGTTCATTACACTTTTGTGAAATTACCAGTTTCACCAAACACCTATTTTGAACTGAATTGCCACTTCATTCAGTCATGAACTCAAAAAACTGACTCCAGAGAGTCAAACTTTAATTTTGCACAAAGGGCAACAGTCAACAACCCGACCAATAAAACAAACAATTTATGTGTACCTATATGTAGTTAGTTGGGAACTGTTTATTCACTATTGCACTCATTTATGCTGTTCCTCCACTCACTATACAGATACATACAGATACATCAACATTTTTGGAAAAAACATACATAATCGATTTCAAGACTTGCGTCATAGTGAATACAGTAAATCTTGTCTACGTAGAACACCTTAGTTCCACTTAATCAGTTTTCAAGAGATTTTACTTATAGGTGTTCGAATGTAGTGGCTCAAAGAACTGTGGAAAATGGTTTTTACAAAGGTGTTCCACATGACAGGGTTTACATGCATGATTGCCTTAGTATAACTAGGTGCACCCTGATATAACAATATATGAATGCAATTGCATGGCATAACTATTTCACATCATTTCCCCACATCCTAAAACATGACCATATTTCTATGGTGTTAGAGCAATCGCCTGGAAACCCAGGGGTTTTGGGTTCAATCCCCACTAGGGTGGACTGACTTTTCACATCAGCTCTTAGCACAGAATTTCGTTCTGTGTTTTCATTAACCAATCATAACACGATTTGGTTTACATAGTAGCGTTATACTTCACATAATTAACAAAATACTAGGAATACCATACAAAAAAATGAAAAATAGTCTTTTTTGATTTTTATTTTCTTGGGAAGATATCATATCATCCCTTAAGATAGACCCAACGACCTCTTATTATAAAGAATGAAATACAGTAAAACCTGTCTTAGTGAACACCTCAATTCTAGTGAACACCTAATGGACACCCTTCCTTCGCAGATACTTCATTGACTATTGTATAAATTACCCTCTCTGTAGTGAACACCTAGCAATGCTGAAATCTTCAATATAGATAGGTTTTACTGTATATGTTAAGTAATTTAGTGTTTATGCTAACTATGTATTGAAGATTGCAGTCTTGAATAAAGCACCAAGAAGACAATAAATGGGGTGGTGATGGGTGAATCCATATGAATAAATGGAAGTTTACCTAAACTGAGGCATTGCTTGAAGCTGTACATTAGACTCTAAACATTTTAGCTTGTTATTGTTAAATTCCTTATAATGTGTGACATATACAAAAAAATTTGCCACTCATACCTTATTTGGGCATACAATACATAAATAATGCTAAATATAGAATAGAGGAGTTTCTAAATGATTTTGAAA
Organism: Owenia fusiformis; assembly: GCA_903813345.2. Classification (NCBI taxonomy): domain Eukaryota; kingdom Metazoa; phylum Annelida; class Polychaeta; order Sabellida; family Oweniidae; genus Owenia; species Owenia fusiformis. Next base: position 29,341,513 of record CAIIXF020000006.1, on the reverse strand, counting down.
TCTCGCTAATTCTCGTTTTTTCATGAGATTTTAAGAGATTTGCACATTTTACCTCTAATGACTTACTTTTCTTTCTTTTTAATAGCATATTTGAATTCAGTGATATGTTTCCAACAATAATAGCTTTGATTTACACATTTATGTCATTTAAATCATTCTCCATGACATTTTAAAAAAACTTGGGCCAAATCTCCATTGATGCTTTTAATCGATCATCATCATTGATGGTTTAATCGTATGACAACCAACATTTTCATGTTTAATCACAATATGTTCATTGACAGGGTCATTTAATAGTATGCCATTCAAATTTCAGACAGATTTAACTAACAATCTTTGATAAATCATGAAATTAAGTGACTATTGCAAGCTTTTAGCATAGAACTCAATGGAAGGTTGGCCCAAGATGAACAAAGGTGACATCTATTATGTCAGCTTTATTCAGCTTTATTTAGCTATTTAGAAACTATACTATTGAAATACTCCAGCCTGGGGTGAATAGCATATCTGGTGCAAGTTAGCCACCTGGTGGTGAAACTGGTAACTATTTACTAGTGCTGTGGTTATAAGCCCATGGGGCTCAATATAGGAAACTCACTATAAGTTAGAGTTTATTAAATATTCAGTGAGACCCAAAATCCAAGTTTAAATTCTCAAAATAGAGAAGGCTTTACACTTCAATAATCTCAAGATCTCTAAAATGAACATTGTTAAAAAACAAAATATTACAATACAACACAGTAAAATACAATATACAAGGCGGTTAATACTCCTGTGACGTTCTAGGAGTTTAAAACACTACATTTGGTATTAAATGCATGAAATTCTAAAGAGACTAACAAATGTTATTCAAAAATAATAATCTGAGACCTGAAGTAATCTTTCTGATCTTTTCCAAACCAATACATGTTTCATGCTTTCTGCAACTATCACTTTACTAAACTGCATTGGTTATTGAACTCTGGTGGCTTGCTTTTGAAAGAAGTGTGAATAATAGTCCATTGTTGTTGCATTAGGAAGGACTTTTTATTTCTGTCTTGAATTCCCTGATTTCAATTTTGTCAAGTACACTAAGAGAGACTGTATTAATCCACTGTGTGGCATATTTTGTATGTCAGGTTGGTAGGTGGGCAGAAGGACACACATCAAGAAATCTTGTTTCTTAATACTATTGACAATACTCGAGCCATAGATGGCATATTGTCAGATTGACACCTTTAAAGTGGCAATAAGTTTCTTCTGTAATAGTTTAGAAAAGTTTCCTGTCTCTCTGGTGGGCGTTTCTCTTTTCAGTTAACATTCCAGTCTCCCTTAGCTCTGTCTCTAGAAATCCCTGAAATACAAGAACATTCTAAGTAACTATGTGTGACATAACATAATTTAAAGTAACTATCTGAGACACGCGACAATTTAAAATAACAATTGTGACATAAGAAAATTCACATGTGACATGAATCAATTTGGAGTGACTAAGTGACAAAAAGTTAATACAGTAAAAGGAGTGGTATCGATATGGAGAACTTTTTGAAAACACGTTTCTCTTTCACCAGTCACAAAAAAATCCCAAAAATTGAACACATCGTCAATTTAATGGTCATCTTTTGAATGGTAACAATATAATTTGAAATATATATATACTTTCATCTATCTTGTTTTAGAAAACACATCAAACACTTGTTTTGTTCTTGGTATTATGTTTCCAGAGTGAAATGAAACATCTTTCCAAACCTCATTGGAACAAAACGACATAAACACAACATGTTTAGGTCTCTCAATATTGTAATTGTACAAAAGAAATTTTGGTTGATTTTAAAAAAGTATCTTGTTAATGAAATAAAAGGTTTATCTTGATTTTTATCTATTTTGGGGGGATTTTGTTTTTAATTTTTTGAATACTTTTTTAAAATCAACCAAAAATTCCTTTGTATAACTATAATATTGAGAGGTCTAAAAACATGTTGTATATGCTATTTTGTTCCAACAAGGTTCGGAAAGACATTTTATTTCATTCTCAAGAATTGGTAGAAAGGAGCAAAAACAATTGCACTAAAAAAAACAAAAATGTTATCAAAAACAGTTATATAAAATATTTCTAAATAATTTTCGCATTAAATTGTTTTCAATCAGTCAACATTACATAAAATACCGTGTTTTTCTAGAGAATGTTTTCAATGATTGGTTTAAGAGAAAAACATTGTTGAATTCAGTTCTCCATATCGATACAACTCCTTTCTAATGTTTTATAAGAATCGGGGTTATGCATAGGGTTAAGGCCATTTGGCATCAAGATCAATTTACCATATTTTCTATAAAGTTCATACATATTACATGTCATTTTTAAAATTGCCTAATTGCCATGAGATAAGATCCACTAGTTATATGTGGGTGTTGATTTCAAAGCGTATAACTAAAATATTGAGAGGTCTAAAAACATGTTGTATATGCTATTTTGTTCCAACAAGGTTCAGAAACACATTTTATTTCATTCTCAAGAATAGGTAGAAAGGAGCAAAAACAATTGCACTAAACAATAAAAAATGTTAACAAAAACAGTTATATTTCTAAATAATTTTCTCATTAAATTGTTGTCAATCAGTCAACATAAAATACCATGTTTTTTACAGAATGTTTTCAATGATTGGTTTAAGAGAAAAACATTGTTGAATTCAGTTCTCCATATCGATACCACTCCTTTAAAAATCAAAAAGTAGAGTAGAAATATTTTTACACAGTTCCTGTGTAAGTGGAACACCTTTATACTTCAAAATATTGTTACATTCGGGAGGTGTTCCAGTTAAAGGTTCATTTTACAGTGAGTTTTGAAATGTGATCTACTTATGGAGGACTTCTGTATAAAGAGGATTTCCAATTTACAGGTTTTACTCTATTTTAAATTCATTAGTATAAACAGAGTATTGAATTTCCAAGTTTTTTGTTTTCAAGTGTAGGGTTTCATTTGTATAGTGTTCTTGATACAGGGTTTATCCCATACCTATTTTACAGTTCTATATACATTCTACCTTTTAACTCATTGGTGGCCAAAGCTATTTTTGGAGGTTTTCTGCTCGTCTGGCAACTTTGATGGAAAATTAAGCAAAATTGCATGTTTTCACATAAGCATAAAATAGACTGTATCAACACGCTATGCTCTGAGTTAAATGCCATTTGTGAGGCCAATGACAAAATATTTCAATTGCACCCTACCAGGTTCCTCTAGTGACCCCTAGTATATTTGGTAAGATAATTGGTACAGATTATGTGGCAGTTATGGGACAGCACCCCGAGATATATCTTGGTTGGTCAGATCCGATTACGACATCATAGACGAAATATCTCGGGGTTGGTCAGCAATGAGTTAAGGTTAAAAAAATGCACCTGCAACCAGGTGTGGGATACATCAGTTACATCAGTGTCCAAAACCTCCCTCTTATGCAATGTATGAATAACCTGATCTAAATTTATTACCTTTACTGCAGCACCAACTCCATTTAAGTCAAGCAAGAATGTGTCATGACCATATAAGGAATTCAACTCGTAGAACGTCACAGCAGTATTTCCTGAAATCAGAGAATGTAATATGAACAAATGGTTCTAATAATGTATTGTTCTCATGTGTCACCGATCAATTGTACTTTTACTTGAGAAATCAGCGTAGCCAGGATCAAAATTTTATTTGACAAGTCAAATGTGATTTAAAAGTGAAATAACATCACAAAACATTAAAGTTTCTTTTGTAAAAATATCTGAATTAACATTTTTCTGTAAAATTTCGCCGCAATGCCTCATCCCTGGATGACCATGGTTGAACTAACTGGAATATAACAGTTAGATAAAGGTTCGTAATATTATTTCCCACATAATGTTTTTTCAACTCTTCCCCACTTAGTCTGCCATCTTTATTCCAACAAAAATACAGCTGCTTGCTGTTTTGATTTTTTTTCATTTCCAAAAACCCATATGAATTAAAAATCAACATTCAGAGCTACACATAAAAGAATAATTGTTTTATTTTTTCTTAATTAAAGCCCCTCAATTCATCCTCAAACAATAAAAAATCAGCCTTCTTCTTTCTAGTTACAGTTCTGGTATCAAAATCTCATATTTTTTCTAGAATCTAGTTTTAGTTACCTGAATCTTGTAGCATCTTTGCAAGTTCCCTCTGTTGCCAGATGGGGAACAAAATGTCAGTCTGGACTCCAATCACCATTGCAGGACAGGAGGTCATGCTCAAAGCCTCATCTACACTATTAAACCCCTCTCCAATATCAAACAGGTCCATAGCCTGAAAAAGTAACATTAAACAACAATTTTCCCCCAAGATCTGACTAATATGTCATTTTAAATTTCAATAAATAAAGACATCATGGCATTGACCACCTGCCATTTGTAACAGATTCTGAAAGCCGAGGCAGAATGTAGTCTCCTCATAGACACAGTTTGTCAACCTTACATCGATCAAGAAAGATGTTATTGACATTCAAAAGGAATGAAACAATAAGTTAGTTTTGAAGTTATTAATATGCATTATTTCCCTTTGGAAATAACATTGAAAATCCTTTACTAAAATTACAATTATACACCTGAACTACCTCTGTAATTATGGATTACTGCCATCCAAATGTTTTATTACCTTTGATATATAGAGCAGTGAGTTTGGGTCAAACTTTGTACAGAAAGACTCCCCCTGGTAATCTAGGTAGTTCTCAATCATAAAGGTGGGGCAGAGGCTCGGTGTTTTAGCCTCATTTTCATCTATGCGCTTTCTCCCAAACCTTTCATCCCACTCAGGTCCACTTCTGTAGGTAAGTGTCCCAATTTCTCTGTAAAGAAAATGTAGAATTTCATTACAGAAACCAGAAAAAGAATGTTAGACATGATTTGAAGAACATAACAAAACGTTTTGAAGATTAAGCAACAAAATTTGAAGATTATCCAACACCATTTGAAGATCATCCAACACCATTTGAAGATTATCCAACACCATTTGAAGATTATCAAACACCATTTGAAGATTATCCAACACCATTTGAAGATTATCCAAGACTATTTGAAGATTATCAATCACTATTTGAAGATTATCAAACACCATTTGAAGATTATACAACACCAATTGAAGATTATCAAACACCATTTGAAGATTATCCAACACCATTTGAAGATTATCCAACACCATTTGAAGATTATCAAACATCATTTGTAGATGATGTGATAATATTTTAAGATTATCCAACACCATTTGAAGATTATCAAACATCATTTGAAGATTATCCAACACCATTTGAAGATTATCCAACAACATCTGAAGATTATCAAACACCATTTGGAGATTATTCAACATCATTTGAAGATTATCCAACACCATTTGAAGATTATCAAACATCATTTGAAGATTATATGATAATATTTGAAGATTATCCAACACCATGTGAATATTATCCAACACCATATGAAGATTATCGAACATCATTTGAAGATTATCCAACACCATTTGAAAATTATCCAACACCATTTGAAGATTATGCGATACTATTTGAAGATTTTATTAAAAAATTTGAAAATCATCCAAAACCATTTGAAGATTATCGAATATCATTTAAGGAATGTACACACAAAACAAATGAAGATCATCAAACACCAGTTGAAGATTATGCGATAATATCTGAAGATTATCCAAAACCATTTGAAGATTATCCAATACCATTTGAAGATTATTCAGAATCAATTGAAAATTTTGACATTTGATTTTGAAATTTGCTGAGAGAATAGTAACAAAGCAAACTGAAACTTTAAAAGGGTACAATACCTGGCTAGCTTCATCCCCATTCTAGGATACTTCCCATTGTAATAGTATCCCTTGTTCCAGTTAGGGTCTGTCATTATATTCTTCCTCTGTAAGTACCTCATGGCTATTGATGAGGGGTGTGACATTGCACATGACGATATAGACACAAATCTAAAAGAAGAAACAGAAAGGTTTACAGATCACAAACCCATCCAAGTATATATCAAAGGTAAAGGGGACCATGTTAAAGAGCTAAAGGGGAAAAAGTGAGTTTTCGGAACTTTGTTCATATAGAAATTCCACATACTGTGTATATATTAAAGTACACATAGTCCATACATACACAGTGTACAAATACACAGTGTATAACACACATACCTGCCAACCCTTTCTGGGTATTGCACAGCAGCAGTGAGAGATAACATTCCTCCGAGACTCGAGCCGACACATGTATGGAGCTGAAACATTGAGATATTTCCAATGTGTTAAAATGCTTTGAAATTTCATTGTAACATTACTTTATGATTACACCCAGACACATCAACTATGTAACATTTGTCGCAATGAACTTATAATGTTTAACTAGTCTAGTCTCGTGTGGTCTAGTCTATTAACTTTCCAATTATTCATGCACAATATGTCTTAGCTTTTTAGCCCATTTTTAGAGCCCTACATTTATATTCCCTCGGAAAATCTCCATGATTTATTCTCTTGGATTTTACCCATGAAATATTCCCTTAGATACATGTCCTACACATGATATGTTTCCTTGGATATTACAGATGATACATTCACTTACCTGGGATACTCAATCGGTATCTTTTCATGGTTACTATCTATGATATATTCCCTTGGATATTCCCCATGATATTCCCTTTGATATTATCCATAAATTCCCTTGGATACTCCCACAATATGTTCTCATGGATACTACTCATGATATATTCCCTTGGATATTCCCCATGATATTCCCTTTGATATTATCCATAAATTCCCTTGGATACTCCCAAAATACGTTCTCATGGATACTACCCATGATATATTCCCTTGGATATTCCCCATGATATTCCCTTTGATATTATCCATAAATTCCCTTGGATACTCCCACAATATGTTCTCATGGATACTACCCATGATAAATTCCCTTGGATACTCCAACAATATGTTCTCATGGATACTACCCATGATATATTCAATTGGATATTCCCCATGATATTCCCTTTGATATTATCCATAAATTCCCTTGGATACTCCCACAATATGTTCTCATGGATACTACCCATGATATATCCAGTTGGATACTCCCATGATATATCCAATTGGATACTCCCATGATATATCCAATTGGATACTCCCATGATATATTCCATTGGATACTCCCATGATATATCCAATTGGATACTCCCATGATATATTCCATTTTTTCTGCCCATGATATAAAGTAAAGGTCAAGTGAATGCATACCTTTTTTATTCCCAAACTGTCCAGCAGTAAGAAGTGAGCATTGACCATGTCCTGTACACTGATAATAGGAAATGTAGTGGCATATGGCTGGAAATAAACATATTGTTTTAATTTGTGAGATTGGTTAATTTCAGAGATGTTTATCTCTACCAAATTGAAGACATTTTGCCTCAAAATTCCTAGAGAATGGTATGATAAATGCAGAGAACAAAATAAAGATCAATTTTAATTTTTGAAAAGGGTGAAAAGTTTCAGAACTCATTCTTTAATTTTAATATGAATAAATACATTGTGCATTTTGAAGCATTTTTGCCTCAAGGATGCAGAAATGCAGAAAATAAAATAATAAAGATCAAAGACAGGCTTTAGAACTCATTTTTTAATTTAAATAAATACAGTGTGCATTTTGAAAGGTAGTGCATGAAAAAGATTTGGAGGAAACAAAAACTTACTTCCTCTGTAATGGGGTTGATGGAAGAAGGCCCACTGAAAAATATAGTAACTAAATTTCCATTGGTTCACATACTAAGAAACTGTAAGTTTCTTTTTAGTTTTTATGGTTTCTTTTTTTACAATATTCACAATACCCGTGACAGCGGCTAGGTTAAATTAAGCATTTTTGCCATGTTAATTACTATATTACAAATAAATCAACATTTTTTTGAGATGATTGATGAAGCTTAAGGTTTTGTTGAGATAAAAAAATGAAATAGAATGGTAAAAGATGGGAATAAATTGATGACTGAATATTTTAAAAGATTTTTCACTCTTTAGTCTTTGCCACCACTTTATCAAGTGCACTAGGCAGAATGAAGTAGCTTATTTTTTCTTGTGTTAATGATATCTAATAAATCATAAGATGTTTCTTTAAAGTTGGTAAGTAGCGCATTAAGTACTTTATTTTGCTATAATGTCTATTTGCAACAATACTGTCTAACTTAAAGGTTGTTTATTGTCATCCAGGACCCTAAAATTGTGATTATGAAATACATGTACTTTGGAAAACATACTGTTTAACAATCTTGTAACCTGAACAACTCTTTGTTAAATATGTCACTGTTTGCTCAACAAGGTTATTTATGAATATCCAGGGCCCTTAAATGAGGTTGTTTTAGATGAGAGACTTTAATTTAAATTATAGAAATTTTGGAAACAATCACATCATATTAAATTAGATCTGTTTAATTCTTGTGAATAACAACGAAATTTACAAAATTTAATAAAGTGTCAAACAGCAGCAATGATGCAATTGCGATGCTGATTCTCTGTATTACGCTTACAGCTAGTTAATAGTTTATTTAAAGGACAACTGAAATAGCTTTTCTCAACTTGCAGCTACAAAAATGCGGTTTTCTCCATTGTAAGCCCACCGTAGAGTTCTTGCAATAGCCATTATAAAATAAATGTTAGATAACTGCTAACGGTCATAGATAACGAAATAAAACTAACTGATGAATCAAATTGGCCCCCACGTGATTAGTAACGTCATATACAAATTATAGCTTTGGTTTATTGGTTCCATAGTAATCACAACGTCACGGCAACCATAGGATTGTTGTGTAAACAAATAACAAAACATTTTGGCATTATGCCGTCATGATCTAATGGACCAAAACAGGCCACGTGGGGACCAGTGAGAGATCACGTGGGGGCCAATAACGTCACAACCAATTCGAATATTGCTTATATTAAGCAGCGATAACGATCGTTAGAGTGAAATAGTTTTCACACTACTGATGAAAAAACATGTCCAAATACATCTATCTATCTGCTTTAATTCAGCATATTGGAACATAACACAAAATATTTGCACTCGACACCTTAAGTAAGTGCAGGGTGTATCAGTGCATATATCAACTTACAACAACAACAAATTACATACAATATAACATTTTATCTAGCACATCAGGATGCAATACAGAGCTTTGAAGTCTTTAAAGAAATAAACAAGGCATTAACATGCAAAATGTCATCACTGCCATTTGTTACAGATGCCAACTGCCGAATATTAAGTGCCGAATGCTGAACACTGTCCACAAAAATGTAGGAGATTCGTAGTAGGTGACATAATAGAAAAATATCCATTTATCCCCTCCCCAAAAAAGAAATTCATAAACAAATGATTTTCTGTAATGCACCAGGCCAGAGACTAATTTTGTGACAAAAACAAACCTTATATAAGGATACAACTAATCAATCTTTAGATATAAATAAACACTTGAGTACCAGTATTCAATATTATAAATTTTGGGATATTCAGTTCAAGGTCTGATGTCAATCTGTTAAAAAATACTAGATCTTGATTCTTGATCAGAGTATTAAAGGTCAATACTGATGTTGTTTAGAGTCCAAAGTTTATTATGAATGGGTGGGTATATGTTGCTATGACCTTCAATTGTTTTGATGAAATTCTCTTAATAATCATTATTATTTGTATTATCGGGGGGGGGGGGATTTAAATCAACTTTTATCAAGGAGAGCAAAGTCAAATCTTTACAAGTAGGTTTTATCAAATGGTTTTATCCAAATTATTTCAAAAGTCACAAAACTATTCCTAATAACAAATACTTATCTGAGCTGTTTACCGAAATTCTTCATTTTATCATATTGAGTTTGATATTGTGAACTTTTAGAGTCATGTGTGATGACCAGGTCAATTGCTATTCCAAGTTAAGTGTTAAGTTAAGTGTTTAAAAACATGATATTCAAGTGGATTGGGAAGCCTTCAAGTCCAGGGTTCTCACAAGGTTTCTAGACTTCGGAGATTCTCCAGAGTCTAATGTCTTTAGACCCTCTTGCTCCAGAGTCTAATAGATGGAGTCAAAGTATTTTATCCAGAGTCCAATTTTTGTCACATTATTTGTGGTAAAATTCTTGAGAAAATACATAAAACTGGAAACAAAAAAGGAATATAGGTTAGAATAAGAAATGTGTATTGTGATTAAAATAGGAAGATAATCTGAAATAGAATTTTGAAAAATATACTAATAGGATATCTCTGACCTCACATGGGGAAGTGAGTAGTCGCGATACCACGAAAAATCCGGGGTCTAAAAATTTTCTGGTGAGAACCTTGAAGTCATTCCCAAATTTCATTATCATGAACCAAAATACTCTGGAAGCCAAAGCAGATCGCAGAACTAATTTTAAGTCAAGACGTGTTGAACACTTTCAAAATATGATTATAACGTGGATTTAAAGTGCTCTACCATTCATCCACTTTTATCCTATACCAAAATACTGAGGATGTTGAGCAAAAGATATTAATTTTAAGACCACATGTTTATTTTTGATTAAGATATTTTTACATAGGATTACCAGGCCCGTAGCCAGGATTTGCCAAGGGGGGTTCAGTTTTAAAAAATTTCCAGGGTGGGTTCACATTTGACAATTTTGGCCCAAATATGGCTAAAATCAATTGAGAAGTGCTCAAAATGGTGAAAAACTGCATGATTTTGAAAGAATTTTTGGCCGGGGGGGGGGGGGGGGGGGGCTACGGCTACGGCCTACGGGCCTGATTACATAATAGGCCTTTAATACCATGTCTTATTTTCACTTGAGTATTTTATTTTTATTCTATTTTCACGTACCCATTATATTCGAATTAACTAATAAGATACAAAAATGATTATATAAGCAAGAGACTTTCAATTTTGATGGCCAAACTCGCATGACTGTATGAAATGTAATCCTATTTAAAAGACACTGTTACTGTTAAGAGCCTCAAGAATGCTTGAGGTATAAGCTGATAACATTTGTGGCATCATTTTGTTTTTCTACTTTAAGTGGCTAGGAGCAAGACTAAACAATAAAATGGCATTAACATGCAAAATGTCACCACCTACCATTTGTTACAGACACTGACCGTTGAATACCAACTGCCAAATGCCAAACATCAACCACAGAACACCATCCACAAAAAGTTGGAGCTGATATGTCATCACTTGTGGTGGTGACATAAATAATGATTTCAATGTATCTGTTACAATGTTATCTTTTAATTCTACTCAAAACACTGTATACAAATGTTGCAATACAAATATTTACAACAAAGTTGCAAATAACTCTGAACATGTTCTATTTTTGCTACTTTGTATTAAAAGCAACTGTCAACAGCTTTAGGAACATGATACTTAATACAATATTCTACCCTGAGCACAGTCTAGCTACAAACTACCCTCTGCCGAAACTATACTACAGTTTAGCAGCCCCGCACCAAAGATTGGTGCTTGTGACAGCCCGGGTGATAAATTTTTCCAAATCTTCCATGCCGACCCTTTCTCAACCAATTAGCGAAGTTGAAGGAACACGTGCTAAATACGTACTCATCAACTCTGCGGTGATGTCAGAGGAAATGACTGTATAGAAAGACATTTAAGTCATTCGTATTTTGACGACAAACTCTGATTGGCTAGGTGAGTTCAGAGATTTATTGTAAACTGAAAGAGTGAAGACGAAGCTCTCTTTTAAGAAGTGAAGAAGTGAATAATGCAAAGGGTAACAATATTCAGGCCCATAGCCATGATTTCCAAAGGGGGGTTCACTTTCCAAAAAATTTTAGGGGGGTTCTGTTTTGACAACTTTTGCCCAAAAATGCCCAAAATCGTGGGAAAATTTGCTCCAAATGGTGAAAACTGCATGATTTTGAAAAAACATTTGGCCAGGGGAGGGGGGTTCCTGGTAAGGACCTGATATTTTTTATTTCATAATTTAAATTATGTTGCTTTTGGATGCAAACTGAACATATTTTCATTGCCTATAATGGAAAACATAAATCTGCTACCTTACCAAGATATGTAACCATATATATTTTAAGCCCTGGGATGTTTTTAATAAATATTGGTTAGAGTGACACACCGGGTCTGGTTGCTTCATTCGTGAGGAGAATTTTAACAAAAGAGCAATTTTATTAAATTCAACCTGTCAACACCCAAAAGTTGTAATAGAGTGTTTCATGCATAATCTGTTGTGTGTACATACTCTTATATTTCATGACCCATTGACATACTGTACTATGGGTGTCATATTCAACGATTAAACTATATCTTTGTGGCACTGTTTGTGGGGTACGGAAATATTATTTAAGACAAAAATGCAGAAATGGCATCCACAAAGAAATTTAATCCTACTATTTCGCCAACCCCAAAAATGTTTAGATTTCTTTTTATTTATCAATACCTAATGCTGATGAATTGATGTTACATATAGTCATTTCAAGTCAACGTAACATTATTATGGTAACAAGCAATTATTTTAAGCGCTCATTAAGAATGGCCATGGCCTGAAAAAACTTACGTAGTTCCATAGCAGCCACCAAGATTGTTTGCACATATGACAAAAAACTTTGATGTATCAACTGCACATCCTGGTCCCACAAACTTCTCCCACCAACCAGCATTGGGATTTGCCTGAAATATTAAAGAAATGATTATTTTGTTTATCTATTTATTTATTAATTTCTCAATTCACCCCTTATAGGGTATAAGAGTACAAAAGACAACCCTAACTAATACAGTAACAAACATAAGTTAAACAAGAAAATAATGTACATTTTCATCAGGATTTATATAAAGACCAAGGACAATGTGCATGTGCCTGGGTAGGGTCAGAGTGCAATAATTGAGAAACTGTAACAAGTTACACTTTATCTAATCCCCAATTCTGCAACCTCTGGGCTGGAAACACAGGACGGATATGGGGTAAGGCTGAAGACAGGGAGGGGACAAACTACTTCTAAAACAAATGCAAAATGTCACAACCCACCATTTGTTACAGAAACATAACACTTCAAACACTGTCCACAAAAAAATCAGAGACTATAACAATGTGCACCACTTGTGGTGGTAACATAATAAAAAATAATTCTCCAAATATGAGCTAGGCTACATATACACAATTTGTAGAAGGTCTATGATTTACTAACTATTGGAAGCTCAAGAAAGGTATTATCTTATGTGACTGTCTGTAAATGCCTGTAAATCCCCCCAAAATAATTACCACATGTAAATATGAATGCCATATAAAGTAAAACCTGTATATATTTTTTTGCTGAAAAAAAGCATTCTTTGTTGGAAGGTATTCACTACAGAGAGTGTACTTTATATAGAAGTAAGTAGAGATTAGTGTGGAGGAAGGATGTTCCCTACAGAAAGGTGTTCACTGGAGAGAGTTGTTCACTAGAGAGAGGTGTCCACTAGAGAAAGCTGTTCACTAAGACAGCTTTAACTATACTTATATAGCTCTATATAGGCAAACACACGTTTTACCTCATGCGTTAAACATTGATAGTACTGTTTATCATTAAAGTAAATACACTCTGTTATGCAATATCAAAATAGAGATAGAAATGATTACAATGAACACCTGATAGGATGTTTCTAATGATTCAGTATTATTTTAAAATTCTTAACATTTTAAGTATTTAGCATAATCAAATGAATATAATATAAAAATGTCTATAAATAATCATAAGGATATAACTTTTTATCAAAATGATCAAAAAAAATTACCAGGTGGCTTCTTGCGTGTGAACTTGCTGAAAGTCCTGCACATATGTAGACGGCATTACTTTTGTCTTCATTCAATTCTCCCCAGGTTTCGTATGCAATGCTGAGGTTCGGAAGGAGCCCTCCATTATATTTCAATTTAAAAGGCTCATCATGGTCATATACTTTGAATCCTGACACTATCTTACCATATTCGGGTTCCGGACCAGAAGGCTTGCTGTAATAAAAGTATTAGCTTGGTAAAAGATCATTTAACATCCTATCCAGTCTTGTTTACATCTGATTATTCGAATGTTTTTTTATATGTTTGAATTATTTATCAGGTCAGCTTGAAACATGTTTTTATCTCATCAATTATTTTATTTTAGTTTGCCATTGGGAGTCTTAATTCAAACACTTAATTAGCATAATAGCATAATTAATAAAAGATAAATGGATCACTAGAAAAGGGTTTATATGAAAATTAGACTGCACTACATCTTCAATTAGCTATATAAGCCCGTAGCCAGGATTTGAAAATTCCAGGACAATTTTGGTCTAAAAATCACTTAAAAATCCTCAGAATCAGAATGGTGAAAAACTGCATGATTTTGAAAGGGGGGGGGGGGGGGGGGGTAGGTGTTGGGGGGCGCATCCAACGGGCTACGGGCCTGGCCTATTTAATTTAAATAAAACCATAATCTAGCTAATTAGTACAATCACCTGATATAAAATCCTAACTAGCTTAATTAAGTACATTATAATGTTACAGTATCTACTATTTAATAGAATTAAAAATAATATTCTAAAAGATGTGTAACACAGGAAGGAGGGAGTGAAGTAAAATAAAATAACCCTACCTTCGTAGCAATATGTCTTTCCCAGTTGGGATTTTAAAATGTTTCTGGTTAAAAAATCAATTATTTACAATACTGTCCAAAATGGTTTGCAAGCTGAAGCACAGTTGAATGAATTGTTGGCGATTTATTCAGCTGGCAGGATTTATTGTACTTGATTATTGTATGGTAGCTTTAAAACTTGGAATACACTCATTTTAAGTTGTAAACAAGAATCCCATGTAGTAAATCACCAACAAATCATTGATTCCTGGGCTTAAATCCTTCAAAACTGACTCACTTTTTTGTCAGGCATGGGAAATCGGTTTGTAATCCCTGAAATTCCTGTTTTATGTTTGGTACCTCAACTTGTTTGAGTTTAAATGCTTGTTGATGGTGCTTTGATCGGGACTGGTCAAAATTTGGAGGCACAGTCGTAGAGAGACAATGACTGCATACACCATTCTCGACTATTTTTTGTCGTTTTGTTATCCGTCTAATCTCTCCGATAAATGATTTTCTCCACATCATGGAATGCATATACTGTGCTATTTGGTATCTAAGTCAGAGTAACTCTACTCAGGAATGATATGTCGAGTCCAACACTCTCGGTAGAAATCTGAAGTAATAAAATCTTGACTTTAGCCTTATATAGAGTACGAAAATATGCTAAGTCATCATACAATCAAGAAGGCTGGTATGTACGCATGTGAACTAATTGTTGGTTATGCCATTGGTTTTGAATTGAAGTTGAAAGGTGGAGGCTGAGGACAGAGATTGGCAATCATGCAAACTTCACGTGGATCTTATTCAAAACATAAGTTAATGTTTAGCAAAACTGGACGAAAACAGGTAAGAGTTTTATCAATAATTAACTTCATAAGATACGAACCAATCTCTACTCCTCAACAGTGGCACATAATGGGTTCAAATTCCACTAATTTCAAAAATTTCTTCCTCTCATTTTGTTTTGGTGCAGAGGTCAAGGTCTATCGAAACCGAGGCCAAATTTACACGTAAACAAAGATGATTTTGAAGCGGCTCATATTAGAACAGATTTCTTGATATTTAGCTTGTATATTAACATAAAAAGACTCTTTAAACATGGGAGTAGGTACAAGTTCCCCATCGGAATCGGGCCAACAGAACGATGGAGTGGCGTGGTGGTTCAAGTTGATGACAAAAGCAGTGGCGATAGTGTCATCCATAAGTGAGTCACCAATATATTTTTAAAAATTTGCCATTTCCTCTAAGTCATATCTTATGAAATAGACTCGTAAAATTGAAATGTGTGATGGTAACTCATGTACTGGTTATATTTCTACACCAAGGGTATTTGATCTTATGGTGTTCTTTTCAAAGAACCGGGGACAAAGTAAGATAAAAAAGTGTATCATTTTAAATTTCTCTATTATCGCCCACTCAAGGACACGCCCCCTTTAGACTCTTGTTTCAAATGTGTTATCATACCACTTTACTGCATGGTTATAATTGATATATTCAAGGAGAAATCCCATGTCTACTCTAAATTAGACATTCTTATGTCATGAGTCTCTAACTTTTTGGTGGATTGTGTTTGTCACGCAAGGTGTTCAGTGTTCGGCATTTGGCGTTCAGTGTCTGTAACAAATGGCAGGTAGCGAGATTTTGCATATTAATGCCATGCTTTAGTATTGCTCATTGAAAAAATACTTTTCCAACCAAATATGTTTTTGTCGAATATGTTGTTAATTTTGTATCAAAGGACAACAAAAACATAAAGATGCCATTACTGGGTGTAATTCCTTAATTCCATCAAAATCATATAATGATACCACAATATAAATTGTACTCAATCTGTACACTCCTCAAACCATTGCCCTTATGCTATTACATTGGACCGCCCATTTCTCGTGTGAACAACTACACTTGACTATAAAATTGACTGTAATACTAACAAAAAATGAATACATATTGCAGAAATACATTTGAACTGTAATAGTTAACATGCTTATTATGGAATAATCTGATATGTTCATATTTTCCAGTTGCAATGGCCCTTGGACTGTTTGTCTGCATCACCTTTAAAGCCATATGTATTGTGGCAGGAATACTCCAAATGTAAGTATATGTAAAGTGTACTGTAAAACCTGTATATAGTGAACACCTATTTAGCCACAAAAAGTGTTCACTGTAGGTAGGTGTTCACTACAGAGAGAGGATTTTATGCAGAGATAATGTAAAATGTGTCTTGAAGTGGTGTTCGCTAAACACAGGTGTTCACTAGAGAGATGTGTTCACCAAGACAGGTTTTACTGTATATATATATTAGAGGTGCAACTCATCAGGAGAATACAATTTGAGTTGAACTTGCAATACATTTGCATTAACATTGAATTTAATCAAGACATACCTGCCAACCTACCGTATTTTTACGGGAATCTACCGTAAATTTTTCGTTTTTCCGTAAAAAAATGACAAACTACCGTAAAAAGATACCATTTTTTTCCCGTAAAAACGCCCATAAAAAAATCTACCGTATTTTTTTCGTAATCTACCGTAAATTTTCTTTTTAAAAAACTCGTTTATTCCATGAGAACGGCCGTAAAATCTACCGTAAATTTTTGAAAATCTACCGTAAATTTTCGAAAATCTACCGTATTTCTGCTAAAATCAACAGTATTTTTGTTCAAACTACTGTAAAATTTCCCATTATTGTTATTGAGAAATGCTGAAAAATTGAAGTCTTCCTGTACTGTCCCTGTAATATTCCTTCACCAACAACCCGAATATAAATAGGTATCGGCAGGTCTGTGGTTATCAGGTTATTGCGCATCTATCTAAGTAAGCTTGCGTGTAATCAGTCCAAACACCAACTACCACTTGCTAGAAAGAATTCTTTCTGCCATGATTTTTGTAGTTAACCAAACCCTTTTGTACACAGATCTTTATTCCGAATGCAACAAAAATATGATTTTAGTTGCGCTTCATCTAAATAAATGAGTGAAATGTGTATGCATATTTAGCGTATGAAATATGCGTAGTTTGATTTGTTATGATCAGTAATGAACGCCATATATACATTATACATAGTTTAATCAATTTGTTTACAGAACGATAAAATGTATTTTTCATCAGAACACATTATCAGTAACAAATACATAATTAAAAAATAAAGCATTGAGTTCTGGTTTATTATAAAAGTATTGTGATATCCGAATCTGAACGATGTCTCAGGGGAAAGGTTTCAGCAAATGCTCATAACAGATTATTTTTGAAAGACAATTGACCTGTACTTATTTTCTATTTGTGCCAGACAAACACATTGATATCATTAGAGACTTGCGAGTGAACAAATCAATATTTAATACCATATGATTCCAATGTTATATGAACATTATGTCTGTCATTTCAATTCGTAAAAGTGAAAAATCATCTAAGATGGTGAGTAAAAATGTGTAAAATCCATATTTTGTATTTCAGTAAATGTTTCATTCATGGTATTTCCAAACATCCTGATATCTAAAAAAATGGTTAGAAGGTGAATAAAAGTGGAGATTTGAATATTGTGTTCGTATTTTGAATCAATCTAGATTTATTGTAAAAGAGTTGCTGAAACATTAAAATTTAAAGTTGCTGTCAGTCCATTGTAGGCATGGTAAATGAAGAATAAAAAGTGTTTAGTCTCTATTTATTCTTGAAAATAGTATATCTATTATTTCTTGAAAATAATAGTTTCGTATAATTCTCAGGTGGTAGTTCTGCTTTACAAACTGTTATTATCAAAAGCACTCTTGCAGTAAAATATGTAATCACAATAACAACAACAATATGACCACGTTAACATTGTATTAATATAGAAAACCGCATTGTATAAAGGTTTAACTACCGCATTTTTCAAAATCTACCGAAAAATACCGCATTTTGGCAAATCTTCCGCAAAAGTACCAGTTTTTCAAAAAATTACCGTAAAAACTACTGCAATTTTCAAAATCTACCGTAAAACTACCGTATTTTTTCGAAATCTTCCGCAAAAGTACCGGTTTTTTCAAAAAATTTCCGTAAAAACTACTGCAATTTTCAAAATCTACCGTAAAACTACCGCATTTTTCAAAATTTTCCGCAAAACTACCGCATTTTTCAAAATTTTCCGCAAAACTACCAGTTTTTCAAAAAGCTTCCGTAAAAACTACCGCATTTTTCAAAATCTACCGTAAAACTACCGAATTTTTTTCAGAATCTTTCGCAAAACTACCGGTTTTTCAAAAAACTACCGCATTTTTTAAAATCTACCGTAAAACTACTGCATTTTTTCTAAATCTTCCGCAAAACTACCGCTTTTTTCAAAATTCTACCGCAAAATTACACTTTTTTCAAAAATCTACCCCAAACCTCTGAAACTACAGTATTTTTTTAAAATCTACCGCAAAAAGTACCGTATTTTTTAAATCTATCGCAAACACTACTGTTTTTTAAAAAATCTACCGCAAAAACTACCGTTTTTTCTAAAATCTACCGCAAAAACTACCGCAATTTTGTTGAAAAATACCGCAAAAACTACCGTATTTTGAAAAAATCTACCGCAAAAATACAGCAATTTTAAAAAATCTACCGCAAAATTTTGGTCTTAGGTTGGCAGGTATGCAAGAATACTCATCTTTACTACATTACACTGACGACATTGACTATAGTATTACAAAGGATTTAAAGTTTTGAAGTTGATGAGACTAAACAATCTCAAATCAGATCAGAAAGCATCCATAAAAATACTTGTTTCTCAGTTTGAAATAAGGTGTGCTGATTATTTTTATTTTATGTTCTGATACTCTTCTGAGAATACTTCAAGGGAAAAGTAGTAAAAAAGTTAATAGTAGTACATAATGTAATGACCCGAGGGCGCCCCAGGGGAATGACTAACTAACTAATTAACTAATGAGCATAGTGTAACAAGCCAGATAAAGAAATTGAAAGAAAGTGTGCTAAATCCGATGCCCCATGTGGGAATTGAACCTAGGACCCTTGGATCCAAAGACTTATGCTCTACTTACTGAGCTATAAAGGCTTAAGCCACTACAGCTGGGCCGTAGTAGCAACTTGCTATCAAGGGTCGTTACAATATATAGAAAGACAATCTTTGTTTTGACATGTTTGTAGAAGCCTACTACTACTTTTCTTTAGGCCTATGCTTCTGTGTATATATTGGACTAAACAGAAGTCATAAATGTATGATTTTTGAGCTATAATAATTGGATAACATTTCATTGTTATTTTTCAGATGTTCTGCATTTATTGTAATTGTATTTGAGGCACCATGTTGTTGTCAGTGTCTAGACTTTATAAACCAGATTGGAAATTTCTCAGACAACAGGCCTCATTGGCAGAAAGCAATTGGATATGGCATGTAAGTAGAGATAATCTTGTTCTTCGAAGGAACTCTCATCAGTTTTTTCTCTCCCGTTTTTATGTCACCACCACATGCGGTGACATGTTGTCTTCCACTTTTTGTGGTGGCGGTTGGCGTTTGGCATCTTGAACAAATGGCAGGTGGTGCATCAACATTTTGCATGTTAATGCCTTGTTTCATTTTATGATTTATTCCTGTAGAAATTCCTGGGAATTTGGCCTTGGTGGATGTTAGCATTTGTGGCAATATTAGGCTAAAAAGTTGTGGTTTGCAGTTTAAAATGAGATTTAAACTTTTTAAAAGTTTATCTCCCAAAAATGATTAGCACTTTTCCTAAAAAACATAATTTTGCAGTTACAATATGATTTAGAATTAAATCCTATTAAAATCTGAATTAAATAACTAATGTATTTCTTTGATTTCAGAATAGCACTATTACCAATGTTCTTCTGTTTTGAGATGTCTACAGTATTTGGAAGTGGACTTCTCTTTGTTACAGCAACTCTTTATGGTATAATGGCATTAGGAAAAAAGTAAGACATATTTATTTAAACTAATCTGACAATTCACTTAACACATACTATACTATAACACATCCAAATGGTTGGTCAAGTGTTATTCATTTGGGCTCCGTGAAAATGGAACCCCAAGTTTGATAAAAGTTTTATGAACTGGCAGATGAGATCTATAAACCTTTTAAAGAGCTCTTAAACATTTGACCTGTATCTTAATACATCAGGGCTGTTTTGTCCAGATGTGCAACTGAGTTTGAAGTTTGAGGCATATGCTAATATAATGGGGGTTCAGTTCATGTTTTCCCAGAAAATGTTTACATTTTAGTAAAATGTTGGCATTCATTAAGTTTCTGGAGCAAAAGTAATGGCTACATTTTCAGTATTCATATTTCTGACACTATCAAACATCTGTAACAAATGGCAGGTAATGACATTTTGCATGTTTAGCCTTGTTTGGGGAAGGACAACCCCCCTTGTTACAGACATGACCATGTACCAAGATTATGAACTTGTAATTAAATTTGAATTCTGTTTTTCAGAGCTGATAGGGAAACAATGATGAAGAGGGCGACTGAAGGTGAATCTGAGGAGATTTTATTAGACAATATTGAACCCACAGGTGCCACATCACAATTGACAGGAGTTGTGACAGAATGATAGGTGTTGTGACATCATCATGATGTGATGTGTGACATCACAATGATGTGTGGTGTGACATCACAATGAGTATGTTGTACGTTACATCACAATCATGCTTATGTGTGTTAAATTATTGAAGACATATGTTATCGTTATGACTTGTGTAAGATTCCAATCATTTCGTGACATCGAGAAAGCCAGTGTCAAGGAAACAAATATTAAACTTGCATAATTGGCAATATGTAGGACATGACACCATCTGTTCAATGAACAGCCTTAAAACAGGAACTACTGAATCTGGATCTAGTCTTTATATTGAGGAATTTTTCTTAAAAAAATGATGTGAAAGAGAGGGGTTTCTCTGTAGTTAAGTGCACCAAGCTCAACAATTCCACTGTAACATTCCATTTACTTGATGCAAGGTGGGTGGGTTCTTTATTACTTGATGCAAGGTGGTTGGGTTCTTGCAGCATGAAATCCTCAATTTAACTCATGTACAGTTTATATAGGAGTTTTGATCTAGAATCTCAAAACCTGGGTTATCAAATTGAACATGTCACAGCAAAATATATATTTGTGTAATACAAGGTGTCCATAAAGTCTCTACAATTACAATACAAAGTCTGCTGTGTAAAGAGACTTTATGGACGCCCTGTATTTTTAAGGATATTTCATTAGGTGTCCATAAGGTCTCTACAATTACAATACAAGGTCTGCTGTGTAGAGACTTTATCAACACCCTGTATTTCTAAGGATATTTCATAAGGTGTCCATAAGGTCTCTACAATTACAATACAAGGTCTGCTGTGTAAAGAGACTTTATATGGACACCTGTATTTCTAAGAATGTGTCATAAGGTTTCCAGGACAACCAACATGACTGATCAAAACTGAGTTACAAATGAGTTGTTATCTGTACCAGGCCCGTAGCCAGGATTTGCCAAGGGGGTTTCACCTTTTGAAAAATTCCAGGGGGGTTCACTTGTGATAATTTTGGTCCAAAAATGGCCAAGATCACTTAAAAAATGCTAAGAATGGTGAAAAACTGCGTGATTTTGAAAGATTTCTTGGCCGGGGGGGGGGGGGGGGCTACGGGCCTGTGTACATACTGAAGTAATCAGATAGTCCTTTTTATTATTAATTTATGAGAGGTTATTGGAGGTTTTGGATATGGGGTATATCCTGAGGGAAATATAGATATCTTACTGAGGCCCTGGAGGCTCAGAGATATCATATTTCATGAGAAGTAAATACACAGAGAATGTCCCAACATCTCGCAAGATACTTTTAACCTTTCACTGAAATGAAATATTTTTACATGTAGCTTTGCTAGGGAAAGGAAAGACAAAGATGAGCAACTCCATGTCATACATACTGTACTTTGTATTTTCTAGAGTTCTGACCATTGCACAAGTTGGCACATAGAACCACCCTTAGGAGGGGCATAGGGTAGTATTTAATGCACTCATGACCATAGTCTAATAGAGTTTGATTTTTGGAGATAAGTTCAGGTCACATTTTGATGTTGAGCAGGTGTTTCTTAATTATACACATACATGTAGGATATTAATTTTTCTCTGAAGTGATTTATTCACGGTGTATGTACCAAAATGATAATTTCAGAGTAAGTGTAGTTTCTTACACATTCCCCAATTTTAAAGAGACAGTCTTAAGAGAGGGTCATTGTTAAAACCCATGCATTGTGTCAGTTTTATTTATCATTAGACTGATATTTGTTATGATGTAGTTCTAATGATTACATTATTATACACATGTAGCACATTTATGTACATGCTTTGTACATAGTACTATATATTTATAAAAGTCCATTAATTGTGATATTAGATGCATATTACATTATTTACATGTAATATACAACAGTTATTAAAATGCATGGTGCATTTATAGTTAATTTGGGGTGCAATGTAAAAACATGCTATCAAGTTATTGTACATAAATAAATTTTATTAAAAAAAGATTTTATTTCTATTTTTTATGTTTTACAGTATAAACTTAGGTTTGCAATATAATGACAGCAATAGTCATATTGGTCAACAACAATATCTCCTGCTAAACTGATATTACAAACATCCACATTTTGTACAATAATTAACAGGTTGCCTGATGTAGAGCTCCAATGTTCTTGAACAGAACATGGCATTGTCATGCAAAATGTCACCACCTGCCATTTTTTACAACACCGAATGCTGATAGCTGAACACCAAACACCAAACTTCGAATGCTGAACACCATCCACAAAAAGTTGGAGACCATAACAACGATACTACTTAATTTGCCATATTTTTAAGGTGAATTTTTGAGAAAACTGACATCAAAATTCTCTTGGATGAAATGCTAAAAATGGTTCTCCACCTAGATTTGAATAAGCAATCTTGTTGAATGATGATATTGAAGATGGGGACAAAAAAAATACAATACAAATTATAAAATACAATTTATAGTACTAGTCAAAACATTTACTTAAAAGTCCCTTCTGTGCTACTATATCATTCACATTCAACACTGCAATGGATGGAACCCCATGTGGACTTCTATCCCACTTTTTTAGAATATAAACAATGGCATAAGTCAAGTTACTGCATCTATGGGTCTACACTCTAGAGAAAAGCCCAACAATTGCTGCATATGACCAGATTTGAGGCAACCATTCAGATAGGAAGTCCATTTTTATGTCCCCACCAACCAAAAAGTGGTGACATATTGTTATGGTCTCCGTTTTTTGTGACGGCAGTTGGCGACTCGTGTGTGGCGGTTGGTGATCCGCGATCGGTGGTTGGTGTCTTTAACAAATTCTTAAAACTTCCAATAACTTAACAAATACTGTTTAGTATCATCTTAAAAATTTCAGAAGTTCCCTTTTCAAGGTCAAAAATGTATTTTTTCAAATTGACCAAATTTCTTTTTCAAAATCATCTACAAGTTATCAGAAGTTCAAATCTGGCTTAAGATTTGAGATTTTACCTTCATCTTTTTTTAACTTGCTTCAAATTGAACAATTTATTTTTTCAAAATCATCTACAAGTTCTCAGAAATTCAAATCTGACTTAAGATTGAACTCATGATATTGTGAGCACTAGGTGGTCATAATATTGAGTTATTCATGGCAGATTTTCCTGAAGCCATGATTTAGATAGAAACATACATCACATTAGTGATGATTGCAATAGCATAAGCAGTATGGTATAACTGTAACTGTACATAAGCAGGGCATGAAACCACAATGCAAAAGTAGTAATCCTTGCCTGTAGCCAGCTTTTACCAGGAGGGGAGCTTTTTTCCAGGGGGGAGCTCGCTCCCCCAGCTCCCCCTCTGGCTACGGGCCTGTAATCTGCTACTGAACTTGACCACTTGCAACTACTTGCAATTTCCATCAGTACTGATTCATGTTAGATGTTTTGGAACAGTCTCTTGATATTATCAACTGACCTCCAGGGGCAAAAATGCTGAATAATGGAGTCTAATTGTACATGGGTGTCATGGGTCCAGGGGTAGGCGCAGGAACACTGAGTAAAGGGGAGTCTAGTTTCTCAATGACTGCTACGGGACTTGGCTGGTAGCTAGCTACTCTCTCCATTAATGATCTGTATACATTATGTACTGCTTCGCTATGCTGAAAAATAAGAGAATGTATATTTAGATAGAGTACACAGTCCAACGCTTATGCCAGTATACATGACATTGTCATGGGCCTATTACGCAAAATACGCACAGGCGTACATGTACCAAATGAATTTGAAAAAAATTAAAAATGTGTTAAAATGCATTAATTTATTTGCGAAATTATTGATGCTTCCTACCGTATCTGTATTTTAACCATTGTCAACATTTAAAGTTGATAAAAGCGCTTAGATTGCATCAAATAACGCCCTTGAAAAAAATTCACGGGGGAGCATACCCCCGGACCCCCCGCGATGCGCTGCCTTTGGCAATCAGGCATCCCTGAGTGTGCGTACCAACTCAAAATATAGCCCTCAACCATGATTGTACTGTCACAGTAATTTTGACAAATGTCAAATTTTGACATTTGAAACCTCTCTATTAGGAGCTCCACTGCGTTTAATAAAGAGGATATGGTAGTTGAAATAAGTAAAAAAGTTTTTCAAAATGCGGATGGATACCTTTCTTGAAAATCATAGGATATTCTTTTCGTGAAACAACAAAATCATTTTTAAATGCATGTAGTGCATGTTCGAAATGTCTATCATATAGTCTTCCTTTAAAACCATGATACTGTACTCCCGGTTAATTTCGCGAGTTATAATTTCGCGATTTTTGAGAAAACAGAATTTCGCAGCTATTAAGTTTCGTGAATTGAACTAAGTACACGTACTACTATGTCATCTTGGTCAACGACACGCTGCACCTTAACCTCTATTGCATCGTAATGTTATGGTTTATTTGTTCTAGTAAGCCATTGTAACAGACATTGTTACAAAGTATCCCATTTATCACCTAAAAACTTTTACAAACATTTTACAAAACATGAAGTGCAATGGAGTCCCAGGTAATAAAAAAATTCACAAATCCCTGGGGATTTAATTGACAATTTCGGGAAGATTAATTTTCGAGATTTTACCACAATCGTGAAAAGCGTGAAACTAAATCGCACGCGAAAAATACCAGGAGTACAGTAACTGAAAAATGACCCTCATTCCTCACCTGACTTGTGGGTTCCAGTGCAGAGAGGGTAGCATCTAGCTTAGCTGGAGGTATCCTAAAGTGAATATGCCAGAGAAGACGCAGCATGTGCCTGAAGACATTTTCCTTTGATAGAGAGGCCTGCAAGAACATGAAGCTTAGGTAAAAATACTGGCTGAAATCCTAGCTTTCTATTCATTTGCTGCATTTATTTCATGAATCCATTTTCATTTTTAACCCAAATCATGAAATTCATGTAAGTCTTGCTTCCTACTGTGTCAATATGACCTGGTTTCTAATTGGTTTTCCATCAACACAGTTGAACAAGTATTTAGTTTGGAATATGTTTGCATGATTCCGAATACCAGGCATTATAACATTTCAATTAACAAGTACATGTACTTTCAAATTATAAATTAGTTTAAAAAAGAAAATCATTTTAAATAGCATACCATGAAGAAATCATCTATGACCATATTCATGAATTCTGCATCTTGGAACTCTTCAGACATGGAGATAAGATTAGCAACAAATGCGTGTAGAAATGTATCTTCGTAGCCACGATCATTTTCACATTGACCTAAGTAGGGCATGACCTTCTCTACTGCAGCCTGTAAGAAACACATGTACAGTAAAACCTGTCTCATCTGAACTCCACTGTGACTGGCCAAAAGTGTTCAGATTTGCAGGTGTTCACACTTTGAGGTTTTCAACATATTGCAGATTGAAAATGGGACTGAAGAAAAGCATTTCCATTTAGAGGTGTTCAGATTTGAGAGGTTTTCGAATTTACAAATTTTACTCCACTATATTAAGGAAATATAAAATAGAGTTATTTTGCAATTTGCAGAAAATCAAGAATAACATTAAAGGCATTGCATAAAAGTTCTGAGATTTTCTAAAATAATGAAAAACAGGGAGATTAATTCTTAACTTTTCTCATTCAGAATTTCAACATAAGAACTTATATAGTGTACAGTGTATATAGTGTACATAGTTTATATAGTGTATACCTTGTCTTTCTGCCTTGACACAAGCAAAGCATAATGCAGCAACATTGTACTTGCCACAGCATTCTGGCGCAAATACATTGAGAAGAACTCTCCTGGAGAGGAGGTGACAATTTTGGCATTATCTGAGATTTTAGTTATAACTGTGTTAAGTTGATCGTCCACCATCATTGTTACTACGGCTGGTAAGAACTTCAGGATCAGTAAGCTGTCCTACAATTCAGAATAAATTAATGTTACATGATCAATTTTAATGAATGTGACCCATAGGTTTCAATGGAATTTTAGTTTAGAGGAACACAAGAGGCTCAAATGGATGCAAAACAGATCCAATCTTTACAGTGTACACAAATGCATCGTAAGTGCATGTACCAGTATATAGAGTATTGACCATTTTCAATATACTGAGGGATTATTTTAATTATTCAGATCAGCTTCATTAACATATTTTTATCCTAGTATTAGGGTCTTACCAGTTTGGGTTCCTTGAAATCTTGACTGTCAATCATATCCCAAGCACCAAGTCCCAGAGACAACATTCTCAGTAGTAGGATCAGCTCACCATTCTCCTGAATCAGAAAATAGCACCAAATATATAAATTAATATCAAATGCATGGAACTTTACAATGCTCTCCCCAGGAACTTTTTTGAGTTGAGGATTTTGTTATTTTCTAATCTTTCAACTTGATGCAAGGTAATTTTCAAATTCTTAACTGAGTCTTGCTTTGCTTGGTAACTTCAATTTACTGGAGAGAAGTACATAGGATTTCAAAATTACAAAATGTTCAGAGCTTACCCGAGGGAGCATGTCAACATTGACACAGTGCTGAAGACACTTTATGGTGGATAGACAGATTGTGTTCACCGCAAATGGATCACATAGGATCATCGACAGGTCACTGAAAGCAGATAAATCATTCGATAGAGAAATTTCATCAATTAGCAAATCAGATAGATTGACGGATTAAACTAAGAGATGGATGGTCAGATGGAGGGCTGCACTGGTCTATATATCCCTATCAAACTTTATTTGCATGAAGTTTTTCATGATTTTTACAGGTTTATGCATAGATGTAGTTTTGCCAAATAAAACATACGAGATGAATGAGAAAGATTAAAATAATGGTGTTTAAGACTGAGGTCAAGTTAAGAGAAGAATGCAACTTTGTTTTCACATATTGCACTTTGTGCCTTATATTTACTGTTCATTTAATTTCAAATATAATTTAAATCTGCTGTCTTTTATTTTTTGGAAGCTCAGCTCAAAATATGGCACTTGTTGATATTTTCACTATTTTTCTAGAAGTAGTCCATTGTGCAAAAGGCCGAAATTAAATTTTTCTGTGATTCTCTGCAGAATGAAAGAAATAAACCTACTCAAAATAAAAAATATAAACATTTGAGTGTGAGCATAATTTTGTAAGTTCAATGATTTATGACATAATTATATTGATGCTTGCTTACCCTAAAACTTGTTCTTGTCCTTTCCTGACCCCATCTAAAAAACCTTGAAGTTCTTTAGCCCTCTTCTCGTCAACAAATCGTTCTCTGATACAAGCATCAAGACACCATGTGAATTTACGACAGGGATCAATATTGCATATTTCTGTAACTTCTCCATCATGGAGTGCCATTAGAATTTCAGCACGTAATGTGCAATAATGAATATTCCTTGTACGCAAGTACAATGTTCGGAGAAACTGTAATACCATATCGTAAAGTTTGACATTACGCCCTACCATATGCACCAGTTTTCGAATTACTTCCATTTGGCGGCGATTTTTTGGAGATGGCGTAAAAAGTCCTGCCATTTCATTTTCATGTCCATATATGGCATGTTCTTTGTCTTCTATATATTTTGATAACAAGGGAGACACTTCATCACCAAATAAGGCTTGATTGTCTTGCCATATTTGGCGTTTAACTTCCGTACTACTTTCTTTATACAGTTCATCATCTTCCATTATCTTTTTCAAATATTCTTGTTTGATTTTTGGGATGTGTTTCATAACTGCCATGACAACGGGGCGCATTGTCTTTGATTTTATTACAGGAAAACTTTTCTCCAGAAGCTCATTCAGAATCTTTTGGTTGCCTTTCGACTCATTCTGACTTAATGTTGTTACTTGTTGAATCAGACGCTCCCGGAGCTCTTCCATAATGGAGGTATGAAATTCCAATCGTTTTACTCCATGGAGGTCCAAAAATGGGAGAGATGGTCGCAAAGATGGCAAAAGGATACCTGGAAGCCAGTGAAATGTAACTGTCAAATAATGAGCTTAAAAATCATTTTCAAAATCATATTGAATTTATGCTTCCCTTTAAAGCACACTAAATGTTGACTCTGAAATTTAGTATGGCAAATTTGAGGTGCCATAACATCAAAAGAATGCATTAAATAGTTGGTCACGAGCAATCAGTTCAAATAAATTTCTATTTATATTTGTTTCTTGATATTTACAGTACAGTGCAGTACACAGATACTAGTTTTCTGCATGAAAAAAATCAAAATTCTGCAAAAAATTCTGCAAGAAAAAAAGCAAATTCTGCAAGGAGAAAATCGAAATTCTGCACAAATTTTCAAAAATAGTCCAAATTCTGCAATTTTTTAAAATGATGAAAATTGACGTAGAAAACGGAAACGGAAGTCAGCTACTTTCTAGGTAAGAACTGCGCGTCATTAGCGAATTCGCTTTAGCGAATTTAAACGTGATAGAATGTTGAATTTCAAGGAGAAATCGTACTTGTACTCAATAATGATTGATTGTTGGACATAAACAGACACTCTTCCAATACCCCGCAAAGGTAGGAGATCGTAAAATATGTAATTTCTGGAAATTCTGGTAATTCCGCAGGATTTTCATGAAAATCAGGGATTCTGCAAAAAATTGAAGTTTTGTCAAATTCCGTCCACGCCGCGGAATTACGGAATACTAGTATCTATGGCAGTACAGTGTTACCATACTTGTTTGTTGTGGTTGATGACCTTACCATTTTCGACCTGAAACGTCTCTATTGCTTGTAGAGGGTCAGCACAACTAGTAAGTGCATCTCTCAATGCAGCACTGCCAGGAAACCCTAACTCTTCAAGGTTTGACATTATCTGAAACAAAGAGTAAAAGATAACTGTGTTACAGTAGTAAAATGTCTTATTTTGACCCCTTCCGAAGGAAGAGTATTCAAAAATGAAAAAGTACAAAATAAATTTTTTCTTGGAATGTGTACATGAAGTACTTTTCCTTGAATTTTGTTGGACAAATGACCTCATGCACTGAGTGTCCAACAATTACCTACATTGACAACATTGCCCCACTGTAAGAAATATTGGAAGTAAATTGGAAGCAAATTGTATATAAATGCGTGTATTGTTACACTGGTAACTGAACATGTAAATACAGCGCTTGCATTAGGTTAGAAAATTTGTGAGTCCCAAGGATGCAATTTTTTTTAAAAGTGTGTCCTTTGAAAAAAAAGTGTGTCCCTTATTTTTCAGTTTTTGATTTCTTGCCGCGAATTTAAAACGGAAGTAAACATTAAGTACGGACTGAATAAAGGCATGTTTGTTCATTCGACAATGAATACATTTTATTTCATGAATAACCTAATATTTGTTTCTGAATAGGAAAAACTGTGGCGTGTCATGGTTTCAAATCTAAAAATAAACAAAGTCGAAAAAATTTGAGAGAATCATGATTATTTGTAAATATTCAACATGTTGAGCCTTATTTACGATTCAAATAAAGGTAAGAGATCATAATTATTTGTTTTTGTTAGGTATCGTTTAAAACACATTGTAGTGTTGACCTAAAAAAAATTTGCGTCCAAAAAACGGAAATATTTTCAATTTTTGCGTCCTCCAAATTATTTTTGAGTCCTTAACATGTACGGGACGCCGTTAATGCAAGCCCTGAAATAGTTTGAATCTGATTCTTACCTGAATTGAAGACAGAAGGATGAAGAAATATGAATCAAGACAAAGCCTATGATTACAATGACCACACCCCATTCTCTTATACGTCGTAACACCGGAAGTTTACGACGGTATACCAAATATTTTCGGCGGGAGATTTGTAAGTACTCATTTATTTCGATGTTTTGACAGAATAAGGTCCTTTCCCTTTCATGGAAATATTGACCATACCATGCAGATATACCTCTAGAGCTCTCTAGTATCACTACGTCTCAACATTTCGTCTGAACACAGTCTAAAACTTCTCAAAGCTTCTAGAAAGCACGACAATTTCTTGGAAAAAAATGATTATTTTTCACGAAAACCATCATACTTTCTGCAACTTAAGCCCTATCATCTATGACATGACACCAAAGTCACAAACTGTAAGAAAATTTGTGAAATCTGGTATATAAGGCCAGGGTGCATGTTCGGAATTTTTCTGTATTCCCCAATTGAATCGCATGTTATTTTTCAAACAGGAATCACTCCTTCCACACATTGTCTACATCTTCCAGTTTTGCATAAGAGGTGCAATTATGTGCCTAACAAAACTGGTGAGAAGATTTGTTTAGTAAAATGTCTACCTTACCAATAAAATACGAGAAAATTCAGTGAAAAATTTTTCTGAAAATTTTCAGAATTTTTTCACTGTTTTTTTATACATTTTATCAAAACATTCTTCTTTACATTCTTTTCTAGGACATTAGCGCACACGTTGCGCCAAAGTGAGAGATGTAGATACTGTGGGGAAGTGATTCAAATTTGAAAAATAACATTGTGACCTATTGAGGGTTGCAGCAAAATTCCGAACATGCACCCTGACCTAAGGTTCAGCTGGAAAGTAACATTTTGCTAAAAAATTGCTATACCTGCACATGTTATTTTCTGGTACAAAATTAAGTATGAAGTCATGTGTGTATTTCCTTGCTTTTTTCAGGAAAGTATCATAACACTGTTTACTTTTAGAATATCTGGAAACAGGTCAATGGAAGCTTCTGTGTTGTCTGGAAACTTTGAAAGAAAATTTGGAAAAATAGAAAGCGTGAAATATCAGTATTTCCTGGAGTTCCCATTGAACACCTACCAGATATTCTAAAAGAAGACAATGTAATGATACTTTCCTGAAAAAAGCAAGGAAATTGACACATGCCTTCATACTTTATTTTGTACCAGAAAATAACATGTGCAGGTATAGCAATTTTTTACCAAAATGTTACTTTCCAGCTGTACCTTAAGGAAATATTCCGTTTCTTTGTTGATATTAGAGTTCCTTAAAGTCCATATGAATATAGTTTAATACTTACTACATGATATAATGATGTGAAAGTGAAGGATTTAGTAAAAAACAAAATTTGAACTCACTTCCGGTTTTAGGGCATATGGCAAATTTTTGGCGAAGCATTCTACACTGAAGGAAAAAACATATAAATAATTTCCCCCGGGAATGTTTCTGTGCTTAGAATTTATACTGTCTTGTCATACATTTGTTTTGTACCAGCATCCCTATTCATTTTTATTGATGGTTGAAGAGATACATAATGTCAAGATGAATATTCTTCTAAGAACCAGGCATAGGACTCAATACTTATTTACCCTCTATCACCCTATGCAGACAGAGCCTGTGGGAAATATTGGGTGCGGAGCAAATGAGCGGAGGGTGCGGAGCTGAACGGTCATTTTTGAATTTAAATTTGGGATATTTCTGAAACTAAGCCGTTTTGGGACTTCAAATATACCAAGATATGTGTATTTGACACCAAATATCAATACAATTGTGAAAATAGTAGCGCAATTCATTCTATAGCGACGCAGTGTGCCTTAAACCTTTCCCAGACCTATATATTTTGAAATTATCCTTTTAATACTGAGTCCCCAGCATTCATAAAAAATGGTGTTCAAGGTACACTATCTATACAAATTATTTTTGCATCTTGGAAGCCAGGCAGTATCTGTGTGATTTTATAAAAATTCGGAAATGTTTTTCAGATATGAGCCCCCTCTAAATATTGGGTGCGGAGGAGCTCCATAAACGTACCAACGTAGAACTGGCCTGGCAAGGTGGTAATAATATTTTGTATATATAACAATGTATCTCATACTTAAGTGGGTTTGGGGTAGATATCACTCAGGAATATATATATCATATCTGAGGAGCGGGCAGGATATATTGTATATGTCCCGCTCCAGGCCAAATGCGGGCAGATATAATATATCCATCCCGCTCCCGGGAATTTTTCAAAAGTTTAAAAAAGTTTTAAAAAGTTTAAAAAAGTATGAGATACACCAGTATTGCACGGTCGGTTTGGATACATGGAATATCCCTTGGGATATACAATACATCTTCCCTCGGTACTTTCGGTCCCTCGGGAAGATATATTGTATATCCCTCGGGATATTCCCTGTATCCAAAACCTTCCAGTGCATAACCCTTATATATGCATGATATATATAAGGGTTATGTACTGGGAGGTTTTGGATACAGGGTTTATCCCAAGGGAAATGTGTGTATCTCCCGAGGGACCGCATCAAAACCGACCGTACATAACAGATGTATTTCATACCTACTGGGGTTCTAGGTACATCATACATGTACCTTACAAAGATCCAAAATTCCAAAACAAACTTAAGGTACTAGGCGGTTTTTTGGTCTTAAAGTTTGCGAGATTTTCAAAAATGTGAAAAAATAAAATGTAAAAAATAATTTTGAAAAATAATTTGAAAAAATGTGAAATATTTTTTTGACAATTCTTAAAAAAAAAATTGAAAAAAAAATTATATTTGTTTTTTCGGGAGCTGAACCGGGATGGATACAGCGTGTATCCATCCCGGTCCCTAGATACACTATATATTCCCGCTCGTTATGTACCTGAAACCTCAGTAGGTATGAAATACATGCATAACTTGACCCTATCATAAATACATAAATAACGTACAGTTTATACCATTTATTTGAGCCAGTCATTAATTTAAAAAACAAGGTTGACAAAAACTATTAATCCTTGTACACATACAAGGATAAAAATAACCTTCATCTGAAGTGTGGAGTTTTTAATTACATTTACATTGGTTTGCATTTCCCTAATTCCCTAACAAGATGATGAACTTATGTTTGTGCAGAAGATAAATATCATCCAGGTTGTTTGAAATCTCATAGATATCAACTCATCAAATGAAGCAGAAACAAAATACAGTAATACCTGTGTAAATGGAACATCGTTGGTTTCACTAAAAAACGTTCCACTTTGGAGATGTTCCATACAAAGAGGTCCAATTAACATTAAGTCAATAGGTGACTAGACTGGAATGTGTTCCACTAACAAAGGTGTTCAATTTTGGAGGTGTTCAACTTGGCATGTTTTACTGTCAAAGTGTGTATTGCTAGCTAATCAACAGGTAAAGCTGAAATACCCGTGCGAATTAAGAACAGTAATTACAATACAGGAAAAAGTATAAAATGAAATCAGTTAACAGTTTGGAACTATCATTTAGATTAATGGTGTGCGTAACGTTATGTTTTATCATGCTATTTGAAATGTATCAATCACGGGGTACCATCGAATAAGTTTGGCAACGTACCGGAGAACGACATTTTACTAAGAAATTGCAATAATTTAGATCAATATATTTTTTAACTAGAGTTCTATTTTGATTTTGACAAAAGTAAGTATTCCATGCAATAACTATTTCATTCATGAGTTTGTAGGAATTCTGTTGGAACCCAGTTCTGATCAAGTACGAAGTTATTGAAATCGGCGCAGACGGACTTTACTCCGAAAGATGGTTTTTCGATTATAACTTTTCACAACATTTAAGTATAGACTTTTAAAAAAAGTACAGAATAGTCCTTATACTTTTGAATAATTCTGTTATTTCTGATTCACACGACTCTGATTTGTTTAATTTAAAAAAAAGTTTTAAAAATATTACTTAGGAACGTAACCGGAGCTGGGAACGTAACCGGAGCAGATCAGTTGAATTGTATAATTTAAAAAAATAAAATATATGATTTAAAGCATATATATTAATAAATACGCATTCGAACAATCCCGTATGTTTTTAAATTAACAAACCATGCTTTCCATTTGCTACAATTTTGAAAGCCCTTGAATGGACAATTGTGGACTATTTCTCATTGGATGTCGAGGGAGCAGAAGAAGCTATCCTCAACACTATTCCATTTAATGACATCCATATAAGAGTGTTTACCGTAGAGTTCGCAGGCTCTGGAAGTCATAAGGAAGATGCACTAAAACTACAGAGACTGCGAAGATTTTTTGCTCAACGTAACTACACAGAATGGGGTATCCTAGGCAAAACTCAAAGTTTTCCACTTGGACTAGATGTTGTGTTTTATAATCTATGATTAATGACACAACTACAAAAGCACTATTTGTACACATATTCACAGGCTGGGCTAAAACAAACTTGAATTCAACGTGAATTCATTTGATTTATGAAAGGGGCAGTCTTTTTCTGATTTATTGCCAAATTATCTTAGTTTTAAAAATCAAAACAACTCATTTTCATTTTTTAAGTCTGAATGTAGATTTCATGTCATTTGAAAATTGGCACTACAAGGAAAGCAATAAACAAACTAGTCTATTCTTTATTCTTTGTGTACATTTAAAGCTGTTTGTTGGTCTTAATTAATTAAAATGAACTATTTAAAGAAAAAATTAGGTTAAACCTATTCATCTCACAAATTAACAAGTTGGTTTAACAGTTTATTGATGCGTACATACATGTATATTAAACCTAACAGCAATGAAACACTTCTTCATTATAAATGACAAATTGTATCTTCAACAACCTTCTTTTGTAATTAACTCATACGGACAAAAACATTAAAAGTGAACTGCTCAATTAAATCAATGTCATGTTTACTTGATCATAAAAAAGTGTAAATATAAAACACATCAATCAGGCTATTTGCAGTCGGTACTATATATTATTACATACCTCGTATGTATTCTGCATGCTTATTGTTGAATTTGTGGTAAAATGATATGAAATAGATGGACTAATTCCTTGGAGAGTCCTAAATTCCTATTTTCTACATGTTTAGTGGTTAATTCGTGGTCACATGATATGAAATAGATGTACCAATTCCCTGGAGAATCCTAAATTCCTGTTTTCTGCATACTTACTGGTCTATAGACTAGGTGCGAGTAGAAATAATCTTGATTTGCGTCATTAAAAATTCAAAAGTCAAACTGATGTCATATTTGGAATCTACATGTAAAATTGCATCCAGAAATGTTGTTTTAAAAAGAGTTTATCAACTTTGAAAATTTAATTTTCTTAGAAAATGTGACTTCTAGGTCGGGGAGATTCCCCATAGACCCCATGTTGTAAAATCACAAAAAGTAAAATATCTTTTCTTGTGTTGAGCAGGTAACATTTTTCTTTACTGGACATATTCTAATTTGTATAACTATCAGATACATAAGGGTAATATGAAAAGTGAGTCACTAAAACTGATGAATATTCAAGTTTAAGGGAACTTTCGTATCCCATTAATGTTTGAAAAGACAAAATTAGTAAGATTTGTGGATAATTGGGGGCCCGGATTTTAATGGACATCATTGCTATCATTCAAATGATAAGGTAAAATCAAGTAGAGTTACCATTAACATCTTTTAAATGAAAAAGTCTCTCTTTAAATTTTGAAATCTTTAAAAGGGACTTTCTGATGCATGATTGAATGCCGTTAATGTCATTTGGAATGAACATGTACATGGTTGCCCTGCTTGTTTGTGGTGAAAAACTTCACAACGTCAACCTGCAGCTGGTCGAAAAAGTGAACACCCATTGTAAAAGTTTCTCAAGTTGTAAAAACAAATCAAAGTGTCTTACCTCATACACTAAAAGAGATTTAAAGGGAACTAGAGTGATTGGGTGCTTGACGACATGGCATTTGCACCATCAATGTAAAATGTAAATGCGCCGGTTTCTTGAATCAGTGAAAAGTTTTGGTGAAGTTGATTTAAAAAGATAAATAATGTGGTGTGCACATAGTTATTGAAAATAGAAAAGATGTGTTCAGTACATATAAAAAACTATGATTGCATAGGAGTCCACATATGTAACATGTACGTAACTGCTTTTTCCTTGGAGATATAGTGAAACACGACACGATTCTGCTATTCATGCATTAGGCCATAAGAAGTAGATTCTTTGTTTTGCGTCCTGGCAAAATCCAAATCATGCAAGGGTACAAGGAAAACAAACACAAACTCAGTTTGCTGAGAAATGTATACATTTTATGGGCATTAAAAGTGATGACATACCAATTTGTAGTGATTACAAACACATACATATCTATTTATATTTAAACATAGCTATTTTCAAGGTTTAAACATTAGAAAATACATAATATATGCCAAAGTAATCAATAACACTGTCAATTTTGACGCACATCAAATTATCCGCCATTTTGTCTGATTCTGATTGAACAAGATGGTACTTTCAGACCCTTGTGATTGCTATTTGGATGTGTTTTTCTGATTTACTCAAAATCGTGCAAGCAAGGGGACGCGAAACAAAGAATCTGCTTCTTATGGCCTTATGTCGAGTTTTGACGGAAAATTAAACATAAAGGTGATGATATAAGACAAAAAATACAAACTTGTTTCTCAATTCAGCTAGCTGTAGTCATCAAAAATGCCCATTCGTGAATTAAGATTTCTCTTAAGTGAACATATAACTCATTGTCATTTGCTTCCAATTTTCTTGTGAAAATCGACACGCGGAAAAATGAACCAGCCTAATGATCATTGCTCCCAAAATAAAGTTTGTATCATTTTCTATTCATCTAAAGCATCATTTATCCCGTACCAGGACTATAGTCCTCTAACGGGCGCATTCTTTTGCCTGTATGATTACAACTTGGGAGAATTATCTACGCCCCTTACACTTAAGATACCTACTTCAATAGATTTGTTACGCGGTATATGGCATACATTCATGGTTGTGCGGTATTTGTGATACGGGTGAATATGCCATACTCACCTGCGGTATATGGCATATTCCGCAGATGAGTATGCGATATTCCGCAGTGAATATGCGATACATTGATTTCAGTGAATACCCGATACTCACCTGCGGAATATGTCATACTCTCTTGCGGAATATGCCATATACCGCAGGTGAATATGACATATACCGCAGGTGAAAACGTGATACAGAAAGCCTTGATTTGATTGGTTGCGAGAATCGACTCTAAATGTAAATCTACGCTGTAATTACTTACCATTATAGTTAGTGCGTCGAGTACTAATATATGAATCCTGGATTGATTGAGTAAGTTTATTACGCGAGATTGGTGACCCATACTTCTGCTTAGTTAATATATTCGATACACAGTACTGTTGATTCAGTAATCATTACAATGATTAATAACGTTTTACTATTTCGTTCAATAGATGCAATTGACAACTGCGTACTTTCGTATCACGTTCTCATTGGTTAATTTGTATGCCATATACCGCAGGTGAATCTGTCATACACCGCAAATGAATATGCCATATTCGTTGCGGAATATGACATATTTTTGTATCGTGTTTACCGCGTAACAAGATTCCTGGATATTTTAGCATTTTGATTTAGATTTAAAAGGGGATTCCCCGTTTGACTGACCAGGGAGTGGCCCGGATGTACCAATAAATGGAAGAATTTGACGGTTGAAATAAGTTAAATATTACACGCAAATATTGCGATCAAAAACGAAAATTTCTTTGTTCTGCCGTTGGTATGAACAAAAATGACAAAAATGATGGCGCTTTGCTCGCCAATTTAAAGCGTGGCATTCGCCGTTGGTGTGAACATAGCTTAAGCTATGTTCACACCAACGGCGCTTTGATGGCGCTTTAAAGCAACTTGTAAAGCGACATCAAAGCGTAACAAAGCTTGATTAAAGCGTCGGGGTAATAGGTCGTAGAAAAGCTCGGAGTAAAGCGGGATATTTGGCAAGAGCGCCAAAAATTTCTAAACTGTTTAAAAATTTTGGGCGCTCTGTTACGAATTGATTAAAGCGCCGAGAGCGTATCAAAGCTTAACAAACCGTTACAAAGCTCAGCAAAGCTTGACCCTGACCCAAAGCGTAGGAAAGCTTAACAAAGCTTGGTTCAAAGCAGACCCCAGTCTCTTCACGGTCTGTTACCACTTGACACGCTTCGTTAGGATGTCTCAAGATTAGCTACGATCTAGCATGAAGATCTGACACCAGGTCAGTCGCTTTCATCAATATCTGACACTCTTTGTTACGCTTTCATGAAGGACTCTCAAGCTTTTTAACGAATTGAGACGCTTTAATCAAGGATTGAAACGCTTTGTTAAGCTTTGTTACGCTTGACAAGCTTCCTCACGCTTTCTTACGCTCTTTCATGCCATGCGACAAACATCATTTCTTCTTCAGATAGATGATCTAGTCCATCTGGAAATTCTGGATCTTGTTGTTCTGCCATCGTCTTCTCGAGTCACAGATGCAATGGTCTTATGGATCTACTGCATCTTTATACAGCCATTTGATCAAAAGCGTCATGATAAAGGCGATCTCGAAAATGCACAACATAGCTTGGCAATCGTATCAGAGCCTGATTAAAGCGTCATAATTACACCAAAGCGTAATAATGCTTACCAAAGCTTATCAAAGCGTGATTTTAAGCGTAACAAAGCCTGGTCGAAGCGGGATCATAGCGTGAGGAACCGTAACAAGTCGGGAAATCAGAGCGTATCAGAGCTTATTAGAGCGTAACATTACTTAGGAGATCGTGATATTTTTGGAAAAGGAAACATAAATGACAGCGCTTTGCTCGCCGATTTAAAGCGTGGCATTCGCCGTTGGTGTGAAAGTAGCTTTAAAAATGTTTGACGCTCTTGCCGAATATCCCGCTTTACTCCTAGCTTTTTTACGACCTATTACGACCCTGACGCTTTAATCAAGCTTTGTTACGCTTTGGTGCCGCTTTACAAGCCGCTTTAAAGCGCCATCAAAGCGCCGTTGGTGTGAACGTAGCTTTACGCGTTCATGAGGCACTCTCAATCTTTCCAACGAATTGAGACGCTTTAATCAAGGATTGAAACGCCTTGTTAGGCTTTGTTACGCTTGACAAGCTTCCCCACGCTCTCTCCCGCTCTTTCACGCCATGCGACAAACATCATGTCTTCTTCAGATAGGTCATGTTCTGGTCCATCTGGAATTTCTAGATCTTGTTGTTCTGCCATCGTGTTCTCGTGTCAAAGATGCAATTGTTTTATGGATCTAAGTCTTTATATAGCCATTGGATCAAAAGCGACATGAAATCGGCGATTTCCAATGTGTGACAGAGCTTAACTGAGCGTAACAATGCACAACAGAGCTTGGCAATCGTATCAGAGCCTGATTAAAAGCGCCATAATCGCATCAAAGGGTAATAATGCTTATCAAAGCTTATCAAAGCGTGATTTTAAGCGTAACAAAGCTTGGTCGAAGCGGGATCATAGCGTGAGGAACCGTATCAAGTCGGGAAATCAGAGCTTATCAGAGCGGAACATTACTTTGGAGATCGTGATATTTTGGGAAAAGTAAACAAAAATGACGGCGCTTTGCTCGCCGATTTAAAGTGTGGCATTCTTCGTTGTTGTGAGCGTAGCTTTAAAAATGTTTGGCGCTCTTGCCGAATATCCCGCTTTACTCCGAGCTTTTCTACGACCTATTACGACCCCGACGCTTTAATCAAGCTTTGTTACGCTTTGGTGCCGCTTTACAAGCCGCTTCAAAGCGCCATCAAAGCGCCGTTGGTGTGAACGTAGCTTTACCGAACAATGTTTTTGCATATTTGACGATCTTGTTGAATATATTATGTACCTGTTTCAAGTCCTAGTTTCATGTACTTACAACCTAAAAACATATATAAACTGTGTATCATTTGAATTTCTTTTATTCACTTCACATAATGCCTGCAACGGACGTATAGAAACTGATTGAGCAAGGCCGCCCAAAGCTAGGTTCACACCAACGGCGCTTTGATGGCGCTTTAGCGAAATGTACGTGCAAGGTCAGAATAAAGGCGAATGAACACTGTAATGTCAGGAAAGTGATCAGTCCGATAATTTAAATTCAGATTCTTATCTTGACATTTAACGGTTGTTCTAACGACACTATCAGCAACTAATCGTGTTACAAATGCACCCACAGGAAAGTAAATCCAACTATTACTTGATATACATGACTGCTCTTTCAGTTGAGTATAAATGTTGAATCTGGTTTTATTGCGTGTAGAATTTATCGATATCAGGATCGCTACATGCCAGTGGATTATAAAATGTAAATAAAACAGTCTACATGCCATTATCAGTCTTTAATTTTTCCGAGAAGTAAAAAGTCGAATGAAGAATCGCTAAAGTAATTAACTAGTTAGTTAGTTTATTTATACTACAGTGATTGATTGAAGACGAACAAGTGTTGGTAGTTTATGTTATATAAAACATGTTATAAGCGTACTCTTTCATTTAATTAACGGAACATGGGGCAAAACGGTCCTCAAAATTAAATTTTAAGTTGTTCCGTACGGGGTATATCTGTATTTATCTGTCAATCATCGCGCGCTTTGATGTTCCACTTTATCAATGGGTTGAGTTTTACATTTTTCGAGTGTTTTCTGATTTATCAATGGTCAAAAATAACGCTGAGAGTGGGGCAAAATGGCCCGTGGGTGGGGCAAAACGGCCCACCCTCTGTTACATGGTTTATAAAACCAAGATTAATCAATTACAGGACTCGTCCACACACATCTTGTCTCAGACGTTCAAACCTTAGACAGATAATGTATTCTTAACCCCTACCATAATTCTAGTCATTAGATTTGTGTCAGAAGGTGTACGGTACAAACTAAATGTTAGAATCGTTAATATTGTTCTTGTACATTAATCTTTTTGTATGGTATAACCTTTGTGGGCCGTTTTACCCCACAGTCATGTGAATTGCAAATAGACGCCTTGTTCCTTAATATTTGAAGCTCGAAATTTTGACAAATAAAGAATAATATTGTACATCCTCTAAGTAAAATGATAATTCAAAACCATATTCTATTTTCGGATTTTTAGAGAAAAAAGAGAGTGAAAAGTAGAATTACCTCTTACGTAAGACGAGACGCTGCTAGTTGGCGGAAATTCCGAAATTTGATTAATGTGACTTTTGAAGAACCATCTTTTATAGTTCAAAAGATATTTCGATGGGCCATTTTACCCAACAGGACCGTTTTGCCCCATGCTCCTTACACTTATCACGTTTTCTGCACTATTTGCATGCATTCTTTTTTCTCGCTAATGGATATTGTAAATGAGCAACAGTGTATATATACAAAGGTGTATATAAAAAGATATATGACTTAACCCTTATGCAGACAATGGCGAGATAACTTGAGAGAGCGGGGGGGGGGTAACTCGAACCCCCTGAAAACCCCTCTGGACCATCTCGTGAAATGAGAGATACATTGACCTCATCAGGGTTACAAAAACTAACAAAGTATTACTATATAAAGTAATAATCACTGAATCGAATTAGGAGATGTATCTACGTCATTATATTAGAAGTGTCCTTATTTAGAACTAGCCCCCGGGTTCAATTCCCCTGGGCTCAATTTCTTTCAGCATGCTAGAAAAAGAACTATTTTCTAGAATTGTGCCAGACGATCCAAAAGGAATTCCTGGATACGTTGTTCAAGGTTGTCCTGGAAAAAAGACAAAAGAATAATATGATTAATCATCCATAAGCTGGAAAAAGCAAAGTTTATGTTTGACATTGTAAAAGTTCCCTCTCCTTTATTCAAACAATATAAAATTGCCAATAACTTGAATGCGAGTAGGTAGGCTTAGTTACCAGCAAAAGAAAATATTATCTGTTCAAAAAAAGAAAAGATATTTCACTTTTTGTGATTTTATTACAAAGGGTCTATGGGGATTCTCCCCGAACTAGAATTCACATTTTCCCCAAAAAATTAAATTTTTAAAGTTGATGAACAATTTTCGAAACCATATTTCTAGATGTACTTTTACATGTAGATTTTAAATATGACATCACTTTTTGATGGCGTAAATTAAGATTATTTCTACTCGCATCTTGTCTATTCGTAAATACAATGCCAAAAAATGTTACTGCGAACGAAAAGGAATTAGAAAGTGGGCAATGTACCTTCTTTTCAAGCGTCGTCTTCTTATGCTCCTCTATTGGCTGGGCGCTATCACGAAGTTCTTCAATCAGTTTATTAAGCTCGATCTCGTACTTCGCGTCTCTGACTAAGTGTTGCATTTCCTCCGTCTCCAAGAGACTGCCAGCCTGCTGCTCGCCTTTGAAACTTCTTGAAATTGGAGTTGGATGGGTTCTGGTCTCAACTGCCAAACCGTTGTCTAATTTCTTTTCCACCATATACGGGTGAGTTCTAGTCTCAACTGCCAAACCGTTGTCTAATTTCTTTTCCACTATATACGGGTAAGATCTAGTCTCAACTGCCAAACCGTTGTCTAATTTCTTTTCCACCATATACGGGTGAGTTCTAGTCTCAACTGCCAAACCGTTGTCTAATTTCTTTTCCACTATATACGGGTAAGATCTAGTCTCAACTGCCAAACCGTTGTCTAATTTCTTTTCCACCATATACGGGTGAGTTCTAGTCTCAACTGCCAAACCGTTGTCTAATTTCTTTTCCACTATATACGGGTAAGATCTAGTCTCAACTGCCAAACCGTTGTCTAATTTTTTTTCCACCATATACGGGTGAGTTCTAGTCTCAACCTCCAAACCGTTGTTTAATTTCTTTTCCACCATATACGGGTGAGTTCTAGTCTCAACTGCCAAACCGTTGTCTAATTTCTTTTCCACTATATACGGGTAAGATCTAGTCTCAACTGCCAAACCGTTGTCTAATTTCTTTTCCACCATATACGGGTGAGTTCTAGTCTCAACCTCCAAACCGTTGTTTAATTTCTTTTCCACCATATACGGGTGAGTTCTAGTCTCAACTTCCAAACCGTTGTTTAATTTCTTTTCCACCATATACGGGTGAGTTCTAGTCTCAACCTCCAAACCGTTGTCTAATTTCTTTTCCACTATATACGGGTAAGATCTAGTCTCAACTGCCAAACCGTTGTCTAATTTCTTTTCCACCATATACGGGTGAGTTCTAGTCTCAACTTCCAAACCGTTGTTTAATTTCTTTTCCACCGGATACGGGTGAGTTCTAGTCTCAACTTCCAAGCCGTTGTTTAATTTCTTTTCCACCATATACGGGTGAGTTCTAGTCTCAACCTCCAAACCGTTGTCTAATTTCTTTTCCACTATATACGGGTAAGATCTAGTCTCAACTGCCAAACCGTTGTCTAATTTCTTTTCCACCATATACGGGTGAGTTCTAGTCTCAACTTCCAAACCGTTGTTTAATTTCTTTTCCACCGGATACGGGTGAGTTCTAGTCTCAACTTCCAAACCGTTGTTTAATTTCTTTTCCACCGGATACGGGTGAGTTCTAGTCTCAACTTCCAAACCGTTGTTTAATTTCTTTTCCACCATATACGGGTGAGTTCTAGTCTCAACCTCCAAACCGTTGTCTAATTTATTTTCCACTATATACGGGTAAGATCTAGTCTCAACTGCCAAACCGTTGTCTAATTTCTTTTCCACCATATACGGGTGAGTTCTAGTCTCAACTGCCAAACCGTTGTCTAATTTCTTTTCCACTATATACGGGTGAGTTCTAGTCTCAACCTCCAAACCGTTGTCTAATTTCTTTTCCACTATATACGGGTAAGATCTAGTCTCAACTGCCAAACCGTTGTCTAATTTCTTTTCCACCATATACGGGTGAGTTCTAGTCTCAACTGCCAAACCGTTGTCTAATTTCTTTTCCACTATATACGGGTGAGTTCTAGTCTCAACCTCCAAACCGTTGTCTAATTTCTTTCCCACCAAATCAGATCCAATCTGAAAACAAATTAGTTTCAGTGGACCTCACTGTACTATATTCAATTTGCAACGGGATAGAATAGTACAAACAACATATTGAACCGTTTCATCACTAAATCTGTCTGTAACA
Source organism: Owenia fusiformis (assembly GCA_903813345.2). NCBI lineage: Eukaryota > Metazoa > Annelida > Polychaeta > Sabellida > Oweniidae > Owenia > Owenia fusiformis. Next base: position 29,296,719 of record CAIIXF020000006.1, on the reverse strand, counting down.
GCACACGAAGTCTAATGTATTGGAAGTAGAATGACACGAAGCATTGGGAGATTTGGGTGTATTAAGTTAAGGGAACAGTTTGATCTAAAACATGTAGAAATAGAATTATCACCTTCACGGTTGGGAATCAAAACGATGGCACAGCCGTGGAATGCGACTGCATAATTCGAATAGGTTCACAACGCATTATTGCTGTACACTATACTTAGCAGTTATGTCCGTATCATTTAGTGGAATTACACCTATTTCATGGCTAAAGGCGTTTTCAAGGCGTTTTGGGTAACGTAGGCTAGAAAACCGCAATCCTGATTACACCAGAATTTTAAAAGCGCCTTGAAGACAACTTTTCGTGATTACACTTGATTTTTCTAAAGCGCTTTTAGACTGATTTAAGACAAAAATTTGCCATCAACCATCGCATTTGCATCAAAATCTGCTATTTAGATATTCACTTTCAACCGTAGCGCCATCTCTGGAGATTCAAAATGATCCGATACTGTATGTTCCTTTTTTTCTTAAATCGTAACAAATATGTGCTAAAGAAAGCATGGAAAACAATGCACAAGAGCGCAAAGAGAGAAGCTCGGTCGTTAGGAGAGATCCAAGAGAGATCCAGTAAAATGAAGATGGTACTTTTGTTTTTGTTGGGGCTGTTTGGCATCCTTGGTAATATGGGACAGGAACGAACGATGTGGACAAGACAAAGATCTCGTCATTTTTTTGACTTCATTGTAGAGAGGTAATTTCAACTATTCAATCATCCCCTCCCCTCGCCTTCCCCAATCTACAATAGTACCGGAATTTCTCGTATATAAGCCCTGGGCGTATAACTGAAAGAAGGGGTAATTTCGTCCGTTATTTTATCATTTTTCATATTTTAATCGAAAGCATACGCTCAGTATTGACGTGGTCCCAATAAATTCTACTTTGTTTCGACATTTTGGTGATTTGATTGAGTTTTGCGCAATATTTGAATTTTGTTTTTTGAAGTTTCCTCCACACCGGAAATCAATAACATGCTTGATGCTCATGCGCAAATATAGTTTTCGTTCAGTGTAAAATCGAGTTAAAGCGCCTTGAAAACCAATCGGTATTACACCTACACGTTAAACCGCCTTTGGGTGTGAAAGCGGTTTTTAATGACTAGGGGTCTGGGAGGATTACAAAAGCGCTTTTCTAAATCCGCGATCGTGATTACACCTGACTCTAAAGGCGGGTCGAAACCCGATAGGATTTTAAAAAGCGCTTTTACATCGTAGGTGTAATTCCACCTATTAAATCTATGCCTGAGGTCTGTCATCAATATAGGCTGAGCTTGCGAGGGCTATATTTCGACAGACCGAAGGCATCACGCAGTACTAAATCACCGGGGCGTATCGAAACCAAAACGCCCCGCAAAACCGTTAATTTGAATTTTAAACCTACCCTTTCTTTGGAAAATCAATGATTGTGAGTCTCACAGTACACCGTTTTTCTTCAAACTTGTTCCATTAAAACCTTCACAGAAATACCTTTCACTCGAGACATTGCGTTTGTGTACAGAGTCGCTCGTTTTAGCGGCGTTTTGGTCCCCAGATGTGAGACGATGTAAATCTTCAGAGATTTCAACCAAAAGCCTCGATATATCGCCAGTTCTTTTATCATTCTCCCCTTTATTTTGCACAAGGACTCCCATTACAACCCTCCATCTCTGCATCAACATATTTATTACATTTAACGCAGCAATTTCCAAAAGTCCTACGCCACGCCTAACCATCGACAAGGTACAGTGACAAAATATACCGTAGTACATTTTTGATGTACGATGTCACTATTTAACAAATTTGAAGCAAAGACAATGATGTAGGTTTAAAAAAATAATCCGATGAATGCATTAAGGATTTCATGTTTGATTTTTTGTGTATTCGTTTAGGAAGACATTTAACTTTCTAATAACGTTAAAAGATTTTCGAACAGTGCTCGATTTTTTTTCGTAGTCAATCTACCCATATAATTGTTCGGTTGGAAAATGTTGTGTTTTTACACTTTCCTTTGATCATTCCCTCCCCTGTCGTCTAAACGTGTCGAAGATTTTTATGAGAATATGTTTTTTAAACAGCACAATTAAGATCTTTTGAAGATTTAATAAGTATTAATATTTTAGCTATAATTTTAAAAATCATAAGTGTATGCATGGGCTTTCAACTAGAAGGGTAGGCAACTTCCCATATTTCATACATAAGCATTGCCTTGGTTTTCAAAATTGGAGAATGTACACATTCCGAGAAAATCTTATATTGTACTTTCCATTGATGATTTAAAGAAATAACTCAAAAATAAAAACATGATTATCTACATACATGTTGATAATTTGATAAAAATGGAATTCATCATACTTATGACAATACAGAAAGTGAACATTCTCTCACAAATTATGTTTTTATTGGAATGTGTTCTTGAATAATTACCCACAATGCAATACTCGAAGAGAACATCTTGATACCTCTTATTCCTATTGGTCTTTTTTGTTTACTTTTACATGATATTGAATATATTTTATGCTTAAATCATATTGAAAATTGATTTATATTCAAAATAATACTAAAACATACATTAAGTATTTAATACTATACTATATTTAATAGTATTACATACCTAGCGAAGCATTTGTATGGAAGTCAATGGGAAAGTTAGCGAGCTATATCCACCGATATTGCCCGATTACCCCGATATAGCCCGCTTACCTCGTTTTGATATTAGATTTCTTTAATAACCATGATAATATCATGACGTCACGTCATTGATACAAAGTAACCATGGGGTCATTAACAGAACTTTCGCAAAGTTACCAATTCGTAATTCGTAACTTTATGAAATTCGTAAATATTTAAAAAGTTACGAATGATTTACGAATTCATAAAGTTACGAATCGGCCATTAACAGAACACTTTCGTAAGTCATTCATAAGTTTTATCGTTCGTAAACGAATTTCAAATTGTGACGTCATCTTATATCATTATTTAGCACAAATAAAAATATGATGTCATTTGATATCATTGCGCGCTGTGATCAAACCTGTCTCCGCGATTTCAAAGATTCCCAGCTCAGGAACATATTTGCTTATCATGTAAGAATAGGTAGATATTTTAGCTTGAAACTCAGCATGCGTATAGAGAACAATTTCTTTTTGCCAACCTGTATACCTTACATAAGAATTGGATGAGAAATGTGCCATTCGCAAAGTTATGAAAGGGTCTGAGGTGCTATTAAAGTTACGAACGAAAGCATACGTGACGTCATTTTTTCGTAACTTTGCGAATCGTTCGTAACTTTACGAAAGTTCTGTTAATGCACATTTACCAAATTCGTAAAATTAACAATTGACTTGCGAATTCGTAACTTTACGAAAGTTCTGTTAATGACCCCCATGGGAACAAAGGCATGTAATACATCAGTTATGTCACTATGACGTGAAATATGCCTTCGTTCTTGCCCAAATATAGAGCCTCCCAAGGTCGGCCTATATTGGGAGAACTCAGGCATATTTCACGTCATAGTGACATAACCTCTAAATACTTTATTCAAACTAATACTAAAACATATACAACTATATGATGATTGATATATATGATATATGATGTTCATATATTCAAACAAGCTACTAATTTCTATAATCACATGTTAAATACGTCATACATCTTATTATCAGAAGCACTTACTACATCAAATGACTTATCAAAGATCAACAAGTCATCGTGGATGCTGAATTTTAAAAGTGTAATGGATAAATTAGAGGTAGTATCATTTTCAGGAAATACTCCCAGCAATATCAATAATACTTTAGATGTAAAAGAATATACTATTGACGCATACGAAGTTGTTTGTAAATCAAAAATTAGTTTTGAAGATTATTGGCGAAATCAATTGAATTCCGACCAATGTCGCAAACTGAATACATACAAAATATTTAAAAGCAATTTCAGGTTCGAACCATATTTAGATTCAATTTCAAATGGGCATTTACGACGAAGTCTAACAAAGTTTCGTATCAGTAACCACAAATTAAAAATAGAAACGGGTAGATACGAACGCCCAAAATTAAAGATCGATGAAAGAATTTGCGAGGTTTGCAATTTAATAGAAAACGAAAAACACATAATGCGTTCATGTAAAAAATACAGTATATATAGAAAGAAAATGCTCGATAAACTTGTATCACACGGCAACCCAATTAAACACCTTTTCAACATGGAGGACGATTCACTTTTTTTCCAATATTGTATGTCTTGTGAAAATAAAGAAATTGAAATTGTAGCAGAATTTATTCATAAATGTAATATAACATAGAAGGGTGTGATATATGACATAAACAATGGACGCGTATCACAATCACCATTCATGTGCTTATCCATGATGCATATTTATTTGTTCATTTATTTACTTATTTATTTATTATGAAGTGTTAATTTTGTGTGTTGTTATATATACTGTTTTCTGTTGTATTGATATATTGTAAAATTAGTGTTTACTTTGTGTACACTTAACCTTTTATGGGTATGAATGTGTAATAAAGTTCATAAATCTATACATTTATCTAATACTTTTTGAAATATTACCATAAAAGGGAAGCATGACATTGCTCATTTTGAAGGTCTCATGTTATTACGCAGAGTTGCATAGCCTTCTTATTGAAAGCCCATGGTGTATGTTGTCAACTCGAATGTACGTTGTCCCATTGAACTTACTTAATTCACAGACAACGTATTTTTCATAACACTAACAGACAGGGGGTTTAGATGCATTTAAAATTGAAACAGAACAATTACAGAATTTGATTGAACCATTGAAACTTTCCAGATATATCATAAATTGATCAAAACGAACCGCTCTCTTCCAAAACGCCCCGTTGGATCTATACACCTTGAAACTACACGTTTGTAGTCATAGACTCTGCGGGCGTTTTGGAAGACAACGAGGCGTTTTGGTCAATTTCGAACAGTTGCGTAGGTTTTTTCAGAATTGCTGCGTTTCATGTAATAAACATGCATGTTGATGCAATGATGGAGGGTTGTAATGGGAGATCTTGCGCAGAATATGGGGGAGAGTGATAGAAGAACCGGCGAGATATCAAGGATTGTGGTTGAAATCTCTAAGGATTTGCAACTTCTCGCATCTGGGGACCAAAACGCCGCTAAAACGAGGGACTTTGTAAACAAAAGCAATGTCTCTACTGAAAGGTATATCTGTGAAGGTTTTAATGGAACAAGTTTGAAGAAAAACGGTGTAGTGTGAGACTCCATCCTCCTAAGCAGGTGTCCAGAATCCATACCAGCCCTGTGATCGGAGGATGGTGAGACTCACAATCATTGTTTTTCCAAAGACAGGGTAGATTTGAAAAATTAAATTAACGGTTTTGCGGGGCGTTTTGGTGTATATTTGGACCGTAGAAATCAACAGTGCGTAGCCAGGCCGCAGAAAGAGTCCACAGTGGCCGCACGTCGGGCTTACGGTCATCTTGCGCCTGCCCTAAGATTTTAATCGGTAAAATCCAAGTCAAATTTGTCGCACGACGGCCGTACGTCGACCGCAGATCAATTCAATCAGTGAATTTCTGCGGCGAGCGTAGACGGTCGCCTTGCGGGATCAATATCTCAATATATTTCACTCTCAGTTCCTCATATGATCATGTTATAACTTTGTGGGAATAGCGATGCATGTAACCTTTACATTCCTATTCAACATGCTATGCCGATCAGCTTTAGAGTTGTGTTTAGAATGGGAGATTTGCAATTTCGCGTTGGTTCAGCGGAAATAATTAGCAGATTTTTAGCATGCAATTTATAGAAGTATATATACGAGTAAATTTAGACGTCTTTTTCTAATAAAAGTCATATTATAGTATATTATTCCATTTTGCCGCGCTAATATTTTATCCTTGCAGCACAATGCATGCTCAAACCAGATTTCTGCATGGTTCAAAATGAAAGTATGAATACCGTTTCTTCCATTGAAAGTTCGCGCTGCTTCAATAATCTAGCTACAACCATGGGCTTTCAGCTTTCAACTAGAAGGGTAGGCAACTTCCCATATTTCATACATAAGCATTGCCTTTGGGTTTTCAAAATTGGAGAATGTACACATTTCAAGAAAATCTTATTTTGTACTTTTTATGGATGATTTAAAGAAATAACTCAAAAATAAAAACATAATCATCTACATATATGTTGATAATCTAATAAAAAAAATGAAATTCATCATAATTATGAAAATACACAAAGTGAACATTCTCCCACAAATTATGTTTTTATTGGAATGCGTTCTTGAATAACTACCCATAATGCAATACTCGAAGAGAACATCTTGATACCTCTTATTCTTATTTGTCTCTTTTGTTTACTTTTACATGCGATTGAATATATTTTATGCTTTGATCATATTGAAAATTGATTTATATTTAAAATAATACTAAAACATACATTAAGTATTTAATACTTTTTGAAATATTACCATAAAAGGGAAGCATGGCATTGCTCATTTTGAAGGCCTCATGCTTATTACACAGAGTTGTATACCCTTCTAATTGAAAGCCCATGGTACAACCAACTGTGACCCAACTACTCTGTGAAAAGGTGTAAAGTCAAGAAGAGGGGGTGGAGCACAGAGGCTTGTGACTAGACTATGTTTCAACAACTCTACCTTTTTTTCCATGGAAAGTTCGCGCTCCAACAACTGTGCTAGTAGTTCAACTGCGCTGTCTGCGTTGTTAACAACTGGTAGGCTACAGGTTCCCATGATCAACACTACCATAAACAATGCAGTTGGCAAGCTCTTTGTCATCATCTTTGTCTCTGTCACAGATCAATCCAGGTTAAAAAATCTAAGAAAAGATATCAAAGTAATTATACATTGGCAAAAGACGGTGTAAAGGAGCTATGATTTGATGAATGTTCAATTATACGACGTATACAAGGTAACATCCTTGATATCTTACGAACGAGTTTTTAGTAATGGTATATCAATAGTTAATCTACATCGATTCATTGAATCATGTTTAGTTATAAAATGTTCAAGTCTATGCTGCATTTATGCTATAATTAACGAAATAAAAATTGTAATTTTTGAAGGGAAAAAGTCGATAATCAATGCATTATACAGGGTGGTCCAAAAAAGTGAACCATTGCAACAAGCTGTATCTCAGTTATTACTTGCACTAATGAGCTGATATTCTCACATGTTCTAGATGACGGTCTAAAATTTTTGTTGATACCATAAAGGTCACTCAGCCTTAAGTTTTACAGAAGTTACATGGCATCTACAGACATGCCTGATAAATGGGTAATGTGTTCAATCCATGCTCCACGGTTCTGGATAACTGCCGTTATCTGAATGTTGAAGTTGTTTACTGCTAATAAAAACATTAGATACTCAACCAATCCACATCCACATTGAACCTATTCCACGAGGATTCATCTGGAATCCTCATGAAACCCACATGGATTGCATGTGAATTCCGCATGGATTTTAGGCACGTTAATTGATCCACGTGCAGGAATTCGGAAAGTTTTCCCTCTTTATTCCTCTTGAATCCTTGCAAAATGTCGACGCTGAAATGTGTGACAATAATGTGGATCCATGTGGATCAAATTTATGAGGAAATAGTGGAGATTCCATGTGGAATCTACATTGATTGCCACACATAGCCAAGTGGAATTCCATGTGGATCCTATTGGGGGTGTACTGGTACAACAATTATTTCTTTAACATCACTCCTAGATATGCTGGAAGGAGCAGTGAACAACTTCAACATTCGCATTGCAGCATTAATCAAGAACCGTGGAGCTATTGGTTGAGCACATCATCCATAATCAGGCATGTCTGTTGATGCCATGTAACTTCTACAAGAATTAAGACTACGTGACCTTAATGGTACACAGTAAAACTTTATACCTTCCTCTAAAACATGTGAGAATATCAGCTCATTAATACAAGTAATAAATTAGATATAGCTTGTTGCAAGGGTTTACTTTTTTGGACCACCCTGTATTTTCTTAGAATCGACTATAATTATTTAAGGATTGAAGCCCTGGACTTGTATGCTGAATCATTCAATTGAAGGTGTTATTTCCAAATCTTTGCATGACCAAGAAGAGGGAATGTAACGTTTAGGAAACAACGCCTGAGTGGAATGAAGCAGCCACAAGGCATTGAGTGTTGGCGAATACAAGCTCAGAGACTATTATTTGCCATCACAGGCGTAATTTACGTCCAAAAAAGTAATTTTACGTCTGCGCGGGCGTAATTTGACATCTACTAGGGCGGAATTTATGCCTACTCATCCGTAAACAATGCGTGTATAATTGGGTAGTTGGCAAATCATACAAAGACGTTCAATGTGGAACTATAAAAAGGTTAATGTGCATGTGTATAAAAAACACCTCTCAATGCATACTAGTGACGCCTGAATAAAGCCACAGCGAGTGCATTAATTATGATTTGGTCAATAGTACATTTGCTCCGATTCATCGGCCGGCGCCCAGCCGATTGAGTATTCTGGTTAATGCCTTGGTCACATTTGCTCCGATTTTCATTTCGGCGCCCGGCCGATTAAGTATTTTGTTCAAAATTGATTTAAATATTAAACAAAACACTCAATCGGCGGCCGGGCACCGGCCGATGGATCGGAGCAAATGTGACCCAGTCATAAAACTGTGTACAATCTTGAACAAAATACTTAATTGGGCGGGCGCCGGCCGATGAATCGGAGCAAATGTGACCCAGGCATTACCTTTCACACTTATTGTAGATTTTTTTTTTTTTGTTGAAATCTAAGGTCAACGCCCTACTCTTCAATACCCCAATACTGGAATCAAAATGTTTTGTTGTAACACCAGTCACATTTGTCGCACGGCGGCCGCAAGTCGACCGCAGATCAATTAAATCGGTGAATTTCTGCGGCGAGCGTAGAAAAACTACGCTCGCCTTGCGGCCTCCGTACGGCGAATGCAGATTTTTACAGGTCGCATGGAAGGCGTAGAAATTATAACTCGGAGTTATAATATTTGTTCATTTCTGAGGTCCCCGTAGAAATCAACTGGCTCAACAAGATTGAATCATTATTTGTCAATGTTTCACGATCACTTTTCATTTGATATTACATCCTAGCACTACGAATAACATTTATAAATTGTCCCGATGTAAATAAAATGAAAAAAGTATTATTTATCAACAGAAATTTAAAATTCACCGTGCGGCTGCCGTGGGAAATGTGACTGCAAAAGTATGAGAGCGCAGAAATTCCACGGCGAGCGTAGAAATGTTACTGGCCGCAGAAATGATAGACCGCAAGGTCGCCGTAGGAAATGTGACTGGGGTGTTAGTCTACTTTAGTACTACCTCTCGTAGCCAAAATGAATATTTGGCGTTATATTAGTTCAACAACTAACTGGAAAGTTTCTATTTTTATCAAAACACCTGTATTGCAATGTTTCCATGCAAAATAACTGTAATTTCCAAACCAGGTATCTCATTGAAATATATATGTATAATCAAGTAACCTTTGACTTTTTCAGTGGGATTTTGTAATTTTAACCTGTAGACAATTTCACTTGACATCTCAAAACATATATCAGATTAATTATTTGACTGAGTGACTCAAACTTTCAATATTTGTATGTTTGTTCGGGAATATATACAATTCGTGATGCCTGCTCATTGTCATATTTTAATGCATAAATGCATTTTAATGAATAAATAATAAATTAATTAATTAACAAACAAATAAATTAATTACAACAAAAAACTTACATTATTTGCTCTCAGCAGTAATACCGTATTGGAGCTTCTTTACATAAAGTCTACACGTCGATCAACAGAACGGAAAACTAGGCCGATGCCATATATTTTATACAACTAACGAAACCACTCCCACTGATGTTTTGATGTGTCCACTCACTGGCCCGAGAAGGCAATCATCAATAGCCTATTGAGTATTGAGTACGTGAGATAAAACTTTGAATATACCATTTACAGAAAATCAAAAGAGTTTTCAAACTTACTACTTCACCTCTATCAAATGGCCTTATGGTACAATACAACTTACTTGGCCTTTTGTCGGGTCCATTGTGGACTTTTTATCGCACTTTGAAAAAGTGCTATATTGTCGTCGTCTTGTGCTGTTGGGCGGGCGGGCGTGCGGGCGGGCGGGCGGGCGGGCGGGCGGCACATAAACCAAATCTTGTCATCAAATTTCCAGGATAACTGCTTACCTGTTCAACTTGAAATTTTTACAGATGCAAGAGCAGACTAGTACCAAGATCTAATTAGGTTAAGGGCATGCTGGGTAAACTACGTGGCGGCCATTTTGAATTTTTCAACAAATCTTGTCATCAAAATTCCAGGAAAACCACTTATCCGTTCAACTTGAAATTTTTACAGATGCAAGAGCAGACTATTGCCAAGATCTGATTAGGTTTTGGGTATGCTGGCTGAATTACATGGTGGCCATTTTGAATTTTTCAATTTGGCGGCCATTTTGAATTTTTCAACTTGCTCCAAATTGACCAATTTTTTTTTTAAAAACATCTACAAGTTCTCAGAAGTTCAAATCTGACCTTAGATTTCAAATTTGACCTTTCATTCACCTTCAGTGACCTTGAAAAGGTCAAAAGAGTTGATTTTCTAAATTGATATTTTGGATTTAAATTTAGGTCAGCTTAATTACAAAACACCTACTGAGGTCTGAAAAAGTGAAATTTTCAAGGTCGAAGGTCAAGGTCATTAAACTAGGTCACAAATGATGTTATCCAAGTTTCTCAAAGTTTGAGACTACAAATCAATTCTTGTCATCAAAATTCCAAGAAAACCGCTAACCTGTTCAACTTGAAATTTTTACACATGCAATAGCAGACTAGTGCCAAGATCTGATTAGGTTAAGGGCACGCTGGGTAAACTACATGGCGGCCATTTTGAATTTTTCAACAAATCTTATCATCAAAATTCCAGGAAAACCACTTATCCGTTCAACTTGAAATTTTTACAGATGCAAGAGCAGACTATTGCCAAGATCTGATTAGGTTTTGGGTATGCTGGCTGAATTACATAGTGGCCATTTTGAATTTTTCAATTTGGCGGCCATTTTGAATTTTTCAACTTGCTCCAAATTGACCAATTTTTTTTTTAAAACATCTACAAGTTCTCAGAAGTTCAAATCTGACCTTAGATTTCAGATTTGACCTTTCGTTGACCTTCATTGACCTTGAAAAGGTCAAAAATTTGATTTTCTAAATTGTTATTTTGGATTTAAATTTAGGTCAGCTTATTACAAAACACCTACTGAGGTCTGAAAAAGTGAAATTTTCAAGGTCGACGGTCATCAAATTAGGTCACAAACAATGTTATCTAAATTTTCCCAAAGTTCGAGACTACAAATAAATTCTTCTCATCAAAATTGCAGGAAAACTGCTAACCTTGTCAACTTGAAATGTTTACAGATGCAAGAGCAGACTAGTGCCAAGGTCTGATTAGGTTTTTGGCATGCTGGGTAAATTGCATGGTGGCCAGTTTGCTCTTCAAAGTGCGATATTTATCACTGTGTGTCTTGTTAATTTCTGAACTAGTATATATTTAAGCTTTTAATGTGCTTTTGCAGTTGTTGAAAGTGTATTTATGTTGAAGTCCTGGGGTATTCAATGTATGAAAGCATAAAATAAACAAGGCATTAACATGACAAAATGTCACCACCTAGTTGCTCACAATATTATGAGTTCAAACTTAAGTCAGATTTGAATTTCTGAGAACTTGTAAAGTCAAATTTGAACTTATGAAAAGATGTAGATGATTTTGAAAAAAAAATTTGGTCAATTTGAAGCAAGTTGAAAACAGACCTTTTTTGACCTTGAGAAGGTCATTAAAGGTCAAATGTCAAATCTAAAGTCAGATTTGAATTTCTGAGAACATGTAGATGATTTTGAAAAAAAAATTAGTCAATTTGAAGCAAGTTGAAAAAAGACCTTTTTGACCTTTTTTGACCTTGAGAAGGTCATTGAAGGTCAAATGTCAAATCTAAAGTCATATTTGAATTTCTGAGAACATGTAGATGATTTTGAAAAAAAAATTAGTCAATTTGAAGCAAGATGAAAAAATACCTTTTTGACCTTTTTTGACATTGAGAAGGTCATTGAAGGTCAAATGTCAAATCTAAAGTCATATTTGAATTTCTGAGAACATGTAGATGATTTTGAAAAAAAAATTAAGTCAATTTGAAGTAAGTTGAAAAAAGACCTTTTTGACCTTTTTTGACTTTGAGAAGGTCATTGAAGGTCAAATGTCAAATCTTAAGTCAAATCTAAAGTCAGATTTGAATTTCTGAGAACACGTAGATGATTTTGAAAATTTTTTTTAGTCAATTTGAAGCAAGTTGAAAACAAACCTTTTTGACCTTTTTTGACCTTGAGAAGGTCATTGAAGGTCAAATGTCAAATCTAAAGTCATATTTGAATTTCTGAGAACATGTAGATGATTTTGAAAAAAAATTTAGTCAATTTGAAGCAAGGTGAAAAAATACCTTTTTGACCTTTTTTGACATTGAGAAGGTCATTGAAGGTCAAATGTCAAATCTTAAGTCAAATCTTAAGTCAGATTTGAATTTCTGAGAACACGTAGATGATTTTGAAAATTTTTTTTAGTCAATTTGAAGCAAGTTGAAAACAGACATTTTTGACCTTTTTTGACCTTGAGAAGGTCATTGAAGGTCAAATGTCAAATCTTAAGTCAAATCTTAAGTCAGATTTGAATTTCTGAGAACACGTAGATGATTTTGAAAAAAAAATTTAGTCAATTTGAAGCAAGTTGAAAACAGACCTTTTTTGACCTTGAGAAGGTCATTGAAGGTCAAATGTCAAATCTAAAGTCAGATTTGAATTTCTGAGAACATGTAGATGATTTTGAAAAAAAAATTTAGTCAATTTGAAGCAAGTTGAAAAAAGACCTTTTTGACCTTTTTTGACTTTGAGAAGGTCATTTGAAGGTCAAATGTCAAATCTTAAGTCAAATCTTAAGTCAGATTTGAATTTCTGAGAACACGTAGATGATTTTGAAATTTTTTTTAGTCAATTTGAAGCAAGTTGAAAACAGACCTTTTTTGACCTTGAGAAGGTCATTGAAGGTCAAGTGTCAAATCTTAAGTCAAATCTTAAGTCAGATTTGAATTTCTGAGAACACGTAGATGATTTTGAAAAAAAAATTTAGTCAATTTGAAGCAAGTTGAAAACAGACCTTTTTGACCTTTTTTTGACCTTGAGAAGGTCATTGAAGGTCAAATGTCAAATCTAAAGTCAAATTTGAAGGTCAAATGTCAAATCTAAAGTCAGATTTGAATTTCTGAGAACATGTAGATGATTTTGAAAAAAAATTTAGTCAATTTGAAGCAAGTTGAAAAAAGACCTTTTTGACCTTGAGAAGGTCATTGAAGGTCAAATGTCAAATCTAAAGTCAGATTTGAACTTCTGAGAACATGTAGATGATTTAGAAAAAAATTGAAGTCAGTCTAAACAGTATTTGTTAAGTTATAGGAAGTTGTAAGAAATTGTTACAGACGCCGGACGCCAACCACCAACCGCCGGACGCCGTCGCAAAAAAACGGAGACCATAACAATATGTCACCACTTTTGGTGGTGACATAAAAAATTCTATAACGATGGACAGGATATATGAAAGTTGCTATTAAGGACAGGGTGCATGTTGGGAAATTTTCTGCATTCCTCAATTGAGTCACATGTTATTTTTCAAACATGAATAACTCCTTCCCCACATTGTCTACATCTTCCAAGTTTGCACAAAGAGTGCACTTCTGTGCCTAGAAAAGCCTTGTGAGAAGGTTTGTTTTGTAAAATGTATAAAAAATGAGAAAATTCAGTGAAAAAAATTTCTGAAATTTTCTGATTTTTTTCACTGAATTTTCTTGTTTTTTATACACTTTATCAAAACATTCTTCTCACAAGTCTTTTCTAGGCACATAGGTGCACTCTTTGTGCAAAACTGGAAGATATAGACAATGAAGGGAAGGAGTGATTCTTGTTTGAAAAATAACATGTGACTCAATTGAGGAATGCAGAAAATTTCCCATCATGCACCCTGACCTTAAGGTACAGCTGGAAAGTAACATTTTGGTAAAAAATTGCTATACCAGCACATGTTATTTTCTGGTACAAAATAAAGTATGAAGACATGTGTCAATTGCCTTGCTTTTTTCAGGAAAGTATCATTGCATTGTCTCCTTTAAGAATATATAGTAGGAGTTCAATGGGAACTCCAGGAAATTCTGATATTTCACACTTTCTATTTTTCCAAATTTTCTTTCAAAGTTTCCAGACAACTACAGGAGCTACCATTGACCTGTATCCAGGTTTACTAAAAGTAGACAGTGTAATGATACTTTACTGAAAAAAGCAAGGAAACACACACATGCCTTCATACTTAATTTTGTACCAGAAAATAACATATGCAGGTATAGCAATTTTTACCAAAATGTTATTTTCCAGCTGTACCTTAATTCAGGATTTTGTAGTCCGATTTCATTAAAATAACCTGCAAAACAAAGAAGAAAAGAAGTTTATATCATTGTTTAACAAATATGTGGAAACAAAATACATTATACACTTTTCACAAACCATCGAAATATGCACTTTTCAAGAGTGACCCTTCATAATGATGAAAAAGGCCCAAAATATACCCTTTGTTGCACCTGTCATACCTGTTACATCATAATGATCATTGAATTATGACAGTGAAAGTGTCAGAAAAACAAAATTATCAGGCATTTTGGATGACAGACATGGTATGGCAACTTTTAGTATATAACAAGTTGAATCTTTAATGAACTAATTCAGTGTCCGCAACGTTTGGGTACTGTTCTTGTATAAATATTCTATATTGTATTGAAAAGATAATTGTTCCTCAACTGTTGCTTAAACGGAGGATTAGGTATTTTACAAAGTATTGACTTGTGGATAAATGTTTGCTGAGGTCATAAGTTAATGGTATGATGATTGAAAAGTATTGATATTGTCAAAGATGCAATACCATTTGAATGTCAATAATAAAGGCATTTGATATATATTTTTTTTTTTTAAATATATGGTGTGTTCATGAAAAGAACTTATGATTTTCTTGTATTTGTTTCTTTTGTAGATCAGATAAATTATAATAACAAGGAGTATTTTGATTTCTGATTGTTTTATGTGCTTTATTGAATGCATGTGATTATTATTCAGTGTCCGCAACATGCCAATTCTACCTCCTTGGTATACAACTTAAAACAGCTGTAACATCTTTACTATACATCATTACTTAATGGAATTCGGGGATTCTAGAGAAAAGATATGACAGATTTAGATTTGCAAAAGTACCAGATAAGGCAAATCATTTTTACCATTTTTGACCCCCAATTTGCGATCTGATCTTGATTTACACGACAATGCTTGTCCGCAAAATTCCTTAATGTATCTATTTTTGAGACAAAGCTTACTTCATTCCCGAAGCAATCATATATGAACACGAATACTGTATTACTATCAGCGTTCCATCAATATTTCGTGTAATGAAAGATACATTGACTGCATCCGGCACTGGTGATCCACTCGATTACGCTGGTTACCGAAACGGTTCGTTTTGGTAACAAAATGTCGGAACATCGAAGGTACGATTTTTCTTTTTACCTTATTTCACACGTTGTAGGCAGAATTCCCACGACATTTTTATTAAGACAAACGTGTGTCAGTATCATATGTTTAAGAAAATGTACATATTTGCGAACAAATAGTTCAGAAGACGACAGAATCATAGATTTAATTCCTCACTTAAGTTACATAAACGGTTTTTCGAAAAACAGTTGAGATCCGCACTTTTAACCTTTTTTTCACAAACATGTACATTTTCTAAAACATATGATGCTGATACACATTTGTGAGAAAAACGTCGTGGGGATTCTGCCTACAACGCGTGAAATAAGGAAAAAAGAAAAATCGTACCTTCGACGTTCCGACATTTTGTTACCAAAACGACGAACCGTTTCGGTAACCAGCGTTATCGAGCGGACCACCAGTGTCCGGGTTAAAAAGGTAGCAACGTATTTAAGGATTTAAGCCATGTACTCAATGAAATGTGGAATTACTATTCCTTGAAGGTGTTGCTTTCCAAAATTTGCACGAGATGCTTGCATCGAGTGTTAATTTTAGGAAACAACGCCTGAAAAGAATGGTCATTCCACAATGCATTGAGTACATGGACTTCAATTCTTTCCAAACATTTCAAAATATTTTATACAATTACTTAAAAGATATGAAATGACCTAAAAAATATATTTCAAGGAGACCTTTTGCAAAGGTCACTTCTGTTTGTGTCAGTTGGTATCATGGATTGTCATCATGGCAACCATACAACACTTTAACATTTGACCTGCAGTAGCACATACATGAAGCTTGTTATTCCCTATGATACTATTTAATAGTGCCGATATTTTACTCAAATATGAACTCAGTTCATTAGTTTCAATATAATCTAGAAGGAGTGACCTTGGGTGAATTATTGGTTATCTGATGGAATGCAGTTACGTGAAATTGCGTGTTCTGATTGGCTGGTATTGGACACACCTTGCCTAGCTATGTGTGAATACTATATAAATCACTGAATCTAATTAGGAGATATATCCATCTTGGATTTCCAAGGTATGATGTTTTCATAATTAAAAATCAAACTGGGAAACGAGTATGAGATATATCTGCGTCATCACCATCCCGGGCTCAGTCACTTTTAACTTATTGTTTCCTAGAATGTGCCAGACGATTCAAAAGTAATTCTTCGATACGTTCCTCAACGTTTTTCTAGAAATAAAAGACAAAGAAATGTCAAATTAAGTATCTCAAACACCCGGCCCGTAGCAATAAAAAATGTGCAGGAGAACCAATGTTGTTATGAAATCAAATGATCATGTATTGCGAAAGCCTCATGATAAGGAAAACTATACCAAATATTTTGTATCCCACAAGTAATATGAAACCATAAATATCAATTGCAAATGAAGTACAACATTGATGTCATATGAAATCATACCAAATAAAGTTTGATGTCATGTTAAATAAAACTGCACAACGCCAATGTGATATGAAGCCAATAAACAAGCCATACCATATAAAGTGCCATTACAGCGAACTTGTCAAATGAAACAATACAGAAAATAAAACTCTAACATTTCATAATATTATTTGGGAAAATGCTTACACATTTTCGTTAGATAGAATTTATGTTATTCGAAAGAAAATAGTCAAATTGTCTTTGAATTTTGATTTTCATTAAAACGGAGCAATTGTACCTCCTTTTCAAGCGTATTCTTCTTTTCAAGCGCATTCTTCTTATGCTCCTCTATTGGCCGAGCGCTATCACTAAGTTCTTCAATCAGTTTATTAAGCTCGATCTCGTACCCAACGTCCCTGGCTAGGTGTGCCATTTCCCCCGTCTTCTGTAGACTGCCGGCCCCTTGATCTTCTTTGAAACTTCTGGAAATTGGAGATCTATTTCTGGTCTTAACTTCCAAACCACCGACTAATTTCGTTTCCGCCACACCAGCTTCAATTTGATTTTCATGGGTTCTGGTCTCAACGTTCAAACCGTCAACCATTTTCTTTTTCGCCACACCTGCTTCAATCTGAAAGTAATTAGTTTCAAAGGACTTGATGGTTCCAAAAGATTTCACATATCAACTTGTAACACCTTTTTAGAATACTTGAGGGGCTAAACGTTAACGTTTCTTGTAACATCTTTCAAACTTTTGACATGATTCAGTTTTAGTGATCATTTGTTCTTTTGAATTGGCTACCCCTTTGAGTAATACTGTTTTTTGCTTGGATCACTTACAATAAGTTGAATTATTGAAAATCGTGTAAAGGAAAGAAAATGACTTAGGCCACTGTTTGCTTTATAATAATTAGAATAAAAAATAAATCTTAAGACAATGGTATTTCAATTGAATGCATGCATGCATGATTCATTGAGTTTTTACTTGATTTAAAAATGCTACTTACTTTTGCGCCAATAGCTTCAAGGCTGTTCAAAGAAGTACAAATCTCACGCATCTTATTCGAGATCTTTTCCGATATCTTGGACATATCCATGTCTTTATCATCGTCGATACGATCACTTCCATCATTTTCAGCAGATCCCTCAGCGCTCCCTTCATTGTCTCCTGTGGCGTTTATGAATAAATACTTTTATAACATGTGATAAGCATGCCACATTTTCCCAAGAAAATTTAAATTCTACTATGAACCATATTCAACAGTGCCTCATATTTTGCAATAATTCAAATTTTCGAATTATAAGCGTATTAGCAAATATACTTAATTGTTTGTTAAGAGGATATTTATTGCACTAAAAAAATAGTTAAATCGGCGAAATTTAATAGCGCCGAAATTTGATTTTTCAAAACTCGTGAAAATTACCGAGAGTATTGTATTAAGCAAATACTAAATTGTTTTTGTTGAGACGATATTTATAGCACTTATTAATAAAGAATAAGAAATACAAGTTTTGATAGATTTGTATACTGATAAGAAGATTGGCCACACACTATTTTGTGAACAAAAGTACAATCTACTGTAGTTATTCATTATTCAAGTGTCATCATTTATTCGTACCGATCATTTCCAGATTACGGCTAACAATTTCTACAGCACCTTCGATATAACCAGCCAATACTCTGTTTTTCAACGCCTCTTCGGTGACATCTATTTTTGGTCCTAACTCCTTCAGACCAGCACACCACGCGGTAAGAGCTAAAAATATGACATATATATACTAGACTACACAAACAACAATACTTATTACGATTCTAATATATGTGATTACAGTACAATATTGGAATCATCTGAGATGGACGACTATTTAATGACATATCAAGCAAAAGAAACGTCTCTACTAAGATCAAATGAGAAAAAAAACATTAAGATGTCTTTCTCTTACCAGCCATGTGTTCCAGAGACTTCATAACTAGTGCTTCATCCAAAACTTTATTTGATGCTTCATTGGCTGACGTCTTTTTCTTCTTTTTGGTATGCTTTGTGTGTGCCTTGTGGTTGGAAACATGTTTTTCGGGAGTTTCATTAACGTTACTATCAGTGCCTTCAAGCAATCCTTCAAGGTTGTATTCTTTGATAAGACTTAGGAGCTCTTTCGAGGGTCCTTCCTTCAAAATAGAAAAATGAACAATGTACATGTTTGAAAATTATTAATTAAATAATATTGTTTTCATCAATTTCGAATTCAATGCCGTAGGCATCCCATTTATAACTGGTAATTTTGGAAGTTATCCATAGTTTTAAAGTGGGAAGAATGCTTTCTTTGATCCTCAAAAACCTAAAATCTATAGGGGAGGAATAGTCCCTGAATGGAATGTTTGATCCATCATAAAATAACAAACTATATGATGCTACACCGTTGCTTATATACCACATCATATATATTCACATCTGATTGGTATATATGTAATATTGGACCTTCAATGCCCTTCTAAAGGTCAAAAATGTCAAATAGGTATTTTTTCAACTTGCTTTAAATCGACCAACTTTTCAAAAACTTCTTAAGTTCTCAGAAATCCAAATCTGACTTTAGATTTGACCTTCTCAAGTTCACAAAAACACAAAATTGTATTTTTAAATTGCTTCAAATTGACCAAATTTGACCAGTTTTCAAAATCATTTACAAGTTCTCAGAAGTTCAAATCTGACATTAGATTAGGGATTTGACATTCAATGGCCTTATCAAAGCAAAAAAAGGTCAAAAAGGTATTTTTCAACTTGCTTCAAATTGACCTATTTTCTTTCAAAATCATCTCTAAGTTCGCAGGAGTTCACATCTGATTGTTAGATTTAAGGCTTGACCTTCAATGTCCTTCTGGTGGTAAAAGGGTCAATTAGGTGATTAGGTCTCTTACCAACTTGCTTAAAATTGACCAATCTTTTCAAAATAATCTACAATTTCTCAGAAGTTCAAATCTGAGAGTTGCCCTTCAATGACCTTTTAAACTACAAACAACAAGAGTAGCAAAACACAACAGCAGAGAAAAGTACAAGAGATTAAACAAGTACTATCTGAGACCATTTCGGGGACATTAAAGCTAGCACCTCAAAAAAGGATATAACCCACCACCAAACAAGTCAAAAATGTATTTTTCAACTGGCTTCAAATTGACCAATTTTTTCTGGACCAGCTACAAGTGCTCAAAAATTAAAATCTGACATTCGATTGTATATTGTGAGCAACTAGGTGGTAACATTTTATCATGCTAATGCCTTGTTTAAGCATCTGCAGTTTGTATTTTTACATCAAAAACTCTTTTATATTTCTGTCATTCTTTCGGCCTTTCACAACTTCTTTCATGGGCATTTTTCTAATTTTAGTTTATGATTAGTGACATGCAATCTATAGAAATATTCATACGTCTTTATCCAAAATAAAAGCCCAGTGGTAAGTATATTATTCCATTGTTGCCGAACTCATTTTTCTATCCTAGCAGTGCAATGTAACGTTCAAACCAGTTTTCTGTGATTCAAAAGAAAGAATGAAAACAAGGGTGTATTTTATTATTTTTAAGGAAAGTATTCTTATCTTCATGATGCAAATCACGTAAAATTAGGGTAAATGCCAAAGTCAAGAAATACTGATATGTGGAAGCAAGCATACAGGAAAAGCATCTGTCTTGTAATTATTCATCTAAATATTACTGTGTGATACTCGTCTCCTCTGATGTGATTTGGCTTTTACCAAGAACACAATTAGCACCAACGTACCTTCAAATCGTATAGCAGCTTTAACAGTTCTTCTTTTTCTTCATCGGAAAGTTTGCGCTGCTTCAACACCTCTAACTTTTCTTCCTTTGAAAGTTCGCGCTGCTTCAATAACTGTGCCAGTACATCATCTGCACTGTCTGCGTTGTTATCAACTGGTAGGCTACAGGTTCCAATGATCAACACTGCCATAAACAATGCAGGTGACAAGCTCTTTGTCATCATCTTTGTCTCTGTCAAATCAACTCCAGATGAGAAATGTTATAACATATACAAGTACTCCAGTAAAATTATCAAAAATAAATGAAAAAATTGCACACCTAATTAAACCTAGTGCAATAAATGCATATTGATGAGTTAAAACACATATCAAAAATCTAGAAAAATCTAAGTAGTGGAAAACATGTAAAAATCACTATTTGTACCCCCTGATCTTATTTTATGAGGGGTACTATGATAAGCATTTATATTTTCTGTTATGTGCCTCCAATCATATTCAAATTTTCAGAGATCATGCATCTATGTTTGGTTAGTAGTCATGTAAAGTTTAATCTTGATTGGACAATTGGTTACCATGGCAACACAATTGAACTGCAAAATATTGAAAATATTAAGGATAAATCAACCGTGTCTCTACAAACGGATGGTAGCTCGTCATTTTTAATTTTTCAAAATGAATGCAAAGTTGAGCTTAATACATATTGAAGGTGTTTACAACAAGATAACATGATTACTAGTAATCTATGAATAGGTTGACATATTTGGCTTTGGACTCTATTCATGTTTGATAACTACTGAGCGATTTACCACAAAGTGGGCGTGGCGCTTTTTTATTACATTTCAAAATAATTCCATGTTTACAGAATCATATTTACAAGGCTCATTGACAGATTGATACACATGTTATTACCTGGTATGGTGAGTCTAAACATGTTTTGTCAATTGGTTGCCATAGTAACACAAGATAATGTATGTAAATAGGATGTGGGTAGAGATCATTTCAGGCAATCCTTATACCTTAACAAATTGTTTGTTGCATCCATCCCTAAGAAATGTTTTAGTGTATAATCTTTTTTAACAAATACAAGTTTGGATGATATTGATACGCGTTTGCTGTGTTAACACAACTAATAATGCTGTTTGTTATAATACTGCTCTGTTTGTCCGTCTGCCCGTCAGTCTGTCAAAGCATTTCCTGACCCATTTATTAAACACATATTGGTGTTATATGTAACATCTAAGACTCTAGAAGATGTACCAACTTAGACTCTGTAGGCTGTATCAATCTTAGATTATGAATGCTGTGCCCATTGTAGACTTTGGAGGATATACCATTAAACATTAGAGGCTAAACCCTCTAAGACTCTAGAGACTGTGCCATCTTAGACCCATTTATTTATCTCAGCTTGGTGTTATATGTGACTAAATGGTGATTCCTGACATCTAAGACTCTAGAAGATGTACCAACTTAGACTCTGTAGGCTGTATCAATCTTAGATTATGGATGCTGTACCCATTGTAGACTCTGGAGGATGTACCCATTAAACATTAAAGGCTAAACCCTCTAAGACTCTAGAGGCTGTGCAATCTTAGACCCATTTATTAATAACAGATTGGTGTTAGATGTGACAAAATGTCGATTCTTGACATCTTAGACTCTAGAAGATGTACCAACTTAGACTCTGTAAACTGTATGAATCTTAGATTATGGATGCTGTACCCATTGTAGACTATTGAGGATGTACCCATTAAACACTTAAGGCTAAACCCTCTAAGCCTCTAGAGGCTGTACCATCTTAGACTCTTGGAGACTATACCCATAATAGACTCTGGAGAGGCTGTACTATCTTAGACTCTTAGGGGCTTTACCCATCATAGACACTGCATCTGAAAAGTGTACCATCTTCTCTTGAAGGCTATTCCCAGAACTCATCAAAGGCTCTGGAGGCTAAACCATCTTTGACTCTTGAAGGCTTTACCCATTGTAGACTCTTGGAGGCTATACCAACTCAGACTCTTATAGGCTGTACTATCTTAGAATCTTGGAGGCTGTACCTATCTTGGACTCTGACTGTCATAGAAATCAGGTACTATTGTGGCTGTACTATATTTGGTTCTACAGGTTGAATCCATATTATACTCTGAAGTTACATCATATTAGTCTAGAGGCTGAATTCATACTATACTCTGGTGGCTGTACCATCTTAGACTCTGATTTTCATCTTTGACTCTAGAGGCTGAATCCATATTAATTCTACACCATATTAGTCTCTGAAGGATGAATTCATATTATACTCTGGAGGTTGTACCATATTAGAAAGTAGACACTAGGCTGTGTCAATTTTTGATGATAGAGGCTGGACCATCTTATACTCTTGGGAATGGAGGTTCTACCCATCATAGAAGAAGATGTACCCATTAGACTCTTGTGGCTAAAGCCATATTAGACTCTGATTGTTATACTCATAGACTAAACCATTTTCTCATATCTGGAGGCTGAACTTTCTCAGGGTCTGAAGGCTGTACCATCTTAGACCCTGGAAACTGATCCCATATTATGTCTGGAGGCTGCACCATCTGAGACTGGAGACTCGTGAAGACTGTACCCATCCTAGGTTCTGAATGCTATAGCAATCAGCTTTTGAAGGGTCTACCATCTCTGGAGACAGATCCCATGTTATATCTAAAGGCTGTATCATCTAGGGGTCTGGAGACTGTACCATCTTAGACTCATAGAGGCTGTTCTCATCCTAGGCTCTTAATGCTATAGCAATCATAGATTAAGAATTTTGTAGCATCTTTGACTCTTGATGCTGAATACATGTTACACTCTAGAGGCTGTACCATATTATATTCTTGAGACTGCACCCATCTTATACTCTTGAGGCTATATCATCTATATACTATTTAAGATGAGCCAGCTTAGGCTCTTGTATCTGAACTATGGTCTAAGGCTCTACCATATTAAGCTATCAGATGATATGTTCTTGGTATTGAAGCACATCATATATGCTGGGGGTAGAATCATATTCCATGTTATAAAATAACATATTGCAGTACACTATTTGCGTTTATTATGGTCTGTTACTATGGCAACCCTTGATCAATCAAGTACAGACTCACCATATTAAAGAATAACATCGGTATCCATAAGCACTATAAATATCACTGTGATTGATTCTGTAGAAATGTCATTTTTATGAATTTATCACCAAAAAGTGCCACGCCCACTTTTGGGTAGATAGAGTGGTAGTCACCTAATAGAATAGAGTACAGAGTCAAAGTTATCATATAATTCATCATATTAATGATGCTATCTTATTAAACACTCCCCAAATATGTTTTTAGGGTAACTTGATGTTCATTTTTAAATGATTTGAAGAGAAATGACAACATCTATTATTATAGGAAGCTTCGGATTTACCTGAACTATTAAAGATTTGAGCAATTAAATTGTGTTGATATAGTAACCAATTGACCAATTGATATCAAACTTGCTGTGACAACTAACTATATATATGTGGATGATCCCTGAAGATTTCATTGTGATTGAAGTTATATAACAGGAATTATTAATGTTTATCACAGTACCCCTTCATAAAATTACCCCAGGGGGTATAAATGGTGATTTTAAGGTTTTCCACTACTTAGATTTTTCTAGATTTTTGATATGTTGTTTTACTTACCAATGGCTATTGATTACACCAGGTTTGCTCTGGTGTGCAATTTTTTCATTTATTTATGAAAATTTACAGCGGTTTTACTGGAGTAAAGGTAGTTTTCATGACATCACACGTCGATATGACTAATATTTGAAATTAAGCAAATCTTACATGCGCAGAAACACATCTTCACCCAATGCAGACAGATCGCCTAAAAGTACATTCGTATGATGTGAGACTCGACATTCACCAGCAAAGTACATCAATGTGATATTAATAAAGCAACATCATACTAATGTCCGATCATAAGTTCGAATGATAGTTGTATTTCAAATAATAATTGTATGACGTGCATGAGACCAATGTTAATGCTACCAGGGGGAATCTGACCTGCAGGCCTTACTTCTTATACATGTTTTGTCTGGTTTGAAAAATTCGATATGTGATGTTTATTTCTTAGTTTTTCAGAGAAATCTACAAATATTTCATTATTTTACCTCGTTTTCATTTCTTTACATCGTAATTTCGATCACCACCAACACTTTTCGAATGAGTTACCTTGAAATATCAAGACGTCATATTCTCATACTTATAGAACTCAATGTAACTGTCCTTGACCATTTATTAAGCAGTAAAAAATAATTTGCCTCATAGGTGACAAAATGTTTCTACTTTCCTGGTGAATGTCAAGTCTCGCATCATACGAATGTAATTTTACGCGATCTGTGTGCATGGGGTGATCTTATATGATAAGAAATATCATCTGAACGCGCTCACGGGAGCAGGTCACGCACACATTGTATTCATTCTTTTAAAATATACTTTCCACATTTTGTGTCGGTCTCTCATTGCCTTGTCATATTTTAATGCAAAGCTTGAACATATCAATAGATAAAAAACCAATGCAAGAAACTTACATTTGCTCTAAGCAACTTAATTAGCATCCGTCAGTATATATGAGCTTCTTTACATATACAGTCCACAGGTCCTTGTACAGAGCGGAACACTGGACTGTATTTAATACCAACTGCAACCAACTTCACGGGTAGTATCCAAAGCCCCGCTATGACTTTAAGGTCGCGAGCAAGTTCCCGCTGAAATCGCGATCATAGTCCTGTTTATTTGTATCACTTTGGAAAATGGACCACAAGGATAAAAATATTTATCACCGTTCTTTGATACTCAAGCAATACTTTGATAACAGATATATTTGACTAGCAGTGACATGCACGTTTGC
The DNA here is from genome assembly GCA_903813345.2 of Owenia fusiformis. Classification (NCBI taxonomy): domain Eukaryota; kingdom Metazoa; phylum Annelida; class Polychaeta; order Sabellida; family Oweniidae; genus Owenia; species Owenia fusiformis. Next base: position 29,271,007 of record CAIIXF020000006.1, on the reverse strand, counting down.
ATAATTTACTGTTCATTTATTACTTTTATCCTTAAAATAAATATTTTGACCTTCTTTATATGAACGTACAAGAAGAAAAAACTCCACTCTGATAAACACAATTTCTGCATATATGAGGGTGAAGATGTTGGGACCAATTGAATAAGTCCATCCAGGAGTCTGATGAACCCCCTCCACTGTACACAGACGAGTTACACTCACATACACAAGTTTGGCAACCGTTGATAGCGTGTCGAAGCCTGTTAATATTTGAATCTTTATTTCTTCCTTTAAATAATTTTGAAATCTATGAAAATTTGATACATTTTTAAAAATTCCCAAGAATCACATCAACAGGCTTATGTGATTCGAAAAGAGACTTTCAGTTGCCAAACTTATGGAAGGAAGTGTAACATCAAATGATTCAAGCAAACATAAGTTAACATAAGTTTTTCTTATGTAAAGTATCTTTAAAACAATTATTACTCAATGCAAAGCCTTGGTTTGACTACATAGATATAACAGGTATCATAAATTGAGCTTGTAATTTCAAAAAATATATATGGATGTTTAGACTGGTTGTTGAAAATCAACTGTATGATGAAGTCAATATGGTGTTTTACATAAGGATCAATTGATACATTATATTTAAGGATCATTGTGTTATTTCCTTTTATGACAAATGATATATTTTGTATTGTATTGTATTGGCCTATCCATGGGTTTTCTACTAATTGAAAGGCCATGGCCTATCATATAATATATGACTATCACGAGTCAAAAGAATACATACTAGTAACAATTGTTTATAGTACTCAAGGGGCGAGGAGGAAAATTCTCAATAAATGGTGTATAGTTGGTTTGGCAGTATTTTCAGTTAGGGGAGAGTCTTGGATGAAACTTCCACCTAGGTGATAGCTTCACAGAGTGGTAGGAAGTTCTTTTTTTTGAGGAGTTAGCCCCCCACCCCCCAAAAACACCCCACCCTGGGGAAAAAATTGTTCACAGTAAATAACCTTAGATATTTTGATGTTTGTAAGTGACATACATAGATAATATATAATATGAATCATTTGCAGTATAGTTGATGCTGATTGCTCCTAAGAAAATCGAATATTAGTACAAAGTGTGTACCCCAGGGGGCAAATTCTTGACTCATTTTCTTACTATTTTGATCCTAACTTTTCAATTAGACACTGTAAGAGGTTGAAAAAATTCATGGAAAGTGCCCAATAGCAGGGTTATTAAACCTGAAAGATGCAAAGCCATTGAAAAGGTAGGAGCTGAGAAAAAAATTGTTGATTTTTCGAAAAATTTGACATTTTTGACAGTTGGATTTTGTGTATGACTATAGCTGACCCCTCTAGTTTCTAGATCCATCCCTCTTTAATGATATTTATGGTTTTATAGTGTGGAACTAAGATGTAAAACATAATTTAGATGGGTTTTGAGGAAGTTAAAGGTTTTAAACAAGTCCAAAATTTGAAAAATTGTAAATATAAGGTTTCAAATTTACATATTCCAGGTATAGCCATGGCTGACCCGGATAGTTTCTAGATCCATTCCTCTATGATGATATTTATGGTTTTGCCATGTGGAACTAATATGTAAAACACAATTTAGATGGGTTTTAAGAAAGTTTAAAGTTTTTAACAAGTCCAAAATTTGAAAAATTGTGAATATAAGGTTTCAAATTTACAAATTTCAGGTATAGCCACGGCTGACCCTTATGGTTTTTACATCCATACCTCTATGATTAAATATACAGTTTTAGAGTGTGGGACTAAGATTTAACATATCCAAAATGAATTTTAAGGAAGTTTAAGGTTTTAAACAAGTCCAAAATTTGAAGAATTGTAAATGTTAGGTTTCAAATTTATGAATTTCAGGTATAGCCAAAGATGACCCTTATGGTTTTTACATCTATACCTCAGGGATGAAATATATAGTTTTAAGAGTATTTAACTAAAATGTAAAAGATACCTAAGATGAGTTTGAAGGAAGTTCAAGGTTTTAAACAAGTGCAAAATTTGAAAAATTGATCTCAAAATTGGTCTCAAATTCACGTTATTCAGGTACAGCCTTGAATGAGCCCTGATAATTAAAGGTTATGAGCATAATAGTATCAACTATGATATCATAGCTTAGAGACCAGGTGTAGAATATATACCTGTTGCAGCAGTTAGTCTGCTGCATATAGATGGAGTGAAAAGTCGTGAACTACAGTAAAATCTCTCTAATCTGAATGCTACTGGTATTTGGAGCGGCTAAAAGCATTCTAATTAGGAGTGTTTGAATTTTGAGGTTTTTACATCTACAAATATCATAACAATTCAGTGTTAAACTGACAATATTTGAGCAATTTTGTAAGAAATATGTGATATTTGGTAAAAAGAGTTCAAGTTAGACAGGTTAATTTTTCAAATATGAGTGTTCACTGTTCGAAGTGAGAGGTGTTCAGATTTCAATTTTTTAAACACAGGAGTTAATGGGAGGAAAAATTGGACTGTGAAAAGTGTTCAGATTGGTTGGTGTTCAGATTAGTCAGGTGTTGGGATGATTGGTAGGTATTCACAATAGTCAGATGTTGGGATATACAGGTTTCACTTTTGATATATCATTTATACAAGATGATGAAATAGAACTACTGTACTAGGTGCATTTGATAATTTTTACCACAATGTTAATACTATGTCAGGAAAAGAAAGCATCCATGACACTTTGCTTGTACAACTTGAAAATCAACAACACTTTAAGATTTGATAAAGGTGTCTACCAAATGAGTAATCCACATAAATTCAAGCACTTGGCATACTATGATGCTATTTATAGATTTTTAGTCAATGTTATTGATCAGCTTATTGGTTTCATTATTTTCTCTAGAATCTAAAACTGACCTTGGGTTTATGAGAGTAGTAAATTGGAGAGTTATATGAAGTATTGAATTGGCTGGAATTGGACACACGTTGCCTAGCTATGTGTGAGTAAACTATGATCTTATATGGATCCAAACAGTTCGTTTGACAATGATCATCTATCTTATCTGTAAAATCAGAACTTAAAAAGGGGTTTGAAAAGGAGATCGATGAAACCATACCACAAATTGATAAAACTTTCGTGATTGATGCAATGGCTATGACAAAAGGAAAATTAAGATTAACTTATATGTTGAAATTTGGAGAGTTTTGGAAAGCTATATTTGACTACTCCATCAAATCTAGTAAAGGAGCCCAAAGAATAGATTTCATATTAGACTCCTAGTAGTCTCCATCAGTAAAGGATTCTGAAAGAATGCGAAGAATGGATGCTTCCCCTACTGAACTTTAATCCAAAGAAGAAATTACACCATTGCCTAAAAATATGAATACCTTTTGGCCAAGTCATACAAATTTTCAAAGATTACAAAGAAATTTAATAAAGCAGCATTCTAAAAGTGTGCCAAATGTCAAGACTGTTTTAAGTGGAACTATTGGAGAGAACTTAAATATCTGTGAAAATGATAACTGAAATCCCCTGTTAAATTCCACTCTTGAAGAGGCTGATTTTAAACTTATTCACTCTGTTTTACATTCAGCAGGAGAACATGTGGGACTGCAGTAATTTGTATCAAATGACACTGATATTCTAATTTTATGACTATCATTTCAATAAATGTAAAAAATTCTTCAACTGCTAGAAAATGTCATCTGCAAAGTCAGTATGTAAACATTTTCTACAATGTCTGTTTGTTTGAAACATTAATTGATCATATATATCACCATATATCCTTTTTTGATCTACATGAAGATTTTAGTGTGACAAGACCCTTTTACTCTGGAGTTCCTAATCTCATTGCACTAACGGGAGTTTCTAGGCCCAGCGGGGTATGATCCTTATAATCCTTATTTTCCCAAATAATTACTGTTGCCTGATGACAAGTTGTTTTATTGGGAGTGTAGTGATTATAATTTGATAATTTATAATAATAGTTTGTATTAGGAGATGATCATTGCTTAATTACAGTATGGGCATAACAAAATATAGAGAAATCATGTTTCTTTTATTTAACCATGTTTTTATGTATTTTGACAATGTAGAACATTACATCGAACATGTTGATGTGAAAAAGTAAAAATGCTATATCACATAATAAATATCATCAAATAATAATTAATTAGTTATAATCCATTTAATCAATCAATTACTACACTGTATACGATATCCCTAAGAGCAGTTACACTTTAGGGGGGGGATTTATTAACCTCTCACCCCCTTAGGAACTCTAGGGTAAGGTCCTCAACTCTAATGATTTTTCTTTTAACAATACTTGTAACATGGATCAAACCTGACCACAATATTTTCAACATCTAATTTCTAAGCTAAAAAGTCATACATTCAAAAAGAGAGACATCCAAGGCAATACCTGAAATCGTAAAGGAGGACTGAAAGTATCACAACAGATTTAGGACAGTCACATGTTGGATTTTTGCTATTTTCTGAGGATTTGAGGAGGTGCATATGTTAGGCCAATGCATTTCCTCCAGGAAAAGCACTCATGGAGATGATAAAATAATTTCTATTTGAGACAGGGTGCAAACAACCCACCCACATGCATCAATATGTTGTGTTTTGACACACAGTTAACCCCTTTAAAGAAATAATGCATTCCATCAGGGGTTTAAAAGATATCAAATATGGGTGACCAAAATTAAGCTGAGAGTAATGGAGCACATGAGTTTTCCCTATGGGAAAATAACAAGAAAATATTGTTTTCTGCTTTATCTAAAAGAAATTTATTATTCCTTTTTATGGGTTAACTATGTCTCAAAAATTGAAAAAGCAGGGGTGAAAGGGCTTGAAAATCAGGACAACATTTCCGAAAAAACATGTGGGTGGATTGTTTTCACCGTCACTGTCTCAAATTCCAAACTATTTTATCATCTCTAAGAGTTATTTTCCTGTAGGTAATGCAATGGCCTATCATATGCACCTGCTTAAATCCTCAGGAAACAGACAAAATCTAACATATGACTGTCTGAAATATGTTGCAATACTTTCCGTGCTCCTTTGAAACCTGATATTTCTCAATTTTTCAAACATTGCACTTGTTAAAATTCTTAAACTTCCTTAAAATTCATCTTCGGTATGTTTTACTTCTTAGTTTCACACTCTAAAAATATATGTTTCATCATAGAGGTATGGATGAAAACACCATATGGGTCATCCATGGCTGTACCTAACATTCGTAAATTTGAAACCTTATATTTACAATTTTTCAAATTTTGGACTTGTTTAAAATCTTTAACTTCCTTAAAACCCATCTAAATTATGTTCTACATCTTTAGTTCCATATTACAAAACCATAAATATCACCAAAGAGGGATGGATTTAGAAACTATAGGGATTGGCCATGGCTACACCTGGAATTCGTAAATTTGAAACCTTATATTTACAATTTTTCAAATTTTGGACTTGTTTAAAACCTTTAACTTCCTTAAAACCCATCTTAACTATGTTTTACATCTTAGTTCCACACTATAAAACCATAAATATCATCATAGAGGGATGGATCTAGAACCTATAGGGGTCAGCCATGGCTATACCTGGAATTCGTAAATTTGAAACCTTATATTTACTATTTTTCAAATTTTGGAATTGTTTAAAACCTTTAACTACCTTAAAACCCATCTGAATTATGTTTTACATCTTAGTTCCACACTATAAAACCATAAATATCATCATAGAGGGATGGATCTAGAAACTATAGGGGTCAGCCATGGCTATACCTGGAATTCGTAAATTTGAAACCTTATATTTACAATTTTTCAAATTTTGGACTTGTTTAAAACCTTTAACTTCCTTAAAACCCATCTAAATTATGTTTCACATCTTAGTTTCACACTATAAAACCATAAATATCATCATAGAGGGATGGATCTAGAAATTATAAGGGTCAGCTATAGTCATACACAAAATCCAGCTGTCAAAAATGTCAAATTTTTCGAAAAATCATAAATTTTTTTCTCAGCTCCTACCTCTTCCATGGCTTTGCATCTTTCAGGGTTACTAACCCTGCTATTGGGCACTTCACATGAATTTTTCCAACCTCTTACAGTGTCTAATTGAAAAGTTAGAATCAAAATAGTAAGAAAATGAGTCACGAATTTGCCCCCTGGGGTACATACTTTGTACTAATTTTCAAATTCTTTAGGAGTTATCAGCATCAATTATACTGCAAGTGATTCATATGTATAATATCTATGTATGTCACCTACAAACATCAAAATATCTAAGGTTATTTAGTGTGAACAATTTTTTTCCCAGGGTGGGGTGTTTTTGGGGGGTGGGGGGCTAACTCCTCAAAAAAAAGAACTTCCTACCACTCTGTGAAGCTATCACCTAGGTGGAAGTTTCATCCAAGACTCTCCCCTAACTGAAAATACTGCCAAACCAACTATACACCATTTATTGAGAATTTTCCTCCTCGCCCCTTGAGTATAGTGTCTTAGCAATTTATTGGTAAATCTTTTCATGAAAAAAATCTATTTTCTGGCAGAAATCGAAACCTCTCCCACCAAACTACTTTTGTCAGATTCACGTACATATCAATGTCAAATTCACTATAATAGCGATCTCTCTGGTACATCACAGAGTACATGTGTACAGATGTAAATAAATACACTATATTGCACACTTTACAGCAATCACTCTCTCATGAGCTATAAGCTTACAGGGATTCTGCATATTATCATATAAAGTTTTTCACAATTAGAGATTTTGTATACTAGATCGACCCAAAAGATAAGCATAACGGTACAAGCTGAGACTAACATAATGATGGTCTCAGGTACAAGTAAGCAAGCATTATCCCAAATAGACAAATAGGCCATCTCATGAGGGAGGGGTCTCAATGTTCAATTCCTCTCGAAGTTCAATTAAAGGTTGCTCCCAATGTTTTTCATAGTACACATTCATGAGAAACTTGGCATTTTGTCCAACTCTCATTGCCCATGGTAGGTACGATTCCACATATTTCCTGCCATGCCTGAAACAAAAGAACATTTTGTACTTCTAAAAGGTTTTCCACTTGAGAAGGGTTCCACATATAGAGGTTCATCATCATCATTAAGTCAGTTGGTCTTTGGACTCTGAAAAGTGTTCCAATAACAGAGGTGTTCCTCTTCTAGAGGTGTTTCACTTTTCAGGTTTCACTGTTTATTTTAAGGCAGCCATGGTGTGCAATAGGAGTTCACAGTTAGAGTACTTACAAAGCAATGTAATTGGTTGTAACCAATGTAGTGAAGAAATAACTCAACTATGACTGATTTGGAGCCATGATTTTCTTGAGTGATAATAACTGATAAAGGCAATGTGGCACATTAACTCCATTTGCAGGTAGTATAATAATGCTTTCCTGGGTTAAAGGATAGATTTCTTCAATAATTTACTCAGTATTTTTTAATTTATGCAAAATTTCCAGTGGCGAATCCAGAAATGAACAAGGGGGGGGCCAAATTTTGAGTCTGAAAAAAATGTCCATGCTTGCACAGAAAAAGATTTTGGGCCCCTAAAACCCCAAATCTCCAAAAAATAAGGCCCATTTTTGATAAAATGACTCGAAAAAGTCCTATAAAGGCCAAAATTTGCCCAAAAAGGCCCGGGCCCCATGCCCCCCCCCCCGAATTCGCCACTGATTTCTCATGACTTAATTATCATGAGAGTAAAATTATGATTCATATAATACTTGTACAGGATATAGCAATGGGATAATAAATATGATTTAGTGTGTTTAAGGTTAATCGCTGCTTTAATAGGTAGGTTGTGTTACACGTTTTAAAGAGAACCTGTACATGAGTGTGTATTTATATTTTGACCTCCTTCTCTCAATTCACTTTTCCAGGGACCTAATTACAATTATTTTTCGTATACCGTATGGCCAAGTAAATAGTGCAAATGGGAGAACTAATCCACAGAGGACCATAATTCGGTATACCTTTATATGCCCAAGTAAATAGTGCAAATGGGAGAACTAATCCACAGAGGACCATAATTCGGTTACCTTTATATGCCCAAGTAAATAGTGCAAATGGGAGAACTAATCCACAGAGGACCATAATTCGGTATACCTTTATATGCCCAAGTAAATAGTGCAAATGGGAGAACTAATCCACAGAGGACCATAATTCGGTATACCTTTATATGCCCAAGTAAATAGTGCAAATGGGAGAACTAATCCACAGAGGACCATAATTCGGTATACCTTTATATGCCCAAGTAAATAGTGCAAATGGGAGAACTAATCCACAGAGGACCATAATTCGGTATACCTTTATATGCCCAAGTAAATAGTGCAAATGGGAGAACTAATCCACAGAGGACCATAATTCTGTATACCTTTATATGCCCAAGTAAATAGCGCAAATGGGAGAACTAATCCACAGAGAACCATTATTCTACACATTCAGGTACAAGTTTTTAAAAAATGTTTATCTTAACCTCCCTATTTTGATTATTCACTCATATTTACTTTGGTTTGTTGTAGAATCTCACTGGCCCCGCTACAGCACCAAGTACACACATAGGCAGCCCTAGTTGCAGGCCTTCAATAGTCTTCACTGACACCTGAAAAGTGAAAGTTAATCCATTTTACAATGAATTCTAGTACATTCAACTGCAAGACTCAATACAAAAAATTGGTGGTACAGGAAATGCATAATCATGGAGTTGCTTTGTTGCCATAGTGAAGGATTCAATAATTATGACTTTCCAGAGTCCATATTAGCCACTATAATGGCCACATAGTTAGAGCTAAATCATATGTTTTCTGAGAAACACAGTTTCTTATTTTATCATAAACTTACTTCTCCTAACCAGTTGGTAGGCATGCCAAACAGGGTATGAAACAGATCATGGATCTCTCTGTATCTTTGCATGACGTAAGCTAGCTCAACATCATCCACAAATTCAACATGACGTCTTGCATCTGGCGTCAGTTGCTACAATAAACAAAGTACAGGTATCATACTTTAACCTCTTGAATCCCAGGGTCTAAAATCGGTTGAAACCAGAGAATTTTTCATTTTTGCCACCTTTTGACATTTTATTACATAACTATAATACAACCTTAGATGCTCAAATCAGTAAAATAAGAAGGCAGAGATCATTTCTACACATATTTTAACAATTTTTGTGTAAATTGGATAAAAATTGTTCAAATAAGAGCAATTATAGTGAAAAATTTGGTGACGGATTTTCTCGTCACTCTGGGTTTCAAGGTCATTTCTGAGGTGACGACAAATCTCATCACTCAAGGTAGTCAAGAGGTTAGCGCCTCATGCTGAATGCTCTCCAAATATTTTCAATCAATTTAGTATCAGTCGATTTATTCAATTTTATCTGCTATCAAAGCCAATTTTAGTTTCATCGTTGTAATTTGTCAGACAATGTTAGAGTGTACTTTTCATTATCTATTCACAGTCTAATTAACACTTTGACAAATACTAAGGGTATATGGGTCTAAAGTCATGGAACTAAATGTAGAATTGAGCTCACTTCTCTAAGACACTACTCACATATTTGTCGAGGAATCTCCTGTATTCTCGCCCAAATGTTCCATCTGGAAGGGTCTTTAGATAATCCAGATCAACTGTTTGTGAATTGATCCTTGGCTCATTTCTAGAAAAGCATAAAACAACCAACCTATGGATTATAGAATACGATTTACAGTTTTAATGAATTTGTCGATGAAAAAATGCAACAATTAGTCATGGCTGTTAAGTGGTCTCGTAGAAAATGTTTGTTACAGCTTGGCAACATAGTGAACTTTATAGAGTTTAAGGTGCTGAATAAGAATCTTGATGTTGCCAAATCTGTAACTTGGCCGTCATTGCTAGGGGCAACGATTTCCATACCAACCACATATTGTACCTTGCCGTAGTCCTAAAAATACAAAAGCTGTTGTATATATTTTTAATTATTTTTCATAATATTTAGGAAATTTGTTATTCAACACAATATAACATGCAAGGTAATGCAAATGTAACAATAATGCACTTACTCTAAGATCTGTCTCCCTACTGGATCTGCCAACATTTTGGCTCGCAGAGATTTTAGCGCCAACTCCCCTGTGGCTTCCCCCATTACAGCTATCATATCTAAAACATATTCACTTCTCTAAGACACTACTATTTATACACAATTTATTGTATTGTTATTGTATATGTATTTATGTATTATATTTGAGAATAAAAAATAAATAAAAATAAATATCTAAAACATAATAACTAACAACTTACTGTTGATTATGTTGATTTATCATTATTATTATCAAAATATTTTATTATACTGTCACTCGTGCTAAAAATATACACACACTACCAGCCGAGGTTGGCTTATGAGACACTTAGGTCATTCTACAGTCTGGAACAATGTCCGTTAAATAAATATTATTAAATTATTAAAGGGGTCGGCTGCAAATATTGATTTCCGTCAATCAAAATGCTATATACATTTTGGGGTTGAGGGTAAAATCCTAATATGTTTGTGACAGCATTGATACATCCATGCAAACTACATGTAATACTCCAGTATCTAGGTTTCATATTTTGAGTGTGAAGGGCAACAGTTAAGTCTTAAACAAAAGTTAATTGTGTTTTTGATGAACGCTATCTCCTGACCATACCACTAAGCTAATGTTCATAACCACCACCTAGCAAGGCCTGTTCTCAGGGCATTAGTTCTAGTTTAGAAGGCTTTATTTTACTATATTGACTTGAGAAATAGGTGGAGACATAGTCACAGGCCATAATGGCCATTATCCGCCTAGAGGGGGAATAACCACAGAGTTCAAAGATGACATACGTTTATAATGTAAATCTGTATTGAGATGACATACATCTCTAATTGGTCAAAATCGGCAAACAAAACAGCCTCAAATGTTCATTATGTGCATTTCTGGCGTTTTAACCAATATCACATCAATATAAAGAAAGATGTAAGGAATATACTAACATCAATTAAAACATCACAACGACGTGTTTGAAAACTAACTGGTGAGAATTTGCGCAAACGAAAGTGGTACACAAGAGGCGTAATTATGTCTGTCTGGGGTTTTCCGTCCTCTTTTATCCCCCCTAGTCCAGGACAAATAACGAGTTTATACTTAGTTTTCAATAAGTGGCAATAATAGGAAGACACATTTCACACTTTTGAAGCCAGGATTAGCTTACCATCACGCCAAGGGTTGACAATAGCCACCCCAGCAGAGCCAACTCCCAGAAGTATCTTCTGAAATGTTGATGTTGGGATATGACCATCATATAATTCATCCATCTTCAACTGGTGGGGGTATCTGGATGTATCTTCATGCTGGTTACACACTGCAGAGGATGAAGAGAACAGCCCTGGAAATGTTTGAAATATTAATGCATTTCATGTTGTAAAATTCAGTCAAAATATTCAGATGCATGGCTTTAAGTAAATTGGTGAAAAGGTGACTGAGATCAGAAAGTGTAACCACTCTGAATAGCAAGTTGCAGGTTACTTAATAGCTCAGTTGATAGAGCATCGGGTTTAGAAACTAAAGGTCCTGAATAGGGATGCTGAATTTAGCACAATTTCTTTCATTTTATTTTCTGTATCTGGCTTGTTACACTATACTCGTTAGTTAGACATTCCTTTGGGGTGTCCTAGGGTCATTCCAGATACATGTATATTAAAATATAATATGTCCCTGTGTCAATAGTATTGACCTCTTCGTTGCATTAGAATGAGCATAAAAATCATGTGTGATTTCGAAGATAAAATCATCCCACTTCTTCCATTCTGACAAGTAATCCTTAGGAGAGGGATTAGATTGACCCCATTAAATGTTACTCAAGTCTCTAGCCAATTCTTGGCTAGGAGTAATTCCATCTGGAACACCGTGAACTATTGCAAAATCTTTAGCCGTCGTTTTATAAATTTATGTAATATTCTAAAAATCGTTCTGTTAATTTTCATGAATTGAAATGGTAACAGCTTGTCTTGTTGATGAGATATTGAACGTTTTCATTTAAAATAGACGTCGTCTCGTTCTCCATTTTGAAAGCATGCCTTCATTCCGCTATAGCGAAAAGACAAGATGGCCGCTTGTTGTAAAATATTTCTTTCAGTTTTATTTTGATTCTTTTGCGAATAAATATCCTGCGAAGTAGACGAATGTATGAACTATGACTGCCTGTAAAGATCAATGAAGGTGAGTTTATTATGTTTACATCAATAAAAATAAGACGGCTGGGCAATTTAAAGGCAAATTCAAAACAACAAAGAGTGTCTTATTATATTCTATGGCCACACTCAGTGGCCATACAATGTAGAATATGGTAAACAGGCCCGTAGCCAGGGGGGGGGGGGGGGTTCGGGCGAACCCCCCCTGGCCAAAATTTCTTTCAAAATCATGCAGTTTTTCACCATTCTGACTACTTTTTGAGTGATTTTTGGCCATATTTGCCAAAGTGAAACCCCCCCTAGAATTTTTTAGAAAAACGAACCCCCCTTGGAAAATTCTGGCTACGGGCCTGGTAAATAAATGTGTTCCCTCATTCAAAAAAGGTAATATCACAGACAAGGGAACAAGAGTTCATCCCCCTCCCACTCACTATGTATTAGGTTTTACATTAGCAATACAGTGACTGGGGGGGGGGGATTAAATCTTCCTGTGCCTGTGGGTAATATCCTGAGACACCATGGGATGGATTGCCATAAGGCTTTTGGGGTTCTGTGAACTATAATGTTTACGGTATATATAAATAAATAAATATAAATTTGAATTAGTAGATCTACTTTGTGATGTGACTGAGATCACGAATTTACAGAAAATGAAAGTCCATGTTGAGATGCACATTCAAGCCATTTTAACGACAAAAAACTTACTCTTTAGACCCTTGATATTTTCCCTTCGAGGCAAAGTCAATATCCTGCTGTGGATCGGTCGTATATTGTGTTTTTTTTTGGCAAAATGTACATATTTTGAAAAAGTTTCGAAATTTCATGGGGGCTGACATCTTGAATATTTGGCGGTATAAATTTGGCGACAATAATAAGTCTACATTTAGTGATTTATCGAGGATTATATGATAATGAGATATAAATAAAATAATCATAACCTACTCATGAAAATACCAAATACCAATTTCAAACATGATATGAGAAAATCTGAGAAAAAATTCACTTGACCCACTTTCCATATGGAAAAATAATTTCTGAAAACTGAATGTAGACTAATATTACTGCGAAATTACTTCATCAAGGACGAAAACATTTAATATACATCATCATGGGGAGAACAATTGTCGCTGAAGAAGCGATTGATGTTTACATTAACTCCTTGTATGCAAAGAACCCATGGTTAATAGGCTTGGTAGTTGGACAGGTATGTTTTCACCTATTATCGCCCACTCATGTCAATTTTATAGAAGATCCTTGATTGCTACATGTAGCACAGTGAGCTTTTTACCCTTTCTATGGTTTTAATCTAATTATCTCGAGGTGACGGCTATTTTAGTTGACAGACAATGCCATGGCCCTCGATATATCAAGTTGCTACAACAGAAACTAGAAGTCTGTCAACCTTATTTTCTGTCCTACAGAATTGTAGAGATTTTTTTTGCACAAAATTATCATTTGTAGGAAGCCTTACTTCCCAAAAATAAACATAATAACAATTCAATTAAGTACTAAGGTACAATTAAATGGTATAAAAAGTAACACAGCATATTGTCAAGTGGAAATAAAGCTAGAAGTAACAAATATGCAAATTATTTACTCCATGTACAGGTTAGACTATAGTGCTGATATATAATAATACCCCTGAGACTCTTATCTAATAGATTGAATGCACAAATAAAACAAAAGTTTTGCTATTATAGGTGAAAAGCTCTCTGATAGAGCCCATGGTCCGCCATGTTGGCGGAAGTTACACTGAAACTACTCCATTAAACGAAATGAAATCATTAGAAAAAGCCATGGCACACATTGTGCGCATGTGCAGCAAAGTTTAACCCAATCAGATTATTTGATTATTTTGCGCACATGAATTATTTGCCTCTGAGCACTTACAAGCTAACCACAATAAACAAACCTGGCAGAGACTACCCTTAGCCTACTTCATTTTAGCAAAATTTCAGCTCAAACTCGTGACAAATGCATTATGCATATGCTGGTATGAAGCCTTGGAGACACTCATTTTGGTAAATAGGATTTATGGTGTATACTTTTCTTCAGTTTGTGGGAGTTTGGGACATTAAATGTTAAAATTCAAGAAAATATGCCAATTATATGACTAATCAATTAATATATACCAGCACTGTATATCCTCTAGTCTGAAATTTTTTGGGAATTTGGAATGAAAATATTCAGACTATAGCCCACATATGTTAAAATTTGGGATTGAAAATTATTTGTTTACAATCTTTACATAGGAAGTGCCATTCAAAATGGCCGATTGGGGAAATTAATTTGCATATTTGTTACTTCCCCTAGCTTTATTTCCATTTGACAATATGCTATGTTACTTTTTATAGCATTTAATTGTACCTTACTACTTAATTGAATTGTTATAATGCTTATTTTTGGGAAGTGAAGTTTCCTAAAATTGATAATTGTGTGCAGGAAATTTCCTGTATTTTCCCACAGGAGGGACATAATGATCAATAGACTGAATTCTCAGGAAATTCAGTCTGTTAGTTATAGACTAATGCACAGGTAAACAAATATTTCTCAATCCCAAATTTAAAAAAAAATCAGACTAGAGGATATAGTCTACTTTACATCTCAAAATGTAACATCATCATTCTCAAATTATGAAAGTCTAAGTTTTCAGCTGCTTGACTGTATCGATCAGGACTTGCCTTAATCATTTAATCCCCTAGTGGAAATTTTCTTGTGAGAAATCAAAATGGTGGTTTTGAAGGAAATTTATGAAGTAGTGTTTGAAATCTCTGGTGATTTCAGACCGGAAGTTCAGCTTTTAAAGTTCATTCGGAGTTCTCCAAATATAAACGCTATTTTGGGAATTTCCAGAGAATTTCCAAAGATAAAACACGAACCTTAAGCGCTCTTGTTTACACGTTCAAAACATGCAACAGCTTCAAAAATTGTCACTGCATTTACACACCATAACACCCTGACAATGGTGAAGTCAGATACACTGGTGAAGTTAGATACAATCTTCTGTAGGTTACCCCACAAAAGGACTATGTTGTACAACTGATAAAGAGCCCACCCCAGGGTACAGATGATGATACCAAAAGAAAAGGAAAAATGACAAAGCCAAATAGTCTTGAGAACATTGATGAGCAATGGATCGCTATGCATGCTAAACAGGTATGAGTCCAATTGCATTTATTATGTCATTTGGGCAGTTTCCTTCTAGGACCACCCAGGATGATAAACTTTTGAGATGTGTAGCCATTAGCCCAGTGGCAACAAACTTTTAGTGTATCAGTCATCTGTTATAATTGATGATATATTTTATTGCTGATCTTGCAATATCTTGCATATGTTAAAAAAGAAGTATTCCTGTTACATGAATTGAGGCTCAAATAACATTAAGCCTTTGATTAGTCTTAAAAGTGTACCATTATAAAGTGTAAGTATAAAAGAAGTATTCAAAGCTCATCTAACATCAAGCCAGTTGGTTCACCATTCATTAGACTTTGAAAAGTGTCACAGAGGTTTTTAACTCGACCATTGTAAGATGTGTATGATCATCACATTTGTTTTTCTACAATAATGCACATGATTGTACAAAATTATACAGTAGTTATATTTCATCTACAGGTACTGAGGATGTTGCCAGGGGGACTAGATATCCTAGGAGTATTTGCACTGGGGACATCAGATATGTTGAAATCAGCACAAGCAAAATTAAGACAGGTACATTTGTTTGTTTGTTTCCAACAATTCTAACAATGAAGAATAAACATAGTTTTTTTTATCCTTAATGGAATGGTTAGAACTCCCTTAGTGAACACCTACCAACACTGAACAGTTATTAGTTTTTATGGTTTCTTTATTTTTCTTTACAAAATTATCTACAAATGACAGGGCCGAGGCTGAAATCAGCATTATTGGCCCTGTTAATACAAAGTTTATTCAAATTTACAAAATAGCAACAAAATGACTACCAACATATATGTATGCATGGCAGGAATGTGTTAAAACTATATAATTATATCAATGCATTCACACAAAAAGGATGTAAAATTCTTCAATATTGAAGAATTGCATGTTATGCTAACTCCATCTCTGCCATACATTAAGATATTCAGCTTTTGCTCTATAGAGCATCCTGTAAAGAAAATGTTCATTTCTGGCATGTTCCTGAGTTCCCCCCAAAGTTTCTCTCTTATAACATTCAACAGAGGGCATTTGAAGATTAGATGCTTTGTAGTTTGTTGTTTAAAACCACAGATGCATTTGGGACTGTCAATACCTTGAAAATTATGTTGAAAAAGATGACCAGTAAAATTGAAATCACATCTTGTTCTATTCAGTAAAATTTCTTCTTTTCTTGTAAGATCCAGGTTTGTGGTTGTTAAATGCTTCATTGTTCCTGAATATTTACGTAAATTGGTTTTGAAAGTGACTCTTGATGGTGCACTTTTTAGATAATTTGGAATGGCTTCCCATTCTCTTATGGCATTTATTATTGGTGACTTTTGTGAACGTGCAGTTAACTTTGGAATAGTGTATTCTCTTAATTTTTCTTAAGTTAATATTATGTTGCTTATTTTGATAACTATCAAAAATTTTTTGAACATAAGTTGGGACCAATTTCTGTCTAACATCATACATTAAACGTAAACGTTTCTCCTTTCTCCGCTCAGACAGGGTATTCCAATTTAGACATTTCAAAACCTTTACAGTAGATGTTCCATGAATGCAGCCACTTACTAATAATGCTGCCCTATAATGAACTTGGTCTAGTTTCATAATATTATACTTGGTAGATTTTTCAAATAATATACTTCCATACTCTAAGTTTGGGAGAATAAATGATAGATACATCTTCTCTAGGTGTTTAGCTCGAATCTTGGTCTTAAGAACTTTCAATGGATTTAACATTATATTACATGCTTTTATGATATCCTGTAAATGGGCTTCAAAATTCAAATGCTCATCTAGAATGACTCCTAAGTGTTTATGAGTTCTGGTTCTTTTAATGACCTCATTTCCTAGGTAGAGGGGAGGGTATAAGAGATTGCACCTCCTTGAGCCTTTAAAAATCATATCTTGACTTTTAGAAGGTTTAAATTTAAGCTTCCATTTCTGTGACCATTCCCATAAATTATTTAAGTCAGCTTGTAAATGCTGGTTCTGTTCAATGATATTAGCTTTCCTATTAAATGGCATAAAGATTCAACTATCATCTGCATAAAGGTAAAGTTGACTATGATTTATGACTTCGTGAAGGTCATTTATATATAACAGGAAGCAAAACGGCCCAATTATGGATCCCTGCGGCACGGAACTATTTATGAAGTATTCATTTGAGATTGCTGATAATTCTCCATTAGCTTTAACTTGAAGTCTACGATTGAAAAGATATGACTGCAAAAGTTGAGTTATAGTATCTGAAAAGCCATATGATTTAAGTTTTTTTATCAAAAGGAAATGCGGAACGGAATCAAACGCAGATTCTATATCAAGAAACACTCCTCTGACATCATGATTTTTGTCAATGTAATTGTCAATAAGATCAACAATCGTTAACAGTTGTTTTTCCGTACTATGTCCTGGAAGAAAACCAGACTGATTTTGATACATTAAGTTGTTGTCTTTAACATATTTAAACATGTTATTATAAATAATGCGTTCTAGCAATTTAGAAACATTACTTAACAAGGTAACTGGTCTATAATTTTTTGAATCACCCTTTGATCCTTTGTTTTTATATAAAGGTACTACAGTTCCCAATTTCCAACAGGTGGGAAAAACCTGTTTGTCTATTATTATCTTAAATAAATCAAAAAGAGGTTGATCAATACTATCACAGCACATTTTTAACATTTTATTTGAAATGCCATCTGGCCCCCCTTGTTTTGAGACATCAAGACTTTGAATAAGTTTATTTATGTCTCCCTTCGTGAATTCAATTTTATAACTGAACAGTTATTCTTGGCAAAATATGTTCAATTTACACAGGTTTTACTGTATGCAGAGCTAGAGGGAATGTTGTCTCATTTTATTGCAGAATATGTGAGAAATAAAATGTTCTAATTATTTCAGACAGTGTTTGCTGTCCATAGAGCAGTGTGTAAGAGTCAACAGGTTTTAACAACTGACAGCCAGTCGACAGACAGAGTTATCTTACATATCTGCTCAACAACTAGGAAGTATCCTTTAGTTAATAGATCAAAAAGAGTCAGATACAGAGAGTGCAAGGGACAATATTTGAATTACACAAATACTAAAACCCAATAAACTACATAATATTACAAGCAATATACACCAGCACTGTTCCCGTGTAGTTGAAAGAATTTAATAATCATATTAATAGTCTAAAAGAAATTCCACTTGGGAGGTGTACCACTTATAGAGGTTCATTCAACTGATCAACATTAAGTCAGTTGGTCTTGGGACTCTGAAAAGTGTTCCAATAACGGAGGTGTTCTACTTCTTGAGGTGTTCCAGTTTACAGGTTTCACTGTATCTGTAACAAAAGCAAGCAACAACCTGACAACAGATCAGAAAGTGTAAATATTCCTTTCCTTAACAGCGCTTAAGGTCTACTTGTAGGACTATAGATGTGGCAGACAATAAGGTAGGCTACTTGAAATACATGTACATATTGTAAATGCAAAATTCCATCTTTTTGAATAGCTGTATGCTTCAGAGTAAAGGTGAAGGAAAAAATAGGGTTGATGCAATATCACTTTGTCACAAAATAAAGTAGTAGGGCAAGGAAAAAAATCAGTGAAGTTTCTGCCTGCCCAATTTGTGGCAAAAATCTAGGGAAAAATCCCAGTCACATAGATGCATATAAAAACAAGATAACATGTCTCTATTCTCATCTACAATGTACGTCAGACTTATTCACTAAAATAAACTATTTAAAACAGTTTTTACAGCTCAGGTACAGTGTCTGCTTATTTATTAGGAGAGCATTAGTTTGATCATATAATACATGTGCATGCAGGGTTAGCTTTTAGATTCTAGAGATTCTCCGAAGTCTAAAGTCTTTTTTCCAAAGTCTAATAGCTTTTCCAGAGTCAAAAGTCTTTTATCCGGAGTCTAATTTTACATTTTTGTCACATTATTTGTGGCAAAACTCTTGAGAAAATACATAAAACTGGATACAAACAAGGAAAATCCAGTCAGACACTTTTTAGAAATGTATATTGTGATTAGAATAATTAAAATAGGAAGATAATATTAGGAATAATATTTTGAAAAGTACGCTAATATGATATCTCTGATCTCACATGGGGGAGAAGTCGCAATACCACGAAATATCCAGGGTCTAAATATTTCCTGGTGAGAACCCTGTGTACATGTTTGAAATATTTTCTTACTGTCTGTTACAGAGCACCCTAAAGCCTGCTGAATGGAAGCTACAGGCCTTCCTAGATAGGTGGCATGTGTTACACACAAAAGTTGGACTAAATCTTAACATTCCTGTCCAGAAAAATTCAACGCAGAATATAAATAAACAACTTCAGGTTTGTTTGTTTGTTTTGTTGTTTTGTTTTGAAAGCTCCATAATGCCTCAGTTTTTTTAATTATGATATTTGATTCTCATTTCTTCCTGTCACAAGACCCAAAGAATAAAAAATATATTGATCAAATTAGCCCAAGAACAATAATTAGCTAAAGGACTAGTAACATGTTATTGCATCTTCAAGATCTTCCAGTTTACCTCAGGGTTCTGAAAAAACAAATGGAAAATCTTCATTTTGTCTGAGGAATGGCCATCTTATTGTTAAGAAAGTTCTGGCAATATACTTCTACCATTTAAATGTTTTGATTCATTATACATTGTACTGATGAAATCTTTTCTTGTTTTTCAGAGTGGCATTAAACCATTCTGTACAGGGATATGGAGCTGTATGGGTACAATAGGTAACCAGATTCTAGATACTAGTTCCGCATTAGACACATCATCTCCTCCTAAAAAGACCAAACAAAAATCATCTCAAGTTTCAACAGAGAGATCATCCTTTAATGTAGGCCTGCTCCTGAAACATGTAAGTGTTAATAAAGCCCTCTTCTGGGCTCTTCTGGAACATTTCTTCACATAAGTAATCAAAGCCCTCTTAAGCCCCTATACCTCTTCGTTTTTATGGACATTAAAATCAAATTTCTGTAACATTATACCCCTATTGGCTTTCAATGTTTTTTGGCTATCTGAAAGGGCGTTTTACTCCCCCTACCATGAACAAAAAAATGACATATAATATTGATCAACACTGATCCAACAAAAATGGATTGTAAATGGACAATACACCAACCTTTTTCATATATTTGGTCAATCTTTATTTCTTTGCCAGTGATTCACCCTCCAAATTACCAAAATCAAGGAATTGTTTTATTAATTTAAAGATGGTTTTTTTCAAGAGAAAATCTGCTGATAAACCAGGTATCACTCGAACTGAGTGTGGAGCTATGATGTCACTGAGAGGTACTATGACATGTAGAGGTTACGTTCACAACAAGGCCACAGTTGGTGAGGCTTTACAAGCAGTTAAGACTGATGTATTGCGAAGTCTGGCCGCTCGTTGTGAGCTCCTTGCTGAAGAGGTTGGCCAGACTGAGGAAGATCAGGGTGAGTGAAGTGACATCAGTAAAATGACATCAGTGAAGTGACATTAGTAAAGTGACATCACTTTGGGGCATCTTCTCTTGCTTGTTCTTATTTCACCAGTTGTGTCATAAATTAAATGGTAGATCTGATTGACAGGAATTTTATTATTTGAAGTTTTATTTATTCGTGATGTGGTTGTTTTTGATTCCTTTAGTTATGATGTTTTTCACTCAATCTTTGCATTTGAAATCGCATCAGTATTATGGAAATACCTTCAGGAACTTCAATGTTGCATGAGACATTATATACAGTTTATGACCATATGTGTTTGAATGTTCTCTGATGTTTGTCATTATGGTTTCACATTGTGAATGTAGAACAGAGCCAGAACACTCATTCAGTTATCGTGGTTCAATGTTAATGATTAATGAATCATTTTGAAATTCTTTCAGATCCCAAAGTATTGTATGAGACACCACGTCGTGTATTCAGTAAAGAATTAGACCATTCATTAAGCTATTGTGATTATGTATTCCCCGATGAGACAAGCCAAGACATCTTAGAAAGGTTTAGTGAACTATTAGACACCAACATGACCGAGGAGCAACTAGATCTAATGGAGGAGCTATTACCAAGTATGTATTTTACCATAATGACCTTTATAAGTTACATACAGTTAAACCTCTGTAATATGAATACTGCTTGGAACATCTTAGACTTGGCTTCTAACATTTATTTTTTGTCACCACCAATAAGTTGTGACATATTGTTATATTTTTAGTGATTAGCATAAGTTGTATTTATTTTGTTTTGGCATTTGTGACATATTGTTAAAATGAAATAGAATGAAGTTTTAATTTTTGCATAGGAGTTAATTTTCGCATAGGAGTTAATTTTCGCAAAGGAGTTAATTTTTGCATGGGAGTTAATTTGTTGATTTTGTTGATCCATAGGTGACGATGACCTAGTAAAACCAGAAAAGAGAAGAAGAGAAGTTAGCACAAGCTCAAGTCAAAAATCCCTCAGTTCAACATCAAAGTCTTTTAATATGGAAATAGGTGAGCTACAAATATTCTCTATCAACTAGACATATAACTACAGTGTGTCTCGAAAGTATGCCCCCCCCCCTCCCTAGGCAGACATATACCAGTGTCATCATCGTATGTGTCATATATCATTTTAAAGCTTATCCAAAGTTACATTGATTTGCAAAGTATCATGGTTCAAATCCCAAACTGGAAAAAGTTACAGTCATTTTAAAATTTAGTGTTTGGCCAAAATGAAATTCAATTCTACACCACATTATTAGTCAATGTATCCTCCCTTGGCCATGTTAACAGCAGCAATTCTATTCAGACATGACCCTAAATGCACTTCAAATAGAGGTGTGGAATTATGTAATCCTCTTAAAACCTTTTAAGGCACTTTAGAAGAGTACCTTTGCGTATCTACCCCTACCGATCTTTTTTACTAACTCAATATCCATCAGACCCATAAATTAAGATGGCTTGGGAGGACACATTGACTAGTGATTTGGTGTATACTTTGTGTATCCACAAAGGTAAAAGTCAGGTAGGGAAATTTTTGATGACTTGTGCAGGTTTACCCGAAGCACAATAGTGGCCAGTGGCCACTGGAGTATGTTGTTTAAAGTATTGTAACATTGTGACTATTAGTCTGATGGTCATGAAATATGTTCATGGGGGTCCAACTATACACAAAAAAAATTAATTTGAGTTTTAGACCTACCAGATGTTTAAAAATCAAGGATTGTGGGTCCATACTGCAAGGTTTTTCTTTAAACTTATCCAATGAATAGCAAAACAAATGCTGCTAAAAGGAGGAACTCTTCAGCCCTCCATCCTCCTAAGCAGGTGTCCAGAATCCATACCTCCTTCTTCCCCCCTGCTATTACCAATTTGGAAGCGCCTGATTAAACTGAATCACGTGATCTTATTATGCGCAATGACTTATACATGATTCGGTTGCAGTGTTGCGACAGCCAATCAGATTGCGAGTTCTTAATCTTAATTGTTTCAGGTGCAGTTATTGGTGCTGCCATAGCAACTATAGCAGCAGGAGTTTCATACATGTATCTTGGGGCAGAATAGACACTAGGATAAGCATGTGCTGAAACATGCTACATTAGTTGTACATTGTATTGAAATATATGCAACACCAGGATAAACATACACTGATGAGTATGCAGGGAACTTCCCCAAGTTACAAGAAACTGGGAATATAGAATATTGGGTGATAAAGATAAATACTGAATTGACCAAAGACAATTTGAATCCAGAGTTTAACATTCAAAGCCAATTCAAGCCCACCTCAATATTGCTATTAGGATTCTTGTTATTATTGAACTGCAAAAAAATGCTGGTGTAGGGATTTTATTTAATGGACTGTGTCGTGTCAAACAACCATAAACTTTCATCTAATGCAAGTTTTGAATTATTATTTATTTTTTAGAATAATATTTTCTTCTACTGTATAATTGTAATTAATATATTTGCTTATTAAATTACAAGCAAATCTAAATAGTAGAATCAGGCGATAAAAAACTGAAAACATATGATGCTACATTATATGTCAATTTACTTCTAAAAAGCGAAATAGCTACCACATGGTTCTTTTCTTATAAAATAACCTTTCTGGCAAATAATACTTTTTGAAAATAACATGACAGTTAACACAGGCTGGTATCGAAAGATTTGTCCGCTGTGACGGAGCATGCTATTTTTCATATAAACACTAAGAATGCTTCACGATTTATTTTTTAACTCATATGTTTCGTTATATCAAAGATAATTACTTACTCCATGCAATGGATATATCATTTTCGTGTAACCTTCACTACTGTTTGAAGTCCAATAACGCTAGGAGTAAAATCTATTGAAAACGGCGCCAGAGTATCAAACTCTAAAATGAACCATTTCTTTTTTAACTTTTTAATGGCATGATATATTTTTAATTTTTTTTATAAAAAATAATATAAATATTTTTTGTCCGCTGTGACGGAGCATTTTCGCAGTTCACATTTGCAACTGCTCCGTCACAGCGGACAAAAAAATTAAACATTATTTTTTATAAAAGAATTAAAAAGACCAAATACATCAACATCTCATCTATACCTTCATAGTTATGCTGAAACCATGTGTAAATATTATCGTGTCACTATATCGTGCCATTAGAAAGTTAAACAAGAAATGGTACATTTTGAAGTATGATACTCTGGCGCCATTTTCAATAGCTTTTCTTCCCAACGTAATTGGACTTCAAACAGAAGTGAAAGTTACCCGCAAATGATATATCCATTGCATGGAGTAAGTAATTTTGTATGGTATAACGAAAGATATGAGTTAAAAAATAAATCGTGAAGTATTCTTAGTGTTTTTATGAAAAATAGCATGCTCCGTCACAGCGGACAAATATTTCGATACCAGCCTGTGGTTAAATAAAGAACCATTAAAAAATGTAGCCAACATTTGAAAAAAATTGATAACCCACTAGAAATTGCTTTCTAATGAAAGCCGTCTGCTTCTTTACACATATTCCCATTTTTGTTAAACTGTAATTAGATAACACAGTAAAACCTGTGTATATTGAACGTTCGATGTTGGTAGGTATTCACCACAGAGAGGGTAATTTACTGTACTTCTACTTAATTTGGCACTATTTATTTTGGCGGATTTGCTGTTTTGAAGGTTTGGCAGCTACTTTATTTGGCAGACTTGCAATATTACAATGTACCAATGGTACTATTACCAGGGAATTTGCGCCTACTTAATTTGACTGACTTTAACAATTTGGCAGATACGCCAAATTAAAACAGCCACCAAATTAAGTAGAAGTACAGTATGCAATGAGGAGGAAGGGTTTCCACTAGAGACAGATGTTCACTAAGACAGGTTTTACTGTAGATATATGAATCAGAAACAGTGCAATAAATCACAAATGAAATATTGAATACAACAAAGTTTATTTTTGAAATAATATGTAGGATACTAAATAATAAATACTCCTGTGAATTTTACTGTGTACATATGAAATAAAACCAAAATTACAATTATTTGTACAAATGATGTGTATTTTTGTCTTCATGTATTAACAGATTAATCAATGGCAGAATAATGAGTACTGAAGGACTCATATGATCTTGATGCATATCCTGATTTGTCTACAAAGGTGTAACTTGGTCAACTTCTAACTTGTAGGTCAAACTTTTTAGATTGAAAATATTTATACAACATGGGTGTATGAGGCAATTGAGGCAATCAATGTACCAAAGAATTACAGAAAAATATTGATTATGATTCTTTTTTTTATCTAAAACTGAAGTATGATGATAGTATTTTTATAATACTGTTATTTACCATTTAACTCAAATTACCCCATCAATATGATTTATCTTGCTGATTGTTAGATCCTGACTGTAGATTCATTGGAACTTGTCCACTTACTAGGTTACTAGATATTTTCAAGCTTTCACTTGATGTATGTATTTTTATTTGAACTGTAACTGATTGATCAAGCATGAAGGCTGATCATGGTGAATGAAATATGATTTTTGAGCAAACAATTTAGACAAGGATGAAAGGTAAAATACATGCAACAGTAATAATCCTAGGATATTTTTCATTTTCAACGATGTGTATCTTAATAGTACCTATGCTACTTACACAAACCCTCCATTCTGCAAATATCTTGAAAAAAGAGTAACCTAGTAAGCGGGGTGAGTTCCAATCCAAATCGAAAAACTAGCACCTTTTCAATTTAAAACAAGGCATTAACATGGCAAATGTTCCCCACTTGCCATTTGTTACAGTTGCCGAATTCTGACCATTAAACACCAGTTGGAGACTATAATTTCTGGTGACCAACATAAAAGGAATATTCACTTTCTATATGAGTGATTGTTTCAAGGTTCAATAAAGCTTTGTGTCAAAGTCGAATTAGGGTGAGAGTTATGTACAGTATCGTAACTTTATAATATTTAGATTATCACCATTGTTGTACTTTCTCTAACTGTCTTTGTTTCTGGATTTGTCTCTGTTTCTCAAAGATATCAATGTCTCTCTGTGTCTTGGTCAACAGAACACTGAAATTATATTATAACCATACATGTAGATATAAAAGGCCTAGCCTGTACATATGTTAAAACTTTAGAAACCCAGTCCATTAATTTGACTTTTGTTACCATTGATATTGAAATATTGAACCTATGATTTTCTAGTATCTTTGAAAATCTTGTTAATAGGGTCTTATCTAAAACAGCTTATTAGGCAATTTGTTACAGACATCGACACCAAAACAGTGTGCCATCACAAAATGGTGGATTTAACAATATAAGCAACATGAAATGATATAATTAGAGCTAGTCTAAACAACATTGATTCAGTGATTGGACCCTTTAGATAATAAATACAGCTATCTAATATAATCAACAGTAAAAACCAACCAAATTGTACTTACTTTAATCTCATTAACTCTGTTGTTAAATTCTTCAGCTCCCTTGTTGTCTTTATATCTACTTGTAGTGAAGCTTCTTGCTGGAAATTCCCTTGTGGTGGGTGTGCCTTGGTGGGTGCCACAGTAGCTGGTGTAGGGGTGCATCGTAAATTATGGGTTAATCCCATAGAACTTGTAGTACTGAACTGTGGTGGGCCTAGGTCTACACTGTGGTGTGCACCTGTGGTTGTTAAACTATCGTTAGTTTGCATGGATGTTGAGGAACTGGAATCGTCAATTCTGGAACTACAATACAAACTGCTCTATTTATTTGAAAAGATTTGAATACAGGTTGATCAATAAGTTGAACTTGTCAATCCATCATTAAATTATTTGATTAATATGATATTAACTCAGTGGCATATCTTCATACCTCACCTCATTAACAAGAAATATCACATATTATGGTACAATATTAACATTAATATACTCATACCTTATTAACATATCAAATATTCTCATACCTTACTAACATACCACAATTTCTCCTACCTTCTTGATGTATCTCATATTCTCATGATTTATTACATATCACAATTATTTGACTCATATTTATTAACATATCACATATTCTCTAATACTTTATTAATAACATATCACATACTGTAGAAACATATTACTATTATTAGGCCTACATCAGCTTATTCTTATAATTAATCTGATAATCATATCACATATTTTCATACTTTATTAACATATCACATATCCTCATACCTTATTAACATATCCTCATCCAAGTCACAAAGCTGAGAGTCTGTTATATCCATGAAGTCCTGGCTGTCAAATGTAACAGAATTTGACTTCGCACCTTCAGTGGTTAACTCCATATGTGGTTCCTTGGCTTTAGATAACCTCGAACATTCAGGGGTTGTTTCATGAAGGGTGTCACAACCTTCAATTGTGGTTGGAACATGTAGTTTGCTGGTGTTGTCTTCTTCCCTTGGGCTGTCAGGTGGCTTTACTATGGAGTTGGACTTGACAACCTCCTTGATCAAGCTTTTGGAAAGGTCAATATTTGTTTGTCCTTGTGTAATGTTGGCCTTATCATCATCAGTGATAATGTTTTCACATTCAGACTTATTGTTTTCCGTTGGTTTCATTTTAATTGGTAATTGAGCTAGTTCAAGTTTGGTAGTGTCCCGCGTGATTGAGTGATTTGTTATGTTGGAAACAGTGGTAACTCCAGTGTCCCTTTCTTCAAATTCACTTACTCTCAGGTTGGTAGCTTTGGAGTGTGCAGTGTCCATTGTTGGGACTGATGTTAAAACATTAACATATTGGACAATATCCCTACAATGAATGTTGGCATTTTGTTTCAAATCACCATCTTGTGGATTATCTTTATTAGACTCTTCAGGATTTGGAATGTATTTTTCAACTTGATCCTCAACCTGTTCCTTATTTGTATCCTTAATGTCATTATGATATGTTGAATCAATGTTGACACACTTGGCATTATTGTTTCTAGTCATGGCACAACCAGTGGCATTACCATCCTTA
The DNA here is from genome assembly GCA_903813345.2 of Owenia fusiformis. Taxonomy (NCBI): domain Eukaryota; kingdom Metazoa; phylum Annelida; class Polychaeta; order Sabellida; family Oweniidae; genus Owenia; species Owenia fusiformis. Next base: position 29,243,253 of record CAIIXF020000006.1, on the reverse strand, counting down.
GTTCCATCATCACCATCAATAGCTTTGTCTTTGCATAAAGACACATTATAACCACTCTCCTTTACACAAACTGGATGAGCCATGCTCAGACTATCATTATTTGAAACATTTTTGTCATCAATTGGAATCTTCATGTTCTCACCATCAAGTGGAACCTTATCAACAGCTAAATTCTTCTCATTGATGAGGGACCTTTCATCATCGTTTATTTGGGATGTGTTGTTTTGATCCTTATCCCCAATGTCAGCCTCATCAATAGTTTTCAATGCTTCCTCAGAAAGATTATCAACAATGTCATCTATAATAGCACTTAAGTGTGAATCTTTACTTATAGGACATTCATCAACAACTCCATCTCTGTCAATTTTCAATTTTTCAATATCTGAGTTGATTATGGTTTTATTATCAATTTTATCTAAGTTGGTTTTTGTCGTGGATTTGTCATTGTTGGCTACATAAGCATAAATATTGCTAGTGCCTGTATAATTAATATCCTTACTAGTGGTGGCCTCATTATTTTCCAGTATAACTCGTCCCTTACTTTCACTTGATAACTCTTTAGGTTTCTTGGTCTTTTTGCCAAATGTAGGGATAAGTTTTCCTGCCTGTGAAAGTGGGAAAAAATCCTCAGAATCTGGATGATTTTTATTGGAATCATTGAGTGAAGTCGTGAAAGTAGGCATTTTGGTAAGCTTTACATGGCTCTCATTAGTTCTACATGTTCTTCTTGGTCGTTTGCTATCTGGTTCTTTGCTTTTAGCAACCTGTGGATCTTTCCCTGAAAAATAAGTAAGGGATTATGAGGTTTTATTGTACTACATGGTAGACATTGTAGTACATACATGTATATGTCAGTGTCATTTAAATACTAGAATATAATTACATTTGAGATTACAAGTTCATAAAAATAATATTATTTATTTTTTGCAACGTGCATTATTTTTTTATAGGTTATTGTTATTTATTTCCATATTATTCAGCACAATTATTTACATATTTGTGATAGATTATTCAGAGGATTTGTTGATAACTTGGGGGTTAACAGGTTAAGAATTAATTTATCAAATTAAGATTTTCTAATTGCTTTGTTCTCATTAACATAAAACATTTTATGATGGTCTTAGGTTCTCATATAACTTATGTGTACATCATTACAACTACGGTTAAAACAATTGATTTAGGAATTCTTAACTTTATAAAATTTCTGCATCATCATCATCTCATGTTTTTCTAAAGGGGCTAGTTCACCTACCTGCTGTAGGATGAAGAAGAGAAACAATTTAATGGTCTGACTACAAGCCCTTGCCTTATGACCCCCAACCAACTTCACTATCTGTGTTCAAAAGCACATGGAGATGGGGAGGTGGCTTCAGTTTTGTAGCAAGACCATTGAAGACTAGATCTAGTAAGTAAAGAGTATTTCACTCTTAATTGCTCCGTTACCAGGTTACCACAATATTATTCTTAATCTCTGACTCTTAACTTACCTTCTGTTATCACTTTCTTTCTACCTCTCTTCTTTGGGCCCATTGTTATGCCTTAGTCTGTATGGCAAATCTGTCGGTGTTTACAATAGCTAGCTGAATCAAAAAGGATAAAGCTTTGACTACTTTGATTTTAGTCTAGGCCTAAGCTTATCCAAGAAGCCTAGCCTAGATCTATAATATTAACAAATGTTTTTATGTTTCAAAATTTCATGACATTGGTTCACGACATTGGTTAACCATGGGTGTAGTTTACTATATTTGCACATAGCCATCTTAGATAGGAGATAGCTTTGTGCAAACTAAGTAAGGTGTAGTCACAGGCATGCGAAAGGGTTACTGTACATATCTAGTGTAACGCTAAACCTAGGACACTGATATTGGCTCCTAGATCTAGGCCTACTGCCTAGCCTAAGCTTAGGCCTAAGCCGAAGCCTAAGCAAAGCCTTGAGTCCTGAGAGAAATTTATTTGCCTCGTTACTCGTAGGCCTAAATTTCAAAACAACTGAATTTCCCATGAAGTTTTTTACAGACACAGATACCACCTGTTTACAGGACGACACGACAGTATGTCTTGGTGTCTTTGCAGGATCCCCCCCACACCTTTACTAGCCAGGGGACATTTTTGGTTGGAGATTGCGATATACCGACCTAGAGTGGAATATAACTTCTTTGAAAGATTTGCAAAATGGCGCCAGCGTAGAGAATCCTGGGAAATTGCACTAAACGAAAATACCACACCTGAGGAAAACCAAGATGTGCCTGAGTGCTGACCCCGGGTTGCTGACGTTTTCAGCCTTTTGCCCATCGTTTTGCACCACTGGCGGATCCAGAGGGGGAGGGGTGGCGGCATATCGGCCTAGAAAAAATTTTAGGCCCCCAAAACTTTGTAGGGTCTCAAAATTGGGGCTTTTTGGGCATTTAGGCCTTTAAAAGGCCAATTTTTCAAAATATGGGCCCAATTTTTAGTTGTAGTGGCCCAACATTCTTTTCCGCGCAAGCGAGGGATTTTTATGCCTGGCTCAAATTTTGCCCCCCCCCCCCCTTGTTAGTTTCTTGATCCGACACTGTACGTACAAACTCTTTATCCTAGGTCTTGCTACAGCTCAGTGTAGGCTATAACTGATAAAGTGTTTTCAGCATTTACTTTGCGATGAAGAAACACTTGGAAAATATGATCAAAATCCTACTCAAGACGTATGGTCCACTCATGACGGAACTCCCGGGGTGTCAGGGTGTAGGTTTCGATAAAGACTGGCGCGCGACCGACCGGTCGGTGTGTTCCACAGGCCGGGCCACAGGTAGTCTCAAATCAGGGTTTGAGGAAAATGTGTAAGACCGACCGTATTGCCAAAATTTGCATGTGTGTTGATTTATTTCTTATTTATTGTTAAGGCCCTAATTCGATTTTCAATATGCTACATCACATGTCAGTCGTATTCAACGTTTTCGCTGTCAATTTTTACTCTTTTAAAAGAAAAAAACAGGCAAACAGATGCCCGTGTCCCCTTGATTATATCCATTCTAGTTTTTACTGAAATTCAAGGTATACATTTTTTGTCAAATTGGTTACTAAACTAGACGTAGGCTGATGTTATGTGCATTCTCGTGTTCTTTGAAGTGACTTACCTTTACATTTGGAAAGCTATTTTTGTCATGTTAAATGTATAGTTTTTACAAAATTGATGTTTACTAATAAGAAATCAAACATTACGTATTCACAGTGGTATTACTCTTTAAATATGACGACGTTATTCACTGATGACCACAATTTTAAGTGCGTTTCTTGTTATTTCCATACTCAAACATAATGTTATGTTACAGTACGTGCGTTTTCTCATTATGATCCAGTGTTATTTGAATGGTAGGTAGACGATGAGTAACCATCCTCGGGTTATCATCTCAATCCCGAACATGACATGCAAATGAGGGCCCAAGTGATAACATAAAATTTAAAATCACACCTTCTGCAGATATTTCTCAGATAATTTCTGGAATCATTATCACCCCATTAGGTGGATCGAGCAGAAACGATGACGGGACAAACTAAACGACAAAGGTTTCGTATTTCGTAGGAATGAGCAGATAATCAATCATAGTTAAATGCAAAAGTTTCCTATTTGAAATCAATTACTAAATAAATTAGGCCATCGAGATGGATCTGGTCAATCATTGTGTCAAATGTACTGTTGTTATAGGATGTACTTCCAGAGTTTTTAATAAAAAATATTACAATAGAACCACTTCAATCAGGGAAGAAAAAGTGGATAAATATTGTTTTTCATATTGAATTGCCCCAGACTTTAAAAATACTATCATTAGTCCATATTAGTCGGAATTTCGTCTTTTAAAACACCCCAGAATGCTTCAAATGCAATCTCATTTTCAAATTCTCAAAGAACCAACTAGCCATTAATTTACATTTCATTAGCCCATATTAGTCGTAATTTCGTATTTTGAAATGCCCCAGAACGCTTCAAATGCAATCTCATATTCAAATTTTCTTATACCCCACCCCCTCGCTTTTGCTCACTCGTGGCGAACACAAACAAAATACCCACGCTACGCCACTGCTACATTATAAAAAAATGAATGACCAAGTACTTGCGTGTAAAAAAGTAAATAAATATTATCAAAAAGGAATTGAACATTTTCTCTAACATACAGTCTGACTAGGACAATGCAGTGAAGACAAAGATAATATAGCTTTAATATGCTTACTATATTTGTTTAACTAACAGCTTCATTACAAAAATATTCCGTCTTTTTAAACACTGATTCACTTACAAAATGATTGTAATGCTGCATTGAATACATAATGTAACTTAGCCTAAATATATATTGTGCAAGAGCAATCATATGCTGGGTTGCTAGCTAAATACAGGGTGGGCCAATAAAAATGGTCTCCTTTGAGTATTTACCCCTACATTAAAATGTAATTTGCAGTATTATAGGATAATAGTATGCAACATTGGAATGAGAATTCAATTTCCAAGACTATACTAGGCTAGTATATGATATATGAATATGATATATCATTTGGAAATTTCATGAAATTATATTTATGAGGGAAACTGATTCCCCATTATATTGAGAAAAAGTATAAAAAAACATATACTACATTAGTTTTTCCATTTACTAGTACATCTTCCTGAGTTTGTTACATTTTGATTACTTATATCTGGTAAACTTGTCAAAATGACACTCCCAAATTGCAAGATTTGAGAATTCCAAAAAATAATAAAAGTTCAACACGTTAGTTTTACTGAAACTATTTAATAAATAATTTGTCAAATCACTGGAAATTGAATTCCCTTTCAATGGTCTCTGCAAATATGGCACTGCTCTAATTGCTTAATGGGCCGTTTTTGGCCCACCCTGTAACATGCAAGTAGTACCGTATTCTCTCTATTGAACACACAATGCACTTCTCAAATTGAAATTTAGAAGACCAAGTTATTGAGATTCCAATAAGCGCACATACCAAACTGTGTGCTCATTACAGAAAGTATGGTAGGTGTATTTAACAAAATCAACATTTCAAAGATGACATTCACTCTATAGATCTAAAGAGCTCAATATAAAAAATCAACAGATCATACTTTTTTTAATATAAGAAGGAAGAGCTTTAGTTTAGTCAGCAATCCAGCATAAGGAATTTTGAACTGCTCCAATGTATTTGCAATAGTCAAGTCTTGATTGAGTATAATCCATCAGAAAATGTAGTCGATTCATTTGTCAAGACATTTGTTCTCTTTTAAATATTTTTTAGCAAATATTTTTCTTCAAAATATCTCATGCATCTATCCATGATGCAGTTTTGACATGGGATGTATTTGGCAACCTCAATAGACTGAACTTAAAGAGTTAACAAAATCTAAAGATATAAAAGCAATTTCAAAAGATATAAAAAATAATTTATCACCATGATCTGATGATGATATGTATGTAATGAATATAATGTATGCTTCTTCATGAAGAATAATAAGCAGAAGTTCCTCTCCTGGGTTGTCTCAGAAGTAGGTTCAATCTCCAATCTTATTCCAAAATTTGGAATTCTCCAGGCTCAAGTTCCAGTTTATGAAGAGCTGTAGTCCTACACTTTACAGAAGCACAGTACATCCTAGCACCTTTGATTTAGAGTATATAACTAAGAACAGTAGTATATATCATTGGTCTTGCATGAGTACTAGCTTACTAGCTTACAATGCAGGCCATGCCAGAAGTCATATGTAAAGGCAGATTCAAGTGTTTAGGAGTAATAAAATTGCAAGCAATATGCACAATTGATTTACCAATGTGTCATTTTACTTCTCAAATATATTATCTTCTAAACTATGCATGATACCATATCAGATGGTTAAGCTATTTCAGATTCTAAGTACAAAATGCAAATACTTTTACTCTACTTAATTTGGCGCAGATTTTGAAAAAAGAGTTGCCAATTCATATTGCCAATTTTTCAGAAATCCCAAAAGAATTATTTTGTCAAGTGTCATTTCTGTGTTTGGAAGAATAGTGCATCAAAGTTCAAATGTTTAATGTTCAAGACCAGTCTGATTTTATCCAATAAACTGGACCATTTTAATCACAATAATAACATCCAATACTTGGCAAGAGGTAACAAGAACCTACGTATCTTTGACATTTTTTCTAATTTGGGTCAATATGCCAAATTAAGTATGACTAACAGTATCATGTTTCCCTGGAATGAGGTACTGGATGAACTTTTAAAATTTTTAGAAAATAAAGAGGAATGATATGATCTCAAAATATTCTAAAATTGAGACAAAGTTGGAAATGTTACTGATTCTGCCTTTAACATAATGGGAGCACTTATGATGAGATGTCACATTACTTTGTTTATGTCATATTACTTCCCTAGCTTTGGGAACTCATCAGGAAATAATGTCAGCTTTCTACATAGTGGGCATGTCCTTTCCTCTCCAAGCACCCACTTCTTGATGCACTGAAATACATTGGCTCTCATTAAATACATTACGTTAAACTCAAGTCATCAGATTCATAACAATGTTTCTCACATATTCTATTCTTGCAAGGCTGCACCTCGTACAGAAAAAATATATCATATGACTGTATTATTATAAATTTTTGGATTGCAACAAAAAAGCAGTCCCTGAGTATCTCTTAGAAGTTGAGGAATCAGATATTAGAGGTGTCACGGATACCCGATTTTGTTCCAATCCGTGGACTTATGCCCTCGGAACGGAACACAAAATGAGAATTTTGGTTCGGTTCCGGAACAAGAACATTTTACCCTTTCACAACTTTTGGCCCTTGAACACCACAAAACACGTTTTTCTTTCAATATTTTGCACCAAAAGAGGTTCATTCTTTTCACTCCTCATTGAAGAGTTTTGAAGAGCTTTTCGCTACCAAATACATGTAGACCTAGATGATCAACTTATTTTAATCTTATACACGCAGTCACTCTGTTCCGAACCGTTACGAAATTGTTCCGTTCCGAAGCAAAATGTTCCAAACCGAACCGTTCCGATTTTTTGTTCCGTGACATCTCTGTCAGATATCCTATCAAATGGACAAAACACTTGCAATCTAAAGATGAACATACTCAGTGAAAACACATGGTTTTAATGAAAATAAAATGAAATAAACAGAGATTGTTTAATGCGAATATGAATTGCATTTCAAGGGAAAATATGATATTGGCCAAGAAAAGACCATCAATCAATAACCATTTCATGATATCTTTTCTAATACGGGATTTTGGCTAATACAGGATCTGATACAGGATTTTTTTCTATCCCCTGTTTATTTCCCAGGGAAAACATGTTATTATGGAATAATTGAGCAATACTCACCTCATCATGAAATACATGTCCACAGTCCAATGTGTTCTCATGTCCCTCTTTCATATTACAGTAACAAATGGCACACTCTTCACCATCACTGTCACTCTGCAATAACATGACAGCAAGTGACACAACCATGAAGTAAAAATTGTAGAAGACACCATCAAGAACAGATAAACTTAAATTACACAGTACTACAGTATATGGATCTAATAATTCATAAACAAGGCATGGACATGCAAAATGTCACCACCTGCCATTTGTTACAGATGCCGAACACCAGATGCTGGATGCCAACTGCCGTCACAAGAAATGGAGACCATAACAATATGTTACCATTTTTGGTGGTGACGTAAAAAGGAAAGAAACAAACCTCATTATCATCAAGAGCACCAAAAGCATTGCTGGTCTTGATGACCTTAGGCTTGACAATGGCTGCATAATTGGCATTGTTGGGGTTAGTGGTTTGTTGGACTGCTGGCTGCTGTGGTGTTGTCATGGGAACAGCTTGCATCAAAGGTTGTAGCTCATCTGAGCTGTGAGCAAACACACACTGGAATAAAGAGACATCATTTTTCAAAAATTTCACTCAATGTAGAGTTAACAAGTATATCACTTTGTTATGACATATTCAAATTGAAGATAAATGGAAACACTAAAGCTGCTTCAAATTGTTTCAATAAAGCAAATTCAAATATGGAGGTCAAGTTACACATTTTACTTGAACACAAGTGTGTTATCTTGATATTAACACAAATATTACTGTCCCCTCTCAAGTATTTTTTCCAGGGACCTTATTACAACCATTTTTCTTATGCCTCTATACTTAATTAGCATGCATTAGTAAATATTAGAAGAGGGAACCTATCCCTAGAGGACCATAATTCTCAAGATCACATACAAGTTATCTTAATAATGTGTACCTTAACCTCACTATTATTTCAGCAATTCATCTTTTAGAGTACATGTACAATCATTATCTTGTATATAAGAACTTAATTTCATATGTCGTTTTTCATTTTCCATCAAGGGTGGTTTGGTTAAAAATTTAAAATAAATTCCGCTTTTGGTGTGCATTAATATGTTTTTGGGATTCCTTAATCTACATGGATGGGGGACTTACGGAAGCACCATATGGACATCGTCCAGTTTTAAAGAATGTTGTATTGTTGCACATTTGGGTTTTAGGGAGTTTTCTCAGCTCAGTCTTTCCATGTGCAAATATACAATCATCTCTCTTCTTACACACTCCTACAATGAATGAATGAAAGACACAACATACAATGTGCTATGATCTGATCTGATCTGTCAATTTTCTTTTTGAATCTTATTCCACAATCCTGGGATATTCTTTCCTATCCATTTGACAGTCTTGTTGCCAAGCTTGACATTTGCTTTTAATTGATTCATCAATCTGTTGCTAGGCTTGACACACGAGTCTAACTTTTTATTCATCACTCATGAGTCGGTGGCCATAATACATTAGTCTTGTTAATAATATGATGTTGCCAGGCTTAACACGAGTCTTTTTTTAAATCATGATATATTTCTCATTTTATAACTTTGTATACATCAGGTTATTTTACAAAATTACAATATTTGTGAAAATGATGCAATTTTAATTCTTGAACATTATTACATAACACATGAGTCTTTGATAATCACTCACCAGTCTGTTGCCAGGCTTAACACATGAGTCTTTGATAATCACTCACCAGTCTGTTGCCAGGCTTGACACATGAGTCTAATAATCACTCACCAGTCTGTTGCCAGGCTTGACACATGAGTCTTTGATAATCACTCACCAGTCTGTTGCCAGGCTTAACACATGAGTCTTTAATAATCACTCACCAGTCTGTTGCCAGGCTTGACACATGAGTCTTTAATAATCACTCACCAGTCTGTTGTCAGGCTTGACACATGAGTCTTTAATAATCACTCACCAGTCTGTTGCCAGGCTTGACACATGAGAGTCTTGTATTTCATATTCTTGAAGTCCTCTGCAGTGTACACCAATCCCTCTCCAGACTAAAAGCATGTAAAGTAGTTATTGATTTATATTTTTATTCCAGGGTGACAGCCCTCTTTTTTCAGAGCTTACCCAGATAAAAACTGTAATTTCTCTTAATTTCAAGGTCAAAATGTACACAAGAAAATCAATGAAAAATCTGCCATAACTGAGAAACTTATTCCAAAATAGTACCAAAAGGAAACTTATAGTTTTCTTATTGGACAACTTTGGGTTCAGGCCTTTAACCAGAATTTGATTAATACATATTTATGCCTCAGATTAGAAAAATCTGATCCATAAATATCTAAGCACATGTGCCAAACGGAAAGGACCAAAAGTTGTAATGGAACTTAGCAAGAAAAAGCAAACTCTAAGTGCATACTAGTCAAGAAAAACAAACCCCATTTATCCCCATATTATAAGTTCGTTAGTGCGATCAGGTCTTGAATGAAGCATATTTCAAGTAGGCGTACCTTTGCAGCATTCATTTGTTTCATACATGTACCAGCATCCTTCAGTATCTGGTTCATGGAAACTCCACTCAGACTGCCATGTTGGGCACGGACTTCAGAGATCAGATTTATTGCATCTGCCCTATAACCATGAATTAAATTCTAGAAATACAGTAGCAAATTACATCTTTGTTTGTTTCACAAGCTAACTTTTAAACATTGATGCAATGGCAACAAAAAAAGGCATCATACTCCTCTTTGTAGATTTCTAAAAAAATTATTTTCAATTGACATGTGACTCACCATTTTCCAAAAGAATGAATCATTTTTTTCAAAAAATAATGATGAAATATGAGGTTAAAATCTGTAATATCAAAAGTGATTGCAAAACAAGAAATGATGTAAAAAGTGAATCTTAAAGATCTTCCAAAGATCTTGGAAAAATAATGTCTCAACTATAAATGTGTCAATACTTGAAAGTCATAACAACCACTACTCACTGAGTATGATATGTTCAGGTGTTGAATTAATTACCTAGCAATTGAAAAGTTTTCCATAAGTTTGCTGACTAGCCTCTCAAAGTTGGAAGATTTATTCTTGCTTGTTGTGTATATTTTTGCTACTGTATCACTGGTGCCACCTGTAGGTTTCTTCTTCTTTGACACCTACGTGTAGATTGAATATAAAATGGTGTTAGCCAAAGGCATCACATCAAAACAAATCATTCCAAGAAGGAGGGGGACTGCTACTGTTAGGACAATATGATATTGCAGTGTATAAATGCTCGCAATATTGAATTTTAACAAAAATACATTTGATCTCTTTCCATTTGTAGCAATTTCATTCACAAAAAGTAAAATTCCTTAAAATAGAGCATTTGGATCTTTACTTCCAGGACACCCTGTATGTGGTTCATTCCATCAAACATCCATTCCTACCTGAGTCCAAATGTCAGACTTGTTATCTTCCACATTCTCTGTAGATTCTGACAGTCTATTTTTTAATGTTCCTACCTGAGTCCAAATGTCAGACTTGTTATCTTCCACATTCTCTGTAGATTCTGACAGTTTATATGTTCCTACCTGAGTCCAAATGTCAGACTTGTTATCTTCCACATTCTCTGTAGATTCTGACAGTTTATATGTTCCTACCTGAGTCCAAATGTCAGACTTGTTATCTTCCACATTCTCTGTAGATTCTGACAGTCTATATGTTCCTACCTGAGTCCAAATGTCAGACTTGTTATCTTCCACATTCTCTGTAGATTCTGACAGTCTATATGTTCCTACCTGAGTCCAAATGTCAGACTTGTTATCTTCCACATTCTCTGTAGATTCTGACAGTCTATATGTTCCTACCTGAGTCCAAATGTCAGACTTGTTATCTTCCACATTCTCTGTAGATTCTGACAGTCTATATGTTCCTACCCGAGTCCAAATGTCAGACTTGTTATCTTCCACATTCTCTGTAGATTCTGACAGTCTATATGTTCCTACCCGAGTCCAAATGTCAGACTTGTTATCTTCCACATTCTCTGTAGATTCTGACAGTCTATATGTTCCTACCTGAGTCCAAATGTCAGACTTGTTATCTTCCACATTCTCTGTAGATTCTGACAGTCTATATGTTCCTACCTGAGTCCAAATGTCAGACTTGTTATCTTCCACATTCTCTGTAGATTCTGACAGTCTATATGTTCCTACCTGAGTCCAAATGTCAGACTTGTTATCTTCCACATTCTCTGTAGATTCTGACAGTCTATATGTTCCTACCTGAGTCCAAATGTCAGACTTGTTATCTTCCACATTCTCTGTAGATTCTGACAGTCTATATGTTCCTACCCGAGTCCAAATGTCAGACTTGTTATCTTCCACATTCTCTGTAGATTCTGACAGTCTATATGTTCCTACCTGAGTCCAAATGTCAGACTTGTTATCTTCCACATTCTCTGTAGATTCTGACAGTCTATATGTTCCTACCTGAGTCCAAATGTCAGACTTGTTATCTTCCACATTCTCTGTAGATTCTGACAGTCTATATGTTCCTACCTGAGTCCAAATGTCAGACTTGTTATCTTCCACATTCTCTGTAGATTCTGACAGTCTATATGTTCCTACCCGAGTCCAAATGTCAGACTTGTTATCTTCCACATTCTCTGTAGATTCTGACAGTCTATATGTTCCTACCTGAGTCCAAATGTCAGACTTGTTATCTTCCACATTCTCTGTAGATTCTGACAGTCTATATGTTCCTACCTGAGTCCAAATGTCAGACTTGTTATCTTCCACATTCTCTGTAGATTCTGACAGTCTATATGTTCCTACCTGAGTCCAAATGTCAGACTTGTTATCTTCCACATTCTCTGTAGATTCTGACAGTCTATATGTTCCTACCTGAGTCCAAATGTCAGACTTGTTATCTTCCACATTCTCTGTAGATTCTGACAGTCTATATGTTCCTACCTGAGTCCAAATGTCAGACTTGTTATCTTCCACATTCTCTGTAGATTCTGACAGTCTATATGTTCCTACCTGAGTCCAAATGTCAGACTTGTTATCTTCCACATTCTCTGTAGATTCTGACAGTCTATATGTTCCTACCTGAGTCCAAATGTCAGACTTGTTATCTTCCACATTCTCTGTAGATTCTGACAGTCTATATGTTCCTACCTGAGTCCAAATGTCAGACTTGTTATCTTCCACATTCTCTGTAGATTCTGACAGTCTATATGTTCCTACCTGAGTCCAAATGTCAGACTTGTTATCTTCCACATTCTCTGTAGATTCTGACAGTCTATATGTTCCTACCTGAGTCCAAATGTCAGACTTGTTATCTTCCACATTCTCTGTAGATTCTGACAGTCTATATGCTCCTACCTGAGTCCAAATGTCAGACTTGTTATCTTCCACATTCTCTGTAGATTCTGACAGTCTATATGTTCCTACCTGAGTCCAAATGTCAGACTTGTTATCTTCCACATTCTCTGAAGATTCTGGCTTCCTTGCAACTTTAACTTCCTGAAAGTCATCCAGGCCATAGTTGGAATCTTTGGAATCTGCAAAGGGAAGGAAAGGAGTAACTGACTGGATTAAAACATTTTAATTTAACCAAACTTAGGTAAACATGGTTAATGAATATTTAAATGCTAATAACTTTTGAGGCAATGAAAGTTTGTCTTGACTAGATGTACACAAGCAGTGCCTGTGGATGTTCTTACACAAAGAATGATTTTTCAATTTCCTTGCCTTCTCATTGTATATTACCCTGCACATTCAGCAGCCATGCATAACAATAGGTGAGCCATGTGACTATAGAATGACTCTATGTAAGTCAACAATATTATGAAATGTACACATACCTTGCTTTTTAATTGATGGCATAGTTTTTTCAGGTTTTTCAGATGGCAGCCCCAATGTTGGAGAAGGGGTATTTTGTCCTGAGAGGGCTCTAGCACTTATTAAAGGTGCTGTCTTGCTGGTTTGCTTATTTGGCTTAACTGAGTTGATAGAACTTGCCACGATGGGAAGTGGTTTACGGAAGTTTGCCTGCTCAACTGGTGGAGCAGCAAACTGCGTTGTGTAATCCTTCTTCACTGACCATGCATCTCGAGGAGATTCACCCAAAGCAGGAGAGTTAGATCTAGAACCAAGAGATTCACTGAAACTTGGTCCACTTTTCCAGTGGCCCTTGAGTGAATTGGCCAAATCTTCTGAAGAGTCCTTGGTATCCCACCAATTTTCAGGTGTTGACTCTCTATCTCTTTGTGTGCTGTCTGACAGCGACAGGCTGCTACTTTTACTTCTCTTGGATCTTTTTACGACAGCAAACTCTTCATCTGGAACATAGCATTCTGATGGCTTTTCTGGTCTTCTTGCTAAATCTATGCTTATACTGGATTGTGGAAGGTCATTGGTATGTGATGTAGCCTTGGAAGTAGTAATGGTCTGTACATTGTGAGACTCGTGTTCCAACAATGAGACCTTGGATTGGTTTGAAGGGATAGGAAGTGGTTTTGTGATCTGTGTAGTAGTGATAGAGTCTAGGCCTGGTGTAGCCTCCACTTGGGCTATTACATTGCTGGTTGACTCTCGCTGCACTGGGGCTGACTGGATTGCAGCTTTATTTACCATTGATGTTTCCCTGGTGAGCAAAGTGCCCTGACTAAGAGTGGCTGTATGACTAGTAGTTGCTTGACTAGTGGGTTGACTAGAGGCCGAGTGATAGCTCTCCTGTGATTCAACACTGGGACTAGGCAGCTCTAGTGCAGAGAGAAGGTTCTCTTGTTGATTACTTAATATGCCCTCTGCTGCTGAACCCATTCCTTCCTTAATAGCACCTGAATTTGCTTGTTTGACTTCTTGCTCAGGATGACCGACAGCATGAGGTTGATTGAGAGCAGCTGTAGGTAATGCAGCTGTAGTCGTTTCAGCTGGGGGTTCTATACTCTGCTGTTGTACCTGAATAGCCATCAGCTGTTGTATGATCAACACCTGCAGCAGCTGTGGATTAGCAGCTAGGGATGGGTTCAATTGTAACAGCTGCAGCATCACAGCCTGCTGTAGCATAGGATCAATGGACTCCATATCTAACTGCTGCTGTGAATTCTCACTTCCAAGCTGCTGTAATAACAGCTGCATTTGAAGCTGTTCCTGTAGCACCTGTTGTTGCTCAAACATCTGCTGCTCTAATAGAGCATTGTCATCAATCGGTTGACCACTGTTAGCAAAAGACACTGTATCTGGCATAGCATTAGTCGTTTGTTTAGTTTGACCAGGATCACCTTGGCCTAATGCTAGAGACTGGGGCAATGACTCGGGTAGGAGCTGGCTTCCAGTTGTGCTTGTGGATGAGACTGCTGGCTCCATGCTACCTATTGCACTATATTGTTCATTTGAATCACTAGGTTTTCTTTTACCAGCAGTATACACAGACTTCTTTGTTTTTGCTGGTCGTAATACTCTTCTTTTTGTTTCTTTTCTCTCGGGACTCTAAAATGAAAAATAGACTCAATGTCATGGTTTTTTTTATCAAATAGTTGACTCACATTAGATGATGTCTCTAAGAAATAATGCTACAACATTCAGTGATTTATACTTACAGTGTTTTTTAAAATTGCTCAACGCTTATGACGGAAACAAACATTCACAATACATGTGTATAGGTGAGTAAGTACATCGAATTTCACAGGTAAGTAATCAATATAATATAGATGTCATACTAGTATGAAATCATTACAATCGTCGATCAAAATAAACCTCAATTTATAAAAATAAATATACATTTTCTGGTCAACAGTGGAAAAAAGCACCCTATCAAGAACTGCTGAATTGTAGCTATGTGCATATACCTCATTTACAAAAAGTCTGATACCATTTTGCTTAAAATAAATCAATAGCAACTGTAGGCAGGATGTAAAAATCATGTTGGAGTGACACTATATTGGTAGTCTAGTTTTAAGTAATTAGCAGAAATACCTGTATATCTAAGCCTAAACCAGGAGGTAGTTTGGAAGGTGAGAGAGCCTCAGACGATGACTTGACTGTAACTGAGCTTGCTGCTGCACTTTGCTGGCTTGCTTCAGACCTCTCAGAGTCCAACCTCACTCTGGGGCGGCGTAACGTCTTCTTGAAGCCACCATTGCTAGGAACCTGTGTTGTAGCACCCTGTGATGTATCAGTATTTACACTGCCAGTAGTAGAAGATGCATCTGCAGGCAAGCTTGCATTTTGTGTTTGTAGTTCTGCTAAAATACTAGCTGCACTCTTATGACGAGGCCTGAATGCTGATGGTCTGAGATCAGTGTCTGTAACATAAAAAGAAGATACTCCCATAAACAGTAAAACCTGTCTTAGGGGAACACCTTTCATATCTCTAAAAAAGTTCCAAACTTCGAGGTTTTTTTGTCATAAGTCAGTTGAAAAGTCAGGTAAAAGTCAGGTATTGACATTTTGGACGATGTGTTTGCTTACATACCAATAGTGGCCACTGGAGCATGTTGTTTAAAATGCTGTAACATTGTGACTATCAGTCTGATAGTTATGAAATATGGTGGACCTTTCAAATGACACGAGCACAGGGGCCTTGGCAAACTCGGTGTGTACCTTGAGCCAGGCAGCCAATCATATTCAAAGAAGATTGTTAATTACTTTTAGAATTTCCAGAACTGCAATTAATTGAGTTCCTTTGGTCAGGTGACCATACTGATCAACAAATTTAATGACCAATCAGATAACATATGGATTTCCCCGCGATCCTGTGATCATTATCATAATTTTAATCCAATCTGTTTTTTAAATCGATGGGGATGAGAAAAAGATTAAGTTGGGACTTAGCGTACAGAGGTAATAACACTTAACCAGATTATCTACAAAGCAATTAAGCCCTAGACACATATCCTATCCTACAAAAACAAAGCTTATTAAAAATTATAATGAGTCACACTTGTTTCATTGAAGAGGAGATAAACATCTCAATTTGACCTTTTAATTATTTTTGGCAGGTAACAAACATAAACTGCTTAACTCTGATAAGGCAGTTGCAGAAAATCCGCAAGAAATCATGTAGCTGATTCAATGCCCACTAGAGACAGGATAATTAAATTAAATATGCCAAGATTTAGTGTTGACTGTTCACAGTAGGTAGGTGTTCACTATAGGATTGTACTTTATTTTGCTGAAAAAGCATTCACTGTTGACAGGTATTCACTACCAACTCAGGTTTTACTGTATGTGGTACGGCTCAACATGCAAAAATTCCAGGGGGTCTTGATCGCGCTCTCCTCATTGCAAAATACCTATTTAAAATAGAAGCTATTAATTGCTGTTTGTCTTATTATATATTGACATCCAGGACACAAGCTTTCTTTGTAAAAGTATCATAAGCATTTATTGTTTTGTTTACTCATGAATGGTTAGAGGGTTTCCTGTGCTTTCACATTAATGGTATCTCTTTCAATTTTAACAAGGCAAATGTTTAAAAACAATGCACAAAAACATAAAAGTGCTAATAAAATGAATGTCCATTTTGAGCATTCTTCTCCATAACATTCGTTTGATCCTGGAAGACTGTTGAGTTTATAACTAAAGGCAAACAGTTGTTGGAGCCCAAATACACCAAGTCCATGAGCTGTCAAAAGAATACCAAGGTTCTGTCCAAGATATTTTGAACCAAATAAGTGAATAATGACCCATTGTATTTGTACATAAAATGCTGCATATGCAAAACTCATCATGATCGCACTGCTGAACAATCCAGCAAATCCATTGTAGAATAAAATCATTTCAATGAGACTTATACACATTAACGTTGCAGATGGTAACACAGTTGAGGATCTAGGGACATCTGGCCATTTCAGAGAGATTTGATTTGAAATAAATCCAATAAAAAGTATCCCCAATGTACTGAAAATTGGTATGCATATTGTAAAACTTGCAACGTCTTGTTCTCTATTAGCAGATTTCAATACTGTGGAGATATTGTTGACAAACGTTCCTCCTGTTCCTCCTAAAGTAAAAAGCATAAGAAATAGGTAATAAAATGGCAATGTTTTCATCATTTGCAATCCATTCAGATCTGGTGCACACACAGTTGTTTCTTTTTGACCTGCATTTGGAATCAGTGAAGTTTGATCATTCAAGTGTTTGTTTTCCATTTTGTCATCAGCTGCCATGTCTTGTAAAGTTTCGAAGAGTTCGTTCATTTCACTTTCATCTGGACTTTTATTTGATTCATTATTTGGAATCTCCTTAAGTAGGGTGATAAGTAACAAATTAATAATCACAGACATGACAGCTAGGAACAGCATAAAATCCCCATATTTTTGATTCTCAGTATCTTTTATGTGACCTTGTACAAAGAATCCTTGATATATGGCGCTGTATAGTGATGGAGCATTCCAAAATATACAAGCCTGGCTCATAAGTACCTTCAGTTTATGTTTTCCTTCAAAGTTTTTAGTGTTTACTCCTACACTTGCAAGGTAGGAAAATGCTGTACCAAACATTGCGACTGACTGTACAAGACTGACCAGCCAGGCCCTTGCAGACCCAAATGTTTTGAACTGTGCAATAATCCATAAACATGTAAATCCACCTCCAGTAAATATAAGACCTACTGTACACGCAACTTTTTGTCCAAATTTGTCAAATATAACGCCTACAAAGAAAAGAAGAATACTTTGACCAAGGTCTCCGCTTGCAGCGATAAACTCTACCTCTGACTGTGTATAGTTGTAGGTGCTTTTCAGTCCAACTGCATATGTGTTAAAGCTATATAAAACTCCTGCCAGAAACATTCCAAGAGTTCCTACAAACAGGGAAATGTATTTCTGCATGTTCCTTTTTTGTAACTATTGTAACTATTCCAAGTAATACTTTTCTTCAGTTTAGTTTAGTCTGAGACCATCATTCTATGTTAGTCTCAGGTTTAGGGTATTTCAATTGTTTATATTCTATGTTTCAATACAACTGTCCATGTCTAAAAAAAATCATGAATCAAAATGATATAAGATCATTTTTGTTTGATTTATTTCTATTTCCAAGTCTATTATTGTACCTCTAGTTAAGTCTTTTTCTACTCATTTGCAATATATCAATTGAGACTGATGTACAGCATAGTACATGAACATAAATGTACATCTGAATTTAAATAGAATATTTTGTTCAGTGAAGCTGATAGTGATAGTTATCCAGTTGTGTTTACCCTGTTACTCTCTGTGAATTGGCTTTAAATACTAGAGTCAGTGAACTTCCTATTGATAGCAAGCCACCAAGTACTTTAAAAATGCTTTTAATGGTACTGTAAAATTATTCATTGACAACCACACAAAAGATGACCTTATCCATTCAGGCAACAACTCAAATACTATTGAACCAATATTGTTTATGTTTTACACATGCATACTGTAATGGTAATTCCACTGGTATATGGTAAAATAACACACATAAAAATGGCCACCATCTTCAAACTGGTCGCTCAGTAGCCAAAATGTCATAAGAAAGATAGCTGCCATATGTTTTTTAAATATCTACATTTCTCACTTTATTAATGTCATAAATAACATTTTGACATTTGAAACATATTGATAATACGGTTTTATATATTTTTCCTAAATTAATGTAAAATTGGCACTAAAATAGCTGCCATTTTAAAAAGAGCGGCCATTTTCAAAATCTGCTTTTGAGCAGAATTTGTACCCCCATAGGGTATATGTCTACAAAATATGAACAAAATCGAACAGTATTTGAGTTAACGGTGGATGGACAGCAAATGTATGGAGGCGTTCCCTATATGGGAATAATAACAAATGCATCTCAAGTCAAATGAACACTCAAGTAATTATCCAACTGAATGAGTTCAAGGGGGATAGAGAGAAGCCATCAATCAGTTCGTCCATGTGTGTCCAGGCGATAACTCAAATGCCGGTTGATGGATTTGATTCAAATATAATAGGCTTATGCCTTATGGGCGTAGAACCTCTCTTGAGAGGAAATTTTCAATATGACTGCTCAATTAAAAATGGCCACAATTTTTTGTAAAAATGAAATCTTTAATAACTGAAATACAAGTTGACGGATTTGGGTCAAATTTTATAACCTGAATTCCTAAGGACATCGATAGAAGCTTCGCTCAAGAAGATATTTTCAAAATGGCTGCTATTTTAGTAAAAAAACGTAAAAAACACAAACAACAGTTAACAGATTTGGTTCAAATATTATATGCTGATGCCTAGAGACAAAGGATCTCTACTCGGGAAAGAATTTTCAAGATGACAGCTGAACTTCAAAATGGCCGCCATTTTTCGTAAAAAAACATAATCTTAACGCAATTACCAATGAACAGATTTGATTCATATGCTGATGCTTAGGGACAAAGGAGCTCTGTTTGAGAAGAAATTTTCAAGATGACATTTGAATTTTAAAATGGCCGCCAATTTTCATAAAAAACATAATCTTTGCTAACTTGAACAGATGTTCGCGTTGGTGGAAGTCTAGGTCCCCTGAATATGAAATATTCATGTATCAACATGAAAATGTGAAATACAGTACATGTTAATGGTGAATTTTGATCAAATCTTGACCTGTATCTGTGAATGATGACCTTACTCTGACTACTCTATATCAGAAACTTTTTAAAGAGGGAAATGGGGTATAAATGGGAGGCAGACAGCCAAAATAACTGGACTTTTGATATTTTCACAAAGCTGGTCAATTTTCTCAGATTTCATATTGATTGAGAAATGCATTGCTTCAGATTTTGTTATGCGTATCTTTCAATGCTTTGATGTTCATATTCTGTAGTTAAGATTTTAACTTTATCATTTTGTTGGATTGTGGTAAGACATTTAAAAACAGAAATAACATTTTTCAAATTTAAAAGTCCTGAAGCTCAGCCAATCAAAATCAATTATCAAGCAATGCTGTTAATCAAACTTACTAATCCTGACTTTCTGTGCAATGGTTGTAACCTGATATTTTAATGGGAGTTGCTAGCAACTTTAAAACCCGCCCGCCTTTATATGCAAATCCTATAAATTGACATATGATCTTTAAGTGACCTTG
Organism: Owenia fusiformis; assembly: GCA_903813345.2. Lineage (NCBI taxonomy): Eukaryota > Metazoa > Annelida > Polychaeta > Sabellida > Oweniidae > Owenia > Owenia fusiformis. The sequence goes on along the minus strand of CAIIXF020000006.1, from coordinate 29,222,913 downwards.
GCTTAAACATGTGACCTTGGTATGACCTACAGGGTGGTCCAAAAAAATTGGAACATTTGATAACTGAACTCAAAATCGTTATTTTTCCTCTAAAATGCACCAAAATGTTACTGAGTATTGTTCAGTCACTTATTTATCTTTTTAAAGTTTATAGGTGCAAACAAAAAAGTTAATAAATTAAACTAGACAATGTTTGATATGACCCCTCTTCTCCTGAATTATAAGTTCAAGCCTGAGACTCCGTTTTGAAATGATTCATTCAGTTTGCTGTTTGTTTGTATTTGTCCAAGTAATCTTGATTAAAAAATTCAGCTTGACCAAACTTCTTATATGTTTGCCTTGGAAGATCAAATCCAGTAACATATTCAACATTTTTTTACCTAAATTGATAGGTATCAAGCATATTTTGATGGCTATTGTCGGGTGTATTACTGATTGAATATTCTCAAGAAAGAGGCCAGGTTTGTGTCCATTTTGACTGGTAAATGCAGCCCCATCCCATTTCTTATTCTAATATGAATAATGTTCATTGAATGTATCAATATATGTATATATCTTAAAGGAGTCCCCCAGAAAACAAAAGATATATCATATATACTTAGAATTGGTCTTTAATAAAGTCTTGTAAATAACTGGTCTGTTTCCTCTTTACTGAAAATGGAAACAGTGATTTTGTCGCTTTAGTAGCTGTATGGGTTATGCAATCTCTCACCTCTGACATGTTCTTTCTTTCCTACTCTAAAAAAAATGATGATTTGGGGTATTCTTAATTTGATGATGACACAGTAGCTTTCTTGTAAACCATAGATGTTAATACCTCTTGTCAAATGAATATGATTTTATAAATTGTGTATAGCAATCATCATGTTCATTAAAGCTTTGAAATAAAGAATACTTGAAAAAGAAGCGGCTAAATTGACACGTGTCTATTTGAGAAAAGGGGGTCCTATGAAACATTGACTAGTTTAATGCATGAACTTTGTGGTTTTCACCTATAAACTGTATATCAGATAAATAAGTGATTGAACAATGCTCAGTAAAATTTTGGTGCATTTTAGAGGAAAAATAAAGGTTTTGCGTTCAATTAACAAATGTTCCAATTTTTTGGACCACCCTGTAGTTGCTCAATCTCATAATATTGGAGCCTACCCATTGATTGTTTTACAATCTAATAGATAGCCAGGAAAAAGGGACTCGACCACCATGCTATATTGAAAGTTTATTTTTACAGTTAAGCCATTGTTTGTAAATTTCAACTTGTCGAGAAGTCGGCAGCAACTTGTATTTCACAGAAAGTCGACTTCAAAAATGATATTTGAAGGTCAAATTCCCAGGGAAAAAAATATGAAAAAAATAGAAGTTCATATCAACTTTTGTGCCTCAACTAGTCAACTAGTGATTTCCAGAGTTGGTCCTACCACTATTAGCAATTAGTAATAATGAGAAATATACATACCATGTGCACCTTGCATAGAGTTGATAGGCTTGGAGCAGGTAATTTCATTGTCAACCTGACTGAATACATAAGGTATAGATGTACTGACTGGAACATTTGTAGGAGGTAGAAACTCTGGCACAATAGAACTGCTATTTAACTGAAACAAGAACAACATTATTATGAAAGACCCTCACTTTGGTTGGTGTAGATTTGACAAACCCAAAAATACATTATACTATGTTTTTCAAGGATTTTTCCCTGAGGTTCGTAAATATTTCTCATTTTAACAATTCTAATGAGTTGGTCAATACATGACAATTTTTCATGATGGTTCATTTTTATGCATTAAGGTGTATGAAACCCGATTTTAAAATGGCAAGCTGATGAAGTGCCCATTACACAAGCTAGCTCCAATGCTAGATAGATGACTACTTCATATCTGCTCCAAAACACAGGCCCTTGCTGATGAACTTTCATATACATGTTCTACACAATGCTCCAGTTTAATGATTCCAGATTACACAGTACTCACAAACTGATCCAGCTGAAATCTTGAGGTCCACTTATCTGTGACATCTGCCAAGTCAGATAGTGTACTGCCAGACATCAACTTGGCGAGGCTTTCTTTGTAGGACTGTTGTATGTCATTGATGTTGCCTTGTATCTGGGCTAACATGCTGGTGTACTCTGCATCTAATGCCACTTCAGCAGGTGAACTAACAAATGAAAGACTGGACTGCAATATCTGTCTTATCATAATAAACAAGCAATGACCTAACATTCAATCTGTTTACCTGTGACATTCTAGTCTTCTTGATGCAATGCCTGTGTCAAATGCTGAGGTTTATGTTTCATGATTTTACCTGTGAGGATCGATCTAAACTTTGGATACAATAATCACTATTAAATCTGTAGTTTTCTCATTTCACTTCGAGTATAGCTTTTTTAATTATCATTAAGTCATGACTTTGGTGTTGAAAACTACATACAAAATGGCCAAAAATTGCAATAAAACAACACCATTGAGAAAATCATGTTTCAATGATCTACCTCGCAGAGAACAGTTGGCGATGTCTCTGATGTTTGTAGTGTTGTTCATAATACATCTGTATCATAGTATCTTGGCAGAAATGGCTCATCAGGGTCAAAACCTTCACCTGCAAAGCATTAACATTACAACTTAAAGGTCCTGTGCAAAGTTTGAAAATATTTCTTTCATTCAAGAAGTATTTCTTGGGACTTGAAAAGTGGGGACATTTTTATACAATCAAAAATCTTTAATTCTATATAGCATCTTTACAATTTTGATTTGTCACTGTGAAGTTACTAAGATGTCTTTTTATTTGATGTTACCTCTGCATTGAGTGCTCTTTCCTTCATCTCCGCAAACTCTGCCAAACATTCAACAAAGCCTGACTCTGTATTGGACCCCACATCTGAGCTCATTTCTTTCCTTGTACAGGTGACCTTGTCATTGGTGTTTGGCTGAAATAAGCATGGTAAAATGCACATTTCACAACAACTTCTTCACCTTCAGATTATATAGAAGCACCACCATCACAACTGCAATGAAACTGCAGTATATACAAACACCTCTCTAATCTAAACACCTCCCAATGTGAACTTTTTGTCCCATTGACTCACATGTTTATACAAGGCATTAACATGTAAAATGTCACCAGCTGCCATCTGTTACAGAAAAAACTTCCGATTGCTGATACAGACATCAAACACCAACCACCAAACACCTACTGAAAAAGTTGGAGACCTAAACATGCCACCACTTTTGGTGGTGACATAAACACCTTGAAGTACGAGTACCTACTGATCTAAACACTTTTGGCCAGTCTCAAAGAGTGTTTGGATTAGTCAGATTTCACTGTACATGTATTGAATGTATTATAAAGGTTCATGTGCAGTGGCAAGTGATTTTAGACAGTAATATCACTCACTTTTTGAAGTACTCATGATGAAAGATATGACCGTCTAAAATCACTTGCCATACTGCACGTGGTCTTTTACCTTTGCATGAACTCCCTTATCCTTTGTCTTGATGATTGGAATGTGGAAGTCTGAGGTGCCATCAAAGAGACATTCAACTGTGTTGATCATAACCTCTCTGGTCTCCTGCATCTCAACCTGTCATACAAACTTTAGATATGATTAAGTCATTTAAGTACTTTGGCATAATTAGGCTTTCAATTTGGAACCAAATATGAACTAAATCAGTTCACCTAGTTTTTGAATTATTGCATAAAATGACATGCCTGAATAATAAGATAGACTGAAGGTTTCATCAAATTAAGTGTTGTGAAGTTAAGATAAATATGGGTTTGGCGATGAGGCATATTTGCAACAGTTTCATCCTGACTGAATCAAATTATACATATACAATTTGTTTACACACAAGTACATATAAATATAATTACCTGTTGTGCACAGTCTGCATGTTTCGTCTTTTTAGTGTTGGTTGCCACAGTTACCAAATCTAAACGATCAGTCTGTGTGTGTGCTGGACTTTGTGTCAGGGGAGTGCCGATATTCCTTGGCTTGAATTCAGGACTGAATGCATTGAGTGAACTGTTATTACTATAGGGTCTTGGAGGGGTACCAATGGGCTGGAATGATTTCTGGAGTGGACTGAATGCTCTAGGTGTAAACTCCTTCACATTGGGGTTCATAGTTATACTTCTGCTTTCAATATTAGAGGCTTTACTCATATTTTCAACTAATTCTGCTTCGGTCATCGATTCATCATTGAAAGCTGTTAGGAGTTCATTCAATAGAGAAAGTCTAGATTCTTTTTTCTCCAAAGCTTTATTCTTTTTGGTTTTACTTAGGGCATCTATATTGCTTCTTATTTCTTTTAAAAGTTCCAACACACAACTTTGATCCTCATCATCAACAATGAGATTAGCTGTATTAGCTGTAATAAGTTCACTATTGGCTGTTATATGTTCCTCACTAACACTCTCTCCAAAGTCTGTTACAGGCTCCTTGTCAGTATTATCTAAAGAGACTGTTACACTTTCATCTGTATTCACTGCAGAGGCTGTTACTTTCTCATCCCCATCATGTCTTTCTGCGGCTGTTACACTCTCCTCCCCAGTTTTGGAAGTTTCTGTAATACTCTCCATTTCAATGTCTGCATGCTCTTCAAAACAAGCTTCCTTGTTAGCACCTTTAGGATAAGATTGCAATTCTTTGCCCATTTTGATAATATCATCTATTTTCTTATCAAATCTAGACTGCATTTCAGGACTGGTAGCTAATTCGGGCATCCTCAAAACTTTCATTTCAAGTTCCTTTGCCCTGTATTCCTCTTCCTTTTCAGCAAGCATTTGTTTCTTAGCACCAAGTATTGCTTCGGCTACAATATCATTTGCAGCCAGTTCAAATTCATCCATAATCTTGGAAATCCCATTCAGTCCAATAAATTCAAATTTCTCCAATTTGTTCAATGGACTGTCTAAGCCAGGGTCTATATGGTTGACACTTTGTAATGTTAACCCAGTACTTCCTTTACCAAGTTTTTTAGGATCTTGAATTGTCTCTTGCTCTAGTTTAGATGTACAAGGTTTTTCATGTTGGTCTGTAGCACTACAATCTATCAGATCATTACCATGGTTAAGCACATTCCCATCATTCATAGCACCGTTTTGTGTATTATCCTGGGATCCATGTATGGCACCACTTAGTATGTTATCTTTACTACCTCCTGGTACCATTGAAATAGCATTCTCTTTTCCAGGAATATTGAGATTTGATTCACTAGCTTCATTTGCATCTTCTTCACATTTGACTGGCCCATCTCCAACATCTAATGGCACTAAGGGAACAATTCCTGGCATGTTAGATGGAGAATTCGCCTCAAGAAATGCTGAAAGAAAAATTTAAATGGTAAAATATTTGAGATTTTTCAGTTGTTCTTTTATGTACCATTCATACACAGGTGAATACTAAATATTGTACCATCTCTTGCAAGTCAACAAACTCACTGAAAATTTAATGGCACCAGATGATATCATTTAAGCACATATATGGCAGGGGTTTCATTTTCAATTTTTGGAATCATGCAAAATGAATAACATTGGTAACACGCAGTTCTTGTAAAAACAATAAAACATACAGAGAAAATATTCTGTTCTACAAGTTAAACCCCTGCAGTGATAAATAAATAATACAAATTAAGAGAAAAACATCAAGAAGCAGTCATATTTTTTTCCTAACGAGACTTAAGTGTCAACGGTTTTTGCTACTGGTGTTGATAGACAGACTAATGAACAGTCGAACCCTCACAGTGCAAACTTAAAAAATAGATTTCAACATTCATGTGCGCATTTATTTTACTGACAGAAGAATGGCCATATCTTAAATAACATCTATACCATTTGAGAGTAGAGTGGGTCTATATTATTGCATTATGTTACAAATTACAGTTAATGTTAACACCCTGATACAGAATGAGATTCAATAATTATTCTAGGAAGCAGATAAAGTGGCGCAAGCGATTATAAATTCAGATTTGGCATACAAACCCACATAGGTATCCTTGAGTGAAGTCATTATGCCTGTGAAACAACTCACCCTCCTCTAAATCATCATCCTCATCCTCAAGGTCTGGATCGCCTGACAACAGGTCTCCTCCATATCCACATTGGTAGCCAGGGAAATGAGACATTTGAGAACTAAAAGCAGGAATAGAAGCAGGGAAATATAAAGCTTTGCCCTAAGTCTCTGTTTGTGAGTTTGTGTATATGGAAAATATAAAGCTTGGCCCCCAATCCCTGTTTGTGTATTGGAAAATATAAAGCTTTGCCCCAAGTTGTTTTTTGGTGTATAGGAAAATATAAAGCTTTACCCCAAGTCACTTTTTGTGTATGGAAAAATATAAAGCTTTGCCCCAAGTCGCTTTTTGTGTATAGGAAAATATGAAGCTTTGCCCCAAATCCCTGTTTGTATATTGGAAAATATAAAGCTTTGCCCAAAATCCCTGTTTGTGTATTGGAAAATATAAAGCTTTGCCCCAAATCCCTGTTTGTGTATTGGAAAATATATTTAGTCCCAAGTCGCTTCTTGTGAATAGGAAAATATAAAGCTTTACCCAAAGTCACTTTTTGTGTATGGAAAAATATAAAGCTTTGCCCCAAGTCGCTTTTTGTGTATAGGAAAATATAAAGCTTTGCCCCAAATCCCTGTTTGTGTATTGGAAAAAATAAAGCTTTGCCCAAAATCCCTGTTTGTGTATTGGAAAATATAAAGCTTAGTCCCAAGTCGCTTTTTGTGAATAGGAAAATATAAAGCTTTACCCCAAGTCCCTTTTTTGTGTATAGGGAAAATACATAGCATTTGTGCCCAAATGTGCATCAAGTCTCTGTTTGCATTTACAGGAAATACAAAGCTTTGCCCCAAATCCATGTTTGGCTTTGCCCCAAGTTGCTGCTTGTAATCACATTACAGGTGAACCCATATCTCTCTCTAGCATTGTGTGACACAGATGGAGAAGACATAGCTTACCACAATGATTATTTCATTTCATATCTTAACATACTTCCTTTTATATTTTAACTATCATGTGAAGGGTTTTATTGAATGTAATAAAGCAATTATTCGCAAGCATAGAATCTGCAAGTAGATACCACAACCAAGAGGGAAGAATGTTTAAGACACTACAACTACATACAACACCAGATATAAAACCACAGATCAGTGTTTAAATTTTGATGAATTTCTAATGCAAGTGTTGACTATGGTACGGTTTCACACATTTTCGTTCACTCGGCTCCAATCATATGAATGCAGTGAAGACCGAGTGTGCGAAGATGAGTGTTACACAGCATGGTTAAATTGCTTTGTTACAAAGCATTTTGTAATAAAGCATTTTGACAAAAAGCGCCATCATGAAGGATTGTTGAGGTGTAATGCTGTGGTCAAATTTACTCCTATTTTCATCACTAGCCAGGAGCCGATGAGTATTTTGTTCAAAACTGAAGCCAGTGAGTATTTTGTTCAAAAGTGCATTCAGTTTTGAAGGAAATACTCATCGGCTAGGCCAGTGTTAAAGATGGAAGCAAATGTTACCACTGCATTACACAGGCACAAAATTCTTGGTTCTGTGTAACATGTACCTATAGAAAGGTTTTGTGAAGGAAAGGATGATTTTTTATGCAATCACCCTGTACATATATAGAAAGCGCTCTAATAATTTCAAAATCCAATCATACATTACCTGCTTTGCTTAGGGTCACCAGGGGGTGGACTATTCGGAGGGGTTATTTTCAGATGCAACATTGTTCCCCGCAATTCCAGATACTTTGAGTTCTGAAGGAATCCTCTTATACTCCCTTGTTTCATGACATGGTGTCTCTCATCATCCTGTAGCTTAATGTAGTGGTTCAGGATGAGATTGTCTGTGGCTGACATGGCACCATGTTTCTTAATGAGGTGTGCAAATTCTCTACAAAGAAACACAATGATTTTCAATGTACAGCTGAGAACATTAAGTGTAGTTGCATTTAGTAATATATTCAACAATATAAGACTAATGTCTTGGAGTCATGTAAATTATTGTACAAATACCATGACACTAAAGCCATTGGTCCTTTCTGAACTTAAAATTTGAAAATATCTCTTACATCTTCAAAACAAGTATGCCATCATTTGATTTAGGTCACATTTTGAAAATGAAGTAAATGTATGCAATTCTTTTCTTTTTATTGGTGGACATGCGGGTTGCCCCCTCCCACACACCATTAGATAGGTCTAAAAATTGGGGACTAAGATTGATCTTTTAAATGAAAAGTCATTGATCTAAGACTAAGTAACTAAAATGAGTAACTGTGTTATCATTGTGTGAAAATAAACACTTTTTGTTAAAATGTCATCATTACTCTTTATATGATAAATGACATATTCTTCAAAGTTCAAAACAAGGCATTAACATGACAAAATGTCACCACCTAAAACAATTTGGTCAATTTAAAGCAAGTTGGAAAATACCTTTTGACCTTAAGAAGGTTTGATTTGAACTTCTTAGAACATGTAGATGATTTTGAAAAAAAAATTCGTCAATTTGAAGCAAGTTGAAAAAATACCTCTTGGACTTTTTTTGACATTGAGAAGGTCATTGAAGGTCAAATGTCAAATGTAAAGTCAGATTTGAACTTCTGAGAACATGTAGATGATTTTGAAAAAAAATTTAAGTAAATTTGAAGCAAGTTGAAAAAAGACCTTTTTGACCTTGAAAAGGTCATTGAAGGTCAAATGTCAAATCTAAAGTCAGATTTGAACTTCTGAGAACATGTAGATGATTTTGAAAAAAAAATTAGTCAATTTGAAGCAAGTTGAAAAAAGACCTTTTTGACCTTGAGAAGGTCATTGAAGGTCAAAGGTCAAATCTAAAGTCAGATTTGAACTTCTGAGAACTTGTAAAGTCAAATTTGAACTTCTGAAAAGATGTAGATGATTTTGAAAAAAAAATTTGGTCAATTTGAAGCAAGTTGAAAACAGACCTTTTTGACCTTTTTTGACCCTGAGGTCATTAAAGGTGAAATGTCAAATCTAAAGTCAGATTTGAATTTCTGAGAACATGTAGATGATTTTGAAAAAAAAAATTAGTCAATTTGAAGCAAGTTGAAAAAAAGACCTTTTTGACCTTTTTTGACCTTGAGAAGGTCATTGAAGGTCAAATGTCAAATCTAAAGTCATATTTGAATTTCTGAGAACATGTAGATGATTTTGAAAAAAAAATTTAGTCAATTTGAAGCAAGATGAAAAAATACCTTTTTGACCTTTTTTGACATTGAGAAGGTCATTGAAGGTCAAATGTCAAATCTAAAGTTAGATTTGAATTTCTGAGAACATGTAGATGATTTTGAAAAAAAATTTTAGTCAATTTGAAGCAAGTTGAAAAAAGACCTTTTTGACCTTTTTTGACTTTGAGAAGGTCATTGAAGGTCAAATGTCAAATCTTAAGTCAAATCTAAAGTCAGATTTGAATTTCTGAGAACACGTAGATGATTTTGAAAAAAAAATTTAGTCAATTTGAAGCAAGTTGAAAACAGACCTTTTTGACCTTTTTTGACCTTGAGAAGGTCATTGAAGGTCAAATGTCAAATCTTAAGTCAGATTTGAAGGTCAAATGTCAAATCTAAAGTCAAATCTAAAGTCAGATTTGAATTTCTGAGAACATGTAGATGATTTTAAAAAAAATTTAGTCAAAGTGAAGCAAGTTGAAAAAAGACCTTTTTGACCTTGAGAAGGTCATTGAAGGTCAAATGTCAAATCTAAAGTCAGATTTGAACTTCTGAGAACATGTAGATGATTTAGAAAAAAATTGAAGTCAGTCTAAACAGTATTTGTTAAGTTATAGGAAGTTGTAAGAAATTGTTACAGACGCCGGACGCCAACCTCCAACCACCAACCGCCGGACGCCGTCGCAAAAAAAACGGAGACCATAACAATATGTCACCAGTTTTGGTGGTGGTGACATAATAAAATGACAAAGTTTATTGATGATAAATTCCACACTTAAATGTCAAATCACAGATTGTTGTCAATGTGGCAAAGGCCTTTGGCCATTGTTCAAGAAAATAGAACATAAATTGTCCAAATATTGAGAAAAGAGAACATAAATTATACAGTTGATCATCAATGTTGTATTCTATAGTGTCTTAAAGGCTTTATGGGGCTAGATATACCATGTGTTTTAGCTACTACTGTATTTCTAATCATGGATAGCTGGGAAGTTCTGCATGATCTATGATATTATGGAGAACTTAACTTCGTTATCCTGGCCTATGTCTGAAATCTGAATCATTGAGTCAAGTGATCATATTGGGATTTCCAACAATGTGAACAGCTGTAACTCAGAAAAGTCACTTATCACCTTACTCTAAACAAAATGTCAACAAAAGTAGAAAACCAGCCTTAGAAAACATCTGTAGGGATTCTCAGCCTCAATAGACAAACAAATATACAGAATTTAGTTAGACCTAGGCAGCTAGTATATAGGCAATCAGTGGTTGGACAGTTATACCAAACAATGAATATAACATGAACAATGTTTCTACATTTGTAGGAAATCTATGGTATGATTATCTACAAGTGAAAACCTTGTAATATTTGTTTCCATGTTAACCCTTTGAACATGCTAATTAAATGAATAATTATAAGAAAATTCATTTATATTAATCAAAGATGCATTTCTGCCTGTGCAATATATAAATAAATTCAAATTCTTATTCATCAAAAACAGTTACAAGAAAACAAACAGCACTACAAAAACATTCCTTATTACTGATTACACACCCGGGAGAGAAAACTGACAACGAGATGACCTCCATTTTACATGAATTTAAATTAAGATGAGGACATGTTTATTGTTTCTTTCATTTTAGCAATAAAATATCATTCTTCAAGGCAGAATCAGATATTATTTAGATTGTGAGAAAAATACATGTAATTGGTAGGTCAACTCTACATGTTGGTTTTGCAAATTTGTCACTCCCTAATCCTATATATCAGAGTCTGCCCTTTATTTTTTACTTTAAGCTACGTTCACACCAACGCCGCTTTGATGGCGCTTTAAAGCGGCGTGTAAAGCGGCACCAAAACGTAACAAAGTTTGATTAAAGCGTCGGGGTCGTAATAGGTAGTAGAAGAGCTTGGAGTTAAGCGGGATATTCGGCAAGAGCACTAAAAAGATGCAATGGTTTTATGGATCAACTGCATCTTTATATAGTCATTGGATCAAAAGCGGCAAGAAATCGTCGATCTCAACATTTTCCAATGCTTGAAAGAGCTTAACAGAGCATAACAATGCACAACAGAGCTTGGCAATCGTATCAGAGCCTGATTTAAAGCGTCATAATCGCCTCAAAGCGCAATAATGCTTACCAAAGCTTATCAAAGCGTGATTTCAAGCGTAACAAAGCCTAGTCAAAGCGTGAAGAACCTATCAGAGCTTTGTTAAGCTTTCCTACGCTTTGGATCAAGCTTTTCTGAGCTTTGTTATGGTTTGTTAAGCTTTGATACGCTCTCGGCGCTTTAATCAATTCGTAACAGAGCGACCACAATTTTTGAACAGTTTAGAATATTCCGCTTTCCTCCGAGCTTTTCTACGACCCCGACGCTTTAATCAAGCTTTGTTACACTTTGGTGCCGCTTTACAAGCCGCTTTAAAGCACCATCAAAGCGCCGTTGGTATGAACAAAAATGACAAAAATGACGGCGCTTTGCTCGCCGATTTAAAGCGTGGCATTCGCCGTTGGTGTGAATGTAGCTTAAAATACATAGGCAATTTTTTGATTCTTTATAGAAATGTCACAAAAAATAAATATATTTGGAATAGAAACAAATATAGACAGAGTAGTAGAAATCATAAAAATTTCTAAATTGTTTCTAATTACATTATCCCTGAAGTATCTTAATTTCTATGATTTACCTGTTGAGTTTTTCTGTCATGTAGTCACGTTGAACATCAGATGAAGCAGCAGCAAATGTATGTGTGTTGTTAACATATGGTTTAGGTGGGGATGGAGGCAGGTAGTGAAACATCTTTCGCTTTAAAGCAGTCGATGATAACATCGGAGGAGAGCCACTCGTTTCTCTTGACAACACAGGAGATGAGATATTTGGTTGCTTTGACAATATCGGGGGAGCAGATTCAACCGAGCTGACTTGACTGGTGGGTATCATGTTTAAATAACTGCCAAGAGGCGGTAAAGCATTGGCTCCATTGGTAATGAGATCTACAGTTGAATTGGCTCCACTGGTTGATGACTGTAAAGCTGGTATGGCTCCACTTGTTGAGGGAGTTTGTTTAGCTCCACTGGTTGGAGGATGTAAAATCGGTATGGCTCCACTGGTTGGAGGATGTAAAATTGGTATGGCTCCAATGGGTGGGGGATGCAAAGCTGGTATGGCTCCAGCGGTTGAAGGATGAAAAGCTTGCATGGCTCCAGCAGTTGAAGGATGTAAACCTTGCATGGCTCCAGCAGTTGAAGGATGTAAAGCTGACAGATTCAAACTGGGGGGTGGAACACTAAAATTAATTGGTGGAGTTACACGTTGCTTTGAATCCAAATCAGGACATGAGTTATTTCTTGCTCGTTTATTGTTTGATATAACATCTTTGCCACTTTCAGGATCTACTATCGAAAGAGCATGCCTCTCTCTAGTTTTTGGTTGAGGCTGAAGTTGGGTGGGATTCGCCTGAGTTGGATACATAGAATTATAGTAAACAATTTTATTTCGTTGAAGGGGTTGGAACTCCTGAAAATGTACAGGAGGGCTTCCTATACTGGAGCTTTGAAGGCCACCAACCTGGCCAGGAGGATAAGTATGAGACGCCCCTTGTATATGGCCCTGTGTCCCCATTGGGGGAAGTGACCCTTGTAAGGGAGAGACAGGAGGATTGGCATATGTCCCCGGCATTAGTGGGGGAACATTATTATCAGGGACTTGCATCATGTATGGCGTTCTTATGTGAGGCTGCAGTGGCACCCCAGTAGCTGTCCCCAGAGTTGTAGGCATGTCACTATGTGATGTTACTGCCTGGGTTAGATGTAGAGGAGTATATTGCATGGCTGCTGGCTGCTGCACCATGTGGTACTGCTGGCCTTGTCCATGAGGTGGCAGGTACTGGTTTCCTGGATTGTACATCCTACATCAGACGTTATTTCATACTAACACTTCCACACAAAACTTCTGAAAGAATAATGATACATTACTAATTTCATAACAAATAGAAGAACTGAATAACGAAAAGATGAACTAAATAAAGGACAGAGGAACTGAATAAAGGAAAGATGACCTGAATAACAAACAGATGAAATGAATCAAAGTCAGATGAACTGAAAAACAGACAGGTAAACTGATTAACGGACAGATGAACTGAATAACTGACAGATGAACTCAATAAAAGACAGATGGACTGAATAACATGTAGATGAACTGAATAACAGACAAGTAAAGTGAATGACAGCTAGATGAGGAGGAGTTCATATTTGAAAATAACATGTGACTCTGAGGATTGTATCAAAATGGCTGAAAGTCCACATTGACCAAAACAGCTGTTTGCATTCTCAATATTGCACTGTAGTAGTTTGATTGCTATTACAATTGACGATGGGGATAGGAGATTAGACTATTTATATTGTGGATAAGACAGACATTTTCAATATAATATTGCACTTGCCAGGCCTGGAGTAATTTGTTTGCTTTACAATTATTGAATTGGACTGTAGATGAGATTATATTAGAAAGATAGAGAAACTTCAGGTATTTCTGCATGTTCAGGAATATGTTAATGGCACTGGGGTACTGGTCAAATTTTTTTACAGGGGGGTGCCGCTGAGACTCAAGATATCTACCGACATCTAGGGATTTTTTCTCTAAACGGACCCATATCTAGGGTTTTCCTTTCAAAAATAGACCAACATCTAGGGTTTTTCTTTGAAAAATAGACCCACTTCATGGTAATTTTTTCAAAAACAAGACCCACTTCCGGCGATTTTTTCAAAAACAGTACCCAGTTTTAGAATTTTTCAAAAAGTAGACCCAGTTCTAGGGATTTTTTCATCAAAATCGGACCAATATCTAGGGGTTTTTCTACAAAATGGGACCCACAGAGATTTTTTGGCGAAAAAGTGACCCACTTTAGCAGCACGTCCCAACATACCCAATATATGGGAGTGCCACCCCCCCGCAATATGCTAACACAGCAATTTTTCAGTGTGTTATGTAGATCTATAGGAGCCCTAGATCTGGGTTATGTCTCAGAAATTACTACAGGACTAAGAACAAGAGTTCACCCCACTCACTGTTTACCGAATAAAATACTATCATCCACACAGTGAGTGGCAGTGAACTTGTTCCTGTGCCTGTGTTGTGGGAAAACTCTTGACTCAGACATTTTCAGCATCGATATCCTACTTCAATTTCTTGATGTAACATATGCAAAATAAGCATCTTAGCTACCCCAGTTTGTATATCATATATCAATAATGTGTAATCTGTATCGTTTATGAGACAGAGTGATATACATTCGAGAATATTTTATCAAAAAGAACATAATTTTACCTACCTAAAACTTTCAAATAGTGGCGGCTAACTTCCAATTAACTTATAATCCTTCCGATAAAGTAGTCCCAAAATAAAAAGAACATATTGAACAAACACGCACGCATACATGTTCAGAACTTGCTGACAAGTCCCTACTACTCTCTAATATTTCAGATTTATATCTCTACCACGATTAAAAGGTGAAGATAACCAAGAACTTTTTTCTGCTTCAATAAAATCACGACCGGGATATTATTTACAAAAAATGAGCCAGGAGGCTAGCATCGTCCATCAACTATTTCAGTGAACTCTTATGTTACAGACAATTGAATCAAGAGGGTTTGACGTTTCGAAAATTGGTAAAACCGAACTACCCCGTGGTAAATCCTGGCTACGGGCCTGGGGTCTATTTTTCCAAAGTCCGAAAGAATACTGAGCATGGGCTCTACCTCTGATAGAGCCCATGCGGAATAAAGGCCCAGTGATGATTGATATATTTTTAGGGCCCCAGCCATAAGTGTGCTTCAAATGATATGATGATTATTGGCTTACTTTGCATCCTTGTGCCTTTTCACTCCGCTGCCCAAATTTGCATCTTTCGACCAACCCGTGGCCCTGTGTAAAAAGGCAACAGATTGTTATCTCGGAAAAGCACAAAACCAGTGATAACAGCATTGATTTCATTCAATGCACCATAAAGTCACGTGTCTCCGGATATATCATTCATTGATATTTGGTCATGGTTGAGCGAGTAATCATTCCATTTGCAAAGTGGGCCAAAATTAGCTTGGGAAGTTATAAACATCGCAAAAGTCAGTGTACGGAGCCCGATGCAATATTGAAAGAAAACATAAAACCAATCCTGACTGCATCCTTTTCATTCAAAAAGCCAAATTACTCGATCTCATTTGCAATGGAATATCATTCATTCACAGGGAGTCATGATTGGACGAATAATCATTAATTTTGCAAAGTGGGGCAAAATTCAGCTCCGATCTAAGTTTTAAACATTGGCTTGAAAAGTCAGTACAAGGGGCATAGGGGCTATTGGAAGAAGGTGTGATAGGTGTGGCATAGACAGTAAAGTGTTCATACTCATACTCTTGCAAGAATACATCCCATAACCCCTCCAAAAGCCACCACTTCCTTGCACATAAAGATGGGCTCATCTGTCCATGTCATTCATGGTTCAGCCCTGAGTCATCTGTGGGTGAAACCAGAGAAAAGCAGCCCATGGGCAATTCTTTCTCGAGGTTTTGCAATATCTGGTGGAGGAATTGTGAGCACAGATGCTCCTGAGATAGCTCCAAAAGAAAAAGTCACAACAATTCAAGTCAGGGGAACTTCCATTGGCACTTAGCCCTTGTACTGATTTTTGCAATAGGCTATCTAAAACTTGGAGCAGAGCCGATTTTGACCCACTGTGCAAATGGAAGGATTTCTCACCCAACCATTACCACATGTGAATGAATGCCACATCATTACAAAGAGGAGAGACGTGACTTTATGGTACATTGAATGAAATTGATGTAGTCATCATTCATTTTGTGATTTTACGAGATAACTACTTGTTGCGTTTTTTTTATACGCCCTGTATATGCCATGATTTAGGGACAGAAAATATATAATCATTTCAAAAGTAACGCTTATTCGCCTCTTTTACAAGTAACAATTCGAAGACAATTTATTTGAGAAAGACTTGTTGAAAAATGGTCAGATATTCTTTTGAAAAAGCGATACTTTGGACTTAGTCGTTTTTTCGTAAACAGTAATCTACTTTTATACGTTTACTTTTCTCCACTAAGAATTGATGATTTTTGATCTATGCATTTTCAAGACACTTTACGTTGCCTTAAAAACGTACTTTATTGGACGTTGACTTGTCTCCTCAGAGAATGGAAATGTTTATATAAAAATTCATCCATTCTTCGTGGAGAAAGCCAAAGTCCAATAATATCAATTATATTCCCTGGTGTTATTCACCGGGAGGAAATAATCGATCAATGGTATATTTATTCATGTTATTATGAAATTATAGATACAGACGGGGGTGTATTGCCCGTTAAGCTACTGTATGTGAATCTGCATACGTATAGGCCCATGATGCGGCCAGGGGGGTATTGCTCACTATTGTGAATCTAAATGTGATACAGAGAATGGATGCATTGCTCATCATTTGAAAGTACATACGACGCAACTGAGGAAGGGCTATTTTTCCCTGTATTTAGAACTTCATGTCATCTTGGAATAAAATGATCACCAAAATTCTGGTTGGGTAGTCACGCCAAACCATCGACAAGGATTACGTACAGTGCGGTGACACAATATATGAGTGTACACTTCACCTTTACCTTGTCATGTTTGAAGCAAAATTGTGATATAGGTTTTAAAAGATTTATCTAAAGAATATGATGAAGTATTTCATGTTTAATTCCATGTGCATGCTCTTGGCAAGACTTTTTATATTATAATTACGTTAATAAAACATCGTAAAACATGCAATGAATTCAGTACGAAACTGCTAAGTAATGATGTTAGTTTTAGTCGACTGTGACAAATACAAGATTCAATTGAATCGTGTCCACTTTGGAAACACTCAAAGGTCATCCCTGGTCTTCTAAAGTTTGCCACTGTAGCCTCAAAACTGTTAACAGTTAACTGGAATTGTAACGACCCTTGGGCACGCTCGTCGGGGAGCTGTAGTGTACCGAGCCAGATACTAGACTCGAAAGAGAGTGTGCTAAATCCAATGCCCCATACGGGAATCGAACGCTCTACCCCTGAGCCATAAAGGCTAGCCATTAAGCTGAGACTGTAGTAGCGACTTGCTATCGAAGGTCATTACATTACTGAAGATGCTCGCAATTGCAATGACATGCTACATAACTCAAGCGACGGTTTTACAGACAATTCGATTTTACTACCTTTCTTTTGTACTGTTGTGGAACTTCAAGTTTTAGAGTGATGCAAATATTTAGAAATACATATATTTAGAAATGTGACTTTCCATCACTTTTTGTGATTTTTTATTAGATATGTTCTTACTTGTTATTGAAATTTTAGTTGTTTTTTAAGTTTTTGTTATTGTCTTAAATTTTTAGATGTGTTTTTTGTTTGTTTTTTCTAATTTTCACTGTTGTGTTGTGTTGTGTACTCCATGCTAAATGAGAAATAAAGAGATATAATAATATTATAACAATAAGCCATTGGAGCAAGGTGAAATCTCCACATGAATGGACTTGACGCCACGTAAAGCCAAATGGGATTGATAGTTGGACCCAATGAACTTAATGAGAAACTTAATTTCTAAGTATGCTTGGCCTAAGATATGACGTCATTGACACATTGTATCGATCTAACCAATCCTAACAGTATAAATACATGACGTCATATAGTGCCTCACCTCTTTTCTGTTTACAAAGCATCTTCATAGTGATCATCTTGAGATTATCAAGAAGGTCTCTAGTTTTGAATTAGTATCTTCTTCTCAGAGATATCATTCATTCAATATGACGGATCCTAATGAGAGTTTGGTCAGATTGGTTCTAATGAGCGTTCTAAACTTGATCATCCACGGACCGCAGGTAAGAATTCATTGATTCTTTTTTAAGAAAAATAATTCACACTGAATCTGATCACATATGAAACAGATGTCACCTTTGCTCGCAAATGACACAGTGGCGGATCTGGAAGCTAACAGGGGAGAGGGCGGCACATTTAAAGTGTAATTTCAAGTAATGGCCAAAAAGGCCCACTAATTAAGGCCCAAATTATTTTGGACCCAAAATTTTATTCTGGGATGGGCCCAATGGTCTATTGTATATGGACCCCATAGACTTGTCAAGAATTTGTCATTTACAACATTTTTATTTCCCAGGAATCAATCTCTAGTCACATAATATTCCGGCAAAAGAGCGTATTCTTGAGACTAATGACCATATATTTTCAGTTGCCTGATCTGGATGGTTTGAAATCGGCTAGATCTGAATACAGGCGAAGACGTTTCAGGCGTTACAGGGAAAAAGTGGAAACCCGCACCAGGAATCTCTTGCAGTTCCTAAGACAGTTTGAGCGTTTAACAATTGGGACGATGTACATGATCGACTGGATAATCACTGATGCCTTTAAGAAGGTCCAGTACAAAGAAATAAAAGGACGCGGTCGTTCTATAAAGGAAAAGAACCTCAAATTTACTGATGCGGAATGGGTAGAAAAATTTAGCAATATGTTCAAAGAAATGAACCGTATCATTAACAAGAGGTTTGACAAGAAATCAAAAACCGAGAAAAATGCCGAACTGAAGCTAAAAATTATTAGATCAAAAGTAAAAGTTCTCGGAACCTTTATGGAGTTATCAGGAAAATTATTGAATATTCCCCAACTGGTCGATGTTGGCAAAGTATGTGTTGTGAATGAGCCTCAAAAACGCCCAAATATGGACACTGTGATAAACATGCTGGACAATGGGTACCTTTCAATTGGTACAAAAATAAAACACGTATTTAAAAATGCTTTCAATAAAATGTTTAAACGTTATATCACTCTTGTGTTTTCTTAAGTTTTTTTGTTTGTTTGTATGTTGTATGTATACGCGTACGTATTCCTATTTGGGGCTTGTTTCGGTGCGGAAGCTTCTAAGATATACAAGGGAAGATCCAGATATTCCAATAAAAATGCACATATTTCTTATTTATTGAGAGTTGAATAATAGGCTAATGCTTGCACACATAAAGGAAAATTGATTTGGGCAAAGGATATGGATGTAAAAATATAAATTGCTATTTTGTACACAGTGAGTAACGTTAAGGAGCGTTGCAAGTGCGTCGGATGTCAAAGGTAACGCATCGCCCATTTTATTGATAACTCACTGACTAGGGTGTTCATTTTGTCATATGACGCACCAGAGGTGTCATCCCCCGCGCCCGGGTGTCATCCTCCTAAGCACTTGTCCATGTAAACCGGTGCTAATAGGCCCCCCTCTAACGAATCCACTTAACGCAGTCTTGCTGGTGCGTTCGTATGTGTAAGTATCAATTCGGGAGCATGCGCAAAGCTACGCTTCGGTTCGCAAGTTTACGTTCCCAATCGCCAGAATTGACATCGCAAGACTGCGTTTGGTGGATTCGTTCATATGTGAGGGGGCCTTTAACGTTGCTCATGGGAGACGTGATATTACCATGAAAAGTGTAACCGGAGCAATAAGCATTTTCGTAATTTTTCAAAAGAGCCAACTTAAATTATGGGTCTTGGGTTGGGATGGTGTTAAATTTTAAATAGCCTAATGACATTCTATAAACGTTTGATGATCAAACAGAAAACATGTTGAAATGCTATTTCAATATGTTTTATTCTTTTCTTTCAACCAATCAATGTACACAAACAAGTCAACAATTGGCTAGTTCATCAAGCCTGAACTCAGTCTTATATCAATAATTATTATTCTGAGGGGAATGCAATGCCCTTTCTGTTTTTATTTCAGAATAATCGATTTTAAAGGTCATCTGGTTAATCACAATCTTTTTTCTATTCCAGTGAATTTTGGACATTTCACATTTCTTTAGTGACTTTTGATTAAATATCTATATTCATTTTTCTAAATAACTTCTACTTCTTAAATAATTGAGACATTTTGGATGTTTTCGAAGACACCCGAGACAACATAGATTAAAACTGTCGCTATTGGGTTTGACTAAAAAGAAGATAGGTATATCAAAATATTTGATGTACATTATACCTTATCAAAACGCATTAATAATGATTTCTTCTTATCTGAAATACACATCATTTTGGCATTATGTTTTTATCGTAAACAAGAATACAGAATACCAATATTTTTTGACCTGGACGGAATTTACACTAAACCCGACTATTGTTGCTCTAGACTTGTAGAATCCATACGAGCCTTTTAGATATTTAATTTGAGGGCTAGTCAATAAAATATATGCTTTTTATATGGGCATTTCTTACAGGTATATGTCCAAGAAATTGTCACACAGTTTTGTAATTTTCATATAGCTATTTATGAATATGACCTTCAGGTTTAAAAAAATCAAGGGCACTTTGAGACTTAAATATATACAATGTGTAATGGCATACTCTTCACAATTTTATCTCATTTTTTCAAATGATCATGGATAAAATCAGATCGCAAGTTGACACTTCCACGGTAAAATTGCATATTTTTACTTTCAAGGAAGCTCAAAGTATGGAAACATTAACACATAGTTTACACGGTCAACATACGAGTATGAAAGCATTTTTCTTTGGTCAGCATCAGAGCATGGGGACATTAACGCATACTTTATGTGGTCAACATCAGAGCATGGAAACATTAACGCATAATTTATGTGGTCAACATCAGAGCATGGAAACATTAACGCATAATTTATGTGGTCAACATACGAGCATGGAAACATTAACGCATACGTTATGTGGTAAACATTACGAGCATGGAAACATTAATGCATTTATGTGGTCAACATACGAGCATGGAAACATTATCGCATAATTGATGTGGTCAACATTAGAGCATGGAAACATTAACGCATAATTTATGTGGTCAACATCAGAGCATGGAAACATTAACGCATAATTTATGTGGTCAACATCAGAGCATGGAAACATTAATGCATTTATGTGGTCAACATACGAGCATGGAAACATTAACGCATACGTTATTTGGTCAACATCAGAGCATGGAAACAGTAACGCATAATTTATGTGGTCAACATCAGAGCATGGAAACATTAACGCATAATTTATGTGGTCAACATCAGAGCATGGAAACATTAATGCATTTATGTGGTCAACATACGAGCATGGAAACATTAACGCATACGTTATTTGGTCAAAATCAGAGCATGGAAACAGTAACACATAATTTATGTGGTCAACATCAGAGCAAGGAAATATTAACGCATAATTTATGTGGTCAACATCAGAGCATGGACACATTAATGCATTTATGTGGTCAACATACGAGCATGGAAACATTAACGCATAATTTATGTGGTCAACATCAGAGCATGGAAACATTATCGCATAATTTATGTGGTCAACATCAGAGCAAGGAAATATTAACGCATAATTTATGTGGTCAACATCAGAGAATGGAAACATTAACACATAATTTATGTGGTCAACATCAGAGAAAGCAAATATTAACACATAATTTATGTGGTCAACATCAGAGCATGGAAATATTAACGCATAATTTATATGGTCAACATCAGAGCATGGAAACAGTAACACATAATTTATGTGGTCAACATCAGAGCATGGAAACAGTAACACATAATTTATGTGGTCAACATCAGAGAATGGAAACAGTAACACATAATTTATGTGGTCAACATCAGAGCATGGAAACATTAACGCATACTTTATGTGGTCAACATCAGGGAATGGAAACATTAACGCATAATTTATGTGGTCAACATCAGAGCATGGAAACATTATCGCATAATTTATGTGGTCAACATCAGAGCATAGAAACAGTAACACATAATTTATGTGGTCAACATCAGTGAATGGAAACATTAACACATAATTTATGTGGTCAACATCAGAGAATGGAAACATTAACGCATAATTTATGTGATCAACATCAGAGAATGGAAACATTAACGCATAATTCATGTGGTCAACATCAGAGCATAGAATCATTAACACATGGTCAACGTACGAGCAAGTAGCTCTTACAATGATAAAGTCGTTTTCAACAACAATTATTGCTAACAATTGTAAATAAAAGTAATAAAATATATTGCACTAAAATTCTATTATTTACAAGTGAAATGTACCCAATTACCCAAAAAGCATTTTAATAATTTACATATATACAATGAAATAAACACAGGGTGAGCAAAAAAGGTGACCCAACCAAACCCAAACGCATTCAGCATGGGTTTGGTGTCATATTTGGCGAATTGAAACCTTGTTCATATGTTCTTTCATTCTTCTAAGTTTAATTGGTCTATTTGAAATGGTCGCGATTTTATGATCATTTTATAAAACATGCTATAAAATATTATACCGTTGTCGTGTCTGGAGGTTAACTTCGTATCGGGCGTTGTTGTTCCCTACACGAGTACAGACATCCTATGTTATGGCTCTCTGTCTTCTTCCTTATATCTTGTCTAAATGTTTCAAGGGTTGTTAGTGTAGACATTAGCCCCACAGATAGGTTAGCCCCATTTGAGATAGACCTATGAAACTTAGTAGAAAGAAGAACATTGAACGAGTAATTGTGCTTAATAAGCCCATGCTAAACGACGGCGTTATTAACATACATTTGTTTGGGTAACCTTTTTTGGATCACCCTGAATAATAAATATTTTATCATTACCACTAGTGTACACGCATGCATATACACTTTAACATTGGACTTAGAGATCAGAATATTTTCTAGCTTTAAGTAAAACTTGATGGCATCCATTATTCTATATTCTGAGCCCAAATTGACGTTTCCATTAAATCAATGCCCTCTTTTGCTTAGAACTAGGATATATTGACTAGTATATGATGTCTTTTTTCATCAGTTTATCCAATTTTACAGTATAGAACTGTACTGATGACTTCGTTTCCAATACATGTAGGTGGCACAATTTAGTAAAATTGTCTCTTACTTGGTCATGTATGTAAAAAAAACATGTATATTTTGTTTAAGGTTATCGGATATAGAACTTATATCTAGTTATCTAGTTATAAATACAGTCGTAATGGAAGCATTAACACGTATGGTACGAAGGAAGACTGGAATGTATTAACAATTTTAAAGAAGATATCTTTAATGCATTTAACCCAGTGCTCCACAACACGGATTCTTCTTCTTTTCAGAGATATCGTGCAGTTGTAGACCAACGGATTTCACTTCCAAGTCTTCATTTGTCATTAGTAATCTTGCCAACTCAGTAACTGCCTCTGTGATGTGGTCACCTTCCTTTGCACTTGTCTCTATGAACAGTGAACCACACTCCTATATGAGAAAAACATGATTACAAATAGAGAACACTCTACCAGACATATATTATAATGGCTTAACATGTAAGACAGGGCATTAACATGCAAAATGTCACCACCTGCCATTTGTCACAGATGCCGAACACAAATTTCCGAACGCCGAACGTTAACACCAACAGCCAAACACCGTCCACAAAAAAGTTGGAGACTAATAATAACATTATGCCAGCACCAACTCTCGTTGTAATCAATGACAAGTATGATTCTGATTGAAGATGACGAGATGATGAGGCTACAAAGCTGCGCTAACTGGCTGAGTATATGTAATATGTATATACATTTATTTTGGACCTACCCTTGCCAATTTTTGGCCATCTTCGAAAGAGATACATTTCTTTCCATCCTCCCCAACATCTTCACGCAGATCTGTCTTATTGGCACACATCATCATAGGCAGCACTTTATCAGAGCTTTCCTGGAACAAATATATTTTAGTTATACACAAAAATACCACCATTGCTTATTAGTATTATATGTGTCCCCCCCCTCTTACTGTGAGCAAAGACACGATGTACAACCAAACCCTTGTACTTACACAATTATGCCAGAACCCAATGTAGGGAAAAGCTGTTTCACAAGACACATTTCCTCACCTGAATGCTTTCCATCCAGTCTCTGACGTTGATGAATGACCGTTCGTAAGTGCAATCGTACAGCAGGAGAACGCCATCTGCTCTTCTGAAGTAAGACTTTGCAATACTCCGAAACCTAAAAATAATGGATTACTTTAATGGAATTCCATGATGCGCACTTATATTCACTGTGAGTGTATTTTGAAGAAAGTTTCCTGAATGGCCTGCAGTATGGGTGTATTTTCCTCAATTGTGCTACATTATGTAAGTGCATTTTGCTCAATGTTTGCTACATTATGTGAGTGTATTTCCATCTATGTGTGCAACATTATATGAGTGTATTTCTTCAATATGTGCTACATTATGTGAGTGTATTTCATCTATGTGTGCTACTTTACGTGAGTTTATTTCTTCAATGTGTTTACTTTATGTGAGTGTGTTTCTCCAATGTGTGCTACTTTATGTGAGTGTATTTCTTCAATGTGTGCTACATTATGTGAGTGTATTTCATCTATGTGTGCTACTTTATGTGAGTGTGTTACGTCAATGTGTGCAACATTATGTGAGTGTATTTCTTTGATTTGTGCTACATCATGTGAATGTATTTATTTAATGTGTGCTACATTATATGAGTGTATTTCTTCAATATGTGCTACATTATGTAAGTGTATTTCATCTATGTGTGCTACTTTATGTGAGTGTATTTCTTCAATGTGTGTTACTTTATGTGAGTGTGTTTCTCAAATGTGTGCTACTTTATGTGAGTGTATTTCTTCAATGTGTGCTACATTATGTGAGTGTATTTCATCTATGTGTGCTACTTTATGTGAGTGTATTTCTTCAATGTGTGCTACTTTATGTGAGGATGTTTCTTCAATGTGTGCTACTTTATGTGAGTGTATTTCTTCAATGTGTGCTATATTACATGAGTGTATTTCTTCAATATGTGCTACATTATGTGAGTGTATTTCATCTATGTGTGCTACTTTATGTGAGTGTATTTCTCCAATATGTGCTACATTATGTGAGTGTATTTCTTCAATGTGTGCTACTTTATGTGAGTGTATTTCTTCAATGTGTGCTACATTATATGAATGTATTTCTTCAATATGTGCTACATTATGTGAGTGTATTTCATCTATGTGTGCTACTTTACGTGAGTTTATTTCTTCAATGTGTTTACTTTATGTGAGTGTGTTTCTCCAATGTGTGCTACTTTATGTGAGTGTATTTCTTCAATGTGTGCTACATTATGTGAGTGTATTTCATCTATGTGTGCTACTTTATGTGAGTGTGTTACGTCAATGTGTGCAACATTATGTGAGTGTATTTCTTTGATTTGTGCTACATCATGTGAATGTATTTATTTAATGTGTGCTACATTATATGAGTGTATTTCTTCAATATGTGCTACATTATGTAAGTGTATTTCATCTATGTGTGCTACTTTACGTGAGTGTATTTCTTCAATGTGTGTTACTTTATGTGAGTGTGTTTCTCAAATGTGTGCTACTTTATGTGAGTGTATTTCTTCAATGTGTGCTACATTGTGTGAGTGTATTTCATCTATGTGTGCTACTTTATGTGAGTGTATTTCTTCAATGTGTGATACTTTATGTGAGGATGTTTCTTCAATGTGTGCTACTTTATGTGAGTGTATTTCTTCAATGTGTGCTATATTACATGAGTGTATTTCTTCAATATGTGCTACATTATGTGAGTGTATTTCATCTATGTGTGCTACTTTATGTGAGTGTATTTCTCCAATATGTGCTACATTATGTGAGTGTATTTCTTCAATGTGTGCTACTTTATGTGAGTGTATTTCTTCAATGTGGGCTACATTATATGAATGTATTTCTTCAATATGTGATCCATTATGTATTTCATCTATGTGTGCTACTTTATATGAGTGTATTTCTCCAATATGTGCTACATTATGTGAGTGTATTTCTTCAATGGTTGCTACATTATGTGAGTGTATTTCTTTAATGTGTGCTACATTGTGAATGTATTTCTTCAATGTGTGCTACATTATGCGGGTGTGTTTATTTCAATGTGTGCTGCATTATGCAAGTTTGTTTATTTCAATGTGTGCTACTTTATGTGAGTGTATTTATTTTCTCATTTTATGCAACATTATGTAACTATATTTTGCTCAATTTGTGAGTGTATTTTGTGAGCTATGCAAGTATATTTTGTTCAATGTGCATGTGTCCATTATGCATGTGAGTATATTTTGTTCAAAGCGTGCTGTATGTGTGTGTATCTTATTTGCTATATGAACGAATTTTGTGCAATGATGCGTGATATTACCTTTCCTGTCCTGCAGTATCCCAGAGTTGAAGAGCAATCAATTTACCATCCACATTCAATGTTTTGGTCTGGAAGTCAACACCTTGAAATAAACAAGCTGTATTAGTGAAGAAGCATTGGATCATTTCACGTACGTACACACCTTGAATTTGATACATTTTCTCCGACCAAAGTCAAAAAATATGTACACGTAATACATGTACGAATTTATTTTAAATATGATACATTTTATCCAACCAAAGTCAAAAATATTATACGATATAACTAAGTACGTCCAATGTTTAATAATCCACGGCGTGCGTCCACTTACCCAATGTTGAATTGAGGTTTGGGACAAACTTTCCTTTGCACAGGCGCATGATGAAACTTGACTTGCCGACAGCCGCATCACCTGCTAGCACAACCTTATACATCCTTTCTGGGTCACCAACGATAGGAACCTGTGACATACAATGTACCACCTTACTATTGTAGGTAAAAGTCAATAGAAATATTATAAGAACTGCTTGCAGAAAGACATTTCAAGGCTAGTAAGAGAAATTATATCTTACGGACATACCTCAAGAATAAATTGCTGAATTGGTATACTTATACAGGGTGGTACAGCTGTATGGACACTGAACCTCTTAAAAGTCATAGACTTAATACGTGGTATGCATCATTTTAGAAATAATCTTAAGTAAAATGGAAAAATATACTCGTATTTATATGAAACTTTTGGTGATCTTTACAATACTTCATAACACTACAAAATATTTTGTTCATTTTATGTATACAGATGGATATAAATCCATCTTATACACATATGCATTGTATTTAGATATTTAATTCAAATTCTCGTGGATAATTGGCGACAAACAATGGCCTTCACAAACCTCTGGTTCAACCTTTGGTTTAGTAGGTATGACGGGAAGCTGTCGCCTCTTGTTCCTCCTACTACGTGTAGAAAGGTTACTTCTAGCGGATGTTGCAGAACTTGGCCTACTCCGCCTCTCACTGCCATCTAAATCACTGTCCATATGATACTCTAGGTTCTGGAGCAAAGCAAAAAGAAAGGAAAACAAATTCAAAAATGTTTGATTATTAAAAGGTGTATAGTGTCAAAACGACACCCGTCCCTACAACAAAATTAGATAAGGACTCACTCGTACAGGCTTTAAATCTAGTCCTACACTGAATTAATCACAATATTTCAAAGAAATTCAATTTTCCGAATTTGTACTGCAAGTGTCTCAACATTTCTCAACATAGGCCTACGCTTTATTTTTGATTTTGGTACATATGTTTAATTTCGATATGGTAGATATTTTACTCAAGCACAGGCGAATTGTACAGGCATAATTAATCACTAAGCTTACCTCGCTATGATCTTGATCAAGGAATCTCGGATCAATTCCTCCTTGTATATATTTACGGGCCGCTTTCCGTAGTTCCTCCTCCAAACTATTATCTTCATCTGAATGAAGCTCATTCACATCTCTTAGGGTGGAGTGGCCACTATCTGTAGCAATTAAAGCATGCATTTTCCTATTATTTATTTATTTATTTATTTATTTTATTTAAGTGTCACTTGTATCATATCATACAACCAGCCCTATCTGGGCTTATGAGACACATTTTAACATTTTAAAATAACTAGTTATTGTTTAAAAATAAAGTCTTTCCTGATCTGCATTATGTCAATTAAATACTGACCAAACATCTTAGTGTATCTTTTACTTTTAAAAATGTCACTTAAAGTCAGACTCTCTATTTCCAATTTTTCAAAGAACTCATTTCTTTTTTTCCTATATGCACTACAATCAAAAATAAAATGCTTTTCATCTTCGATTTCACCCGACTTACAAATGTTACAAAAACGCTCATTTACATTGGTATTTACAAATCTGCCAGTTTCAATATGCAAAGGTAGAATTCCATACCGAAATTGTGAAATCAGTGATCTAGTGCCTCTTGGCAAGTCACATAAAATGAATTGATCTGGTTTAAAGTCTGTTTTAAAAGTAACATATGTACGTAATTTACGTTGTTCAAGAATTTCCTGATGCCATTTTTCTTTTTGTTTCTTCATTAGTCTGGTTCGTGCCATACGTAAGTCAATATATGTTTGATCACGGTAGTGCTCTTCAAAATTTAAATCAATGCACAGTTTTTTAAAGTCGCTGCACCAACTTGCTTTCCCATTTTGATAATCTTCCATGAACACTCTTTTAGTGATACGATTATTATTCATGAATGTAATTCTGTTCCAAAGACGTATAATATCTAATTTTCTAGTGTCTAATGGTGTCATCCATGTCAAATCACCATACATTGCTGGGATAGATGCAAATCTATGCACACCTAGAAATGCCCTCATTGCCCTGTGTTGGATATTGTCAGTACATTGATAAGTTTTGTTTCCCCAAACGCCGGACCCATAATTCAAAATTGGGAGTATACATGTGTTATAAAGTCTTGTGTATGCTGTATAGAAAAGTCCATTGTGTTTCCTAAATTTTGTGATGAGGCCCCCCAAAGCTCGGCCTGCTGCTGCGCTTAGATTTTCGGCAGTTGTAGTGAAGTTAAGTGTTTCATCTAATATACATCCAAGATACTTATATTGCGTGGCGGTTTCTAAATGCTTTGTTCCAAATGTAAATTTGAAATCTGATCTGGGAGTACTATTTTTACGATAATGCACTATATTGGATTTATCAATATTAACATTAACTCTCCATTTATGGCACCAATTATAAGCTAGATTTAACAATTCCTGCAAGTTCTTCTCATTTTCAGACAATATAGCAATGTCATCGGCAAATAACAAACATGAAATTATATCATCACCAAACTTAATACCCAACCCAGCTGATTTTAATTCTTGGGCCAAATCGTTTATGAATATAGAGAATGCTGTTGTGGAAATATTGTCCCCCTGGCGGCATCCTAATTGAATATCAATTTGATCTCTAGATCGTACTATAGGAGAATGTAGATGACTCAAATAATCTATGAAAATACAAGATATATCATAGATGCATTTAAAGAGTAACATAATCATGCAAGTGTGACTCATATCATTGTCTCAAATATTTCAACTTCTCACCATGCTCACCAAATTCCTCAGAATATTCGCCCAGTGCTGGTTGGTGTTGCTGGGCTATTCCTCGGGGAGTTCCCCCATCAGCTACTATCATGCTCTCTGTGTGACTTATCTCCTCCGCCAACGATGAAGCATAACTCCCATTATATCGCCTGGAATTCAATTGATATATTTGCATCTTTAATCTGAACTAGAACTTCTAAATACTATGATCTACAGCAATTTCTATCTCCGTCTCTTTTTCATGGATCTAACTGAAAATATTTTTTCTTTATATTGTTCTATTTTCTTTATACTTAATCAGGTAAATAGGACCATAATTCTAACGTCGAGGTTTTCTTATAACGCAAGTTTTACATTCTCCCTTTCTGGGATGGACAATACGTTTACCTGATACTTTGATCGAGCGGTGGGGATGTTGTCCCAGAACTAAGAATGGAACATGACCGACTCAGTTGCAGGGGAGACGCCTGAAAGAAAAACAGTTTTATCATGATGACATAATATGTTGCACAAATCCCAAAAGAACAAATGTAGATCTATTGCGTCTATGAAAGAAAACACATCCTAATTTCATCATGATATGAGAACATAACAACATTAAGAGCTGTTGCGAAAATAATATAATAATACATTGCACAAATTAAAAATGTCTTACGGATCCAGTGCGTCTATGTCCCGTTGAGCAATCCAGAGCAGATCTGAGATCGTCGTTTGTATCATTCATTCTCTTGTTTGCTTCATGCAGCATGTGGAGTTGTCTGGACAGATTATCATGTTCGTTGATGTAATCTTCTAGAGTTTGTTTTTGACTGAAATGAGAAAATAAATCAAACATTAATACTAATTCATTTATCAAAAAACTAATTTATTTATATTTATTTTTACAAATAGTGCATAACACTAAGACGTGACGCTTTATGACTAAGCATAAAACTTGACAAACCTAAAAACCCAAACTCCTCTTGCGACAGAACCATAATAGATCAATTTGAAACGCAAACTATGTTTAGTTACTTTTAGTATTCATTTATCAGAATTTCCATGGGTGACGGTTTATTTTTATATTTCATCAATTTTATTTACGACGTGTCTTCTCGTATTATACAAAAATAATAAAACCAGTGCGAACATCAAATTATTTCTTACTTTTCTAAGTCTCTACTTTTCGTTTCATATTCACTTTTGATTGTGTTGAGATCCATTCTTGTCAAAGTAGCGTTGGTCTGTGCGTCTGTGAGACAGCCTTTCAGATGCCTGTTCTCTGACGACAATTTATTCAGTTTTGATTTAAGCTCTGCCTCCTCTTCGCTTGGCAGATGTTTCTTCGCTTTCACTTCCAGCTAACAGAATAATAGCACATCATATGTTAATAACTTCCAACTAACAGAGCAGTAGTAATTTCTATGTATGCACCTAATGAATTAAACTAGTATCGTACATGTATGTACCACATAGAGTAACTCAACTATGGCATTTACCATATGAAGTAAATTAACAATTATACAGGGTGTATAAAGTATGGAGGCCCCCTAGGCAGACATATACCAATGTCTCCATAGTACGTGTCATATATCATTTTAAAGATCATCCAAAGTTACATTGATCTGCCAAGTATCACGGTTCAAAAGTTACAGGCATTTCAACATTTAGTATTTGGCCAAAATTAAAGTCTTACACCAAAATAATAGTCGGTGTGTCTCCCTAAGCCATGTTAACGGCAGCAATACTTTTCATATATGACCTTAAACGTGCTTCAAATAGGGATTTGGCATTTTGTACTCCTCATAAAACCTTTTTAAGGCATTCTAGAAGAGTTTCCTTGGAGTATCTACCCTCAACTTCCTCTTTTTAGAACTCAATATTCATCCTTTTGTAGACAATAGCACCCATATTTTCAGTCACATTCAGGTCAGGGCTGTTTCCAGGATACTAAAATGAACTATATTTTTGGCCAAACACTAACTTTTGAAATGCCTGTAACTTTTTACTATTTGTGAGTTGATCCATGATACTTTGGATAAGCTTTAAATGATATATGACACATCTCGTACTATGAAGACATTGGTATATGTCCGCCTGGGGGGCTACTTTCGGGACACCCTGTATGTGCCCTATGAAGTAACAACTATTATATGTACTGTATGAAGTAAACTAGTATACTGTATGAAGTAATTTAACTTTTATAATTTATATGTACAGTATGAGGTTAATTATATAGTATATCTTTAATTAAACTACTATGAAAAAGTTTTGCACAAATAATATATCTGTATTAAATTTCATGTTAAAATAATAAAAGCTTTTCTCTTGAGAAGCTTTCTTGCAAAACTTTTCGATAATATGTTGTATGAAGTAAACTAATGTATGTACCATATAAAGTAATTAAAATACTAAGTATTGTATGAAATAAACTACATGTAACATATGTACCGTATGAAGTAATTAAACCTGGTCCACTATATAGTGCATGAAATAAACTACATGTAGCATATGTACCGTATGAAGTTTGTTGAGGTTCTCGGAGAGTTTCTCTATCTCTGCCTCCAGTTCCCGTTTCATCTCATCTCGTTCTAATTCTGCTCGTTCTTGTTCCTACAAAATGGGCGCACAAGTAGATGTAGAGATGGGCTTACACGGAGACAGATGAACGTCATGTTAAGATAATAGGTAGTTTAAGCTTGCAATGTTTTTCATAACCTAAACGTGAACGGAACATATTTAAGCGTTACATTTGTATGGGCAATTGGTCATACGTATGGGTTTGCGTTTCGATTTTATATACAAGCTTAAACTCCCTAATTATAATAACATGTAAACATAATCGTACATACTGTATAGATGGGGGTATGTGTAGATCGATGTAGATACAGATATGGAGAGGAATGCAATGGATGTGGATGCTGATAGACGGACGATAATGAGAATATTATAGGTGCTTGTCCAGAATTGATTCATTTTTGCCATAAAGAAATCTCTCTATTATGACTCTAAATTAAAGGCACACTATACTTAATTTAGAAGAAAAAAGAAAAAGATAATCATTGAAGCATGTTACTCACACACTTGCTCAAATATGAAACAAAGTTTGATTTGCTTTAATACTGAACCAAGAAAAAAATAACTCAAATAGAAAAAGCATTTGAAGTTCAGATATCATTAGTAGCGCATGCACATGCTAAACAAAGTGCATGTTTTAAATTACTTTTGATTCTATAAAAATGAATGTATCATGCGATACAAACAACTTCGCCATCTTTCAATGAAATTGATAAAAACTTGATATATAAAGCTTGACAGATCAAAAATATTTTTTGATTGATTATCGTAAGCTTTGATGTGGTCCATTTGAGCTGTTGTTGGTGTCAAATGACAGATAAGGTTCTTATCAATACATTGGACATTCTATAAAATTCAAAGTCTTTATTTTGCCCAAAAACATTGAAAATACGCAAAGTGGGCCTTTAATGGAACACGTGCCGTTTAGTGATTCAATGCCAATGCCTGTTGGATATTGCTTTCTGAGTTTTCTTTGGCTCTCGTCCCATTTCAGAACTATTACAGGTGGATAAAAATCAGACTAGTTAAAGATCATGGTGAACAGTTTCCTTTCAGTGGTACACTAACAATACTCGGAACAATGTGAAAATGTTACCTTTTGCCGCACAACTGTCTCCACTTTGTGCATTTGGCTCTCCATGTCTTCCTCGAGTTCCCTGAGATGACGTTCATGCTGCTCCTTCTCTCTGTAATTAAAATGAAAGTCGTTTTAACATCATCAAGATGACAAGATGTCATTATATTAACTACTGTTACGGCAAGTCAATTTATTAACTATATTTTAAACTGTCAACAGATTGGCATAATGGAAACATTGTTTCAGCGTTTATGGGTCATGCGCTTTGAAGCTTGCAACACAAAAACCAACTTTAACATGTCTCCAATTTTTTGCTATTTCAACAAATTAACAATATCGAATTTGGAGAAGTACTTAAGTTTGAGGTTCAGTAGGACCATACAAGGCATTAACATGCTAAATGTGACCACCTGCCGAACGCCAACCAAAAGTTGAAGACAATGTGTTAAAATAATAAAGCCATATCGTAAAGGATGAAACGGTTGCGTCTAAAAACATTGATATTGGTACCTTCTAAATGACTGTTCAAGTCTCTCATTCTCTAGTTGTTGCTGTCTTACGTCACGTATCACGCCAAGGATGATGTCCTCAAACTTGTTGACGATCAGGCTGTTTTCCGAGGTGGTTAATGTTTGATAAAGCTCACAAACTTGCTCCTGACTGAAAATAATATTATATTGTGTTGTGTATTGTATTTTTTATTCCTCCACAAGGGAGAGCAAACATATAAAATTACATCATTTTAATATACAAAAATTATAGCTACAAAGGAACATATTTACAAAAAACAGTGTTTGAGTTCATTTTAGACAAGAGAGTATAATAGGTGCTTGTCCAGCACAATATCATGATTATATCGGCATGTGATTTCTTACAATGCAATTTTATGTAAATACAAGGATCCGGAATTACTTGATTACTTTGAAGTAACTGTCTAAATGATAGAGATATGACGATATTCTAGCTAGCGCAACCACAAAAAGAGGGATAACCAAGAATTCAAAGATGAACATATCTTTATGTAGAGATGCATCTATTGGTTCTTTACATGCAGGTATGTTCATCTTTGAATTCTGGACTATTTCCTCCTCTTTGCAACCCTTACTCTGTACAATGGGCGTTCCGTTTATTATCGTTTCATACAATCAGAATGCAACCCGAAATTGGTATCAAAGCTTGTATTCGCGAATGCAACGTTCGGCTGTCGGCTACCGGATTGACCGGCTATTTTGTGGTCAACTCATTTAAAAATGAATAGTACATGCCACTATTCCATTCATATTTAAATGAGTTGGTCATAAAATAGTTGGTTAATCCGATAGCCGACAGCCGTTATTTGCATTCGCGAATACAATTAAAAAATATGAAGCTCCATTCCACGAAGACGAAAGTATTAAGAAAAGTATCATAATAGATCGATGAAGATACATTTAAGTACGTGAACGTGAAATATTACGACTTCAAGGGATTACTATCCCCTTTTAATAATTTTCCCAGGGACCTACTTACATCTATTTTACTTATACCTCGATAATCAAACGGGCAAGTAAGAAGAAGAGAACCAATCCACGGAGGAACATTCTACACGTTCAAGTTCACCTTCCTAATGTTTCTAACTACATTTGTTACTTTTCTTGCACAATAAGATGCCGTCTTAAAGAACAATTTTCGGCCTCTCATATTTCGTTCGTTTTTTTACTTAATTGATTATTTTAATGTCACTGACACAATTAGCATTGAGAAAACTATTGATTTCTTTGAAAATAACCTTCAAAAGATATACAGATAACTGTTAAAAGTCGAATATTGATTGTACTGTTCAATTAGTTGTTGGGATTGTAAATCAGTTTTAATTTCTTCAAGTTCATGTTCATATCATATTCCTGATTTTTAGTCAAAGTTGGTTAGGCCATGTGGAAGACAAGGTCGATATTTTATTATTTCTGTCTGTATCTGAATATTAGAAACTTCTGCTGTAGAGTCATGTGTCTGTGGTTCAGGTCTGTTTCTAGTTCTGTGTTGATGCTGGGAGATGGTTCATCTCTAAGATGGCCGCAAGTGAGTTTCTTTATTGAACGCTAATTATTATTCACAGAACAGAACTCTCTACGACTAAACTAAGATGCTAATATCAAATGACGTCTGTAAATATCTGTCATTTAGAAAATCAAAATCCTATTCAAAACCAGAAGTTTAAATGTAAAAAATGTAGAAGTGGCGTGTGCGTATAATAATAAGCATGTTTCAGTCTAACTAGCTAGAACTACACCTTTAACAATATCATTTAATGTTGAATTTTTTAAACATTATTATTGTTGCCACATGTTGCAGAACACAGCAGTTCACATCGATGATTCATTCCAATAGAATGTTTCATCACTGCAGCAAAACTGTATATTATTTGATGCTGATATGTTTATTAAAGTAACTGTTCCGCTTAACAGATGAGGCTAGCGCTGATGTAACCTGGTTCCGTTTTCTCCCACCCCTTAGCTTTGTCAAAGGTAATCGTCCAATTGAACATAGTTGGGGGGTTAGCCATACTTTAAAATGCACACTTCTAATAATATTACTCTGTCTAGTGACAATTTCAACTGGCTAATAGGCGGCCGTTTCCAACTGTTGGCTGTTCGATGGAATTTGCTACGCCTTGGCGTTGCTGTTATCTAGTTTTTTATGCTGGGTGCAGTGCGCAAGAGACGTAATATGTCTGTCATCGCTAAAGCTCTGGGGGTTTCCCCCCTCATGCAAACCTATCATATTATCATGTAAAAGTCGCACCGTATTTTATAATGCGCACCTCTGAATCTATTGATGTGCTATCCATATAGTGTTCTTCTCGAGCATTTGATGTAAATGTCCATCGTGAATTGAACCATGCAATTTAATGCATGTCATACTAATTTAATTAAACTAAAGTCACAGGATAAAATAAGTTGAAGTGGAATTCTTGGATTTGTCAGCAATGTCCCTTCGCCACTTGGCCCAAACAATCAGAGGATCAGAAAAGTTGGAAATACGTTCAAACATAAGCATGCAGTTGTAGAATCTTGGACCAAGCAGAGTTTCAACCGAACCCAGAATGCTCTGCTTTAACCATCTTTATAAGCGAAAATAATGAAATAAGGAGGCGAGGACTAAGCAACTTAAAATGAAATTATACAAAATATTTGTAGAAACATATCGAGTCATGAATGATATTTTTAGTTCTCACTTTTTTAAAACTTAAATTCCTCCTTTCTAATTTCTTCTATTCAAGAATAAATCTTGTTATGACTCTCTGTTAAAGTTTTCCTTTTTCCCAGTGTCTTGCAAGATTAGGAATAAAATTAATATTAAGACATAAACAGCCTGGACGTAAACACATGGACGGTTGCCAAAGTTATGGAATGAGGTTTATCATAATGTTTTAAATACCTTTCAGAAGAAAGGGCGTTCATCGCCAGTGCGTGTGCATCAACAAACGCTGTCCAAGCATCTTTCTTTTCTAGAGACCCCTGTCGTAAATATCCAGAATTAAAAGTGCTACTTTTCTTTCTCTTTTTCGTAAATAATACCGCCACACTTTCAAATCCATGAGCAAAGTCATTCTGACTTATTACGCCATCTTTATCTTTGTCAAGTTGCTGGAATACGTCCTCAATTTCATCTTCCGTTATTTCAAGATCTGAGCAGAGTTCTCTCAAATCCTCTCGCTCAATATAACCAGAAAGGTTAAGATCACACGCAAGGAAAAGATCATCTATCTTGGTTTGATCGTCGGCCATTTGATGAAAGACGTTATGTTTACTGATCGATTAAACTACATTTTATAAACACCTTTCTGTTTTTATTCATTGAGTTCAAATAATGTTTAGTTGTTTCGTCAGTTGAGTCTTAAAGGTCGACGAATTGAATGGTACATACTATGTATTAAAGGACGTGAAATTCCAAGTGGTAAAGCATGTTACAATCCGAACTTAACATGCAATGGTTTGATCATGTTTCACCTATTTTTTATACAGTTGTGTCAAAGTAAATGTATGTTTTATATATACACAATATAAATGAAGTTTACAATTGTTTATCTTCTGTCTCATAACTCATACGCCTTATTGTACAATATCGCTCATTGATCATTCTCTATGAATATTGAGATATCGCGTGTGTGCGCCACTGGGAAAGAAGTCATGGTTCAGTAATCACGCCTACGTCTTCTTCCAGAGCTTCCAGTACAACTGCAGTATATCCACTTGTCTTAATGTTCAAACTGGCTGGATACAACTCGCTAAGAAATTATAAATTTGATTTTCCATGGCACCTATGTAATTCCTTGATTTCAATTTGATATCGCTGAATATTGTATATTCAGTTCTGTATGTATCATATTGCACTGCAACATATTGTTATGATGTGTATGTGCTAATTAAATTCCATAATCCACTGAATCGCATATCTAATCCATAAAAATCGTTCACCTTTAAACATATTAGTTTACGTTTATGATAGAAGCAATCCAATATTGATTGAGCTGAACTAACTTGAGTTTTTAGTGATGTCATAGAAACCTTAACCGTCGTTAAGTTCTATTAAACTATCGTTTCTTTCAGTTAAAACTTTAAAACCCATGCTGTTCTTCACTCTATTCATGGTTTTTCTGTGTTGTTCAAAGTAACATAATATGTATAGTATATACCCGTATATCGGCAGATCCGTCTCTATGTTAACATGTATACATACTGCACTTGTAACTGTCTTGCTAAGTGTATATTGTTATCTGATTGTTAACAATCGATACCTGTTGATTGGCAAACATTTAATCAACATTTTATTCTCATAGCATATGCGAACAGTGCGTTTTTCACAGGTTCAAATTAAATTAACACTGATACAAGTACGCCCACACATCGTTTTATGTTTTTAACATTAAAATAAGAATCATAAAAATAATGTATTCCAACAGATTTCTGGTTTAATTTGATTTCAGGGATGGATCAGTTTTGTTACTCTCTTTGTATTTGGCAACCCTTGAAAATGTCCTGGGTGTCACCTTGCGCTTGTTAACAATGATTTATCATGCTCAGTAAATGTTCAATAAATAAAAAGAAACATACACATTGTGTCGATAAGTGATTCTTTATTTACACATGTATTTGTTTTAATATGGACGTCATCAGTGAAGTAACAACTTCTAAATATAAGTTAACGAAGTCATAACCTCGTGTGTGTCTCAAGATAATTGTTGACTTTTTGAAATAGTGATTTCATGTAACATAAAGTCTTGCAGTCAAATTCTTTTGCGTCAATCAAACCTGAAAATATTTTAGATGCCTAACTTAGTAAAGCTACGGCCTCTTGTAATTTGGGGAATTTCAGCGACGTCAATTTGTAGACCATGTTTTGGCCAAACCACCAAAAATATACAAAAGTAGTCCATGTCATTTTGTGCACCGTAGTCCTTTAACTGTTTTTTGTTTGATTGACTCATAGTATTTTAACTGTCCGAGTCTTAAAAAAATTTCAAACGTCACTCTTTTCTGTTGGTTATAACTCATTACTTAAATTATCACTTACCATGAGAGGTTTTTAAAGCCATCGTCAAGTTTTCCAACAAATTCATGAAGGTCTTTTTCCGTGTTCCCATCATCGTCACCATCAGCATGTCTTCTGTTTATTTTCTCCCTGGCATTGGCGCCTACTCTAGAATTTCCTTTTGAACTGGTGCTTTTCTCAGTCGCCCCTAAAAGTCCATCCTCGAGACTGTTAAATCCCTGGACAAATTCCTTGATACATATTTGCCCATCTCCATCTGTATCCAGCTCTTTAAAGACTGCCTTTACCTCAGCTTCATTTAGATCGGGACAGATGCGAGCCAACTCGGTCTCGTCTATGTAGCCAGAGCCATCAAGGTCACAGGCTATAAATAACTCCTTTAAGTCCAAGTGTTGAGTGTCAGACATCTTATGAATATGCTCAGGACATCTTGTTAATTCAATCTCAAAAGTGTAATGACCACTCAATCTGATAATAATTCAGAGAGATCATTTGCTACAAGATCTAATTCTTTAATAGATATAGTAGAGCAACTTTACTTCATTTTTCTCAAATATATTTTGTGAGGATTAAATATAACTGCTTGTTATGTCCTTTTATCCTTTGATCATGTCTGTGTTCGGCCGTTATTCAGACAGAGAAAAGCTGAAAATAAAAGTAAAAATCAATCAATGGATTGGAATGAAGTCATCGTTTTACAGCCGATCATTTTTGCCAACCATATCGTGATCATTTAACAATAAACATACATGTACATCATGCCATCTGCATTTAATGTTGCACTTCTTATCAATGGAATATTCTCAAGAAATTTATGTTTTAATCCGAGGCCAAGGAATACAATATAAAATGTTTCCTAGTTTAGTGAGTTGTTGTAGTGTTGAGAACGATGGCGAATGAAAGGTATGATACAAGAAACATGTTTTTGAAATATTTTCTTTCTGCATTCCAGGTTTCAAATTTTAACTTTTATTAGTAAGTAAATTCTTCTACTCTTGATTAGTTGCCTCCGCCTATCGTATAAGGTGGCATTTAATATGCAATAATTGCTTTTGATCAAATACTATTAAATGGACCGGGTTTTTGTGTTCCGCCAATACTGAATTGTAAAGTGGCCCCGGATGTCGTTTTCCGACTGCTAACATTGATTTTCATGTTAACTACATATTCAGACCATAGGGTACCTGTTGTCCAAACAAAATATGAACAAAACTCAAAGTATGGGGCTAGCTCTTGGGATAAATTGTGTACAAAATAATCAAAACCGAACTGACAACCAATTATGCCATTTTCTTATGTACGACTACTACCATTTTAATAATTCTTGTGTAGTAACAGAATATTGGTGGATTTACATTTTCCTGGGTTAGGGGTAGTAATATAAATTCACATGTTTTAATCGAGATGTAGACCAAGCTAAGCGAAACATCAGTAAGAGTAGAGGGCAATAATACCAATAATTCGGAAAGTCGTCCTGCTGTCAATTCTAATAACAAAATCACAATCTAAACAGTTTTTAAACAAAATGTGTTTTGTTTTGTTTCCATAAAAAGTACATTAATGATTAATTGATGATGGACCGATATCATTTATGATTTTTTGTTTATTATCTGATCATGAGTTCACCAGGTCATGGCTAAAGCATAGAAAAAATATTGTTTTTCAGGTTGAATAGTTTTTTACCACGGTTAACGATTCACTAACGTATACGTCACGGATGAGTTCCTGCTACAGAATTTTGACATACTCCAAAGGAGAACTCATTTAGCATCATATTCTTCGATTTGGTTACAAAATTTGTTGTCGTCAATAAAATAAAATTGCTAAAACTAAAAACGTAATAAACCACAAATATGAAATATTCATAGGGGCGCCTGAGGTAGAAGCGTAAGTGCAAAGTTACATGTGTATTTGTAATTTTTTGTCACTAAAATATTGTATGATACTATACGTTTATTTAATGTCTATGTTACATATTATAATTCGTATTTCCAGTTCAGATATGTTGCGATGTGACTATGAACGTGACTGACACCTACTGTTTTGAACGAGAGTATCGAATATTTATTACAAAACATACGTAACAAAATATATGCTATTGTAATTTTCGCGGTTCATTTAAGAAATGAAAACCTGAAAATGTGAGAGCATTTTCATTACCTTCGTTAAATAGCACCAGATAATACGTGGACAGATTCATCCAGTAAAATGTCGAGAAAAGTACTCATAATACTTACCTTCTGTACAATCATAATAGTATTTCATCGTCGTCGTCCACTACTCCTGTATTTCCACAAGTAAATCATTATTAAACGTCCAAATTGATTATAAACAATGAAGCAGCAAGTTGAGCACACAGTAAATGAAATGTTGGCATATTAATGTAAATTCAATAAAATATTGATAGTTTAATCCTTTTTCCGATCCCACGTGATCACATTCCAATGGCAGTTTTTGCAACTGAAACAAGAAGTAACATATTTCAAATTAAATCATTTGTGAACATACTCGTATCTATGGTAACCCCAGATGACACCAACAAGGACCTCAAGAACAACAGGTAGAAACTAAACAATGATTCATGTTATTATTCAAAGTTTCATTGCGAATAAATCAAAATACAGATTGAAAGGTTAAGTCTAAATACAACTTGATATTGTAAGTTGAAAATCGATACGTTTCCATGGCAACCCACTACTCTCATATGTTTATTGAATAGAAAGGACGCGAAACTGCAGTATATGGTAATGGTACAGTATGCTGGATAAATAATATTGGAAAACTTGCCGCTTATCGATCTGATGCAACAGGTTTGGCCTGAGATAATAATCCATATCCCAGGCTTTGCTTACCTATAGTCTATTTGTAAATGTATCAATCATTTATTATGATGATCATCAGATTGGATCATCCCTGAGAATTAACACCAAAATCTAAAGTAACCATTTGATTTTTTTATCAAGGATTCTTAAATAGGTTTAATTTGAGAAAGGATCTTTAAATAATGTTTGTTATGTGGTATCGCCCTTTGACCGACAAACCATTGGTGGACGAATATATTACCACTTTTGACCGACCACCAGTTATGTTATGTTATGTTTCTTTATTTCCTCCGTTTAATTGGAGAGCAAAACAATTAATACATGAATATCACATTACAGAACATATATTACAGAAGAGTAAAGGGGTTATTATTATTTACATATTTACAAAATAGATGACTCAAAATGACATTTTAATATTATTATTCAAACTTGCCTATTTGAAAAATGTATTTATATTGTAAAATGTATTTGCACATTCGATAACGAACATTTCATCAATGGCGTCATTGGCTACATCAAAATCTATTCTACTAACCTGAACAGTCTGCAAGAAAATAGCATCATCATTGTTTGACACCATATTATATATGGTATAATTGTACCATTTGTATGTGTGGATGAATTAAAGATGTCGACACCCAACATTGAAACATTGAGACCTCAAATAATTCAACACGCTTTTAGATAAATCTTGGGGGAGCTAAGGGGGAGCTAATGTTGCCAAAGTGTATGTAGTTTCCGATGCAAAATCTTTAAAAACCAATGATTGGCTCGAATGTAGAGAACTTTAAAGGCAGCCTCTCCTCGAATTTTAGACAAAAATATTGAAGCACTGTGCAGAAGTTTGTTTTATAAAGAGGATCTTCCTTTTTCATTTTTATTTCTATGAATATGTGACAAGATATTTAAATTTTTCAAATTTTAGTCTGTTCTCAACAACAAAGGATAGGTATTGTTTTTCTCTTAAACCAATTATTGAAAACATTCTGTAAAAAACACGGTCCTTTATGTAATGTTGACTGATTGGCATCAAAAAACAATAACTTAGTAATTACGAGTAATATAATTACATGTTAAAGGAATATTACTTGCCAAACCATCTCTCTCCTCATATGGTAGCTATAACCATATATATGCTTGCCATGTTTAGCAAAACACCCAAAAATGTTTTGATATGGTCAAATTTGATCACTTAGAAATGTGATGCTCAATTCCAGTAAGCTGCCATCTTTTAAAATTTCACACAGGAAGTGATGTCATCGACTCTCAACTTTGCATATAGCATTAGGCGAGGAGCTATTAAGAATTACAAAACCAGCTAAATATTATTTTTCAACTTTGTATCTGACTTAATCCTTCTGGAAATCTCTTCTTTTATTCTACGTTGACAAGCCCTGAAAATATTTTTGCACAGAAAGTAATGATCACTTGTCTAGAAGTGATTTTGTGCTACTTTCCTATACTGTTATGGGCAAGGTTATAGAAGTTGAGAGTTGATGACATCACTTCCTGCAAGAAATCTTAAAAGATGGCAGCTCACTGGAAATAAGCACTAGATTTTTAAATGATCAATATTGACCATATTAAAACATTTTCCCATGTTTTGCTAAATATGGAAACTATATATATGATTATAGCTACCATATCAAGAGAGAAAGGGTCTGGCAAGGAATATTCCTTTAAGTAATTTTGTAAAATAATTAGTAATAAATTAAATTACTTAAACTAGTTGTCAAGTAATTTTTATTTAGAGTGAACATATATATTTTATATATTCCATCTACATTAGTCCTGAAATTCTTACATCAGATTGGTTTTTATGTTACAACTTTTTTGTGGACGGCGGCAAGGTGTTCGGCGCCTAACAAATGGTAGATGGTGACATTTTGCATGATGCTTTGTACATGTATGCGAATGCCTTGGGGAGATGGAACATCCCTTCAAGAAAACAGATTCACCATTTTCATGAAAGATTTTGAGTGAAAAGTAACATATGTTGAAAGTTAGTGACCCTATCATTTTCTACTAAACACAAAAACTATTATTAATTTTGAATAGCAGACTAAGATGACCCTACCATTTTCAACTGAACGTAAACCTAGTTACCCGAGAGCTCTCATCATACCCTTAGGTGTAGGCCTACATTACATCGTAATTTTGTTGTACATTGAATACTGCCATCAAAATGAGATTTTCTGGTAAAGGAGTTATCATTACTGGTTCAAACAGTGGTATTGGGAAGGTGACTGTCCTGTTGATGGCAAAAGAAGGTGCCGTGAAAACG
The DNA here is from genome assembly GCA_903813345.2 of Owenia fusiformis. Taxonomy (NCBI): domain Eukaryota; kingdom Metazoa; phylum Annelida; class Polychaeta; order Sabellida; family Oweniidae; genus Owenia; species Owenia fusiformis. The sequence continues at coordinate 29,179,138 of CAIIXF020000006.1, read as the reverse complement.
CTGGAACACACAGTTGAAGAATGCAGGAAAGTTGGTGCACAGACTGCCAAGTTTCCTATGGTTCGGGGAGACTTCAACAGTGATAAGACATTGATACAGCGATTATATGACACAGCTATGGAGGCATTTGGGCGCATTGATGTCCTAGTGAACAATGCATGTACAGCTGAAAGTTGCACATTTGAGAACGTCACAGAGGAACAATTTGACAAGCAGATCAATGTTGCTCTTAAAGCGCCTTTATTTCTGTCGCAGAAATGTTTCCCAGAGCTGAAGAAAAACAAAGGAAACATTGCCAATGTATCCAGTGTAGCTGGCGCAAGACCTCACTCTTTTGGATATGCAATTTATTCTGTTTCAAAAGCAGCACTGGATCAGTTTACTCAATGTGCGGGGATAGAATATGGTTCTGAGGGAGTCATAGTTAATGTAGTATGCCCTGGTGTGGTTGCTACTGGCATCTTTCTCAAATCTGGAGTTGCTAACACAAAGGAAGAGCAAGATGAATTTTATACTCTCACATTGTACCCCATTAAAGAAAAATGGTACCCCTGAGGAGACTGCTAAGTTGATCGCGTATCTCGCGTCAGAATGATGCATCTATGATGAATGGTGCTGAAATTATACATGATGGAGGACTATCTCTTATGGGACTTGATACAAAAACAATTGAGAATGCTGCAAAGTGTGCCAGCAAATAACTTTTGACTGCCTAATTGGCCTTTAAACAAACATTTTGCCTTATGTCATAATAGCTATCGTATCGAGGCTAGTTTTAGTTAGTTATTTGCCTCCACAAAGGAGTGGTATCGATATGGTGAACTTTTTGAACACGCGTTTCTCTTAAACCAGTCATCAAAACATTCTGAAAATTTTACACATCGTCAATTTAATGGTCATCTTTTGGATGGTAACATTATAATGAAACATATATCCTTTCTTTATCTTGTTTAAGAAAACACATCAGACACTTTTTTTCTTGGTATCATATGTTCGGAATGAAATGAAACATCTATTCGAACCTCATTGGAACAAAACTCGGATATAAACACAACATGTTTAGGTCTCTCAATATTGTAATAGTATAGTTTCCATGTAGCTTTTGAAATCTCGCTAAATCTCGTTTTTCGTGAGATTTTAAGAGACTTGCATATTAGACCTCTAATGACTTACATTACCTTCCTTTAAATGGCATATTTGAATTCAGTGAAATGTTTTCTCCTATAATAGCTTTGATTTACAAAGTTATGTAATTTGAATAATTTTCTATAACAGTTAAAAGAAACTTGGGCCAAATATCCATAGATGCAATGCTAAAATTCTTTAAAACCGTGGATTATTTGTATGTCAATCAACATTTGCATGTTTAATCACAACATGTACATAAACAGGGTCATCATGTGGTATATCATTCAAGTTATATACAGATTTAACAAACACACTTTGATAAATCACGAAATTAAGCCACTTTTCCAAGATTTCCAAGATTTTCCAAGCGGGCTATATCGGGGTAATCGGGCAATATCGGTGGATATAGCTCGCTAACTTTCCCATTAACTTCCATACAAATGCTTCGCTAGGTATGTAATACATACTTAGAGGTTATGTCACTATGACGTGAAATATGCCTGAGTTCTCCCAATATAGGCCGACCTTGGGAGGCTCTATATTTGGGCAAGAACGAAGGCATATTTCACGTCATAGTGACATAACTGATGTATTACATGCCTTTGTTCCCATGGTTACTTTGTATCAATGACGTGACGTCATGATATTATCATGGTTATTAAAGAAATCTAATATCAAAACGAGGTAAGCGGGCTATATCGGGGTAATCGGGCAATATCGGTGGATATAGCTCGCTAACTTTCCCATTGACTTCCATACAAATGCTTCGCTAGGTATGTAATACACGTATTTATCCCATACTTGGACGTGTTACTTAGCAGTTATGTCCCTATCATTGAATATATGCCTAAGGTCTGTCACCAATATAGCCCGAGCTTGCGAGGGTTATATTACGACAGACCATGGACGTATATCAACACGGACATAACTGTTGTATTACATACTTTTATATCATGACTACGTTATATTAATGACGCCACGTGTCTGTGTGCGAGTGAAATTAGTATATCTGCCCGCTACGCCATAATCGCAGCTCGCATATTTGTTCATAATTTGTAACGTTCGCGTAATGACTGTAAACGACAATGGAGAAAACACAGACTATCGGGATCTGTTTGATGGTTTAAAAAAGGGAAGGAGCATCCACTTAATCAATCAAAAATTAGAGAAAATAAATATGGGAATATTTGAGAGAACAGGAAAATCCGCCCACGGCCAAGAAAACAAAACTGGACATGGGTATTCTAAAATATTTCCATGATTGAACAATGTTAACCAGATGACCAAGATTGGTATGGGATAAACATATTATCCTATAGTCGGTCAAATATATTATATTAGCCTCGGGATAATCCCAATATCCTGAACCTCATATAGGATAATCTCTATATATACATATGTATGTATCCGGATCACGTCGTTACTGGGTGAGTCTGTCTAGTAGAAATTACCTACTGAGCAAAGTACTCCTTATAGAGAATAATTCATTTACCATGTTTGAAAAGATGCTGCAATATTGCTCCTCAGCATTAATTAAGAAAGCTAGTAAATCAATATCTGATAGCGCGCCACTTCACGTGTGTTTTGGAATTTTTAGAGAAGTTTTAAGACCAAAACTCGCAATTCAAATTGTGATGTGAAAAAATGGCGAACATTTGATTTCTAATTTTATGACTACGACATGCAGAGTAAAAAACATGCAGGGATTTATCTTTGGACGAAGGCCATGATAAAGTGGCCTTAGAAGAAGGTAAGGACCTACGTGCCTTACTATTTATACATGTTTTTCTGTTTTGAAAAATTCAATATGAGGTTTATGTTTCTTAGTTTTTCAAAGAAATCCACAACTATTTCGTTGCGGTTTTATCTTTACATCGTAATTTCAATCACCGCCATCACTTTTCGAACGACCCAGAAAGTACAGTCATTCTTTCAGCGAGGTTGCTATTTCTGGTTGATAGTTGATTTTATAACATACCTATGACGATGTATAGTGTAAAGTGTACACAAGACAGCGGGCCAATATAAGTTGTGAAAAGCCTGCGCCCGCTAACTTTCTGATTGGTCAAGGCGTTGACGTCATAACCAATCAATCGAAGATAAAACTGCGCGAGCAATTTTCTTTACTCATTTCAATCATTTTCAAACCATTTGTTTGTCAATTCTATAAAAACGGTAGTCTCTGACCATTCTACATCATCATAGGTATGTTATAAATCGTTTATGTCACTATCGTGGCACATATGCCCTCGGTTCTCAGAGATCAATGTCCCTCCCAAGGTCGGGCCATATATCACTGAGACCTCGGGCATATATGCCACGATAGTGACATAACCTCTAATTATTAACCGTGTAGGCCTAGACTCTTCCAACACTTAATGTTTAACTGACGTTAAATGGATTTTGGAGTCCTGGAACAAAAATAATGTTTTTTAGAGCGTTGCGTTAAATAAGACCCTTGAGGATGGGTATGTTTTGTTGTTGTGTATCACGTCTACCTTACTTTGAATATTTACTTTGGTCCTTATCTAGATCTTCTCTCTAAACTAACTAAAAACTAGACATCATGATTGCAAGCAATCTTACGGAGGTATTTTTGACAATTTGCTATAGGTCAACGAAGGTTAAATTTCAAAGGTCTATGTGCAATATGGCAAGTAATTTTAGACAGTCATATCTTTAACCATGAGTACTTTCTGGGCATAATTACAATCATGGTTTTTATTAAAACAACATGTTTTCTTTCAAGTGAAGTAGCCATAGTGTTCAAAATATCAATCGAGCAATTCGAAAAATTATGAATAGGGACTCCATGTCAACATTTTTTTCAAAATGTTGAACGTGAAAAAAATGTTGAACGTATTTACTCAAAAGAGGATCTTCTTTTTCTGGATTCTATTGCATGAAAAGATTATTCAACAAGGGGTATAAAACTTCTTCAAAAGTAGAATGGTATTGAAAGTCTAGTTTTGAAGATATCCATTTTCGGTGACCAAAATTATACTGAATACAATGGAAAGCACGAGTTTTCCCTATGGGAAAATAGCATCGGAAATGTAGTTTTTAACTTTAACGCATTTCAATACGCATCTCCTTTGCAGAAATTGTTAACATAGTGGAGAAGAAACTTCCGATATGTTTAATTGAGAAAAGCAAGACCCTCTTTTTAGAAAATGAGCCTAACATTTTTAAAAAAGTGCTAATCCATAAATTTTCAGAGAGTTGGATTGATATTTTACTATCATGGAGACTTCACTTGAAAGAAAACATTTTTACAAAAAAAAACTGTATTGATGACCAGAAAGTATTCATGTTGAAAGATATGACCGTCTAAAATCACTTGCTATACTGCACGTCATGGACCTTTCAAATCGTATATGAACTCCTGGCAAGTTGAGAAGATGATGTTAAAACTTGGCCTTGAAAAATTAATATTAAATGTTACCTTGCCCTAAGAGTTTTATCACTCAAATGTTATGTCTGACTTAAAATCTAAATCATACCGTTGAGGTTTATAACTAAAACTAAATTCAATTGTGTTTTTGGACTTGTAAAAAATTCCGTTTCCAGAAAGTCGGAAACCTAGGACAAACTACCGTGTCGTACACTTGTATAAGAAGGTCAATGGCTATCGTGTGATAGATGTGATGATGAAACCCACAACATCTCCTTCACTGGTAGGTATCAAGATGCGGTGACGGCCGTTACCTTCTCATCTAAGATGGTGGACGGTAAGTTACCGCATCTTGATACCTACCAGTGTTCTTGGGATGTTGTACGGTTATCGCAGAGTTTGAATTATCTCATAGATGACATGGTGTGAGACTGTGACAATCGACTACCCTGCGCGCAGAGTGTAGTTATAAAAGCTCTTTTTTAAGAAGTGAAGTCGAACGAATGCAAAGGGTAACAATCGACATACGTGAAAATCGACATGGTTATAACGTTGAACTCAAAGCAGTAAATTAGTCATTTTTATACCTGTGGAATACGCCATCTATAGAAAATGTAAAAAATTGTCACCCTGATTTTGACAGATGGAGGCAGGTCAAGAAGGTCAAATTTCTTAAAGAAAATGCACCTCAATCACATCAAATCATGAGTTGGTCCATACATACACTTTTTCATTCATGTACTTAACAAAATCCAACCACTGGTGATACTAATATAATTACAATAATTGGACTATATTCTTGCTTTTAAAATTCAATATATTCGTCTTCCCACTCTGGCGGAAGGATCAATAAGTTGTGTGTCCCAATTAACGTTTGGGTTCAGTTTCCCTTTCAATGAATGTATCTCAATGGTGAACAGCACAAACCGGCAACTCTATAGTCAGTAATATGAAAGATTCTTTTAGCTTTTCAACGATGCCGGTTTATTTGCTAATTTTGTATTTTTCAATTTCATTATTACGATCTGAACTACAGTATGCCTTCATCAAACGCAATTCGTTGCAAAGCATACAGAGAAAACAAAAATACCCAAGAGTAAAGAAATCAAGGCATGCGGTGCATAAAATTACGTTCCCCATCGAAAAATATCCAACCGAACTAGCATAGAAACATGAAACACAAAATGCACATGCCACAATGGATCCGGAGGCAACAAACGCGAGATTAATTCTTTCCCCTCTTCACAGGGTACGTACCAAATGAAGCGTGACGTAAACGCGCGGGAACGGTAAAACACGAGGGTGATGAAAGGACCAATCTTGGTTTGGAGAATGAAGTTCATATGCTTATTATTATATGCAATTTACATAGTGTATAAAACAAATAAAAATATTACCATAATTTTATCTGTCTAGTTTATAGATATTTCTATATGTAAATGCCTGTAAAAACATCCTAGACAGTGAACTTGACGGTGAATTTCACGTCTCTTCCCTGAACAGCTGAATGACAACACTGGCTCCTTATTTTACCATCAAAGGGCAGTGGCCTTCCCAATACCACCGTTTGATCCAGTGACTATAACTCTTTTACCAGAAAGTCTCATTTCGATGGCAGTCTTCAGTGTACGGCAAAATTACCATGTAGGCCTAATGTAGGCCTATTAGTGAATGATGATAGTTTGCTTGTTGATAATGGTAGGGTCTACTTTACTTTCATCGTATGAATTCTGTATAACGCGCATAACGCGTCCCTTGGCAATTAACATAAAGTTTAAGGAAACTCTTTTTAGATTAGTGTTCATACAAAAATACCAACATTTCACGGCCAGTATGCAGTTATCCCAAATCATGATCTATACTTTCTTAGATCATGATTTAGGCCCAAACCATAGACCCAGAGTATCAGTAAGCTGAATCTAAAAAATAGGTTGACCTGAAAACATTTTTAAAAACGAGTCAAAATCACTCCAAATTCTTCTTCAAGGTGTTTTCCAAACTTACATCATTGATTTTTTCAAAATCCTATCTTAGAACTGCATATAATATAGCATATAGAACAACAACCATAGATATCTGAATTTGTATGGCAAGTTGAAACCTAGCTAAACTTGTAACAAGTAATTGGATTGGTCACTGCTGACCTCTCTGACCTCCATCACTGTCACTGTCACTGGTGGAGGTTGCCACAGTTCAACGCTAATGTTTCACGCTGTAAGAAGTTAATAATTACTCGCTGGCACACTTTGCAGCATTACCAATTGTTTTTGTATCAAGTCCCATAAGAGTTAGTCCTCCATCATGTACAATTTCAGCACCATTCATCATAGATGCATCATCTGACGCCAGATATGCAATAAGCTTAGCAGTCTCCTCAGGAGTAGTAGGTTTCTTTAATGGGGTACAGCGCGTTAAATCCTTATAAAGTTCACATTGCTCTTCCTTTGTGTTAATCAATCCAGCTTTGATAAAGAAGTCAGTGGGTACCGACCCAGGGCATACTACATTAACTCTGACTCCCTCAGAACCATATTCTATCCCCGCACATTTACAAAATTGGTTCAGCGCTGCTTTTGAAACTGGATATATTGCAATTCCGAGAGAAATGGGTCTTGTTGCACCTACGCTTGATACATTTACAATGTTTCCTTTGTTTTTCTTCAGCTCTAGGAAACATTTCTGCGACAAAAATGAAGGCGCTTTCAGAGCAACATTGATCTGCTTGTCAAATTGTTCCTCTGTGACGTTCTTAAATGTGCAGATTTCAGCTGTACAGGCATTGTTCACTAGGACGTCAATTCGCCCAAATGTATCCATAGCTGTGTCATATAATCGCTGTATCAACGTCTTGTCACTGTTGAAATCTCCCTGAACCATAGGAAACTCGGCAGTCTCTGCACCAACTTTCCTGCATTCTTCAACTGTCTGTTCTAGCGTTTTCATGTCCCTTCCATGAATGACCGAACACTAGCTCCTTCTTTTGCCATCAAAAGGGCAGTCGCCTTCCCAATACCACTGTTTGAACCAGTAATGATAACTCCTTTACCAGAAAATCTCATTTTGATGGCAGTATTCAATGAACAACAAAATTACCATGTAATGTAGACCTGTACACCTAAGGGTATGATGATAGCTCTCGGGTAACTAGGTTTATGTTCAGTTGAAAATGGTAGGGTCACCTTAAAGGGTGACGCATATCGTTTAGCAAATCGAACGCTCGTTTCTGGTGTTGCTCACCGTTTAGTATAAAAGGCCCGATCCCGGAATAATACTCAAGGGTTCACAGGCTCGAGGTCGTTGTGTCAACACCTCTAACTGTTATATAGCATAAGTATATTATAGATCGTCACACATTTATAAAAGGGTGATTTTTATTTTGACAAATCAATTCCACATTTATGGGTGAAGTTTCAGGATCTTCTATTTGTGTATAATAAGGAAAAATTGGCATTTAATTTCCCAATAAGGTAATAGCACACAGCTTGGCATATGAAATATCCTACAAATGAAACAAAGCAAGACAAACCGGTTTCTAATACAAGGATTTATATTCGCTGTTGTACATGTATTCTTTGAACGCAATCACTCTTTGGGTAACGTTTTCAAAATCATTATAAACGGATTACTTTATCTCAAAGACAATTTCAATAAACTGGATTTTACAGAACTCCCCTTATTTCTTAAAAATGGACTGATCCAGTTGATTCGCCTGGAGCCGCAATATTGTTTTTATACGGGATGCTAATCGGAACCCTTTAACTTCAAAATATGAATTCATCGTCTGCTATTCAAAATTAATAATAGTTTTTGTGTTTAGTAGAAAATGGTAGGGTCACTTTAACTTTCAACATATGTTGCCAATACTTTTTAGTCAAAATCTTTCATGAAAATGGTGAAGCTGTTTTCTTGAAGGGATGTTCCATCTCCCCAACGCATTCGCACAAAGCATCATGCAAAATTTCACCGTCTACCATTTGTTAGGCGCCGAACCACTTGCCGCCGTCCACAAGAAAAATAAACTATTTTAAACTAAAACTAAACTAAACTAAAACTCGCCTTGAAAGCTAATTTGGCATAAGGCAAAATGTTTGTTTTAAGGCCAATTAGGCAGTCAAGAGTAAATTGCTGGCACACTTGGCAGCATTCTCAATTGTTTTTGTATCAAGTCCCATAAGAGTTAGTCCTCCATCATGTATAATTTCAGCACCATTCATCATAGATGCATCATCTGACGCGAGATACGCAATCAACTTAGCAGTCTCCTCAGGAGTAACATTTTTCTTTAATGGGGTACAATGTGAGACTGTCTTATGAAATTCATCTTGCTCTTCCTTTGTGTTAATCATTCCAGCTTTGATTAAGAAGTCAGTGGGTACCGACCCAGGGCTTACTATATTTACTCTGACTCCCTCAGAACCATATTCTAACCCCGCACATTTACTAAACGGGTTCAGTGCTGCTTTTGAAACTGGATAAATCGCAATTCCGAGAGAGCAAGGTCTTGCTCCAGCTACGCTTGATACATTTACAATATTTCCTTTGTTTTTCTTCAGCTCTGGGAAACATTTCTGCGACAAAAGTAAAGGCGCTTTAAGAGCAACATTGATCTCCTTGTCAAATTGTTCCTCTGTGACGTTCTTAAATGTGCAGATTTCAGCTGTACAGGCATTGTTCACTAGGACGTCAATTCGCCCAAATGTATCCATAGCTGTGTCATATAATCGCTGTATCAATATCTTGTCACTGTTGAAATCTCCCTGAACCATAGGAAACTTGGCAGTCTCTGCACCAACTTTCCTGCATTCTTCAACTGTCTGTTCTAGCGTTTTCATGTCCCTTCCATGAATGACAACACTAGCACCTTCTTTTGCCATCAACAGGGCAGTCGCCTTCCCAATACCACTGTTTGATCCAGTGACTATAACTCCTTTACCAGAAAATCTCATTTTGATGGCAATATTCAATGAACAACAAAATTACGATGTAATGTAGGCCTACACCTAAGGGTATGATGAGAGCTCTCGGGTAACTAGGTTTACGTTCAAAAAATGACGTTGAAAATGGTAGGGTCACCTTAACTTCAAAATATGAATTCATCGTCTGCTGTTCAAAATTACATTTTTTCATGAAAATGGTAAACGTGTTTTCTTTCGTAAAATAGACTACACATCATCACATACTATGCCATTGATAGTTAGACAGCTGGTTTTCTATGATACATATTTTAAACATGCTCGTTTCTTAAGATATTTGGAGCCAAAACATGTATGGATTGGCATACATCATTTTCTTCAGAAAACATTATACCATACGTTGAAATCAAAACCGAAACGGTTCGTTTTGGTAACAAAATGTCGGAACATCGAAGGTACGATTTTTCTTTATTCCTTATTTCACATGTTTTAGGCAAAATTCGGAAAGATTAGGTAGATTTCGGAAAAACGGGAGTTTTTACGGTAGATTTTGAAAAAACTGGGGTTTTTACGGTAGATTTCTGAAAAAACGGGAGTTTTTACTATATAGATTTTGAAAAAACTGGAGTTTTTACGGTAGATTTTGAAAGAACGGGAGTTTTTACGGTAGATTTCGGAAATACGGGAGTTCTTACGGTAGGTTTCTGAAAAAAGGGTCGGTTTTTACGGTAGATTTTGAAAAAAACGTGAATTTTTACGGTAGATTTGTCATATAATCGCTGTATCAATGTCATCTTGTCACTGTTGAAATCTCTCTGATCCCTAGGAAACTTAGCTGTCTCTACACCAACTTTCCTGCATTCTTCAACTGTCTGTTCTAGCGTTTTCATGTCCCTTCCACGAATGACAACATTACACTTATCTCCTTCTTTTGCCATCAAAAGGGCAGTCGCCTTCCCAATACCACTGTTTGAACCAGTAATGATAACTCCTTTACCATGGCAGTATTCAATGTACAACAAAAACCTAAGGGTATCATGAGAGCTGTCGGGTAACTAGGTTTATGTTCAGTTGAAAATGGTAAGGTCACTTTAACTCCAAAATATGAATTCATCGTCTGCTATTCAAAATTAAATTTTTCATGAAAATGGTAAACGTGTTTTCTTGAGTGTTCTTGAAGTTCCAGTGTGCTGGATAAATAATATTGGAAAACTTGCCGTTTATCGATCTGATGCAACAGGTTTAGCCTAAGATAATAATCCATATCCCAGGCTTTGCTTACCCAGAGCCTTTACTTTGTAAATGTACCTATTATGATGATCATCAAATGGGATTATCCCCTAGAATCTCAAATAACCTTTTGATTTTTTATCATGGATTCTTATATAGGTGTAATTTGAGAAAGGAACTTTTATGTTTCTTATGTGGTTGCTTCATCGCCTTTTGACCGACAAACCATTGGTGGACGAATATTACCACTTTTGACCGACCACCATTTATGTTATGTTATGTTTCTTTATTTCCTCCGTTTAATTGGAGAGCAAAACAATTAATACATGTATATCACATTACAGAACATGTATATATTACGGAAGAGTAAAGTGGTTATTATATTTACATATTTACAGCACCATTCATCATAGATACATGTTTATTAAAATGTACTTACATTTTAATATTACCATTCAAACTTGCCTATTTGAAAAATGTATTTGTATTGTAAAATGTTTTGGACATATCATAAATGGTGTCATTGGCTACATCAAAATCTATTCTGCTAACAACGCGTGGAACAGTCTGTAAGAAAATATCATCATCAAAGCTGAAAAATCATTGTTTGACACATTTGTATTTGTGGATGAATTAAATATGTCGACACCCAACATTGAAACACAAGACCTCAAATAATTCAACATGTTTAAAAGAGAAATCTTGGGGGAGCTAAGGGGGGGGGGGCTAAGGTTGCTAAACGTATGGGGGTGTATGTAGTTTCCAATGCAAAATCTTTAAAAACCAATAATTTGCTCGAATGTAGAGAGTTTTAAAGGCATGCTCTCCTCGAATTTTAAACAAAAAATATTGAATACTGTGCAAGAGTTTTGTTTTGTAAAAAGAGGATCCTCCTTTTTCATTTTTATTTCTATGAATATGTTATATATCAAGATATTCAATTTTTACAAATTTTAGTGTGATCTCAACACCAAAATGGAAGCAAATAACTAACTAAAACTAGCTTCGATAGCTATTATGGCATAAGGCAAAGTGTTTGTTTTAAAGGAATATTCCTTGCCAAACCATCTCTCTCCTCATATGGTAGCTATAACCATATATATGCTTGCCATGTTTAGCAAAACACGCAAAAATGTTTTGATATGGTCAAATTTGATCACTTAGAAATGTGATGCTCAATTCCAGTAAGCTGCCATCTTTTAAAATTTCACACAGGAAGTGATGTCATCGACTCTCAACTTTGCATATAGCATTAGGTGAGGAGCTATTAAGAATTACAAAACCAGCTAAATATTCTTTTTCAACTTTGTATCTTATTTAATCCTTCTGAAAATCTCTTTTTTATTCTAAGTTGACAAGCCCTGAAAATATTTTTGCACAGAAAGTAATGATCACTTGTCTAGAAGTGATTTTGTGCTACTTTCCTATACTGTTATGAGCAAGGTTATAGAAGTTGAGAGTTGATGACATCACTTCCTGCAAGAAATCTTAAAAGATGGCAGCTCACTGGAAATAAGCACTAGATTTTTAAATGATCAATATTGACCATATTAAAACATTTTCCCATGTTTTGCTTAATATGGAAACTATATATATGATTATAGCTACCATATCAAGAGAGAAAGGGTCTGGCAAAGAATATTCCTTTAAGGCCAATTAGGCAGTCAACAGTTAATTGCTGGCACACTTGGCAGCATCCTCAATTGTTTTTGTATCAAGTCCCATAAGAGTTATTCCTCCATCATGTATAATTTCAGCACCATTCATCATAGATGCATCATCTGACGCGAGATACGCAATCAGCTTAGCAGTCTCCTCGGGAGTACCATTTTTCTTTAATGGGGCACAATGTGAGGCTGTCTTATAAAATTCATCTTGCTCCCCCTTTGTGTTAACAACTCCAGATTTGAGTAAATTGCCAGTAGCAACCACCCCAGGGCATACTACATTAACTCTGACTCCCTCAGAACCATATTCTATCCCCGCACATTGAGTAAACTGATTCAACGCTGCTTTTGAAACAGGATAAATTGCATATCCAAGAGAGCAAGGTCTTGCTCCAGCTACACTGGATACATTGACAATATTTCCTTTGTTTTTCTTCAGCTCTGGGAAACATTTCTGCGACAGAAATAAAGGCGCTTTAAGAGCAACATTGATCTGCTTGTCAAATTGTTCCTCTGTGACGTTCTCAAATGTGCAGGTTTCAGCTGTACATGCATTGTTCACTAGGACGTCAATTCGCCCAAATGCCTCCATAGCTGTGTCATATAATCGCTGTATCAACGTCTTGTCACTGTTGAAATCTCCCTGAACCATAGGAAACTTGGCGGTCTCTGCACCAACTTTCCTGCATTCTGCGTCTCTTCCATGAATGACAACACTGGCACCTTCTTTTGCCATCAACAGGACAGTCACCTTCCCAATACCACTGTTTGAACCAGTAATGATAACTCCTTTACCAGAAAATCTCATTTTGATGGCAGTATTTAATGTACAACAAAATTACCATGTAATGTAGGCCTGTACAACTAAGGGTATGATAAGAGCTGTCGGGTAACTAGGTTTATGTTCAGTTAAAAATGGTAGGGTCACCTTAACTTCAAAATATGAATTCATCGTCTGCTATTCAAAATTACATTTTTTCATGAAAATGGTACGTGTTTTCTTTCATTACTTAGACTACATATCATCACATACTATGCAATTGATCGTTAGACAGCTGGTTTTCTATGATACATATTTTAAACATGCTCGTTTCTTAAGATATTTTGAGCTAAAACATGTATGGATTGGCATACATCATTTTCTTCAGAAAGCATTATACTATACGTTGAAATCAAAATTGCCAGCCCAGTATTCAACGGAGATGAGTATATGACTCCCCTTCACTGGTGATCCACTCGATTACGCTGGTTACCGAAACGGTTCGTTTTGTAACAAAATGTCGGAACACGAAGGTACGATTTTTCTTTATTCCTTATTTCACATGTTTTAGACAGAATTACCAAGACATTTTTAATACAAACGTGTATCAGCATCTTATGTTTAAGAAAGTGTACATATTTGCGAACAAATATCCAATATCTCCCAAAAGATTCACAATATGTTGTAAATTGGTGATGTTATTAATGAATCAAAGTGCAAAAATGGGTGAAAAATGTTTAAATTCTCCCAAATAATAAGAATGGTAACCATTCTTATAGAAAAATAATACATTATTGTAAAAATCTTTATAGTTTTATTTTGTGAATTTAGGAAACATGACAAGGAATGACATGAGCCAAAAATATGATTAAATTGAAACAATCTTTTGTTTAACCTGCTCGCTATATCTGATTATCTCTTTCAGTAAGGAATTAAATCGATGATTCTGTTGTCTTCTGAGCTATTTTTTCGCAAACATGTACATTTTCTAAAACATATGAAACTGATATATGTTTGTGAGAAAAAACGTCAAGATTCTGCCTACAACATGTGAAATAAGGAAAAAAGAATAATCGTACCTTCAATGTTCCGACATTTTGTTACCGAAACGAATCGTCAAGAATTTGACCTATCACATGTTTTCCCTTTAAACTAATCATAATTTTTTCCATTTACAACATTTCCTCGCGGTTATTTTGGAGGTCACAGCAAGTAATTGGACAGATACTGTATATTATTTATCATTATTTTATTTAAAAGACGTTATTCTATTTTACACTGTTCTAAGGTTCATGTTAAACCTAGTATGGTTGCTCCCATCACAAGTCTATGGAAGTATCAGGGTCAATACTTAGTGTACTCATCGGGGAATGAAGTTGTTTGATGAAGTTGGAGGGGGTGGAGGTGGTCCTGTTCCCGGGGCAGGGGGCATACCAGAGGGAGGCACAGGAGCTGGGGGGCCCCCAGGGCCACTAGGAGGAGGGGGCACTCCTGGAGGTGGAGCACCACTTGGAGGTCCAGGGGGAGGTATGTTCATGTTAGGAGGTGGTGCTCCTCTGGGGGGAGCTGGGGGAGGAACTCCCATCATTGGGGGTGGGGGAGGCATGGGCATACCAGGGGCATTGCTGAACCTGGGAGGGGGGCCATTTTGGTTAAATCCTTGAGAGGTAGGGGGTGGAACCCCAGGGGGTGGAGGACCAGGATGTCTCATTGGAGGAGGTGGTCCCCTCATTCCTGGAGGAGGTCCTCCCATTCCAGGGGGTGGTCCTCCCATACCAGGAGGGGGTCCTCCCATATTAGGGGGTGGCCCTCTCACTCCAGGTGGACCATCTCTCATTCCTGGTGGTGGTCCATCTCTCATGCCTGGTGGACCGCCTCTCATTCCTGGTGGAGGTCCATCCCTCATTCCTGGAGGTCCATCTCCCATGCCTGGTGGTCCATCTCGCATGCCAGGTGGGGGGAGGTTCCTACTATCAGGTCCATCCCCTACACCAGTGGGACCATCTCCAACTCCTGGAGGTCCTGGTGGGCCTCTGTTAGGTTGTCCTCCTTGTCGTGGGGGGCCACTCTGGACTTGTGATTTCTCTTCTTTTGGGGGGACAATCTGCTTGGGCTCAGCCTTGAAGGCAAACTGGAGGAAAAACTGCTTTGTTTCCTTGTTCCAATGGCTCCAGAATCGTTTTGGGTCTTTATCCACTTCTCTACTTGGAACCTGAAATGAATTATAAGAAATCATTACAATATACTTGGGTGCAAAAAATTGTTATTTTCATTTTATCTTACATCACCCTAAAATGGTCCAGACGATATAATCATGTTAACGTAAGTTGCAACATTGTAGGGATTACAGATTGGCATAAGTTTACTCAAACAGGTACTCAAGAAACAATTATAATGGGACAACAATGATTGTCCAAAATAAAAACCTATATCTGGTGATGACTGCCTCTTTAAACTCACCTTGAAAGATATTGTTTCATATGGTTCAGCAGCGAAAAGTAAATACTGCCACTTCCTGTCTGGTGGCTCTACCTTTTGTTCATAAGCAGACATAAATCTGTGACGTGGGGCAATCCCTTCAACGATCTCTGGGTAATCAACTTGGAACAAGAGGCTCTGTTGATTGTTGTCTGGATCACGTTGCTTAGTTACTGCAAGTAAAATAAAATAGATACATTGCTAACTATTAATTAAAAGAAGAAGTAAGTTTAATATGTTACAATGGCCTATTTATCCTTTAGTCATTAGTCAAGGTACGTTAGCATTATTTAAGTCATAAGAACAAAATGTTGAAATGAAAAACTGATTAAATAAAATATTGGTTTGTCAATTATTGTTATGGCCTAATTTACAAAAAAAGATTTTACATGAACAATATGTAGCAACTGTGTTTTCCAGAATGAGCAGATTAATTTTAATTGTACACTTCCCCATGAACATACCTTTGTAACCAGGTCTCCCAATCTTGACAAACTTTTTAATATCGACCCTTGCTTTCTCCGGAGCAGGCTGGGCAGGTGCATCTTTAGCTTCCTTAGCAGCACGGCGAGCCCTACAACAGTCATACAATGCTAAATCATATTAAGGTGAATAATAAGGTAAGGTACACAGGCAAATTACATCCTACACCGTACAAGCCCGTACGGAGCTCATTGTGTTAACGAACCCTGTACAACCTTGTACAGGCCTCGTTACGAGTCTCGCAATTGCTTGTAATTTTCGAGCATCGTAAGAGCTTGTGGTTACAAGGCTCGTAATAGCTTTTAATTTTCAACCCCCGTACTTGGGTACAGTGCCCGTAACAAGCCCCGTAATAAATCTTAATTTTCGATCCCCGTACTTGCTCCTACGGTGCCTGTTACAAGGCCCATAATAACTCATAATTTTCAAGCCTTGTACTTGCCTGTGCGATGCCCATAACAAGGCCCAAAAATGGCTCGTCATTTTTGAGCACTGTACTTGCCTGTACGGGGCTCGTAACGAAGCTCGTAATTGCTTGTTTATTTTGATGAACACTTTTTGATCGATGAAATAAAATACAGCATACTTGAGAAATGATATTTCAATTATATCTAATTATGTATTAATATGTCTTCAATAATTTCAAAATATACGCATGTCTGTATCAACATGATAAACAATATAAAAGCTAGGAAACAAAATAAACAGGAGGGTTACCAATAGGAGACACCATATCTCTCTACCAGTGAATGTCATTGAATGTGTGAAAAAAATAACAATCTGAAATGCTTAAACTGATACACAGCATGTTCTGGCTAGGTAAGTTGATCATGTACTGTAACAGGAATTAATTTTTTTGTTTGGAGTTCGATAACGGGCCTCATATGAGCGCATACGGGCTTCAAAATTACAAGCCTCGAACATGCTCATACGGGCCTCGAAAACAACCATTACGGGTATTGTACAAGATTACACGGGCCTCAAAAATGAGCTTCTTATACCCCGTAATGACTTGTAATTCTCGAGGCTCATACGAGCTCGTACAGGGCCCGATGTGTTTTGCCTGTGTAGGTGGCTTTATATTCTTCTATTTTGATCATATTTTAAGTAGAATAAAAAGCTTTGTGAATGGGAAGAAGACCAACTATGAAATCAAGAATGTCAGGGATAAAACCTGTGAAGATTACATCCATTGCCAAAATTGTTAAGATAGATTGCAACTTCTATCACCAAATTTTTTTTCACTCTCTGTTTTTGGTGTTTGGTGACCTCTTATTTGCCACACTGGACTATATTTGAAGTAGGACTAAACAATGTCTATATTTGAACATATTACTCAAAATAAATAGTCAAATATTTTTCCTGTCCAAGCATCAACATTTTGCTGTGTCAAAATGGAGTAATTGAAAACTCAGAAATTTCATTGATTAGGATAACAAACAATAACAATAAAAAAAAATAAAAATAAAAAAAATAAATCCAATGGAAACAGAAACTTCTTCAAGTCTTCTTCCAACAGTCCCTAATATTTATTTGTAAAACCAGTTTTATTTACGTACAAGTTAGCCTGATGCTTCTTCCCCTGTGTATGGGCCAAGTAGCTGCCTTCATTGTTGTGAAGTGTTAGACACAGTTTACACTCATAAGACCCCAGGTGGTTCTTCATAAAATAGGGATCCTGTAAAACAAAGAGTTAAGTGTCAGAGACTGAGAGCTCGTGTAAGATTAGAGTTGATGAAGACAGATTTTTTTATAGCAAATAACTAATATTATACATGTACTCTTATTCTTGTTTCTATGTTACAGGAGTAGTCGTCATCTTCAAGTGTTAATAAATACTAAAAAATTCTTTACGCAGAAATAACAAATTTTAGGACATCTGTCCATTAATAAACAAGGTATTATAACACTCACTAGCATACCTACTTTGTTCAAAACAATGTTGTTATATTTAGAAAGTTAAGGTTATTCTAAAACAAAAACTAGCTACACATTTCCATTTCTCCGTGTGTAACTAATCAAAATCATACTGCATATAGAAATTGTAGTCGTGATAGTTGTATTTTTATAATTTATAATGTAAATGGAATTTAACTGCATGTATGTGTCTAAGAAATTCATGCTAGTATTTTTAAAATTGTTTGTTATGAATCTAATTGTAATTTTTAACATTAGTGGTTGATAAGCCCAAGTGGGCTGGGTTGCTTTTTATTACTTTTCTTTTGTATTGTATTGTATTGCATTGTATTGAACCTACCACTGTAAATAACAATAAAACTAAACTAAACTGTATTTTATTATTGAAAACAAGACAGATTACCTTATTTAGATCTATCGTCTCCAAGGCAAGTTGGCGCAATCGTTCCCTGCGGTCCCTGTTTGACTCTGAGGCAGAGGCAACGCCTCCCGTGCCTGTCTTCCCTCCAGCTCTGTGCTGGAAATCCATGCTTATGAGCTGCTCCCTGACAACTTGAAAATTTAAACTGGAACACATTTTGAAAAATTGCAATTACAAAAGAAAACATCTCATTCTGCTTTTCCCACACAATTTGCTTGGGAATCAACTACATGAAAATAATCCTAAAATACTCAGGAATATATTGAGGCTTGCTATTTTTGTCAGTTATATGTGCCCCAAAGTATCAATTTGTAATTTCAGAGAAAGTATATGTGAGGCTTTTGATAGCCTGATAACCTTACCATAGGTTCAATCATGACATAGTTGCTGGCCAGATAGTTACGGTCAAAGACTCAATAAATATTCCTCAAGATGAGTCCCAAAAAAAAATTTTAAATTGAAGATTGCACAGCCAATACAGAAATATATGAGATGAATCATACCTCATTCGAAGTATCTCGTTATTCTCTACATTTCTGATTACTATTGAATGGTATTCAAGCAATCCTGAGTTGATAAGAGGCCAAAATAGTGAAATGTGACATAATTTTGTTGTTGCATTTAGAACCTCTAGAAAAAATAATTTCCGAAAGAAGTCAGCGGGCGATAATGATGCATTTTGTAATTCACTGCATCATAACGATAAATATCAACCATTTGGTGCTTTCCATAGAGTCCATTTCACTGTTTAATTGCGTCAGTAAAACCTAAAATATAAGAAATCCAAATATCATTATGCAATAATATAGGGGAAAATATGTTTCCATTCTACATGAATGACATTTGTATATCTTGCATTGCTTCTAGCTTGGCTTATAAAGTGTGTTACCTCTTATATTTGGATGCTTCTCTGCCATGTTATTTTCAATAAGATTAACATGGCTGAAATTCTTCAAATTACAAGAGGGCACAGGCTTATTGCACAAAAAAATAAAAATCTGAAAAATACAAATGTCATTCATGTACAATGTAAATATACTTTTCCATAAATTATTGCACAATGGTTTCCAGATTTCTTATTTTTGGGGTTCTACTGACGCAATAAAACAGTACCCTGCGTGCAGAGTCTAGTTAAACTACACTCTGCCTAGTAGAGACCATATTACAGTTTAGTAGCCCCACCGATGACAGTTTAAGTAATAAATCACTTTTGACCTATGCGCTGACCTTTCTTCCACCATTCAGCGAGCTTGAAGAAACACGCCAAATGCGTTCTAATTAAATATGCGCATGTCATTGGTCAATTCCGGGCTCAACGATGACGTCAGAAGGAATGACCATATATAGAACGTCAGTCAAATTTCATTGGCCGACGAACACTGATTGGCGCGGTGAGTTCACAGGTTTATTTTAGTTTGAAAGAGTGAAGACGAATCTCTCTTTTAAGAAGTGAAGTCAAACGAATGCAAAGGGTAATAAAACAGTGAAATGGACTTTATTTTTCATTTGATTTTTCAGTTGGTGCTTATTACAGGTTAGACCCCTTCCCTGTGTCTTAAGTGTAAGAGGCGTAGAAAATTCTCCCATGTTGTAATCATACAGGTAAAAGATTGAGACGTTCTCAGGACTCTAGTCCTGGCACGGGATAACTCTAACTTACCTTCTTCTAAAGCCACTGTATCGTGGCCTTCCTGGAAAGATAATTTCCTGCATGAACAATTGGTCATGTTGTAATC
Organism: Owenia fusiformis; assembly: GCA_903813345.2. Lineage (NCBI taxonomy): Eukaryota > Metazoa > Annelida > Polychaeta > Sabellida > Oweniidae > Owenia > Owenia fusiformis. The sequence continues at coordinate 29,159,011 of CAIIXF020000006.1, read as the reverse complement.
ATGAAATTTGAAATCATATGTCCGCCATTTTTCCACATCACAATTTGAATTACGAGTTTTGGTCTTAATGGCCTTAATTACCTCACCAGAAATTCCAAAACACACATGAAGTGATCAGTGTATTAGTTCACATCTTCCGGATCGCTAACTTAGAATTTACAGCCAGTTACTAATGTCAGATGTTAACGACATTTCGTCCAGGTTTCGAATATCGCCATTTTCTTGGAGCCATTTTGTTTTAATTTTTGACGAAATCCTGACGAAATCATGTCATATCTCATCAAGGAGCTGAGCCGGTTCCGTTTTAATTATTTATCTGGCGATTTTTAAAATATTCAATAAATGTATGACACGGCAGCCAGCTTTTTTCAAATGGAGTTCACAGTATTCCAGATGAAATCACCTCGAGCCAAGTATTGGCTAGAGACTAGAGTATACTCTCACTCACTCGAGCTTTAGCCAGCCCATGATTCAATTATTACCGCTCTTCAAGTTCAGAACTACAAACGATGAGATGGTCATATGAGATATCTTAAAGTGCCCGATAAAGTATAAAATGCGCATGCGTCCAGGTGTTGATAAACTATAAATAGCGAAAATCCAGGGTTTGTCACCACAAGGTAAGCCAGGGCGTGTTGAGAGAACAGCTAGTGTTGATATTGAATTTATATGTAGCCAGATAAGTTTCCTTATTGAAATTACATATGGTTATTAGCAATACTTTGTAGGTGCTAAATAATAAAATATTTAGAGTATATATGAGAGAAATTGGTCATTTCGAACCTGTTGAAAAGTTTGTGGCTCTCGGCTGCACCGGGGAATTTACTTCCATGAGTACACACATAAATGTGGGGTTCCCCAAGAGGTACGCGACAAGGTGACCTGGCATCAAATGTGCGACTAAATGCTACTATCGAGAAGATAAAATAACGAATACGACAATAAGTTATTGCATGTGACAATTCCGAGCCTTCATCTCACTGAAGTATTTTGAAGTGAAAATAGGATTTTTGTTTTGATACATGGATTCAGATGAACGTAACTTTATTCTGACAACTAATCAAAACTGAACAAAATTGATTGTACGTAACAGACAATTTATTGTTTTACAATGTTTTGATTGGCTAAACGAATGAAACCAACAAATTATGACATGTAAAATGACAATTTTGAAATGTAAAATTTAAAAGTGACAAACACAACCTCCCTATCCACTCTTTGGGAGCCCTAGTAAATTAGTAATATGTACATGCAGCAGTGGTAGTGTGCAGCTTATTATCACACTACGCTTTGTATTCTAAAGCCTGTTGTTTGTAATAACACTGTTCACTCAACGTATGTTTTGTGTGTGGGCAGTCAACGATAATCATTGTTTTATCCCGGTTATATGACCTCGGCAATTATAACAAAACCGTACTAAACGAAAAAACGCAAATAAGAGAAAGCTTTCACACACATATAAAAAATGAACTAGTCTAATCCGCCAGTATAAACTCTGTGCTATACGTAGCCGGGTCAGGCGCACACTTTAAAACATTCTTTGCGCAGGCTAAACATAAGCTTAGACTTTAATAAGGCTTCGGCCTAAAAGTCTTTGTACATGTAGGCTGAAAGCGGAAAACAGGCAGAATCAGAACTGAGAAAACAGATTTTGAGACTGAAAAACTTACAAAGCTGAGAAAACCTCCCGCCAACTGCTGTTAATGAAAAGCTCGTATATTTATATACATGGTCATATGGACAATTGAAGATACTAAAGTCTTTCCTAACAACTTGATAAACGTTAAATACGTAATGTTAACGTTTTATTTGTAAACTCACCAATGCTCGATCTAATCTAATATGGCCGCTATATAACGTTAAATATGCGAACGTCAAAGAAGTAAGAACGATTGAGCGTTCGTACTTTTATTGCTAAGTGCCCACTTTATGTCTGGTCTCCATAGCATGGGCAGGATCATGCATGACTGTGAAAGTGGTGAAAGCACAGAATGCGGTAAAATGAGGAGGGTAAATTAGTGAGCGGGGCACATTTCAAATCAGGAAAAACAATAACCTTAACGGGAATTTTTTTGAAAAACAAGTTTTGTTTAGCTCGCCTGATGCCAACTTTGGAAAATGTAAAGCCCATTTATAGATAATGTAGCCTAAAAAGGCCAAATAATGCCAACATGAAGAATTTTTTGGGCCCACCCAAGGGGTAGCCATACTCCCCCCCCCCCCCCATGGATCCGCCAGCGCATGATGACCGTCTCTTGAAACAGATGTAATATATCTTTTACTTAAAACTATGCGAATAACAATGAGCACTACATTTTCCAAATACCGGATAGACCGAAAATGAAGTAACTTTTCTGTCAAGTTACAATAACAATATGAAAGTTAATAAAAACGCATATGTATTATATAACTGTCAGTCGTACGAAAAAATAATCACCATACTGATGCACGAAGGGATTTTATTGAACTTTGCAAAAATGAAATAATTTACTTTAAAATATTATCTAGTCTGGCTAAATACTGCTCAATTATGAACAACTCTATTTTACAAAGACCATTGGCAAAAACTATATATAAAATAATGTGCAATAGAAGGGAATATGATATTTAAAACTTTTACATCTGAGCATATTTTTGATATATTTTTACATTGCTTTCTTGAGTCTCTCATACGCCGCAGCCGGCGGGACTGTTAATTATTGTATGATATTTTAGTATGTATATTGTTAACTACAGTGTGAGACTTTAATAAATATTTTACTAACTAACTAACTAACTTAACTTAACTTAACTAAACTAAACTCAAACTCAAACTCAAACTCAAACTCAAACTCAAACTCAAACTCAAACTCAAACTAAAACTAAAACTAAAACTAAAACTAAACTAAACTAACTAACTAACTAACTATAGAGTTGATGCCGACTGTAGACGAATAGACTACATCAGCATATGATCGATAGATGGCACACTCTCCTCATTTGTTCGACCGTGCATAGTCGATATACGACACGCATGATCGGCGCTCTCATAGTGCCATAATGCGCTTTCATTAAGATTCATAACTATTTCGAGTTATCCATGAAATATAGAGGCTATCTATGGTACTAAATTATTTTTAGACTAGTTTCTATAAACTGCATGAAGACGAAGCTCTCCTTAAAGAAGTCAAACAACTATTTCTTTGGGGAGCGGGGTCAAGCGCTCGATCTTTCAATAGGAGGGTCGGGTATTAGGGTACGTAGACCTATGTGTCATATATTATGTGTCATATCTGATAATTTAGTGTACATAAAAACGACGTTAAATCATTTAGATTATATTTGAAATATAATCTTTTAAATCCCCTTTACATTTATATTTGATGTTTGTAGAACGTTTTCACATGTTTTTTTCGATTTAAACTTAAAATGACTCCTTTATTCCCCCTTTTCAAATTCAATTTTTTAGAATTTTGCCTCGACTATTCTTGTAAATCCTACAGTAGCTACGGTCTTGGCATGTACTCGGCCTTATAAAGTATCGTTCTCCTTAGTTGTGAAACGGAACCTCATTTACTAACGCAGGACAAGGTCATCGTTTTTACAATCCCTATTCATGTGGAGACTTAGATGTTGCCCATATTTACTGTGTAATACAGAACCCGACCGGATATCTCAAACCACAATACAGCCATTATGTTGAAGTTGAGGATAAAAAAATATTTTAAGAAATTCTACGATAATTGTAAAAATTTGATTAATTAAAACCTTTACAACGGTGCCATATTTTTGAGGCTGGCGTAATTAAATAAAAAGTGAAATAAAAAGTTAAAAACTCTCATGATGTAAATGAGTAAAGCACTGACCCTTTGCTCAGTACATGCAGTCCAGGGTAAGTAGAAATTCTAGTAAAAAAGTGCTCACCCAATATTTTTAATTGATACTGTTTTTGTTTCCAAATAATTCAGTATCTTGATAAGGTAAATATTGTAAAGGAGGGGCCATATTTTACACGCGATCACGTTTTTCATCAAAGGCGATTTTATGACTGAAAGAAATATCCTATTGATTCATATTTATCTGAATGCTTCGATTGGGCGTACACAAAAACACGTCTAAGGAAGTAGAGTAAATTCAATACAAACTATGCGCCTTCTAGTAATGACGAAATGGCCCTAAAAATCTTTTTGGTGTTCTTTTTACACATGGTTTTGTAGTTTTCCCACGGCTTAATATTGAATATTTAAAATACATTGCGCCAATATAAGTTTAATCCCAAATTTCTTAGAATAAGTTTAAAGAAAAATAATAAATTACATTTATTTCTTCCGATATCTAATATATTGCAGAAGGCTGCGGTCTCTCAAGATGAAATGCGTCATCTCATTGATAAATAGCTTTGAATGGACCTCTTATAATGTGTTTTTTAGGGAATATTATTTATTCACATAGGCGTACATCTATTCATGTGACGAATTTAATATACAAAACTCCGTTTACCGGTAACTTAGGGGTAATATGACGAAATGCGGTGGATACATGAACAAGAATATAAATACTTAATGTATAGGAATTTAGTATTGTTTTCTCAATTATATATATTATTTTGGCTGGTTGTTTTCTCACATCAGCAAAATACAGTGCAAAAAGTGATATTTCCACAGACTAAAAGTAATGAATATTTGGATTTTAATCAAAAGTCGCAGATTGATGTAATATTGGATAATAAACAATCTAAACATCGACAAACTAGGATACATAAACGATGGTACAATACCAAGTATCAGCTCTTCCAGAATGGTCTATTCTACGGGAAGAAAAATCTAGTCCAGTCGATAGTAAGAACTTTGTTATATCGTCAAAATGTCAAGCAGGCTTTATATCGAGTTGGGAATACGAACACACGAAAGAAGTCAAATGGGATATATTCAGAATCAACAAGGGATATTCTACGTTCTATCGGTAAGTCTATTTCCGACGTTGGGCCATTTTCATTGTTCAAGATAGTATAGTCGTTCATAATGTAACGCCTATGCTGTCAGACGTTAATCTCGACGTGTGTTATGATTGCACTTTTTCAAATGTTGTACAGGGCGTGTCAAAAAACGCAACAAGCAGTTGTCTCGTAAAATCACAAAACTAGTGATGACTACATCAATTTAATTTAATTTACCATGAAGCCACATCCCTCCTCTTTGCAATGATATGTCATTCATCCACATGTGGCCATGGTTGGGTGAGAAATCCTTCCATTTGCACAGTGTGTCAAAATCGGCTCTGGACCAAGTTTCAGATATTGCAAAAATCAGTGCAAGGGCTAGGTGCCAATGGAAGTGCTCCTGACTTGAATTGTTGTGACCTTTTCTTTCGGAGCTATCTCAGGAGCATCTGTGCTCACCATTCCTCCACCAGATATTGCGAAATTTGGAGAAAGAATTGCCATAATGGGCTGCTTTTCTCCGCTTTAACCCACATATGACTCAGGCTGAACCATGCATGACATGGAGAGATGAGCGCATATTTATTTATTCTTGTTAGAGTATGAGTATGAACACTTTACTGTCTATGTCACACCTGTCACACCTTCTTCCAATTGCCCTTATGAGACTTTTGCAATGTTTAAAACTTGGGTCCGAGCTTTGCGAATTTAATGATTATTCGGCCAGCCATGACTCCCTGTGAAGGAATGACATTTCATTGCAAAGAGGAGTAATTTGGCTTTTTGGTACATTGAATGAAATTTATGTAGTCATCATTGATTTTATGTTTTCTTCCAATTTTGCATTGGGCCCCGTACACTGACTTTCGCGATGTTTATAAATTGGTCCCAAGCTAATTTTGTCCCACAAAAGGACTGGTTACCTGCCCAACCATGACCCAATATCAACGAATGATATACCATTGGAAAGAGGAGTCACATGGCTTTATGGTACATTGAATGAAATCAATGCTGTTATCACTGGTTTTGTGCTTTTCCGAGATAACATTCTGTTGCGTTTTCTTTGATACGCACTGTATATTGTAGTCGTCTTGTATTGATGGGGGTGTGCCTGTGCCTGCGTGCGTGCATACGACGTACCTGGGTGTGTCTATGGGGATGGGCGTCACTTAAATCTTTTCATCAAAATTCCAGGAAAACCACTTATCTGTTTAATTTGAAATTTTTACAGAAGCAAGGGCAGACTAGTGCCAAAACCTGATTAAGTTTAAGACATTCTGGGTGAATTGATTTGCGGTAATTTTGAATTTTTCGATAAATGGCGCGATATTTATCATGATGTGATTTGTTTTTATTCAAAACATGTCATAGTGTTGCGTGTATCGCGTGTTTAAAATGCTCATTTCTTTAAATTAGATCTCAGAAAATATTTAAAACTATTGAGTATATCAATAGATGATGTGTATGAATAGATGAAATACGACTAAACTAGACAGTAAATGCTCAATTCAACTCTTGGCCATGGGTTTTAGTTTGCTTCCAGTCTGACTGCTATAAAAGCCATATTTGTTTAAACTTTACAAGGGATCTTTAAGAATTACTTGTCAGTTCAAATCAACAGATAAATGAATATCAAAACTAAAAACTGCCGATTCATGTTTCCTATATCAAAAGAACTTTAAATTCGTGTTGACTGATGTGCCTGTCAACTTAGCTGTGCAAACGAGAGCATCAAAATCACTTTACCTAATGTTATAGTCCCAGTGTTGTTACCAAGATGTGATGTGTGAAACTTTTTAATTTAATTCCAAAAAGTTGATTTTAAATTGAATTGAATCCAATGGTACATAAATATGTTAAACATAATAAAAATTTGTTAATATTATGCATACATGTGCTGTGACAAACGTACAGGTTTTTAATGGTTTTATATTTTGGTATATCCAAAGTATAAAACCATTAAGAAAAGAAACATCACGATAATTTCTTTCTTTTTTTATGATCATGTTTTCGAATGTACATCAAAAGCATTTTCTTATTTGATCACCATTGGTATCTGTAATAATTTAATAACCAGTAACAGATTCTACCCTTTCAATGTAAACTCCGCAATCTCTGATTTACAGAACCCCATGAGAACAGAAAATCAGTCAAAATCACTTATCGTTATCATATGCGTCAATCAAACATTGAAAATAAGCTGTCAAAGGAAAAAAGTGCAATAGTATGGAAAGCACACACATTTTAGATGCATAATCGTTGAATACATTGGAATGCTTGTTATTTGGCTTATAAAATGCCTGACTTCTTGCATTGTGTTTCTCTGACTTGTTTTCATCAAAAATATCATGGATGAAACTCATTTACGAGTATTTAGCATTTTTGCCTTTTGATTCTTTATACAGGGTATCAAATAAATACGTTTTCCCCCTCTAACTTTAACATTCTTATGATGTTGCATAACATTTTCGTTTGCATGATATCTGAAATGTTGTTTGGTACATCAAATCTCTTTTATATGTCTCTAGCTTCAGGGAGCAACTCCAAGGGACGTCTCAGATGACTAACTCAACTAGAGCACAAAACTATGCACAAATGTTCATACTTTGGAAATTAGGGGGAGAGAGGACATATTTATTTGACACCCTGTAAATTCATGAGACTTCCGAGTGCATTTTGAATGAACTTTGATTTCATTTTAAGACTTAACCGCACCGAGTGTTTAGGCCGGGTACTTCATGTTTGATATGATGAGTATTTCTTTTTTGTATAAAATCATACTGAAACTATGTGACTAAAGATGAATATAGCGTGCATCATAGGCCATATATATGCGCTAAGTTATGATAATCATATTTTGGGATAGTATGACCAAAACTGGCCCATAGGCATCGTAGATTGGCTCATTGTCTAGCTATTTACTTTGAATTGCATACGCAGTCGCAAAGGTGACACGAAGGGTCCAAATGTCCTACCACAAGGTGCAACATAGTAGTCAAAAAATGATATTAAAAAAAATACAAATAATACCAGTAAAAAATGCAAAATAGGAGGTATTGATATTGGAATGTAATGATAGTCCATTATGGCGTGATAATGTTATTAAAAACAATTATGGTAAAAATGAGATATTTCTGACCTTAAAATGTCATTTTTATTCAAAAGTATTTGTTGTCAATGGACCTTGGTATCATTCCTATTTTATTAAATGATTTTCACATATTCCAATGACCATTTAATAAGTTTTCGGCCAAGTAAATAATTATAGGGCTCACCAATGGATCAACTTTATTTACAACTTTTTTCATATTCAGTGATGTTTTGAAAACATATTTAGAGAAGTACAATTTTATTGCCTATAGATTTTTGTCATTATGAACAAAAATTCCGCCACACAGCATTTGCTTTGAGGAAATAAGCATGTCAGCAAAGTTAAGGCAACGTAATCTGACGTCACCGTTGCGTGTTGTTGTCAGGGTAAAAAGGTGTGGATATTACACGAATGCAGAAAACGATGTATATAAACGACACCAATTGTTTTCTTTACACTCAATTTGCAGAGGGTGATTTATTATTTATTTAGATGAAGATAACAAACTAGCATTAATAAGTCACTGGGCATTATTTCTTTATTCTGGGGCATAGTTGTCTAGAAATTAATTGGGCCAAATGTTGAAATTAGATTATTTCTTTTTTACTTTCTCCCCTCCCCCCTTAATTCAAGGTCCGCCCTTAATCTATACATTGTACTTTTAGATATTAACAATATCGTTACAAGAAAGGCGACCAAATCAAATACCAGTGATGCTACAACAGTGTTGAATAAATTATCAAAAATAATATTTATCAAGAATGCTACTGCTTCTACCAATACGTATGCTGCAACAAAAATAGCTGGTGCTTCTACCACTGCTGCTACAACAGTGGCTGATGGTATTACTACTAAAACTAATGCTACGACAGTCATGAAAGGATTATTCAGGAGATTTCGAAGAGACCTTACTGGCCCCACCAATGATGCTACAATCACAAATGCCACGGGAGTCATGAAAAAATTACCAATGAGAGGATTTCGCAGGCTGTTGGAACTTACTACAACCACAGTGACTGATGCTACTACCACTGATGCTACAACAACAGTGACTGATGCTACAACAACAGTAACTGATGCTACAACAACAGTAACTGATGCTACAACAACATTAACTGATGCTACAAGCACAGTGACTACCGCAGGGACTGATGCTTCTACCACTGATGTTCCTACCACAATGGCTGATGCTACTACCACTGATGATACAACAACAGTGACTGATGCTACTACCACTGATGTTACTACCACAGTGACTGATGCTACTACCACTGATGTTACTACCACAGTGACTGATGCTACTACCACTGAAGCTACTACCACAGTGACTGATGCTACTACCACTGATGATACAACAACAGTGACTGATGCTACTACCACTGATGCTACTATCACAGTGACTGATGCTACTACCACTGAAGCTACTACCACAGTGACTGATGCTACTACCACTGATGATACAACAACAGTGACTGATGCTACTACCACTGATGCTACTACCACAGTGACTGATGCTACTACCAATGATGCTACTACCACAGTGACTGATGCTACTACCACTGATGCTACAACAACAGTGACAGATGCTACTACCACTGAAACTACTACCACAGTGACTGATGCTATTACCACTGATGTTACTACCGCAGTGACTGGTGCTACTACCACTGATGTTACCACCACAGTGACTGATGCTACTACCACTGAAGCTACTACCAAAGTGACTGATGCTACAACCACTGATGCTACTATCACAGTGACTGATGCTACTACAACTGATGCTACTGCCACAGTGACTGATGCTACAACCACTGATGCTACTACCACAGTGACTGATGCTACAACCACTGATGCTACTACCACGGTGACTGATGCTACAACCACTGATGCTACTACCACAGTGACTGATGCTACAACCAGTGATGTTACCACCAAAGTGGCTGATGCTACTACCACTGATATTACCACCACAGTGACTGATGCTACTACCACTGAAGCTACTACCACAGTGACTGATGCTACAACCACTGATGCTACTACCACGGTGACTGATGCTACAACCACTGATGCTACTACCACAGTGACTGATGCTACAACCAGTGATGTTACCACCAAAGTGGCTGATGCTACTACCACTGATGTTACCACCACAGTGACTGATGCTATTACCACTGATGCTACTACCACAGTGACTGATCCTACGACAACTGATGCTACTACCACAGTGACTGATGCTACTACCACTGATGCTACTACCACAGTGACTGATGCTACAACCACTGATTCTGCTACCACAGTGACTGATGCTACAACCACTGATGCTACTTCCACAGTGACTGATGCTACTACCACTGATGCTACTACCACAGTGACTGATGCTGCTACCACTGATGCTACAACAGCAGCAACTGACGCTACTACCACTGAGGCTACTACAACAATGACTGGTGCTACTACCACTGATGCTACAACAACAGTAACTGATGCTACAACAACATTAACTGATGCTACAAGCACAGTGACTACCGCAGGGACTGATGCTTCTACCACTGATGTTCCTACCACAATGGCTGATGCTACTACCACTGATGATACAACAACAGTGACTGATGCTACAACAACATTAACTGATGCTACAAGCACAGTGACTACCGCAGGGACTGATGCTTCTACCACTGATGCTACTACCACAGTGACTGATGCTACAATCACTGATTCTGCTACCACAGTGACTGATGCTACAACCACTGATGCTACTTCCACAGTGACTGATGCTACTACCACTGATGCTACTACCACAGTGACTGATGCTGCTACCACTGATGCTACAACAGCAGTAACTGACGCTACTACCACTGAGGCTACTACCACAATGACTGGTGCTACTACCACAGATGCTACAACAACATTAACTGATGCTACAAGCACAGTGACTACCGCAGGGACTGATGCTTCTACCACTGATGTTCCTACCACAATGGCTGATGCTACTACCACTGATGACACAACAACAGTGACTGATGCTACAACAACATTAACTGATGCTACAAGCACAGTGACTACCGAAGGGACTGATGCTTCTACCACTGATGTTCCTACCACAATGGCTGATGCTACTACCACTGATGATACAACAACAGTGACTGATGCTACTACCACTGAAGCTACTACCAAAGTGACTGATGCTACTACCACTGAAGCTACTACCACACTGACTGATGCTACTACCACTGATGTTACTACCACAGTGACTGATGCTACTACCACTGATGTTACCACCACAGTGACTGATGCTACTACCACTGATGTTACTACCACAGTGACTGATGCTATTACCACTGATGCTACTACCAGAGTGACTGATCCTACGACAACTGATGCTACTACTAAAGTGACTGATGCTACTACCACTGATGCTACTACCAAAGTGACTGATGCTACTACCACTGATGTTACCACCACAGTGACTGATGCTACTACCACTGAAGCTACTACCAAAGTGACTGATGCTACAACCACTGATGCTACTATCACAGTGACTGATGCTACTACAACTGATGCTACTGCCACAGTGACTGATGCTAGAACCACTGATGCTACTACCACAGTGACTGATGCTACAACCACTGATGCTACTACCACACTGACTGATGCTACAACCACTGATGCTACTACAACAGTGACGGATGCTACTACCAGTGATGTTACCACCAAAGTGGCTGATGCTACTACCACTGATGTTACCACCACAGTGACAGGTGCTTCTACCACTGAAGCTACTACCACAGTGACAGGTGCTACTACCACTGATGCTACTACCACACTGACTTTTGCTACTACCACTGAAGCTACTACCAAAGTGACTGATGCTACGACAACTGATGCTACTACCACAGTGGCTGATCCTACGACAACTGATGTTCCTACCACAATGGCTGATGCTACTACCACTGAAGCTACTACCAAAGTGACTGATGCTACTACCAATGATGCTACTACCAATGATGCTACTACCAAAGTGACTGATGCTACTACCACTGATGTTACCACCACAGTGACTGATACTACTACCACTGAAGCTACTACCAAAGTGCCTGATTCTACAACCACTGATGCTACTATCACAGTGACTGATGCTACTACAACTGATGCTACTGCCACAGTGACTGATGCTACAACCACTGATGCTACTACCACAGTGACTGATGCTACAACCACTGATGCTACTACCACACTGACTGATGCTACAACCACTGATGCTACTACCACAGTGACTGATGCTACAACCACTGATGCTACTACCACAGTGACGGATGCTACTACCAGTGATGTTACCACCAAAGTGGCTGATGCTACTACCACTGATGTTACCACCACAGTGACTGATGCTACTACCACAGTGACTGATGCTACTACCACAGTGACTGATGCTACTACCACTGATGCTACTACCACAGTGACAGATGCTACAACCACTGATGCTACTACCCAAGTGACTGATGCTACTACCACTGATGCTACTACCACAGTGACTGATGCTACAACCACTGATGCTACTTTCACAGTGACTGATGCTACTACCACTGATGCTACTACCACAGTGACTGATGCTACAACCACTGATGCTACTACCCAAGTGACTGATGCTACTACCACTGATGCTACTACCACAGTGACTAATGCTACAACCACTGATGCTACTTCCACAGTGACTGATGCTACTACAACTGATGCTACAACAACAGTGACTGATGCTACTACCACTGAAGCTACTACCACAGTGGCTGATACTACTACCACTGATGCTACAACAACAGTGACTGATGCTACTACAACTAAAGCTACTACCACACTGACTGATGCTACTACCACTGAAGCTACTACCACAGTGACTGATGCTGCTACCACTGATGTTACCACTACAGTGACTGATGCTACTACAACTAAAGCTACTACCAAAGTGACTGATGCTACTACCACTGAAGCTACTACCAAAGTGACTGATGCTACAACCACTGATGCTACTATCACAGTGACTGATGCTACTAGCACTGATGTTACTACCACAGTGACTGGTGCTACTACCACTGATGTTACCACTACAGTGACTGATGCTACTACAACTAAAGCTACTACCAAAGTGACTGATGCAACTACCACTGATGCTACTACCAAAGTGACTGATGCTACTACCACTGATGTTACCACCACAGTGACTGATGCTACTACCACTGAAGCTACTACCAAAGTGACTGATGCTACAACCACTGATGCTACTATCACAGTGACTGATGCTACTACAACTGATCCTACTGCCACAGTGACTGATGCTACAACCACTGATGCTACTACCACAGTGACTGATGTTTCAACCACTGATGCTCTTACCACAGTGACTGATGCTACTACCACAGCGACTGATGCTACAACCAGTGATGTTACCACCAAAGTGGCTGATGCTACTACCACTGATGTTATCACCACAGTGACTGATGCTACTACCACTGAATCTACTACCAAAGTGACTGATGCTACAACCACTGATGCTACTACCACAGTGACTGATCCTACGACAACTGATGCTACTACCACAGTGACTGATGCTACTACCACTGATGCTACTACCACAGTGACTGATGCTACAACCACTGATGCTACTACCACAGTGACTGATGCTACAACCACTGATGCTACTTCCACAGTGACTGATGTTACTACCACTGATGCTACTACCACAGTGACTGATGCTACTACCACTGAAGCTACTACCACAGTGACTGATGCTACTACCACTGATGCTACAACAACAGTGACAGATGCTACTACCACTGAAGCTACTACCACGGTGACTGATGCTATTACCACTGATGTTACTACCACAGTGACTTGTGCTACTACCACTGATGTTACCGCCACAGTGACTGATGCTACTACCACTGAAGCTACTATCAAAGTGACTGATGCTACTACCACTAATGCTACTACCAAAGTGACCGATGCTACAACCACTGAAGCTACTACCACAGTGACTGATGCTACTACCACTGAAGCTACTACCACAGTGACTGAGGCTATTACCACTGATGTTACTACCACAGTGACTGATGCTACTACCACTGATGTTACCACCACAGTGACTGATGCTACTACCACTGAAGTAACTACCAAAGTGACTGATGCTACAACCACTGATGCTACTATCACAGTGCCTGATGCTTCTACAACTGATGCTACTGCCACAGTGACTGATGCTACAACCACTGATGCTACTACCACAGTGACTGATGCTACAGCCACTGATGCTACTACCACACTGACTGATGCTACAACCACTGATGCTACTACCACAGTGACTGATGCTACAACCACTGATGCTACTACCACAGTGACGGATGCTACTACCAATGATGTTACCACCAAAGTGGCTGACGCTACTACCACTGATGTTACCACCACAGTGACTGGTGCTACTACCACTGAAGCTATTACCAGAGTGACTGATGCTACAACCAGTGATGTTACTACCACAGTGACTGATGCTACTACCACTGATGCTACTACCACAGTGACTGATGCTACGACAACTAATGCTTCTTCCACAGTGACTGATGCTACTACCACTGATGCTACTACCACAGTGACTGATGCTACAACCACTGATGCTACTACCAAAGTGACTGATGCTACAACCACTGATGCTACTTCCACAGTGACTGATGCTACAACCACTGATGCTACTTCCACAGTGACTGAGGCTTCTACCACTGATGCTACTACCACAGTGACTGATGCTACAACCACTGATGCTACTACCACAGTGACTGATGCTACAACTACTGATGCTACTACCACACTGACTGATGCTACTACCACTGATGCTACTACCACAGTGACTGATGCTGCTAACACTGATGCTACTACCACAGTGACTGTTGCTACTACCACTGATGTTACTACCCTAGTGACTGATGCTACTACCACTGATTTTACTACCACAGTGACTGATGCTACAACCACTGATGCTACTACCACAGTGACTGATGCTTCTACCACTGATGCTACTACCACAGTGACTGGTGTTACTACCACAGTGACAGATGCTACTACCACTAATGCTACTACCACAGTGACTGTTGCTACTACCACTGATTTTACTACCACAGTGACTGATGCTACAACCACTGATGCTACTACCACAGTGACTGATGCTACTACCACTGATGTTACTTCCATAGTGACTGATGCTACAACCACTGATGCTACTACCACAGTGACTGATGCTACTACCACTGATGTTACTTCCACAGTGACTGATGCTACAACCGCTGATGCTACAACAACAGTGACTGATGCTACTACCACTGATGTTACTACCACAGTGACTGATGCTATTACCACTGATGTTACTACCACTGTGACTGATGCTATAACCACTGATGCTACTACCACAGTGACTGATGCTACAACCACTAATGCAACCACCACAGTGACTGATGCTACTAACACAGTGACTGATGCTACTACAACTGATATTAGTACCACAGTGACTGATGCTTCTACCACTGATGCTACAACCACAGTGACTGATGCTACTACAACTGATGCTACAACCACAATGACTGATACTACTACCAATGATGCCACTACCACAGTGACTGATGCTACTACCACTGATATTACTACCACAATGACTGATGCTTCTATCACTGATGCTACTACCACAGTGACTGATGCTACAACCACTGATGCTACTACCACAGTGACTGATGCTTCTACCACTGATGCTACTAACACAGTGACTGATGCTACTACCACTGATGCTACTACCACAGTGACTGATGCTATAACCACTGATGCTACAACAACAGTGACTGATGCTACTACCACTGATGTAACTACCACAGTGACTGATGCTGCTACCACTGATGCTACTTCCACAGTGACTGTTTCTACAACCACTGATGGTACTACCACAGTGACTGATGATACTACCACTGGTCTTACTATCACAGTGACTGATGCTACTACCACTGAAGCTACTACCACAGTGACTGATGCTACAACCACTGATGGTACTACCACAGTGACTGATGATACTACCACTGATGTTACTACCACAGTGACTGATGCTTCTATCACTGAAGCTACTACCGCAGTGACTGATACTACAACCACTGATGCTACTACCACAGTGACTGATGATACTACCACTGATGCTACTACCACAGTTACTGATGCTACTACCACTGAAGCTACTACCACAGTGACTGATGCTACTACCACTGAAGCTACAACCACAGTGACTGATGCTAAAACCACTGATGCTACTACCACAGTGACTGATGATACTACCACTGATGTAACTACCACAGTGACTGATGCTACTACCACAGTCACTGTTGCTACTACCACAGTGACTGATGCTACAACCACTGATGCTACTACCACAGTGACTGATGCTACTACCACTGAAGCTACTACCACAGTGACTGATGCTACTACCACTGAAGCTACAACCACAGTGACTGATGCTAAAACCACTGATGCTACTACCACAGTGACTGATGATACTACCACTGATGTAACTACCACAGTGACTGATGCTACTACCACAGTCACTGTTGCTACTACCACAGTGACTGATGCTACAACCACTGATGCTACTACCACAGTGACTGATGCTACAACCACTGATGCTACTACCACAGTGACTGATGCTACTACCACTGATGCTACTACCACAGTCACTGTTGCTACTACCACTGATGTTACTACCACAGTGACTGATGCTACTACCGATGATGCTACTACCACAGTCACTGTTGCTCCTACCACTGATGTTACTACAACAGTGACTGATGCTTTTACCACAGATGTTACTACCACAGTGGCTGATGCTACAACCAGCGATGCTACTACAACAGTGACTGTTGCTACTACCACTGATGCTACTACCACAGTGACTGATGCTACAACCACTGATGCTACAACAACAGTGACTGATGCTACAATCACTGATATAACTACCACAGTGGCTGATGTTACTACTACAGATGCTACTGGTACATTTAGGTTTTGGGCTACTGATATACGTTGCTTTTTTCGCTTTCATTGTATTATGTATTGCTTGCCACAGATGCATAGCAAATAACACTTCCATCCAAAATGTAATTTCAGTATTTCGTTAAGTCCCGCTCTAACAGTGAATTTCTTTTTAGATACTATCACTGATGCTACTACCACTGATGCTACAACAGTGACTGATGCTACAACCACTGATGAAACAACAGTGAGTGATGCTATTACCACTGATGCTACAACACTGACCGATGCTACTACCACTGATGTTACTACCACAGTGTCTGATGCTACTTCCACTGATGTAACTACCACAGTAACTGATGCTACTACCACTGATACTACTACAACAACAGTGACTGATGCTACAACTGCCACTGATGTTACAACAACACTCATTGATGCTTCGACAACAGAGACTGAGGCTACTATCACTGATGCTACAACAACAGTGACTGATGCTACAACAACAGTGACAGATGCTACTACAACTGATGTAACAACAACAATTGCTGATGCTACAACCACAGTGGCTGAAGCTACTACCACTGATGTTTCAACCACTGATGCTACAACCACAGTGGCAGGAGCATCTACCACCACTGAAGCTACTACCACAGAGACTGATATTACTACCACAGTGACTGATGCTACTTCCACTGATGCTACTACCACAGAGACTGATATTACTACCACAGTGACTGATGCTACTACCACTGATGCTACAACAGTGACTGATGCTATTACCACTGATGCAACAACAGTTACTGATGCTACTACCACTGATGTTACTACCACAATGACTGATGCTACTACCACTGATGTTACTACCACAGTGACTGATGCTACTACCACTGATGCTACAACCACAGTGACTGATGCTATTACCTATGATGTTACTACCACAGTGACTGATGCTACAACCACTGATGCTACAACCACTGATGCTACTACCACAGTGACTGGGGCTACCACCACTGATGCTACTACCACAGTAACTGATGCAACAACCACTGATGCTACAACAGTGACTGATGCTTCAACCACTGATGCTACAACAGTGACTGATGCTACAACCACTGAAGCTACAACAGTGAGTGATGCTACTACCACTGATGCTACAACAACAGTGCCTGATGCTTCTACCACTGATGTTACTACCACAGTGACTGATGGTACTGCCACTGATGCTACAACCACAGTGACTGATGCTACTACATCTGATGTTACTACCACAGTGACTGATGCTACAACCACTGATGCTACTACCACAGTGCCTGATGCTACCACCACTGATGCTACAACAACAGTGACTGATGCTACTACCACTGAAGCTACTACCACAGTGACTGATGCTACAACCACTGATGCTACT
Source organism: Owenia fusiformis (assembly GCA_903813345.2). NCBI lineage: Eukaryota > Metazoa > Annelida > Polychaeta > Sabellida > Oweniidae > Owenia > Owenia fusiformis. Next base: position 29,140,549 of record CAIIXF020000006.1, on the reverse strand, counting down.
ACCACAGTGACTGATCCTACGACAACTGATGCTACTACCACAGTGACTGATGCTACTACCACTGATGTTACTACCTCAGTGACGGATGCTACTACCACTGATGCTACAACCACAGTGACTGATGCTACTACCACTGATGCTACTTCCACAGTTACTGATGCTATTACCACTGATGTTACTACCACAGTGACTGATGCTATTACCACTGATGCTACTACCACTGATGTAACAACAAAAATTGCTGATGCTACAACCACAGTGGCTGATGCTACTACCACTGATGTTACAACCACTGAAGCTACTACCACAGTGACTGATGCTACTTCCACTGATGCCACTACCACAGAGACTGATGTTACTACCACAGTGACTGATGCTACTATCACTGATGCTACAACAGTGCCTGATACTATTACCACTGATGCTACAACAGTTACTGATGCTACTACCACTGATGTTACTACCACAGTGACTGATGCTTATACCACTGATATTACTACCACAGTGACTGATGCTACTACCAGCGATGCTACTACCACAGTGACTGATACTACTACCACTGATGCTACAACAACAGTGACTGGTGCTACTACCACTGATGTAACTACCACAGAGACTGATGCTACTACTACTGATGCTACAACCACAGTGACCGATGCTACTACCAGCGATGCTACTACCACAGTGACTGATGCTACTACCACTGATGCTACAACAACAGTGACTGATGCTACTACCACTGATGTTACTACCTCAGTGACGGATGCTACTACCACTGATGCTACTAACACTGATCCTACTACCACAGTGACTGATGCTATTACCACTGCTGTTACTACCACAGTGACTGATGCTATTACCACTGATGCTACTACCACAGTGACTGAAACTGCAACTACAGTAACTGAAGCTACGACCACAGTGACAGATGATACAACCACACTGATTGAGTCTACTTCCACTGATGTTACAACCACAGTGGCTGATGTTACTACTACAGCTGCTACTGGTACATTTAGGTTTTGGGCTACTGATATACGTTGCTTTTTCGCTTTCATTGTATTATGTGCTCCTTGCCACAGATACATAGCAAATAACACTTCCATCCAAAATGTAATTTCAGTATTTCGTTAAGTCCCGCTCTAACAGTGAATTTCTTTTTAGATACTATCACTGATGCTACTACCACTGATGCTACAACAGTGACTGATGCTACAACCACTGATGCTACAACAGTGAGTGATGCTACTACCACTGATGCTACAACAACAGTGACAGATGCTACTACAACTGATGTAACAACAACAGTTGCTGATGCTACAACCACAGTGGCTGATGCTACTACCACTGATGTTACAACCACTGATGCTACAACCACAGTGGCAGGAGCATCTACCACCACTGAAGCTACTACCACAGTGACTGATGCTACTTCCACTGATGCTACTACCACAGAGACTGATGTTACTACCACTGATGCTTCAATCACTGTGACTGATGCTATTACCTCTGATGGTACTACCACAGTGACTGATGCTACAACCACTGATGCTACTACCACAGTGACTGAGGCTACCACCACTGATGCTACTACCACAGTAACTGATGCAACAACCACTGATGCTACAACAGTGACTGATGCTACAACCACTGATGCTACAACAGTGAGTGATGCTACAACCACTGATGCTACTACCACAGTGACTGATGCTACAACCAGTGATGTTACCACCAGAGTGGCTGATGCTACTACCACTGATGTTACCACCACAGTGACTGATGGTACTAGCACTGATGCTACAAGAACAGTGCCTGATGCTACTTCCACTGATGCTACAAAGGCAGTGAGTGATGCTTCTACCACTGATGCTACAACAACATTGACTGATGCTACTACCACTGATGTTACTACCACAGTGACTGATGCAACTGCCACTGATGCTACAATAACAGTAACTGATGCTACTACCACTGATGCTACAACAACAGTGACTGATGCTACTACCACTGATGCTACTACCACAGTGCCTAATGCTACCACCACTGATGCTACAGCAACAGTGACTGATGCTACAACAACAGTAACTGATGCTACAACAACAGTAACTGATGCTACAACAACATTAACTGATGCTACAACAACACTAACTGATGCTACAACATCATTAACTGATGGTACAAGCACAGTGACTACCGCAGGGACTGATGCTTCTACCACTGATGTTCCTACCACAATGGCTGATGCTACTACCACTGATGATACAACAACAGTGACTGATGCTACTACCACTGAAGCTACTACCAAAGTGACTGATGCTACTACCACTGAAGCTACTACCACACTGACTGATGCTACTACCACTGATGTTACTACCACAGTGACTGATGCTACTACCACAGTCACTGTTGCTACTACAACAGTGACTGATGCTTTTACCACAGATGTTACTACCACAGTGGCTGATGCTACAACCAGCGATGCTACTACAACAGTGACTGTTGCTACTACCACTGATGCTACTACCACAGTGACTGATGCTACAACCACTGATGCTACAACAACAGTGACTGATGCTACAATCACTGATATAACTACCACAGTGGCTGATGTTACTACTACAGATGCTACTGGTACATTTAGGTTTTGGGCTACTGATATACGTTGCTTTTTTCGCTTTCATTGTATTATGTATTGCTTGCCACAGATGCATAGCAAATAACACTTCCATCCAAAATGTAATTTCAGTATTTCGTTAAGTCCCGCTCTAACAGTGAATTTCTTTTTAGATACTATCACTGATGCTACTACCACTGATGCTACAACAGTGACTGATGCTACAACCACTGATGAAACAACAGTGAGTGATGCTATTACCACTGATGCTACAACACTGACCGATGCTACTACCACTGATGTTACTACCACAGTGTCTGATGCTACTTCCACTGATGTAACTACCACAGTAACTGATGCTACTACCACTGATACTACTACAACAACAGTGACTGATGCTACAACTGCCACTGATGTTACAACAACACTCATTGATGCTTCGACAACAGAGACTGAGGCTACTATCACTGATGCTACAACAACAGTGACTGATGCTACAACAACAGTGACAGATGCTACTACAACTGATGTAACAACAACAATTGCTGATGCTACAACCACAGTGGCTGAAGCTACTACCACTGATGTTTCAACCACTGATGCTACAACCACAGTGGCAGGAGCATCTACCACCACTGAAGCTACTACCACAGAGACTGATATTACTACCACAGTGACTGATGCTACTTCCACTGATGCTACTACCACAGAGACTGATATTACTACCACAGTGACTGATGCTACTACCACTGATGCTACAACAGTGACTGATGCTATTACCACTGATGCAACAACAGTTACTGATGCTACTACCACTGATGTTACTACCACAATGACTGATGCTACTACCACTGATGTTACTACCACAGTGACTGATGCTACTACCACTGATGCTACAACCACAGTGACTGATGCTATTACCTATGATGTTACTACCACAGTGACTGATGCTACAACCACTGATGCTACAACCACTGATGCTACTACCACAGTGACTGGGGCTACCACCACTGATGCTACTACCACAGTAACTGATGCAACAACCACTGATGCTACAACAGTGACTGATGCTTCAACCACTGATGCTACAACAGTGACTGATGCTACAACCACTGAAGCTACAACAGTGAGTGATGCTACTACCACTGATGCTACAACAACAGTGCCTGATGCTTCTACCACTGATGTTACTACCACAGTGACTGATGGTACTGCCACTGATGCTACAACCACAGTGACTGATGCTACTACATCTGATGTTACTACCACAGTGACTGATGCTACAACCACTGATGCTACTACCACAGTGCCTGATGCTACCACCACTGATGCTACAACAACAGTGACTGATGCTACTACCACTGAAGCTACTACCACAGTGACTGATGCTACAACCACTGATGCTACTACCACAGTGACTGATCCTACGACAACTGATGCTACTACCACAGTGACTGATGCTACTACCACTGATGTTACTACCTCAGTGACGGATGCTACTACCACTGATGCTACAACCACAGTGACTGATGCTACTACCACTGATGCTACTTCCACAGTTACTGATGCTATTACCACTGATGTTACTACCACAGTGACTGATGCTATTACCACTGATGCTACTACCACTGATGTAACAACAAAAATTGCTGATGCTACAACCACAGTGGCTGATGCTACTACCACTGATGTTACAACCACTGAAGCTACTACCACAGTGACTGATGCTACTTCCACTGATGCCACTACCACAGAGACTGATGTTACTACCACAGTGACTGATGCTACTATCACTGATGCTACAACAGTGCCTGATACTATTACCACTGATGCTACAACAGTTACTGATGCTACTACCACTGATGTTACTACCACAGTGACTGATGCTTATACCACTGATATTACTACCACAGTGACTGATGCTACTACCAGCGATGCTACTACCACAGTGACTGATACTACTACCACTGATGCTACAACAACAGTGACTGGTGCTACTACCACTGATGTAACTACCACAGAGACTGATGCTACTACTACTGATGCTACAACCACAGTGACCGATGCTACTACCAGCGATGCTACTACCACAGTGACTGATGCTACTACCACTGATGCTACAACAACAGTGACTGATGCTACTACCACTGATGTTACTACCTCAGTGACGGATGCTACTACCACTGATGCTACTAACACTGATCCTACTACCACAGTGACTGATGCTATTACCACTGCTGTTACTACCACAGTGACTGATGCTATTACCACTGATGCTACTACCACAGTGACTGAAACTGCAACTACAGTAACTGAAGCTACGACCACAGTGACAGATGATACAACCACACTGATTGAGTCTACTTCCACTGATGTTACAACCACAGTGGCTGATGTTACTACTACAGCTGCTACTGGTACATTTAGGTTTTGGGCTACTGATATACGTTGCTTTTTCGCTTTCATTGTATTATGTGCTCCTTGCCACAGATACATAGCAAATAACACTTCCATCCAAAATGTAATTTCAGTATTTCGTTAAGTCCCGCTCTAACAGTGAATTTCTTTTTAGATACTATCACTGATGCTACTACCACTGATGCTACAACAGTGACTGATGCTACAACCACTGATGCTACAACAGTGAGTGATGCTACTACCACTGATGCTACAACAACAGTGACAGATGCTACTACAACTGATGTAACAACAACAGTTGCTGATGCTACAACCACAGTGGCTGATGCTACTACCACTGATGTTACAACCACTGATGCTACAACCACAGTGGCAGGAGCATCTACCACCACTGAAGCTACTACCACAGTGACTGATGCTACTTCCACTGATGCTACTACCACAGAGACTGATGTTACTACCACTGATGCTTCAATCACTGTGACTGATGCTATTACCTCTGATGGTACTACCACAGTGACTGATGCTACAACCACTGATGCTACTACCACAGTGACTGAGGCTACCACCACTGATGCTACTACCACAGTAACTGATGCAACAACCACTGATGCTACAACAGTGACTGATGCTACAACCACTGATGCTACAACAGTGAGTGATGCTACAACCACTGATGCTACTACCACAGTGACTGATGCTACAACCAGTGATGTTACCACCAGAGTGGCTGATGCTACTACCACTGATGTTACCACCACAGTGACTGATGGTACTAGCACTGATGCTACAAGAACAGTGCCTGATGCTACTTCCACTGATGCTACAAAGGCAGTGAGTGATGCTTCTACCACTGATGCTACAACAACATTGACTGATGCTACTACCACTGATGTTACTACCACAGTGACTGATGCAACTGCCACTGATGCTACAATAACAGTAACTGATGCTACTACCACTGATGCTACAACAACAGTGACTGATGCTACTACCACTGATGCTACTACCACAGTGCCTAATGCTACCACCACTGATGCTACAGCAACAGTGACTGATGCTACAACAACAGTAACTGATGCTACAACAACAGTAACTGATGCTACAACAACATTAACTGATGCTACAACAACACTAACTGATGCTACAACATCATTAACTGATGGTACAAGCACAGTGACTACCGCAGGGACTGATGCTTCTACCACTGATGTTCCTACCACAATGGCTGATGCTACTACCACTGATGATACAACAACAGTGACTGATGCTACTACCACTGAAGCTACTACCAAAGTGACTGATGCTACTACCACTGAAGCTACTACCACACTGACTGATGCTACTACCACTGATGTTACTACCACAGTGACTGATGCTACTACCACAGTGACTGATGCTACTACCAGCGATGATACTACCACAGTGACGGATGCTACTACCACTGATGCTACTACCAAAGTGACTGATGCTACTACCACTGATGTTACAACCACTGATGCTACAACCACAGTGGCAGGAGCATCTACCACCACTGAAGCTACTACCACAGTGACTGATGCTACTTCCACTGATGCTACTACCACAGAGACTGATGTTACTACCACTGATGCTTCAATCACAGTGACTGATGCTATTACCTCTGATGGTACTACCACAGTGACTGATGCTACAACCACTGATGCTACTACCACAGTGACTGAGGCTACCACCACTGATGCTACTACCACAGTAACTGATGCAACAACCACTGATGCTACAACAGTGACTGATGCTACAACCACTGATGCTACAACAGTGAGTGATGCTACAACCACTGATGCTACTACCACAGTGACTGATGCTACAACCAGTGATGTTACCACCAGAGTGGCTGATGCTACTACCACTGATGTTACCACCACAGTGACTGATGCTACTACCACTGATGCTACAAGAACAGTGCCTGATGCTACTTCCACTGATGCTACAAAGGCAGTGAGTGATGCTTCTACCACTGATGCTACAACAACATTGACTGATGCTACTACCACTGATGTTACTACCACAGTGACTGATGCAACTGCCACTGATGCTACAATAACAGTAACTGATGCTACTACCACTGATGCTACAACAACAGTGACTGATGCTACTACCACTGATGCTACTACCACAGTGCCTAATGCTACCACCACTGATGCTACAGCAACAGTGACTGATGCTACAACAACAGTAACTGATGCTACAACAACAGTAACTGATTCTACAACAACAGTAACTGATGCTACAACAACATTAACTGATGCTACAACAACACTAACTGATGCTACAACATCATTAACTGATGGTACAAGCACAGTGACTACCGCAGGGACTGATGCTTCTACCACTGATGTTCCTACCACAATGGCTGATGCTACTACCACTGATGATACAACAACAGTGACTGATGCTACTACCACTGAAGCTACTACCAAAGTGACTGATGCTACTACCACTGAAGCTACTACCACACTGACTGATGCTACTACCACTGATGTTACTACCACAGTGACTGATGCTACTACCACTGATGCTACTACCACAGTGACTGATGCTACTACCAGCGATGATACTACCACAGTGACGGATGCTACTACCACTGATGCTACTACCAAAGTGACTGATGCTATAACCACTGATGTTACTACCACAGTGACTGATGCTACTACCACTGATGCTACAATAACAGTGACTGATGCTAGTACCACTGATTTTACTACCACAGTCACTGATGCTACTAACACTGAAGCTACTACCACAGTGACTGATGATACAACTACTGATGCTACTACCACAGTGACTTTTGCTACTACCACAGATGTTACTACCACAGTGGCTGATGCTACAACCAGCGATGCTACTACCACAGTGACTGATGCTACTACCAGCGATGCTACTACCACAGTTACTGATGCTACTACCACTGATGCTACAACAACAGTGACTGATGCTACTACCACTGATGCAACTACCACAGAGACTGATGCTACTACCACTGATGCTACTACCACAGTGACTGATGCTACTACCACAGTGACTGATGCTTTTACCACTGATGCTACAACAACAGTGACTGAAACTGCAACTACAGTAACTGAAGCTACGACCACAGTGACAGATGATACAACCACACTGATTGAGTCTACTTCCACTGATGTTACAACCACAGTGGCTGATGTTACTACTACAGATGCTACTGGTACATTTAGGTTTTGGGCTACTGATATATGTTGCTTTTTTCGCTTTCATTGTATTATGTGTTGCTTGCCACAGATGCATAGCAAATAACACTTCCATCCAAAATGTAATTTCAGTATTTCGTTAAGTCCCGCTATAACAGTGAATTTCTTTTTAGATACTATCACTGATGCTACTACCACTGATGCTACAACAATGACTGATGCTACAGCCACTGATGCTACAACAGTGAGTGATGCTATTACCACTGATGCTACAACAGTGACCGATGCTACTACCACTGATGTTACTACCACAGTTTCTGATGCTACTACCACTGATGATGCAAAAACAGTGACTGATGCTACTTCCACTGATGCTACAAAGGCAGTGAGTGATGCTTCTACCACTGATGCTACAACAACATTGACTGATGCTACTACCACTGATGTTACTACCACAGTGACTGATGCAACTGCCACTGATGCTACAATAACAGTAACTGATGCTACTACCACTGATGCTACAACAACAGTGACTGATGCTACTACCACTGATGCTACTACCACAGTGCCTAATGCTACCACCACTGATGCTACAGCAACAGTGACTGATGCTACAACAACAGTAACTGATGCTACAACAACAGTAACTGATTCTACAACAACAGTAACTGATGCTACAACAACATTAACTGATGCTACAACAACACTAACTGATGCTACAACATCATTAACTGATGGTACAAGCACAGTGACTACCGCAGGGACTGATGCTTCTACCACTGATGTTCCTACCACAATGGCTGATGCTACTACCACTGATGATACAACAACAGTGACTGATGCTACTACCACTGAAGCTACTACCAAAGTGACTGATGCTACTACCACTGAAGCTACTACCACACTGACTGATGCTACTACCACTGATGTTACTACCACAGTGACTGATGCTACTACCACTGATGCTACTACCACAGTGACTGATGCTACTACCAGCGATGATACTACCACAGTGACGGATGCTACTACCACTGATGCTACTACCAAAGTGACTGATGCTATAACCACTGATGTTACTACCACAGTGACTGATGCTACTACCACTGATGCTACAATAACAGTGACTGATGCTAGTACCACTGATTTTACTACCACAGTCACTGATGCTACTAACACTGAAGCTACTACCACAGTGACTGATGATACAACTACTGATGCTACTACCACAGTGACTTTTGCTACTACCACAGATGTTACTACCACAGTGGCTGATGCTACAACCAGCGATGCTACTACCACAGTGACTGATGCTACTACCAGCGATGCTACTACCACAGTTACTGATGCTACTACCACTGATGCTACAACAGCAGTGACTGATGCTACTACCACTGATGCAACTACCACAGAGACTGATGCTACTACCACTGATGCTACTACCACAGTGACTGGTGCTACTACCACAGTGACTGATGCTTTTACCACTGATGCTACAACAACAGTGACTGAAACTGCAACTACAGTAACTGAAGCTACGACCACAGTGACAGATGATACAACCACACTGATTGAGTCTACTTCCACTGATGTTACAACCACAGTGGCTGATGTTACTACTACAGATGCTACTGGTACATTTAGGTTTTGGGCTACTGATATATGTTGCTTTTTTCGCTTTCATTGTATTATGTGTTGCTTGCCACAGATGCATAGCAAATAACACTTCCATCCAAAATGTAATTTCAGTATTTCGTTAAGTCCCGCTATAACAGTGAATTTCTTTTTAGATACTATCACTGATGCTACTACCACTGATGCTACAACAATGACTGATGCTACAGCCACTGATGCTACAACAGTGAGTGATGCTATTACCACTGATGCTACAACAGTGACCGATGCTACTACCACTGATGTTACTACCACAGTTTCTGATGCTACTACCACTGATGATGCAAAAACAGTGACTGATACTACTTCCACTGATGCTACTACCACAGTGACTGATGCTACAACCACTGATGCTACTACCACAGTGACTGATGATACTACCACTGATGCTACTACCACAGTGACTGATGCTACTACCACTGAAGATACTACCACAGTGACTGATGCTACTACCACTGATGCTACAACCACATTGACTGATGCTACAACCACTGATGCTACTACCACAGTGACTGATGATACTACCACTGATTCTACTACCACAGTCACTGTTGCTACTACCACTGAAGCTACTACCACAGTGACTGATGCTACAACCACTGATGCTACTACCACAGTGACTGATGATACTACCACTGATGCTACTACCACAGTCACTGTTGCTACTACCACTGATGTTACTACCACCGTGACTGATGCTACTACCGATGATGCTACTACCACAGTGACTCCTGCTACTACCACTGATGAAACTACCACATTGACTGATGCTACTACCACAGATGTTTCTACAACATTGGCTGATGCTACAACCAGCGATGCTACTACCACAGTGACTGTTGCTACTACCACTGATGCTACTACCACAGTGACTGATGCTACAACCACTGATGCTACAACAACAGTGACTGATGCTACTACCACTGATGTAACTACCACAGTGACTGACGCTTCTTCCACAGGTGTAACTACCACAGTGACTGATGTTACTACCACTGATGTTTCTACAACAGTGACTGATGCTTCTACCACTGATGTTACTACCACAGTGACTGATGCTACTACCACTAAAGCTACTACCACAGTGAATGATGCTACAACCACTGATGCTACTACCACAGTGACTGATGATACTACCACTGATGCTACTACCACAGTGACTGTTGCTACTACCACTAATGTTACTTCCACAGTGACTGATGCTACTACCACAGATGTCACTACCACAGTGGCTGATGCTACAACCAGCGATTCTACTAACACAGTGACTGATGCTACTACCACAATGACTGATGCTACTACCAGCGATATTACTACCACAGTGACTGATGCTACTACCATTGATGCTTCAACAACAGTGACGGATGCTACTACCACTGATGCTACTACCAAAGTGACTGATGCTATTACCACTGATGTAACTACCACTGATGTAACTACCACAGTGACTGATGCTACTACCACTGATGCTACAATAACAGTGACTGATGCTAGTACTACTGATTTTACTACCACAGTCACTGATGCTACTAACACTGAAGCTACTACCACAGTGACAGATGAAACAACCACTGATGCTACTACCACAGTGACTTTTGCTACTACCACAGATGTTACTACCACAGTGGCTGATGCTACAACCAGCGATGCTACTACCACAGTGACTGATGCTACTACCACTGATGCTTCAACAACAGTGACTGATGCTACTACCACTGATGTTACTTCCTCAGTGACGGATGCTACTACCACTGATGCTACTACAAAAGTGACTGATGCTATTACCACTGATGTTACTACCAAAGTGACTGATGCTACTACCACTGATGCTACAATACCAGTGACTGATGCTAGTACCACTGATTTTACTACCACAGTGACTGATGCTACAACCACTGATGCTACTACCACAGTGACTGAGGCTACCACCACTGATGCTACTACCACAGTAACTGATGCAACAACCACTGATGCTACAACAGTGACTGATACTACAACCACTGATGCTACAACAGTGAGTGATGCTACTACCACTGATGCTACAACAACAGTGACTGATGCTACTACCACTGATGTTACTACCACAGTGACTGAGGCTACCACCACTGATGCTACTACCACAGTAACTGATGCAACAACCACTGATGCTACAACAGTGACTGATGCTACAACCACTGATGCTACAACAGTGAGTGATGCTACTACCACTGATGCTACAACAACAGTGACTGATGCTACTACCACTGATGTTACTACCACAGTGACTGATGCTACTGTCACTGATGCTACAACCACAATGACTGATGCTACTACATCTGATGTTACTACCACAGTTACTGATGCTACAACCACTGATGTTACTACCACAGTGCCTGATGCTACCACCACTGATGCTACTACCACATTAACTGATTCAACAACCACTGATGCTACAACAGTGACTGATGCTACAACCACTGATGCTACAACAGTGAGTGATGCTACTACCACAGTGACTGATGCTACTACCACTGATGCTTCAACAACAGTGACTGATGCTACTACCACTGATGTTACTTCCTCAGTGACGGATGCTACTACCACTGATGCTACTACAAAAGTGACTGATGCTATTACCACTGATGTTTCTACCACAGTGACTTATGCTACTACCACTGATGCTACAATACCAGTGACTGATGCTAGTACCACTGATTTTACTACCACAGTGACTGATGCTACAACCACTGATGCTACTACCACAGTGACTGAGGCTACCACCACTGATGCTACTACCACAGTAACTGATGCAACAACCACTGATGCTACAACAGTGACTGATACTACAACCACTGATGCTACAACAGTGACTGATGCTACAACCACTGATGCTACAACAGTGAGTGATGCTACAACCACTGATGCTACAACAGTGAGTGATGCTACTACCACTGATGCTACAACAACAGTGACTGATGCTACTACCACTGATGTTACTACCACAGTGACTGATGCTACTGTCACTGATGCTACAACCACAATGACTGATGCTACTACATCTGATGTTACTACCACAGTGACTGATGCTACAACCACTGATGTTACTACCACAGTGCCTAATGCTACCACCACTGATGCTACAGCAACAGTGACTGATGCTACTACCTCTGATGTAACTACCACAGTGACTGATGCTACAACCACTGATGTTACTACCACAGTGCCTGATGCTACCACCACTGATGCTACTACCACATTAACTGATTCTACAACCACTGATGCTACAACAGTGACTGATGCTACTTCCACTGATGCTACAAAGGCAGTGAGTGATGCTTCTACCACTGATGCTACAACAACATTGACTGATGCTACTACCTCTGATGTAACTACCACAGTGACTGATGCTACAACCACTGATGTTACTACCACAGTGCCTGATGCTACCACCACTGATGCTACTACCACATTAACTGATTCTACAACCACTGATGCTACAACAGTGACTGATGCTACAACCACTGATGCTACAACAGTGAGTGATGCTACTATTACTGATGCTACAACCACTGATGTTACTACCACAGTAACTGATGCTACTACCACTGATGTTACTACCACAGTGGCTGATGCTACAACCAGCGATGCTACTACCTTAGTGACTGATGCTACTACCACTGATGTTACTACCACAGTGGCTGATGCTACAACCAGCGATGCTACTACCTTAGTGACTGATGCTACTACCACTGATGCTACTACCACAGTGACTGATGCTACTACCAGCGATGCTACTACCACAGTGACTGATGATACTACCACTGATGCTACTACCACAGTGACTGATGCTACAACCACTGATGTTACTACCACAGTAACTGATGCTACTTCCACTGATGTTACTACCACAGTGACTGATGCTACTACCACTGATGTTACTACCACAGTGACTGATGCTACTACTTCTGATGCTACAACCACAGTGACTGATGCTAGTACCACTGATTTTACTACCACAGTGACTGATGCTACAACCACTGATGCTACTACCACAGTGACTGAGGCTACCACCACTGATGCTACTACCACAGTAACTGATGCAACAACCACTGATGCTACAACAGTGACTGATACTACAACCACTGATGCTACAACAGTGACTGATGCTACAACCACTGATGCTACAACAGTGAGTGATGCTACTACCACTGATGCTACAACAACAGTGACTGATGCTACTACCACTGATGTTACTACCACAGTGACTGATGCTACTGTCACTGATGCTACAACCACAATGACTGATGCTACTACATCTGATGTTACTACCTCAGTGACTGATGCTACAACCACTGATGTTACTACCACAGTGCCTGATGCTACCACCACTGATGCTACTACCACATTAACTGATTCTACAACCACTGATGCTACAACAGTGACTGATGCTACAACCACTGATGCTACAACAGTGATTGATGCTACTACCACAGTGACTGATGCTACTACCACTGATGCTTCAACAACAGTGACTGATGCTACTACCACTGATGTTACTTCCTCAGTGACGGATGCTACTACCACTGATGCTACTACAAAAGTGACTGATGCTATTACCACTGATGTTACTACCACAGTGACTGATGCTACTACCACTGATGCTACAATACCAGTGACTGATGCTAGTACCACTGATTTTACTACCACAGTGACTGATGCTACAACCACTGATGCTACTACCACAGTGACTGAGGCTACCACCACTGATGCTACTACCACAGTAACTGATGCAACAACCACTGATGCTACAACAGTGACTGATACTACAACCACTGATGCTACAACAGTGATTGATGCTACTACCACAGTGACTGATGCTACTACCACATTAACTGATTCTACAACCACTGATGCTACAACAGTGACTGATGCTACAACCACTGATGCTACAACAGTGAGTGATGTTACAACCACTGATGCTACTATTTCTGATGCTACTACCACAGAGACTGATGCTTTTACCACTGATGCTACAACAGTGAGTGATGCTACTACCACTGATGCTACAACAACAGTGACTGATGCTACTACCACTGATTTTACTACCACAGTGACTGATGCTACTGTCACTGATGCTACAACCACAATGACTGATGCTACTACATCTGATGTTACTACCACAGTGACTGATGCTACAACCACTGATGTTACTACCACAGTGCCTGATGCTACCACCACTGATGCTACTACCACATTAACTGATTCTACAACCACTGATGCTACAACAGTGACTGATGCTACAACCACTGATGCTACAACAGTGAGTGATGCTACTATTACTGATGCTACAACAACAGTGACTGATGCTACAACCACTGATGTTACTACCACAGTGACTGATGCTTCTACCACTGAAGCTACTACAACAGTGATGGATGCTACTACCACAGTGACGGATGCTACTTCCACTGATGATGCAACAACAGTGACTGATGCTGCTACCACCGATGTTACTACCACACTGACTGATGCTACAACCACTGATGCTACAACAGTGACTGATGCTACAACCACTGATGCTACTATTTCTGATGTTACTACCACAGTGATTGATGCTACAACCACTGATGTTACTACCACAGTGACTGATGCTACTACCACTGATGATGCAACAACAGTGACTGATGCTACTACCACTGAAGCTACTACCACAGTGAATGATGCCACTACCACTGATGTTACTACCACAGTGACTGATGCTACAACCACTGATGTTACTACCACAGTAACTGATGCTACTACCACTGATGTTACTACCACAGTGGCTGATGCTACAACCAGCGATGCTACTACCTTAGTGACTGATGCTACTGCCACTGATGTTACTACCACAGTGGCTGATGCTACAACCAGCGATGCTACTACCTTAGTGACTGATGCTACTACCACTGATGCTACTACCACAGTGACTGATGCTACTACCAGCGATGCTACTACCACAGTGACTGATGATACTACCACTGATGCTACTACCACAGTGACTGATGCTACAACCACTGATGTTACTACCACAGTAACTGATGCTACTTCCACTGATGTTACTACCACAGTGACTGATGCTATTACCACTGATGTTACTACCACAGTGACTGATGCTACTACTTCTGATGCTACAACCACAGTGACTGATGCTACTACCTCTGATGTTACTACCACAGTGACTGATGCTACAACCACTGATGCTACTACCACAGTGACTGAGGCTACCACCACTGATGCTACTACCACAGTAACTGATGAAATAACCACTGATGCTACAACAGTGACTGATACTACAACCACTGATGCTACAACAGTGACTGATGCTACAACCACTGATGCTACAACAGTGAGTGATGCTACAACCACTGATGCTACAACAGTGAGTGATGCTACTATCACTGATGATGCAACAACAGTGACTGATGCTACTACCACTGATGTCACTACCACAGTGACTGATGCTACTGCCACTGATGCTACAACCACAGTCACTGATGCTACTACCTCTGATGTAACTACCACAGTGACTGATGCTACAACCACTGATGTTTCTACCACAGTGCCTGATGCTACCACCACTGATGCTACTACCACATTAACTGATGCTACAACCACTGATGCTACAACAGTGACTGATGCTATAACCACTGATGCTATAACAGTGAGTGATGCTACTACCACTGATGCTACAACAACAGTGACTGATGCTACTACCACTGATGTCACTACCACAGTGACTGATGCTTCAACCACTGATGCTACAACAGTGAGTGATGCTACTACCACTGATGCTACAACAACAGTGACTGATGCTACTACCACTGATGTCACTACCACAGTGACTGATGCTTCAACCACTGATGCTACAGCAGTGACTGATGCTACTACCACTGATGCTACAACAACAGTGACTGGTGCTGCTACCACTGATGTTACTACCACAGTAACTGATGCTACAACCACTGATGCTACAACAGTGACTGATGCTACAACCACTGATGCTACAACAGTGACTGATGCTACTACCTCTGATATCACTACCACAGTGACTGATGCTACAACCACTGATGCTACTACCAAAATGACTGATGCTTCTACCACTGAAGCTACTACAACAGTGATGGACGCTACTACCACAGTGACGGATGCTACTTCCACTGATGATGCAACAACAGTGACTGATGCTGCTACCACTGATGTTACTACCACACTGACTGATGCTACAACCACTGATGCTACAACAGTGACTGATGCTACAACCACTGATGCTACAACAACAGTGACTGATGCTACTACCACTGATGTCACTACCACAGTGACTGATGCTACTGCCACTGATGCTACAACCACAGTCACTGATGCTACTACCTCTGATGTAACTACCACAGTGACTGATGCTACAACCACTGATGTTTCTACCACAGTGCCTGATGCTACCACCACTGATGCTACTACCACATTAACTGATGCTACAACCACTGATGCTACAACAGTGACTGATGCTATAACCACTGATGCTATAACAGTGAGTGATGCTACTACCACTGATGCTACAACAACAGTGACTGATGCTACTACCACTGATGTCACTACCACAGTGACTGATGCTTCAACCACTGATGCTACAACAGTGAGTGATGCTACTACCACTGATGCTACAACAACAGTGACTGATGCTACTACCACTGATGTCACTACCACAGTGACTGATGCTTCAACCACTGATGCTACAGCAGTGACTGATGCTACTACCACTGATGCTACAACAACAGTGACTGGTGCTGCTACCACTGATGTTACTACCACAGTAACTGATGCTACAACCACTGATGCTACAACAGTGACTGATGCTACAACCACTGATGCTACAACAGTGACTGATGCTACTACCTCTGATATCACTACCACAGTGACTGATGCTACAACCACTGATGCTACTACCAAAATGACTGATGCTTCTACCACTGAAGCTACTACAACAGTGATGGACGCTACTACCACAGTGACGGATGCTACTTCCACTGATGATGCAACAACAGTGACTGATGCTGCTACCACTGATGTTACTACCACACTGACTGATGCTACAACCACTGATGCTACAACAGTGACTGATGCTACAACCACTGATGCTACAACAACAGTGACTGATGCTACTACATCTGATGTTACTACCACAGTGGCTGATGCTACAACCACTGGTGCTACTACCAAAGTGACTGATGCTACTACCAAAGTGACTGATGCTACAACCACTGATGTTACTACAACAGTAACTGATGCTACTACCACCGATGATGCAACAACAGTGACTGATGCTACTACCACTGATATTACTACCACAGTGACTGAAGCTTCCACCACTGATGCTACAACAACAGTGACTGATGCTACTACCACTGAAGCTACTACCACAGTGACTGATGCTACTATCACTGATGCTACAACAACAGTGTCTGATGCTTCTACCACTGAAGCTACTACCACAGTGATTGATGCTACAACCACAGATGCTACTAAAGCTACTACCACAGTGACTGATGCTACTATCACTGATGCTACAACAACAGTGACTGATGCTACTATCACTGATGATGCAACAACAGTGACTGATGCTACTACCACTGATGTTACTACCACAGTGACTGATGCTTCCACCACTGATGCTACGACAACAGTGACTGATGCTACTACCACTGAAGCTACTACTGAAGCTACCACTGATGTTACCACCACAGTGACTGATGCCACAACCACTGATGTTACTACCACAGTAACTGATGCTACTACCACCGATGATGCAACAACAGTGACTGATGCTACTACCACAGATGCTACTACCACAGTGACTGATGCTACTATCACTGATGATGCAACAAAAGTGACTGATACTACTTCCACTGATGTAACTACCTCACTGACTGATGGTACAACCACTGATGTTACTACCACGGTGACTGATGCTGCTACCATTGATGTAACTACCACAGTGACTGATGCTTCTACCACTGAAGCTACTACCACAGTGACTGATGCTACAACCACTGATGGTACTACCAAAGTGACTGATGCTACTACCACAGTGACTGATGCTACAACCACTGATGCTACTACCACAGTGACTGAGGCTACCACCACTGATGCTACTACCACAGTAACTGATGCAACAACCACTGATGCTACAACAGTGACTGATACTACAACCACTGATGCTACAACAGTGACTGATGCTACAACCACTGATGCTACAACAGTGAGTGATGCTACTACCACTGATGCTACAACAACAGTGACTGATGCTACTACCACTGATTTTACTACCACAGTGACTGATGCTACTGTCACTGATGCTACAACCACAATGACTGATGCTACTACATCTGATGTTACTACCACAGTGACTGATGCTACAACCACTGATGTTACTACCACAGTGCCTGATGCTACCACCACTGATGCTACTACCACATTAACTGATTCTACAACCACTGATGCTACAACAGTGACTGATGCTACAACCACTGATGCTACAACAGTGAGTGATGCTACTATTACTGATGCTACAACAACAGTGACTGATGCTACAACCACTGATGTTACTACCACAGTGACTGATGCTTCTACCACTGAAGCTACTACAACAGTGATGGATGCTACTACCACAGTGACGGATGCTACTTCCACTGATGATGCAACAACAGTGACTGATGCTGCTACCACCGATGTTACTACCACACTGACTGATGCTACAACCACTGATGCTACAACAGTGACTGATGCTACAACCACTGATGCTACTATTTCTGATGTTACTACCACAGTGATTGATGCTACAACCACTGATGTTACTACCACAGTGACTGATGCTACTACCACTGATGACGCAACAACAGTGACTGATGCTACTACCACTGAAGCTACTACCACAGTGAATGATGCCACTACCACTGATGTTACTTCCACAGTGACTGATGCTACAACCACTGATGTTACTACCACAGTAACTGATGCTACTACCACTGATGTTACTACCACAGTGGCTGATGCTACAACCAGCGATGCTACTACCTTAGTGACTGATGCTACTGCCACTGATGTTACTACCACAGTGGCTGATGCTACAACCAGCGATGCTACTACCTTAGTGACTGATGCTACTACCACTGATGCTACTACCACAGTGACTGATGCTACTACCAGCGATGCTACTACCACAGTGACTGATGATACTACCACTGATGCTACTACCACAGTGACTGATGCTACAACCACTGATGTTACTACCACAGTAACTGATGCTACTTCCACTGATGTTACTACCACAGTGACTGATGCTATTACCACTGATGTTACTACCACAGTGACTGATGCTACTACTTCTGATGCTACAACCACAGTGACTGATGCTACTACCTCTGATGTTACTACCACAGTGACTGATGCTACAACCACTGATGCTACTACCACAGTGACTGAGGCTACCACCACTGATGCTACTACCACAGTAACTGATGGAATAACCACTGATGCTACAACAGTGACTGATACTACAACCACTGATGCTACAACAGTGACTGATGCTACAACCACTGATGCTACAACAGTGAGTGATGCTACTACCAGTGATGCTACAACAACAGTGACTGATGCTACTACCACTAATGTTACTACCACAGTGACTGATGCTACTGCCACTGATGCTACAACCACAGTCACTGATGCTACTACCTCTGATGTAACTACCACAGTGACTGATGCTACAACCACTGATGTTTCTACCACAGTGCCTGATGCTACCACCACTGATGCTACTACCACATTAACT
Source organism: Owenia fusiformis (assembly GCA_903813345.2). NCBI lineage: Eukaryota > Metazoa > Annelida > Polychaeta > Sabellida > Oweniidae > Owenia > Owenia fusiformis. Next base: position 29,119,794 of record CAIIXF020000006.1, on the reverse strand, counting down.
GATGCTACAACCACTGATGCTACAACAGTGACTGATGCTATAACCACTGATGCTATAACAGTGAGTGATGCTACTACCACTGATGCTACAACAACAGTGACTAATGCTACTACCACTGATGTCACTACCACAGTGACTGATGCTTCAACCACTGATGCTACAACAGTGAGTGATGCTACTACCACTGATGCTACAACAACAGTGACTGATGCTACTACCACTGATGTCACTACCACAGTGACTGATGCTTCAACCACTGATGCTACAGCAGTGACTGATGCTACTACCACTGATGCTACAACAACAGTGACTGGTGCTGCTACCACTGATGTTACTACCACAGTAACTGATGCTACAACCACTGATGCTACAACAGTGACTGATGCTACAACCACTGATGCTACAACAGTGACTGATGCTACTACCTCTGATATCACTACCACAGTGACTGATGCTACAACCACTGATGCTACTACCAAAATGACTGATGCTTCTACCACTGAAGCTACTACAACAGTGATGGACGCTACTACCACAGTGACGGATGCTACTTCCACTGATGATGCAACAACAGTGACTGATGCTGCTACCACTGATGTTACTACCAAACTGACTGATGCTACAACCACTGATGCTACAACAGTGACTGATGCTACAACCACTGATGCTACAACAACAGTGACTGATGCTACTACATCTGATGTTACTACCACAGTGGCTGATGCTACAACCACTGGTGCTACTACCAAAGTGACTGATGCTACTACCACAGTGACTGATGCTACAACCACTGATGTTACTACAACAGTAACTGATGCTACTACCACCGATGATGCAACAACAGTGACTGATGCTACTACCACTGATATAACTACCACAGTGACTGAAGCTTCCACCACTGATGCTACAACAACAGTGACTGATGCTACTACCACTGAAGCTACTACCACAGTGACTGATGCTACTATCACTGATGCTACAACAACAGTGTCTGATGCTTCTACCACTGAAGCTACTACCACAGTGATTGATGCTACAACCACAGATGCTACTAAAGCTACTACCACAGTGACTGATGCTACTATCACTGATGCTACAACAACAGTGACTGATGCTACTATCACTGATGATGCAACAACAGTGACTGATGCTACTACCACTGATGTTACTACCACAGTGACTGATGCTTCCACCACTGATGCTACGACAACAGTGACTGATGCTACTACCACTGAAGCTACTACTGAAGCTACCACTGATGTTACCACCACAGTGACTGATGCCACAACCACTGATGTTACTACCACAGTAACTGATGCTACTACCACCGATGATGCAACAACAGTGACTGATGCTACTACCACAGATGCTACTACCACAGTGACTGATGCTACTACCACTGATGATGCAACAAAAGTGACTGATACTACTTCCACTGATGTAACTACCTCACTGACTGATGCTACAACCACTGATGTTACTACCACAGTGACTGATGCTGCTACCATTGATGTAACTACCACAGTGACTGATGCTTCTACCACTGAAGCTACTACCACAGTGACTGATGCTACAACCACTGATGGTACTACCAAAGTGACTGATGCTACTACCACAGTGACTGATGCTACTACCACTGATGCAACAACAACAGTAACTGATGTTACTACTACAGTGACTGATGCTACTACCTCTGAAGCTACTACCACAGTGACTGATGCTTCCACCACTGATGTTACTACCAAAGTGACTGATGCTACGACCACAATGACTGATGCTACTACCACTGATGCTACTACCACAGTGACTAATGCTACAACAACTGATGCTACAACAGTGACTGATGCTACTACCACTGATGCTACAACAGCAGTGACTAAAGCTGTGACCATTGATCTTACAACAACAGTGACTGATGATCCTACAACTGATGTTACTACCACAGTGACTGATACTACATCCACTGATGTTGCTACCACAGTGACTGATGCTATTACCACTGATGATGCAACAACAGTGACTGATGCTACTACCACTGGAGCTACTACCACAGTGACTTATGCCACTACCACTGATGTTACTACCACAGTGACTGATGCTACTACCACAGTAACTGATGCTACAACCACTGATGCTACAACAGTGAGTGATGCTACTACCACTGATGATGAAACAACAGTGACTGGTGCTACTACCACTGGAGCTACTACCACAGTGACTGATGCCACTTCATCTGATGTTATCACCACAGTAACTGATGCTACAACCACTGATGTTACTACCACAGTGACTGATGCTACTACCACTGATGATACAACAACAGTGACTGATGCTACTATCACTGATGCTACAACAACAGTGACTGATGCTACTACAACTGATGTTACTACCACACTGACTGATGCTACAACAGTGAGTGATGCTACTACCACTGATGCTACAACAACAGTGACTGATGCTACTATCACTGAGGATGCAACAACAGTGACTGATGCTACTACCACTGATGTTACTACCACAGTGACTGATGCTACTACAACTGATGTTACTACCACACTGACTGATGCTACAACCACTGATGCTACAACAGTGAGTGATGCTACTACCACTGATGCTACAACAACAGTGACTGATGCTACTATCACTGATGATGCAACAACAGTGACTGATGCTACTACCACTGATGTTACTACCACAGTGACTGATGCTACAACCACTGAAGCTACTACCACAGTGACTGATGCTACTATCACTGATGCTACAACAACAGTGACTGATGCTACTATCACTGATGATGCAACAACAGTGACTGATGCTACTTCCACTGATGTTACTACCACAGTGACTGATGCTTCCACCACTGATGCTACGACAACAGTGACTGATGCTACAACCACTGATGCTACAACAGTGACTGATGCTACTACCACTGATGTTACTACCACAGTGACTGATGCTACAACCACTGAAGCTACTACCACAGTGACTGATGCTACTATCACTGATGCTACAACAACAGTGACTGATGCTACTATCACTGATGATGCAACAACAGTGACTGATGCTACTACCACTGATGTTACTACCACAGTGACTGATGCTTCCACCACTGATGCTACGACAACAGTGACTGATGCTACAACCACTGATGCTACAACAGTGAGTGATGCTACTACCACTGATGATGCAACAACAGTGACTGGTGCTACTACCACTGGAGCTACAACAACAGTGACTGATGCTACTACATCTGAAGTTACTACCAAAGTGACTGATGCTACTACCACAGTGACTGATGCTACTACCACTGATGCAACAACAACAGTGACTGATGCTACTACCACTGATGTTACTACCACAGTGACTGATGCTTCCACCACTGATGCTACGACAACAGTGACTGATGCTTCCACCACTGATGCTACGACAACAGTGACTGATGCTACAACCACTGATGCTACAACAGTGAGTGATGCTACTACCACTGATGATGCAACAACAGTGACTGATGCTACAACCACTGATGCTACAACAACAGTGACTGATGCTACTACATCTGAAGTTACTACCAAAGTGACTGATGCTACTACCACAGTGACTGATGCTACTACCACAGTGACTGATGCTACTACCACTGATGCAACAACAACAGTAACTGATGTTACTACTACAGTGACTGATGCTACAACCACTGATGTTACTACCACAGTGACTGATGCTACTACCACTGATGATGCAACAACAGTGACTGATGCTACTACAACTGAGGTTACTACCACACTGACTGATGCTACAACCACTGATGCTACAACAGTGACTGATGCTACAACCACTGATGCTACTACAACAGTGACTGATGCTACAACCACTGATGCTACAACAACAGTGACTGATGCTACTACATCTGATGTTACTACCACAGTGACTGATGCTACAACCACTGATGCTTCTACAACTGTGACTGATGCTACTACAACTGATGCTACTACCACAGTGACTGATGCTACAACCACTGATGCTACAACAGTGACTGATGCTTCAACTAATGATGCTACAACAGTGAGTGATGCTACTACCAATGATGCTACAACAACAGTGACTGGTGCTACTACCACTGATGTTATTACCACAGTGACTGATGCTTCTACCACTGAAGCTACTTCAACAGTGATGGATGCTTCTACCACAGTGACGGATGCTACTTCCACTGATGATGCAACAACAGTGACTGATACTGCTTCCACTGATGTTACTACCACACTGATTGATGCTAAAACCACTGATGCTACAACAGTGACTGATGCTACAACCACTGATGTTACTACCATAGTGACTGATGCCACTGCCACTGATGATACCACCACAGTGACTGATGCTTCTGCCACTGATGATGCAACAACAGTGGCTGATGCTACTACCACTGATGTTACTACCACTGTGACTGATGCTACAACCACTGATGCTGATACCACAATGACTGATGCTACTACAACTGATGCTACTTCCACAGTGACTGATGCCACTTCCACTGATGTTATCACCACAGTAACTGATGCTTCTACCATTGATGATGCAACAACAGTGACTGATGCTACTACCACTGATGTTACTATCACAGTGACTGATGCTACTACCTTTGAAGCTACTACCACAGTGACTGATGCTACCACCACTGATGTTACTACCAAAGTGACTGATGCTACGACCACAATGACTGATGCTACTACCACAGTGACTGATGCTACAACCACTGATGCTACAACAGTGACTGATGCTACTACCACTGATGCTACATCAGCAGTGACTGAAACTGTGACCACTGATCTTACAACAACAGTGACTGATGCTTCTACCACTGATGTTACTACCACAGTGACTGATGCTACAACCACTGATGTTACTACCACAGTGACTGATGCTACTACCACTGATGATGCAACAACAGTGACTGATGCTACTACCACTGAAGCTACTACCACAGTGACTGATACCACTGATGCTACTACCACAGTGACTGTTGCTACTACATCTGATGTTACTACCACAGTGACTGATGCTACAACCACTGATGCTACTACCACAGTAACTGATGCAACAACCACTGATGCTACTTCCACAGTGACTGATGTTACTACCACTGATGCTACTACCACAGTGACTGATGCTACAACCACTGATGCTACAACAGTGACTGATGCTACAACCACTGATGCTACAACAGTGACTGATGCTACAACCACTGGTTCTACAACAGTGAGTGATGCTACTACCAGTGATGCTACAACAACAGTGACTGATGCTACTACCACTGATGTTACTACCACAGTGACTGATGCTACTGCCACTGATGTTATCACCACAGTAACTGATGCTGCTACCATTGATGATGCAACAACAGTGACTTATGCTACTACCACTGATGTTACTATCACAGTGACTGATGTTACTACCACTGATGTTACTACCACAGTGACTGATGCTTCCACCACTGATGCTACGACAACAGTGACTGATGCTACTACCACTGAAGCTACTACTGAAGCTACCACTGATGTTACCACCACAGTGACTGATGCTACAACCACTGATGTTACTACCACAGTTACTGATGCTACTACCACCGATGATGCAACAACAGTGACTGATGCTACTACCACAGATGCTACTACCACAGTGACTGATGCTACTACCACTGATGATGCAACAAAAGTGACTGATACTACTTCCACTGATGTAACTACCTCAGTGACTGATGCTACAACCACTGATGTTACTACCACAGTGATTGATGCTGCTACCATTGATGTAACTACCACAGTGACTGATGCTTCTACCACTGAAGCTACTACCACAGTGACTGATGCTACAACCACTGATAGTACTACCAAAGTGACTGATGCTACTACCACAGTGACTGATGCTACTACCACTGATGCAACAACAACAGTAACTGATGTTACTACTACAGTGAATGATGCTACTACCTCTGAAGCTACTACCACAGTGACTGATGCTTCCACCACTGATGTTACTACCAAAGTGACTGATGCTACGACCACAATGACTGATGCTACTACCACTGATGCTACTACCACAGTGACTGATGCTACAACAACTGATGCTACAACAGTGACTGATGCTACTACCACTGATGCTACAACAGCAGAGACTAAAGCTGTGACCATTGATCTTACAACAACAGTGACTGATGCTACTACAACTGATGTTACTACCACAGTGACTGATACTACATCCACTGATGTTGCTACCACAGTGACTGATGCTATTACCACTGATGATGCAACAACAGTGACTGATGCTACTACCACTGATGTTACTACCACAGTGACTGATGCTACAACCACTGATGTTACTACCACAGTGACTGATGCTACAACCACTGATGCTACAACAGTGACTGATGCTACTACCACTGAAGCTACTACCACAGTGACTTATGCCACTACCACTGATGTTACTACCACAGTGACTGATGCTACAACCACTGATGTTACTACCACAGTGACTGATGCTACAACCACTGATGCTACAACAGTGACTGATGCTACTACCACTGATGCTACAACAGCAGTGACTGAAGCTGTGACCACTGATCTTACAACAACAGTGACTGATGCTACTACCACTGATGTTACTACCACAGTGACTGATGCTACAGCCACTGATGTTACTACCACAGTGACTGATGCTACTACCACTGATGATGCAACAACAGTGACTGATGCTACTACAACTAATGCTACTACCACAGTGACTGGTGCTACTACCTATGAAGCTACTACCAAAGTGACTGATGCTACTACCACAGTGACTGATGATACTACCACTGATGCTACAACAGTGAGTGATTCTATAACCACTGATGCTACAACAGTGACTGATGCTACTACCACTGATGCTACAACAGCAGTGACTGATGCTGCGACCACTGATCTTACAACAACAGTGACTGATGCTACTACCACTGATGTTACTACCACAGTGACTGATGCTACAACCACTGATGTTACTACCACAGTGACTGATCCTACTACCACTAATGATGCAACAACAGTGACTGATGCTACAACCACTGAAGCTACTACCACAGTGACTGATTCTACTACCAGTGATCCTGCTACCACAGTGGCGGATGCTACTACCACTGATGTTACTTCCACAGTGACTGATGCTACTACCACTGATGATGCAACAACAGTGACTGATGCTACTACCAGTGATGTTACTGCCACAGTGACTGATGCTACTACCACTGATGCTGCAACAACAGTGACTGATGCTACTTCCACTGATGTTACTACCACAGTGACTGATGCTACTACCACTGAAGCTACTACCACACTGACTGATGCTACAACAACAGTGACAGATGCTACTACCACTGAAACTACTACCACAGTGCCTGATGCTACTACCACTGAAGCTACTACCACACTGACTGATGCTACTACCACTGATGCTACAACAACAGTGACAGATGCTACTACCACTGAAACTACTACCACAGTGCCTGATGCTACTACCACTGATGTTACAACAACAGTGACTGATGCTACTTCCACTGATGCTACAAAGGCAGTGAGTGATGCTTCTACCACTGATGCTACAACAGCAGTGAGTGATGCTACTTCCACTGATGTTACTGCCAAAGTGACTGATGCTACTACCACTGATGCTACTAATACAGTGACTGATGCTACTACCACCGATCGTACAACAACAGTGGCTGACGCTACTACCACAGTGACTGATGCTACAACCACTGATGCTACTATACCTGATGTTACTACCACATTAACCGATGCTACTACCACTGATGCTACAACAGCAGTGATTGATGCTACTACCACTGATGTTACTATCACAGTAACCGATGCTACTACCACTGATGCTACAACAATAGTGACTGATGCCACAACAACAGTGACTGATGCTACTACCACTGATGTTACTACCACAGTAACTGATACTACTGCCACTGATGCTACAACAACAGTGACAGATGCTACAACAACAGTGACTGATACTACTACCACTGATGTTACTACCACAGTAACTGATACTACTGCCACTGATGCTACAACAACAGTGACAGATGCTACAACAACAGTGACTAATGCTACTACCACTGATGCAACAACAACACTAACTGATGCAATTTACACTGATGGTAGAACAACGAGCATAGTTGCTAATACTACAATCCCGAGTGCCACTGTGTCTAATAAAACAATTAATGAAACAACAACTGATTCAGCTTCAACAGTGGCTTCAACTAATACTACTGCCATGGTACCTGATGTACCTAATATTGGTATTACAGATGAATTCGCTGGTGTAGTTTTAACTAGTGCTGTTGCGGCTGGTGGTGGCATTTTTATCTTCGCATTTTTATGTTGTGGTGTTTGCATATTTTTTGTCAGAAAAAGACGAAAACATGAAAATGAGGAAGTTTTGATATATGAAAATTTTTATCATGGTTTTCACGAGAGTAGTGGATTTTCTGAGTCGGAGAGTACCGGAGAATCACAGAGCACCTCTGTGGAATTTGATCAAGATTTTTATCCTAGTCCCAGTGGCCCATTTGCTGTTCACGTCCCTTCTTCAGTGGATTTGCCATATTCTCAGCCTCTACCGCTCAATACTGCTTCCCCTTGGGAAAATGAAAGTACTACTTTGGATTATATCATAGAGCGCTAGGATTATAAACAATAGAATCTAAGGCTGATTACACATATATTTAAATAGTCCAAGGAGATATGAACATTACATTGATCATTAGATTGACAATTGTTCATAATTACAATACTGCTTCTGCAGTAGGAAACTACATCGGATTATCAAGGATTTTACTATGAGAACATGTCTGCTGTCAAATATTTCATTAATGGATCATGAGAGACCGATGTGCAATATTGATACTGATTTAATAGTGTCAGGGCTGGGGGGAGTATACAAGCATGTAGGTATACAAGTATTCATTTGTGATGTGAGTTCTATATAAGAGCTTGATGCATGACTAGAGACTGTGTTAGTTTATAATGAGATAACACTTTTTTCACTTCCTCACTGAAAGAGTCTACCTTTAAGGATGTTCCCTGGTCAGATAGGAAAATATTCAATAGTATTTAACTTTTTCTCAAAAATGGTTTTCTGGGATTCTCACGGGCAACAAAGAATATTAAAACTTTAAAAACCATATGTTAGTGTGCTTTTTTCTGAGCAAGAGGCCTCTAAAGTGTCAATATTTGACAAAAGTGGGCGTGGCACTTTCTCATTGAAACCCATGTTAAAAATCAGGTTTTCACCCCAAAACACACTTTTGAATATTTAACTTTTTCTTAAACTCACAGAAACACTTAGTTATGCTATGTACTTCACATTTTGAAAAGAAAAATTAGGGGTTGGTGTTCATCGTTTTCAACTTCGTCCAGGGAACATCCTTAACCTATTAGATATTAAATTGCTTTTTTAAATCCCACTCCACAGTGCTACTTTAAACTCTGTATTGCACTGAACTCATACTCAGGTTACACAATGACTTTAAAAATCGTATGCCTTTATTTTCATGGTGATATAAATATAACCATGAAAATGCCAAAAGAATCAAAAAGAGGACTCTAAACCATTGATATATCTAGAAGGTTAAAGCCTTGATGATATCTAATTTTTATGATATCTATTTCTAGGGAGGGGGTGAAAAAATTGTCTTTGTGGTACATACCGTGTTCAATGACTTGTTTATGAGTTGTTTCTACCAAAAACATTACATGAAGACATGGGTTACCTTTTATTTTCGTTTTCGTATTAAGGTGCCCCATGAGTTGAAACATGATATAATCACGGTGATAATGGTACAATAGTATAAAAAACATAAAGCATAATGGATGATGATTGTAAACATATGCAACAAGCAATTTTATGTTGTGAATATCAAAAAGTCCTAAATACAACCTGAGACTAACATAAAAAATGACAGTATAATACAATGGAGAGAAACCAAAATGTATTTATTGAAAAGAAAAAAGGTTGTGAAAATCGGAACTCATTTAACAAAATATTAATCACATGGTTAAAACAAAGTGAACATCATACTTCAGATATTTTATAAAACAATTTTGATTTCTGGAAAAATTTATGGTTCATTTATGTGAGAGGTATAGTTAGAAATAATATACATATGATGAAATTGCCCAAAGGTAGGAAAATGGTCAAACACTGCTACAGTATTATGTGTGTAATATTTAGCCTTAAATTAGACATGGAGAGGTTTATACAAATGGATGATATTCCATAATAAAGCAGGCCCGTAGCCAGGATTTGGCAAGGGGGGGGGTTCAGTTTTCAAAAATATCCAGGTGGGGTTCACATTTGACAATTTTGGCCCAAATATGGCTAAAATCACTTGAGAAGTGCTCAAAATGGTGAAAAACTGCATGATTTTGAAAGAATTTTTTGGCCAGGGGGGGGGGGGTTGCCCAAACCCTGCGAACCCCCCCCCCCCTGACTACGGGCCTGTAAGTGTAACTATGCAAATTGTGTCTACCTCAAACAGTGCAATATGTAGTTTGAGATGATACCTTTAAATTACTTTGCAATGCTAAAATGGTTCCAATACATTATTTTGTAATTGTTAATAGTCATTAAATGAATGCATGGTGAGGATGTTAAAGACAATCAAAATGTTGTATGAACGTTTGATGATTCAAATGCTGCGCATTAATGTTGGAAAAGAAAAACTTATGAAAAACCATATAACATAGGCTTATTGTAAATTCTAAGCTAATTGTAAATTCTTTTTATACAAATGTACATGTATATATGTACATACCAGCTTTAAAAAGCTCATTGTAAATTGCTGTAAATAAGTTGATTTTAATAAAGCAAACATAATAAAAAAACATCTGTCACATTTGTCATTCCCTAACAGACCCATAGCTAGGGGGGGGGGGCATTCTGAGTCGATGAGTCGATAGAGACATACTTATTTGAAATACAAGGTTCCTGGAGCTAGATCATTCTCTTATATGAGGGTCATGGAAGCTAAACATGAAATACAGGGTGACCGGAAAAAAAGGAGACCATTGAAATAGGCAATATCTCCTAAAATAGACTAGTGACATCAATGAAATTTTGCATACATCAGGACAGTTCTATGGAAATTTGTTCCTGAAAGTGTCAATACAAGCAGTCAACTGGTTCAGGAGCTATGATCATTTACATAACATGCTCCAAATAGGCGCAATTGAGACCAACGCAGAGCTGGATACATTTGGCAAATACCCTTACATATTCCGACCTTGTTATGGCATTACATTTAGCATTTATTGCCACCTTTAGGTCAGCAATTGTCTCAGGATTGTTTTGGTACACATTGTCTTTCAAATTGCCCACCAAAAAGAAATCAGGTGGATTCAAATTTGAGGTGTATGGAGACGAAGCTTATCTGACCTATGGCTTCTGACTCAGTGGTCCCACTCAGTTACAGTATCATCCTAAGGAGGTTTTGGGCAGCCCTTGGTTTCCATATGGGATTTAATTGTGCCATATAGTGGTTTTAGTAACATGGCACTATGCCCAATACCTAAAGTGACTCTTAAGATTGGGTAAATCAGCACTTTGGCAACAGGATGATGAACCACATGTCAGATAACCCTTCATTGCCATTACAGCCTAGACTTGAATCCTGCTGATTTCTTTTTGTATGGATATTTGAAAGACAATCTATACCAAAACAATCCTCAGACTATTGTTGACCTAAAGAAGGCAATCACTGCTATATGTAATGCCATAATAATGCCATAGAGGGCAGAACATGTAAGGGTAGTTTGCCATATGAATCCAACTCTGCGTTGGTCTCAATTGTGCCTATTTGGAGCATGTTATGTAAATGATCATAGCTCCTGAACCAGTTGAATGCTTGTATTGAAACCTTCAGTAACAAATTTCCATATAACTGTTCCAGTGTATGCAAAATTTCATTGATGGCACTTGTCTAGATTAGGAGAAATTGATTACTTCAATGGTCTCCTTTTTTTCCGGTCACCCTGTATATAGGCTGTCTGAAAGCTCTATATACAGATATAATTGCTTTTGTCCCTACCCTTTGGCTTCGTTTGACTTTGCTTCATTAAAGAGAGCTTCTACTTTATGACTAGACTCTGCGTGTAGGGTATTTTGTCCCATATAATTCAGCCTACAAGGATCATTGGCTACAATCTCAAATTGCCTTACGTGTAATTTTCCCTTGGTATAGAACCAGAAGGTTCCCGCAACAAGATCATTCTTTAAAGCTCGTGGAAGGTCAACATGAAATATATAGGTCATCTGGAAGCTCTATATTTATTTGCTTTCGTCTCTTATAGTTCAACCATATGAGGATATTTGACTACACCCTGAAATTCTGAGCCAATATTCTAAATATGACTCGGGAATATACAATTGTTGAATACATAGATCTCAGAAATAATAATCATAATTAAATGTATAATATATTGTCGCTTTATTCTCAATATAGTTTTAGTACAGATATTAAACTACATTACATGTTATCATAAGTTCTGACTAGATAGAACATTACCTGGTTTTATGAGAATAATATACAGAATAATTTACAGAAATAAAAATAACAATCACACCTGTTACACCCCAGAGTTGAATTTTCATTATGAAGCATTTTGACAAAAAGTTTTGGAAATGAAGGATTTTGTGCTTGTTATGTGTAAGACCTCAAAAATCCTTTGCTACAAAGCTGTTCTGTTAAAATGCTTTAGAATGAAGGATTTTGTGAATGTATAACACTTAAAAATCCTTTTCTGCAAAGCAACTAAACCGGCTGTGCAGCTCTTAACCAATATTGGTACTGAATTCCTCATAACAAGACTTTCCAAAGAAATATTACAATAAATGAAAACATTATCTAGTTATATCAACATCTATATACAGCAACAGTGTTGGGGTTGAAATCTGAAACAAATATTCAAATAACAGTGCATACTAAAAGCATACATAAAAAAGGCACAAATTATTTGTTTAACGGAACACACATTCTGATTTCTTCTATTCATATTTCTACATGCACACAAAAATGGTTTCTCATATTCAGGGACAAATTGGCATCAATACATATCTAATAGATATAAAATAAATTGGCATCAATACATACCTTATACATATAAAAATATGAGTACATCTAAATTAACTATATACAGTCGACCCCATTTATTGGTAAGTTAGGCTACACATTTTATGGGAACTCATACATGGATGTCTGCATGTAGAATTATGGTCTTCTACTATAGGGATTAGTTTTCCTCTTTGCAGTATATTTATTTGTATGGCTGAGTATAATAAAGGCAGTGATCTCCCCAGCATTAAAGCAAGTGGGTGCAGCACCCACCTGAGATGTTGAAAATAGGCTTGCATCCACCTGAAAATCCATTTGCACCCACCTGAAAATCCATTTACACCCACTTGAAAATGAGAAAAATCATGAAAAATTGGCATATTTTGACCAATTTTGGTCTGAATTGTGAAAATGAGAATTTTGCACCCGCCTGAGAAAAAATCCTGGGGAGATCACTGTAAAGGAATATGGAAAATAGTTTTAATTAGCTCCAATTAATTAATTAGAGGGTGAGAGGGGGACAATAATTCCTGGGGGTCCCAAGAATGATTTCTCTAAAAATGTGTAGCCTAACCTGCCTATTAAATCATAGAATCAGCACATCTGTTTTAAACATTTTAATATGTACAATTAATTGAAAATATTCTGAATAAAATTAATTTATATTGAAACCATACAGTATTTATATAAAACATGTACAACGGTAAAGTCATAAAAAAGTTGTGGACGGTGCAAAGTGTAGATTATATAAGTGTTCATAAAAGAAACACAATAGTTTTATAAAAAATTTTGGAATGCAATGAAAGGACGGTTTTTTAAAAGTTGATTGAGTCAATAGTTATACATGTACTACTGTGTGATACATGTACACCTACTAGTGTGATACATGTGTGATACATGCACTAAAACGTCACAATAAGATACAAAATACATGCACAATCATGATGAAATGATACCATATATCCGTAGCTCATTAACTAGTTAATATTAATTGATTTTGTCTTAATGTTCTGAAAATTCAATTTCTTTTATACAGATAAGAAAACATGATTTTGTTAATCGATATATGAATGGGTCATTAAAGAGAATATCGCATGATATTACTTGATATTAAGAAATAAGAACAATTGCAAAAAAGCAAAGTTGTTTTGAAAACAAGTCTATCAGACCCCGATTTCACATCCTGCAGTACACCTCCCTTCACTTTTGATATTTTATGACTTTCTTCATGATTCATTAGCTGCTGAATCAATATTTAAAGTATCACATGAATAAAATGAAAGTAAAAAACCTACGTCACAATTGAGTCATATCAATTAACATCACATGACTCAAATAGAGGTCACATGATCATTATAATGGTCATACATAACGGTCACGTGAACATACCTGAGTAAATATACACTGTACATACATCTAAATAATAACACAATTCTTAATAATCTCAACCATCACTAACTAAACTTGCTGCCTTTAATGTTTCTGGTGTTCATTTGAATGACATTGAGACGTGTAAAACACTCATGTCTGGTTAATCACATTTATATGTACAAGTAGACATCGATATACAACAGAAATTTATATACAGATTCAATTGCAGGTATTTATATACAGGAGATACAATGGGCTCATTTCTTTAATTGAAGCTGAAATGAATTTCTACAGTAATTGTCAGCAATCCTATTGCTCTTTATGTCTTGTTCGTGAACAATATCTAAAGCGTTATGTATACTGGTATAACAGAAACAGTTTCATTCCCACCCAGTAGATTCCACAGGTTTTAACACAGACCACAGCTTTTGGATCTAAGTTTTTGGGGCATCAATTCAACATCCATTTTCTTTAATGACCCTAGGTGCATGAATTCACCCATTGGCATTTGTCCATATATCTGAGATTTCTGAAAGTCTATGTGTATAGTATGGAAAGGAGTTTAGTCCCGAGGAAATAATTCTCTACAGATCTCGCCATCTCCTTTCTTCTTATCCAACCATTGTTCACAGGGGAATGTTGTGGTTTTGTTAGTTGCCATGTTGATGACCTCTACTCTGTCGAGGAACCAGCCAGCCCCCCAACCTTTGTCATCATGTTCAATCTTCAGTTTCGTCAGCTCACCTATTAAAGACCAAGAATGTTAAAGCACTTCATTCTATCTAGCAAAGCACATGTATAAGCGAAACACCTCCCAAGTGGAACACCTTTCAGAGGTTCATTCAACATTAAGTCAGTTGGTCATGGGACTTTTAAAATGTTCCACAAACAGAGGTGTTCAACTTTACAGGTTTCACTGTATATCAAAATGTGTGTGTTTTTGCAAAATGTACATGATTTTTCAAACTAATTTGTGTGTCACTGAATATGGGAGCATATATATTTCTTTTCACACTGGAGAACATTAAGTTTTCAATATAAAAATCATCAAACTCTGAAATTTCATGAAATATAGACTTTCGGCAACCAAAATATTTGCATTACCGTAATATAGAACAACCTATTACTTACCTAAATCAAGACATTCTAACGTAAACTTGTCTGTTTGATTCCGCTCAAATAAATCTCTAAACCTCTGTGTCAAAGGTCGTTTGCCGGTGTCTCCATTTGTTCCAAATATGGTCAAGTGGACGTTAGCGTCGGTTCCAGCGCCCTTTATATCTCCAGTTATGACAATTACTTCATATTTAATCGGCGCCAAACCTGTAACAAAAAATAAACTAATTTAAAAAAATATATAAAAAATCTATAGAATGTGAATGTAATTAAATATACAGTATATAATAGAAAAGAGCAGTTTATACTAGCTTCACACATTTTCACAATTAGTAAGTAAGAAAATCTGTGTTAATCTATCCACTATTTCCACATACTAGATATTGGATTATGTGATAAATTATGTTTTATAATTTACAAGAGCTGACTAGGGAATACACCAACACCTTGAATAGGTGGGATTGAAACATAACTACTATCATCCTTGGAGGAAACAATACATATAAATGTTCAAGAGGAAAACCCTTGCATCAGGAAGCATGTAAGAATATTTATGTTTCACTTAAGATATGCAGAATTGAATGCAGTCTTGCTCCAAGACCCTGGGCTATCTACCCTAACAACTGTCATTTCGTTTAAATAGGAGTTGGGTACGGAGTCTTGAAGTAAGGCTAAATTGAATGAAATGATATATGATGTTTAGAGATGGTCGAATATATTCTTTAATACTGGCCATGGGCAAACAGTTACTTCACTTTGCCTACATTAAAGGTTTGAGTGACTCTAACTTTGAATTGATCATGTAACTCCCCAAATTCTAGACCCCCATCCCCAAATCTTATAATGAATGATATTGTAACACGATTCCTGAGTGCAGATAGCAGAATTTGAATGAGTAATAACTACAAGAACAGAAACAAGAAACAATTCTGTTTAGATCAATATAATTTCAAAAATGACAAACAAAAAGAAGGCAGAAAGCAAGATCAAAAGAAGAAATAAATAAGAGTAGTCCAAAGTTAAATTAATTGATTAATCTATTATTCAACATACTGTATGTCCCAATAACCTGATTAAATCATTTCTTAACATGCATTTTAATATGTTAAATGTTTTAGCCCTCTAATTATAAAAGACCACACAATATGCATCCATTAACAAAAAGAATACACTAAATATCCAAAGATATTGTCACTGCATGCAATGTGCTGCGGAAATCAAAATGTTAATCCAAGAAAAAATTCTGATTCAAATTAGTCTTGATGCTGTTCGTGTTGTTAAAAAACTTGCCAATAATTCAATAACTCAAATAAATAGATCAGGTGACCATGCTACATGCCAAGAATTATGGGATTAATGTCCCTCTTGTAACTAGTATTGTTAGTGAATTAGAAAGATATTGAGAAGACAAGATGCTACAACAACCACCATGCTTAGTTACCTCCTGGAAGAGAAAGATAAGACAGAAATTAGTCAAATTAGTGGTTTTAGTATTAATTTGAAATACCATTTAGTATTTAAATGATTTAGTAAAAAATGATATAGTCACATCACAATCTTTAAAAATATGGCTATGTCTAACTATATTCTTTACATATACAGAAACTTGCATGTACAAGTATATTACAGACTTTGGACCATTAGAAACCTATGCCATTTTCTCTACAATTTATATATGAAGTTTGGATAGGGAATTCAGGGTAAGACATTCAAATGGCTGGTAAAGGTAAAACATGGTCACATGGTCAAGCAGCTAAACCACATTCAATAAAAATTGACATAAAAGGGGACACTTGAAAAAAAATGTGATTCATCAAACCCATAATGATAGCATGTATGTATGGAGAAAGGTCTTAACAGCCATCACATTACATACATGTGGCATATTACCCAAAAAATGGACGGTGGTATAACATCACTACTAAGTGCCCAGGGGGTTCACTCCAAATAGTTTGGGTAGGTATGTGCAGCACAGCCAATTTTGGCTTTGGGCATACACCATGGAAACTGGTAAATCTGAGACGAAAAGAAAATTGTCAAAGAAAGTACCATTTTAGGTTAAAATTCAATTTTTCTACAAAAATGGCTTTAAATTGGTTAAATCAGTTGCCGGGGCCTGGGACAAATCACTGGAAAAGTGGATTTTCAGTCAATTTAACAATATTTTGGTAGTCCAAGCAAACTCCAGAGGAATTTGACATGGACATATCTATGAAGTTGAGAGAAATACAATTGTCTTTTAAAAGTCTGAGAGAAATTAAACATGGAAACCTTCAATCCTGAGAGCAAATTGACTCGGAAAAATGCTCAAAAAGAGGGTCTTTTTTGGCGCAGCACGTAGCAATTAAGAGCTATATAAGAGTGAAACCCCCAGGACTGTGACAACAAAACAATAGGAGTGTGATCTTAAAAAATGTTTCATCAATTACATAAAGTATACTGTTATCTTAAAGAAGTGCAAATCTCTCTTTATAGGAATACAACAGTCATGCTGTACTCATCAAAATCTTACTCTACCTAATTACCATTCTTTATAATATGATTGTCCTTAACTACAAGGTTGGTGTGCCCATAAATCATGATGCTTGTTAACAATGGTACATATCACCTACCCAATGCTGTATATACAGTCCAATAAATAAAATGTGCTGTATTAAAATCTCAGTTTACCATCCGCATCATCAAAAAGGCTCATCAAGCTTTTTTCTAAAATTTCCAGTTGAAAGTGTGATAAATTATGCTTAATATTGGACATAAAATTAAAATAAGAAATCTTTGAAAATTGTGACATAAAAAGTGCTGCTAAATATACAAAAACTAAAATGTGATTAAGATCAAATGAAATAAGTTTAAAACAAATACATGTACATGCTATCTAAAAAAGCTGTGCCGACGCTTCAAACAATTGTTACATAACTTCTATTGACAAGCCTAAACCAATTTTATTCCATTTCTCATTTGAACGAAACATCCAATGATGAAATATTCATCTCGTATTTCTAATACAAATTCTGGTGTCAACTACATACTTCTCTCAATATAAATTCCTCCTTTTCATTTTGCTTTGGACCAGCATGAGATTTTATGGTTTATACATGATACCAGATTATAGATGATATGCTTACTTCTTATAGTGTTCAGCTTTCCTTGTTCAACATCTTTGACCTCAAGACTCTTGGCATCGTCTTCATCCATCTCAGGCATGATAGAAATCCAGTCTTTGCAGGGAAACACATACCTATAGAAATATAAATTTAATTAATAAATTTAAGCCTAGAGACGGGATGTGAAATGACACAATAATGGATTGAAGAGTGAGCTCAATCCACATTTTAGCCTAAGAAACTGTGAAAGGTTCAAGTCGTCGGTATAGGGTGGAGTGACTTCTTCACATTCCGATATACCATTAATAACTGTTTCCAATATACCTTCATTGACAAAAGTTCAATTCTGTGTCTTGCTGAATTAAGTTTTCAATTCAGGTATTCTGCAAACAAATTGGCTAACTTAAATTTTCACAATTCATTTTTATTATGGTTTATATCTGAATTCTTACTTGTCTCCACATGATGTATCCGTCACTGTGACCTCATGACAGTGCCACATTGCCTCTTTTCCAGATACATCGCCTAGTGATTTGTCATCACGCTCAACAGCTCCCAGAATGCACCTTTGTAGCTTCCCAAGATTCTTGCTGGAGAATTTGAAGGAATCTGTTTGACCCCTGAAAAAAATAAACAAAATAGTGAAAAATGGAATAATTATAAGTAATGGTAAATTAAGAAATAATAAGAATATTTGAATATGTCATTTGCCATTTTTCAATTTTAATTTAAATTCAATGTGACTGAAGGATTATGTTTACTCAATGTTCTGAGTATAACAAGCCATTGAACCTAAAAAGCCACTTCTCTGCAAATAAAATTTAAATTTTTGTTCTCTTTACATGTTTATATCTCCTTTTATCCCTTTATCATGTACATTTGTAAAAATGAAAAAACTAAATAAAGTTTCCACTTACTTTCTCAGTATTTTCTTCTTTGCGCTGTTCTCCATGACAAATTCCTTTGAGGTTTTCTTCTTGCCCTCAAGCTTGCCTTCCAGCTGGAGCCAGCCATTGTGAACCATCCCTGCATTTGCCTTATCACTGGTGGTCACTTCTATCTCATAAGCTAATGAACAAATCATAAGTTTTTTTTAGTTTTTTATTTATTTATCTTTTTTTTATATGTACTAGAACTTAAAAGTATGACTGTTGCAAATGTCTGAATGAATGGAGGTGGTGTAAAAAAAATTAAAATAAACAAATCATGATTAGATTGCTTATTCAGTTTTCTTCTTACATTATTATCCATTGCGATATTATTTTTTCTTAGGTTGTTCATGATATCTACATGTAGAATTTCCAAATGTTGTGAATGAAATGATTTGAAAAAATAATGAGTTTTAAAACATCCCTTTTAATTATGTTATATACAAAAAGTACACAAATTCAACAAATAAAATAGTAAAATAGTGGCAGTATTGGATATATATATTGTAAATTGGTACTGCTAATAATAGTATTGGAAATGAATATTGTGCATTAAAGAAAATCTTCAAGTTACATGATACATGAATAATTGCTATAAACCACATGATGAGCCTACAATGATAATCCAAGGATAAACTTACAAATCTTATCTTTCGGGCTTGGAGCTGATAAATTAGCGCAGGTCAATTCCCTGATAATCTGTTTATCATCCTCACTCTTGGAGAGCCATCTATTGCAGGGGAACATAAACTTCTTCTTTCCACTAACATCTTCTACCTCAACGTGGGCAAGATGCCAGGCAGCACCGAATCCTGGAAATATAATTAAGATAGTAGCCCAGAGGTGAAACTAGCAGTATACAGTGAAACCTGTACAGTGGAACATCTCTAGTAGAAGTGGACCACCTCTGTTATTGGAATCCTTATCAGAATCCCAAGACCAGCTGACTTAATGTTAAATGAACCTATATAAGTGGAACACCTCCCAAGCAGAACACATTTTAGAGGTACCAATGGTGTTCCTCTTAGACGGGTTTTACTGTAGTTGACTAAGCCTTAACAATGGAAAATTCGCTCTACTTCTGCTCTTTTCTTTATTCACTTGACACCAGAAATGATGTCAGCTGTACTTTTATTATGACACCAGAAATAATGTCACTATCAATAGCCCAAGTATTACAAATATTGAAAACACAACATGTGGATGATTTCAACACGTTTTAAAGTAATGCTTTGGGGCAAATACCTGTATTCACATTTACGTAAGTTTAGAGAGCAAACAATGGGCTTAAATCACTCCAGTATGTCCCCCATTATCTCAAACATACCTTTGTTGTCATGCCAAATTCGAACTTTGCACAGTTCACCGAGCGACAACATGTCAGGAAAAGTGAAGACATCAACCTGTTGATTCTCAAATGGATCTTTGAAAGTCTCTGATGATTTAAGGTGAAGTTCGCCGGAGTCTCCATTCTCACCAAATAGTATACAGTAGACATTTGCGTCAGTGCCCGCACCTCTGACATCACTGGTCTTTACATTCACTTTGTACGACGTTGCTACACAAAAGATAAATATTGATAAAATATACATTCATGTTTTGTAAGAGACAAAACAATTAATCATTGGTATATGTTATGTTAAAACATTTTAGTACATGTAATTAATGTGTTTTGCTCAGAAAGATGTTTTTATTCACTGATGAGGTGTGTGACTTTTGGACAATATCTTTCACCTTATTTATTGGATAATAATGTACAACTCAAACAGGTATGTTTAGTCACAGATAGATGTACTAAATTTCCTTTTAAAAACAACACAGTTTCTACCAAGTGAAAAACTTACTTTTGACTTGTTTCTTTCCCCTGACCAATGCTGGTAGATCCTTGACTAGTTTATTGTCTCCTTTGGTCTTGCTCAGCCAACAGCCAGCTTTGAACACAGTCAGATCACCAGTATCCATGTTCCGTAACTCAACCTTATCCAGGTACCAGTCAGGACGTGTTCCCTTCCCATCATGCCCTACACGCAGCTTCTTGAGGGGTGCAATGTCATCAAGCTCAAGCTGTAAAGGAAGTTAAACATTTTTTCAAATAACAGTACATGTATAGGGAACACCTAAAATCGTGTTTTCGATGTTTTAAAATTCATGATTGATTAAAATGTAATTATATCTCTTTTTTAATACAATATGTCAAATCTTATTCTGTTTTACTTGCATTTGAATCATGAATTTATAAAGCATGTTTACATTGTTTAGATATGCTCAAAATTGTTCTACCTTTATAAGATCTGCCTTTGCTCTTTCAAATCTTTCAGATTTCTTCTCTAGCATGATATCATCTGTGTTGCCATTGGCTCCAAACACCTTGATAAATATCTGAGCATCAGTCCCAGCACCAGATTCGTCCCCTGTGTGAACTGTCACTTCGTATGGCACCACTGCAATATTCAAGAGCATAATCAGACCCTGTGAGGGGAATTACAGAGTGGGCTCATTACTGAGATGAGGTGTATCTAAAGGACATTTTCATTTATTAAATGGGAATTTAAAGTATAATTTTGCCCAGATAAAATCTATTCAAAGAGGTTGGTAAATGTCAAAACCATTCTTGATTTCCTCAAGTTACATATTTTCTTCCGCTGATATTATCTTCCTATTGTTACATATTATCTTCCCATGGCTACATACGTTTTGAAAGCTGAATAGCTGAATCTTGGAAGATAAAGATGAACAAAGTTCAAACTATCTGGTACAAAATGTTTTACTAGATATTAAACTATACACAATGGGTGAAAGTCATGCGTGCAACCACTGTTTTTCATTGAATTGTGAACATGCATTTGAAATAGAGTTCTTACACTTTATGCCATATAGACCCCTAAGATCTGATGAAAGGCTGTTGGGTGATCACATTTAAGGTAATAATCATACATACATACATATTACCAAGAGTATTCATCAATACAAATATGGTGAACCTTAGACATGCCTACCATCATTTAGAACTTTCATGCAGACATTGCATCACTTTAAAGTCTTACAAGAATCATGCGAACATTGCACCATTCATAACTGTCATGTGAACATTGCACCATTTATAACTGTCATGCAAGCATTCCAACATAGAACATGCAAATATATCCATGCAATTTATTTTAATATACCAAGATAATTCTGATAAATTATCTTTAAGGTAGTCTTCTAACTTTGGAAGATAATTATAGGTCATTCCATTGTGTCTACCTTAAAACTGGACAATGTACTGTAAATTACTTTAATTTGGCGCTATTTAATTTGGCAGATTGGACAAATTTTGAAATTTTGGCTGCGATCTGATTTGGTGGATTCACTATCGATCAATAATTGGATAATCGCTTCAAAGCTCGCAACCTTAACCAGTTAACACAATTTTATCTCTCCTGGTATCAGGTTGTTTTGTACAAACCATCAGGCTCTGTAGATCTTTGAAGATAGTTTAGAATTGACATTTTATTCATGTTTTTTCCCGATTTCACAAAATTTTTATACTGCAAGGAAACACTTGGAAAAGGCACACAAAAAATCCCTTGAAATTCTTTTCAAAAAGTTGGCGGAGTCTTATTTATTTGTCTTTTTGGTTTATGTGGGTTTCTTGGGGAGTAGTTTTTATTGTTACACATTTTTTGTTTATTTTTTCTAATTAGCTAAAAATAGAATAATACATCTGATCAATACCATTGTGATTACTTTGGTTGCTTACCTTCATGTACCACTAACAATAACTATTTTCCATTTCTTGATCTCACCTTAGTTGGGGGATAATTCATGGGTGGTAAATGGGGGAGGGATGGCGGGCGAGATTCACTCAGATAACAACCTGCTTTCTCCTTGTATCAAGAAATGAATGGAAAATGACGTTCTTCTGCGCATGTGCGTTGACCTACATTCAACTCTACTTCCTAGTAACCGATTTGTTTACATCAAATTCTGACAATCGTAACAACAATTTACTACTCCCATAAAACACACATAAAACCAATTAATTTTCAATTAATTGATATTTGAGTTTTTCTCAATCTGCCTCATTAAAATGGCTGTCAAATTAAAGCAATTTACAGTAATTGTTTCATTTATCCATCTTTATTTATGCATTCTTTCTAAAATGAATATCTCACTTCCTGAATCTCCACATTCTCATTTGAACACCTAACCACCTTAACATTCAATTAGTTAATTGATACACTTACTTCTTGGTCCTGTAGGTAGGGAATAGCAATACGCAAATGTACAGATATATAAGGATCCTAAACATTAAAAGTAAAACACTCTATTGTATGAACTAGCAATGGGAAGTGCACACACGGAGGACCATAGGCCAGGGAACATGTACAAAAAATCGAGTCGAATACACCAAGTATTTTTCTTTACTTGGTGTATTCGACTCAATTTCTTTATATATGTTCCCAGGCCTATGCAGAGGATGGCTAAACACATACACATAGCAATATAACAAGGTTACTATAATTGGACTATAGGGTCAACAATTTGTATTACTAGTGTCCACAACAAACTTACTTGGTTTATAAGAGGTAGTTGTCCCATCTCCATCTTGTACATTAATAGTCCTAGATGTTCTTCCATCACCCTTGTCTCTTGCTAACCATTGCTTACAGGGTAGGAAATAATGTTTGCCCTTGGTTGGCATGTCGATATCTACCTCCTTTATGAACCAACCTGTACCTGGGATTACCCCATCATGGCCAATCTGAAACATGCAAGTAGTCCATTAGTCTTGCTTCAAGACTATTGATCTCCCCTTATCTACCTCACCAACACAAATGAGGGCTTTTAGCTTGACTAGAAGTCCATGTAAAGCAACACAAATTCTTGTGCTTAATAAATACATTACAGTGAAATATGTCTAATCCAAACACATCTTAATGTGAACACTTTTTCTCTGTCCCAAAGTTTCTCCCATTGACTCACATGTTTATACAACCTTGATATGTGAACACCTGCTTATACAAACACTTTTGGCCAGTTCCAGAGGCATTTGGATTGGACAGGTTTTACTGTATTTCCATCTTGAAAATATGAATGGAGTTTCTGTCATTTTTGCACAATTTGGAGTTAAGACTTCACGCAACAGCCTAGTTCAGTCTGTCATTTGAAACATAGGCATGATGGCATTTCCCCTTACCTCAATAGATTTGATCTCGTCCACATCCACAGCCTCGAGGGAGAATGTCTCTATAGATGAAGGGAGGAACTTTTCTCTCTGGGCAAGCTCTAGGTATAACTTCCCTGTGGTCAGCTTCTTCTTCTGGCCATAGATCTGTATCCATGCATTAGCGTCGGTCCCATTGTCATCACCTGCCCCAGTGTGGACCCTCACAGTGTATGGGATAGCTATAACACATGGCAATGTTCCTTTTAGATTTTAAGATTTCATAAAGCATTTGATTGGAGCATTCTTAAACGTATAATGACCATTGTCAGAGTGGTAATTTGTTCTCCAACTTTCTAACATGAGTTAAGATTTCTGGATTTTTTTCAATTCATTTCATAATTCATTCTTAGGGTATCTTCAATTAATAATGAAGACAGTGCCTATTAAAGATAAAATGATGCAAATAGTGCAGAAAATGCCTATGATGTAAATATTGCCTATAAGATTAAATAACGCAGACAATTCCTATTAAAGATGAAATACCGCAAATAGTGCCTATTAATAGTATGATATAAATGCAGACAGAAATAATGCAAATGGTGACTAGGCCTAGTAAAGATGAAATATAGACAATGCCTAGTATAGAATAATTCATACTTGGTCCTTCTGGTAGTTCCTCAATGATAGATTGTTTGCGGTTCATTCGTGGACTCTTACTAAATGGTTCACTTCTCATAGAATCAAGACTTGTCATGGATCCTATCTTCAAGTTAGATCTCAAGGTACTTGTACTTGCCATGTCACCCTCGTATCCCTGCAATATTATAAATTAATAAGAATACACATGGCATTTGTGACATTACAAAAATAATCAGCTGGTTTCATTCTATGGTATATGCATATATTCCAGTTGCAGTGAAACCTGTAAAGTGAACACCTCTAGAAGTGGAGCACCTAATAGATGAATTCTTTTCACAGTCTGAGGACCAACTTTCTTAATGATAAGTGAACCTCTATAAGTGGAATACCTCCTAAATGGCATACTTTTTAGATACCAAATGTGTTCCACTTAGACAGGTTTAACTGTACTTTACTGACAATAAACTTTAATTGATGCTGACACAAACCTACTTTTTTGTGTAAACTCACCTTGACATATAAACTGCGTTCTATCTTGCCATCATCCTTGTTCTTCCCAAGCCATCTCTCACAGTGAAACACATAGGTCTCGTTATCATCATTTGAGTCAATAACTTCAACCTTATCCAGGTACCATGCTGGACTCAACATAGAGTTGTCATGGCGAATCTTGACCTTGAACAGCTTACCAAGGTCAACAGCCTCCATGGTAAACTTGTCAACCTTAAAGTAAAGTAATTTTTACAATTTGTTTGAATTTTCAATTTCACTAAGGTTTCTGTTGCTGACAAGTCTCTTGAGATGAATGTACTTATAAGTAACTGTATATTGTTTATTTAAATTTTATCAAAGTACCTGGTTTCGCTCAAATTTGTCACGGTTAGTCTCTGATTTGACAAGTTTTCGCTCTCCGGTGTCACCCTTTTCTCCAAATATGGTTAAGAAGACGTTAGCGTCAGTGCCAGCACCACGAATATCTCCAGTATAGACATTCACATTATATTTCTTGCCTGAAATGGAGTGAATTAGCTTGGGTTTAGAAGAGATCAGAGAAGCATTGAATTAACATTACACAATATTAATTAAAGATTATGAGTGAACTCCACCATTTTCATGTCGTCATCTATTGATTTATATCTTAGACTGATGTGATTACATCTTAAGGTGATATCTAAGAAAAATGCATATCAAAGTTTTGCTTAATGGAAGCTTTTACAGAAGCAAGGATCACCAAATATCTGGTTTCATCAAGGACCCAAGTTTTAAAAGAAAGCATATAACTGAGATTTAGACTATACGTTTTCAAATTCAATTAATATTTATCAATCCATCACTCACTTATCAATGTATCTTTCCTTTCAATTTGTTTCTTTTTTACAGTGCCATCTTTTTTCATAGTTTCTTCCAAAATCTTTCCGGCCACTAATTCCCGCTCAATTGCGCCATCCTCCTCATCCCTGGCCAACCAGCGATCACATGGAAACACGTAAGTCGTAGAACCCTACATGCAAAAAGTATTATTTTGACATACAACTCAAATAAAATAGCAAACTCCAATTTCCCTTTTTAATCATCAGAATCATGTAAAATCTTACACAACAGGGCAAAATACAGATTAGCAGTCATGATATTTCTAAATAATAATATGAAAAACAAGCTGTTTTTAGAATTAGGCCTTCATTTCAAAAATACATGTAGTATATCAAGAGTTATGTGTCGTGTTTTCCATGCTGAACTACATGAATTGTTACCTGTCTGATAAGAGATAACCCCCAACACCATAAATGCAATTATTCAATTTATACACGTACAGTATATTTTTGGCCATTACCAAACCAAAGACATGCCATATCCAGAGTGACAACGCACGAAAACATAAAGCATCAAAGGGTTTATTTGAGCACAGACTTAGGTTAAAATGCAGACATTTTCTTGAACTTCAAGCACCTTAGCTCTGACATGTCAAGGTCAGTATGTGAATTTATTGAGAACGAGAACTATTTGTCCATGTCAAAACTGTTTATTGAACTCAATATTGTTTCAGCAAGACTCAAATGACCCATAGTTTGAAAGCAGTCTGATGTCGGGGGGGGGGAAGGGAGTAATATCAAAGTAACTATTTCTTTTGTGAGTTGGTTGAGATAAGGGGGTTGTTATATGACCAATTGTGCTTTTAATGTTCCTTTTTCTAACCGCATTTCCTTATGTTTTCCCCTTTTGGCCAATGTGCTTAGAATATATTTGGACTTGTACTCCAACATTTCTGATACTCAAGCAAACTTTGTGATGCAACCATCAGTGTTTCATGCTATCTAAACTGTTGCCCATGCTCTGTGGCTTATAAATGTACCATACTAACAAGCAACACGGCATTAACATGTAAAATCTCACCATCTGCCATTTGTTACAGATACCGAATGCTGAACACTAACCACCGAATACCAACTGCCACCACAAAAAGGTTGGAGACAATAACAATATGTCTGCCCTAATGGTGGTGACATAAAAGCTGAGAGACAAATCCAAATTACGCATGTTTAGATGACCAATACCAAGCAAAAGTACAATTAAGTACATGCAAATGATACTTGACTGGTGAAAACACGAAAGCAATTCAAGTATATAATCACAAATTAAAGAATTAAAATACCGTAAGTAATAATAAATAAAAATATCCAAAATAAGAATAAACATATTAAATATGTGTTAGCTTAAATAACTTAACTATGGCTCATAAACATATTAACTATGCATTATAAAAATGTAAAAAATTCACTTAAAAATTGTTTTCTTTGTTATATTTTTTGGCTCATTTAGCCTCTGTGTCATCATTACCGATATATGAAAACAACTTCCAAATGTTTATGTACGAAAAAATGAAATTAATGTTTATAAATAATATGTGCAGGGATAGAGTATGATGTAGTCTTAATTAAATAGAGCATTCAAATTACATCTGCATTCAGCAAGCATTACATTAACTTACCAAACCATTCTGGAAAAATCACAAAATAATTGTATATAATATTTTTTATACAGATTTGATTCACACATAGCTAGTGTGTTGTCAATTTTGATCAATAAGATTGGGTATAACCATGTATTCTGCGTCAAATTAGAGGGTGACCGATGAACTTTTGATTCCATGCTTAAATTGTATTTTGACACTTAAATTATGTACATGTAAACAGTTGTGTGTACAAACAAACATATATGCATATCTAAAATTTAAAAAGTGATCATTTCTAATCTACTTTGTGAAAATAAATAGAAAATTGTGTATACAAAACACGGGATCCAATTAATATAAAATCTAAAATCTTTATCCCAAATAAAATAAAATACGAAATCTTTATCATAAACAAAACAGAATAATGATAAAATATTGCATGCAATGAAGAGTCTCTAGTTTAGCACAATTGTTTAAAAATTATCCCCAAAGTCTGATTTAAGGGCTTGTTTGAAGGATTTAAATTGAGTCAAAATCTGAACTGCGCAACGCTTAAATAATCTACTCTCTAGTCAAGCTTACATATTCCCTCAGTATTTCCTCTCAAATGGGAATGGGTTGATTTTTTGATTTTCTGTAGAATTCTGGATATATTGATCGACTGAATGGCAGTGTGCTTTTATCCTTTCATTCCCCCAAGGGTTGAGTTTTGTAAACTGACCATTATAAAGTTTCACCAGTAGTATTTCACCCAGAACATTTCACCAGGATGATTTCACCAAGAACATTTCACATGGAACATTTCACCCAGAGTGTTTCGCCCTAACCTACGGTAGAGATTCAAGTATCCCGTCTTACCTTTCCAGACTCGTGCAGCTTTCTCATTTCTACACGATTAAGATGCCATCCTGATCCCCAGCCTGAAGCATCATGACCAATTCGTATCTTTTCTATGGGGTCTCCCACATCTTCGAGCTACATAAATTGACAAGTAGAATTAAATCATTGCTCTTATTCTATATGTTGACTATTTCCACAGGAAAATTAACAAAAATAGTAAAACAATCTAAGGACAATCTTCATTTAAAGTTAATATATTATTTAAAAAATTCTTCTTAATGTTCCCTAACTTTACAAAAAGTAGAACACTTTTTATAATTCCTTGACTCAAGGTGTGATATTTGTTTATTTCTCCCAAACAAATTGTGAACAAATTATAATTCTGAATATTTGTTTACCTCAATGACAAACTTATCCTCCGCTCCTCGTTCAAAGCTGCTCTTTCTCTCCTTTTTATTGGCACACAGCGATTTCTTTTCACTGCATTGGTCCTTGCCGTATATGACAATATAAACATCTGCGTCTGTGGATGACCCGCTACGGTCACTTGTATATGTGGTGATCTCGTAAGGTATGCCTGGGATTATAATATAAAAAAATTATTTCAATTCAATTTTCATATCTCTGTAAACATTTATGAAAACTAGATTCCAATAATTAATAAATTGAATTGAAATAAAAAATATATAACAGAGTAATTAATTAATTATGAGTGATTAATTCTGATCTTGGAGGATATATCAGGGGGTAGAGGAGGGAGGGTGAACCAAGCAGTGGATTAGTATATTAAAGTAGTTCTAAACATATATGTGTTATTTAACCCTAAGATAAAAATGATATCCTTCATGAATCAAACTATGTTTAGGCTTTCGATTAAATCAGACATTTACTTGTATATAGCATTATGACTGTAATACAATAAAAAATAATTAAGAAACAGATATTTGCAAATCATAACATTTAGTGTATTCTTATAAAAAACTCAAAATGTTTTAAAAAACAATATTGGTTCTAAGTCACCATGCAGGCAGCATTGCAAACTTTTTAATGAGTTGGCTTTGAAAACGTTGATCAGTCAGGTCACTGAAATCGACTGGATTTATTCAATTTAGAACACTTTTTTTGAAGAGCCAATGTTCCATGCAACTAGATTGAATCAAAACTTTTTTCTGTACATGTGTAGAAGCCAAGCGATCACTATGCTAACTTTCAATAAACAACAATTTAAAAAATACAAAAACTGTACATGAGCATGTTTATACAGCTATTAGCTTTAAAATTGAGAGTGAAATGTGGTATAGGCAACATAAGCGCATGCGTTTACTAATACATACATATTGCTACAATTATAACTGACAAAATAAATCAGACGTAAATAAGATAATAAAGAAGAACTGATTACAACAAAGCAGTTTTCATTCAAAATGGATACATTGAACCAATGCTAAATTACTATGGTTACAATAAAGCATGACAATCAGCTTGAATTACTACAATAAAGCAGTTTGAGTTGCTATGGTAACAATAAAGCTGTTCCAAGTTACTATGGTTACAATGGTTCACCTACACATGGAATCTCCATGCTGATCTAAAGATGGAGGACAGAATACAGAGTGCAAATTTTAAACATAAATTGCTTGTTAAATTTTTAATCAACTACATATACATTTATATATAAGATCATGGTGGAAATGTTGCAAATTAGAACACTTAATTAATTTGAATCACTTTTATCAGACATCTTAAAAGACATCTGAAAAAGTCAGGCCCATAGCCAGGATTTGCCAAGGGGGGGGGGGGGGGGGGGGGGTTACTTTTTGAAAAATCCCAGGGAGGGTTCACTTTTGACAATTTTGGTTCAAAATTGACCAAAATCACTTAAAAAGTGCTCAGAATGATGGAAAACTGCATGATTTTGAAAGACCTTTTAGCCAGGGGAAGGGGGGGGGGGGTGGTAGGTTCGAACCCCCCTGGCTACGGGCCTGAAAGTTGTTGCACCTTATATAGTACATAAGCAAAAAAACATCAAGTACATGTTCACCATGATATCATGTGGAAAATACAAACAATCAAGATGAAGGAAAATATACATTGTAAATGGCGTTGAAATGTGCAAAGAATTTATGTATTCATAATCTAGCATTAGAATTTATGATTTCAACAGTTTATAACATCTATAGTATTTTACATTACATAAAGTTGTCACTTCTAAACATCTATCGTACAATGTAAAAGAACACATATTATAGTAAAAAGTGGATTTTAGGATGAGAAGCAGTGTAAAGTATACATTGTCATAATGTATACAGTATTAATTAGGAACGTGCATATTTTTTTATTTATTTTTTTTTATTTTATTTATTGGAAACGCTTTTATTACAGCGGAACACAAATGGTTCTTCCAGACATTGGCAAAACATTTAAAAGCATATATCAGTTTACAGGCATTATATATAAGAAACTAAAACATGTTATTGGGTCTGGGGTTTATATACACATTTTAAAAGACCCTTTACACATTTATCGAACTTAAAAGCTTCTTCTTGTCCCCACAATGTAAAAATGTCCTCACCTAAGGCCCAACATGTTTTAATTTGCACACTGGCTGATAGAAGACCCGACGATAGTGCTGGATTACATTTTTCAATAACATTTTTATAAAAAGTATTTCTATCATTACCAAAGAAAGGGCAAACAAAAAGTCTATGTTGGATGGTGTCTTTTACATTTTTATCACATAACGTACATATTCCATTTCCCTGTCCCCATTTTTCGTATTCTGTTTTTAAGCCAAAACACCCTGATCTAGCTTTGAACTTTAATTTTTGCCCATAGAAGTCAAAATCTGTGGTCAGGTAGTTTTTTAAGAAGGGATGGGAATTGAGACATCGATACAGTGAGAGTGAAGACTTTTCATTCAATGCAGATTTAAAATTATTGAGCCTTTCTTGATCTGATATTTTGATAAGGGCCTGATACCAGTCAATATCATCTCTGTAGATAACATCATCCAGTCCATATTTTGTTAGGATGGATTTTATGTTTGAAAAGTAAGGGAATGCTTTGCTTTCATCATTAGCACAGAAGCCATCATACATAGAATTAAATATCTTTTTGTGTAATGACCCTTCTTTGATATTACATTTTAGATATATAAAGTAATCTATTTGCCTTTTTTCAATGACATCAACAAGAGGTCTCCAGCCTAAGTCACCTAAAAGTGCTTCTCTGGCTGGGCAACACCTAATTTGGAGAATTGATCTCCCAATATTATATTGCATTGATTTAATTTTATCCGTGTTAGTTTTGTTTAACGTGAATATAGGACAGCCATGAAGAATGGCAGGGACAAACATTGAATTGTACATTTTCTCCCCAAATTTGAGACGCATGACATTACAGTGTTTTGTCAAAGTGGAGACTATCATACCTTTAATTCGTTTAGATTTTTCAGCAAGGAAGTCAATGTGGCCAGAGTCTTTTAGAGACCGATCAAAATATATCCCTAGATACTTATAACTTTTAACCTCAAATAATTCATGGCTGCCTAAGATCCATTTTTTATTTTTGTCAAGTCTTTTCCCAATGACCATAACCTTTGATTTTTTAGGGCTAAAATTGAACCCCCATTTAATAGAAAAGATGTCAGCAATTTTTAACATTCTGTTCATTGTAGATTCATTTTCGGCAAGTAAAACAACATCATCGGCGAACATAAGAACTGGGACCTTTTCATTTTCAAAAGGTAACCCTATATCTTCATTGTTGAACATTTCAACAAGGTCGCTCATAACAAGGGAAAACAGAGTCGGGGAGAGGCAGCAACCCTGTTTTAGGGTTTATATATTATATATAAAGGTAATGTAAACAATTTCAATTTCAAAGTCTAAATAGTATTTCCAAAGAAAGCTGGAACTAAAAGTGAGTGTGCACAGAAAGGGATGTGGGTTACATTAATTATGTTATCTCAATCAGGAGACATTATGGGATACATGGAGTTACAATGTGACTATATGACATTCAGATTTATTCTGCCAGGTACCAATATTCTAAACTATACCAATCTATCATTATAAATCTCCCCCAGGAATAATGGTCCCTCTCATATAAAAACTAACTTGGATACTTACATGGGATGTACTGCTCTGTGGCAAGTTCCTGTGGATAGAGCTCTCGCTCCAATAGGCCATCATCTTCATCTTTAGCAAGCCAGCGCCCACATGGGAATGTCCATTTCTTGCCTAAAGATGGCGCATCAATTTCAACCTTTTCTAGATGCCAGGCTCCACCACCTCCTTTGTTGTCATGGCCGATTCTTAAATTCAAATTCAATACTTTTTATCAATTTGCATCTAAAATGTCATTGAAACAATGTGTCTTGAGCGGCCACATGTTTAACTTTTTGCCTACATTGACAATCATATGCACTTTTGTGGAACAATCTTGCTATTAGTGCTTGACCTTATATTCCTGCATTTTATCTCCTCAAATCCAAATTTTAACAAAAGATCTTGACATGGCATTACAAAAAACTTAATTCTTGATTTTATGAGCTGTTTTTAATGTTCTTCATACTCTGTGTATTTCTTTTCTTAGTCTTTATTTTCCAACATAGCCATTTATAAATGTCCTACTTTATTTTCTTGAGGTCTCCGATTTCTACTGCTTCTATGATGAATTCATCTGTTTGCTTCCTCTCAAACTTATCACGGTTTGTCTTTGATGTTTTTAAGAACATCTGACCTATAATCAAAATTGACTCTCATATTACGTGTATTGAAATATTTCTCATTCTTACAATGATTTTAAAGTTCTAGATATAGTATACAAGTGGTGACATAAAAATCATGCTGGCTTGAAATTTTTCAATTTTGTAATGCTTCAACCTATTTTAATTTAAATAATTTAACTGAGGTCAAAATTGAATGTACATGTACATCAAGTTATTAACCTGAATCAATGACAGAGATGCAAAATGCCATTTTGAATGTAATTGGAGATTACAAACATAACAAAGGTTTGGGGGCTTCAACTATGTATAGTTCAGTGGGCGAAATTATTCCCAAACTTCACAATACTGTATTATATAATATTATGTAATGATTTAATTAATTAATTATGTAAATAAATTTATTGAACCAAACTTGTTGGTTTTGTTGAGTTGTGCAACAAAGCTTTGGTAACCACATGCATGTGATAACATAAAAAGATTTTGACAAACCTGTGTCATCAAGTTCTCCGAAGAGCACAACGTAAACATTTGCATCTGTCCCTGCTCCCCAGATGTCACTAGTGGTCACATAAACATGGTAGGTTGTCATGGCAGCTGAAAAAGTAGTTGATTTATTATTACATTTCCCATAAAACATATTTTTAACTATCAGTCATTTTTAGCAGTCAATATGGTAATACAATTAGTTTTATAACTTAGTTGATCTAAAATATTTGAGCATATCGTATATTATATTGGAAATGTTTCAAAGCCTCTTCATATTTTGAAAGCACAAATTGAGAAAAATCATATTAATATTTCAGGTAAATTGACCCTCACACATTCAAGAACATGTAGATTTCTTTACCTTTTGTTTCCAATGCAATTTCCTTCCTGATGGCCATGGAGTCCTGGCGAGATAATTTCTTCTTCAGCGACATGTCAACTGGAACCAAGTCCCTGGCTATCTGCCCATCATCCTCATCTGTAGCCAGCCATCTCTGACAGGGAAAGAACCACCTAAACACAAACAAGACATGTCATGACTATAGTATTTGACAGGGAAAGAACCACCTAAACACAAACAAGACATGCCATGACTATAGTATTTGACAGAGAAAGAACCACCTAAACACAAACAAGACATGCCATGACTATAGAATCTGGCAAAGAACCACCTAAACACAAACAAGACATGTCATGACTATATAGTATCTGACAAAGAACCACCTAAACACAAATAAAACATGTCATGACTATAATATCTGACAGGGAAAGAACCACCTAAACACAAAGAAGACATACCATGACTATAATATCTGACAGGGAAAGAACCACCTAAACACAAACAAGACAAGCCATGACTATAATATCTGACAGGGAAAGAACCACCTAAACACAAACAAGACAAGCCATGACTATAATATCTGACAGGGAAAGAACCACCTAAACACAAACAAGACATGTCATGACTATAGTATCTGACAAGGAACCAACTAAACACAAACAAGACATGTCATGACTATAGTATCTGACAAAGAACCAACTAAACACAAACAAGACATGCCATGACTATAATATCTGAAACGGAAAGAAAGAACCACCTAAACACAAACAAGACATGTCATAACTATATTATCTGACAAAGAACCACCTAAACACAAACAAGACATGTCATGACTATAGTATCTGACAAAGAACCACCTAAACACAAACAAGACATGTCATGACTATAGTATCTGACAAAGAACCACCTAAACATAAACAAGACATGCCATGACTATAATATCTGACAGGGAAAGAACCACCTTAACACAAACAAGACAAGCCATGACTATAATATCTGAAAGGGAAAGAAAGAACCACCTAAACACAAACAAGACATGTCATGACTATAGTATCTGACAAAGAACCACCTAAACACAAACAAGACATGCCATGACTATAGTATCTGACAAAGAACCACCTAAACACAAACAAGACATGCCATGACTATAGTATCTGACAAAGAACCAACTAAACACAAACAAGACATGTCATGACTATAGTATCTGACAAAGAACCACCTAAACACAAACAAGACATGTCATGACTATAGTATCTGACAAAGAATCACCTTAACACAAACAAGACAAGCCATGACTACAATATCTGAAAGAGAAAGAAAGAACCACCTAAACACAAACAAGACATGTCATGACTATAATATATAACAGGGAAAGAACGACCTCAACACAAACAAGACATGATTATAATCCGACAGAAAGAGCTGTCCGTTAGAAATGAAGACTGCATCACATGTAAAAGAAAAAATTTGGCAGGGAATCCAAAAAACATGTAAGGGAGATGTTCATACACAAAGTATACATATAGCACAATGCTAGTACTAGTATAGTGTAATAGTATACAAATACAATTAAGATACATGTCCATGGGCATTCAGCTTCATTCACATTCATATTCCATTCTCATCTTCCCTAATTGTATCAAATCTACTACATACAGGGTGTCCGGAAAGTAAAGATACAAATGCTCTTATTTTAAGAGATTTGGGTCTTTTGAAATAAAACTGCTACAGATTGTAGAGGAAGATTATCACAATATATCTACCAACTTTCATCACATATAGTCTTAACGTGTTCAAGTTATGGTTGTTATGGTTACGGCTGTGAGGGGTATGCGGAGCAGTTCCAGAACATCGCTAAAATATCAAAAATTGCTAAAATACAGCCATCTGAAACAGTGTTTATTGTCGTATTTTCTTTCAATGTTTTGCTAAATTTTGTTTGCTGTTTGTATTATTACTGCTGTATTTTTTTCTATATAATGATGTCATTGTTACATATCAGAACTATTTTATGTCACTAACCAGTATAATCAAAGAAATATCATACAAGTGTTTAGAAAAAACAGCCTCTGGATTGGTTGGAAAGTCAATATTGCATCTCCATAATACACCCATTCTCAAAGCAAAGAAAACAATTCTTACAATGGATTGTCTTGACATTAAACCTTTCTATACAATGCCCCATATTCACCTGATAGAGCCTTTTTTGACTTCTACCTAATGACCATCTGAAAGCAATATTTGTAAGAAGTTCAACATACAAAATGAGTCTCAGCTGAAAGTCAATGCTATACACAATTTGAGAGACGGACAGCAATGATTTTGTCAAGTCTTTGAATCAGCGGTCAAGATGCACCAAAAATGTTTAGATAAAGGGGAAAATATTGAATATTCAATGATAGTAGTTATATGAAGAGATCAAATAATGTTACGGTACTAATGCTTATGCTGTTGTAGTACATAATTTGATGTAATATAGGAATAGATGGTAGAATGCCAAGATGCTATGAGCAGGAAAGAGATTTGTAAAACACATTTGTGACGTTGCTCCACATACCCCCGACTCCCGTTACCATAACGACCATAACTTTTTCATTTTAAAATTAAAAGTCATGACCGTTGCAGGATATATTGCTATAATGTCATTCTACATTCTGGAGCAATTTCATCTCATAAGATGTAAATCTCTTAAAATGAGAGCATTTGTATCTTTACTTTCCGGACACCCTGTATATACCTTTAAATCATCTTTTCCACTTTAATTTACATATACTATACTCGAACAATATATATATAAATAGTTGAACTATTATATCAACCATACATCATCTTTTCTACTATATTTTACATGCACTTACTTTTTCTTTGACTTGGGGTCTTCTACTTCAACATGTCCAAGAAACCATGCTGCTCCACCACCTGCATTGTCATGTCTGATCCTAAGTCTTTTCAGCTCACCAAGCTCAACTGCTTTGATCACAAACTCATCAGTCTGAAAACATTACAATATCGATGTCAAATATTATATCTCAATCAATAATAGTAAATAGATCAGTGAAATTGATCCCAAATGAAAAAAGGCATTATTACGCAGAATGTCACCATCTGCCTTTGTTACAGATGCAATTTTACAGCTACCATGTTGCAAAACCGAACACCAGCAGCTACCACAGAGAAGTCAGACACTATAACAAATTGTCACCACTGGTGGTGACATAACAGATGAAAGATGCAGTTTGGAATGTTGTCAAAACTCCTTATATATGATTCTTCATATGAGAGATTTTAGATTGTTGAATGAGGTAATCATGTTATAGAATCTCACCTGGTTTCTCTCATATTTGTTGATGTTGTTTGAGTCCTGTAGTTCTCTTTCCCCAGTGTCCCCATGTTCTCCTGAGATGTTGATGAACACTACTGCATCCGTGCCTGCTCCCCAGACATCCCCAGTTGTTACATTCACCTTGTATTCAATTTCTGTATGGAACAGAGGGGGAAAGTTAAGTTAATGTAATGGCATGAATTATAATGGCACCACATTTCTATATTGTATTAGTAAATATACAGTAAAACCTGTTTATAGTGAGCATCTTTTGCCCAGAAAAACTGTTCAGTGTTGGTAGGTGTTCATTACAGAGAGGGTAACTTATACAAAAGTTAGTAGAGTATGTGCAGATGAAGGGTGTCTACTAGGGACAGGTGTCTTCTAGATAGAGGTGTTATCTAAGACAGGGTTTACTGTACATGAACATTGAACATGTATAATACATGGAGGTGCAACCTTTATAATTACAGACCATGGATGGTATAATTTATTACAGATGTGCCCATTATGATTTGCACAAGCTTGTTGATCCGACAAACAAGAGTCAATTCTCAATAACATTAAATCAATATGTATTTCATCAATATACATTGTACCATTAAGATCTTAAACAATTACCTTCAAGGCCTGTATCCAGTGGATTTCCATCTTCATCAGTTGGTAAAAGTTCTCGAACAATTTTTCCATCATCTTCCCCCTTTGCAAACCAATGATTGCAAACAAACCAGTACTCCTCAATGTCTTCATCTTTATCATCTTTTTCATCATCTCTACTCTTCCGTCTTTCCTTGTCATCAAACTTACGCTGATAATTTTTCTTTTTCTTATTTCTTGAGTCATCGTCACTCATACTGTCCTCATCGCTATAGCGCGACCTTGACCTTCTATTTTTCTGATTTTTCTTAGAATGTTTCTCATCCTCGTCACTCGAGTATTGAGATTTTGACCGTCTTCTATTTTTGATACTTTTTATTGATTTACGATCTTCCTCATCGCTATATCTCGAGAATGATTTTGATTTTCTACGATTTCTATTGCTAATTGATGATTCTAAATCATCGTCACTATATCGAGAACCAGATCTAGACTTCCTACGTCCATTTTTATTTTCTTCACGAGAAGATCTCGACCGTCGGCTCGACCTTCTTGAAGAATCATCAGAGTCATAGTCTGAATCGTCACGTTTTGAACGTCGTTTATTCCGAGATTTATAATTTTCTTTATCTGAGTCCTCACTTTCATCAGATTTTTTCAGTTTCTTTTTGCCTTTGTTTTTCTTGTTTGTCCATTTTCTCCTCTTGGATGCTTTTGTTGGATGGCGTTGTATAAGAATCTGATATGTAAAAATTGAAACATATTTTACACAGTTTTAATTCACAGAAAAAATTAGTACTATTGTTGAGGGGGGATAAAATATCTTAAAGTAAGATCACCAAAACTCAATTTTTTGTTGAGTTTTTCTATTGTATCAGTCAAATTATACATGTAAAACACATATTTTGATTGAAATATTCCCTTACTTTTTCTAAATGCCAACCCGCAAACATTCCTTTTCCGTCATGACCGACCCGGATCTTCAACAGTGGACCTATGTCTGTAGCCTCAATCTTGAACTTCTCAACCTGGCCCTGCTCAAAATTATCTGTCCTATTTTGTATGTCATATTGCTCAGTTTTGCCATTCTCTCCATACATTTGAATGAAGACATTAGCATCGGTGCCAGCACCTCTGATGTCACTCGTCCACACTGTGACCTCATAGGGAATATCTGTAACATTTCATAACATTCTATTTTATATTCACCAATCTCTCATCAATGATCCCTTCGTTACAATTTAATGAGATTTGACCTTTTTCAACTCCTCTAAAAATCTGTAAAGTGGAACACCTTTGTTAGCGGAACTGTTAGGAACACCGAAAGTGGAACATTTTCCATATATGCATTATAATAATCTCTGTAAGTGGAGCACTCTCCAAGTGGAAAACTGTTATGAGGTTCCAAAGGTGTTCCACTTTCACGTATTTAAATATTTACTGTATTGTTTTTATCAGATGAAAATTAAGACCATTGGTAAAGTTGAAGATATATACAAACAGTATAACCATACCTTTATCTCCTTTCCTGACTTCTGTAGGCTCCAATTCCACTTCAATTTCTCCATCTCCCTCAGACTTGTCCAGCCATCGATGGCAAGCAAATAAGTAATGCTCCCCCTTTGATGGTACATCCACTCTTACCTCATCAAGAAACCAACCTGCACCTACGCCATTGTCTTCATGTCCAATACGGATCCTCTCAATCTAGAAATTAAATATACAAAATAGACTTTTAAAGGAATAAATATTCAATTCAATTTTCTTTCAAATTATGTATTTATTGATCACATAGAACAAAACTAGGCAATTTAGTAACATTCTAAGAACTGTGCAATTTCATCACATACACTTGTATAGAGACATCACACTCTTCATGGTACAAATTAACCTTCATGTAGAAAGTGAATATAGAATTCTATATCCCAATTACGTTTCTCTTTTTTGCACCATATAGTTTTAGTTCTAAACTTCATATTTAATAGTAATATTAATAGTTATGTAGTTTTTTACATGTAAATGTCTTTTTTTCCTTCCTTTATAATTGTTATAATTTTTGTACATGTACTTGACCCCAAGGGGTGTGAATGTACTTAAAGAATAAATAAATATGTTAACTAAAAATTATTTGGAAACTTGATGTCTCCAGTTTTTTGCAAACAGGATGACAATGCAGTCTTTATTGTACACAGACACATTTCGTCATTTTGATAGATTTTCAAATTATTTAATATTAATATTCAACATTACATGTACCTTGCCAATATCAGTTGCCTCAAGTTTAAACAGATCTGTTCTTCCTCGTTCAAATTTATTCTTCGTATTATCAGAGCTCTTCAAATAGAGGATTCCTGTATCTCCATTTTTGCCAAATATTTTAACGTAAACATTTGCGTCTGTTCCACCGGAGCGAATATCTCCTGTTTTCACTGATACATGGTAACTGGTTGCTGGAAACACAATAAAATTCTATAATTCCAATTTTAATTAAAATAGCGTTATGCATGAGATGATAAATGATAACAACTAGGGTATAGCTTAACGAATGTGCAGCTGAGGTTGTTAATTGTGATGAAAAGTTGATATTTCCATACATACCACATATAACCCTAACAAGAAAACTATTCTTAATTCCACTATTGTTGGTCACTTTCGCCATGGGCTTTCAACTAGAAAAAACATGTACTTTTGGAAAAGTGAATGGTACAGAAAAACTAGGAAATTCATTAAAAGTTTCAGAATCTAACTTACTGCTTAACATCTGTGATCCTCCAGATGTGATCTCTCTCACAATAAGTCCATCATCTTCATCAATAGCAAGCCACCTGAATAATGAGAAGCAAGGGCAAGAAGAATTAAACAAATGTTGAGTTTTAGACTTTAATATAAACATCTTCAATGGGCATTTCCATTAACTCTGCCACCTTATGTGACATATACACTGCCAATATAATTCGGCAACGTTTCGGCATCGAAAAAATTCGTCGCTGTTCCGGCACCGTTTCGACACCGTTCCGGCACCGAATCCTTTCGACACCAAAATTTGGCGTCGAAAATCAGATTGCATTTTGGGGGTGTAAATAATTCAGAATTCATAACAGCCTGTATTGGCACCATCAACATACTTTACTACAAGATCAAAGATTTTTTTCTAAGAATTAATGAGAAACATCAAAACAATCATTTACCTGTTACATTCAAATGTTTTCACATTTTTCGAGTTTCCCTCTTCCCGAATTACGACTTTGTCCAAGTACCATCCCGCACCAGCATTATTCCCATCATGCCCCACTCTAATCTTGTCAAACTTCTTTAACGTCACAGCCTCAAACTCAAATTCATCAACCTAAAAAGAAAATATATTTGTTCAAATGTCAAATATCAAGGCTTACCATATCTTGTTTCATCAGTTGACATGTATTTGTATAATATAACTTCAATTTAAAGTAACTAAGTACATGTATGCTTAACAATCATAATTTAAAAATAATGTAACACAATAGCAATGTATTCTTTACAGCAGCAGTGAAAAAGTTGATTTTTGCAACTGTGACAAACTGTAAACTTACATTTCCTTTCTCAAACTTGTTGGTGTTGGTCTTTGACTGTGTTAGCTGTCTGTCTCCAGTATCTCCTAACTCTCCATACACACACAGGAATACATTAGCATCAGTACCCGCCCCTCTCTTCTTACCAGTGTGTACCTCTGCTGTGTACTTCACCACTGAAACAACAAAAACAAAAATGAGGCTGTTTATTCTCTACATGAGGGAATTGATCAAAAACCTGTCTTATCTGAATGCCACCAAAAGTGTTTGTATTAGAAAGTGATCACATTTCAAGGTTTTGTGATTGTAAGTAAAATGGGTGATAACAAATTATGGAGCCAGAAAAAGTTTTCACATTTGGAGGTATTAATATATACAGGATTCACTATAGTTCAATGATATTAAAATTCAATATAACAAGTTGCAAATACTTTGTAACAACGATAGAAAAGATGCATCTGTTTAACAGAACAATCAAACAATTCTATCTGCTCTTCTTGTTAGATTGGAACTATCAACTGTTTATTTATTTATTTATCCTCCAATACTAAAGAATAGTTTGACAATTAAAACCATCTTACACTATACCTTAATTAAAGAATTAAAGATTTACAATATCATGGATTATACATGTATACATGGGCAAAATTTAGACCCAAAATTACAATGGATAAATTGATAAATCAGCCAAAAGATCTTCTTTGGTACATGATTGAGACATTCCTACATGAAATAATCAAAAGCCCCTATTGGGAACTCCAGAATTGTACAGTAATGTATTGCTGTATGTGTTACTTTAATCTTATATCTACTGTATTTTCTGAAATAACACTCACATGGTAATGGTTTCTTGATACCCGGTCCCTCAGCTGGCATCTCTCTGACACAACTCCCGTCATCTTCATCAGTAGCAAGCCAGCGGTCACAGTTAAACACGTAGCGATCTTGATTGGACATATTCTCTAGTTCAACCTTGTCCAAATGCCAGCCTGCGAATGATCCACTATCGTCATGCCCGATACGCATTTTGTACGGTTTACCAATGTCAATCATTTCAATTTTAAATTTATCAAGTTGACCGCTTTCAAAATTATCACTTTTGTTGTCAAGGTAAATATCGTCTGACTTTCCTTTGTCTCCATAGACGACAATGAAAACGTTGGCGTCAGTTCCAGCTCCTCTGATGTCACTGGTGTGGATGAATGCGGTCCAAGTGGTCTCTGTAATAAACACATATACATGTAGGTCTAAGAGATATGTTGCAAAGGGGTGCAAATTAACAACAAGCAATTAAAGCTTTAGAGTAGTTAGAATAGTTAGCTAGAGAAATAGAGCCAACTATCTAAGTATATCATTATGAACATTGTTGCGGTATTATTATCTATGACCTTTATACAAAATGACAAATAATACACTTTGAAAGTTGTCTTTAATTTTAAAATAATCAGAAATAAAGTTGTAAAATTATTTTCTTGCATTTTCTTCAATGATCTAGTATGGGGGGGGTGTATAGAGATATTGTATATCGTATAAGAGGCTGAAAATTTATTGTATATTGTATAAGAGGGGGCAAAATTTATCGTATATGGTATAAGAGGTGTAAAAATATGGTATAATAGAAAATATATGGTATATGGTATCTAGAATTAAAAAAGGCTAATTATGAAGAAAGTGCGCCCTAAAGTTCCCCATTGTGCCAACTCTCTTACTGTAACCGTGTTGGAAAAACATGGAAAAGTAGTCTCTCTAATTGGTTCCACATTCCAGGTCAATCAATACTGTAAGTCTAGAAAAAATCCTTCTCAAACTAAGAGTTTTGTGGCCTTATCATTCAAATTTTCACAGGAGGTGTTAAATATAGTCTCAAATAAGAATCACGCTGGATGATCAGAAGAAATGAACGGAGGGGGGTAGATCTAGCTGGTTTTTGGTAGAAAATTCAACAAATCTTGAAGATTTATTTTTTCAAGAGAAAGTTTACAATTGAATGGCTAAATGAATAGACGCAGTGGACGGGGGAATATGTTAGGTCTTCTTGGATTTTTTTGAACTGATGGAGTTCTAAAATAAAAGATCTATTAAAAAAGTGCAGCGTCGACAATGTGCAAATGCCAATTTTTTGCTATAAATCAACCAACAGGGGTCTACACGACCTGTAATAAATAAGTGAAGTAATTATCACAAAACTATTGTCATCATTGGTTTTGTAAAACACGTTACCATACGTTATATAAAAAGTAATCGAACGTTATTAAAATTGAACGGAGGGGGGAGTAATGTGTCTAT
Source organism: Owenia fusiformis (assembly GCA_903813345.2). Lineage (NCBI taxonomy): Eukaryota > Metazoa > Annelida > Polychaeta > Sabellida > Oweniidae > Owenia > Owenia fusiformis. Next base: position 29,075,235 of record CAIIXF020000006.1, on the reverse strand, counting down.
AAGACATATGAAAACTTCCATTAACTCCATATGTCCCCATTTTTCACTTTTCAGAGTTGTAACATCAAGTTACTGAGTTAGTGAGTTCATTTTTCAAGTACACGAATTTGTCGAAATTTCTTCCACCTTAAAGACATATTACTCCAACCCCCCCCCCTTTCGGGGTATGTGGGATAAATCATTAACATATTTGAGTATAAAGTGTTCATACAGCGCATGTTTTAATACAAGCATCACAATGCTAATATAGCATAATATAGCAAAAGGTTTTTATTTGGTCTTCAAACTGTCATATGTTGGATTTCGGCTATTTATTGGGGATTTGAACAGGTGCATATGTTAGGCCAATGCATTTCCTCCAGATCAAGCACTCATCGAGGTAATAAAATAATTTGGACTTTGAGACAGGGAAGGCTTTTCTGAAATGTTGTCCTGATTTTTAGCCCTTTCCACATATGTTTTTTCAATGTTTGATGCACCAATATGCACTTTGAGAAACAGTTTTAAGACACAGTTAACCTCTAAAATATGATTTATTTGGGATAAAGTAGAAAACAGTACATGTATTTCCCATGTTATTTTCCCACAGGGAAAACTCATGTGATCCATTGTTTTCAGCTAAATTTTGGTCATTCAAAATTGATATCTTTAAAACCCTTGCATGAATCATATTTTCATTTAAAACGCAACAGAGTGATCGATGCAACAAACATTGAAAAACAGGTGTGGAAAGGGCTGGAAATCAGGACAACATTACAGAAAAACATGTTGATGGGGTGCAAATTTGCACCTTCCCTGACTTAAAGTCCAAATTATTTTATAATCTCTATGATTGCTTGTCCTGGAGTTAATGCATTGGCCTAACATATGCACCTGTTTAAATCCTCAGAAAATAGCCAAAATCCAATATATGACTGAAATCTGTTGCGATACCGTCTGTGGTCCTTTAAAAGAAAGTTATTTCTAGTTGCATAGAGTAGTTTTCATTCTCATCAATACATCTTTGCCTTGAAATCATTCGTGAAACATGTGGTTTGAACTTTATGGAAATTTGATTTATTTTGACACACCTTTGTTTAACTTATACTGTCTTAAGGCTGCCTTATCTGAAACCCCGAAGTGTCTCTTGTTTCAAATGTTTAAACAATCAAGTCTCGTCTTGCCTTTATTTCAAACCCTAATTTCCAGACTCGAGTCCAATCAAAAATGAATTATCTACATGGAAGTTTGTGAAGTCCTTTATTTCTGAAACTGTTTTCAATACTTAATATTTTCAGGTAACTGCTTTACAAAATTATTGTGAATTGTGAATCTTCATTACCTATCTGATACATATTTTCCTCAGCAAACTTTATTTTCATAGAACACATGATGAATCTTTTATTCCACATTCTCAATTTTGCATCAATTATGTTTCAAGGATTTTTTTCCCTGGCTCACTATGAAGGATTTCCATTGACATTAAAATATGTCATGGGAAAGTAGGTCATAAGAAAGAGGAACATTGAGTTCCACCCATTCCAATGATGCAGGTTTTGTGCTAATTTTAGGTAATGGGCTAATGGCTTTAGCAAATTGCAGAAATGTTAAAGTTAGTTTTTTGGTGGATAAGTCATGAGTCTTATATCATAAATGTGTTTTAAATCAACTTGTTTACCTGAAAATAAAATGTGGTCACAGCTTTTCTGAACATGCGGATGTACCCGAATGGTGTCTTATTCATAATGTAATAAATGAAATCATTGTGGTATGTATGTGGAGTCTATTTCCCTTATAATAATACATTTACTTTAGTACATGGATTCTCTCCTAATATTATTTCCTTATAAATATCCAAACTTTAATCAAAAGCAGTTTCAAAATTATCGTATATTGTATTTCACCTAAAATATTGTATATGGTATAAGAGCTGTGAAAAATATTGTATATGGTATAAAAGGGGTGAAAAAATATTGTATATGGTATAAGAGAGCTGAAAAATATTGTATATGCATTTCCAAGACTCTCTATACACCCCCCCCCTAGTATATGCTTTTAAAATAATAAACAAAATGTGGAACTCACTTTTCTTGCGCTTTTTCCTCAAAGACAATGTTTCCTTAAGGGTGCGTTCTATCAGGCCTTCTCCCTCGTCCACAGCTAGCCATTTGTCACACAGGAAGTGCTGCTCAAATCCTGCACTTTGACAATTGATAGAAACCTAAAATAATCAAAAAGTTGTTGTATAACAGGTGTCTAGCATGTGTATGTCCCCCACTCCCCATTTCTCTCCCATTTGTAGATCATGAAGGGAGGGTAGTGACAAGTATACAAGACTCATGTTCCAAGTATATTATGCTTCACTTATTATAATAACTGAGTGCCTCATTACTATTTGTAGTTTTGAAAAAACTATGAGATTTTTCTTGATACTATGAGTTTTCTTAATCATCTACCTATATTCATCTTATAGTCTAATGAATTCAATGAATAATTCAACCCATCCTTCTATTGACTTAGTTTTTTGAGGAGATAAAATATGTCATCATTAATTTCACTTTTTTCTAATTTTAATTTATTTTCTGAACTTACCTTTTTTAGATGCCATCCAGCGCCAGAACCAGAATTGTCGTGTCCCACATCAATCTTGGACAGTGGGCTCAGATTTTCAGCCACCTCAACATTAAAGATATCAGTTTTTCCTCTATCAAACTTGCCTCCATCAAGCCACACTTTGCCACTATTCTTCTCACCCCCAGGGCCATAGAGCACGACGTAGACTCGCGCTGATGTGCTCGAATGACGTATATCACTTGTTGTCACTTGAATCTCATATGGGATACCTAAATTGGCATAAATCAATATGTTGAGATTTATTATAGTTTATTTAAATGATCTGCATTTTATAACATATTGAAAATTGCATTATATGAATACGAAAAGAGAGGAATCTGTGCTGAATTATTAGGTTCAAGCCTTTAAAAAATAAAGTAGAAGTTAATCAAGAACCCCTAAAAGATCTGATACACTCGTCAGTATAAGAATTATCAATATCTTGGGGCCTTATTTTCGAAATCTACTAGGTATACCTGGCTCAGAGTCCATTGGTCCAATATTGCACAGAAGGTCTCGGGATATATGGCCGTCGTCTTCATCATCAGCTAACCAGCGATTACATGGAAAGTCATAGACACGGTTCTGATCCATGTCATCAACTATCACCTAATACAAGTTGAAAACAAAATATAATCATCAAATATTAACAAATATAAGGATGAACCAATTAAATCAAGAAATTATAGACAATCTGTAAAGCTTTTTAGAATATTGAGAATCCTCTTATTGCAATTGGTATATCTACATTCATATGCTTATTACTTACAAAACATAAACATGATTTTACAAGACTGACTTACAATGTTATACCTCCAATACATAGAGAAACAACAAATAAACATGCAAAATATCACCACCATTTGTAACAGACACAAACTCCCAATCAACTGCCAAGTGCTGAACACCATCCAAAAATAAGTTGGACAATATAAAATATGTCACCACTTCTGGTGATGACATAATAATAAAATGCGATGATGTTTACCTTATCTAAGAACCAGCCAGGTCCCATTCCAGAGTTGTCATGCCCAATCCTGACCCGTTTCAAGGCACCAAGACATGGACTCTCTATTATAAACTCATCCACACTACAATCAAACATTGTTTATTTCAATATAATTCCTTTTATTACTGTTATTGTAAGCCATAACATGTGTATGTAATAATTCTATTTTACTATGAAATAAATCACATATATAAAAAAAAAATTGTAATTCATTTTATTGTAATCTTTAAATCTATACATGTAGTTGTATATCAATTTCGTAACATAAAAACATCATCATCATTCACAAAGTCAATTTCTATTACAAAGCATGAAGATTTTGTACTTTTTAATGATTCATGTTAAATGAACCTCTATAAGTTGAACCCCTCCCAAGTGGAACACTTTTTAGAGGTACCAAAAGTGTTCCACTTACTAAAATAGCTTTTACTCTACTTACGTTCCTTTCTCAAAATTATTTTTTGAAGTGTCGAGACGTCTTTCACCAGAGTCCCCTGTCTCACCAAACATTGTGATGTAAACATTGGCATCTGTCCCTGCCCCACGTTTATCAGCTGTATACACTGTCACTTTGTACTTATTTGCTGCAAATGTACATATCAAAACATCAATTGAGTCACATTGGCACTTTAAAGTATTTTGACCCCTTGAATACTCAGAGTATACCCAGAGTGATGGATATTAGGGATCCCACGATACATTTTGTTTCGATTCGATACGTATCTCGATATTATGAAAACGATTCGATACAAACGATTCGATACACATTCATGTAAATGTCTGTGTTAACAACATGGGGGGGGGGGGGGTTCGAGTCCCCCCCCCCCGTTAAAAAAATTCAAAGTTACTCTTCTGAGCATAGAAAGTTGTGTTGTTATTGATTGTTGGGTTTTTAAAAGACCTCCACACCTCAGATTTACCTTTTGGGTTGTGTTATTGGGATGATGTGCTCCATATTACGAATATCAGCAAATTTACGAGATTTAAAGTTTTAAACCTCGCCGAGGTTTCGCTGTTCATTAAATATTCGAACGTCATGTTTGATTGTCATTCGCTAAATATATTGCAAATTGAAAAGATACTATAACATCTTAAAACACATCTTACATCTAGGGCCCTATCGCATTTATTACGTATTAAGATAATTTATGGTATAATATTTGGTGTGAAAATGCACATAGGGCATCTAAAATCACAAATGTTCGCAAAATTATTGAAAATCCATTTATTGCTAAAAAGTTCACGTTCGGTTTGAATGACGAAAATATGTGGCGTGTCATGTTAGCTCTTCAAAATATTTTTCATTTTTCGCGGAGTTTGCTGTGTCAATTTTGGTTTAATTGAGCTCTTTTACTTACTTAACGGGTGAGTTGGTTTGAAAAACGATTATCGATAATATCGAAAATAGAGGATCCATATCGATTAATCGAATCGGAGGTGATTTCTAGCGATTATATCGGTGCATCGAGCAATCGTGGGATCCCTAATGGATATACGTATATATATCGTATTAGCCTAAAATTGGCTCTAACTTTGACTTTTGTTCATGAACACTTAATACATATTAAAATGTGTCAATATGTTAAGGTTCACTGTGATAAGTAAAATGACCTATACATCAAATATTGTATATTAAGATGAAAAATGCTCTTGAATTCAGGAGGTTCACAGATTCCATATTATATACTTCGCTTCAAAGCTGTTTGACTCTGTACCTGTTAACCGTGTCTGTGTACATGTACCAATAAGCGTGACTGTGAACCAGTTAAGCGGAAATATTTGACTCACCACGTCTAATTGCCAATGGGTCCTTGCTCCCAATAAGATCACGTGATATTGCACCATCCCCCTCACTCTTAGACAGCCACTGGCCACATGGGAAATAATATGTCCATTTAGGGTTCTTCATGTCAGTCACGACAACTCTCTCAAGGTACCAGCCTGCGGCAAAACCAGTGTTGTCATGTTCAATCCTGAAACAAAATCAAAAAATAATGTAATGATTCAGGTCTGGTTTTGGAACTGTCGCAATTCATGATATGGTCCCAAGTCATGGATTTCTTAGAATCGTAAGTTACGATCAAAAACGGACCACTGGATATTAATTAAGTTGCCTTGGATTTAGCACATATTCTTTCATGCATGTAGCTGGCTTGCTAACACTACATTTGGCATTTGGTTATAACACAAAGGTACCCCCATGTAAATTACAATAATATATAAATGTCAAAGAATAATGGCTTGGGGTTGGTCTCATGCAATTTACACTAAATTCTACACTTCAATTTTGTTTAGTGGGTTGGTTAACAATTAAAACTAAGATTTTGAAAAATAAATTTTGAATGGTCTTTTTTTATTCAAAATAAGCACTCTGAGTCTGTTTTGTCAACAATAATGGATGACCAAAAAAGAAGTAAACAAAATCAAACAATCACTCTAATGAAGAGACACACAATTTAATGATTGGACATGAAACAATACAGTAACTGTGCAATATGTACACGGTATAATTACTGCAAAATTGAAGTTTGCCCAATTAGAGTCTAGGAGTCCTAAGCAGTTCTTAGGGGACCCAGATTCGACTTTTTGTATATATTTCTTGGCCTATAATACATAGTATGTTAAAGCTTTGCTTAAAATAAACATTAAAACAGCTAAAAGCACAAAATACAAATTATTACCTTATTTTTGTCATTGGCCCTACACAAGTAGATTTTGCAAAGAATTCATCAGATTGGTTTTTCTCGAAAACATCTTTACTGTTATTCTTCAGGCTGATTTTCTGCGTGTGACCGCTTTTACCATATAAGGTCAAAAATACATTTGCGTCTGTTCCTGACCCTTTCATTCCACCAGTGACTGTCACAATTCGATATTCTGAAATGAAATGCACTAAGAGTTAACTCTAAGAAGCATGTTAGTGCAGATACCATTTTTGTACCAAAATAAAGTGATGGTACATGTGCAATAACAGGTAATTATTAATAAAAAAGTTTTTGTTGATTTAAAATCAGAGTAACATATATAACATATATCTTTTTTAATTAGTAAAATCGCTTCAAAATATAGATATAGATTCAGAGAAAGTTCCGTGTTCGGCATATTTTCTGTCATACTGTGTATCAGGGATAACTTGCTATGACAATTTTCTAACCAGTTGTGATAGTGAATTAGTGATAGACATTATACAGTAAAACCTGTCTAAGTGGAACACCTTTGATACCTTTAATAAAAAGTGTCCCATGCACTTGGGAGGTGTTCCACTTATAAAGGTTCATTTAATACTTTAAAAAGTCGGTTGGTCTTGGAACTCTGAAAAGTGTACCACTAACAGAGGTGTTCCACATCAGAGGTGCTCCACTTTACAGGTTTCACTGTATTTGGAATTGACATATTGATTGGAAAATCATAGATGTTGTAACTTTCTTGTTCTCTATCTACAGTTATACATTTCAGCAAAGATTATCTTAAAGTGCTATTGAAGTCTTCACTTCATCACACATACTGTTTGATGAATCAATTTTTATTTCAATGCGAATCTCACCAGTTTTGGAATGTTTCTTAGCATAGAGTTCACGGCTCATCTGTCCGTCTCCTTTATGTAATGACAGCCATTGTTGACAGTGAAATAACCACGACTTTTTGGTAGATGTATTCACAACTTCTACTTCTTCCAGGTACCAACTATCCTTCTCTGCTAGACCATCATGCTAGAAATAAATATATAAGATATTGTAATTTAGAAAGTTTTATATTGTCCCAGGGAATCGCGATAATATACATATTTAATCCCTAAATCCCAGTCAACGACATTATTCCATTGTATTCAATGACATAATGTAGTATCTCCAAATCACAAAGTTTTCCTCGAATTCTAAAAGTCCTCAAAGCATATTTAACAATTCTAATAAATATGATTCAAAATATCAATCATCTTACCTCGATTACCATGGAGACAAGATCACCAAGTTCTTGACCTCTGACCTTGAACACATGTGTTGTCCCCTTGGCAAATCTAAATCCAACATTCTTCTTTGTCGAACCTGATTTCTTTATAAGTTGCTTTTTTGGAAGTTTTCCTTTGCTGCCTTTTAGTCTTATAAACACCTGGCAAAGTAAGAATAACAATTTGAGAGTAAAGTTTCTTGCTTTTAAGCCATTATCAACTTGGAATTGGTATGGAAATTAGTAAGATACAGAGGCTTCATTATGTATAATTATAAATAATGTACAGTGACACCTGTAAAGTGGAACACCTCTTGAAGTCACAATTTGGAACACCTTTGTTTCTAGAACATTTTTCAGAGTCCCACAACCAATTGACTTAATGTTAAATGAACCTCTATAAGTGGAACACCTCCCAAAGTGTTCGACTTAGACAGGTTTTACTGTACTAGATTTAAATTGTACAACTTTTCAATGAACGCTGCAGTCACTTCTCCAATCTCCGACACAATTTATAACCCAAGAAAATGAAATACACTGGTAATATTATATACAGTACATTATACATACCCTAGCATCAGTACCACAATTCTTCTTGTCACCAGTAGTTACTGCTATCTTGTAAAGAATGTCCTCTTTCCCTTTTCGAGACATTTTCCCCCTGGGTGACTTCATGCCCCGCTTCCCAGATGGTGACCTTGCCCTAGGGCGCTGCAGAACCAGAATCATGTATACATTGTAAATACATCACATAAACATAATAAATTTTCTTTTGATCCCTATGGGCAATTTCAATCCCTACTTCCAAGAAGGTGATTGGTTTTATTATCAAAAATATAAGATAATCGAGACATTGTTTTTTATCATATTTCTATTGAATGTTCTGCTTAAATTACTTACCCCAGAGGGTGGCCTTGGTATAGAACTGAACTTCTTAGTGTAGTAGTCCTGGAGGTGGGGGTCATTGAGGGGGTCATAGGCGGAGAGCTGACATTGTCTCCCACTGTCGGCCTGGGGGTACCCTAATGTAGAGTTAATCCAGCTCTCAATCTTACGAGCTGAAATTATAAATATACAAAAAGGCATGTTGAAGGTAAAACCATATACAAGTAAACATATTTAACAAGTTAAAATAGTAAATCCATAGCGTATCATAAACAATGCACAACAAAACATACTTTATCAAATCACAAATCACCTCTTTTTAATATGAAGGGCATTTTTGGAATAGCCTCTTGAACAAAGATTGTAAGCCAAAGAATCAATATATCATACGTACAGGGTAACCCCACTAAAATGTAAGCCTCTATTTTTGAAAAAACATTGGCAATAATGGTGAAATCCTCTTGATGTTTTGTGCAGAATATAATACATGTATAGCAAACAGTAATATACATGTCTAAAACGCTTCAAGTTTTGGAAAAAACATTTTCAGTCTTAGTCAGCTTCCACATCATTTTTTTTAAGAATTTGCAGTACATATGCTTTGAAATAAGTTAGTTTCAAATTTAAAAATAGAGACATTATTCTAATCTTTGAATAAACGCATCTTCCATAATCAGCTTTTGTCAAAAACAGGTACATGTATCTGACTTTTCATGCTTAAAAATCAGGCATTTTTTATTTACAGAAATCTGAACTTCTGCACGATTTGCTCAAAACTTAATGAGATAACAATAAACAGAACAATCAAAGGTCTACAACCTCATTTTGCCGCAGACCTTATTGTTTTTAAAGGTGAGAATAACTTATAGGAGGATTTCTTACCTTGCCATGGTGTATGTATGCTGAAGTCATCCCTTATCCTACTACTACTTGCCAACCCCACTGAGTAAGTTTTCTGTCTCCGAGGGCTAACATAATTATTTTGTCGCCATGGCAATGAGTTTGATGGTGCTGCCGCCCTACGTGTGGGAGCAGAAGCTGGTCTTCGTGACCACGACCTGACTGGGGCAGCTGCTGTTGCGTAAGGGGGGTAGGGGTCACGTGTGTAGCGAAGCTGACTTGAAGGGGGAGCTGCTGGAATGGTCATACATCGTCGCATTGCCTCAGAATTGGTAAGTGGCTGGGACATGTAACCACCTCCTGTATGATCCATGATGGCTGCAAATTTAGGAATAGCTTTTCAAAATATGAGAAATGAAAATCTCTCCATGCCTTGGAAAGAAGTGCTAAAAATTATACTTTACAGCAGAAACAAATTGGTTTACAACTATCTGTAGAATAAGAAACTTAACAACCCATCAGGCACCTACTTCATGTAGTTTTAACAATTACTATACAAAAATAAGGTGATGGTTTGATAAAATATTTTCTGAGTTCATTTTGGTAGACATCAAATAGATGTAGATGTAGACATTTACAGGTAAAATTGTTTATCCAACAACACACAATCCCTATAAGAATTCAGATATTAATGCATAATAGTAACATTGCCATACAACCAAATCTATCGCAGAAACCACTTAGATTGAAAGGGAATCATGCACAAAAACCAGAACCAGAAAAAAGAACCTGATGGAGATTGGGGTGTAAAGTCGATCAAAGGTCACATTGCTGATATGAAATCCTATGATTATCATGTTGCTTCAACATACCCTGGGACCCCATTAGCGTATTATAATCAGAAATAATTGGAGAGAAAACATACCTGTAAATAAATTGTGTATGATTGAATTGAAAGAAAATCAGCACTTTTTATGGAATTTTTCCCAAATTTTTAACAGGTGCTCCAAGTTCAGTTGGTTTTCTGCCAACTTAGGGCTCGTTTTCGAGTGAATTTCTACATCTTACGGTAACTTAAATACGTCATTGATGTTTTTGTATGTCTAATGGTATTATTGATGACATATTTTTAGTTAAAAAATGCTATTTTGATGTTTAAAAATGAAGTTGTTTTGAACGTTGCCAATCAATTTTGCGCATGCGTAGTAAAGGAATTCTTAATTGACTTCCGCTCCATCTTCACTTTCGATTTAGATAAAACTGTATAATTTGACAATAAAGAAGGGGGTGAAAATTGGATATTAAATGATACTCACCACAATTCTCCATAGTTGAAACTATCAGATTATTTGCCTTCTTCATTTACTAATGTATTCTTCACGCTAAAGTTTTCGCTATATCGATTTTTGCAGACCAATCAGATGTTCTCATTTGACATAGTTATGTTTTGAGTTTTTATATTTTCAAATGTAGAAGAAGAAGGAATGTAATCATGTAATCGCAGAATGGTACATTTAAGCAAGTTCCAAGTTCGGCTCTTAGTCACCCGGTAGACAGAAACTTGGCCAGGGATTAGATCTATATTTCCTATGGATAAGAACCGCATTGTTTGTTTGTTTATGTCCATCTGTAATAGGTGCTTTGATGCCACCTTTGTTTAGTCTCTGGTGCTTGTTTTCCACACTGTGCTATCACTTGTAAGTTTTACACTGATGTAAGTTTGTAAGTTTGTAAGTTTGCTATCTAATAATATTTCAATTATTTTAATTTTTTGAAAACTTTTTGTAAGTATTTTTTATTAATTATCTCGGTCTTATGTTTTTATTCTGTGAATATCACAACGAACCTTGAAATAGAATACCGAGGATAACATATCATCTATATTCTTAGCCTTGCAAGGTGTTAAGCATATTGTCGATTTTTCCAAATAATCCAAAATTTAAAAATCGACAAATGCTAACCCCAGGAGGTTCACTCTAAATAATTTGGGTAAGTACGTGAAGCACAGCCGAGGAAAAAAAACATGGAGAAATCATCTAAAAAGTACCTTTTTTAGGTCAGAGTTCAGTTTTTATACAAAAATCGTTATAAATTGGTTAAATCAGTTGCCACAGCCCCCGGGGGGTTCACTGTATATAAACCTTGACAGGGATCCTCGGCGCACATGGGGTACCTTTTTCGACATTTGGTATGGCAATGGACCCAAATTTTAGGATGTGCTATGAGAATGCCCCCTCATTAAACTTTTGAGGAATGGAAATGGTCAGATTTTTTGGTATGGGATGGTATGTGGTATGAGAATGGTCATGGAAAATATGTTATGGAATGGTTTATATGGTATGGAATTGATCTAGTAGTTACACATATCCTAATATGAGGTTGTTTTGGTTCGTTTTCCTCAAAGATCGCCTTCTTCTTGGGACCTCCTTCAGTTTAAATAAATAGCTTTTTTTCCCAGGAAATATTCTACTTTGGACCAGTCATGGCATTGGTCCTATATTTTGACATTTGGTATGGCATTGGTTTCATATTTGGGCATTTGGGATGGCTTTTGGGCGCTATATCGGTTGGTATGGGAACACATTCAAATTGACATTTTGGTATGGGAATATATTGATATCTGAGGGTTCAGCCTAGGACCCCTGCCAAATTTTGTACACAGTGAACCCCCCGGGCCACAGCCTGGGACAAATCATTGGAAAAGCAGTATTTTATATTGTTTTAGAGGAATAAAACATGGGAACCTTCAATTTTGAGAGTACATTGACATGGAAAAAAAGCTCAAAAATGGAGTCTTTGGTGCAACCATGGGCTCTACCACTCTGATAGAGCCCATGGTGCAACACATAGGTAGAAGCTATTGAAAATGGTGCCAAAGTATCATACTCTAAAATCAGAGACATATAAAACTGTTTTATATGTCCTTGCTAAAATGTACCATTTCTTTTTTGGCTTTTTAATGGCACGATTTAGTGACATGATAATATTTACAGATGTTTTCAACATAACTCTGATCGTACTAATAAGATCTGGATGTATAAGGTCTTTTTAATTGTTTTTATAAAAGGTAATGTTTAAATTTTTGTCTGCTGACAGAGCAGTTTTAATATTTAAATAATTGAGAATTTGCTGAGATTTATAACATATCTTTTACAGCTACACTTTAAAGGAGTGAATGTCGCCCTATGAGAATAAAAATGTCCCAACTCACATTTTTGTGAAACTGAGAAATCAATTTTTGAAAGTTTAGGCATCTGTAACTTAAATACTATCTACCTGTCATTTGTGTTTTTACATTCTTTTTATCAAAATTTTTTTGGGATAATACTGTCGAATTTTTTTCACTTCTGTTCATAATCCAAATCAAAAACATCCAGTTAATTTCCAATTATCTTCTGGATTCATACCTTTTATTCATCATTATCATGAAACATTCAGTTCTTTCCTAATTGGATCAACCAGTTAACTCCTATATTCACACCTTTGTAAAACATCCTGTTGTTTTCTACACTTAGGATGTCACTAAGACTTTAATAAGTTAATAAGCAAGATATTGATTGTTTGATTACATTGTAATGTATAACTATCCCGTATGTAAATATAGATAACAACTATAATATTGACTGAATATATGGCTCTTTTCATGTATAAAGTATTATAGAAATGTCAAGACAAATCCAGACATTTGATTTCTGATAAAAAATGTTCAGATAAGACAGGTCAATTTTTCAAATCTGATTGTTCATTGTTCAGATCAGGAGATGTTCATTTCAAGGTTTTTTAACATGGGAGTCAATGGAGGGAAAAATGGGACCGAAAAAAGTGTTTAGTTTGGACATGGGCTTTCAATTAGATACTTTCATATACTATTCATGACATCTTTTTTTTTATATTTTCAGATAATCTATAGAAGGTCCTGATAGCACTACCTAGTGCTTTTTATATTCAAGAACATTTACCTGCACAACATCATCATCATCATTATCATATTGAGGCAACCGTAGCAATGACAGCGTGTATTCATAAAAATTACTGCAACTATATTTTCTACTGATACATTCTGATCTTCTTAATAATGGCTTCAAAACTTAATGACAGAGCAACAAGAAGGAATCATGGCCAACCAAGAAGACCAGATGATAAGGCCAAAAATGAAAGAGATGTTCCCCTAGATATACCAGAACCAGAAAAATACACACCTGGAAGACATTCAAAAAACTTTTTAAAATCACCAATGGCAAGCCAAGATACATTTAAACCAGCTAAACATGGTCCCTCTAAGGAAACAAATCCTACTGAGAAAAGTGCAAAGCGTTCTCTTTCATACAGAAATAATACAACTCGTGAGGTATCTCCAGCTAAGCTAGCTCGACTAACTGTTATCAATCATGAAAAATGTGTATCTACAAATGATGAAACACCCAAGAGAACACAAAAGAAAGGTCAGTGAAGTTCAAACATTTCTGTTTACTTATACATGTATTTACATTTGTACAGTTGAGTTTCTCCAACATACTTTATTTGAAAGCATTGATAAAATTAAAGGACAGGTGGCGGTAAACCCCTCTTTTAGCCCCCCTACAAAACAAGTATATATTGACATGGAATTGAAGAGGAAGTATGACTCATTACTTAAAATGTGATTTCTGAGAGTTTTGACATTTGACCTTGACACTAGGGTGGTTTAAAGGAACTTTAAACTTTGAGAGTTGCTATTTTTGACAAAAAATTACTGTTTCTAATCCAAGAAATGAAACCAATTGGCTTTATTTTGATTGTGACTGATAATGAGAATGGAAATATGGAAATAAAAATATTTTTAGTAAATTATCACGGGTAATTACCTGAAAATCTTGAGAATAAATATGGGCATTTTTAGGGGGACTAAATTTTCTTGTTTCAAAAATGAATGTTCTTGTTTCCTTTTGAGACTCTAACAGTATCCTAAGCATGTTTTAAGAGTTGGGATGTGATTATTATTTTAAATGCCCATGGGCAATTAGGATGAAATGACTGCAACTAAATGCACACAAGGGCACTTCAAAAAGAATGGATTTTCTTATTTCAATTGCTTCTTGCCAGTTTTCTAAACATGTTTGCCATATTCTAAATAGTTATAGGGTAGTGTGATAATGATAAGTTTGATATTATTTTGATGGTAAACATAGTGTGTACCCATATTCAGACAGCCTTGTGATAGGGGTTCTTACTGCCAATTTCTCAAAGAAACAGAAAACTTATGCCACTTTTTTGAAATTGCACATCTCAAGAACAAAGGTTTATCTACAACTTGCAATAGGTTTTAAAAGTGTATGGAAGAATGAGTTTTTCAGAAAAAGTCTAAGTGGACCAATGGACCTGTTCTTTCTTTATCATGACGAAGGAAGTTCTCATAATATCTGTTGAGTTCAATTATTGTTTTTTGAATAATGAACATTTTGAACTTAAGAAAATCTCAATCTTCTAGGTTTGTTAGACAGAAAATCGAGTTTCAAAATCCACAGAATTGGTAGAACTAAACACTTTGTCAGAGACAATGTTGTTTGGGTTTACTAAAACAAAACCATTAAATAAAATATATTAATGTTTTTCAAATTAAATTGTAACCTGATTCATTGACCTCAAATAAAGTATGCACAATAGGGATTTTTAGAAAATAGATAAAACATGTAATGATACGATGCTAAAATATTCTATAACTGAAACAGTTTTTTCAAGGTTGCTTGCTAGATCTGATACTACCTTTAATGACCAAATAACAAAAATTGATCATATTGATAATGCATATTTTTTAAATTTTTTTCATTTTTCAGATGTTAAAAAAGACAGAGAACAAGTCGCAGATATGGAGCCTGGTGGCAACGATGGTGACAATGTAGAAAGTGCCCAATCTACATCCAACATGGATGTTGACAATGACAGTGAATATGGCAAAGAATATGAATTCGAAAATTCTCAAGAGATGTCTATTGAGCCTGAAGATTCATATGTTATACCAAAAGCACTCTTGGACATACACCCACGTGAGTTAGAAGTGCGTAATACTGGTTGTTATCCAACTCAATATTTCCTTGCTCAAGAAATTGTTGATAGAATAAGCTTAATTATTGGTCACCCTGTATATAGTCAACTTCGTCATGAAGATGTCCCTAAAAATTTGAGTGATTTTAGTGATTTTGATGTTCGTATATATACAGCAAGATCTGTGAATTTACGGGAACAAAACAGTAGTCGTTTGTGTGAAAAAGAATTGGAATGGTTGATTTTGGATGGTGTTTTTGATCCAGTTAGAATGAAAGAGCAATGTGATGAAAAGGTTCAGATGTACCAAAAAACTGGTAGAGTAAAGGATGATTTTAATTCATTCAAGAAACGATCTGAAGAAAATCCTAAAACATTGTTTTTGGTCATAGCAGATGAAGCACACTGGGGAACTGAAACAGCCAGTGAGGCAAAGGAGGCAAATGCCAACCAAACGTACATCAATGAATGGAAAAATGACATACATGGCAATCTCTTTGTTCTTCAAGTTTCAGCCACTCCATACAGTGTACTAAGTGAAAAAAGACTTGTCGATGATGAACGTTATATGACATTAGAATCTGGAGAGCATGTTCTTGAATCAGAAAAACTAACTAGTGTACCATCAGGCCCACTCAAAGATCTGCATTATGTAACCTGGGCACAAGGTACTATTAATCGATTAGAACAAGGTCTTCGCACATCCCTAAAAGTTGCTAAAAAAAGTAGTGAAAATGATCCTGCCAGACAAGTCATCTTAGAGGTAGTCAATGATAAGCTTGTCAGAAGTCAAACAGGTCATCCAAGTGAATTATGTATTCAAGGAAAACATAGTATTGTAACTATAACACATGACAACAAAGCCCTTGTTTTGGTTAGTGACCCCAATGGTGGAAAACTAAAATTTATAGCAGAGGACAAATTCAATGAGAACATTGTCACCAATCAGTTCATTGTACATTTTGATTATGGTGAAGATGTTTTTCAAATTTCTACACCCCTACATCTTCCTGGCTTCCCATCTTCCTTTCAAAATAAACTATTGAAATATGAAAATCGGGAAATCGTGTTAGGTCAAGAGTACTCACCAAGTAAATCTATTCTGGGTGGAAGGCTTGGTGTCAAGAAGACAAGGGATCTTGATTCCTTCTTTATCATAGACACGTGTCAACCCGCTCAGCTTGTTGAATCAGCACCAGAAACCAAAAGATACAAATCGTTGAGTTACATTTTCAACAGCATGAGGAATGAACGGAAAGAAGATCAGCTTATCAGATATGATGATGGGTTTGCTGACCTTGTTGCAGAAATGAAGACCAAGCTTAAGTCAAAACTAAGCATAGAATCAAATCATGGTGAATTTACACTTGCAGCAGATTATTCCTATTATGTTCTCATCACAGAAAGTCTTAGACACCTGTTGAAAAAGATGAGGAATCATAAGGATGCATACATCCCAAAAATGAAATTGCTGAAATGGGCTCGAAAATACCAAGAAGAAAGAGACTCTAACTTCCATGGTTTCATACCTGCCCTGCCACTTAGAGGGGCAACTAGGCATGTTTTCAAAGCAGTGACAGAAGCAAAGTTTAAAATGTCAGAGGTGGGAATCTTGAAGAAGATAATATACATGGAATGTCCTGCCTCTGTTGGTCAAATAGCTCAGAAAGGTACAGTGAATAAAGATACGATTACAGCTCAAATAAAGGCTCAAATAAAAGAAGAACAAGAAACAATTATTTGTAGCATCTATGACAGTTTGCCTGAGAACATTGCAAAGAAGTCTCTCCTGGATGAATATGCCAAATGTCTATCTGATTCTGAAACATTAAAGATAGTTGATGATTTAATACCAGATCAGGAAGCTATGAAAGATGGTCTCCAAGGCAAAATGAAAATAATCCGGTCATCACAACGTGCATATGCTGATATTATTTATACCATGCTTTCCTCAGCTAGGCTTCATTCTGGAGGGACAAAAGACACATACATGTTTGAAATCTTGAGAGATTATGGAAAATTCAAAGTTAAAAATATAAATGCAGATTTTGATGAAAGTACGTTCCTGCACCGTATCAAGCACACTCTCCAAACCAGAGTTTGCCAGTACACAGACAAGAAAACACGAGAAAGATGTCCCTGTGAGAATCTAAAATTTAATGAAAAAAACAATCTAATCTGTGCAAACTGCAGCCATAGACATAAGTCCATTGAGAAATACACCGATCTTGATAATCTACCGTGCATCCTCATACTGGTAGATAATGGCAGAATGGGAGATACATTTCCCCAAAGTTTTAATACAATGGACCTCAGACTTCAATTCCAGGAAAGTGGATCTACACTTACATCTGTAGTACAACAGCTTGGCCGCTTGTGTCGATATTCAGACAAACCCAACAGCAATATGCCATATGCCCTGATAGGGAAAGAATTGTATGATAAATTCCAAAAAGCATTAGATAAAAGCCCTGTATATTATGGTTATACAAATGACTACAGAAGTCTAATTGATACTAGAGTAACTTCATCTGGACAAAGCAAAGGATATCAAAAAAGTGAAGATACAGAAAAACATCACAACAGGATCTTACTTGATGCGGAGCCTCAAATTGGCAAGACAGGTGTTTTTTTGGAGGTGATATGTCTTCTTTGGAAAATAATCAAGAATAATATCTCACCTGTCAAAGCCATTGAGCAAGAGTCTGTGACATTCAGCAGTGACGAAGATGAAGAAGATGATATTGGAGATGAAATTGATGACATAGCTGCAGGGAAAGAGAAAGATGACCAATACTGGTCTTATCCTTATTGGAGAAATCTTAAGCCTGGTAAACTCTATGATAAAGAAGCAACCACCAAAGTTTCCAAGTATTCTAGGATATATGGGCCATATAAATATGGTAAAAAGCCCTCAAATATGATGCCAAGTAACCCAACAAAAAATAAGAAAAAAACAGTAGGAAAAAGGACAGGCAAATACTCAGCCATGACTTACCAGCATACATGCACTAATTGTCGAGTTGAAGGCATGAACTGCAGTGAAAGAACCATTACTGTCAATGGACAACAGATAACCATATCGATCCCAAATCATGAGAATTATCAGAGGGTCGTAAATGTTTTAGAGAGGAAAAGATGTGTGTTCTCTACCTCTGATACTGATATCAATTCATGGATATTCACTCCAACATATGGCAGGCCAACGACTGGCACCCTCAACTACTGCAGAACAATGGTCCAGGCTAACAAAGATCCCAACATAAGGGATACACCTTCAAACTACATACATGTCCTGGTGGTGAGGCCTTTAGAGTATGATGAATACTGTGTTTATTGGAAAAACACACATGTTATTCTGAAGCTTCCTGAAACATTGAGTGATGTCGAGGAAGATGTTTATGAAGGAGGGGTTGGGTTCGCACGTCGGTTTATTCAGATGTTCTCAGAGGAGTTTCACCTAGATACCATATTTATGGTTGATGATAATGTGTCCTTCTTCAAAACTGCTAAACTAATTGAAGGTACTTCACAAGTTGAAAGAAAAGATGGGCATTTAGAGATGGAAGTCACGCCACTGTTTCATATATTAAAACACTATGAACAGTTGGGTTCCAAAACAAAGTCTTTACCTTGCCCTCCACACAACTTCACACCTCATCAATCATCCCCCGATGGCTCTATTCAAAGCTACACTGGGGAAATGTCCTCATTTGGAATAGTTGGTATGATGAAATACCAAAAGGGGAGTTTGAATGTAAAAAATCCATTTCATACAACTCATGTGTTTTCTGTTGTCTTTGTCAACATTAAGGCACTACATGAGAGGAACATCAAGTACAAAGCTTGGCAAGTATTTGAAGACCTGAATATCAACAATGATGTTGACAATGCAGGGCTTCATGTTGTGAAGTTCAACAGATTCTTAATGCTGAAAAGAAACCTGAAATCTTGGTACGCTGACATGTGCACATACAAAGTCAATCAGTTCCATATAGATACGGAGCTTCCAGAAGCGTTCGGTTGGAGTGATAGATTATTTCACTGGATCAGAGCAAATTGTAGACCCAATCAATCAATGATCATAAACAGCGCTGGTACGGAGGATGCAAATGTGAATAACTTGCAGGTTAGAGAAATCTTGAAAAACTTGGAACAGTATAAAAAGAAGGACTCCCAAAAGGGAAATACACTGATCACATTAAATTTGGAGGCAGAAGTCACAGATTGTGTAGTTGACAGACTGAAAGCGGAGATAGAGAAATCCAAGTTGATTTTGTTGATAATCAGGCCTCAAGAGATAAAACGATGTCTGGCTCATCCAGATACCAATGAGGATGAATGTCTCATAGTCAGTACCCACAATATATTAGAATTCAATGTTCCTTATGTGATTCTTCGCATTGAAAGGAGTTCTAAACATCAGGTAATGGCAGATAAACAAGTATCATCTTCTAGTAGGTCAGTTGCAAGTGTGTCAGAGAGTCCAAACTCTAGAAATCAAAATCTCAAATCTCAAGATGAAAATAGTCAACAAATAGTTGGAACAAGTAGCATAAATGTTGATAACAATGATGGTGGTCAGATACCCCTAGAACCCACACAACATTCACAAACTCAAAACAAGCTGAACATCATAGAAACAATGGAAACATTGTTAGCTGAGAATAAAGAAATCAAAGCTGAGAACAAAGAAATGAAGGAAGCTTTAAAGAGAGTGGAAGAAAAGAATTCAAAGTTGATGGCTAAGAGTATCAAAAATGAATCAGTTATAGCAAGGTTACTGACCAGATTAGAAACATTGGAAAACACTCTTGGAACCAAATAAAGGTAATCACATTGCAAGATGTTCACAAAAGGTTTTGTCATTAGTTTTTTGGATCTTAAAGAGATTGAGTCGTCCAGATTTCTATTCTGGACAATCAGTAATGTCCCAATATAATTGCTCATAAACCATCATATATACCTTAGATATATCTTGAGACCAAACATAAGCACGATATCGACAATATATTGAGGATATCAACAGGACAACCAAAAGAACAACCAACTGTCAGAATTGAACGCAATAAGTCGAAAACAGAATACAATGTTTTTTGGGGATTTATCTATATTGTAACCCCTTAGAAGTAATAAATATGGCTTCTCTAAGCCAAATTAATCTGAAGGAAAAAGCCAATCAGACTGGAACAAATTTGAGTGGGCTTTTTAAATTTGAATTTGAATTTCTATTGATGTAAGTGGAAATTCATGGCTAGGAACAATCATCGAATTGATACTATTATACTGTTAACGAATTAATTCAAGCCTCAGAATTGATAAGTTGATAAACAAACTTGTTTTACATCAAATAACACGAAAAAATCAGGAGGTTACTCTGATTGTGTTTTTAGGAGACCCGATTTCTTAAAATATATGGCAACAGTTGCATTGTTCTCAGTGATTGACTTCCTCATAATCTGCCATTTCATTACGATATTATTGTTTTCTGATTCGGGCTCCATCTCTCCCACTTTGTTGTTAGACCAATGAATATGTTTAAAGGTGCAACAATTAGTGCAGGGGGGCCATTCAACGATCATCGACCAGTGTCAAAATATATTTAAGTTTGGATATTTCGATCAAGACTAACATATATTTTTATTATCTACAAAGAAACCCCCGGGATGAACATTATTTCAGCTGATACTCCTCTTGAAACATGGAGGATCTTAAAAATATATAAATGGGACTCCCTTTATAGAAACTTTGAACTGAATTTACACTTCTTAATGCTGAAATTGATAGTTTATCCATACATTTTAAGAAAATAGGTATGTCAAAGAGGATGTTAAGCCAAATATTGACCTGATAGCTCAGACAAAATAAAAAATTCAAATTTTCTCTCTACAGTTCTTGTTGCCCCTTTTTCTGAAACTTAATGGTTTTATGTAGGATTTTGTTTGTTACAATATTAGGTTTTTATATATGTAAGATCTTGCTGTTTATATACATGTTTATAAATCATCTTGAATCTAGTCTTATATAATGAGACCCAGAACAATATTTTGTGATGCTTCTTTCCAGCAGTTTCTTTTTTAGTCTTAGTCACATATTATCATTGAGGAAAATGAAATGAAAAAGCTTTAAAGCGTCAAGTGAACAAAAGATAACACCTCTTTTCTTTCATTGCTCGCGATGTCAGCAGGAACTTCCTCATTTATTAACGGGGCCTGGATATTACCCGTGATTATGAACGTAACAATATTGTATTCAAGAAGTAAGATTATGTAAGTCAAATCATGGAGTTAGATTGATTGTTTAATAAAACCATTTTATTGTGCAATGTAATTACAGATTTAATAGATTATGAATTTTTATATCACAGTAGATTTTAATTTTACATATTATATCTATATTTAACATATAATGACTGTACTAAACTCTTTTTTGTTCAATATATGTTGAGTTTAGATCACATTATTTTTTTATTGTTCATGTAGTATAATCATCCAGTGTTACATTTACAGGGTTGACACTGGATACCCATATAGGAAGTTAAACTTTTAATCATAAAATATTTTAAATTTTAAGTCCAAAGGAAGGTTTATCTTCCCTACTTATGTGATGTTTGCCTAATACTGCTTTTTGTGATTAATCATGGGCATAGAGCCAGGTATGACTTTGGGCCAGGCAATTGCCTGAGGAAAGTTTTACAGAAATATAATTATTCAAATTGTAAAAAGCTCAGCTGTGTTGGCTAAAGTTTTGATAGCTCAGTCGGTAGAGCATCAGACTCTGGAGTGGGCATTGAATTTAGCACATTTCCTTCCAGGTCTGTATCTGGCTTGTTACAGTATTGTTTAGTTAGTCTTTCCCCTGAGGGCACCCTCGGATTTTTAACTTTAACTGTGGAAATTACATCCCATTGTATAGCTTTAGCCTAAAGTCAAGCCTTGCCCAATTTTTGATCCTGGCTCATCCCACCCCGAAAATAATGTGACAATTATCTGTTTTATCATTTTATAGAGTTTATATATTTAACATGTACAGGGTGTCCCGAAAGTATGCCCCCCCCCCCCTAGGCAGACATACACTAATGTTCCCATAGTATGTGTCATATATCATTTTAAAGCTCATCCAAAGTTACATTGATTTGCCAACTATCATCGTTCAACTTACAAATGGGAAAAAGTTACAGGCATTTCAAAACTTAGTGTTTGGCCAAAATTAAAGTTAAAATCAGTATCCTGGAAACACCGCTAACCTGAATGTGACAAAAAATATGGGTGCTATCGTTAAAGAGAGGATGGATATTGAGTGGTAAAAAGAGGTCAGTAAGGGCAGATACTCCAAGGAAACTCTTCTAAAGTGCCTTAAAAAGGTTTTATGAGAAATATTAAATGCCATATCCCTATTTGCAGTGTATTTAAGGTCATATCCAGAAAGAATTGCTGCTGTTAACATGGCCAAGGGAGAAGTGGCGACTATTAGTTTTGTGTAAAACTAAACTTTGATTTTGGTAAAACACTACATTTTGAAATGTGTTTAACTTTTTCCCGTTTGTGAGTTGAACCATGATACTTGGCAAATCAATGTAACTTTGGACAAGCTTTAAAATGATATATGATACATACTATAGGGACATTGGTGTATGTCTGCCTAGGGGGGGGCATACTTTCGGGTCACCCTGTATTATGTTACCACCAAGATCCAAGAAGTGGTGACATATTTTTCTTTTATCTTAATAGCCATTATTTTTATGATCAGCACTCAGAATTTGATGTTTGGCATTTGGAAATCAAAATTGTTACTTTAATAACATGCGACATCAGATATTATATGAACTTTGCCTTATTAGAAATATGCTTTGACTTTTACAGGAAAGACAAAATATTATGTCACTAGAGTTGCTAATGGCAAAATATTTGCATTTTACCACTTATAGAATTAAAGGAATAACGATGTAGCAAATAGCGATAATAGACAGTATTGGTATAATTTTTTTCTTGGAAATATTATATACCTTATATATGTACAGAGAAAATGCAGGGTTAAAAGTCATATATTCCAGTTTTTTACTATTTATACTATAGTTAGTGGAATTCAATTCACAGAATTTAAAAAATGTTTTTATGGAACATAATATCACATAAAATAATTTTAGTTTTTATTTGGAACCTGTATGCAGGTTTTGTACCTGTTTTGTACTTGACTTTGATATTTTACTCTTAAAAAGAAATTGTCAAATAAATAAATATGAATGTATATTATAAAATATATAATGATTATTTGTTAAATTGCTTCCTAGTTTTTTTTGTGTTTAAAATGTTTAAAACATTATGTTTGGTTGAACTAAGTTTCTCCAAAATGCTTTTCATTGATACAATTAAAAGTGAAACAGCAAATTCAATTTATTTTCTTTTTTAACCCAGAAAATCAAACTCTGAAATCTCATGATCAGAAAAAGTTATTGAAATTTGAGTTTTAATTGCATTTTATCTCTAGCAAACAGATATCATAGAAAGATCACATTGACATTAATAGTCTTTAGGACTGTCAACAGATGGCGTAAAAATTCAGTGGGTTTGATTGTGTACTTTTACATGTAAAATTCCTTCAAAAATCTCCCAAGATAAGTTGTGAATTTGACGTTTTAAGACGGGGTAAGATTTTCAGTGAGGAAACACCAAGAAGGTTAAATAATAGTATAACCATTTTAATTCATCATTTGTTTTTCAATTTTTCTCTTAATTAGAGTAATTCTTAATAAACCAGTTATAGAAATGTAATGAATGGCATCCTGGCTTGAAATGTTGACAGTTTGCATAATGAATGTAAATATAATTAATTTTAAGATATATATTTGAAAGCTACTTATTCTGTGTATGAAGAATATTTTGTTGAAGTAATTAGTCTATGTAAGCATATGTGACAATGTTTGAACACCTGGTCTTCCCAAATATGGCATTCAAATTACATGGCAGTTTTCTATAATGTAGCCCTTGATTAAAATGTCAATCCTGCCAGATTTATTTCTTAGATTTTCTTTCTAAATATTAATAATAAGCATCTATTTTGTTTAATTTCTGTGATTATTTAGAGATTTTATGTTATGCCTGTTTACAGGTTTACCTGTATTTTAATCTGTGAACTTTTCTGTGTACCTTTCCTTTAATTACAAAGTGTCATTTTGTGTACGGGCATTGTCTTGTTACACCCATAACTGTAACATATCCCAAATAGCTCACACTTTAAGTCTCTGAAGAATGAAACTATCACATAATTGATGCATATGGACAGCCTGGAATGCAATTTTCAGCATATCAAGGATGTTTTCTTCAATTGAGATTTATGTATTCCTGTTTGCATATTTCTGTTTTGCACCGTATGAAATTTTATTGTTTTTTCTAAATGAACTAAAGGCTCTCATATTGGATAATTTACATCAGTTGGGCGCACCTTTCCAGGAGTTGGGTGTCTATTGGATGCAAAGATCATTACTATTCTCACTATAGTAGCCATTGGCTACAAGAATTCCAAACTTTTAGGTAAGTTTTTTATTTATTAATTGATTATTTTATTATTACTAGATATATATTTTATTTTGCTTTTGATGAGATAAGATGTGACATTTTCTAAATTATTGTTTAATTTAAGATTATTGCATATCCTGAAAATAATGGTACATGTAAATTGAATTGTTGCAATTAGAAATCTATTCTATTAAAATGAAATAAAACATTTGGAACATCTGAATTATTTATTCACATGCAAATTACAATTGTAAGGTGTTACCAGTGTTTGACTGAGGTGTTTGAATAACAGAGGTGTTTGATTTGCATAGGTGGTTTACTTAAAGATATTTGTCAATAGAAGACTCTGGCTTCGGAGGTGTTAGAGTATGGTTCCAGAGATATGTTGATTACAGAGGTATTTGACTTACAAAGGTGTTTGACTTATAAAAACTGTTAGGCTTACATATATGCTCAGGTTGGAAAGGTGTTTGACAAAGATCTTTAGTTTTAGATGCCATGGAGCATGACTTTTCAATTTGAAAGAGCTAATGAGAGGAAATAACATCATGATTCGTCCATTAAAATATACACAGACAACACATGTAGACAAATATATTTTTAGGTCAATTGCTCAACATACATCATATTTAATCACATTTAAATTGACAATATGTTACATCCTTCAGTTATAAAGTTGCTCCCGATGCACATATTGCCCAGTTCGAATAACCAATAAATAACCTCTAAAATACAAACTTGTATTTCTTAAAGTTTAATTTCAACTGATTGGTGATAAGAAAGATTAGTGGAATTGAAGATTAATATCCAATATAATAGTTTTTTGTTATGAAAAAGAAGAAATAAACAAAAATTCGACACTACCATTCTCATAAAAATGATTGTAATTTAAAGTGGAATCTCCAAATGATTATAATATTGGCTCATATTACTTGAGTGGATATTTTTTATTTATAATGTAGAGAAAAATTAGACCATCATATTGTTGTCTGAAAATCGTTCACATCCACAAATACATTCAAATGTGTCAACTTTATAGCAACTGCTTTAAGATTTCATAATTTAATGACTTTAATTACCTTAATGAGTATATATTGGTAATTGTTTTTTAATTGATCTGACAACTGGCGAGGCTCATGTGTGAGACTATAATTGTTTATAATCATCTTACCTGTATGATCGTTTGGGAATATCATAAACTACATATTGTTCTTTGTCATATTAAGTCAGATCATATCTGTAGATCTCTTGTTTTATTTTATCTCGACTGATTTCACAATTGTACAAGTACAAAAGATTGTAAGTGAAAAATATTTTGACATATATGTATATGGCCTAGTCTCGCATTTAGCCACAAGAACCTTATACTGTATTATCTCCCGAAAACCCTTTGTGGAGGTGTTTAGAGGGGGTGCAATACTGCTAGAATACTATTGGGCAATACAATTAAAACTATCATGATTGTCATTGAACAATAATATATATTATTGTTACTAAGACCCTTATAAATTTTCCAATCAGTTAACTGTTTAGTAATTGCATGTTTTTACACATTCTATTTCTGTGATTCCAGGGGTACTTTGGAAATATAAGATCAAGATGGGTGATGACAAATGGAGGTCAATGTACCTGTCATTCTACAACAAAAGCCATGTTTTCATCTACAACATCTCCGGCTACTTTGACAGTGTCACATCACCACCAATTAGGGTTGATCAGATACAACAACCATTACAACCAGAAGAAGAAGCTGAAACTGAGGAGAGTTCATGGAACACACTTTTCCTTTCATTTCACAATCGCTCTCACGCAGCCATCCATGATGTCGATGGTGGACTTGAAGGAATGGATTTTGATAAGATCAATGTTGAACCTGTTACTACATTTGATCTTGATTCTGATTCAGTCACACAGTCGTATTATGACAATGAAAACAATAAAGGATTTGTTGATAAATTACTCAATCTTGTCTTCAGTACAACAGCCTCTACAATCAAAACTGATGGTGATAGTGACAAGCCCACCCTCAAATCCATTGACGAAATAAACACACCAAAGGATGATAACGCATTTACAACAAACGTGACAAACACTGTGGCAGAAACAGTGAAAACCCTTATAAATGTTGATATTGATGACTTTACGATTCCCTCGTGGCTAACGGATCCAGTGACTAAGCCAAGCAATCTGGCTATTTATAAGGATACTGAAGGTATAGGTGTCACTAATGGTACTATTAATGTGGAACATGAAACTGTGAGAAATCTCACTGATTGTATCATGCCACAATCTGTCACCTTCAGCCAGGCTGCATACTTCTACCTGGTCCCCGTTATAGTGTTCATAGCATTGATACTGAATGGATTAGCATTTAGAGTTTTCCGGAATAATGACTTCAGTTCTCACGGGCATACAATATACTACACTGCGCTGTCTATTGTTGATACATTGTTCCTATTTGGGAACCTCTTGGGGCCCTGGTTAGGGGTGCTGCTGGAACGTATGGATCACCAGAGTGGAAATATCTATCACCAAAGCTCAGCCATGTGTAAGGGAATGGCTTATTTCATCAATGTGACGCTATTCCTGTCTTCCTCCTTAATGGTGTCTATGACTATTGACCGTTATATTCTTGTGGGTTACCCATTTCGACATAAACGTTATTGTAACATACGGTCTACTCAAAGAGTCACTGTGTATCTCACCTGTGTCTCTATTCTCCTCAACTGTTATATCCTGTTCGTATGGGATAGCACTGAGATCTCTGAAGTAAGCGGGAAGATTTGTGCTCCGAAGACGCCATCTTTAGTTGCCACAGTGATGACATTAACTGTGAACTTGATAGTGTTATTTGTTGTACCAATCATTGGAATTATCTACATGAATCTTTCTATAGGAAAAAATCTTCCACTGTTGAAGAAAAATGCAACAAAGTTGCGGGCCATCTGCAAGGCAGTGTTAGAAACAAAGCTAACAAAGACCACGCTAATGTTAACTGGCTTTTATGGTATTTTAACTGCTCCATATTTGATAGCATGGGCCATATTGTTCATTCAGTTGTTCCTTGAAGATACAAATGTTTGTCATTTCAAGGGTTCAATTGCTATGCGAGATATGGTAGAGGTTTTGTTTCTCTTAAATTTTGCTTTCAAATTCCTGGTTTGTTTCCTCAGTGGAAGAGGCATGCGAGGTATGATTCTAAAAAAAGTTACATGGGAGCATTTATTGTTGTCTTTTTTCTCATGTGGGTCTGGTAATTCAGGTTCATCCGCATCATCTGTTGATTCAACCACAAGCTCATGTCCTTCATCTTCATCATCAAGTGATAAAACAATCATGTCAACCATCTCTTCAAATCTATATGGCCCTGATGATGTCAGAATGTCCATGACATCACTGTGTTCAACACGCCCCGCCAAAGATCCTGGCTACATGACAACACCATGTAAGGAGAATCCCGCCTTTGAAGCAGATGACCCTAGACACCGAACCAACAAGTCAAATAAATCTAGATATAGCAAGAATGGAACTAGACGGAGTCAGCAGAGTACAGTGAGCAATGTTTGTGACACATTCAGTCCAGCATACTTGGATAATGATGGCCGATACCACATTGATCATGATGATACATACACTGATTGTGACTTTAGAAGTGAGCTAGAATCTTCACTGAGAGGCATGGATGGGAAGCTTAAGAAAGAACTGAAGAAAGGGACATATTGCCGTCAAGATATCGAAGAAGATATTGCTGAGGAACCTGCAAGAGAGGACCATGATCCATCCACAAGACGTGCACATAATGACCTGAGGAAAGCCACAGGGGGAAGACATCCTGAGGATGTATACAAAGATATCAATAAATCATTAAAGGATCAAGTAGATAAGCGACTTGGAAGAGATGAGCAAAGCCCAAGGTACTCCAGAAGAGAGCCCCATGGAGACTATGATGAAAGCCCAAGAAGATACAGATCAAAAGACCATGGTCAAAAATCAAAACAACAACTGAGTGAAAGATCAAGAGAACGCGAAAGACAAAAATTAAGAGAGCAGCAATGGGAAAAGTCAAGAGACCATCAGGGTCATCGGTCAAGTAGAGCATCTGAAAATTCAAATGGAACATGTGTTGATAGCCCTGGATACGAAACCAAGCAGCTGCAAGTCAGGAAACAGCAATATGGAGGCAACTCTCAGAAATCGCCAGAGAAATCACCGAGAGGCAGAAAGCAAGAAAAGCATCGGTTTGATGATGAATCTCCAAAATGGCAGTCTCCGAGAAATTTCCAAAGCAAACCACGATGTAACCTCAACAGAGCTGATGGGACTAGAGGAATAGAAGAAGACATTGAAGAGGAAACTGACTTCCATACCAAGTCACATGTGCCAAAACTCAAATCCCGTCACAACAGAGACAAGTCTCTACAGGAGGAGATAGAACTTTCACTGTTGAAAATGAACAATAGGAAAAGTCAACATTACACAGGTAATGAAGATCCAGAAAGTTCTCTACGAGCAATGAAAAGGCAGCAGAGGCAAAATATAACACAGGATGGACCACATAAAGGTCATACTAGTGGGAGTGAATCAAATGCAGAAAGACAAAGACAGATTTTGAGAAATAAATATGAGGACAACCCATTTGAAAATGTTCCTCCAACATTGAAAAATAAACCAAGGGGGGCTACAAATAGAGACATGTTGTATTGAGGTGGCCAGAGAGGAACAACTTTGAATCAAAGCACATCAGACTCCAATATGATTCATAATTTTTTGGGGTCAAGACTGAAGTCAGAACTGAACCAGACATCTTGGAACAAACATACCAAAATTTGGGTGTGTTTAAGATCTGAATGCATGGATGTCAAGAATGATCATCCCCTTAAAAGTAATGAAATGTTGATGGGAAATAAACTTTTTTTTAATTGTCATCACATTTGGTGAGTATAGTCATCATGCAATCACATTGAAAGTCTAAAAATACTAGTAAGTATTTTATGATGACATTATTTAACATCCTTAAGTTGTTAAAGGTTCAGGTAGGTTATCGCGAGCAATTTCAGATGGTTATATCTTGGATTGTGACTATTTTTCTGACCATGAAGACAGGTATATCTTTTAGATTCCTTCATTATCTCAAAGAAAATTATGTCCAGTCATAATTAAGTCAATCAGACATGGAGATATTTAGCTAGCAATCAACACACTTTTTCAAAGATGTTGACCTCATTTTCACCAAATATGCAATCATGTTTTACAATGGTTTATGCATTACTATTCTTTATTTTGATGTATCAAATAGTTCTTGAAAGGAAAACTGAGTTCCTCTAAGATTAGCGTTCCCCATTGAAAAAGATCATGCTATCCATTGGTTTCAGGTCATTTGGTCATCCAAATTCAGTACCTTTAAATTCCCTGGAGAAATCCACTGTTCCTTTTAGAAAATAGAACGTGTCTCAAAGCACATTCCAACTACGCATTCAACAATATAATAAAAGGTTGCATTTTTGGTGAAAATAAGATCAACATTTTTGAAAAGGTATGTTGATTGGTCCATGTTCCTTTAATATCACTTAGGTCTAAGTAACTAAATCATCATTATATATAAGTTTTTTGGAGATAATGAATGGGTCTTCAAGATACATCCATGTTCATAATCAGAAAATATTCATGATTTAAGTTAGAATCATTTGAAATTGTTTGCGATAACCTACGTGCTCCTTTTGAAAATTTGAATAGAATCACAATTCTAAGAGGCTTCATCTCAATATATCCGGACCAAGAATATATGGACATTTCAAATATTGGAATTATTCCTTGAATTTGTTGTACACATGTATAAGTTTACTTCTGTTCTGAAATACCAAGCTCTAATATGAATTTGAAACAAGGGTTTTTAATTTTACCATTTCTTTAGATATAACATTGAGCATCAGGTTGAACAACATAAACAGTATATAAAAGCAGCATCTATATTCTCATATGATCAATTTTGATAAATGAGCCAGGGCACAGGAAAGGCGGTCTTATCACAGATATTTTCAATATTTTGCTCATCTTTAAAAGTTCAGACCTTTCAAATGAACCATGGCTTATATGTCTTAACAATTTTACCTTGCAGATATAGGCTAGACCAAAAAGAGGGATTTGAATTTAGCACACTTTTAATCTTTTTTGGGCTTGAAGCACAATTTTAATTTTTGTGCTAAGACCAGTTTTCCTATGTTGTCAGGCTCATATATTGGAGAATTTGGTAAATTCTGTAGGAGACACTAAACATCACTCCTGCTCTGGGTTTTCACTTCATTGTATGGTAAAACCACGAGTTGTGGTTCTTCCCAGATTTCATTTAGCCAACCCGCTTTGATTGATACAATTTGTAACATAAAACAAAATTCATATTTTCGATATAATAAATATATTGTATCATACTGTATTTTACATTGTGTATTACTTTGTTCCTTTCTTCTATAGATCTATATATACATCAGTCAGACAAATATTTTGATTAAAGAATTCATTTGGTAAATCTCACAAAAAAGAATAAAGCTCTCGTAATAATAGATATTGGCACATAGAATTTGTTAGTCACAAAATAAATTGGCAATTCAGAATATATTTGATACCATGAAATAATTGGAAAATCATATAAATATCACATTCCTTTCCTTTGTTCACAAAGTAAGAATTTTTGAGCTTACATAATTTACTGAATGCAGCATTTCTGGAGAAGATTTTTGTCAAAAATTCAATAAGGGAAGGTAAAAGAACAATTTCACTTTTGGTGAACTGATATCTGTACTGTGACTGGTACAAATATGGCTACATATCATGCTAAACCAATCAAATTATAGATGGCACAGTTTAAAAGTTGGTTGAATAAAAAAACTCATGTTTCTATAAGGATACCATTAAGACTTGACCTAATCAATATCTTAATGTATAAAATGATTAAAATTGTTGATCCATACATACAAAAATAGTGTAACAAGTTTGTGTCTTAGAATATGATTATGAGAACTATTTATGTAAAAATGTGACACCTACAGTCAAAGAAAATTGTCATTCTGTAACATCAAAACCATCACTATTTTGTGACATCAAAACCATAATGTTAGTAATCATCAGACATCTCTAAATATGAAAACTATGTATGGCATTACATAAAGATGACATCAAAACCATAAATATCATACAATATGCCCTAGAAAAAGAACTAATAAATCACTTGAAAGTTTAAAAGGCACCATCTACACTATAATAGGCACACAGTGAGTTTATGAGATCAACATATCTCTATGTACATAAGGGATCACTAAAGCAAAAAATAAAGTTAGGTACTTTAAATATGACCCTTTGACATGAAGAATGTTACAGGATCAAATCATTTTAACTGAAAATAATGCAACAAAATTGACAAATCTAGACTTATTTTAGCTAAATTATCACAAAAACATGCATGTCTCGCATATATGAGGACCTACAAATTATATTTCTCCAACCAGCATATGTGTGTAGGATGGTGAGAGAGTTGACTCGAGACAACTGAATCACAGAAAAATAGCAAGCATATATTTTGCCCCCAAAACAGTGACCTAGTAAAGACACAAATCTACAGAATGGATTAGCTTGTGAGTCTGACATAACAGAAATTGCACTATCAAATGGCACAAACTTTGGTACCTTTCAGTATAATAAAAAAACATCTGATTAAAATTGTCTCGTTAAGTATTGCCTTGACCATATACAATGCTCAGATAAATACAATCACCGGTTCTCTACTAAATATACATTCAAAAAATAAAATGATTTAGAGTAAACAGCAGCTACAGCTAATAGTCATAGTCAATCAACAATGACTTAAAGTAATAGAGGCAGCTGATGAAACATTGACTAATTAATTATATTGGCTAATTTGGAGCAAATAATAAACTTATACGAAGAATTCTAAAAAATACATTTATTTCAAATTAAATTGTGAGATAAAATCATTTTCAAGCAGCAAGCATTCTTGAACAAATAATGCATAAACATAATTTAGCCAACTTTACATATACATTTATATAATTAACTAATTCATTATTATTCATTAACTTATTGTACATTTGATAAATTATGAATGTTTCAACATTATGATGAAACTAAAATGACACAGAGCCCAAAAACAAAATTCTGAATATTGTAATCATTACATTTCATCATTCATATTGACTGTTACTAAGGGCATACAATGAAACTATGTGGAATGACATCACCATGGCGATGTTTAATGACATCACACTCATGAACTGATAAGGCCTCTTTAGTCTTTATCTTGTCAGAAGTCTAATGCTAAAAAGATTTATATTGATAGGTATTGCAACGAAAATTTTATTGCATGGCCTTGCGAAAGTGTTTTGGTGTTGCATTAAAATCACAATAAAAAGTCCTAGCCTATACAATATTTCAGTGTAGTTTCAGGCTGTATAACTAATATTATTAATAACTATACAACATTAATACAATGTACATCTTCCAATTCGCAAAAATAAATATATATACAATCTGTATTATTTATACATTTGTGACGCATGTTATTGCACTAGTCATATACTGTATATACACACAACATGGAAATGTAGACATCCAATTGGAAAATATTAACTTAATTAAAAATTGAATGAATCCCTAATTAAATAACAGTCTCAGAATAGTGAATTAACCATGATACTAGGTTGAATCATATTTTGGGAAAGTATTGAAGAAGTAAAGATATGCATGAATCATGTGTGAAGTGGGAAGATTGACGAAAAATTTAGGGAGATGACAGCCTGTAATCCACCCCCTGCCCTACTTTTAATCTAAAGAAGCCCGGTGTATATACTATTGTTCTGTCAATCAATTGGTTGTCTACATTTCTATGGTTTATTTATAATTTAGGGTCCCAGTTCCCTTGTTCAAATTGAATCTTTTCCAGATTTAGCTGCTCATTTACATAATACTCGTACACACTAAAACCATTCAACATTACAATCTACTATTTAAAACATTCTGTATACTAGATAAATGGACAGTGTCATCACTCTTTCTTTTAATGTATTCTACAATATTTAACATTTCAGAGATTCTGTTTAATATGTTTATCTCTATATATTGTACCCAAGTTTTGTCTGACTAGAATATAATTCATTTATGCCAGACAGTTCAATCGAATTCAAACTTTAAGTCACTGACTGACTGGTCCATTCGCATGCAATGTGTAAAATTCAGGTTTCTGCTTAAAGGAGAAATGTTGTTGTTCTTTTGGCATCATCACACAGTATAGCTGTGACGTTTGAGGATTATCGGATTATCTATTAGATGAGGTCTCCTGCATTTGCATATCTTGAAGTAACAAACGAAAACTTGAGATCTATTTCAGCTAAGTTGAATTAGCCTAAATCGACAGGTGTCAATCATGAGGACTGGCTGATTCGGGGAGATCTTTTTCAAACAGACAAAGAGCGTGGTGTACAAACTCGTACTGTTCATTGGTCTGGATCATACCACCCCTGCAAGTATATTACACACAAATGCCTTTAACAGCATTGCTAATATCACAGGCAAATAAAACATACAATTACTTTAACATAAAATGTTAATTTCACCAGCAGATATAACATGCATGTTTATCATGTCCATAACTTATAGGGACTTAAAATATAAAACATCTGCGGTGGTTATTCTTTACTATGTATACTAATGAGAATGAACTACAGAACTGAACAAGACACTGACATGCAAAATGTCACCACCAGCCATTTTTAAAGACGCCCAACACCGAACACTGATTGCCGGACACCAAATGGCAAACACCATCCACATCTGGTGGTGACAGACAAATAGATGCTAATCATCCTATGAACCTACAGACAATGGACTCCCCTGTGTTCAGCAAGCTGTTATAATTGAAAATTGTGTGGTAAATGAAGATAACTGGAATATTTTGATCAGTATTTACTTTTAGAACAGCTGAGAAAATCCTGAGGAGGGCACTAATTTCCGTGGTCACATTTGCTCCCATCTTCAACAACGGCACCCGGCCGAATGCAATTTTGAACAAAATACTCATCGACCAGGCGCCGGTACTGCAAATTGTAGCAAATGTGACCCCAACATAAATGAGGTGAGATAAAAAGAGTATTATGGCAACACAAGAAACATGATTACTAACCTGTCCATCCTCATTGCACAAACAATGCCCAGTATATCTACCATGTACTCTTGCTGTAGTTGCGTCATCCCTATACTAGTGGCTATGAAACAACCTGTACGTCCTATACCAGCACTGGAAATGGCAAGAAACACTTTATGATAAGTCTTAAAATAGTCCATCTTCAAGGGAATGAAAATCAATCTGAACTGATTGAAATCTAGATCTCTGAGTATAGTCTTTTGTGTCAAGATAAACGGCAGGAGTGACTTTAATTGAGAAATGCTTTTGATGGTAAAGACTAGAATGGGTTCTACTATGACTGAACCCACTCACCTATCACTTATATATTTGTGAACTCAAATTTCCAAAATCTGCAGTGTTCCAAGTTTGCACGATATAAGTTTGAAATGGGACCTCTTCTTTACGCAAACATTGTGAGATCTTATCCAGCTCTACTTGAAGCCCACATAGTGCAGTCTTACCAATTTGTACTTTATGTAACAGTGTGTGTTCTCACCTGCAGTGGACCACAACAGGGCCTGGTTTCATACCATCCTCCAGTCGTTCCAGTCGTCTAAGCTCCACCTCCTGAACCAGGTTTAGCAGTTGTTTAGCAGTTTCAGGGGTCTTATGATCTGGCCATGCTGTGTACCAGAAATGAAGACAGCTCTTGGAGACATCCTTACACTGGAGCAAGATATAGTTAATTAGATGAGGTCATGATTGCAGGACAGTGAAGGGTAGGAATATGTAGAAAGTTTGGCATTTGTTTTGAAGTTTAATTTCATCATTAAAATGCTTGAGACATGATCCTAAATCGGAGACAAATATAGTCTAGCAGATGAGGTCTTGATTGTAAGGTGAAATAAATGTGGATATATCTGTAAAGCTAATCAGTTGTTTTGGAGTATAATTTCATCATTTAAATGTTTTTAGACATCCTTACACTGGAGAGAAATAAAGATAATGTCATGATTGTAGGGCAAAGGAAGTGTGGTAGAAAGTTTAGTGGTTGTTTTCTAGTTTAATTTCATCATTAAAATGTTTTGAGCAAAATGATAACTTACTTGTAGCGTAATTTGCCTTATCTGGTAGCCTTCCTTCTCCCTGAGACTCTCAACTGTCACAGTGATGTTCCCATACGTCTCTGTCTTGTTAGGGATATAGTTCTCACACTTAACCTAGATGAAATGTACAAATATAAACATGTTAGTCAAGTTCTAAACATTTTGTAAACTCGAAAACACAGGTTCTGTATTTCGAAAGTTATGAGACTGATCCCAACGTTCAACAACAACAAGAAAAGAAATTTAATCATGAAAATTGACAGATTTAGGCTTCCAAGGAGAACACAGTAGTCAACAATATATCGTTATGGCTAACTGGACTGTGCCCTCACACTCATATGATCATCACCATAATCGCATGGTTCCAAAACCCTAAGGTTAAAAACAGGATAATTTA
Organism: Owenia fusiformis; assembly: GCA_903813345.2. Classification (NCBI taxonomy): domain Eukaryota; kingdom Metazoa; phylum Annelida; class Polychaeta; order Sabellida; family Oweniidae; genus Owenia; species Owenia fusiformis. The sequence continues at coordinate 29,038,796 of CAIIXF020000006.1, read as the reverse complement.
CCATATGAGAATACAGTCCATTGTCAAATAGGCCACCATTTTTCCAAGGTCATTGTCAAGAGTGAAGAGAGATTGCCATTGGCAGTCAGGCAGTTGTGAATTTAAAACCTTGCATGATCAGAAAGGAATTTGAAAATTCTCACCTTATTTTTCTCTTGAAGCTTAGTGATGCTGACAATGATAGGTGCATCTTGTTGCCATATCATGTTCCAGAAGTCTACTATGGTATTAGGCAGTACTCCTTGTGTGGCAATATACACCTTAGGGTCGGCACTATAGCCCTATAGCAACAAGATATACAGTATAAACATACAGTTAATCAGTCAACCATGTCAAACTGGCTTGATTGTTTTTAAGAACAAAAGCCACATGATGAAATCACTATCCATGCGTCAAAATTATTCAGTTGTATCATGAAAGATATATGTGTCTCCAAACTTAAAATCCAAAAGTAGTCAGACTTCAAATCCAAAAATACTCAAAACATAATACAATGAACAGTAAGACTGATGATAAAGATCACTCTACAACTTGACATGTATTGTATTCAAATACCCATTCTGTACTGAGAAAAAATCTGCAAAGTTATTTTGTCCCAACATATCACTTGACCCATCTATGTTTCAACACATGTTTTCAAATATAATCCCTAATCACCTACCCGTATGTAGTTGGCATTTATATATGTCGAAAGTGGATCATCATCATCATTCGCCTCTAGATGGACTCTTGTAGATTCGTCTGAAGCAAAAGATGTGTATGATCAAACCATGCATGTTCCTCAAATTTTAATTTAAATGAATGTATCACTTTCATTTGTTGATGCTCTTGCAGGGGTTTCATTAGCAGCAGGCAATAGGCGATTTTCACCAGTTGTTTTCACAAAATCGCCTATTGTTTTTAGGGACTTTACAACTTTTCCATGTTCAATTTATGATTTCCATTAATTTTGCCTGTTGAAACATTTACCTAGCCTGTTGTGAGAAATTCTAGTAAAACCCCTGACTTTTTTTCAGAGAAAAGTTTTTTCGCCATTTGAAACTATAACATTCAAAAGTGTAGTATCAGAACCTGGTTCAAACATAAGATTGTCATGGTAAATGCAGTCCAGAAAACTTACTTGGCAAAATAGTTCTGTATCTATTCTTCATCCCAGATCCTGCTATAGCAACCTTCTGAGAGTCTGGATGGTTCATGGGTATAGCCTGGAAATAATTAATACAGTTAATATAAGTGTGAGTTAGTGACACACCTTTGGTAGTGTTCAACTTTAAGTGTCCCCCTTGCAGAGGTTCATTTACTAGATAGTATAAGTTAATGGGTAATGGGACTTGGAAGTGTTCCATTTCTTAAGGTGTTTATAGAAGTTTAACAAGTTTAACTGTAGGCCTATTTCAAAATTTTTATTGCATATTGTTTTATGGGATTAAATTTCCTCTCACTACTTTTAGCGGTACCAAGAAAACACAAAATATGAGAGAAATCACAAAGAGGAAGGAAATCAAACCCTTAATTAACAAGCTTTCTCACGGTCTACAATATTATTACCCTTTTTTGCTTACAATTCCCCCTAACCACTAATGATTAATAATGATGCCTATATCATAAAATATATCTTTATATTATATACCAAATGTAATATTATGTACAATAATTGAATATTTAATGAATTAAATAAAAAAAATACCCAGAATTCTTCATGTAAAGCTTTGACGTCTTTCAATGCATTCCTAAGTTGTTTACGACTCATTCGATTCCCGGCAGACAGCAAAAACTCCTCTGCATGACTGGAATTATGGGTAATAAATATTGGAATAATGGATAATAAAGTGTTGGTATTATGGATTACTCATGACTTGATAATAGATATATAAAATCATTCTCCTGACTTAGATATATTATTCAAGATATATTATGTACAATAAATAATTGAAGAACCAGTATAAAACAAGTTCATATCTTCATGAGTTTAATAATTTCTCTTGAGCTTGTTTCATTTGATTTACATGTTTTTTTTCAGATAATGAAACCAGAGAAACACAGAAATATGTAATTACTGACCTACAAGTCATATTTAAGAAATTCAACTATGTAATGGAAGCCTAGTCAAAGTCTCCATTTGTTCATACCTTTCTTTTGGAGTTGGATTCGGGTTGGGAACTTTGACTGGAGACATTCCTGGCAAATCTATAGTCAATGAGGCTGTTGAACCGCGTCTGCAATAAAACAACAATGAGTTATAGAAGTCTAGAATTTACATTACTATTTCTTTAATGTCTTTCATTATATTTTTCATTATTTCTAATGTAGTATATTTTCTCATCTTGAAGAATTTTAGCCACTGCAAAGATTGACAAAAACACTTCAATAGGTATTTGTGTAACAATGCCAGAACATCAAGTTACACATTGGGAATCAATTCAATGAACAGCAGAGCATATATAATGATGAAATGTACAGTATTTCACACAATGCATGTACTAAGAAATTATCATATGGTATAAGGTCCATTTTTTAGCCCTAAGAAAATTCTGACATTTCCTTTCTAGAAAAACAAACTGAAATTTTTCCGACTATTAATTATAATTAAAGAAACACTTTTGCGAAGTTATTGTAAAATAGGCAATTTCGAGCTTCCTTTGAAAAATCTAAGCCTAGGCGGCATAAATATGTAACCACCCTCAGCCTGTAGTATGTATTATGGGTACATACCTCTCTTGAAGTCCCCTGGTCTATGAATATGTATTACTTAGATGCTATATGCATTATGGGTACATACCTCTCTAGGAGTCCCCTGGCCTTTATGAATGTGACAGGTTGTAATGGTAGTGGCCCTGAGGTCTGGTGAAGGTATACATTCCCAGCCTCTGGCTGAATATACATCTCATTCTTCAAGTTCAATTTTGCAACTGGGTAGACACAGATTTGTTGTCCATCTCTCGAAATATCACTGTCTCCTTTCTTCTTATGGCAGAAATAACATAGAACCTGGAGCAATACAAATTGTAAACCTTTCATTACCCAATCAGATTGAATCATAAAATTCTGGAGAGTGAAAATATCAAATATCATCCCTCAAAGAATACAACACTTGACATCACTTAGCAACGTTTGACATTATTTTCCTTGCAACATGTAAAAGGAATGAAATACATGTACAATTAACTATGACAGAAAATGTTTCCACAAGAATCTGATCAAAAAAATATTTCCTGTTGTCAAGAGTTTAATTTTGGTTACCTTTAAAATTTTGAATTTCAAACTTCGACTCATCTTTTCTTGTTATAATGATTTCCTACTTACCACTATCAGCACCACAATGAGAACCAATGCCACCACCGCCCCACATACAATATATGGGAAGAATGGGAGGTTCCAAAAAGCAAACGGGTAACTATAGTTACCATGTATAACAATGTCCTCCTGAAAGAAAAGAAATATCAAAAATATGATTCACAAAATGAAGATTCAGACTTATGAAACATTTTTTATATGATTAAGATGCATGTAGGAGTATGTTAATTGAGAAGTAGGCTTACAATGCGGAGGCTCAGAATATCAAAGGATATCGGGGAAAAAAATGAATCAAAAGTTTGTGCATAGCAATATAACTATTGATAGTTTGTACATAGTAACATATCTAGTGGAGGAGTCGTAGGACCATTAACCTCTTTTGTTTACATGTAATTCTTGGGTTGGTATGTTAGTTGCATTCACACATGAAAAATGTCTCTTCCCTAATCATTGGGATTTTTGAAATTTATTTAAATAAAAACGGGTACACTATATATATGCATGTGCTTAGACAAGTATATCTTTGATACTTACAAGAACTAATGGTGTCAACATTTTTAAATTTCCATCACAAGGAATTGACACAAATAAAGAACCAAATGTATATTTTGAATACTCTTCACTAAATCATATTACTGCTAGCCATTTTTTTAGAGCTTTCCCATAGATACCAATACTTTAGTATACAATTCTATCTTCTGTAGTGTTCAGTATTTCAATATTTTGTCCCATCAATCTTTTTTATTTCACCTTATCTACCTTCATAAATTATATATGCACCAACAATGTCACTTTCCTGTGTTCTATTATAAACTGACAATGAACCTCTGTTAGGTGATCACCCCTCAAGTGAAACACTTTAGAGGTATGAAAACTTAAACTGTATTAAACTTAAATTTCCACTTAAACTGTATTAATTGTGTTCAACAAATTTCGATTTGGTTGTATTTTTGTTCAATTAACATGACTTCAACGTCCAAAATCATTTTCATGAATCTCAGATCTGTCTGTATTAACAGATATTCCAGTTCTTCAAACATGTCTTAGACATAATTTTCTTGCAATATTCTTCTACTATGTATAGTATCCTATTGTCATCCCATTTTCAATGTGTCCCTCATATTTTAAATGATTCTTATTTTTCTAACATCTCTTTACATGCATCCATAGAATGGCACCATCATGTATTCTACACTCAAACTATATTCATATTTAACGGTCTAAATATACTCAGATACACGCATATGTATATAAATATACATGTACAAATGTTACTGTTAATTTGTTCGTAGACTAAATCACCGGCTGTTAATTAACAGTTCCTGCCCATACCTATCTTTACTACTTTAATAACACGACACAATTAGTGATTTTCCAGTAGTTTTATCATTTTATGTTTTTGCGAAAGCCCATGGTTTTTGGGAAGACTTTTTTTATACCAATATTTGGAGATTGGAATCTCAGATTTCTTGGTGTTGAGGAGTGATTCTTGCTCGCAGACAATAATTGATATCACTTAGCAAGATATAAAATAAGTATATTTTTGATTGTTTACAAATATCGAGAAAATAACTCCTTTGATTACCTCATGACTTGATCCAAATCTTAGAGTTGTAGTGCTACTATGGGATCCATCTGGCATGGTGGTTGTTCCAAGGGGTCCATCATCTGAGCGTTTAAACAGTACATTGTGAAGAATACCAGCCTTCACCATGTTGTAGCTAAAATCCACAAGACAGCTTAGACAAGACATGACACAATGTGCTTTCACTAAAACAATATAAAGCTGTAGCATTTAAAGAAATTGTTCTTTTATGTTCCTTGTTAAGTTCTCAATGTTTATTTTTCCGAAATAATTGTATGATCAAAGTAATGCTTTATTCTTCCTCATTCGATGTTGACGTTTTAGGTTAAACTATAATACTTAATAAATAAATACTGTAACTTCCTTTTTATAAATGGACAAAAAAGGAAACCTATCATAATATAAAAAGGAAACAACAAAATTAATCCGACCTGATTACAGCGCTAGTGATTAAATAAGAAAACCTAATTAGGCCTGATTACAGTAATTAATAAATATAATACCAACAAAATGATGAGAGAAAAAATAAGATAATCTGTCTTATGGAAGCCATTGATTTCTGTCATCTCCTGACCAAAATCAACTGTAGTATTTCATCTTTGTATTGATTTTAACCTGGAATCCATTGGTTAATGTGTCAAGGGCTGATCTTGATTTATTGCTCAACTTTAATTAGTTCACCTTGGCCATTGAAAAAAGCAATTGATTTTTTTATGGTAATTTTTATGTTTCCTGTGTATAAAGTATGTTCTTTGCATTGCATATATCATGACAATGTTTGTGTCAAACTTCTGAGTAGACAAAAATAAAAATGGTATTAAATATCTCTGTACTATTATGGGGGGGGGGGTGGTACAGAGAAAATCAGTATGGAGAAATGATACTTAAAACACCACAAGTGCTGATTTAGGTTGACAATTGCATGGACAGATATCACTTACCCAACAGTATGCACCATGGACATTCAATTAGATAGATATGCTAGAGTGTCCATGATACTCACATACAAGGCATTGACATGACAAAATGTCACCATCTTGTTGCTCACAATATTATGAGTTCAATCTTAGTCAGATTTGAATTTCTTAGAACTTGTAGATGATTTTGAAAAAAATTGGTCAATTTGAAGCAAAATGAAAAAATACCTTTTTGACCTTGAGAATGTTATTTAAGGTCAAATCTTTTTTGACCTTGAGAATGTTGTTGAAGGTCAAATCTAAAGTCAGATTTGAACTTCTGATAACTTGTGGATGATTTTGATAAAAATTGGTCAATTTGAAGTAAACTGAAAAAAGACGTTTTTGACCTTTTTTGACCTTGAGAAGGTCATTGAAGGTCAAATCTCAAATCTAAAGTCAGATTGAACTTCTGATAACTTGTAGATTATTTTGAAAAAAAAGAATTGGTCAATTTGAAGCAAGTTGAAAAAAGACCTTTTTGACCTTGAGAAGCTCATTGAAGGTCAAATCTTAAATATAAAGTCAGATTTGAACTTCTGGAAACATGTAGATGATTTTGACAAAAATTGAAGTCAGTCTAAACACTATTTGTTAAGTTATTGGAAGTTGTAAGAATTTGTTACAGACGCCGATTGCCATCCGCCGTTAAAAAATGGAGACCATAACAATATGTCACCACTTTTTAATATAAAGTCAGATTTGAACTTCTGGAAACATGTAGATGATTTTGAAGAAAATTGAAGTCTGAGTCTAAATAGTATTTGTTAAGTTATTAGAAGTTGTAAGAATTTGATCACCAACTGCCGATCGACATCCGCCGTCCAAAAAAAATGGTCACCATAACAATATGTCAAAATGACAAAAGGTGACCTGGCAAAATAACTGAAATGAAAAAATCTGGACATGATTTTAATGATACCAGTTTTTAAATAAAACGATATCGCTATTTGATGATGGCAACATGATGAAATCTCCTAAGTTTTAAACAACATTCTTAAGGTTACATAAATGTACCTTGATATTGACAAGTCTGTGAAATTTACCCCTAGACTTCCCTCCCACTGTGCAATTTTAAGCATTCATATAAGTACCTCTTCAAAGAAGCATACCTAGTAATTAACGAGTTCTGTGATATGTTACGTCAAGACTCTCCAAGGCCTAGTACTAGCACAGTGCTGCCATCTTTATGTAGGTTAGTCTAACCAGTGCCATTAAGACGACTTCTACATTTCTGGAAATATATGTAATATCAAATTAAATATCTATAGAGTGATTATAAAATGTGCGAAGAATGTATATTATTTATAATCATTATGCCAATAATGTATCAACATTTTCATGGCATTTCTTATTCTTGATTCATGAGACTGAAGGAAATGTGAGTCTGTTGTGGTTAAAGGGGTCGTTAAATAGTATCAACAAGGTTAAATATACCAACAATGTTAAACAACAATGAAAGCACATTTCCAAAGAAAAAAATCCTTAAACAAACTAGTCTACTGTAATTTCATTAGAACCTCCCTTTCTGAAAAGTCGATTGCAACATGGGTTTTCAAGAGATCTTGAGAGCCCATGATTGCAGGTCGTGAAAAGATAACCTTTTCGAGCAATGATATCTTAAACAGTAAAGTGAAGTATCCATAGTTTGTTATTATTCCACTGAACTATTCAGACTGACAAGCTTGCACATAATTTACATGCTTGGAAACTAGTTGATCTACAAATCCAGCCCCACTTAATTGATGAAGCAGAATCACATTCCGCGAGGAAGGATACTATTATATGGATACTCGTGAAAGCTAATACTGATTTAGTTCTATGTAATTACCTGTACGATATTCCTAATTAATTATCCTTATTGATAGAATGTCCACATAGAGCTAGGCATGATATATCACATTCCAGTCAATCAGAACACAGAATATAATACGCATTCTATACTTTACAATACCCTGCATGCTGAGTCTAGTTATAAACTACCCTTTGCCTAGCATTAAGACTATATTACAGATTAGCAACCCCGCCCTCACGATCGGTGCCTATGACAGTCCAGGTCATAAATCATTTCAAATCTACCACAACGGATGAATTTTTAGAATCAATGAATTTGATTACCATCATCAATTTTATAATTTCAAGTCTACAGTTGAAGGAACAAACAAACGGGTTCTCTATATTATCCCCACGAAACTTTGTTTGGTGGGATAATTTTAAATAACCCCAAAGATGATCGTTATGATATATTCAATATGTATTTGTTGTTGGATAATCACTCCAATAAACATAAGCCCAGGTGCTATTTAAACAGGCAACATACCAAAGATTAAAGAAATGTTCACCGGCAAACGTCAGATAAAATACCAGTCTCTCTAATATCAAAACACATAAAAATGTTCTTCTAAAATATAAAGTATGCAGTTGCTGCTAATAACCACTGCTTAAAATCAAACTCACATACAGGCCACAGGGGCGGATCTGGGAACCAACAAGGGGGAGGGGGGTCAAATTTCGGGTCAGAGAAAAAAGTTTTGGGCCCCTAAAACCCAAAATTTAGTCCAAATGTTGAGGCCCATTTTCTTCAAATTTGGCCTAACATTAAAAAAATAAGTCCTTTAAAGGCCCAGTGATGACCAAAAGGCCCACTTTTCGGGGCCTTAAGGCTTTTTTTGGTCCAACATTTATTTAAGGCCCAATTTTTTTTCTGGGCCCACCCATGGGGGGGGGGGGGGGGGCTGGCCCCTAGTTCCGCCAGTGGGCCAATAGGCAGGGGAAGTTTGGGGAGGGGAGTCAAATGAAATCAAGCAACTTTTCACAATTGTGACCACTTTTGAATCACCCCCGTTGGATTTAAAAAAACGGAACTCGTCAAAACCTGGCAATGGACCTGACATATATGTTGGTTTCACATCTCTCTATTCTCTGGACTACAACATCACTTCTGTAACATGTCATCATTTCAACTCTTTCCCAAATATTAGCAACTTACAAACATTTGCTTTTCAATTCACATTATACTACAGACTTAACGCTTTCTCCTTTAATATTACAATTTCTCACTCTTACCCATTATTCAGTGGGTGAAAATTCATACTTATTACCAGAGGCAAGAGTAGGAATAACATGCCTCAGTCACATTTTATCTACGGCAACCGCACAGTGGCCATAACTTCCCAAAATCAAGAAAAATATGCAGCATAAAATATGGGGATAAGCAGTATGAACAATGCAGATTCACTTTTGTGAAGCTACAATGGCCGCATGCCCGCCGTAGAGCAAATGTGACCGTGGCTTAAGGATCAATGGTGTAAAGTACCAAAAGTTTTCGATGAATGGATAGATCGACCTGTGTGGATGATTCCATATGTTCAACACGTGAGCTGAAAATCTGATTGGAATGCTTCCATGTGGGGTACTACCTGGACGAACAGTTGCACAAATATTCAACAGATGAGATAGGAAGATGTTTTTTTTACATCAAGTTGTGTTGCTTTACAGAACACACTATCTTTCCCAGATACTTTCAAAGTTCCAGCCTATGTTTAAATTATCCTTCTGCTTGTATGTATTTTTCACCAGTTTTCACAACATTTAAATGATATATTTTAATTCTCAGACTTTTATTTAGTTTTGAGTGTTTGTAACATGCTTGAATGTTATATTTTTTACATATCTCCTTCTTTGTGAATGTTTTGTGAACTAAAAATTTCAAACCTTAGTGCATAAGCCTTTCAGCATCCATATCTAAATGGTATTGGCATTTCGATGATCTCTTGGTTTTACACGTTCAAATGAAACTCAATATAAAATAAAATTCTCACCTTGCAAAATAACAGCATTCATTTCAGAACACGTCATGCATGTACTAGTATGTCTAAGATTTTAACTAAAAATAGTCCTAGTAAAGATGATTTAAGCATGGATAGTGAAAACATTCCTTTCCAAATTGATTTTCATGCAATATAAATAGACTTAATTTTTATCATAATTTTACCTAAAATAAATGACTTAAATTGATGAGCTGTTTTAATCATACTATACGTAAACAAAGGGCATCAGATAATTAAAATAACAATGAGAAATATCATAAAAATCAATGCGCATGTACTTTCATGCTATAATGTTAGTTGACCTTGATTCAACAAAGTATGCAAATCCATGGATAAGTAAGACTTCATCTCCAGTTTAGCAATTCATGAGAAAATGCATTTAATTACTTGCCTGCTCCAACTAAGTTTTGATTACGTAGCTTCAAAAACCAAAAAAAGCTATCAACCTTAGCTTCAAGAATAGTTCTGAATGATTGGTCTAATCCCCTGCAACCTTTTCGATCTTTGTTGTTTTTTATATTGTGAGGGAAACGCACAGTTATTGATCGGTTGAAATGATTGATTGATTTTTAGTAACATTGACCAATCGGCTTGCCTTCAACAAACATAGTTTAGTTCAACTCCCACATACCGAACCCACACACATATTTTTTATTTTACCCGTAAATTAAACACCAAAGTTATCACTTTTTTTCTTACCAGATAAGATATATACCCAAATTATAATTTGAATTCAAATATCCTTTAAATGAAAAGTTAGTTGTACATTTTTTATATAGATTTTTATTTGAGAATTAACACACTGTGCTATTAAAGCAAATTTATATTTGATATATTTAAGACGATCAAATGTACGTTTTTGATTAGAAATTAGGTCTTCACTGCGTCGCCTGTAAACATGCATCTATGATATCTATGTGTTTGTGTTCTTAAAATGTTGCCCTTTGTGCTTTTTTGATAAAGAAAAGAGAAAATCAGGATTGTAACAGAAACGTGGGTAATTTATGGTTTAGAATGTGTTTCACATACCACACATACTGACATTTATTGATCTCCAGCTCTAGCAGGTCAAATTCGATGTAAAAAAAACAGTTCAATAAAATATATACAGTGAAACCTGTCTTAGTGGAACACCTTTGGTACCTGTAAAGTGTTCCACTTGGGTTGGGAGGTGTTCCTCTTATATCAAGTCTACGTCATATAATATTCAATATGGATTCACCTGTTCTACATTATCTTGGGACTCTGAAAAGTGTTTTACACTTGGAAGGTGTTCCAGTTATAGAGGTTCATTTAACACTTAAGTCAGTTGGTCTTGGGACTCTGAAAAGTGTTTCACTAATGGAGGTGTTCTATTTTACAGGTTTCACTCTGCTATACAGTAAGCCCAGTATAGACAAGCTTGAGATTTCACTGAGAAGTTTTACACATTTAGATGTTTGTTTATGGGACTCGAAAGGACATAACACATGGACTTCAATACTGTTAATTTTTGAAGTGTTCACTTTTAAGAGATGTTCACTTTTGTTGGTTTCACGGTATGTAACCTTAATTTAGCCACAAGCCTTTGTGACCTCCAACTACACACCTCCCCACAAGAGGTGTCGAGGTAGAAAAAAAAGGGGGGGGGTCCAGAGAATTGAAACAAGACTTATATAATGTCAACACAATCTAAACTGGTTGAGATGTTCATATACCAGGGGTGTCTAACCCTATTTGAAAATTGGGTGTGCTTTTCCAGAAAATATACGTGGCGTGGAAAGTTATTACCTCTGTAGGGGATTAAGTCCCCAAAGCAAACATTTTCAGCAAATACATTATTTGGTGCAATTGGAGCATTTTTAAAAACTATAAATTGTTCTTTTCTGATAAAAACATCTTTCACAGGAATCTCATAAAAAGAATTTCTGGGCCGAGTCTCCCCTTTTGACGCCCATGTATATTCAGATAGACAATTCAAATATTCTAAAGGTATTACACGAAAGTTTAAGGTGTTCGGGAGATAGAAGTATATTTACGAAGACAGGATTTACTGTATTTAGAGACTATAGTACTACGTATAATCTTTACTATTGATTCACCTATCCTATATTATTATAAGTATTTACACATTCCCCTTTGCATCAATTTACATTAAAAATGCTTTTCAACATTTAACTCCCTCAATGAATCCTCCAAAAATTGAAAATATGCCAATGAGTGTTAAGTGTTAAGACCCCAAAAATAGAATGTAGAAGGTACAAATTCACAAGAAGTGCAGTGCATTCATAGACAACTGTTTTTTACAAGAAAAATTGCTATAATTCACATAAAAGCGGAAATGTTGCATGTATTGTATTGCCTTTTTCTGGAAGCTTTTATAAGGTCTGAAAGGTTTTGCTTCAATGCTTTGCCACAAAGCTATTAGTGGTATTGCAAATTATATTATGTATAAAAGGCTTTTAAGGGACAATTAGAAAAAGTGGGAGCAATTATTCAAAAGACGTTTCAATTTTAGCTTATTTAGCTAATAACATTTCCTGCTAATTAATGCCAGAAATTTCATATCATATTCAAAAGAACCCTATTGCTCCCTCAATCCCTACAAAAGAATCCCATCCATTCCTTATTCCCTATAAAAAGAGCATATTGCTTCCTCGATCCCTATGAAAAACCCCATTGCTTCCTTATTCCCTACAAAAGAACCCCATTGCTTCCTTATTCCCTTTAAAAGAACCCTATTGCTTTTGAGGATTTGCTCTAAAACCATGGAAAATTACTTCAGAGGTCTTTTTCAGTTTAATTAGAAATTTCCAGATATTAGCCCAATTAGCCAGATCAGATTTGACTCCTCATACACATACCAGAAAAAAGTAATAAAATGGAAACTTTATCAACATCAAGGCAAATATCATTACCTGTGATTAATTATCAAAATGTCAAAATATGGGACAAGAGCTAGAGCGAGAATGTAATTGTCAGTGTCATGAGAACATATTGCTTTCCTCGATAATACAATATGGCAGATATCTATAGTCACAGTGATGTTGAATTAAACACAAAATATCTCGTCCTAATAACTAGTATTGAGACAATTGATGGTTATTTGCTTGAGTAATCATATCCTCACGATATGTAACTGAGAATGTTTACTACAGAGGATATAGATCCAAATTCCAACATCATTTCCCTCGTGGATGCACATGACAATAATGACTATGTCGAAATCACTATTGAGGTGATATTTAAAGGCCCCATGTAAAGTTAAAACCACTTTGGCTTATATTGTAGTCTTATCCAATGTTATCAAAGTGTGATATGTGAAACTTTTTTTTTTAATTTCAAAAAGTGGTTTTTGATAGACTTTTTGTTCCAAAATTTGTGAATTTATTTAAAACCAACTTTTAGAGGTCACTCATATCTTCTAATTAGCCACAATTCATACCAATGCATAGCATACATCCTCCCATGTTTTTTGCCGAAAAAATTAAGAAAATCGGTTCATAAACAAGCGAGAAATGAACTTATCAGTGCATGAAAATGGTTCTGAGAAAAATGCATTTCAAAATTTTAGTTCTCATAGAAACCAATGGTACAATGATATCTAAAACATAATTTATTCTTCCTTTTAACCTGGTTAGACAATCAACATTGGTTTTTTATGAAAGTCTAGCATATTTAGAAAAGATTGACATCGAAAAAAAAAATTCAATTTTTTTCAAAAAGTTTTTGTTTCCTTAGTGACATCACTAATGTTTCAAAATAGTTTTGCTAAGCTAAAACATTGAAGTGGCCCATTAAATATGACATTTTATTATTGAAATAGTGTGTCTTTTGTTCAATCTTTGCATTGGTGTTAAAAAGATAATCTTTTTTGAAATGCATTAAGAAATATTTGATGATTACGAAATTTCAACTTTTTTTGAAAAATGGCGGGAAATTTGAATATTTGAGAAATGAAATGCTCACAACTTTTTTTTCAAAAAAATTTTTTTGTTCAAAAATCTCTAAAATCACTTTTTAAGTCCTGACAAATAGTAAATGAATGATAAAAAAATATTTTCAAACTTTAGACGGGGACTTTAAGCACTTGCATTATTTTGATGTAACATCCTAAATGAAATTAAACAATTATTGATCACTGAGGGATGACAAGCCCCAGCCAATTTAATGTATAACATCTATCCTAATTCTAGACATACGTCATATCTATCTGATGTTTTAAAGGTTTCTACATATAACTAGAACCAGGCATTTTGATACTCATCACATCTTTCTGCCTTCAGCTATAAATATGATAGAGAAACTTAAAGAAGGCCATGCTTTCTCATGATGAGAACCAGGCTGCTTTGCGATTCATGCACAGTTGTGCAATAACAAAGAAACCTAACTCTGGTCCATTACAGCAGTCTCCAAGCTGCAATAGAGGTATTTATCTGCCATTAAATGGATTGATTGCATTTGTTTGTTACGCAAGCACAGATACAGACAAGTCAGTCGGGAATGCAGTGTCTAACTTTTCATTTATCAATTATGGTATTTACAGCCTAGAGGTGGGCTTTTTCTATTAACATGCAAAATATCACAACCTGCCACCCTGAATGCTGACCACCAAACACGAACTGCCAAACATCAACCACCGAACACCATCCACAAAAAAAGTTGAAGACTACAATATTATATGTCAACACTTCTGGTGATGACATAAAAATTGTAATATATGCATATCTTTTAAACCATCCGAATGTCGATCTCCAATTTTAACAGTTTGCCTTTCCATGTTTCAAATGCAACAAGATGGAAATTGAATAAGAGAGTTATTTCATTTTCTCACTGGGGTTAATATCTACATTTAGAGGTAACAGAATGGGATACAAATAAGCCAGTCTACCTGTGGAGGGGTGAACAATTTTAGTAAACCTACATTTAAAGTATTTTACCAGCATAATATCAACAACAAATAAGGTATCATTTTTTTAACAAACTGACGTGCTTCCAAGAAGATTTGAGAAGTTCTCGATTATTTAGAAATGATATGTAACTTTAGTTTCTTATCTCTTGAGCCAAATTTAGCTGGTCCAATATATCTTACCTCAATATGCAGTGGTTAGTGTGCTGCTTCAATCACGTTCACATGTGTAAGAGGAATATAAGCAGCTAGCCTTGAGAAAGTATGTCTGGAAAAAAGAAATATTGAAATACATGAGTTGATGTATCGTGGCATGTGCTTGCATAATCGTTTCTGGAGGTCAAACCAATAGTCAAATACGACGAAGCAAATAGGTTTTAAGTAATATCCGAATAGCAAAAATTGATATAAAGTGAACAATAAATGTGAAAGTAAAGTGATAAACTCAACATTTTCTGATTAAATTGACAAAAGTTCATAAGAATACCAGTTTGGTTCCAGAGTATAATTTTTATCAATGAGTTGATATTGAATATCAACACAAGTGAGCAAAATGAGTGTTAAATTTGATATCTACATGTGTATATAAATGATATAAAAATACTGATATTGAATTATAATTGAATAACTCAGCTTGTATTCGCAAATGCAAATAGCGGCTACCAGATTAACCTACTATTTTATGATCAACTCATGTAAATATGAATGGAATAGTGGCAGGTACTAAACATATATGATTTAAATGAGTTGCCAATAAAGTAGTAAGTTAATCCGTTAGCTGCATTCGCGAACACAAGGTTAATCTATAATATTCAGCAAAATAAATGATCTGATCTAGTTTTCAGATTTGTTTATCAGCTGATAAATGGGCACTATTTTTTATATCTATCTGATAACTGGAACTTTTATTGACTTTTAATGATATATGCATATACAGTAAATCTGATAAAAACCTTTAGAAAAATATCACAAAGATCTCTGTAATATCAATAGATATTAATGGATGTTTAAATACAGATGATAAAATGAGCGTGGGATAAATACATACACTATATGCTTTTCCAATTTGTAGATTGACATCATATTTACTTTTGGATTACACTGGGTTTATTTCTGAATATATGATCCCCACCAGAGATAAAATAGCTGATATGCCAGGCCCATCCGAGGGGTGGGGGTGAGGGGGGGCATTCAGGTCTATTTTTAAAGTAATTTTTTTAGAGATTTGTATTTTAATGGTGCAAATATGGTTCTCTTGATATGCTCAGAATGCACCAGATTTTTTCTGGTAGACATTCAAGTCATCCCCCCTAGCATAGCTTGTGGTGCTCAAAACCCATCTGTATGCAAGTCATCCCCCCCGCCTACCCCCCCCCCCCACAAAATCTTCAAGACATTTTTGTGTATACTCTTTACTTAATGTTTCAGCCTTATTTCAGTGCTAGCACAATCTGCCAAGTTGTTTTGTTTTTATCATAAATAACATGATCAGTTTAAGTAATGATCTCCCTTGCACATAGACTAACCTGGTAACTTAAAGTAAGTTAAAAATCTGAAAATTATACACCCCCCTCCCTAGTTAAAAATCTCTGCAACCCTGCCAAAATCGTAAAATATTTAGATATTTTGAGCAAAAACAAACAGAATGAGGGTTTACCACTAGGTTGAGAAAATATTCCTGTTTGTAAGAACATATGATATTTGGCATCAACACCTATATAAATTACAAGTGGAAATGCCAACTCTCATATTAATCTTGTTCTGATTTCAAAAACAATCCCATATCTTTTTGTTAGGGGCCAGGTCAAAATATTGATGTTCGTAAAAAACGTAATTACCCTAATCTAGTTAGGTCTTGCCCCTTCCCCCTTCTAACGAAAGTCAAAAGGTTGATCAAATTTTTCTTTATGAAATTTCCACTTATGATTTGCTTTGTTTATTAACGATTTTCTATCACCATCCGAACTTATCAAAGACATGTTGTTTTCATAGTTAGAATGTTAACGATTTGCTTTATGAATGCAAATGTTGTTACCTAGAATGTTTCCAAACAGATTCATTCACCACATCCCTCTTAAATAAAATTGTATTTATAGTCAGAAAATGTGCTCATTTGCATAATTTGTGAACTTTTATTTTTTCATCACAAATGCAGGATTATGGCTGATATGGGATCTAATACGGGATCTGATACACTAGAGTATTTTGGCTGATGCATGGGATCTTTTGAATATCAATTCTATTCCCTGT
The DNA here is from genome assembly GCA_903813345.2 of Owenia fusiformis. NCBI lineage: Eukaryota > Metazoa > Annelida > Polychaeta > Sabellida > Oweniidae > Owenia > Owenia fusiformis. Next base: position 29,021,993 of record CAIIXF020000006.1, on the reverse strand, counting down.
CTAGTACCCAGGGAAAACATGTTATTATGGAATAAAAAATAGATATTCACCTATAGGAATTTGATATGGGGAATATTACAAGGATATCAATATTTCCAGAGGGAATGCAGTGATTGAGGGAAATATAAGCTAGCTGTACATAAATGGGACATCTAGGGAGTTGAGTAAAATATTTTCATGGGACATCAGGAGACATTGTCCTAGGTTGTCCAAAATGAGGGGCATTTTATTATGTGATGATCATATGACCATTTTCGGACAAAATGGCGATATATTCCAGACATCATCGAACAAGATGGGAAAACGTAGGTAATTGCCCAATGATGTCCGGGGGAAAAGGGGGGACAAAAGTGGACAAGTTGGGACAAATCGGACAATGTCCCATTGGTGTACGGCAAGCTTTAATATTATCCAAGGGATTTTCCCCATATCATATCATCATTTTGGAATTATCAAAGTATTCCATATAACTGTCAAAACATAAACCGGGATAAAAAATTAGTGTTTTTCTTGGTTGATGTAGCCATTGTAATGTTGATGCTACAGATGAAGTCAAGGATTTCCCTAGTTCAACGTCGTTAAACTCAATAACGGCGTTCTTTATTATTAGGAATTTTCTTGGGGCCATTATTGAGTTTAACCTCCTTACTATTCTTTCCTTTGATGCAAGTTCTGAATCCATCGAAACCATTTTTCCGCGATAACGTGCAACTGATACTTGACAATAATATAAAAACACATAACATCAAGCGATTTAACACAATATTATTGTGTTAAATGTTCATTTATACGAGTAAAATGAGGCTACACTTACCAATCTCTAAAGTGACATTTCCGCATGGTCCGTCATTGTGTCTGTTCGTCTGAGTGTCCCGGATCGTAAAATTAAACTACCAGCGAAACGAAATTGTTGTCAAATAGATTGATAATTATTATCGCGATTACTCGGGATAAAAAGATCAACAGGTATCTTTAATTTATATAGCGCGTATATACACGCAAAATAGTAATTAATTGCAAACCAACTGTTCGTTAATGCAGTGCCGTGATGACGGTTAATTCCTGAAACGATTTGCAATTTCGATGTTACCGAAACTGACCGACATTTTCGTCATATTCCAAACCTGTCTCCAATATTTTCGTAATTATGCATCAATAGGGTCTAAGGGGGATACGGGACGGGGTGTATGTGTTTATAAGGTATGTATGCATGCTTGAATCACATTCTTTGTGTAATATTGCCATGTTTTCAGGGTTCAATTAGTTCAGCTTGTCGAAACCTGCTGAACGATTAAATTAACGCATCAAAGGCAAAATGGTCATGGAGGTTAGACCTAGCCGGGCCATAACACATGTCAGATAAGAAACGAGGCCCGGGATAGGTCTAATGTTGTTGGACTAGGATTTCCCTTTTACGTTATCGCGGAAAAATGGTTTCGATGGATTCAGAACTTGCATCAAAGGAAAGAATAGCAAGGAGGTTAAACTCAATAACGGCCCCAACAAAATTCTTAATAATAAAGAACGCCGTTATTGAGTTTAACGACGTTGAACTAGGATTTCCCCAGATAATATATGTGATGATATCGGAACTTGCTGGGTGATATGGATATGAAACCCGATATCATCACGCTAATTCCAATATCAGTTCTGATTACAAATACATGATTTATCACAAGAGCAATAAAACATGCACATAGACCTAAAAAGGAAAATCAAAATGATAAGTCCCCAAAATTTATCAGCCATGCAAAAATGTTGCAAAATGAGAAGCAAGGTAAATCACCTGTAATTATAGTATATACTGCCACGAATGTAAATAAAAATGTTTGCATAAAATACACTCACCACGATATCTATATGATAGACTGCAAAAATACCTTGATTTTCACGTTATTTGTCGAAAACATCTGGAACCCGTCATTCATTCATCAAGTTGACTGGAGCACTGCTAATATTGGTTGTCAATACGCGGTAATGTTGCAAGAAATAGTTCCTGAATGAAGTACGTTTTTAGTGAATTTGAAAGTGTTTTGCTGAGTCATATTAATCTTGGTCGAAGTCGTAATAATTGCTTTTGATTTTGATCTCTTATTAAAGCTTAAAATGGTGTTGGATGCAATAATTTTAGAGTAAGAATGCGTATTAACATCGAACTCCCGTGCAGTGATAGTCTTCAACATAACACTGCGGCGGGCAGGTATCTCATCGTAAGCATGGTAACTTCGTAATAAACAACTGACGTGATTGGTTCTAGTCCCATGCTCAGGTCGCGTGATTGTAAAATTTAGACAATTTCATTGGTTGAATTGCGCGTATTAACTAATAAACAACACGTGCGGTAAACTATTATCAACAAAACTTTTACTCAGAATTCCTTCCGCGGTGATTTCTTCTCATATTTCAATAATTTTGAAATATTTTGACAAAATAATGATTGGTGAACATAAAAGAACATATATTTTATAAGTTGTATGAAAATCAAGTACATCTGTGACAAAAAAGGGGGACTATCTTCCCCAAATTTTGGGGATTCCATAATCTGCCCGCCGCAGTGTCTATACCGAGACACTGCATGGGAGTTCGTATTAACATGCCAAGTAGTTCGATCAAAAATGATGTCATATGTAAACAAAACAGTTCTGAACGAAACATGAACAAATTGCAGTCATATTATCCCGGGAGTGACACATCTGATGTTGACCAATGGAAAGAAAGTCACCCCTCATTCTTTCTATCAAAGACATAGTTTTAGTATAGAGAATATAAGAGGGAGGCAGGAGGAGGGCCATTTACTCCCCATAGGTTGAACAGACAATAGTCAGATTGAGTCGTCCAGATTTCTATTCTGGACAATCAGTAATGTCCTAGAAACATACGCCAAAAGAGTTCTAATTGAATATGCGCATGTCATTGGTCAATTCCGGGCTCAACGATGACATCAGAAGGAATGACCATATAAAGAACGTCGGTCAAATTTGGCCGACGAACACTGATTGGCACGGTGAGTTCACAGGTTTATTTTAGTTTGAAAGAGTGAAGACGAAGCTCTCTTTTAAGAAGTGAAGTCAAACGAATGCAAAGGGTAGTTCAACAAGTTAAACCCAATACCACGGCTTTTATATATTAATCTGAATTTGCGGGCCACAAGATATGTCAGATAAGAAATAAGGCCCAGACTAGGTTTAACTTGTTGAACTAAATATATAATTGCTCATAAATAGAGGATATCCTATGATTTATGAGTGATATGATTTTTATCCACGAATGGATATGATATCTGCACGAGCGAGCGTAGCGAGAGAGTGCAGATATCAATAACCATGAGTGGATTAAAATCATATCACGAGTAAATCATAGGATGTTCTTTTTATTCCATAGTTAAAGTCATCATAAGAATCGTCGGAAATTAAGTCATTTAATTCGAATTTTCCAAACGATCCGGCGATGTTGACACTTAGCCTCGTTTTGAGTCTGAAGTAGCAAAAATCCATAAACCATCGCATACGACGTCGTATGTCATGGCTAAAAAAACGTATCCCAAGTCAGTGGCGTAGGAACAATGTACGCCAAAACGCCAGTGCGTAGTGTTGAAAAGTGAGAATAAAAAGGCTTGTCAATTTTCCTATGTTATTTATTCATATTTTCTCATTGTATTGTCCAAAAGTAATCTCGAGCACACTAGCCTAAAGAAATGTTTTGTGGATACCATATGATACGCTCGATTTTTTCAATAGTACTTCTTTGCATGGTTTTGTGCCTCTATTTTTCTCACCCGGGCCACAGATAAATGACACTTTTTGAAAAAGAAAATATTAGTGAAAGTTACCTTGTTTCTACAGTTCTAATACTGTAGAAAGTGCAAAGTAATCAGTATTGCTCTGTTTGGCAAATAATCAATTAACAGATGAATTTCATTGCCAACATGCTTTATTTCATGAAAATCGAGCCACTATTGACTATCTTATGGATTTTAAAAGTAAACTACAATTTCGCCAAATATTTGTGATTCGCGTTCTCTTCACGAATTTGAGAGAAAAACAGTTTTTTTTCAAAAACTACTTGATGAATACCTTTGCAATTTTTGTGCATGTTCCGTAATGCTTATAAATGCAAACTGTGGTATCATTTAATTATCATGACGAACCTCTTTAAATCAGATGTATTTTTTTTATTCTCCCCTATCCCCAATTTTTCAATTTCACTATATCGATTTATATTCCGTTACTAGGCAAAATCATAGACAGAAATTATAGTTAAGTCAGCAATTATCTATTTTCTTACTAAATCAAAAATTGCTATTGGTAGTACATCTTGAAATATGAATGTTAAAGACAAAAACAACTTGAAAATGTTGATTATTCAATTACGCGTTCAGATTTTTATTTCATTTGAGAGATAATAGATTATTGTATTGGGAAATATAACATTTTTGGCACCCCCTAAGTCACGTTGACCTCGATTTGACCTTTGTGGTGGGAGGTTTAGTTGGTCTTGCGAATTAGTGTTATAAAAAAGGTTGCAGACATTGGGATATTGTATTATTGATCACTAATGCGTTTCTTTAAATCAATTGATCAAACTAGATTCTTTAACCTGTACGTATTGTCGTATTGCACGGCACACGTTGTTATTTGGAAATCATTGTTATTTGGAAATCGGTCGTCTATATCGTTCGAGACATAAGAAAAGTGAGAATGATTTGTGTCGAGATTGAAAAGATCGGCTTTCCATGGTGATTTTAAATAATGAAAATCATTCGAACATTTTAAGCACATTAAAAAGGTATCAGGGATTTTAAGCTTGCATATAAAATCGAAACGTCAACCTATACGTATGACCAATCGCCCATACAAATGCATCGCTTAATAAATATTTCCGTTCACATTTAGGTTGTGAAAACATTGCAAGCTTAAAATCTCTATTGCCATGAAATGACGTTTTACGATCATAAAATAGGCCTTTTGATAAAGAAGATTTGACACAATTGTTTCATATTTTTGCCGGGACTTTTTGGCGTAGTGTTGAATTAACACCTTCCTACGCCCCTGCAAGTAAAAAGAAATGGCAATTCTCATGTAATAATTGGTTAACTTTAGTCTAATAATTATGCATTTTGATAAAAGTTAACCTATTTGTTAAATGAGCATTAAATCAATGAAAGTTGAATGCCAATAAATAGCTATTTATTACACCTATTTATTATTTTAACAACTATGTTATAATGCTCTTTGAATAATTGGGTAACTTTTTGTCATCCTTGCTACCCTAGGTGATAAAAATTAGCTAATTGTTAAGATTGGACTTATAAGAAATGTGGCAGTGAGTATTAGCAAAATATTAACTTTCCCGCTCTTTTTCAACCAAAAGAAAAATGGCTGACAAAGAATGTTCAACTGTAAGAGATTTGGGTAATTTTATGATTTTATAACAATAGTATGAAAATGACCAATCAAATATAGATTCAGAAGTTACTGACATACTTGAACATTCTGCATGTCTACTTTGTGAGAGGTAAAATGTAAGTATTGCTGTGTTATTCCAGTTTAGATGGGGAAATCTTCTTTTCTTTGTGAATTTATAAAGGCTAAATTTTAATTCTATTCATACAGTCAAAGTGGTCAAGCATAAATGTGTTGTGTATGACCAATTGTACCATGCAGTAAAAATATAAGGTATTTTATAAAGATTATGAAGATATAAATACTGCTGGAGGCCTAGAGGGTCCTTCAATAACTGTGAGCCTTCTGGCCTTCAGGACAATTCTGAATGGGGTAAAATTACCAGTGATGTCCCATAATAATTGCTTATATCATCTTACATACCCAGGGCCAACCTAAAATGAACAATTTGCGTGAGATTTCCAAAAATTGTGGTACTTTTACGGGAGATTTTTCCAAAATCTGGTAGTTTTTAAAAAAATTGGTAGTTTTCGCCGTAGATTTTTAAAAATCAGGAGTTTTTGAGGTAAATTTTGAAACAACTGGAGTTTTAACGGTAGATTTCAAATAAAACGAATTATCTCCAGTTTTTTTCTAATAAAAGCAATAGTTTTTGCGGTAAATTCTGCAAAAAGTGGTACTTTTGTGGGAGATTTTTGACAAAATCTGTATAGTTTTTGCAAGAGAATTTTGAAAAAACTTTAGACTTTGCCATGAAATAATTTATACGCTTTGCATGGCCAAATTTGGATATTCACGCGAATTACATAACGTTACACATTTACTTCGAATTTGTGTGTCCCTACCCACCTAATTTTACATATTATTTAATGTTTTGGGTTAATTCTTATAGTAGAAAATAAATTTCGAAGACCATAATGCATCTTGGGTAAGAGTAATGCAACAAATAGGTTTTAAATAGCTAATAAATAGGTAATACTCTGTTAATTCTTAGCTAACGAATACCTTAAAAATTTATCATGCAAATTAGAGAATATTACCACAATAAATATGTACAATATTTAGGTAATACTCTGTTAACATATAGCTTATTATTGGAAGATAATCAATACATGATTATTAGATTTCTAATTTTACCTTATTGTTACAATGTAATTTTCATTTGATAATCAGTCAATATTCTACATGAGCGTTGAATGTTAACAATACCTTATTATTAACACCTAATTATTAACGTAATTCTCTCTAATTTGCATGATAAATTTTTTAGGTATTTGTTAGCTAAGAATTAATAGAGTATTACTTATTTATTGTCAATATTTTCCCATTGACTTTTTTCACTTGGGATATGCTATGGTTAAGTGAAAATTTGTCAAAAATATCATATTTTACCACTGATTACAAAAATACCGTTTTTATTTTCACATGTTATCCTATGAATATCATGCTAACTATGGAATAAAACATCATATAAACCTTAGATATATCTTGAAACCAAATCATAAGCACGATATTTACAATATTTTGAGTATATCAACAGGACAACCAAAAGAACAACCAACTGTCAGAATTGAACGCAATAAGTCGAAAACAGAATACAATGTTTTTTGGGGATTTATCTATATTGTAACCCCTTAGAAGTAATAAATATGGCTTCTCTAAGCCAAAATAATCTGAAGGAAAAAGCCAATCAGACTGGAACAAATTTGAGCGGGCTTTTTAAATTTGAATTTCTATTGATGTCAGTGGAAATTCATGGCTAGGAACAATCATTGAATTGATACTGTTAACGAATTAATTCAAGCCTCACTTTAATTTTTATCTATTTAGGTTTTTTTATTTTTTGGATACTTTTTTTAATTGAACAAAACTTTCATTTGTATAACTATGTGATATTGAGAGGTCTAAGAAAATGTTGTATATGCCATTTTGTTTCCAACAAGGTTTGGATAGATATTTTATTTCATTCTCAAGAATTGCTAGAAAAGAACAAAAAACAATTGTGCTGAAAACAAAAAATTTTCACATCAAACTATTGTCATAAGTAACCATTACATAAAGGATTGTGTTTTTACAGAATGTTTACAATAATTGGATATATTTTGACGATGTGTAGTTTTTTCAGAATATTTTGATGACTGGTTTAAGAGAAACATGTGTTCAATTTATTTCACCATATCACTACCAAACCTTTTTCTTTGTTTGCATGGGGTGGGATTGGAAGATTTGTCCCCATGGTAAATGTTTCATTATATCAAAGAAAATAATCGACTCCATCCAATGGGTATTGTAGACATTGCTATCATTTCATTTGGAGCTAACCTTTAAGTTCAATGATGCTGGTGTATCATACTCTAGAATATATGTTTTCTTTTTAATATTTTAATGTATGGTACGATGACTAATTGATTAATTTATAGGTTCTCATCATGAAAACTTGGAAGTATTATAAAGGACTTCATATCTCTATAATAATTTCTCAGTCAGTGATACCTCAAAGATGATACCTAAGGCCCATCAAAGGTCAATTTAAAAATCGATATAAGCCACAAAGGGCAGACCAACTGTACAATTTGAAGTTAACATTTTCAGGTTCAAACTGACATCTGCAAGTTAACTTTGGGTAATTAACATTCACATAACAAATACATGGATTCCACATCATTATATTTCAGCTTGACCAATTCACTCAGGTAGGGCCACACAGTACATGCAATACATACAGAAGTGGTCACATGGTACATTTTTTGTACACCAAATACAATTACAAAAAATACAATCACATTACATGTTACATACATTTTAATTACTGCACATTGTTTCTTAATAAAATAGAAGCATCCCCAGGTTACTGTACTCCCAGTAATAACTTTCGAGTGCTACTATATTTCAATTTAGAAATCCACAAATATGATAGCCTTGAAATTTCCATAGCCCAGCCTAGTTCTGATTCACAAAATATAATAGTCGCAAGATTCCCAGGAATATTTCACTCAATGTTGACGATATTGCCGTCCAGTGCTGGGTGATAAAAGGAAGGAAGGTACTGTTTTCTCCAATTAATTTCAGGTTCTGGAAGATTTTTATCAAAAGAAATTAAAGAAGCTGAGAGAATACACAAATCCGCAAAAATAGAAAGCCACAAAAATTTCGAGAAGTTTCAAAATCGATAGTGTCAAATATTAGTGGGAGTACAGTACATTAGAAATCTAAGTCAAGGTCTGCATCAGTTAAATCATCTGGACTTTTAAATAAACTTTGCCCAAGAGTTCCAGGTTTCCCCAACAGAGGAGTTTTAGGTATTGCTGACTGTATTTTGTTCCTCTGAGTATTTTCTGCAACATTCAAAATATTGTTTTGCATTCTTGTTTTGTCCGATGGGATAAGAGTTGGTTTTATTTTAGCATTAGATGCCACAGTGTTATTCACAGTATTAACTGTTCCCCTGAGTAGTGGATTAACTGAAGTTGGGTTTTTGTTTTGAGTTGCTCCTACAGTCGTTTTTGGCATATTTTTTCTTTCAAACTGTTTAAGTCTATCACTCACGTTTATATTGCAAGAATTTGATCCTTCACCTAAACCTGCTGTTGAGACTTTCACATTTGCCTGTTTTATTGGCATTTGTTTTGAAGTTTTGAAACTGAACCTTTTCAGTGGTTTAGCAGCTTCCCTGGCCTGCTGTGATGGATCGAATTCTAATTGGTTATCAAAGTCAGCATTTTCCGTTTCTAAGGATTCATCAAGAGCTGTTAAAATATCTCTCTTGGGTTTGTCATCATGTTTGGACTTAATATCTTTAGCAGAGTTTACTTCATCCAATGGGGATTGATCATTTTGAGTCAGTGATGCAGTCCTAGTATTATTTAAGACTGACTGATCATTTTGAGTCACTGGTGTTTTGTCATCAACTGCAAATGGATTACTTGATGAATCGTCAAATGCAAACTTACTGAGCTTTGAAAGAGTTGTTTGTGAAACCTTCCTTTTCTTGGTAACTTGCTCCCCTGCTTTATTCTCATTGGAAAATGATATGCTTTCATCTAAGTTTTTTGGATTGTCAATGTCATGATTACTGTTGTTTTCTGGAGAAATATCAGCAGATTTGTCTGTAGTATCTACACATCCTTCATTGTCTAATTTATTCAGTTTCCTTTTTAATTTTGCAGATAATGAGGATTTTATTTTAATTCCTTTTGTACATTTTCCTCTAAGTGTGGTACTCTCACTTGTTATAGTTACTGCATTCACTTTGTTTTTATTCACAAATTTTGGATTTGTCTGTTTTTTAATATGATCATTATTGTCAATTGCATCTAACCAATCGGAATTTTGCCGTACTTCATTGTCCAAATCCTGAGGTATTTGTGATAATACTTCACCAGTCTTCTGGATTGACTCTTTTCTCATGTTCCTTTCCTTCAGGGGAGTACTATGTAGGATTGGTATAGCCTGTGTGCTTGGCTTCAAATGCTCATCTACTGTTGTATTGAATTGTTCTGTTGCTGTATATTTTACATTAGAAGCTGGCCTTATTGGTTTGGATTTAGGAGCTTCAAATATTGGTGATGAGATCATACTTGTTCCGCAGTCCTCTGAAACACTTTCATTCAGTAATGTGGATACAGATAAAAAACTTGTATCATTTTTGCTATCTTGGTTACTTTTGTCACCTGAGTTATAATTGTCATTTTGGTTATTATTAATCCATTTTGTCTGTTTATTTGATTTAGTCACTTGATGTGCTTGGTTTGGATTGTCACCACCAGGAGGAGATGTTGATCTATCACCAGACAGAGCTGTTGTCTCTTCTCGTAGACGAGCCTCCTCATCAAGCCTGGAGTTTTCCATCGTTAACTCCTCTTGGAGATTTAAACGTCCAAGAATCATTTCCGCTGAAAAAATTGAAAATATGTTTGAATTAAAAACAATCAATGCATCTATGAATGTTCATCTCTCTGGTAGTAATGTACTATTAACAAAGTTGTTGATTTTCTTTCTCAGAGATATTTATTTATTTTTATTTTATTTTATTTTATTTTTTTGACGTTTCGTAGGATGTCCATCCTACTTCTTCAGAAATAAAATTATATTTGAATCAAACTGAAATAATTAATTATTACATAACAATGAGACAAATAGCAACCGTTACTATAGAAAACTTCATTGATGTTACAATTAAAAAATTATTGAGAAAAATAGCAACCGTTACCATAAAAAACTTCAATGATGTAATATACAATTAAAAACATTACTAAGGTATTACACAACATACCACCTAGAAACGACACTAAGACATTATGAATATGAATATATAAACTATAACATCTTTTCCAAAAGTCCTGCGCAACTGTTCGAAATTGACCAAAACGCCCCGTTGTCTTCCAAAACGCCCCACAGTCCAGTCAGTATCTAGATAAGGTGTATAGATACAACGGGGTGTTTTGGAAGAGAACGGGCGTTTTGATCAATTTCGAACGTCGAACAGATGCGCAAGACTTTTGGAAATTGCTGCGTTTAATGTAATAAATATGTTGATGCAGAGATGGAGGGTTGTAATGGGAGTCCAAAAAAAAAATCTCTGAGAAAGAAAATCAACAACTTTGTTAATAGTAATTCAATGCATCATTTCAAAGGGAGCTATGAATTAGCACGATTGAAAAATGATTTCTTTTAAAATCCAGAGCATTATGAGATAGAGGTTTTTAAAAAAAACAAAATGGAATAAAAATTTAAAAGGCATATTGTCAGGCAAAATCACAAAACATGTCTCCTGGTTTGATTCAATAATAAGTGGATGTGCTCTAGGCCTAAATTATACAAAAATAATATATTATTTTCACTACATATTGTAATTAGGTTATACATGATATGTAAGGAATAAAGACCTTCATTCTATAATTCATGGCAAATATCTGAATATATGACCTCAAATTTAATTGACCATTGCAAAAAACCTAAATCGCGTTTTAACAATGAACATAATTTTTTAGTCATGTATTGCACCATAAATCATAGAATTGGTCTTTATTCCTAAACAATAATGATAATATATAAAGCCTATTCAGTTTTCAATATGCTTACCCTGTGCCCTGTATTCACTCTCTGCATCCTCAGGGAATGAAGTATGTAATGCATTCACTCCACCCAATAAAGCAGCTCCCTGAAACACATTGACCACATGGACTCAATACAACATACAATAAATTTCTCAGCTTCAAAGATTTTCAGCTATATATTTCCCCTTCAATTATCAGTTCAGGAAGTCAAAGTACCCGGGTCAAAGTAGAACTAGAACAAGCCATTTAATTTAATTTAATTAACATGCAATATGTCATCACCTGACATTTGTTACAGATTTTACTCTGCATCTTTCTATATTGAGTACTCAACTTTGTTATATCTTTATAAAAGTTTGATTGTATGAAGTTTGGACTACTACATTTCTTTATTTATTTCTCTTTGGCTCTCTTTTCACACTAGTCGAATGATTATTACTTAAGGTTGACCTAGTGGAATGACTTCTGAACCTTTCACTTGACGCTGCGCCAGTGTAGATGCCTTATAAGAAGGGGGATTCACTTTGAAATGATTCCAGGGGGTTCACATTTGACAGCTTTGGCCAAAAATCACATTGCTCGGAATCATGAAAAAATGAATGATTTGAAAGAATTTTTGGTCATGAAGTTCGCATGAATCAGCCGAACCCCCCCCCCCCCCTTCCCTGGCTATGGGCCTGTATCTGAAGCAGATTTTACCTGCATGGATGACTCCATAATGGAAACTGCAACAACTGCATCTTGCGTGAGAACTTCATTGCGGAACATCAACCTGGCATGAGCTGTAATAAAGAGGACATTACAGACGTTAAACATAATGTTGAAAATAATGATAAGCCATATGCTAACTACTGGAAAAGATTTGTAGGTGTTAAATACAGAGATTTTAACAATGGAGTATGTTCCGATAAATAGTCTTACCAATGAACATACTGTTTGTTCTATATCATTTAAAAACTAAATCAAAATCGGTACAAATCACGCTAAAAGTCAGTACAGCGGTTTGAGTTCCAGTCTTTGAAAGTAAGAGAATGTAAAGTGAAAGTAAAAATATGTACAAGTTGTATTTTAATCCTTGAAATGATGGCCATCAGTAGGACTGTTTGAAGCGCTAATAAATAGGAATCTTGTTATAAATCAGAATGGAGGTTTGAGTTAGTCTTTGAAAGTAAGAGTAAAATTATTTGAAAGTAAAGAGAGTATGAACTTTACAGTTGAATTGTAGGAAGCCCTAAAAATGAAGGTACACTACCTTGAGAAAGTCTGATCATGCTTTCTAGTAGCCTCATGGTTGTCCTGGCTGCATTGCGACCATCTGCCATTCTCTGGGCCCTGTAGTAGGCCTGCAGGACCTTCACAGCACTGTCAGTAAGCATGGGACTGAAGGACTTGATCATACATAAGTAAGCCTGCATCTTGTCCATGCTCCATAGTGATGTGTTGTGCATGTGGTCTAGAGATGAGAATTAAATAAATTGTCAAATGCTTACCATCCATTTTCACAATTTAGGTCAATTATTCAAATTGCCTATGGCTACAATCTACAATCTACATATGCCTATGTAGGTAAAGCTAGCCGTACACTAATGGGAAATGATGAGACATCAAGGAAGTTATTGAGTAAAATATTTTCATGGGACATGAAGGGACAAGTTGGGACATTCCCTTTGGACATCCTTGGGACATCAGGGGACATTGTCCCATGTTGTCCCTTTTTGTCCCAAGTTGTCCCCGGGACATTGTCCAACGTTGTCTGATTGTGTCCCGAGTTGTCCCTTTATGTCCCAAGAAAAGAATGAACATGTTGATTCTTTCCTTGGGACATTACCGGACAAATGAGGGACATTTCATCAGGTGTTGATCATATGACCATTTTCTGACCAAATGGCGCTATATTCCAATCATCGGACAAAATGAGACAATGCGGGACATTGTCCCATGATGTCTGGGGGACAAGGGCGGACAAGTTGGGACAAAACGGACAAAGGGACAAAGTCCCATTGGTGTACGGCTAGCTTAATGCTATGAAAACAGAATGTCTTTATTTCAAATTTCTTCAGAAAGTATGAATTGTTTTCCTAAATTTTAAACCTTGATCTTATTGTTGGCATCGACAACACCAGACTTGGTGTACTTCTACCAAGGTTAGCAACTACCATGACCATTGACTTACCTAAAGGGTTCTTCTCCTCTAATATGTAACTTGACACTACACGATCCCACTCTTCATTCATTGAGTCTAGGAGTACAATTACTAAGTCAAATCTGCTTAGTAGAGGGCTAGCTAGAGCAATGTTGACACTCAGTGACTGTTCAGGGTCATATTTACCCTTGGGGTTAGTGGCTGCTAGGATAGTTGTCCTTGTGTTCAGTTTACACACCAGGCCTGCCTAGAATACATATTTAAAGTACATGTGTATTTGAGTGATAGAAATAATAGCCATAAAAAGATGGCGGCACAATCAACCTGTTTATTCATCTTGTCAATGATTATCTTTATGGAAACACAACCCTAGCAACACTACCCTAGCAACATAATAAACGTGCAAACAATGATTATTATCACCTTAGCAACACTGATACTTTGCTGCTCCATGGCTTCATGTATACTGGCTTTGTCATGTTCCTTTATACTGTTGAACTCATCGATAGCACATAATCCTCCATCTGCTAGTACAAGGGCACCTGCTTCTAATGCCCACTCTCCACCATCCTGAGGGATATACATAGACTATGTGTTGATAAAAGATAGGCAAAAGCTGGTTGTGACATAACAAGGCCTGCAGTTGAATTAAAAGGTGGACATTTTTCGCACATTCTGTGGAGTGAGAATTATCTTAAATGTAAGACTACAAGATTTTACCAGTTTTTCTGAACATGTACAAAAAGAACAGTGTGAGTTTACCTTAACTGCTGTGACAGTTAAGCCAGCACTGGTGCTTCCAATCCCTGTAGTCAGTACAGACCTGGGGGTAATCTTTGCTGCATACTTCAGAAATTGAGATTTCCCTGTACCTAGAGTTATAGAAAAAAGAAAAATTAAATGCTAGGGAAATTATTAAATATGTTAAAAAATAAGTGAAAGTTGTAAGATGGGCAAAAATGGTCCAGGTTTTTGGAATAGGGTTGAAAGACTTAGTCCATGAATGGAGGATTTAGTATTATTGTATGTATTAGTAGCGGATGAACATTTAAAACTTCCATTTGGACACATCAGTACTGACTACTGATCTAAATATATAGGAAGGATGCTGTATACCAGATGTACAAGGTCTAGACATTTAACTTTCATTTATAGAATGAATATATCCTTACAATGTTCAATAACATTGTCACAATAAGCTCAAACAAGGCATTAACATGCAAAATGTCACCACATGCCATTTGTTATAGACAGCGACCAACGAAACCAACAACTGCCAAATGCGGACTGCTAAACACTGTCCACAAAAAAAAGTTGGGGACAATAACAATATGTCACCACTTCTTGATTCTGGAAGTGACATAAAAACATTCCATAGATACTATAAAATCTATGTGTTTATGCTGCAACTTACCAGGGTCTCCCACTAGCAGTAAATGTGACTCTCCTCGAACTTTAGTCCCATTATCATCCCTTCTCTGCACCCCTCCAGCCAGTACCAGCCCCACTGCAAGCTTCACTACATAGAGACCATACACCTGGGGACAGAGACTTGCTAGGATTTCGTTACGGGCTGTCATTGGTGAATACTGGTTTCTATCCCAAAACTGTTGAAACTCCTCTCTCTACAAATAAATGTACATGCAAAATATTAGAATAAGTATAAAAAAAAGGATACGCATAAAAATTGACACTCTACGCTTTAATTATAAAACACATTCTGGACCTGCAAGAACACAAGGAAAATGAATAATCTCAATTAAATGTCTGCAATATATTAACATGCAAAATGTCACTACCTGCCACTTGTTACAGATGTTGAATGCCAAACATTGGCCACCAACCACAGAATTCTGCCACAAATAAGTGGTGACATGGCAAACATATAATGAGCCTGTATTCATTAAATTCAGTTGTCTTTCAGTGTATAACTATGGCAACACATTGAAAAGCTAAACCATTTTAAATGAAATGCAATTCAAAACATGCTCAATTGACTGCCACTGTTGATTGTTAGGCCCTTAACACAAAGGCATGCAATGACATCATATGTAAATGCAAGCATATCATATCATATCATATTCTCTTATAGCAGTAAATATGTTTTACATCATTAAGGTTATCTAAGGTCACACTTATAAATCAAGGTGGTAAGATAAGAGAAGTACTTTCGTTTTGTTATTCTTCCTCGAAGTCAGTAATGACCTCAATGTACTCATAAGTACATGTAAGGTACCAAAATAGGTAGAATGTCATGCGCCAAGTTTTAAATTGCACAATAGGGGGGAAATAAAATAGAATAGTGTGATTGGCCATGTGGATGACTCTGTGAAGTACAAAGATGTGTAAAATTATAAAGCTTTTTTGATCTACATAAGATGTCTGTCGAATAAGGCTGATGTAAATGATGATTTCATACCAGGGAAATAGAAAATAAATACAGTGAAACTCTACTTAAGACATCTTCCCCCTCTCTCTCCTCTCCCTCTCCCTCCCCCTCTCCCTCTCTTTCCGTAGTACATTTTCATATTGACTTGATACAATTCATAGGATTCATATAAAGTTTGTGTGTTTTCTATTTTTCAAATGTTACCCTTTGTATCAATATCTGCCTCAAAGTAAACACCTTTGTGATGCACCAAACATTCACTATTGACAACATGGGAAAATAGAAAATAAATACAGTGAAACTCTACTTAAGACATCTTCCCCCTCTCTCTCCTCTCCCTCTCCCTCCCCCTCTCCCTCCCTCTCTTTCCGTAGTACATTTTCGAATTGACTTGATACAATTCATAGGATTCTTATTAAGTTTGCGTTTTTCTATTTTTCAAATGTTACCCTTTGTATTAATATCTGCCTCAAAGTAAACACCTTTGTGGAGCACCAAACGTTCACTATTGACTCGTGTCACTGTTTACTCCTAATTCGAAAATTATCATGTTTTCATGTTGTAAAATGAAAAAAGGATATCAACTGAGAGAGATCAGCAATGAGCAACTTAAACAGAGGTGTTAACCAATACTTTAAACTGTAAAGACGATCGCCAGAACAATATACAGATCATAATTTTGAGAAAAATTACATATAATAGGCTTGATCTTCATGATATTTTTTGAACAGGTCTCATAGTATAAACCTATAATTGTTCGTGTATATGCAGTTCTTATCATGCTATAAATCAATACTGCAAGAGCATTACATTTTACTTGCAGTTTGGAGTAAAAACATTAACATAAATAGATCGAAAGGACTTTCAATAGACTTAATAATTTTAACACTAATAAAGGATAAAAAGTTAGACTGACAATCAACAACATAGAAAACTCAGATAATCATGGCAATAGCGAGTAAAAGGATAAGATTGGATACTGATGCTGTACTGGAGAAGACAGTGACATGTCAAAAATGTATGAAATACATGGACGATCCTAGGATGCTCCCCTGCTTGCACACCTTCTGTAGGAGATGTATCCAGAAAACTATGGACAAATATGACAATAGCTTTCCATGCCATATCTGCAAAAAGGTGTGCAGGATACCAACAAATGATGAGGCAGCAGGAATAAAAGTGAACTCGTTTGCTCATTCAATTCTTAACATTCTAAAAGACAAAAATAATGAATGGAATTGTGATGTCTGCTTCGATGGAGGTGAGACTATCAAAGCTAAATCATTTTGTTGCGAATGCAATGAGAAGCACTGTACATACTGTGGACACACCCATGAATATTCACATTCAACAAGTACACACACTGTACTTAAGCTGACAGGAAATAAATCATGTGACACTAAAACAATGATAAATATGTTATCTCAACAGGCTTTGTGTTGCCGAAAACATCCAAGTGAGCCCTTAGAGTACCATTGTGAAGAACTCAAAAAGCTTATCTGTAGAGTATGTGCCCTACATCACAAAGGTCATCACCATAGTAACATAAAACAAACAGCAGATGGCAACATAGACACTTTGAGTGCAGCTATTGACCTTGGCAAAGAACGATTACGTGAAGATGAAGTCAACATTAACAAAATCCACAAACACATTGAAGCAATTGAGCAACAAATTAAAAATTCAAGAGCAAAACTGGATGCAGAAAAATGTTGCATCCAGAGAAAAGTGAACACATATTTTAATAACCTACAGAGTGAGCTCATATCTGTGGGCAATTCAGTGATAAAACAGACAGAATCCAATTTAGCTGTCTTCAAACTTGACCAAAAGGTCATTGATGACACCGTGATGCAACTAGAGGTGTTAAAAGAACATGGTCACGATACAGACATTGCGAATATGATACCAGAGATTAACACTAAGAAGCAAGACTGGTCTACCCCTGTAATTATTGATGTAAAACCTGTGGTTAATTTGACAATCAAGTCAAGTGAAATAAATGATGACAATGTTTTCTTTGCCAAGTTGAGAGAAGACAATACAAGCTTTCATCAGTCCAATTACATTCGCCATTCAGTTGACATGGAGGAGGACAAACCAGTAAGGTTAGAGAGAAGTCTTCAACCCAGAGACAGTGGCCATAAAGCATTGGCTCTACCAACAAGTCGGTTTGAGATGAAGGTCAAGTTGAGAGAAGAAAATACAAGCTTCCATCAGTCCAATTACATTCGCCATTCAGTTGACTTGGAGGACAAACCAGTAAGATTAGAGAGAAGTCTTCAACCTAGAGCCATTAGCCATAAAGCATTGGTTCATTCATCAAGCAAACAAAAGAACAATGAACATAAAATTGTCCATCAATTCAGTGATTTACGTGTGTCCAAAGATGACAAGATCATAACATTGGATGCTGATAAAATCAGAATCTATGACGAAACATCAAAGAATCCAAAAGTCATTAGCTTGTTTCATTCCAGTGGTGTCTCACTAACTACCACAGAGGAAAATAACTTGATCGTTTGCTACGAAAACGCAAGATGCACGGCTCTGCATGTTTACACTAATGACGGGACATACAAGGGTCAAATCAAGATTCCAAGCATCAAAGATCCACGAGACATTGCAATAAATCATCACAACAAGCTCATCATTTTAACTGGCAATGAGGAGATAAATGTTTGTGATTACACTGGTCCACATGCCCGTATCAGAAGCTTTGATATAGATGTCTCAGCCTGTAAAATACCAAATGAATGCACAATGGCCATAAACAGCAAAGATGTTCTCATTCTCTCTGGCCAAGGCTATGTCGAGGGAATTCAAATAGTAGATGGCAGAAAACGTAAAACAGTATTTAAGTTCAGTCCACGTGGCTGCAAAGGTGACATTTTGAAAGTATGTACTGACAGTAGAGACAACATCATACTACACAATGTTGATCAAGAAACAATCAAGCTCTACACTCCAGATTGCGAATTCATAAAGGACTTACTGACCCCTTCCACGTGTGAATGTCAAGTAATTGACATAGCTGTGAATAACGACGATGAGGTTGTGGTGGGAGCTAAGCACAAAGGCTCAGACACAAAAACATGTATATTCACTATCAGATAAACACACACTTATTTGCCAATTGGGAAGACCAGTGTGAAAATTTGTTCACTGAAAATGCCAACTCAACCAAACTGGTGATGCTACAAATGCTACATTGACATTTGACTCATGAATTCCAGATAAAAACTGCCCATATTACTGGAGCAGACAACATGAGTCTAATGCCAAAACATTATACAATGAAGTAAATTCTTCTGATCGTAAAGAAAAACAAATATTGCTAAAATATTTGTTTGAATTTTTACATACTATATCATATTTAGTTAGGTGCTGTACACTGCACATGCTTGTGTTTTAAAATGTGATGTCTTGTTTATATACTAATCTGTATTGCCTTGTCATTTCTATTATTGTAAAAGTTAAATTATAATGCCTGGTACAAGCATACCAGATGGCTGCATCAGATCGCTCAAAATACAACCAAGTTTCAAAATTTTTATGGGGGAGAACCCCCCTCCCAGACCCCCCTGAATGCTTCGATAAACTCGATTTCTCATGGTGGCGTACTTCTCATAAAAATAGCGCTACCCCCATGTATATAATGAACCTGTCTCTCCATATACAGGATACACCAAAAATGTCCATGTTTCTTATTTTGATATAACTTTTAAAACTTTATGGATTTTGATTCAATTTTCACAGGGGATGCAGGAATCACTTGTGCAATGGTTTCTGAAATTGGATAAATAGATCTTACTGGGTCTCTGGAAAATAAAAGATAAACTAGGGGTCTATATGAAAACCAATGATTCCTGCATCTCAGGCAAAAATATTTAAAATATATATGCATTATATTATTGAAATTCATTGAAAGACTTATCACCAAATAAAAATATGGACATGTTTTGGCCCACCCTATGTATTATTAGGTAGAAAAACAGTATATAACAATAATATATATATAGGGTGGATATACATATATCTTACCAGTTCCTGTGTGAGAATGCCTGCAGTTTGTTGTTCATTCAGGACTTGTACATGGTTCACTTTAACCACTAGTTCAATATCACAACGACTTTCACTCCCAAAACTCTTCCATCTACGCAAGACCGTCCCACTGATGAACAAATATATATGTGTATCAAATACCTGTTTAGGTTTTAGTAAATTAATCCGTAGACAATACACAAGTTACCATGGCAAATTTCCCCCCCCCCCAAAAAAAAATTACATCTTTTTCACATAGATAAAAATATATCAATCTCTGGCAGGTCTAAAAATGCAAGGGGGGCTAACAATTTATCTTGCCATTCCCTTCTCACACAAGCTTCAGGGAAAAAATAAGACCATTTCATCTTAATTTTGGCCTGAATTCTGAAATTTTAGGCCCTTTTAAAAAACAGTATGAGTATGCCCATTTTCTCAAAATGAGGTCGAAAATGAAAAATAAATGTTTAGCCCATTTTAGGAAAGGGGCAGATACAAGGATCACAAGTTTCATCCTTAAATATTTGCCTACAAATGCTATCAAGATATTTTATCCCACTAATATGCCCACCATCCACCCAGCATCAAAAACTATTAACATTTGGAAACACAACTAAATGAAAGTATAACTTACCATACAGCAACATCATCCCCTGGTTTACAGCTATCTACAAGATCATCCTCAAGCGCCAACCACATAGAGCGTGGTATTGTTCCCATGGTCAACTTCTGGACTTGTTCTTGTATTTTAACTTCCTGGTAGTTCCGACACTTAACTGGTGGTCCACCTTATATCAACACATGTAAAGGTAGAATAGATAAGGTGGTAAGAACAGACACATTCAGTGTTTTCTTTCACTGCAATACAACTATGTCATGTTCTTGTCTTTTTCATTTATATTTTATTTATATATATATCAAGTTTAATCTGTCACAAGGATTTTTTACCAGCCAACCTTTTTTCTTTTCTCTTACAAATGATTCATACATTCATATACCGAAAGTTTTAATTTCTCTAATCATATTTAAAATAAGGTTCCAAATAAGTTGCTTTAAAGCTCTTCATATGACTGTTCACCTGCATATGACAGTTAACCTGCATTGTTCACCTGCATATGGCAGTTTACCTGCATATGACAGTTTACCTGCATATGACAGTCAACCTGCATATGGCAGTTTACCTGCATATGACAGTTTACCTGTGTATGACAGTTTACCTCCATATGACAATTTACCTGCAAACTGCATGACAGTTGACCTCCATATGACAATTTACCTGCATATGACAACTGGTCTGCACATGACAGTTGACCTCCTTATGACTGTTTACTAGCATACGGCAGTTTACATGCATATGACAGTTTACCTGCATGTGAAACTTCACCTGCATATGACAGTTGGTCTTCACATGTCAGTTTACCTGCATATGACAGTTTACCAGCATATGACAGTAGGTCTGCATATGGAAGTTGACCTCAATATGACAGTTTACCTGCAAATGGCAATTTACCTGTATATGACATTTTACCTGCAAATGACAATTTATCACATAAGACAATTAACCTGCATATGACAGTCTACTACCTTATTCAGATTCTTACCTGCATCTACAACTGGGCTAAAATTGCTGGTATTACTGCAGTTATCTTCAGTATTGGGACATTTGTTGGGTCTACAGACACTGTAGTATTGGTCAAAGTCTGCCTAAAAAAATCAAAGTATCTAATTCACCCTATGCAGACAGAGCCTGTGGGAAATATTGGGTGCGGAGCAAATGAGCGGAGGGTGCGGAGCTAACGGTTATTTTTGAATTTAAATTTGGGATATTTCTGAAACTAAGCCGTTTTGGGACTTCAAATATACCAAGATATGTGTATTTGACACCAAATATCTATACAATTGTGAAAATAGTAGCGCAATTCATTCTATAGCGACGCAGTGTGCCTTAAACCTTTCCCAGACCTATATATTTTGAAATTATCCTTTTAATACTGAGTCCCCAGCATTCATAAAAAATGGTGTTCAAGGTGCACTATCCATACAAATTATTTTTGCATCTTGGAAGCCAGGCAGTATCTTTGTGATTTTATAAAAATTCGGAAATATTTTCAGATATGAGCCCCCTCTAAATATTGGGTGCGGAGCAGCTCCATAAACGTAGAGGGGCTCATATCTGAAAAACATTTCCGAATTTTTATAAAATCACACAGATACTGCCTGGCTTCCAAGATGCAAAAATAATTTGCATGGGTAGTGTATCTTGAACACCATTTTTTATGAATGCTGGGGACGCAGTATTAAAAGGATAGTCTCAAAATATATAGGTCTGGGAAATGTTTAAGGCATACTGCGTCGCTATAAAATGAATTGCACTACTATTTTCACAATTTTATTGATATTTGGTGTCAAATACACATATCTTGGTATATTTGAAGTCCCAAAACGGCTTAGTTTCAGAAATATCCCAATTTTAAATTCAAAAATGACCGTTAGCTCCGCACCCTCCGCTCATTTGCGCCGCACCCAATATTTCCCACAGGCTCTGTCTGCATAGGGTGTAATTCTATTAATGAAGTGCTATACATTTTATGCTGAAGTCTTGAAGCAGTCATTTTGAATGGCACCTCGGCAATAATTACCTTTTTATTTTGAATCTAAAGACTGCAGATTCACAATACAGTGAGTCAAATCATTAGAATAAAGTATTTATATGGTTTAGTTAAAATTATTAATAGAACTGATTTAGAATTCTTCCTATTTTAAATGAACTTGATTGAAATTGATTTAACACTTTTTAAAAGTATGCATCAATGTGGCATCTAAAAATTTATGAAAAGACAATCTTACCTTGACATTAAAGATGTGTTTGCAAGTGTTACAAATGAATTCTTTTTCATATTCCAACATTCGCACTTGGCTTGTTCTTATGACAGTACCTAAAAATTAATGTATCAATATACAATACAGATCAGTTTGTTGCCTACAAAACATGTTTTAGACTTCTCTCTAGGTTGCACACATTAAATGACCCATATTTTACAATAGTAGTGAAAATGACCCATTGTTTGCAATCAATGGTTGTACTGTGTAAAAGACCCATATTTCAGTCATACATGTAA
The DNA here is from genome assembly GCA_903813345.2 of Owenia fusiformis. Lineage (NCBI taxonomy): Eukaryota > Metazoa > Annelida > Polychaeta > Sabellida > Oweniidae > Owenia > Owenia fusiformis. Next base: position 28,998,840 of record CAIIXF020000006.1, on the reverse strand, counting down.
GATGCGCCAAGGCTTTACAAGATCCTTGGATGCACTGAGTAAATGACACATTGTGTACAACCAATGGATGCAATGGGTAAATAGCCCATATTTTACAATCATAGGATGCACTGAGTAAATAGCCCATATTTTGCATTATAGAGTGAACTGAGTGAATGAACCATAATTTGCATCTGCTCCTACCTGTTATACAAAGATAAGTTCCTATGTCTGCAGCTTTGGGAAGTGTCTCCCTGCACAGTTCTGGACACACAGGTAGTCCCATTACCCTGGCATGTATTCGTTCTTTAATGCACTGAAAACCAAAAAATCATAGAGATTTATGCCAACATGTATGCAGAACAATTCTTACAAAAAGGCAGTCATTCTATCAATATAAATGTTTGAGTGTCAAATCATGTCAGATTATTACCAGAGATTCTTAAAATGTTGCCCTTGGCTAAAAGGTGAAAGCAGAGAAAAGCAGAAAGTAAATGCACTTGCAGCTTCTCTTACCATATCATCATTTTGTGGGTGGTCCCTAAAGATGGCTCTGGCTGTTCTTAGTAATGCAATGTCAAACAATGGCAGAATGGTAAGTGAGTTGTATACCAGTGGTTCTGACACATCCAGTTCAGCCTCAAAGTCAAACAGATTCAAAGCACTGAAATGAAAAGGATTTAAATGAAATGATATTTGGTTTCTCTTTATTTGTGTAAACATCCATGGTGAATTGCCTGAATAAAACAATTAAAAACATTACCAAAAAACTAATAATCTCCTCATCTATATAGGTAGGGCCTTCCTAAAATATATAGCATGAATAAAGTATCCTGCATGAGATTTTCTTTGGTTTGGATCAGTACAATGTTTACTAACTTGATGGTGATTGAGGCATGATCCACTTCTTCTGGTTGTAGCAATACTTCTACCAGATCATTGTGATGTTCCTTCATTGCATATGACTTGAAGTACTCTAAAACCAGATCATATTCATCAATACTTGCAATTCAGTACTGCCAAAGACTTTTACTTTGATTTTTATATTCATTTATGAAATATGTGTATCATACTAAAAATTACAAAGGATATAAAAAAAACATTTATACTGTTTATTGAGAAGAGAGTGGTCCTATATGTAAACTGAAGAATATATGGTAAGGATAATATTCTGTTATAGACGTCTAACCTATTCAGTACATTACCTATGTAACGCTCCCTTTCTTCTGTGGACATGTCTCCTTCTATCCCTGTCATTATAGCTGGTTTGTTTTTTGTTTCATATCTTTTCTTGAAAGTAAATGCATGAAAATTTTATGAAATATGTGGCAGGACTAAAAAATATGAAGTATTCATCTTGCATCATCACTAAGCACTCAATTCGCAGGTGTAAATATTTTCAAAACAAATGCGTGATATACACATATTTTGTACCAAATGCGTGACATAAACGGCAATCACGTGCAAAAAACGAACAGAATGCATTCGCTTTTTTTCGCCATTCGGTATTTTACTGTGACGGCATTTCACAAAAAATGATTTTTAAAAATATCAACAAAATGAGTGATTTGAATGATATTTGATCATACACGCTAAATTGATGCGTGATTTCTATTTTTCCAGCAAATGCGTGACAATCACGCCTAATGCCTGAGGGTTGACAGGGCAGTTACTTCTTATGATACAAAGACATAAGTCAGGTGAACCTTGGATCACAGCATCTACAGTTAAATTTTAAATGTTTGGAAGAAATTCATATGGTAAAAACAAGGAAATTATGTGATGTTTACCATGTATCTACTTACAAGAATGTTCTATGTCATCTCTCATCTGAGAGATGCCCAAAATGGCAATGGCAGATCCGAGTCGAACTCCAATGCAGTGTCTCGGTATAGACACTGCGGCGGGCAGGTGAAGCAAATCCCCAAAATTTGGGGAAAATAGTTCCCCTTTTCATCGCATATGTGGTCAATTTTCACACAACTAAAATATGTATTCATGAATGTTCCCCAAACATTATTTTGTCAAAATATTTCAAAATTATTGAAATATGAGAAGAAATCACCGCGGAAGGAATTCTGAGTAAAAGTTTTGTTGATAATAGTTTACCGCACGTGTTGTTTATTAGTTAATACGCGCATTCAACCAATGAAATTGTCTAAATTTTACAATCACGCGACCTGAGCATGGGACTAGAACCAATCACGTCAGTTGTTTATTACGAAGTTACCATGCTTACGGTGAGATACCTGCCCGCCGCAGTGATATATCACTGCACGGTTCGGATCCGAGTGAGAGTAGAAATCAAAGAGAACTTCCAAAATCCGCTGTCCGTGATTTTGTGATATGGTATTCATTTATATTATATAAAAAAGGAAAAAAAATAAAATGAAGCTAGAGCTTATACAATCATTTACTACTCACCCTTTATTAGCAGAAACTTATATAACAGATGAGATTTATTGTAAATTTTATGAACTTTTAATTTTGGCGGAAGTGTCTGTTTTACACAGTCCAAAATAATATATATTATATAAAGAACTTCCACATAAGACATTGGTAAGAGTTTGGGGAATTTTCACCGTCATCTATATATCTTCTGATCAGCTTTGAATTTGAATGAAAACAGTAAAATATGAGTGTCATGATACGAAGAGTTGATAATATTTATAAGTCAATATAATCAGAATGTGTTTTAGGAGCTCTTCTAAAAAGAGACGAAATAATAAGATATCAGGTCACGAAGTCTCATCTCTTATTGGCATTTGTGGGTAAGTAACGAATGATACATTATAATCCGTATATTAGAATGATGCATAAAAATTGTCTGAACGATTTGCACAAATTTAAGCATGTATACATTGTTTTGATCGATTGCTATTTTGTATTGCTTGTGGCTAAAATCGAACACTGGACACTGAACGAAAGCACAACAAACGAAAGTAAACAGTAAATCTAGGAACTACACATATTGCTTTTATCCCGGGAATATCTTTCAGTACTGAAATGGAACTAACGAAGATTGGTGGTCTTATTTATAATACCCTATACCTGAGACTATACTATACCATTATTGTGTAATCCTAATGTCTGCAGCACAAGAATCTTTTTTTCAGGCTGTACCTGATGTGAAAATTGTCATGGGTTCCACCTGCGTTGATCTGTCAGTGTCAATCCAAGACTATATCATCAAGCAATGCACCCAGAAACTCAACTTCACACAGTCGCTGGAGATTGATGGTGTTATGTGTGTGTCCCTTGACAAAAATGCCCCTGATGTAGTCATCCAGATTCATCGCTGTATTGTTCCATCGACAGCATGGAAGAATATGTCGCAACTTGATTCTGGGCCTTGCCTCCCAGCTAACACAGACAATTTACTTAGTGATTTCGGTCAAACTACATCAACAAGTGTGACACCTAAACCACCTGGGTCGAAAAAGCGAAGAAAAGGTGGAAGGAAAAAATTGCCTGCTGTTCACTCAGTTACATCTGAGAATCAGAATGCCATTAGCCCTGGGAACTACTTTGTTCTGGACCAGCCTGCTCCAAATTTAAATAGTATGTTTAATATACTGTAACTTATCCTAACATGTTAAGTATGAAGAATGGGAATTAATTTGAATTAAGTACATGTTTCTCAGCTTTTCATTTCTCAAATATTCAATTTTCCCACCATTTTTCAAATAAATGTCATATCTAATGTGCCACTTCACTGTTTTAGCATATCAAAATTATTTTGCAACCTAAGTGGCCCCATCATGACATCACACTTTTTGAAAAAAAGTAGAAAATTTTGCGAAACTTCAAAAATAAACTAACCAGGTAAAAAGGAATAATATAAAAGTATCATGTTTAAAATATTATTGTCCCAATGATTTCTATGGAACTAAAATTTTGAAATGCATGTGCATGTGAGGATAAATGCTATGCATTGTTGTGAATTATTGCTCATTTAAAGATATGTGTGACCTCTAAAATTTTTATCAAACAAAAGTCCTTCAAATACCACTTTTTGAAAAAAATGTTTCATATATGAGAATTTGATAACATAATAACTAAAATATAAACGGTTTAAACTTTATACATGTTATATGGGGGCTTTTGACAAAATCAAAGTATTTTATCACTACATTTTTTAACTAGTACATTCTTATCTTTAGGTAATGTTCCTTGTCCTCAACAGGAAGGCTTTGTTAGCCTTGGACCACCATTTGTATTGGACGCAAACCACCCATTGTCCACAAGTGGAATAACAACATTTTCAACGCCACTTGCAGGTTTGTAGCTTATAATAAACCTCATAAAAATGTGTGTTTAGAATATAAAAAAGCTGTCCCCTTATCCATCAATCAATTCATTTGTCTGCTTGGGTAATATCTCAAATTCTTGTTTGTTAGATGCGGTTGAATGTACTATGAGATGATAATTTGTGTGGAAGGACTTCTACTTGATGAGAATGAATCTTCGATATTTAACTTTTTGGTAAAGATGTAGTTTTTGGCTCACACAGTGAGCCTATGGGATCGACCAGGCATCTGTCCGTCCGTTGGTCCGTTGGTCCATCTGTCCGTTGGTCCGTCCATCCGTTAGTCCATTCATCCGTCCGTTGGTCCATCCGTCCGTCAACATTGGCTGCACAAATTGAGTCATATCCACATTCATTTTATGCATATCAATAATGCTTATTTGACCTATCATCGCCATTTCCCAAGTTTGCCCGGTTTCCGAGAAATTGCTGATTTTGACGTCAAAAAGTCAAATTTTCTGTAAATACTAGACAATTTGTTGAAGTAGAACTTTCAAATAACTTGTAGTAGTTGCTGTATATGCAGCTTATGTCCTCTAAAGATTTCAAAGCTCTTGGAATTACAGTTTTTGGTGTTTACTTTATAAAATTAGACAAAAAGTAGGACTTAATCATTTTCAGGAAACTTTCTCATGTATAAAGTCAATGCCAGGTTTTGTGATTGACAAGTTTCTCAAAGTTTGCCTTATACTTGATCATTTCTTGCAATGAATTACATCATTACTAGATTTAAGCATTCCCTACATATTGCTCCAGATATATCAGCATCAAATTTTTACAGTTTTTGAGATATTTGACATCAAAAAACAGTAAAAATACATTATTTTCAACTTGCTTCAATTTGACCAATTTTTTGGGAAAATCATCTACAAGTTGCCAGGAGTTCAAATCTGACATTAGTTTTAGGATTTGACCTTTACTTGTCCTTTGAAAGGTCAAAAAGTTGATTTTTCAAACTGATTTTTGGATGTAAATTTTCGTCAGCTTAATCACAAAAGACCTTACTGAGCTCTGAATAAGTAAACTTTTCAAGGTCAAAGGTCATCAAACTAGGTCACACAACTGTGCTATCTAAGTTTCTCAAAGTTCGAGACTACGCGCTCCAATTGAAAAAAGCCTATGGAAAATCATCTCCAATTATCACCTAACTTACTATTGATAATTAGTTGAAAGTTAGGTGTAAAAATTCACATGCAAATGAGCTAATTATCAACTTAATTAACGCTTAATTTGCAACTTAATTAACGATTAACTATCATCAATATGCAAATGAGCTATTTACGTAAATTAGTTGAAAGTTAGTTGTAAGTTTGATGTAAGTTAATCTCTAATTATCACCTAACTTACTATTGATAATTAGTTGAAAGTTAGGTTTAAGTCAGATTTGTGACATCTCAAAAATGACTCGCTTCTTTTTTGCTTCTCTTCACTCGGAGATTTTTGCTTCATCTTGAACTATTTTGTGACGGAATATTCATCTTAATTAGGATCTTTCAGAACAGACAACATTGAACTTGAACTATTGAAATTTCACAGCAAGAGGAGGGAAAACCCCATGATTCAATTGATGACATACGATTTCCTCCTTCGCACCACCTCCTTTTGTCGAAAACGTACCCTCCATCTTGGTTTTCAAAGTTTTCAAATTGACCTAGTTTTAAACCAATCAACGATCGACTCGCTAAACCAATCAGCGACGATGTCATCTCAATACAGATTTACATTATAAGCGTATGTCATCTTTGAACCCTGGGGTTTCTCCCCCTCTTTTTTAAAGCTATTCTATTTTGCAATTTTTTAAGATTCATGAAAAGCATGTGAAAACATCATTATTGCCATCAACAACTAAAATCAGATCACAAACATTAGACTATAATGTTACATAATAAGGACGTAACAGATATAATCAAAAATATGTTTTGAAATGTCTTTGATCTAACAATCATTATTTAGAAGAGCACATTTGGATTACTTGTGAAATATAGGTAACCCATGTTAGTACCTAAATTGCATTCTAGGATTAATATTATATGATCTGATTCAAAAAGATTTTTAAATTCATAAACATTTCAGACAGAAGTGTGAATAAGATTTAACATACATTGTATTCATGTTCTACATACCCTTATAATAATGTTGACCAAATTTCATGGTAGTATACGCACCATTCATGTTGTAATTCTCAATTTTATGAGAGAAATATCTCTCACATGTTTTCTTTTTCCACCATCTTGAAATTAAATTTAGGGGGTTTGTATTTCTAAATCATGGGCCTAATTTACGACTAATTATCATTATAATCATCCTATATGTTAACTATCAACCAATAATCTACTTCAGAACAAAAATGTTTTAATTTACCACTTACTATCACCCTCAAACATTTCATATCTTAATTATCAACTAAAAATCATAAATCAGCATTATTGTAAGTTAATTTACATTGAACTTGCTACTGATAATTAGGCCATAATTATCATTGATTTAATTAACGCTTAACTTTAATTCCAATTGCCAGCAGAATTGTTGATAATTAGTTGTAAATTAGTTGGTAATAAGTTGGTAATTAGTTTTATTTTTCAATTGGATTCAAATCAATATTTTTGTTTGAAAGTCAGGATATACATTCCTCTGAAGGTTCCAAAATCTGTGTGAGCCCAGGACCATGGGTCTTTTATTGGCTTAAATGCCTCTATTCCGCTAGATTTATAATCTTTGTTCAAAGAGGAAATCTCCAAATTCGATATAATTGCAATTTTCAGTCAGTACATCTCACTTTTGATAACTTCATTTTGAAATTAAACAGTACATGCAGTATACCTATTGTTTTGTACGCTCATACATGTCATAGGATTTTTGTAAATATTTACATGTTACATTACAGGTGTACCAGATCAGTTACACTGGAACTCTGTACCAGCCCCCACTCCAATGGCCCTCTATGATGTCACACGTCAGGTGACCATAGATATTGGCGATATGAACCAAACCACCAATCAGCAACCTTCCACAAGTTTAGCGGTGGGACAAAAGTTAGATGGCGATAAAACACCCCCACCCCCCAAAAATGCTCCTCTTGTGAAGCCAACAATCACTAATAAATCATCGTCAAAAAAGAGTGCTAAAAGAAAAGCAGCACCAGTGATTGTTCCATCTCCTGTTGAAGAAATGGTTGAAGAACTAGTCCCGAGAACCCGTCGAGGTGCTCAGATTGAACAGAAAAAAACTCTTAGAGATTCTAAAGTCCCTGGGCAGGTTTTGATGTCAAAGCGCACCCCAAAAGTAAGAATTGAAGTGAGCCCAGAGTTACAAGATTTTCAACAAAAAGCATCAATGGATCGTAAATCATACCCACAAAGAAAAGGAAAAAGTAATCAAAGGTCTACTAAAGGAACCTCAAGTAAACCAGTTCCTGTTATTAAACTTCCTGCTAAAACAACAGATGAGGCTATACGAAAGAGTATAAGAGGAGCTCCAGCACAAAAGAAGAAGGAAAAAGTTGTTGTAGTCAACCCACCACAAGATGACACAACAGCACTCACAATCACCAGAAGAAGCAAACGTAGCCTTCTGAAAGAGGAGCCAATTCCTGTATCAACTGCCGATCTGTCCGACAGTGAAAGTACTGGGAGTAGAAAGCGTCCTAGAAAGATGGTCAAACCTAAACGACATCCAGAATACAAGAAAGAAGAAGAAAAGAAAGCTGAGGCTCATATCCCAGTGAAGAAAACCACTAAAGTGAAGACTCCTCTAAAACAGAAGCCAATAAAAACTAAAGCCAGTTCAGGTTTAAAAGAATCATCGACTAAAGCAGCAAAATCTTCTGCCCCTTCACCTTCATTCAAAAAATCAATGATGAAACGGTACTCAGAAAAAGCACCCTCTCCTGAAAAATCAATAAAGTCAGCTCCAAAAATCCCTCCTGAGATTAAACCTAAAGCCCAACAGCGTTCCAAACTTGGTTCTGCTTTAATTAAGAAACAAATGGTGAAGAAAACACCAATCGTTAAGAAAAAGATTGGACCAAAATCCAAGGTTAAACCCAATGTAAAGACTTTCAAATCCCCACTGATTACAAAGGATCTAAAAATTGTGCTATCCCAAGTGAATGCTGGTATGGAAGCATTAAAAATAAGTAAACAGAAAATCATACCTGTGAATTTGGAAGACAATGATACTGACGGTTCACTTGATAAAGAAACTGTTGGTAATAAAGACTTCCCTTCTAAAGACACTGACAAGACACCCGAAAGTAGTACAACAAACGCAGAACATAGGATTAAAGAGAATACAATTACAGACAAAGACAATATCGCCACAGTTGAACCTAATAAAGTAAATGAAGGTGGTAGTATTACGGAAGATAAGGTACTTGGGAAAATTGACATTGTTAAGGAAACTGTCAAGAAAGATATAAATGATTCAACAAAAGATAAAGAAGTCTCTAAAGATGAAGCTTGTGATGCCGCAAATGTAGAAATAGAAAAAACTGCAGAAGATGCAGAACATGTTACTAGTGGTGCCTCAAATGTAGATGTAGAAAAGGTTACAGATGAAGGACAGAATGAATCTTATACTACTACAGAGAGCAATGTAAGAAATCTCCAAGATACTGAATTATCCCAAGATGAGGCAATGATTGATGGTGATTGTGAAGATAAAGGAGATAAAGCAGAAATTGATGAACATAATGGTGAAAATTTAGGTAATCAAGAATTACCTGAATGTAACCTTGATGACCAAAACATTGAACCAACTGGCACAGATGATAATATTACCCCACTTGAAGATTCAGGAGGCACTCCAACAGCCACAGATGGTAGTGACACTAAAGAAAGTGACACAGGTGAGGTACCTGATGAGGATGGAAGCAAGGGGAAAGATACTGATATTCTTGGCAGAGCTCTGGCTGAAAGTGGTTTAGATGAGATGGCTTCAGCTATGGACCAATTGGACAGTGGAACTCTGAGCACACCAGCTGAACCCTCGCCAACAACAGATGAGGAAGAAATAAGTCTTTGAACAATGGACCAACTTAGTGTTTTTCTCTACTTCAGTATATGTGTTCACGTTATCAGATTATCCTATTTTATGTTTTAGTATTACTTCATCCTACACTCCAATGTGCTTGTGGTTCATACATTTCCAGAAGAATTTACATTTTCTTTGGCTATCAGCAAATTCCTGGCTATAGTTTGAATACAAAACATCCTTTTTTCGTATTTTCCTAGTAAATAGATCTGAAAATTTCTTGAGTTTTTAATTAATATGTCAAATCTGCAAAATTCAAGTAGGGGCCAAATTAAGTGTATCTACAGTGTAACTTTTTTTCACATTGAAACATTTTCATGGAAAAAATGTTCTCTGCTTGCCATATCATTGTCCCGCCCCAGCCAGGATTTTTCAGATATTTTATTGTGGATATTGTTATGATTGTTTTGAGGTGTGTTTTGGATAGCAATTACTTTAATGTAAATTCTAATTCTATGGCAGTTGTTTAGGCAGTTGTTTTTTGAAAAATGGCCACCTTTTTATCCTATTTTACTATAACTCGTAAAGTAGTGGAGCGATTCTGTTCATATTTGGTATGTAAATACTATAAGCATGGCACACTGTCTAATGACACTTGTGGTAGAAGGTGGTCATTTTGAAAAATGGCTGCCATTTTTGCTATATACTTTGTTTGTAAAAATGCCAGCCATGGCTGTTCGATGGGATTTGCTACGCTTTGGCATTGCTGTTGTATAGTAAAAAATGTTTATTACACACGTCCCTGTGTATGTCATGGTACAAAGTATTATGTCACCACCACACTTGGTGACATAGTTATAGTCTCAACTTTTTTGTGGACAGCAGTTGGTGTTCAGCAATTGGTGTTCAGTGGTTGGTATTCAGCAGTCAGCATCTGTAACAAATGCCTGGTGTGACATTTTCATTTTGCACGTTTAGCCTTGTACAGGGTGGGCCAAAAAACCAATACCCAAATTTAAAGATGAATGATTCATATGATATATCTTAAACCATGCCATGTATAATGTATCATTTTTCACTGGTATAATAAATGGCATGAGTTAACATAAATCATATGATATTTATCTTTTAACCTTTGTTTCAGATGCAAAAATGCCCAAATTTATGCATTAGAATTCAAAAAAGGGAGGTCTCTTTCAGCCAGCTAACCTTAACATTTTAGGAATATTCTTAAATAAAGTCAGAAATATATAGGGATGACATGGAAACGTGTCCCAGTTTTTGGTAAACTTACTTTCAATTTGACTCTTAGTCTTTGTTGCCATACGATTATATAACAAAATGTTTCAGATTGGTTTAAAAATGGATTATAATAATTTTGTAATTTTGTGGCTTTATATGTTCATGCTGCATGTTCTTTACACCTTCTCGTTAAAAAATGGGAAAACTAGAAAATGACACAAAAATTCAGGGGGCAGGTGTAAATTGAAAGATGTGTGAGGGGTATACTGGCATTTACTTCTTGCATTTTTGTCCATCTGAGTATTAATTTGAGAAAAAAGAAAAATTCGCTCACTTTAAAGGCCCCGAGTATTCTAGTCTTCAAAAACAGGCCCAGTGGGAAAAGCATTCCATGTACATATAAAATTTAAAAAGATAAAGAGACAATGGTTCAGCTATGCATAACTTGCAATACATGTGACTCAACTTACCATAATGCCAAGAGTGATAAAGGATGATAGAGATTGTAAATTTGACCTTGACCTCAAGTGTTCTGTGTTCAATACACATTTGCCTATACCCTATTGTGTTGACCATTTGACCCTTCGATAGCCCTGTCAGAATAATAATGTCCTATCATCTTTTTGAAAAATAGAAATAAGTCTTTGAAAAGCATCTGTAAAGTATGAGTATGGCAATGGAGATAGGGTATGGGAAAGGGAATATCTTCGAATGGAAGAGGCTCAACTAAACAGTAAAATTCTGCAAAAATAATACGAACACTTTGTCAGGTACCAGAGGCGTTCCGATTAGACAAGTTTTACTGTACATGTATTTTCATACAATGACGCATTGTGAATGAATAGTGTTATTTTGATGTACATTGTATAATTCCTTTATGTGCACTTTAATTTCATATGTTTCTAATATCAGCCTGCTTCAGTGATCAACATTGTACAACGTAATTCATGTATCAATGTTTGATATCTATTTTATGTTAGAAATAATGAACAGTAAATATCAGCTATGTACTGTCGCTCAAAGTTTTATTAATAAACAAACTATGTAGGCTTTTAACATAAAATGTTACTATAACGTTAATAAAGTGTAGTCATATTAAAAGTGACTGGTTGTTATGTCATTCTTTTTATCAGTACTTTCAGGCAGAAACACCAGAGTACCATTTATCTTGTAATATCCTATTATTGTTCAAATCAACAGAAAAACTACCAGGTACCTATTATAATATAGTCACAATAGTCTACATTGAATACTATTTCACAGAACATACTCCATATATAGTCACTGTAGTCTACATTGAATACTATTTCACATAACATACTCCATATATAGTCACTGTAGTCTACATTGAATACTATTCCACATAACATACTCCATATATAGTCACTGTAGTCTACATTGAATACTATTCCACATAACATACTCCATATATAGTCACTGTAGTCTACATTGAATACTATTTCACATAACATACTCCATATATAGTCACTGTAGTCTACATTGAATACTATTTCACATAACATACTCCATATATAGTCACTGTAGTCTACATTGAATACTACTTCACAGAACATACTCCATATATAGTCACTGTAGTCTACATTGAATACTATTCCACATAACATACTCCATATATAGTCACTGTAGTCTACATTGAATACTACTTCACAGAACATACTCCATTGACTTCAGTATTGGTGAGGTCACATTCGCTATGATCTTCAACACCGCGCACCTGGCTGATGAGTATTGTGTTCAAAACTGGATTGAACAAAATATTCATTGGCCGGCAGGTACTAAAAATTGGAGCAAATGTGACCACGGCATAAACAATAGCGTTGGATGGGCTCACACAATGATCAACTGATTTAAACTCATTCCTTCATTCACAAGTAACCAACACTTCAATTCAGTATTCTGCTGACAAGGTGCGCTTTTTAAAACCTCAAGACTAATCGTTTTTCTTTTTTGGGTAATCATTTTTTTAAAAATAGGTCAAGTTGCAAAAGTATGTCAAATTACAAAATAGGTCAAGTTGCAAATAAAATACAGGGTGGGCCACAAAACAATACCCAAGTTTAAAGATGAATGATTCATACATCTTGATTCACAAGGTTTCGATTGTTCCTACCTCACCTTGATAAAGCCCGATTTAACCGACCACTGCGTAAATAAACCCCAGCTGAGTTCACTCTCAATATTGCTCCTCCTGGCAGTTGCCGCAGAGTTTTGTAAGATGCCATAAATATAACCAATCAACGATGCGATATTTATTCAGACATTTTCAATATTTTGAATGATGTATCTTTAAATTGATATACAATACATGGCATAGTTTTATATTATATCATATGATATTCATCCTTTAACTTGGGTATTGTTTTTTTGGCCTACCCTGTACAGATAAGTTTAATTCATATGATACAAACTACCACAGGATAATTATAAAATCAATAGAATTAGATCATCATGGAAGTAATATCGCATGTGAGTAATACTGCAAGCCCAATTTTTGGGCAAAAATTATAGCGCTCTGAGGAAAACTGCAAAATCTGTGAAGCTACAACTAACACTGATACTTCTCAACATCATTTGCCTGATCTGGAAAAATATAAATGATTCAGTTGTACAGACTCATATATTGTCAAAAATGTGATCATTGACGACAAAAAAAACTGATTATTTCAAAATGAGGCAAAAGTTGGAGCCAGGACAAATGGTGTAAATTAAGTCTGATGTGGACAAATGCTAGTTTTCATTTGTCCAAAAATTGTTGACACACCAGACAGATGGATAAGTGGGCAGTCATTAAGTTCACCAAGTGAGCAAAAATACTCCGTAGTGAGCACCATCTATATTTACGTGAATACTCTTGTGGCTTTAAAGGCGTTCATTGTACACAGGTTTTACAGTATCAAATTCCAAGAGGTTCTCATTTTTTAAAAAAGCTTCATAATGTATAAACCTTACAAGCATGCTGACTGTGAGCAACTGACAACAACATTGGCCTAATAATACTACTTATTTTATTTCAACACCTAGCCCCTCTAATTGTTTCTCATATACACTATGCAGTGTACTGTCTATACTTTCATCACTATCCCATAGAACCTCCACATCATCTTTAGACAGTTTCTCCTGTTGACCTTCATAGCTATCATGCTCATTTTCTGATTCTAGTAAAATACATTCATCTTCCACAGAACTTGATATTTTTGAGTTATTGCCAGTGTTTATTTTCCTTTTTCGCTTTTTATTGGATGGGGCATCAAGTTCATCAAAATCAGAATCATAAGTTGTTTCTACTGGTTTCATTGATTTTCGTTTTTTATTAGAGACATTCTGTTTCTGTTTTCTTTCACTAGAGTTTGTTTTCTCAGTTAGATCCTTGGATGGTTTATTGAGTCTTTGAGCATTATTGACTTGCTTGGAGTTATTCAGTCCTTGACTTTCATTCGGTCCTTGGCTGCTGTCCGCCTGACTAGAGTTACTGTTACCCGATTTTGTCTTAGTTGCAAAGTCAAGGAGAATTTGTGAATCATTGACCTTCCTAGATCCTGAAAAAATTAATAATCCTTTGTAATATAATCTGAATAGTTTATATTATAAGATTTCTGTAAAATCAATCATTATCATGAGTTGGTTTTAATTGGCGTTTTTGGTGACTATTAAAGGCCCACTATACTTAATTAAGAAGAAAAAAAGGAAAAAATAATCATTGAAACATGTTTCTCCCAGACTCCCTCAAATATGACACAGAACTTGATTTGCTTTAATATTGCACCAAGAAAAAAATAACTCACATAGAAAACAGCATTTGAAGTTCAGAGATCATTAGTAGTGCACACACATGTTAAACAAAGTGCATGTTTTAAATAACTCTTGATTTAAAAGATGGCGACAATTCTATAAAAATGAATGAATCATGTAATACAAACAACTTCGCCATCTTTCAATGACATTGATAAAAATTTGATATTTAAAGCTTGACAGATCGAAATATGTTTTGATAACTTATTGTAAGCTTTAATGTGGTCCGTTTGAGCTGATTTTGGTGTTGAATGAAAGATAAAATTCTTATCAATCAATTGGACATATTATGACATTCAAATGTTAATCTTTATTTTGCCCAAAAATGTTGAAAATATGCAAAGTGGGCCTTTAATTTAAATCTGACAGACTTGTGCAGATTAACAGAGATTAAATTGGAGGCCTTTAACAAAATTGATGAATAACCTAATAAAATGTACTTATGAGATTTCATCAAAAATTCTTATACTTTACATGTATTCCAATTTAAAGAAAATTAAACTGTACTGCTATGGTAGAAATGATCTTATTTTAACAAATATTTATGAAAAAAAATTGGGATATTTTTGATACAGTTTGACCCTATGAGTTTCCTTTGAATTCACCAACCTGCAACAATGTAACTGATGGTAGAGTAAGGTGTGAAGTGAAAATCCTCCCTCAGGTAACCTTCCAGTAACATAAACACCAACAGCTTCTCACAGCTTGGTCGGGTCAACATTGGTGGCTTTACCTTAATATATGGAAATAAATAACATTACATACATGTAGGCCTAATATGTGAGATTCCTGTTAAAAGAACAGCAAAGGATACATGCGTAGATACACATAATTTGGCTCCTGTTTTAATTTAGGGGATTTTGTAGATTGAAATCAATGATGAAACTTAAGCTTTGATTACAATCCACCAAACTAAATAACTGCCAATATTTGAAATTGAGCAAATCCGCCAAATTAAGAAGCGTCAAACTAAGTGTACAATTAATTTTGACATTTCTGTATCTCAAGAAATCACTGCAGTTTTCAAAGAATGCTTTAATAAAATGCATATTTAGTAACATGTATAACATGTATAAAATTGGCAAGTGTAGGTTTTGAATTTTAATAGATGAAACCATTGAGTGCCCTGTCCTGGGCATATTAATTATTGAAATGGTGCTTCTCAGGGTTCCTGGGTAATAAATCAGTGACATATGTTACCTTGCTATTTCTAAGATTTGTTGCTCCTTTGCCATTCCATGCATCAATGAGTTTCAGTGCAGTGATCCGTATCTGCTTGGATGCTGCCTGCTCTATGATTGTCATGACATCTATACAGTAGCGAGATACATCTTTACTCAATATGCCACCTATACACAAGAACAGAATACACAATGTTAATTGTACATATGTTTCCATAGAGTAACCTTAAATATGGTTGAACTGAACAAACATGAGTCATTAAACTCTATTTACTATGACATATCTCACTGACAGGATAAAATTAACTACAGATTGAGGGGAACACTGAACCCTCTATAAGTGGAACAACTGCCAAGTGGAACAATTCTTTGAGGTACCAAATGTGTTCCACTAAATCAGGTTTTACTGTACTACAAAACTAGTAACTTATTCCATATTTTTGAGCAAAAGGTTTGAAAATCAAAGGAGCGGTACAAAAAATTTCTGGCAAATTCTTTTACTTGACTTTCTTATGGCTATAATTTACCATTCTTAGATTCTACCATTTTGAAAGACTGTTTACAAAAAATAATGATCAGGTATCATTTGACCTTCCTCATATGATTAACGTAACCATCACACATTAACATTAGGGATGGGACGGTTCGTTTCGGTTCGGTTCGGTTTTTCGGATCATCAGCCGTCGGTTCGGTTTTTTCGGTTCGGTTCATTCATTTTAAGGATTTGTTTTGATTGACATGATTAGCTGCTTAATTGATACATAGATTTGCGCAAATTTATATTTTATAGATGGAATTTTATGTTTTAGTATTTCATGAACAATACATATTATTTAGAATACACGACTAAAGAATATAGTACCAGGGACCACATGATTGATTACCGAGGGATACGAATACGCGGATACGAAACGAATCTAGTAAACGAGTGAGCTAGCAACAGACAAGACAGACAAGGTAGGGACTAGGAATATCAAAAATGTTGCTGTAAAACAGTGTTTTTAACTGTTTCATTGATACTTGACCAATGAAATATTAATCCGAAAACGATCCGAAAAGCTGATCCGAAAGTAGGGCCGTGATCCGAAAACCGATCCGAAGGCTATGAACCGCGGTTTTTCGGTATTTCGGTTATCCGTCCCACCCCTAATTAACATACACAAACAGCACACATACATGGAAAGATATGAAGGCATTACCTTGTTTAATACAACCATCACACATTAATATATGAGGGCCTTACCTGGTTTTACATAAGCATCACACATTAATATGTGAGGGCCTTACCTGGTTTTACATAAGCATCACACATTAATATGTGAGGGCCTTACCTGGTTTTACATAAGCATCACACATTAATATGTGAGGGCCTTACCTGGTTTTACATAAGCATCACACATTAACATGTAAGGGCCTTACCTGGTTTTACATAAGCATCACACATTAACATGTAAGGGCCTTACCTGGTTTAACACAAGCATCACACATTAGCATGTGAGGGCCTTACCTGGTTTAACACAAGGATCACACATAAACATGTAAGGGCCTTAACTCCTTTAATGCAAGCATCACATATTAATATGTAAGGGACTTACCTGGTTTAACACAAGCATCACACATAAACATGTAAGGGCCTGAACTCCTTTAATGCAAGCATCACATATTAATATGTAAGGGACTTACCTGGTTTAACACAAGCATCACACATAAACATGTAAGGGCGTTACCTGGTTTAACACAATCATCACACATTAACATGTAAGGGGCCTTACCTGGTTTAACACAATCATCACACATTAACATGTAAGGGCGTTACCTGGTTTAACACAATCATCACACATTAACATGTAAGGGCCTTACCTGGTTTAAAACAAGCATCACACATTAACATGTAAGGGCCTTAACTCCTTTAATGCAAGCATCACATATTAATATGTAAGGGACTTACCTGGTTTAACACAAGCATCACACATAAACATGTAAGGGCCTGAACTCGTTTAACACAAGCATCACACATTTAAATGAAAGGGCCTTACCTGGTTTTACATAAGCATCACACATTAACATGTAAAGGGGCCTTACCTGGTTTAACACAAGCATCACACATTAGCATGTGAGGGCCTTACCTGGTTGAACACAAGGATCACACATAAACATGTAAGGGCCTTAACTCCTTTAATGCAAGCATCACATATTAATATGTAAGGGCCTTACCTGGTTTAACACAAGCATCACACATTAGCATGTGAGGGCCTTACCTGGTTTAACACAAGGATCTCACATAAACATGTAAGGGCCTTAACTCCTTTAATGCAAGCATCACATATTAATATGTAAGGGCCTTACCTGGTTTAACACAAGCATCACACATTAGCATGTGAGGGCCTTACCTGGTTTAACACAAGCATCACACATTTAAATGAAAGGGCCTTACCTGGTTTAACACAAGCATCACATATTAACATGTAAGGGCCTTACCTGGTTTAACACAAGCATCACATATTAACATGTAAGGGCCTTACCTGGTTTAACACAAGCATCACACATTCCACTACAGTCACTCTCAGACCAGCTCTCATTGAAGTGTTCAGCTATCATAGACCTTCTGCATCTATAACAAACATTCAAACAATAAATTACAAACTTATACTGCCTTCTTTTACATGTACATACTACTTTACTAGCAGGATTCCTGTTGAGGAATGACAAAATCCCTGGTTTGTTTGGTGTATAGAGGAAGGCAGATACACATCATCTGTGATCTAAAGTAAAACCTGTCTAATGCAAACGCCACAAAGATCAGCTAAAAGTCTTCGGATTGACAGGTGTTATACATTTCATAACATGTCTATTAGTAAGACTCAGATTAGTGAGTGAGAGGTGTTTGACTTTGGGGATGCAGATTTTATTGTATATTGATTTATAGTTCATGCTTCATTCCCAGAAAGGTATTTTTATCAGCAGATACCTAACTGTTGATAGCTAAAGCAATTCAAAGATGGATGACTCTCTTCAGGTGTAAGGACTCAAGTTGGCTAGTTAAAATGGCCTATAGATGGCATTTAAATGATAAATCTCCTGGTGAAAGGTGCCCCAGTTAGCAAGTGCAATATCTAAGTAATAGAGTGAATTTGCTATATTTACTTTGAAGTTAAACACAAATATTAACTGGGTAACTTTATGGTATATTTAGAACATGCATAATGGCTCATACCTTGCAACAGCGTTACAGTATGCAACCATCTTGTAGAGGTTCTCGAGGCCTGTTTGCTCTGTGAAGACCATGGTCGATTGTCTGGCAATGTCACTAAAGCTATAGAAGAGGATACAATGAGACTTGGCATCATCACGACCTAGAATAGATGTTCATAGAAATTGTCAATCAATCTTCACACAACCCAATTTATTTCATAACTTTATTATGTTATACATGCATACATGCACGCTACAATATCAAGCCACCTGACACCCAGAGTCATATGTTGAGGCGTAACAGAATCTATTTCAACTACATCTAGACTTCCCTTTAAAGAAGTAAACTCTACTCTAAACAATATCTTAAGTAAACTGGGTTGCAAGTTTGGACATTGACTGCTCTTTGTTGATACACCACAACAAATTATTTCTTCTTCCTTCATATACTATATTGTATAAGCCAGACAATAACACATACTTATTGATCACCCCTTGTATATGTATATGATTATGGTAGATTATCTAAGTACCTGCTCTTCCACTTTCCTGGTAGTAGTTCTCCATTGACTTGCTGATAGAATGGTGGATCACAAACCTTACATTTGCTTTATCGATTCCCATCCCAAAAGCGACGGTTGCCACGACAACCTGGAATATAAAACATGATCTTCAGTAAAAACTAAAATGAAAATAACACCTGAGTGATAAGTTGCAAGATATAGACAGGGTGAGACAAACTGACATCACCCTTCTTATACAGTAAAACCTGTCTCAGTGAACACCTCAATCTCTAGTGAACACCTCAATCTCTAGTGAACATCTCTCTCTAGTGAACACCTATCTCTAGCGGACATCCTTCCTCTGTACATACTCCACTGACGTCTGTATAAATTACCCTCTCTGTACGTCTGTAGTGAACACCTACCAACACTGAACGAACGTTTTATCTTAGCAAATAAATGTTCAATATACACAGGTTTTACTGCCTCGGTAACAGCAAACAAACCAACAATTTAACAAATGAACAAACAAACAACAACACCAAACAATCAGACACGTCAAATATGCGTAAAAATCTGTTCAAAAAAGCTTACTTGAAGATCATTGGTTGTCCACTTTCGATGTACGTGACTTCTTTGCCTAGCATCCATGTTACCATGGTAGCATCCAGCTCTTATACCACGAGATTGCAGCCCTGCAGTCACCTCTTCACAGTCCTTCTGTGTTAAACAATAAACTATCCCTACAAATATATACAATAAAAACTGTGTAATCCAAGCACCACTGGGACTGACCAATAGTGTTCACACAGGCAGGTTTTCACATTTGAAGGTATTCACATTTGAAGGTATTCACATTTGAAGGTATTCACATTTGAAGGTATTCACATTTGAAGGTATTCACATTTGTAAGTATTCACATTTGAAGGTATTCACATTTGAAAGTATTCACACTTGAAGGTATTCACATTTGAAGGTATTCACATTTGAAAGTATTCACATATAAGGTTTCATTAACATGGAATTCAGAGAGTCATACTAAGCGGGTATAATAAGTATTTTTGATACCTGATTGGTCTTTGAATTGATTAAAGATGATCTTTTGTATGCTGTCCAATGTCTCTGAGGCATTACTTGGCTTTTGGTAAACCTGCAAAAATCATTGATAGATTACTTTAAGCCTGTTTATAAGCTTGCTAAAGTTACTGGTTACAAACATAAAATTTATCCTAATATGAGTGGAGTTAATAAATGAGCTTTTAAGTGGTGGATTTATCGACCAGCCTTCAAGTGGGTGGAGTTATAGATGAGCCTTTAAATGGATGGAGTTAATAGATGAGTCTTTAAGTGGGTGGAGTTGATAGATAAGTCTTTAAGTGGGTGGAGCTAATCCGAGCTAATTAGTAGTTCTTACAGATGAGACTTTTTAAAGTGGGTGGAGTAATAGATTGGTCTTTAAGTGAATGTAGTTAGGCCCTGTTGATCTTTGAACCTATAATCCAAAACAGAATCTTACATGCAGTGCCAGGCTACTTCAATGCTAAGAGATCATAGGAAGCTTAAATCTTACATGCAGTGCCAGGCTACTTCAATGCTAAGAGATCATAGGAAGCTTAAATCTTACATGCAGTGCCAGGCTACTTCAATGCTAAGAGATCATAGGAAGCTTAAATCTTACATGCAGTGCCAGGCTACTTCAATGCTAAGAGATCATAGGAAGCTTAAATCTTACATGCAGTGCCAGGCTACTTCAATGCTAAGAGATCATAGGAAGCTTAAATCTTACATGCAGTGCCAGGCTACTTCAATGCTAAGAGATCATAGGAAAATTACCTCGTAGTAAAGATTTGGCCTGTTAAATGATGCGGTGAAGAGCAAACATCGGGAGAGATTCAACATTTTCTTGACATCATTAACCACATGTACGGTTGCAGTGGCAGTGAGCCCCAAGATTGGACACTTCGGAAACTGGCGCTTCATAATCCCCAGGAACTTGTAATCTAGAAATACACAATTGAGGATATCACCAGAATATGTATGATTGTGGTGGCAATAGAATCATAGATTAGGAACAAGATACTTTCCTTTGTAAGTCAAATAGTACATGCTTATTGTGTGTAGCTTAAAATGAGATCAGATGCTTATTGTATACATGTATTGTATGTATATATTCATTGCACTTTATGTAGAAGAGATGTATTATACAGTATTAAGCGACCCCCCCTGGCTAAAATTCATTTCAAAATCAAGCAGCTTTTCACCATTCTGAGCACTTTTCAATTGATTTTGGGCCAAAGTTGTCAAATGTGAGTCCTCCTGGAATATTTTAAAAAGTGAATGCCCCCCCCCCGGAAAAAGCTGGCTATGGGCCTAGCCTGTCCCCTACCTGGTCTGAAGTCATGTCCCCATTGAGAACAACAATGGACCTCATCAATAACAATCCTCGACAATACACCCATCTCATATGACTTCTCCAACTTTGACATGAACCGTTTACTCTTTGCTAGTTTTTCTGGCGTTACATACAAGAGCTTTAGGGTCGATTTCTTGTCTGTAAGAGCTGTGTTGATTTTATTTACTTCTTCCTTGGTGCTGTTGGAGTTAAGAAGAGCTGCATCTACTCCTAAAGTGTGTAGGGACATTATTTGGTCCTCCATCAGGGATACAAGAGGGCACACAACCAGGGTCAAACCTAAGTGAACAAGGAGTTGGTTTACTCTTTTAAATATAGACATTATTGTACAAATGACAAATATCAGTGTTCATTCAAATGCCATATAAAGATTAAAACCTTTTTAGCATTCAAATATTATTTCTTAAAGAAATATTTTTTAAAAATTTCATCGGGACTTTTTTCAAATGTTTTAAATTTCAGAATCAAAATAAATTTGAATTGTCAAACTGACATATCAATTATGACTACAGCTTGTTTAAATCAGTGAAATAATATTACTGTGGTGTACTGTGGTCACCTTGCTTGCACTGATCGTTAATCATTCCTCCATTACTTTATGTAACGACTCAAGGATGCCTCCAGGAAACGACAATGCTGAGTATAGTGTAACAAGCCAGATACATGCATGAAGGAAAGTGCTAATTGCAATGGTCCATGTGGGAATTGAACCTTGGACCCTCAGATCCAAAGTATGATGCTCTACAAACTGAGCTATAAAAGCTTCAAGCCAGGATAGCTATATGCAATAGTAACAACTTGCTATCAAAGGGTTTCTGTTTTTGGTAGCAAAAAAACATTGTCCATTTTTTGACTAACAATCGCTCGCGACCAAATCATAAGCAATGATGGTTCCAAAAAGAGACCACAGAGTAATACATATTCAATATCTGCTCTAACAAGTTTAAATTACACGTACACTGTACCTTTACTAGATATGGCTGGTAGTTGAAAGCAGAGACTTTTTCCCCCTCCTGTTGGCATAATCAGAATACAGTCTTTTCCAGAGAGGAACACATTCATTGTCTTTTCTTGCAATGGTCTCAATTTATTGATCCCAAACACTGATTCCTTCGACTCATGTAATCTCTTTGACCATGGAAAATCTAGAAACACAAACAATATAATCAGATTTGCTGAAAACGCCTCTAATATTTCAATCAAATGCATTCTCTCAAATACTATAATAGTATATTATTCCCAAAATACATTCTCCCTCAAAACCAGTCCCAAACACATTCTTCTTTTCACACATTTTCTCTCAAAAAACATATTTTCTGAGTTCTCTCTCGTTCATACATTTTTCTTCTTGTCTCTCAAATACATTTTGGATTCACAGTTCAATGTTGATTTAAACATTAGTTCTTTATCCCGTTAAATACCTCTATATTGTCCATAATGACACTGCTCCGACTAGTTAAAGACATATACAGTGAAACCTGTATATTTCAGCACATTTTTGATTCAATCACCTCATAATGTAAACACTTTTTCTCAGTCCCTCTGTCCCATTGACTCACAAATTTAAAGAAAACTTGAAATCTGAACACATGCTAATCTGGACACTTTTGGCAGTGGTGTTCATATTAGATAGAAGGTTTTCCTGTCAAAAAGTGTTCCTATTTGAAAATGTCATTTAAAAAGATATGCAGGTCCTAATTATTTATTCAAAATTGACATACCACTTCTTTCCCAGTCAGTTTGTTCATCAACGCTGTTCAATTGACTTATATCTCGTTTCAAAAATTTCCTTTTCCGTTCTAGGTCACTCCTTTTCTGTAAAAGTTGTGATATTTGTTGTTCAACTTGTGCCAGCTCTTCCTCAACTTTCCTCAGCTCTGATGAAGGATCTACAAATAGTAAATATATTATAGGAAGTGATATTGTCTGAAAGTGATATTGTCTGATTCAGATCATATCTCTTACATACATGTACTTTTGAGGGTGTGTACTGCTAGTATGATTTAATTCAATTGCCAAAAGTATAGGAAGAAGTACAATAAAACTTTTAGAACTGAATTTATTATAGCACAATTTCTTAGGTTACTGATCTTAAAACACACCAACGTTATTTCTCTTAACAGTTTGAAAAATATACTTGTATATTGTAGGGGGGGGGGTCCCCCCTATGGGGAGGGGGTGGTGTCCCCTTCCCACCCAAAAAAATTATAGCTTAAAATGCACCATATACAATGTAAATTTAAAATGGTGAACCCCGTACCTATTTTTGGGCTCGGTTCGCTTGCAGTGATGCAAACCCAAAAATTAGCACCCCACTTGACATTTACTGGCTATGCAACTGACATGTACTGTACATACATGTATATATATTCATGGGCTTTCAATTAGAAGAATTTTACTAGTTGAAGGCCCATGATATATTGCAGTATATAATTGTAATTTTACATGTATGTACCTCTGTGGTATGTACACAATGTTTAACTGCATACCCACACAAAAATCATTTCATAATCATTAGCTAATGATTATTGAATCCTTCAGGAATTAATCAGAAAACCTGAAGAATTTAAAAGCAACGTCTGATTAGTTTCTGAATAATTAACTGAATTGTGTCTGAATGATTAATAATCTGAATAGTTACTGAATAATTAAAGATTTGTTTCTGAATGATTAACTTGGAATTTTTTATTCCGAATTGTTACTGAGTGATTAACGATTTGTTTCTGAATGATTACCTAAAAGTCCATGATTTAGAATGAGCAACCCCACATTGGCAGACGTTAAAATTTGGTTAAGATGTGAGAGAATTATTTGTCTAATAAAAGTGAGCATAAACAACCTGAAGGGTGACTAGACTATCTTGAAACTTGATCAACATAATCATAAAGGTATGTAGAACATGTTTAGATTGAAACTTATTCATATTTATCTCTACTATTCTTATGAATTTGAATTCAAGATATTTTTTTTGAATTTGATCAATTTTGGGTTGTTCCCCATACATGATTAGGCACAAACACTCATTTTAGCCCTAGGTTTCTGAGCAGATAAATATAAATTAATTTGGAGTATATGTCACCTCTATATGAGCATGTATTAGTCAGAATAATACAAGACAGCTCCAGGAGAGGCAACAGGGTCTTGATAAAGAAGAAAATGAGTCAGATAACCTGAATAATGACTGAATAATTAACGATTTGTTTCTGAATAATTAACGGTTTCTTTCTGAATAATTACCGATTTGTTTCTGAATAATTATTGATTTGTTTCTGAATAATTAACTATTTGTTTCTGAATAATTACTGAATGATTACTGAATGATTAACGAAGAAAGAAATCAGTGTTTCATTAAATTCACAATTATTAGCTAATGATTACCCTGAATGATTATCTCATTTGCATGTCAAATTGCTATAATATTTGTTACCTATTTGTTTCATAATCATTAGCTAATGATTACCCTGAATATGTATGCTATTATTTTGACCTGGGTAGACTTTCAAGAGACTCTCTTGGTCGAGAGAATAACTGTAAACTAACCTGCTGATGCCATCTTTGAGCAGTAGTAAGTGGCAGCTCGTGATGACACCTGCTCCCTCGATTATGTTGGTCTCTCCCTTAATTGAGTATGTTGCTAACTTGATAGTGATGGGTGCTGTTGGTTTCATCCATGATACACTCTTATAGCTTAAAACATACGTATGGATAAAACTCTGAAAGAATGATGATCCATGTATCCACAGTCGGTATGCAGTTTTGGGGCAAGCCCAAATAATGATCTATACTTTTTCCTCTCTAAAGGAAAAAAAAAGGCAGACTGATGATTTGGGGTTGCCCCGAAATGTACTAAAAACCCTTCCACCCTGCAACCTACGACTTACAGCGTGTCAAGAATTTTTGAAATATATTTTTATAAAAACCCTTCGACCTTCTAGATATTTCTCAGTCCATATGAAGTTGCTGGAAATATTACTTTGTGTATAGAACTTAAGAATCTGTCCCAAGAGAGTTAAAGATATTTAACATTTTAAAGCTGGACTTCGATCAGAGCCGGCGATATGATTTTGGAAAGGTTTCTAAATGAAGAACGTGACGTCACTTTCGAATCATAGCATTCAAAATAAGTAGCGTTTAATTACTTCCACCATACATAGTATTACGGTGGTCTAGCGGTAGAATGCTCGCTTAGCACGCGGGAGGCCCGTGTTCGAATCCCGCTATCGCCTTTTTATTTTTTTTAACTAAATGATTGTTCTTTGACATTACGCAGATAATTTTTTTTTTTTACATAAACTTTATATTAGAGCTTGAAAATGTAAAAACAATATATGTCAACATATTGCGTTTTGGAGCGATGTGCAGGTTTAATGTATTCAAGCACATTCGAATGTGAACGTTTCTTACCTCCTCAGTAAAAATATTGGTGCTTTTCCCATCACATTGTAACAGTGGCGCATCGTGCATATTTTCAGGAGGTCAAATTTTTTATATAGTTTAAAGAGAACCGTCTTTTGATTTTATTTTATCAACTTTGATTCAATTTGGATTTGTATAGTTAAGAATCTAATGCCAACTAAATAAGTAGATTCTTTGTTTTGCATCCTACAAAATCCAAAGCATGCAAGGGTACAAGGAAAATAAAAACAAACTCAAGAAAAAGCTTGCAAGCTAGGTCATATCAAGTTCGTATAACCAGCTTTTGCCAATTTAAGTTTCTCAAAAGGATCAAGGGGTGAACATTTTGACAATTTTCAAGTGGCCCAGAAATCTTGAAAATGCTCAGAATCGTGAAAAATTGTACTGATTTTGAGAGAATATTTGGCCAATGGAGTGGTCCACTTGAACCCACGAATGTCCCCCCCCCCTGAATATATACATTTTAAGGGCATAAAGGTTATTACAAACACATCTATACAACTACTGTAAAACGGGTATTGTTAGCGAGGGGTAATTGTTAGCGATTGTTAGCGATCACTAAAGTTTCGCTAAAATAAACCGGGGTTAAAATAATCCGGGCGCTAAAATTTGCTGGGAAACTACATGAATACTAGTATTTAAGGAGCTTTTCGTTCAGTGCTCGACTTCCGGTTTGTAATTTGAAAAAGGTAAATTCTTTTAAATCGTATGTTTCTTTCAATATCTGAAAGATAAATAGCCATCCATCAGTGAAATAGTATTAGTAGTAAATATAAAGATATAAAAAGGTGTTAATTAAACACGGTTCAACAAGCAATGATATTGCTTAAATTCTGCCATAAATGATAAAATTTCTAATGCATTTCGCTAATTTGATTTTTTAAAGATTAATCTTCATTTCGCTAAAATTTCCCGCGCTAAAACCCCCTAAAATTGAAAAATCGCTAAAATTTCCTGGTGTCAAAATTACCCGTTTTACAGTATATTTATTAGACATAGATATGAAACATTTCAGAACTAGATAACAGCAGAGGTCGAAGGGTTTTTCAATAAAATATATTCCAAAAATTCTTGACACCCAGTAAGTCGTAGGGTCATAGGTCGAAGGGTTTTTAGTACATTCCAGTTGCCCCAAATCATAACTGCATACTGACTGAGAATACTGACTGTGCATGTATCAATTTCATCCTCCTAAAATTGTCAATATCACTCCCCAGATAAATCAATTGACACGAGAAAACCCCCACTCTTAATTTGATAGGTTTCATTTCAACTGGGTGCAGTGTCCAAATGGAACTCACAAAATTCAAAATCAAAATTAAAAAAAAAGTGTATCTTTATCAATTGTCTCATCAATCAGATAAAATATTGTTCTAAGTACATATCACGAACCTTTATTTTATTTTCTAGTCCTTATATTTCAGATTATAATCTCTCAATCACTTCGTAGAAAGGTAAAATTAGATCTAGCAGTGAATATTAAAATTTTATTTCAAAAGTTTCATAACAAGAACTACTAGCCTCGTTGAAATCGCTATAGCGAAACGTAAAGACTGGATTCAAAGTGGCCATCTCAGTTACACTTATAAATCGAATCTAAGTAAACCGGATCAAAGCCACGACATCGAAGGCGTGTGTAAAATAATACAAATTAGAGCTTGAAACATGAGATTTATTCACCTTGCTTGCGGATCATTCAAATTGGCAAGTTGTAAACTTACTGAAAGCGATTTTCTGTGACTTTATTCCCCGGGACTCGAAAACTTTTATAAGTTGCAAAAAAGTATCTGCAAGAAAAGAAATAAAACTGCTCGAAGACTAACCCATGGAAAATATAACGATTTCCCGCCACCCATTCATAAAGATGATTCCAAAACTTCAGACTGAAAGTCTAGTGCACTCGCTAAATAGCATCCATTGGAATACTACTAACTACAGGGTGGGCCAAAAAAACACCCCCCTAGCCATTACTCCCGATAAATATTTATTTTTTAACATGTACACCAACAATGATATATCATTTTAAAGATAATTTAATTTGCAACAAAATGATATATTTTCAACAACCCCATACAGAAATATAACCAATTATGTGACATGGGGGTCAAAAAAACACAAAAGCCTATTTCTACCAAATTTTACTGTTCAGTTAAAAATTGCAGCATTGTCATGAGTCTTTCATAATTGGATATTGTTTTCATTCAGTTTTTGAACCATGCATGCTCAATAAACATGTGTATGCTTATAAAACAAATTAATTTTTTCTTTAGTCTGTCCAAATATGGCTCAATAGACCCACCCCCGGACCCATCCTCTGATCAGATTATTCGCTTAAGACGCGGAAGCCATTGGTTGATGGCATAATTGATGGATGTATGCGGAAGTACCATTCAACTGCTAGTTATTCTTTCTTTTAGTTCCTCTACATCCCTGATAGGCTGGGCATCTTTAAATACCAAATGTTCTAGATGCCCCCAGGTATGGTAATCAACATTATTGGCACTCTGGACTGTCAGTAAGCCATTTGTCCGGGCTAGAGATGATGTCATTTCGAATCTCCAAAAACTCCAGGGTTGCATTGGACCTGTGTGATGAAGCACTTTCCTATCAGAAAATGAATTTTTTAACACCTCGTCATTAACATTCAGAGTATATTTTTGCTCCTGGTTCAACAAAAAGGGCCCGTACGGTCTTTCCTTTTTGGGAAACACCGAGAGTGGACACCACTACCCTTTCAGAAAAATGTCATCTCGATTTGAGTAGCCTTTTATTGCAAATGTCCCTATTCTTGTTTACTGATATATAGAGTCTATCCTGTTGATTACATGTATAGTACTTGGGGCATTTAGAACAGTTGGTCTATGAAGATCACTAGCCTATCAGGGATGTAGACAGACTGAAAGAATGAATAATTACGAGTTCGATGGTACTTCCGCAGAGATCCAACAATTATACAAATGGCTTTCGCGTAGAGAATAATCCGATCAGAGGATGCGTCCGGGGGTGGGTTTATTGAGCCATATTTGGACAGACTTAAGAAGAAATTAATTTGTTTTATAAGCATACACGTGTTTATTGAGCACGAATGGTTCAAAAACTGAATGAAAATAATATATAATATCCAATTATGAAAGACTCATGACAATGTTGCAATTTCTAACTGAACAGTAAATTTTGGTAGAAATAGGCTATTGCCCGCAAAATCGATGAAAATTGAAAAGGTGTTTTTTGACCCCCATGTCACATAAATAGAGATTATCTTATATGAGGTTCAGGATATTGGGATTATCCCGAGGCTAATGTAATATATTTGCCCGAGGGCCGCAGGTCCCGAGGGAAAATATATTATATTGGCCAAGGGATAATCCCAATATCCTTAACCGACTATAGGATAATATGTTTATCCCATATCAATCTTGGTCATCTGGTTCACATAGAATATTCATGTCCAGTTTTCTTGACCGTGGGCGGATTTTCCTGTTCTCTCAAATATTCCCATATTTATTTCTCGAATTTTTGATTGATTAAGTGGATGCTCCTTCCCTTTTTTAAACCATCAAACAAATCCCGATTGTCTGTGTTTTCTCCATTGTCGTTTACAGTCATTACGCGAACGTTACAAATTATGAACAAATGTGCGAGCGGCGATTATGACGTAGCGGGAAGATATATTATTATAGGAATATCCTATGGTTTTGAAAAAATATCATTTATATCCATGAGTGGATATTGACTCATTCGCTGCGCTCACTCATGAAGATATTTGTATCCATGAGTGGATATATTTGATATTTTTGAGAAACCATAGGATTGTCCGTTTATCCCATGGGAAATCATCATCAGCGAAAAAATTTGAAAAATATAATTTGAGAAAAAATTTGAAAAAATAATTGAAAAAATTGTGAAAAAATGTTGAATTTTAAAAAAAAAAAAATTTGAAAATAATTAAAGAATGAAAAAAGAAATTTTTTTTGAAAAAATTCGAAACCATCGAATATCACTTTTCAAACCATCGAATATCACTTTTTAAGACGTGATATTCGATAGTTTAAAAGTGATATTCGATGGTTTGTGAATTTTTTGCTAAAATATGATATCTTGATCCACATATCAAATATATCTTCATGTGATATTCGATCTATATCCTTGCAACCATGGGATAAATCATGATCTGCCCGCTCGCAGCGGGACGTAAAGCTATATCTGCCCGCTGATGAAAATATAAGTTTTTACAAACCGGCTTTATGTACCTGTAACACGTCCAAGTATGGGATAAATAAGGGTTATGTACTGGGAGGTTTTGGATATGGGGTTTATCCAGAGGGAGATATGCATATCTACCTGAGGGACCGTAGGGACCGAAGGTAGATGTGCATATCTCACGAGGGATGAACCCAATATCCAAACCGACCGTACATAACTGCTTTATCCTATACCAAGTAGAGTTTTTCTAATTTTCTTTCAATTTTTTTCAATATTTTTTATTTTTTAAATTTTTCCCCTTTTTTTAATTTTTTCAGTTTTTCTATTTTTTTATTTTTTCAATTTTATATTTTTTTCAATTTTTTCACATTTTTTCTTTTTTTCAATTTTTTCTTATTTTTTCAATTTTTTTTCGAAGCGGGCAGATATGCCCTGGAGCGGGAGATATGGAGGTTCAGGATATGGAAACCTCAAATGGTTATATCTCGAGCCAGGGTTGTTGAAAACTGTTCTATTATATATCATTTTGTTGCAAATTAAATTATCTTTAAAATGATATATCATTGTTGGTGTACATGTTAGAAAATAAATATTTATCAGGAGTAATGGCTAGGGGGGGGGGGGGGGGTTGGCCAACCCTGTACTTACACCAGGGACTTAACGACCAATTCATGAGGAAACGTGCGAAACGATTGAAAGGAAAAACGAACATGGACGTTTTTCGTTTCAAGCATTTCGCCGGGGCTTTTCAAGCGTTTCAATCAATTCAATCCGTCTTGAAAAATGAAATTACTGTTTCACAGCTTGCGCCTGTTTCGCCGTTTCAAGCATTTCAATCAATTCGCATATAAGCTGTTTTCACATTCTCTTTCATATCAACCATTTCAAGCAATTCGCGCCGTTTCAAGCATTCGCCTGCGAGTGTATACACCCCTTTAGCCTGCCGCGAATGCAACTTTCCGGGCTATCGGATTAACTTATTATTTTACGGGCAACTCATTTAAATATGAATACTACCTGCCACAATTCATGAGTTGGTCAAAAAATAGTAGGGGCCCGGTAGTTAATCCGTGGCCCGGCTTTTGTAATTGATTGTGGAGATCAACCATATTTTTTGAAAATCACGTCAAAATTGCATTGAAACACAGGAAGCCACTTATTTTATGAGCCAAAACCACAATAAATCTTACGTCGAACACAAGAGAATATAGAATCCTCATTTTCTAAGCGAAAGTCCCTGTTTTCCGAAAAATGTACCATAACCCAGTGTGAGACACGTAGGACATCCATTCTCAATAAGAATGCAAATTCCAGGTATGAATCTGACGAAAATTAAAGTAGCTTTGAATGGTTTAAAGTTGATGTATTTTTATTTGAATATATGTTAAGTATCTAAAGTCAAAATATCTTCATCAATCTCATACCCCTTCATGGAAAAGTCACATGTTGAAGCTTATCTAGTGTTTATTTAAAAAAGTAAGTCTCTGTCATTTACGTTATAGAGGGTTGTCGTAGCAAGAGACCCATATTTTCATTCAACATATTATTCTCATGTCTGTTTTTGTTCCTAACAATAAGGATATATTTTGTCTTAATACTAAATCATACATCAGGCATTTTGAAAAGACATAAGTGGAAAGAATTCACATTGAAGTCAACAATTACATGTGACTTATTATTCCTTTTCAGAAACAAAACCTAAGTGCTACATGTCATTCCAATTTTATAGAAAATCAGTGTGTTAACATTAAATTTATCTTTCTTTTCTGATTAGAAATAGTGTTCAGAATAAATTGATAGCCATATCTTGGTGTTTGATATGCCATACAAAATTTATTTGAAATTTGTATATCGTTACACCCTTGGTAACGTATATGATCCAAAAATAGTAACATCGTAGAATGAGTCATATCATATGTGATCATGGTTAAACCATCAACTGGTGCTCCTTTTATCATGTTTACACTGCATTTTAACCAATAGTAACATTTGAAACAAACATAGTTCAGTGGACCATCAAGTAACGTAAATGATGGAGAAATTAACTAACTTTTGCAATAGAAACATTAAAGCTAACACAAACATTATTTATGCACAAAACACGTAATGAATTAATAAATTGTCACATACGCTATATGTTGGAATGAATATATACAGGATTAAAGGGACTTAGTCTTTCTTCACACATTTGTAATGCTAAATCCTTTGTAACGTAAGTGATTACAAAACTTACAATCGCAAGATCAAAACTATACTATATAATTTGTGATTATCGTCAAAAAGTAACAACATTCAGTGTCTCCTCTAATACCATAGGTACATATGAACTCCTGAAAACGTTACTTAATCCTAGCTTGGACATATAAATCCCATAGAACACGAGTTTGAATCTCAGGACACAGATCTAGAGTTTAAATAGCCCTTTAAACTTCCCTGTTGGAATTGACTCCTCTACTCAAACTCAAAATCTGAGACTCTCAACCAAATAACGTAACATTCTAGACACCATTGGAGATTCTTCTTTTCTTAAAAAATAGTATTTATTATCATCAGTATCTACATGCAGTGCCTTTTCGACATACCAACAGTAATTGTAAACTGCAGTGAAAAAAATCGCCAAGATGTAGCTCTTTAACTCCACTCTCAGTCTGCATGATGGCCCTGTCAGAATACTCTTGGATAGCTATGTTGTCTCTTCTTGTATGTCATTCCTGGTTTGTTTCACTTTTGTGCGGGGCGCTTTTAACACTGTTTATTTGCTTCAACAAATTTATATTCCTTTGCTTGTGGTAAACGTCGAGTACTCATTTCATTTTTGTCCAGCCAAGCAAGGCCCTTAAGCTTGTATCACCTTCCATCGCCTTTAGTCATATTATATCAACTAGACTTGAACACTCTTTCAGGCATTTCCCCGCCAGTCATGTTGCGTCTGCTTCAACTCTTCAACTACGTGTTTTCCTCGTACTAATCTTCTCCTCAACTCTAGGGATATCACTATGTTAAAGTTTGCATCGCATCACTTTTCCCCTGCACTCTTTGGTGTTTTTGGCGTGCTTGGACCCTTGGTTCTATTTTTCTCTGCTTCTGTAAGATCCTTTGGAATGATTTGTGATTGTTTTTTCCATGTTTATCTATGTTCAGGGAGCTTTGTTTTTTATGGGTAGTTACGTCCCCAAGTTCTACTTATCCGTTTTCTAAAGAGCCATGCATGTCCTCTTGCAAAATTCCAGGCAAAATTTATATGAACTATTAATTGTGTGTTACTTGTACCACTGCCATAAGCAAGGTCACAATCATTGTTATCGGCATTACTTGGGTCATTGCTAACAGTCTCTCTTCTTTTTGATTTGTCTCCTGTATTATTACGCTATCTGAGACTAACATAACATGTCTGGGGCGCAATGACATAATTTTTTCTTTTATGGTCTTTATCTTTTTCAGCTATTGAGACAATGCATTTTTGAACCCGAGCACGCTCTTTTTGGTGCTTTTTCCTATCACTATAGTCTTTTTGAATTTCAGCAGGATGCTTTCCCATCTACGAAAAGTATACAAGTTGATAAATGAACATACCTGTAAAGATTTGACGACAGAAAATGTGTGCAATAGAATTTATCAATTACGTTACCTATGGTAACGTAATTTATGACATAGAAAACGCAAAACTATAGCTTCAATTCAAATTGAATGATAGAAAAGTGTTTTTATATTCATTTTCACATTTATACTGACTGTCTTTATGCCATAGATAACATCAAATTAACACTACATCTTCGTTTTACAAGAGAGATACTATATTAGGTGTGATATATACCTTCAATTGTGTGGATTTACTCTACAAAGGTGGTAGTGTTTCTTTATTCAGATTCAAATGAATATGAATACTAGTACTCAAATTTCCCGCTTTATAAACTTTATCCAGAGCTAGGAGTATGGTAACCGTTATTTTCGTACTACAAGGTATCGTAAATGATGGTGTCGTAAATGATGCAAATACCCTTTTGCTGGCTGTATTATATTCAAACAATGTCAATTTAGTTAAAAATACTGATCAACAAGGATCACTCCTACCATACAATAAGGTGATATAACATTAATTTGCTCAGACACTTATTGCCTGTGAAAACTATGATCACGTAAATGATTTTCTTATCTATAACTTCATGAAAAACGGGAATTATAATTTTCTGGCCCCAAAATCTCAACGTTTCAAATATCAACTTTTACGACTTTCTATTAAGTATTCAAATAGGAATCCAGATACGTATATGGCACAATGAAACATTAATTTTTCACCAGTTTTTATATGATTTATAGCACAGGGGCGTTGATATAAAAAAGTCTGGCGACATTGGTCAAGGAACAGTTTCAACATGGTAAAAATGTCAAAATGATAGTTTCTGTCATTTAACCAGAAGCTGGGGTCGTCTTGTGTATAATACACCACTTTATATGGGATGTTATGCATGAAAAATTCTCTAATGGCACCATACAATCCTGATTTTTGATATGGCGACAGTCACGTAACTGATGAATAGCCCTATTCTAGTACATATAATAAAATATGTGTAACTGAGAAATCATATATTACAAACGTGCTAGGTAGAGGGTCATATATACTATTTATATATACAACAAAAAGTGATGTTGGTAATGTAAATGCTGAGATTGAGCCCTGGGTCACCTATTTTGCATTCTTATTGAGAATGGGTGAGGAACACTATGCAGTAGCAGGGGCGGATCCAGGAACCAACAAGGGGGGGGGGGCCAAATTTCAGGTCAGAGAAAAAAACGACCGCGCTTGCGCGGAAAAAAATTTTGGGCCCCTAAAATCCAAAAGTGGGCCCAAATTTTGAAATTTTGAGGCCCATTTTCTTCAAAATTTGGCCTGAAATTAACAAATAAGGCCTTAAAAGGCACAGTAATGACCAAAAAGGCCCACTTTTTGGGGCCTGAAGGCCTTGTTTGGCCCAAAAATTTTTTTTGGGCCCAATTTTTTTTTTCTGGGCCCACCCAAGGGGGGGGGGGGGGGGCCGGGCCCCTGGCCCCCCCCCCCCCTAATCCGCCAGTGAGTAGACGATTTTTGTGGCGGACACCCGGACAACCAACTTCAAAAAAGCAGCTCAGAGACTATTATGTCAAGATGAGATCTTCGTCTCTTTGAAATTAAACTATTCCAAATCCAACGAACATTAAATGCATTAATCTGTATGTATCAAAATGTAGTATCTTTTGAGAAAAGTTCCCGCCATTTATAAAGCGGCTGCCATCTTTGAAAAGTTTGTTGGGTTAAGCTAATCAATCTTTTCACAAAATACTGTGAACACAATCAGTCTTCCGGACAGACTGACGGACGGCCTTACCATACTTCGTTCGTTGGGTTAACAGGGCATTTACATGCAAACTGTCGCCACCTGCCATTTGTTACAGATGTCGAACAGCTAAAAAAGTTGTAGAATCCTGGCATAACAATATGTCACCACTTTCTGGTAGTGACAATAAACAGTGCTACCTTTCAGCATTTTCCAATGTCAAAGGTTCAGGTTATTATGAGCCAGATTCAAGTTTCCATATGTTATGTTCATGATGTAGCAATGCTTACCAACAAAAATTCGGATGACATAATCACCAAGCTTTTGAGAAACTTTGTGTAATTTTGTTGGTAAACATCACCACGCTACCCTAGGTGATGTTTACCAACAAAATTACACAGTTTCTCAAAAGCTTGGTCATTATGTCATCCGAATTTTGATGCGAACACTACAACTTTGATGGTCATGACATTTGAGCGTCCTAGTGTTTTCGTAACTCATGGTTTCCGGTGGTCAGGTTCCAAGATTTTGATCAAGTGATAAATTGGAGCTATATTGATGCTAATAACATCACGGGATACTAGAGTATCAGCGTATATTGAGTATGAC
Source organism: Owenia fusiformis (assembly GCA_903813345.2). Lineage (NCBI taxonomy): Eukaryota > Metazoa > Annelida > Polychaeta > Sabellida > Oweniidae > Owenia > Owenia fusiformis. The sequence continues at coordinate 28,962,700 of CAIIXF020000006.1, read as the reverse complement.
CGGTTCTCACTGGCATGTAGCGATTATAACGGTCCTGTCTTGGCTTATTGAATAGTTACGAAGTTACGTATGCGGTGCGGAAGTTAGAGAGCAAATGACCATCATTTCAATGTAATAGTTTATGCAGGAAAATTGAGATTAGGCCATTGGAGTATTTGTTTCATGCATTTGTAAAACGTTACCCACTCATAGGTCATACTTATCGTTAAACCAATAACTCAAATATATGCCCTTGTACACCGATCACCTGTTGAAATTAATACAGGCCGATTTCAACAAATGTAAACGGCGATATATTTAAAATCGTATTCAAGCATGACCACGTCCCAACTTCTTTTGTTTTCTTTACAACTAAGCTATGACTGCAGTCTATTCAGTGTTGCGTATCGAACCTTGTTTATTATAAAAATAGTGCAACAACAAGCAGAATTCACACATTTACCTTATACTTATTCTCAACTGAAGACATTGAATTTGTCTCTTAGGTTTTACATTATAAATATCTTAACATGCAGAATACGAAAATAGAGGCTTAGGCCCAACTTTGTATGAATTTTATGAGAATAATCTGATTTTAGAGAAATGAAAAGAAAAATGTCCACACCCTACACAAAATATTTATGGTTCCCCGGGAATACGTATGTGCTGCTTGTATATTAGAATCGTATTTCAGTTACAGAAAGAAGTACATATCATGCTAAACTATATACAACAGTTATGCACTTGGAGGTTTTGGATACGGGGAATATCCCGAGGGATATACAATATATCTTCCCTTGGTCCCTTCGGTCCCTCGGGAAGATATATTGTATATCCCTCGGGATATTCCCTGTATCCAAAACCTCCAATTGCATAACCCCTATATATTGGCCAAGGGATAATCCCAATATCCGCGACTATAGGATAATATGTTTATCCCATACCAATCTTGGTCATCTGGTTCACATTATTAAATCGATGAAATATTTTAGAATATTCATGTCCAGTTTTGTTTTCTTGGCCGTGGGTGGATTTTCATGTTCTCTCAAATATTCCCATATTTATTTTCTAGAATTTTTTATTGATTAAGTGGATGCTCTTTCCCTTTTTTTAACTATCAAACAGACCCTGATTGTCTGTGTTTTCTCCATTGCCGTTTACAGTCATTCCGCGAACGTTACACATTATGAACAAATATGCAAGCGGCGATTATGACGTAGCGGGCAGATATACTATATCTGCCCGCTTGGAGCGGGACGTAAAGCTTTTTATCCCATACTTGGACGTGTTACAGGTACATAAAGCCGGTTTGTAAAAACTTATATTTTCATCAGCGGGCAGATATACCTTTACGTCCCGCTCCGAGCGGGCAGATATAGTATATCTGCCCGCTACGTCATAATCGTCGCTCGCATATTTGTTCATAATTTGCAACGTTCGCGTAATGACTGTAAACGACAATGGAGAAAACGCAGACAATCGGGATCGGTTTGATGGTTTAAAAAGGGAAGGAGCATCCACTTAATCAATCAAAGATTCGAGAAAATAAATGTGGGAATATTTGAGAGAACAGGAAAACCCGCCCTCGGCCAAGACAACAAAACTGGACATGCATATTCTAAAATATTTCCACGATTGAACAATGTGAACAAGATTACCAAGATAAACATATTATCCTATAGTCGGTTCAGGATATTTGGATTATCCCTTGGCCAATATAATATATTTTCCCTCGAGACCTGCGGCCCTCGGGCAAATATATTATATTGGCCTCGGGATAATCCCAATATCCTAAACCTCATATAGGATAATCTCTATATCCCATGGTTGCAAGGAACATATAGATCGAATATCACATGATGATATATTTGATATGTGGATCAAGATATCATATTTAAGCAAACAATTTACAAACCATCGAATATCACTTTTAAACTATCGAATATCACATCTAAAATAGAGGATATCCTATGATTTATAAGTGATATGATTTTTATCCACGAATGGATATGATATCTGCACGAGTGAGCGTAGCGAGAGAGTGCAGATATCAACATCCATGAGTGGATTAAAATCATATCACGTATAAATCATAGGATATCCTCATAGGATATCCCCTATTTAAAACGTATTTTCCAAAGGATACGGCGATATTGACACTTAGCCTCGTTTTGAGTTTGAAGTAGCAAAAATCCATAAACCATGGCATACGACGCCGTATGTCATGGCTAAAACACCGTATGCTATGGTTAAGTGAAAATTTGCCAAAAATATCATATTTTACCACTGATTTAAAAAATACCGTTTTTATTTTGACATGTTATCCTATGGATATCATGCTAACTATGGAATAATATAGGAATATCCTATGGCTCTGAAAAAATAAGACTTATATCCATGAGTGGATATTGATATCTTCGCGAGTGAGCGCAGCGAATGAGTGAAGATACTGATATCCATGAGTGGATATAAGTTATATTTTTGAAAAACTATAGGATTGTCCGTTTATCCCATTGGGAATTATTATCCAGCGAACATTGAATAGTCAGATAAATTGCAATGGAAATTCCATTTCGTCTGACATTTTGATTGCGATAATTCAACGAACGTTATATACGTGACGTAACAGAGTGGTTTGTATTTAATGCGAACGCCGTAAAAACAAGATCCCAAAAAATAAAAATATATAATTAATATATAATTCTATTCAATTCAATTCAATTTATTTCATAATTCTTATATAATATACACTATAAAAACAAGCCGCTAGACACCCTAGTGGGTATATGTTGCGGTTTAACAGAAATCATTAAAATGACATCTAGACTACATATAAAAGAAAACACTTATATTATGTTACATTAGGTATATAAAAATGGTATTAACAATTAATCTAAGGATGTACAATGTAAAAATGTTACAAAAATCAGGTATCAGTATAAAATCAACAGTATACTAGTAGTATGATATTGGTATTATACATTATCGATAGATGAGTAGTTTTTTATATGAAGATTTGAAAATATTTAGAGTCGAGCATTTTTTAATATCATGTGGTAGAGCATTCCAAAGATTAGGACCTAGATAGCGAAGGGAAAGTTTAGAGCATTTAGGGATATAAAAATAATGCAATTGCCTTGTGTAATGATGATGAATATTAATGTTGATATCAAACAAGTCTTGAAATAGATTTTTTGGAAGACTGGGGTGCTTATTAAAGATTTTGTACATGAACTGACCAGTACAATATCTGTTGACATCAAAAATATTTAATATTTTAATATCTTTAAATAAGGGAGCGGAGTGAGAAAGTCTATCCTTATTTAAAGCTAGCCTTAAGAATTGTTTCTGCAGTTTATGTAGACGATCATAAAATGATTTAAATGTGTTACCCCAGATTATGTTGCAATAATTTAATTGAGAGTGTATCAATGAGTAGTAACTTGTTTTGAAACTGTCTATTTGAAGTAGATTTTTAATGTGATAAAGAGAACCAATGACGCGAGAAATCTTTGTTTCAATAGATTTTATGTGCTCTTTAAATTTCAAGTTTTTATCAATAATAATTCCAAGAAAGTCAATTTTATCCCGGAAATTTATGTTCTCATTGCGTATTTTGAGATTCAGATTTGTTTGATTTTTTTGGGTCCAAATAGAATAGCATTGGTTTTGCCAATATTAAGTGAAAGTTTGTTTGCTTTTATCCAGTCATCTATTGAATTCAAGTTTGCATTAGTTCTAGTCATAAGTTCATTTAAATCATAATCACTATCAGGAAGATTGGTGTCATCAGTAAACATAATAAATTTTAGATTAGGGGCAACAAAAGGCAGATCATTTATGTAAAGAATAAATAATAGTGGTCCAAGTACCGAGCCCCGCGGAACACCACAATTTAGAGATGATTGTTTAGATTCATAATTGTTAATGGTGACATATTGTTTGCGGTCTTTTAAATAACTTTCAAACCAGGACTTAGCTATTCCTCTGATGCCATAATATTCAAGTTTCTGTATCAAAATGTCATGATTAATTGTGTCAAAGGCCTTGGAAAAATCTAATGTTATGCCAATGCTCGTTTTCCCCAAATCACTTGATTTTCGAATTTGTTCAATGAAATATAAAATGGCCATGTAGGTAGAGTTGAATTTCTGAAATCCAAATTGATAAGTAAAAATAATTTCAAAACGTTCTAAAAACCAGTGATTTGGCGTGCATGAGCTTTTCTAACAATTTAGAAAATACCGATAAAACTGAAATTGATCTATAGTTCGAAGGATTTGTAGGGACTCCTTTTTTAAATACAGGTGTTACTTTGGCCAATTTGAGGGCGTCTGGGAAAATACCAGATTTAAAAGATAAGTTAAATATATACAAGAGTGGATCAATTAAAAACTGTCTTACAGACTTAATAAGTGATGGTAGAATCCCATCAGTTCCAGGCGAGGAAGATTTTAGAAGACATATTTCTAATTCAAGCTCAGTTTTTGAGGTCTTTTTGAGATAAATAGATGATTGAACTTTTTGAGCTCTTGCTAGGTATTCATAAACAATCGTTTTGCTGAATTAATAAAAAAAATTGAAAAAATCAAAACCATCGAATATCACTTTTGAAACCATCGAATATCACTTTTGAAACCATCGAATATCACCTTTCAAAAAGTGATATTCGATGGTTTCAAAAGTGATATTCGATGATTTGGGAATTGTTTGCTAAAATATGATATCTTCATCCACGTATCAATTATATCTTCACGTGATATTCGATCTATATCCTTGTAACCATGGGATAAATAAGGGTTATGTACTGGGATGTTTTGGAGATGGTGTTTTTCCAGAGGGAGATATGGATATCTACCTGAGGGACCGTAGGGACAGAAAGTAGATGTGCATATCTCACGAGGGATGAACCCAATATCCAAACCGACCGTACATAACTGCTTTATCCTATACCAAGTAGAGTTTTCAGTAGTACAAGGTGTAAAAAATAAACAAATCATTCATATGCAAAGTCATTTTATTGCATTTCCACTTTTTTGGAAGCGGGGAGATACGCCCCGAAGCGGGAAGATATGCACCGAAGCGGGAGATATGGAGGTTCTTGATATGGAAACCTCAAAATCAGGATACGGGATATATCTTACCAACTTATCTCCTCAAAACCCTACTTGGCATAGGATAAATCAAGATAATTTCTACTCGCATCTATTCCACATGTTTGGGAAAAGTGTACAGGAAAATCTCCATGTTCAATTGATGTATGATCAATTTATACGAATCGAATGTATTCTCGTGTGCATTACAATATCCACATTGAAACATTTTTGGCCTGCAATGGACGTATAATGAATTAGAATATGAGGCCGTGTTATCATTCTAATGTAAAGTCATGGTATTTACTGTGGTATTGGGTTGCAAGTTAATATCAGATTCAATGCAAATTAATCATCTAATATCAGATGCGCGATCAGTCCAATAATCTAATTTCAGGTCATCAGTTCGATATCTAGCACTTGTTCTAACGACACGGTATTACTAGGCTATCATATTATAAATACACACACATATAAAACAATCAAACTGGTACACGATATAAGCACGACTGCTCTTTCAATTGAGTATAAATGTTGATAAACTTACCCGGAAGCCAAGACATACACGTTTAGACGATGCTATTTTCAGTTCAGTGTAAGAGTAAATGCCCGGATATCGAGGCTTTTTCGTGTAAAGTTTTAACCAAGCATCTAAAATCGGGTTATGTTGCGTGTAGAATTTATCGATATCAGGGCCGCTACATGCCAGTGGGTTCTTAGGCTACGAATATGACCTGTTTTGGAAAGTCATGAGAGGCACAGCTGCTTAAAAATGGAAAATAAAGGTTAACTTCTATATTATCCTTTTTGAAATTGTGTTTGTTGAATATAGTTTATGCTGTATTTAATAGTAATGTAACAAAAAAATGTTAAACATGAGCTATTTTAGCAATGTAACTGTTCATAATGGAATATCAATAAGAAAGTACAGATTTCTCGCCTTAGAGCCAAATCATTAATATCACAGTAGAAAAAAACAAATCCCAAACCTTTTTATGGCTAACCTGAACAAGATCTCCAAATCTCAGTTTATATGATCCCCCGTAGAGTGAGCAAGAGAAGGATTTATCTTTTCCCAGAGGATACGCTTGTGAAATGTCATGGAAACGAGTGTAACACGGCCCACTGATTGATGTGATCGGAATGTTACCGGTGTAGAATACGAGTGTATATCATATATTATTATTATCATATATTATGTACATCATAAACAGAGGTGTGCTTTCTGGACATATGCCTTGTAAGACTATTTTTGTGTGTGGTGTTATATTCACACAACGCGCACAACAGTATCTTGCGTTTTGTGGCATCGGGATCGCTAGTACCAATCAGCTGTTGAACACCTTTAGGGGTAGACTGACAAACTTTATCCAGTTCATTTCTGTTTTCATCCAGATACATAATATGCATTTCCTCTTCTGCGCCAACACTGATGACACTGAGGTCAAGCTCCTCAATAAGAGGTGTTACTGATGCTGCCATCTAAAAAATGTTGTATTTTAAGTTTTTGTGTACGGTTTCAGCAATTTGGTTACAGAGTAATATGTTTATATTTTCAAATACATGATAAACTTTTCTTTCCATACAATGTAATGTATTGGTATAAAACCTGTCTTATTATATTACTGAAATTCGATAAAAAATGTTCTAAAAGCATATTTTGCCATTTCTTTCGCCAACATTCTGAAATCGGGTCAACTGATTTAACCACAAATCTGCAAAAGGTCTGAAATGGGACAACATAATTTTAATCAAACAAGGCTATTGTTTTCGGTCTACGTTTAACTGAATTCTTTTGGAAAAATAGGCTCTTGACACTATAAGTCATCTACTCTTATTTAGTTCTTCCCACTTTATATTGGAGACCTACTGCAAGCGTCTGAAGAGCCTCAACATTCTGGTATTTCGAATTACCTTTTGCATCTGTCACCGCTAAAAGTCGTATCCAAACACCGGTTAAATGCCGATCCAAGACATTTCACAACCGTATTCTCCAATAATGGGGCACCAGTGACATTCGTATTCTCAAAAATTCAAAGATGTATCATATTTGGACAGAGCAGGCTAAATTATTTAAAATATTCCTGACTAATTCGTAGATCTAGCTATATATTATACATTAGATGTGTCATCCTCTTCGGAGTTGCGTTGTGTTACACAAAAACTGATCAAAGATGCTGGAAACTAGGATTTTACGGCTTCAATCTAATATTGATACGTTTTCTCTTGATTAAGGCCCCTTGTGATATGCCTGGCATTATAAGTATACCAAGTATCAATCATTGACCAAGTAGGATAAAAAGAAAACGTTCGAAAGTGTTCATAAAAACCAAGTACTCACCTCGTCTGTTTATAGGAACAGAAATACGGTCACACTCGTAAGCTTAGAACCGGTCATACTCAATATACGCGGATACTCTAGTTACCCGTGAACATGTTCGAAGACGAAAGGTGGTGATTAACAAGGATGAAGACATTTAAAAAGAGGAATTGATGGTCAACATTCATAGTACGATAAACCATGTTAAATGATTGACAGAAGTCTAAGAGGCATTGTCAGTTTGATAGGAGGAATGTTCTACTGTAATTCATACTATTCTAGTAATTGCAATTGTAATATAGGCTAACTTAGTAACTGATAACAAGGTGAATTATGGGCTGTTATCTTTTCCCGTCTTTGACCTTAAAGTTCCTTACTTTTCTCCATGCATTAACCATCTAGATTTTCAAGAGCATTGTAATGTTGGCAAGGAGCTTTAGACTGGCCCTCAACAATCATAAAGATACACAAACATTGAACTTTTTTTTTTTATAAAACCACATTTATTTTGCACAATGAATAACAAAACTCTACAATAAATTCTGTATGTGAGAGTGAATATTGTTGATATGATTATGAGAACTCATCCAACTTCATGAGCGTATGAGGCTGGAGTCAATACATCAATATTTGCAAAACTTATCAAAGGAATCAAATGTAACAAGTCAAATGCCCCAATTAATCATATCTCACCAAACAATGATTTATCAAGCAAGTTATTGGTTTTCAAAAATTGATCTTTGACTCCACCTTTCTATTGTCTACATATTATCTGTTACATTATTCTGGGGCATGACAGTGCTTTAGATAAGATTATTGAACTAAAACTTTGTACAAATTTGCAATACAATAAAGCACAGCGAGTTTAAAATACAATGGAATTATAGATCTCTAGCAATCATGTGAAATCTGATTATCTACAAAAATTTCCCAATAAGTAAACATCTATTTCCAGAACATATGAAATAAGTGATGACATGACCATATGATGTGTATACTACTTGTAACACAGATAACTCATATTTAAGATATACATATGCATTAATCCGTCCCGTGCTAATACCAGGTAATTGCTTTCTGCTCATGAAAATATATGTTATGTACACTTATTAAACGTCACTTTCTTCCACATTCTTCGCTATTGTTTCAAGTAAAATCATATTCACACTGGACCTGGTGGAATGAGTCCAGATCAGATTTCCAGATATCTAAATGTATTTTACTTGATCAGACAGGATATATTTCAAAGGATTGAAATAGTGAATATTGTCCCAGAAAGTTTCTAAAACTAAGCCTTTATCCATGAGGGGAGATCTAGTCCTTGTCACTGCCAGAATGGGACCTGCGCTTGTAGTGTGAATGTGATCTGGAACGGCTGAAAATACAGATATTATGCAGATTTTTAATTCATTTTCTCATGAAATAAGAACATTTTACCTGCTTCTGAAACATCATTCATTAGCATTTCCCATTATTTATTGACATTTTTCAAGTTCAGATACAAGATAAAGAGGTTCCTCAAATGGATCACAATGGTTAAACTATTTTGGACATGGCACAATGGGTTTTGAAATGAAGATTCCTTCAAGAGGTATTTCTTTCCCTTTTCATGAAATCAAACCAATATCATCCAGCCTTGAATGATTATACAAATATACAATATTGAACCTCTTTGACTGACCAATTTTTTCTTTTTATGAAAAGGACTCCGTCACAAATACCAGACTCTCCAAATGGACTAATTAAAAATGCAATAACATGATGATTCAAGGTCTCACCTGCGAGAGCGTGACTTGTCTCTGGATCTATCTCTGCTATATCTATCAGACCTGTCCCTACTTCGGCTACGGCTGCGACTGTAACTCCTTCTTCTGGGAGAGCGTGACCTCGACCTGCAAACACATTAAGCCTGATGAGGAATACTGCATTTCATATATGGTCTCTTTAGTGGTTATCATTTTTCCATGTCATTCATCACATACACTCATTCATGAAATATCTGACTGTAAAGTATGAGAACTGGAGTTTCATGCAAACACATTGAGTTTACCATGGATATTCCTTGCCTTCATTTAAGATGACAATGTGGACACATCTTTTGCAACACATATCCAACAAGAGATGAACCAGAAATAAAGCCAATTCATTTCGCCCAAAAACCATGTTATCAACAAAAAATCAGTTAGAGCTTGTTTAATTTATTTTTTGAAGAAAGGTTATAATTCATTCAGTTTCAAATGATACCTGGTTTATCACCTTCTCAAAGGTAAGAAATTTACAAAATGGCATATTGCAACTGCACTAATATTCAACATGAAATCTCAACATCAAAAAATGACACATCCACTGAACGGGGGTTGTCCTTCACCGTTATTCTATGTACAGTATACTTAACAAAAAAAACCAGCTACATATAACTTTTAATACCACCAGATTCCACAACTCCCTACACCAATACTTACAATATAAAATAATAATAATAAAAAACACTTGACCCATTAATATACATACTTAAAAATACCCGTAGATACAATGAAAATCAGAATATAGGTCACCATAACCTATTCACAAGTCCCACATTTGCTTTGCAAATAACTTACGTAAAATTAGCAGTGTAGAAGTGTAGATGTTGAAGAGGTGTTTAAATTAAGTTGAAGTCTAAATGAACGTTGCAGTCAATGAGTTGTTGCAGAACTTGAGACCTAGTCTTAAAATGAGTTGTAGTACTAGTTGTTGAGAACAGGTTTCAATGAGTTGCAGTTGAGACTGGGTTTCAATGAGTTGCTGTTGTTGAGAACAGGGTTTCAATGAGTTGTTGTAGACTGGGTCTCAATGAGTTGCCTTGCAGTAGAGGACAGATCTAAATTAGGTTGCAGTCGAGATTGCTGCCAATATGGGGAGCCACTGTTGTGACGAACATTTGGTGGGCATCTTATCAACGCTGGCTAATTTTTGCAGTCACTTCTTAAGTGATTGATGATTGGTCAGCGTTGAAGACATGGTGAGATTTAGCGAGGAGCTGGGGATCTAGTGATGCTTGCAGCTCTGCAATATTGCACAAATCAAATCAAAATGTGTATAAAGAGAAGGGGAATGAACAATTATGGAAACCCTGTAGAATATGGTAAATTACAAAAGTTTAATTAACAGACTTATTTATATTAGTAACAAGAAAGCTTAGGCCATTGGAAGTAAAAACCTACCTATGAGGACTTCTTGACAGAGAATGTGCATATTCTGGTATATGTTAGTTTTTTTTTGAGAAAACAGTGAACATTGAGCAATACTTCAACAATTTATCTGTCAATGACATTTGCATTCTAGTGCTGTTATAATGAATGCAAAGATGAAACTAGTTTCAGAAAAATGAACTTGCAGTGTTTCATATTTTTGAAGTATCAACTGGATTTAAACCTAATATGTCTGACCTGGGAAAAACTGATTTTTTGGTTTTCTGATTTATAAGATCTCAGCTGTAAATCAAACAAAGGGAGTAGAGGGGAGTGACGCGATTTCTGCTAGAAAATATAAAACTATAAGATATATTTTTTCATAAGAAAGTATAGTAAAATCTGTTTGGCCTTCTATGAATTAAATGAATTGATATGCTTCTATGATATGAGCTTTATTAAACAAGACATCGCCATCTTAACATTTACCCAGAATGCACAAAAACTAACCAGTTTTCGTATATCTTAGAAAAAGCATCGAAGACCAGGCAGATTTTACCAAACAATAAGCCTCTTCATTTAACGATTTATTATAGGTAAACTTTTTCATAGAAAACAGATCTCATATTTTTAAATTTTCTTGCAGTAATCACCCCTCCATTCATTTTCTATAATTCAGTTAACTTGGACATGAAAAGTTGCCATGTGTGTGTGAGTCAACAAGAAATTCCAAGGGTCAGGCATGATAAGTGTTACAAATAAAAACATAACAATGAACACAGCAAACAGCATTCAACTCTTCCTTTACTGATGACATCTTCCTCAAGCCTCACATCTTGCAAAAAAAATGTTATCTTGCAATACTAATATGAACTATGCGAGGATTTGTGTGTATCAATACAGGATGTAACAGAATAATCAAATTGGGATTAAGAGTTGAGTAAGAGATTGAGAATCAAAAATCTGATCCATCCAATACCAATGAGTATATGATCCTACCTGCGGCTTCCCCTAAAGCCACCTCTGCAGTCATAAGCATAATGTCCTGGCTTATTACAGCGATAACACAGGTCAGACGAACTATAGGGTCTACCACCTCCGCTTCGCCCACGATCCCTCTGCCAAGGCTTTGGCCTGATCTTGCCGTTTGACATCTCAACCCTTACTCTTGACCCACATATATACCTGTAACAGACAATTACCAATAATGATGAATAAAGTACCTTGAATAATGCGAAGATCTGCGACCCCCGCTTTGATGACTTCTACTCCCACCAGAACGAGTACAATCATATGCGTAGTGACCATGTTTTCCACATACGTAACAAGTGTCATCAGAATTAAATGGTCGACGTCCACCACGTCTACCACCCCTGCGATCACCATCGCCACCTCGCAACCATGGCTTGGGACGGATGCGACCATTTGAGATTTCTACACGAATGCGGGCTCCTTTAAGCATTCTAAAATTAAGACCCCACCAACCAGTTATAATCAACACTTAATAAATTAATGAAACAGTACTTGAATATTACATTAATTCATTGTTTATTACATTTTGATCGTATTGCTACATTTCAATCTTACATTTATAAAACTACTACCTGAAATACAAAACAATTTAAAGTGCATAAGATATGTGACCTGGTTTCATCTTTTAAAAAATGTATTGACCCAAAATGTGTTTCACCAATTTCAAGTAATTTCAATAAAAACAAAACCTTTAAAAATACATGTACATATATCAACGAACTGGATATCAATTCAGCATTCACAGCTAACAGCTTCCATGTTGGGAACAGTATACTCTTAGAGAATACTTACGTTCCATCTAACCCTCTAACAGCATCTTCTGCATCCATTTCATCCTCAAACTCCACAAAGGCAAAACCTGGGGGATTACGGGCGACCCAAACGCTCTTCAATGGCCCATAGTAAACAAATGCCCTCTCTAAGTCTTTCTCAACACAATCTCTGATATCTCCCACATACACCTTACCAGGACATGGACGATCCCGCGAAGAATACCTCGACATGCTACAATTAAACCCAAATCTAAAAGATTAGAAATATACTCACTCTCCATCTAATCCTCGTACAGCATCTTTAGCATCACGTTCATCATGATATTCCACAAAGGCAAATCCAGGTGGACTTCGAGCGACCCAGACATTTGCGATGTCTCCATAGCGTCTAAATACCATCTCAACATCTTCCTTGGTTGCGTATTTGTCTAGGTTACCCACATAGACCTTACATTCGAGGTCCCGGTGGGACGGCATAATAATTTTGGATGATTCAGGGGTTGATTGTGGGATTGTTTTGGGTTGATATACCTGATGAGGATGGTCAGCAGACTGAAGTGATTCAAAAATTGATACAATTGAGTCTGCATGAACAAACAGTGCAATAAAGATATATATAAAATCTGCATTTGTAGGCCTAAAGTTGACCTAAAAATAAAATGAAGAACAAAGAACTGCACATCTAGGACGCATGCAAGCTGAAAGACATAAGATTATACAAAAATATACAACTCACGTCTAAATAAACATAAATCATAATGTTACATTTAATTTAGCCCATGTTAGCCTGTTTATTGCTATGCAAATCGAAATGAACACGCAACCAATATTTTAGCGTGGAGCGGTGGCCATCTTGATTTCTTCCAACACAAATATTTTCAACAAAATTGGTGTTTTCAGTTTACTGGGACGAACGTTTGCTATTAATAACTCACAGTATATAGTTACTTTAACTATCTTCAATAATTCGAAAATACGTGAAACAGTTTATGCATGATTGAGTGAGGAATACGCTGTGCAACTTACATTCGACTTTCCGTGGAGTCTGGCGGCCTTCTTCTTCCCAGAATGCCTCAGTACGGAAATCACCGACCAAGGTTTTAATTCATTATACCAATTCACCGTTTCTGTTTATGAAAATACTATATATGAAATGGAATTATCTTTGAATATATTGCATAAAATTGTAAATTTCAATTAATATAATGTAGATGAATATTCAAAACTATGATTACGGAGGTGGCCGAATAGGGTCAACTTCAAGGTCACGCCACGCCACGCCAATCCATTCGTACGACAACATTGCAGGTATGGATCATTGATATAACTTACTGTTTTTATGATATTTTTATCTTCGTCTTTGCGATAATGGTAACTTGATACACAGTGCACCATTTGGAATATACTTACAATTTGCCATTATCTAGGTAATACAGTTGTATGCTTGTGAAATGTTGCACATTTTCGTTTACTCCAGCTCCTGTCCTGATGTATACAAATCAGGACCTATCAGGAAGTAAAGGGCAGTAGGACTTTGAATAATTAAATTCTGCAGAAAATACAATCATCAAGAGTGATTTAGTCTAAAATAAAAGAGAACGTAATTGCCTACTAAATTAAACTATTACAGAATTCTAGAAATATAAAATGGGAAGAAGTCGAAGCCGTTCAAGATCACGCAGTAGAGATCGGGATCGAGGAAGGAAGAGGTCTTACTCTCGTAGTCGAAGCCGTAGTCGTAGCCCAAGTGAAGATGGTCATAGAGTACATGTAGCAGATTTAGGTAACAAAATTTGCCAGTCATCTGTCCAGTTTTTTCTTCATGATGGTAGAAAATTTTCTTGCTGCTTTGTAAACCAATTGGCCTGGGCCATTTGGACAATAGAGTACTCATCTTTTATTGATAATAAGTAGAAAATGGTTAACTGAAATCTGGCTCAAGCCATATGGATTGATAATAGATAGGCTACTTCTGCATTTATTTTAACTGATTGGCTCCATGATACCATGGTGAATGCATTGCCGACCTGAAGCCATGCTGAATGTATTGGTCTATCAACTTTGTTGAGAATGATGGATGAAGCCATAACTTCTGGGAACAATTTTGGGTTAAACTGCAGAATAATTCATCTTGTATCGTGGCTATATATTGAGGTATATCTTGTACATGATTAAATGCTCTCAATCAATAAAGATAATGATACGTGTCTCAGTGCTATATGCTGTGCCAATATCCATTGTAGAAAAATCAATAAACATGATATTTTTTATTTATTGCGATTGTATATATTCATATGTATATGATAACAGCAAATTTATGCATTATTCTAGACAATTAATTGACATTTGATTCTCAAAGCCAATAATGAATAATTAGCCATGGCTGGTAAATCATTATTAATAATTCAGACAGAAAACTCATTAATTATTCTAAGGGAAATAAACAAATTGGTATCTGCTTGGGTTTTGATTAGAACTTTGTATACCTTGAGTCTTGGGAACAAAATCATAACAATGAATGTCCACCAATTAATATGATTTAAGTTTATGGAGATCAATTTATTGACCTGGTATAGGGTATGTAGGGCCCAAATTTAAAAATTACCTGTAATCACCTTAAAAATTGTACCTAACTAAACCAAGTTAATATTTATTTTAGGTATGGATTGTTCTAAACATGAACTTGAGAGAGCATTTGATAAATATGGTGATATCGTAGAGATCTGGCTTGCAAGAAACCCTCCTTGTTTTGCATTCATAGTTTACAAAAACAAAGATGATGCTGATGAAGCAATTAAAGAAATGGATGGAGAGTGAGTGAATTTTGAAAATTTAAGAAATATTTTTATCACTTTAAATGAAATCTCAATATCTTGTATTGATGCACTTAATTTTATCATTATGCTATAAATGGTGGTGGTGACACGAAATTGTTATATTCCTCCATTGTTTTTGTGGGCGGTGCTAAGTGGTTGGTGTTTGGTATCCGACATTTGGTGTTTGGCATCTGTAACAACTGGCAAGTGAAGTTGTAACATTTTGCTTGTTTTCACTATAGTGCACTTCATTTCAATTTTTAGTTTCAGTGTACCATTGTTAAAATGTTTTTATATATTCATGATTTTGTGCTGCTATTCTAGAATTGTCTGTGGGGGTCGTATAAAGGTCAGTTTTGCACGTCCTCGAGTACGTGGAGGTAGGAGTAGACGTATTGGCGGTGGAGGCTATGGAGGTTACGGAGGCGGGGGAGGAGGAGGAGGAGGCAGATTTGACCCAAGTCTAAAGTGTTACCAATGTGGAAGACCAGGGCATTTTTCTAGAGAATGTAGAAGCTTTAGAAGCAGGTTAGTTTGATTATTGAATGAAGCTTTTTTCACCTTTTCTACTCATGTATTTCTTTGTCTTTCATATAAGTTATTACACAGCTTCCTGCTTATTCAAAAGCAGGTTAGTTTGATTATTGAATGAAGCTTTTTTCACCTTTTCTACTCATGTATTTCTTTGTCTTTCATTTAAGTTATTACACAGCTTCCTGCTTATTCAAACAACACTATTAACATGCGCTTGTACACTTGCAGCAATAAGACATTTGAACAAACTTCCAAATAGAGTTCTTAGTTAACATTATTATTTGGTGGTCAATAGCCCTATTCAGCCATCCCTATACCAATATTGGTGGTACACATTAAGACCACTAGTCAAATTAAGTCATATGCACATTCATTTTATGCCAGGTCATGATATCTGTTTGACTTGTCATCTCCCTGTTAAATCAAAATTGTATGTATCAAGATTTAGTGCCAATGAATTTGAAATCTTTGAACATTGTTGTTCTTAATTAGTATGTAAGACATTGCTTTGAATAAAAAACTTGGGAGAAACTGCATAATGTTTTGTAAAAACGGTTGGCATCTTACATAACATGAATTTGTGTGAAGCATTTTTTGTTCAAATGTCTTGTCTTATTACTGCATATAATTTAAAAAGGTAAATACTGCCTCTGATATTTCCCAAAGTTTTTCCAAGTTCAGCATTGACATTTTTTAATTATCAGTGAACTTATTAACCTGTTGTTTCAATCCTACAAACTAGAGATTAACTTCAAACAACAAATTATACCAATTTTATTATTTGCATGTTTGTTTTTCTTAATAGGATGTTGTCAGTTGTGCCATTTTTATGTTTGCATGTAAATTGTGGTTTGTTTGTTTCTTTGTCAGTCAAACTTCTCATATATCGATTGCAAGCTTCATATAAAGTAAACAAATGCAGAACTCACTGCTTTTTGATTAGCATTATTCAAATTTATTCCAATGGTGTCACAATTGTAATTGATAAAAAAAGCTAATTTAATTAATATAGACAGGTTCTGGTAAAGTTTGTCTTATGTATAAAATTGTGTATAAAATTGTATCCATTTTGTTAATTGCAATATTGAGTGATAAATATAGAAAAATAAGTTGTATGGAAAGAAGCACCATTTAGTCTCTTGTAAAACAGTAATAATCAAAATTATTATGAGACAGCGCAAAGGGGAACATTAAACAGCCCGGAGTATATCATCACGATATCCTCCGGTTACTGTAGATTGGGTTAATTTGGCGCTACTTAATTTGGCGATTTTGCCATTTTTGGCATATTGGCGGCTATTTAATTTGGCGGATATGCAAAAAAAAAATTTCAAACTTACGCGCTGTTTGCTAATTACCACGTAAATGGGCATCTTTGGCTATGTTCATTTTTTCTTATGAGGACCATTGGCGATATTCACTACGTTTGTACATCTTTGTGAGATCATCCTTTACATTTTGCACCTCGATCGATGTTGCTACTATACCAAGCTTTTCCTTTCCTAGTTTTTCCCCGAGTATTAATGAGTGACTGACCAGTTCTGAGCCAATTTATGAGAGACATTTTTTCATATTTTTGGAAAAAATAAACCGGAAGTGACCTAAATATACTGGACGATATACCCTAGATAATTCCCGGGGATTCATTCTAAATTTTGGCGAAGATTTATATTGGCGAATTTTTCAATTTCGCCAAATTCGCCAAATTAAAGCGGGCGCCAAATTAACCCAATCTACAGTATTCATTTTGCCAATAAATATCAAATTTATTTTTTGATGTTATACATTTAGTACACTTAGTGTAGGATAATTGAATTTATGAATCCAAAGTTGAAATCAGTTATGGTGATAATTGATGGAATATTTACAGCATCTATTTACCAGGTCTTAATATAAAGCACTAGTACCATTTAATTGATTGAATTAAATCAACATTTTTGAGTGATGGAATTACTAGTAAATCAACTTTCTTTAGTGATGGACACAATTTGTATTCTCCCCGGGATTTTTTTTCAAGTGGGTGCAAATTACAATTTTTCTGTCCAAAATGTGCCAATTTTTCTCATGTGTTTAAATATGTTCTCAAGTCCCTGCAGATATTTTCAAAATCTTAAGCACTGGTACTCACCTAGTTACGCTGTCAATACGTCAGCGTAACAAGATGGAAGAACTTCCGGGCTTCGTTTTCGGTAAGATATTTTTATTTCTTGATTCTACACCACTATCAAAGTTAAGGAAGATAGTCTAGTTTGAGAATATACAGGCGGTTCTATGTTTGTTTTCTGCATATTCTCAAACTAGACTATCTTCCTTACTTTGAGCCAAATTGTTGTCCACAACTTGACTTATAAGTGGTGTAGAATCGAGAAATAAAAATATCTTACCGAAAACAAAGCCCGGAAGTTCTTCCATCTTGTTACGCTGCTGTATCGGCAGCGTAACTAGGTGAGTACCAGTGTTAAGGGGTGCAGCACCCACTTGCTTCTACGATGGGGAGGTCACCACACTTCATGCATGTTAATGTTAACCGTGCCATTGAACTAAAGTTAGTTATTTTTCAAACTTAGTTGTCACATTTAGATCACTCAATTGTTGCTTCGTGCTCATCACATTGTGTGCTCTGGTATGTTAAACCGTACCGTATGTGAAGTTGATGTTTTAGTTAGTATCATAAGTATATTTCTTTTTTTTGTAGTTTTAGTTTGTTTGAAGCTCTTTATTTACTAACCCCACTGTTTTTTCCCAGATCCTATTCATAACAATATGATGTAAGTGTTGAATTATGAACTTTTGAAAATGAGATTCTTGTTTGTGAATTATGAAACATTTATTTATGAAAAAATGAAATTGCCGTCTCTGTTTTATAAAACTCTTGTTAGAAAACACTTTAGACCAGAGATGAATTTTTTCAGATTCTTAGCAATACAGCATTAAACAAAGAAATTTGACCTTCTTTATATTTTTTGTTGAATGTATAGAACTGTTTTTTAGAAATAACTGAAAACACAATCTGAAACACATGTTTATAATTTTATAATTTTCAAATCCCAGGCTGTTAATGGTATTGTATGGTTAATGGTCCAAGATAAATGCTGGATAAACAGAGTGGATTGGTTGAAGACGTCAAAGAGATAGTCGGCCATCTTGTTTTGTGCCGGAAAAGTGAAAACTGGTTGAGATGGAGAAGCAATCCTAGGGGCAGCATGGGTAATGACCTGCTGTAGTGACAACATGGATGATGTTATTTCAGCTATGTTGTATGCTATAGAAGAAACATTCACTCTTTAAAATCATGTCATGGTGGTATTTTAAGAAAGAAAAAATCTTACTGATTAACATGGATGAGCAATGAAATGAAGTATTAATTAAATACACTTCACATGTGAAATTTTCCATTTCAATAATATGGCTAACAAAATTTAAATGGACAAAATTTATTTAAAGTGAGCATACAGTTTAAAACTTTTTAAGATGTATCCTACATAAAAAATCAAGAGAAATAAGTAAAGAGATTTACAAAAAGGAAAAAAGTACAATTAGAGACTTTCAAGAGACCACCCTGATGTGCTGAAAGTGATATGTATTTGGTGTTAATGTTCATGCCTAGTCTGCCCCCTGGACTGGACCTAGCTGTTGGTACAAGAAGCCAGCTAGATATGGTATAGGGACTAATGGGACGTTACACGTGGTATAATGGTGTGTGTACTGGTCGTGGTCAGTCATCAGCCGGGTTAATGTGCTTTAAAATGTGTGTGTAATGATGGCTATCTATCACTTATGACTAGGTGAGTATTTGAGTATGCGTCCCAGTTCACCATCCTCAATTTTCATAAACCATGTTTCAATTTGAGAATCATCATCTTTATGCTCATCTCTTGTTTTCTCATGAATTAAAAAATAGTGACCTACTCATACAAGGTTGAGGTAAGTTTAAAATCATCATTTGGTCTTCATTAGAAAAGCATGTATATTTTTATCACATTTTTCTTGCCCTAAGCATCTTGAAAATAAATCTTGAAAGGGATGCGAGTCTGCTCTTCAATGTTTGCCATAGATTCTTACGTCCTCTTGTGTCGTATTAAATCCGGCACTTTGATTTACCTGTTTTCAGCTCCATCTATTTGTTATATGTTGCGCTTGGTATATTGCTGACATAACCAGATATCTAGCCTTAACTTTTTTAACTCGTTTTTTGTCATATAATATGATGTCAGTATGAGATGTTCTCTCATGTTATTAAACATTTACGTAGCTCTATCTGTAAAAAATCAGGAGTTTGATTCTTTGTTTTTTCACTATTTATTCGAGACATTTGCTTTATTAATTTTGCATTAATCATCAAATCATTCATTGTATAATCAATTTTTGTGAGTTAAAGGTGCAACAAATAGTGCAGAGGGGCCATTCAATGATCATGGACCAGTGTCAAAATATATTTTTGAACATATATTTTTATTATCTCCAAAGAAACCCCCTGGATAAACATTATTTCAGTTGATATTCCTCTTGAAATGTGGTGGATCTTAAAAATCTTTAAGTGGGACTGCCTTTATAGAAGCCTTGACCTGAATTTACACTTCTTAATGCTGAAATTGATAGTTTAAAATGTACATTTTAAGAAAAAAGGTATGTCAAAGATGATGTTAAGCCAAATGATGCCCTGATAGCTCAGAAAAGTAAAAAATGTTTGAATTTTCTCTCTACAGGCCTTGTTGCCCCTTTAAACTGCTACATTTAAGGTAAAAATTCCAAGACATTTCATTCGATACCACACATTAGCATTATATAAGGTCATCATCATTCTGTACTCATCATTAGTTGACAACATCACTCGGCACAGTAAATGTAGCATAATATAGTAAAGTATTATATGGATGGTCTTCAGGTCCAGATCGCGATCACCTAGAGGTTACAGACGACCATCCCCAGCACGATATTCACGTAGAGACAGCTATTATCGCAGCAGATCCAGGAGCAGATCTAGGTCGAGATCCAGGTGAGTCATTCTTTGCGATAAACAATGAACCAGAAATTCTTGCAATGAAGTCCAGCCATTTTAGTGCCCATCTTTAAGTGAATCAACTTATTTTGATAAATACTGAGTCTCCTTGCAATAGTCGTGTATAGTCTTTTTGAATAGTGAACGCTGTTTGAATAGTACCTTGGAATATAAGGAACTTGCAAAAACAAACCATATCTGAACTTGCACAAAACTTACAAAATGTGCTGATTTAGGCCATCGGTGGTTTTCAAATACTGGATTCCACCATCAAAATCCCAATGTTTGTAATACTGTTATGTAATTATATGTAACTTGCTAATCGTATACATTTGAGGACTATAACTCATATACTTTCAGATAAGCACCAACAGCAGAATTACAAATACAGTGACATTCTTGATTTAAAAGAGATTAGAGTTTATAATATGAAAACATGAATTGGGATGAACAGACAACTTCAAAAATTATATTTTCAATTATGATGAGAATTATGACCCTGATGACTATCGCCATGGAGACAACAGATAATTGAAAATATGATGAGAATTATGACCCTAATGACTATCGCCATAGAGATAACAGACTTTACTATAGATTAATCATTGCATCTGATGGAACAAAAAGAAACAATTTGATATCGTAAAAAGCATCAGAAGCATGTTTTCAAATTGATCTGTTGAAATTGTTGAGAAATGGCTATTTAGACAGACTGAGCCTGTTTCTTTAACATGGACGTTCGTAGGAAATGGGGAGCATAATCTGTTTAATTCTACGTATATCTACTCCACTTTAACATTTTGCATGCAAATCCCTGTAACAGAGAATTAAATCATAAATCTCTGAAGATAGATTGGGATTGCCTTAAGTTGCTACGCAACAGTTATTTAGACCTTTTCTCCTTCAATCGAGTTACCAGATGAATCATTTTCTTTTGCTAAATACATGTATATGAATAATTAGCTCAGTAGAATAATTCTCTTCAACCATTGTTGCAGAAATTGTGTTAAAAAAACCATCTAACTGTTGCCTAGCAGCTTTGATAGTATGTCATTGCCAACTTTACGAGTTTTATATTTGTATGTTTATATTTTTATTGAAAATACCATTACTCTTCCTGCTCTATGGCAGTACACCTTAAGTTTGCACTTTAAAAATACTTGTAGATTTAAAAGAAAAATGCCCATGTAAACTGACTCTAATACAAGTAATCTTTGTATGTTTATTCATTATGTATTTGATTGCAAGAAAGTTAGTGCCATTTGGTTTAACACATGTGAACGTTTTAGTTGGGAAGCAAACTGAAGCATGAAGAGTACAGTAAAGTATATGACACAGTCTAAGAAATCATAGCTTGCAATACAACTCCCCCATGTGAATCGAGTTGAGAAGCACTCGGAGGCATACTCCTAGTAAGAGGGGTGCTCTCAAATAGAGGGTTGCCCATTAATTGGAGAGATGCTTTCAATTAGAGGGGTGCTCTAAAACAAAGGCATACTCTCAAATAGAGTATTTTCAGGCAGAGACATCAAAATTAGATTGGTGTATTTCCTTAGGCTGTTACTATATGATAGACTTTATAACTATAATTATTGTAAAACTTCACTGTACTTTCAACAGTTTATTATGATTTATAGAATTTAGAGGGGTTTTGTTATTTTTAGATTTTTATTCCTTTATTTGTGCTTTATCATTCCAAATAGATTTATAATTAGTTAAAATACTTTGTCAAAGGGACATAAAAATCTCAAGGAAATAGAGATAACGTGATGACATGTATTCATTGATCTAGCTTCGAATTACAAATAATTTTGTTAGAAATTGTTTCTGAAATTGATGTACAGTAATTTTTGATTCATTTTATTTGCTGAAAACAACTATTCATTGGCACACAAGATGGACATCATCCATAAGTGCTATCTTGGTTATAGGCCTATCAAATTTTAATAAAGCAAATAGGACAAATGTAAGCAATTTTTGCCCCTCATAATGTGAGAAACTTATTTGTGGATTTACTTGGTTTAAGATTTTGTTCCTGAAATTATATTGGGTTTAAATAACCTTGGGTTAAGATTATTCGGATTTAAGATTTTCTGTACCTCTTGTAAAAATCTAGGCTGTACAGCATCGTGAGAGGGTCACAGTGACATAAAATGAAATGCAATTGTACATTTAAACCTATTTTACAAGCCAAGTTCTCATGAGTTATGCAGCCATAAAGATTTTAATGTATTCCATGTGTACAAATGTATGGGCACATCAGTTAAGATAAATTATATAATTTTTTTCCTTAAAATACATTGTACTTAGAATATCTTATGCACTAACATTGTGGGTATATTATTCACATTTCACAGCATAAGGTAATGTGTGGTAAAGTACTCAATGTACCAGTGTGTCATCCATTTTATCTGAACCTCTTTAAATCCGTTTTGTACATTGTTCTTCTGTTCATTGAATCTGCCCTCTTTAAAAGAAATGGGAGAATTGTTTTTAAGGCACAAGTCGCAGGTTATGAAAGCAAAATGTAAGTTGAATTGTGTCTGAATATTGGAGACAGATAATATTCTGTATTAAAAATATTCATATTTAAAATGTACATGTAGTAGGCTAGTGTTCCTATTTCACAAAAAGGAGTATAGTGTTGTCATTTTAGATTTTGAATCAGATGTACATAGCAATGAAGTAAAGGACATGTGCCTCTTATGTATAAGACAACATAATCAGAATTTTATTTCTTTAAATAAAGATTGTGTAAATGAACCCAGATGTTATGTTGATGTCCAATATATCCAATACATAATGTTGTTCAATCTATTCTTATGCTGCTGGGGTGAATGTTGTTATTATTATTAAAGGTCATCCGCTTCCACTTCTTTCTGCCATGTATGATCGTATGGTAAATGATAGTGGGTGAAGACATGAAGTCACGACTTATTCAAAACACTTGGTCATATTACATTCTTAGTAAGGACTTGTTTAGTTTCTCATTTTATCTTACCTCACCTTTTTATCGCACTTTGAAAAAGTGCTATATTGTCGTCGTCTTGTGCTGTTGGGCGGGCGGGCGGGTGTGCGGGCGTGCGGGCGGGCGGCACATAAACCAAATCTTGTCATCAAATTTCCAGGATAACTGCTTACCTGTTCAACTTGAAATTTTTACAGATGCAAGAGCAGACTAGTACCAACATCTGATTAGGTTAAGGGCATGCTGGGTAAAGTATGTGGCGGCCATTTTTTAATTTTTCAACAAATCTTGTCATCAAAATTCCAGGAAAACCACTAATCCGTTCAACTTGAAATTTTTACAGATGCAAGAGCAGACTATTGCCAAGATCTGATTAGGTTTTGGGTATGCTGGCTGAATTACATGGTGGCCATTTTGAATTTTTCAATTTGGCGGCCATTTTGAATTTTTCAACTTGCTCCAAATTGACCAATTTTTTTTTTTAAAAACATCTACAAGTTCTCAGAAGTTCAAATCTGACCTTAGATTTCAGATTTGACCTTTTGTTCACCTTCAGTGACCTTGAAAAGGTCAAAAAAGTTGATTTTCTAAATTGATATTTTGGATTTAAATTTAGGTCAGCTTAATTACAAAACACCTACTGAGGTCTGAAAAAGTGAAATTTTCAAGGTCAAAGGTCAAAGTCATTAAACTAGGTCACAAATGATGTTATCCAAGTTTCTCAAAGTTTGAGACTTAAAATCAATTATTGTCATCAAAATTCCAAGAAAACCGCTAACCTTGTCAACTTGAAATGTTTACAGATGCAAGAGCAGACTAGTGCCAAGGTCTGATTAGGTTTTGGCCATGCTGGGTAAATTGCATGGTGGCCAGTTTGCTCTTCAAAGTGCGATATTTATCACTGTGTGTCTTGTTATTATTTATACGTTAAACATTATTTGAAAAGCTTACACTACACCCCATGGGTAGTTATTTAAGTCTATCAAAATTGATATAGGCCTACATTTTCAAACTTGATACAGGCTCAAATTTCAGATGGGCCTACATTTTCAAACTCCATGTAGGTAGCCATTTTCAAACTTCATATACTAGACATGGTTTCAAACTTGATATGAACCTAAATATTCAAACTCCATATACTAGGCCTACAGTTTCAAAAGTGATATATAGAGACACATTTTCAAACTTGATAATAGACTTAACATTTTCACTACCTCGCAAGTACTGTCTACAAAAATATCAATTGTCTAAACAAATATTATGGATTGAATTTGATTAATTAGATAAAAGGTACAATATGTCACAATATGTTCCCTTACATAGTTCAAAGTATTGTTATGCAAAACATATGTTTATTTTCATGAAACTTTTCCAATTGGTTCTGGTAAACTTGACCCCATAAACGGCCAGGTTCAATCTAAATATCTAGAGGTTCAATCTAGAATTTAATCTAAAATCCCATAACGATTATTTAACTATCTTGTTGTTGGTCTGATTTAAGATCATAATGGTGCTAGGCTACCGCCTATGATAACAAATCAATACAATATGAGTGCATTATACATATACATGTATTATTGTGTAAATAAGGCCAGTACAGTTGTAGAATTCACCGACAAACAGTATGACTATCAGAGGATAAACATACATTTGAACTGTTTTAAATGTAAGTACTTTGGCAACGATTACAATTTTATCAAAGTTAGTGACGTAAATTCTAATTGATAACCAAATTTTGTGTCACATATGCATATTAAAAGTAGTATTCGAGGCCGGGGAAATCAAATCTAGGATAACTCTCAATCATGTTAATACATTGCTACACTGACGAGTACTAATGAGCCTCTTCATTATTCTAAAACAAGCGTTAGTTACCTCGATATCATTTGAAATAATATAACCTATTTTCATTTCAGTCCTGTTGAAAAGTATTGGTGATAAAATAAAAGAACAGCTAAGAGGGATCCCTGAAATACACCACTATTTAGTGCATCATTATAGATAAGATAACTTTAAGATGAGTAAACGCGCAAGTACTGCATCTTCTAGCACGAGCCATAAGTCAGCAGCCTCAGTGCCTGGTGGCCCCAGAGGAAATGTTATACTACACAACTCTCGTGCTGTTATAGGCAACCAACTGCCAGGACCTCTGCTTTATACAGGTACGAAATCATGAAAGTCATATGTGCAGCTTTATTAATGAAAAATGTTTCCCCTCTTCATGGACGTTTTTTAGTTCTTTCAAATAATTGTACTTTTACCTTGCGACAAAGTAGTCTCGCGAACAATAATAAATGGTATTGTTAGGGCATTGTCAATGATCTAGAGCAATGATCTGATACTGAGAAGTTAAAATGTGTAAATTAATACAGGTATTGTACTGTTAATGGGCTTATTTATGCCTCAGTTTAGAGAATAGGAAAGTTGAGATACTTTCATGATGTTTGAAGACGAGGATGATTTGAATGTTATGAATAACGCCTTCTTTATCATTTATCAATAGGCGAGTCTTTTATTCAGGTTCATATCTATCACCCTTAATTGTATAGTTTCTAAATAGCTGAATAACGCTGACATAATAGATGTCACCCTTGTTTGTCTTTGATTTTCTTGGGCCACACCTCCATTCAGTTCAATGCTAGAAACGTGCAATAGTCACTTAATTTCATGATTTGTCCAGTGTTGGTTGAATCTGTCTGAAACTCGAATGGCATTCTATCGGATGATACTGTTAATGTACATATTGTGATTAAACATGAAAATGTTGATTGTCATACGAATAAGCCAAGGTTTTAATGAATCTTAGCATTGCACCAATGGAGATTTGGCCCAAGTTTTTTTAAATCTTATGGGAAATGATTTAAATGACATAACTGTGTAAATCAAGCTTATTATTGGAGAAAACTTGTCACCGAATTCAAATATGCTATCAAAAATAAAGAAAAATAAGTCATTAGAGGTAAAAAGTGCAAATCTCTAAAAATCTCATGAAAAACGAGATTTAGCGAGATTTAAAGCTATTTAGAAACTACTCTATTGCTCACTTACAATACGCATTAGGTTCTGTCGGAATAAAAACTATTCCACTGTCCCTCAAAAAGCATGTCTAAAAGACTTAGTATGGCTCAAAACAGTTAAAAATATTTTCAGCAAAGTTTTACCTATAATATAGGATAGATCTTTTTGCATCCCCGGGTTTCCATCCTAGGTATAATTTACTTTTATTAACTCTTTCAGGGCCAGATGGACTAAGAGATCAACGACTTGCTGTTAATACCCCGGGAAACAGTGTTGGGGTGTGCAACTCAAACGAGCACACAAGTGAACTAGGCTACTTGAGCCGAGCTCCAACCGACATGAAATTTCCAAAAGCCAAAAATGGAAATATTGGAGAAATCGGATGGGAGGTCGAATATTTTAAAGTGAAAAAGGGCATTTAGTAAATGGACTATTTAAAACGATTGGTGCTTTTTATAATTTTCAAACAAGCTTATTATTTAATTATGTAGTAGTATTTCATACTTATGGAATTATAAAGATTATTAAATGACATTTAATAAAAATATATTAATCAATTTGTTCATAGTGTTTTGATTGACAGGAAAGCTCAGGTGTAGTCTAATTATATCATGATCTAGAATGAAGATTTCTTCATCCTATTATAAACCTATTCCTTCCCAGTCTTTAGACTCGACGAAAATACTCTAAGCATTTTCACCCCCTGTTTATAGATACCATGCCCGTAGCCAGGTTTTGGTTAGGGGGGGGTGGCGCTCGAACCCCCCCCCCCCCCCCATTCCACACACAAAATGTTTTCATGTTTAACTAACTTCACATTGTGACCACAAGGGTGTTATTAACAAGACACCAGGGGCCACGGAAACAAGGGAGGAGACCCAAAAATTTGCGCGCTTGCACAGAAGAAAATAAGGGCCCAAATTTTGAAAAATGCCCAGCATTCTAGGCAATTCTGGTACATCCTGAGCGATTCTATGATTTGCGTATTTTAAAAAAATGAGTCAATGGGGTTGGATGAATACAGTACGTAGCATGAATATTTTAAATGCATCAGTCTCTACTAATCAGTCGCATTAAAGTATGGAGGCTTTCATGATATACGCACTATTATTGAAATGATTCATAATTATATTTTAACACGTATACAAAAATGCACCGATATTAAATTGATGATGCAGGCAGAGCTGAGATAGTACGTACTACCCTTAATTAAGCTCTTTGTCCAAAAAATATTACGTCACGCAAAAAATAGATAGACACTACTAAGTCTATTAATATACATTAAATAAATGTAGATACGACATAATACGAAAAACAGTTTCAATATATGCACCAAGAAAAGACGACGAAATAAGATGCTAAAATCCACACGTACCTCCAAAAGGCACCCTCCAAAAAGAATGAGTGTTAAAACCAAATTCAAAAGTAAAATGCTTTAGTTTGCCCGAAGGGCTATCATCCTATCTCAAATACCTCTTTAAGCATTGAAGATGGTATAATGTCACAAAGGTGCCTGGACAAAAGCAATGTTGGCGATGTAGAGATGACGTATCTCTTGATAATATGATACTTATTATCTAAGGGACCATGTCAAGATATAAATGCGAATGCGAACGTGATTCGTCAAAACATAAGACCCCTCCCCTCTATGCCGGCAATTAAAATATACCATGTAAATGTCATGGTATGGAAATGTTACTGTAACGGATATGGGCTTTACAAAACAACTTTCGCAAACTAGATAGGTTGCCCAGATCCCTAACAAAGAATTGTAAAGAGAAGCCCACGCGGAGCATAGAATCATATATTCATAACTTTAATAAGATCTGATAATGATATATAAATAAGAGAATTTATCATTTTCATTCGAGCAGGAACGGCCAGAAGCTGAGAGTTGGGGTATTTTTATGTTTGAAGTATTTAAAAAGAATATCATCATTTGATAAGTTATTCAAATCTCGATTCAGGTAAGACTCGTTTAATACACATATTCTTTTTAATGTACATGAATACGTTATTAAAAGTTGGTTCTTATCTTGATAAAATAATGCATTTTACAATCTTCATTTCTTAATCAACTAATTTTCAAAATGTCTCAAATGACTTCTTTAGTCGTAACAAACACTAATAAAAAGGAAATATTACAAATTCGTAAAGGCTTGGCACAACATAATCGAGGAGTTATCGCCGCCATGACTACAGCAGGAGTGCGGGTAGTGATCCTGGTAATGATGACGGTTTCATCCGCAAGAAGCAATGATGATGATGATGATCGAAGAGTAACCAGAGACGACATGAAGGCTGCTATAGATTACGCTACAGGTAGGTGACAATGTCAAAATAGGGAGTTTAAGCTTGCATATAAAATCGAAACGCCAACCCATACGTATGACCAAATTTCCATATAAATGCATCGCTTAAATATTTTCCTTTCACGTTTAGGTTGTGAAAAATATTGCAAGCTTAAACTCCCTAATAACAATTGGCGGTACACGTATATTAGGTAGGTCACATTTTGAAAATTAAAACTAAAGGATCGGCGTCAATCATTTTTAACCCTATCATCAAAGATAATCGATATGACCCTAAAGCCCGGTATACACCGATGGGGCAAGTTGGTACCTCCATAGACTTAACATTGCGTGGGGCCTCGTGGGACCTTTTGGGATTTTGCCCCATGAAGCCCATGGGACTCCGTCGGATTTTGCCCCATCAAGTCCCACGAGGTCCCATGAAGTCCCACGTAGGACTCGGTTGGACTCGATGGGGCAAAATCCCACGGAGTCCCATCGTGCCCCATCAAGAATGAACATGTTCATTCTTTCCATGGAGCAACGTGGGATTTCGATGACGTATCACGTGACTTGCTCCATGGGACTCCTTGGGATCTATTGGGACTTCATAGGGCTCAATGGGGCAAGTTGGGAATCGATGGGGCACGATGGGACTCGATGGGGCAAAGTCATCAAAGTCCCATGGGACATCGTGGGATTAGATTGGGCAAGTTGGGATTCGATGGGGCAAGTGGGATTTCGCCCAATTGGTGTATACCGGGCTTTAGTTTCTGCAATTCAATTGTTACTTTCGAATAAATACCTAGCCTCGACATAATCATGACAAAATTCCTTCCAGCATGTGGTTGTCCGGTATTTGCTTGTATCGGAAGAATGCAGACTTGCCTGTTGTCGGGGATATGTAAGCAATGCTCGATGGCACTGCCTGGCAAGAGACAACAAAACAATCTCGTGTTTGGCAAATTGAAACCAATTAACGATGCAGAACGTGTGAGGAAACCAGTCTCATTTATTAACTCAGATGCAGACGCCAATGTCGAGTTCGCATTAAATAATGATTTCAGACTTAACAGACATTTTCCAAAATATGAGAAACGATTTTGGCAAGTGTCCTTTCCTAAATATCGCCCGAGTCCAAAACAACCGAAAACTGGACAAGACAAATTGAAAGAGATTATCAGAAACTTTAAAGAACCTGAACGCCAGAGAACTACAGCGCAAGCAACAAGAATATATGCCATTCAAAACCCTTTCGTTGATGTGCACCGCATGTGGCGAAACGCTCTGATCGGTATTCCGTATACAGGATGGTTTAAGAGACCTCTCTAATAGAAGTAAATGAATTCCACTGCCAATGTGAAGCAAGGAGCAACATTTGATTTGAACAATCCCAATAGTCTGATAGTCTATACTACTTTCTCTCTGCGGAAGAACATCTCTTTTAAATGCCGGAAAACGTAGACAATTGAAATTGGGGCCTTACTGGCCTGCTAATATTGAATTCTGCCCATTACAGTTACAATTGTACAGCCCCATACGCAAGTCTTAGGATTAAACTATTAATTCATTTACAATGTATTTTCTTCATTTAGTACTGACAACATGCAACAATGAGCAATAGGCTTGAATTGAATAATTGGATTCTGTCTCAATCAGAAATGACCTACTTTTATTTACAGTTGCACAGCCTCATTCACAGTTCTTGGGATTTAACTATTGTATTTATTTATTTTAGCATGTTTAGTAAGAGGTCTTGCAATATAGTAATAGTCGTTATAATGCTAGATCATGTGATTGAACAATATACAGGGACAATTAAGAGTTAAAAAATATTTTAGTTTGTCGATTCGTCATATTGGTCTGAATGTAATTCACAAAAAAACTTTTTTGCATGCTATTAACAAAATAAAAATCCAAAAAAACGCAAAGCATTTGATGTTTAATATGTCCCAATAAACTTAATAGTAAGTAAGTAACTTTTTAGTAATTACATCTTTTATGAATGGGGGAACTTATCAATTAATAAAGGACCATAATTCTACACATTCACATACACGTTCTCTTAAAGACTTGAAGCCTAGACCCTTCCTTATGTTTTCCAACTCCGGAAATGTATTCCAAAAAGTTATAGATTCTCATCCCAAAACCTCCCTAAAAATCTGAATTCATCAATCAATAATTTATCAAGAAATAGAGACAAAAATAGTGAAACTTCTCTGCATGCTGCAAATCTGTTGACAGCATTACCTTTTTGGGTAGCCTACCATAAAATGAAGTGTTTTGGACTACTGGAAGTAATATTTTGTGTATCAAAATATTTTATTTTTAAGATGTAATATATATACATATATAAATGTACATTCTCTAAATCATGGCGAGATAATGTTAAACCAAATAAATTATACATTACAGGTTTTTAACAGAAAATGCATATAACAGTGCACAATTTCAAAGTTACGTACATTGATTTAGTCTTCACTTGATAAACTGTCTCCTTTTGAAACACAGTAAATCAGAGACATATAAAACTGAGTAAATTAACCAAAGTAAAAACTGATATTAAACTATAATAATTGTATCTTGTATTTAAGTGATTATTGCAAGAATGCATACAACAATAACAAATTGCATATTTTGTTTTAAACAATGTTTGGCAAACATTTCATACTACTGTAAATAGATGAAATATTTAAATTCATCGCCTCTACCCCCACCTGTAATTACATACTAGTACATGTATATCACCTTAATCAGCATCAGGCTTTTGTCTGGTAGTTTATTTATTCCATTTTAGTGAACTCTCAAGTACAAGGTGTCACAGATAAATCTACAACTTCTGAGTCACACTGTAACTTACTGTTCAAATTTTCTGATTTATGATAATCTGACCTATAACCATAATACAAGGAATAACTACACATTGTGGATAAATACTGGTTGGAAATACAGGGTGTCCCAGAAAAACAGAAAAGTAGATCCATTCAACTCACTTTTGGGGCACTCTGTATACCAAAAATAACATATTGTGATACCACAGTAATCAAAATATACATACTAAATTGATAGTGATCATATACAGGAGGAGCAAGCGTTGAATCTTTTATGTGGAACTCAAATCAAATTCAACAACAGTGATGTCCTAGTTGTGAATATAGTTTTTAATAATAAATAAAATTATACCGATTGGTATATAATAATTGTTCAGATAGCTCTTTATACATGTTATATATGAACTCTCTACTGTACATATTCTTAAAATCAATAATTACAATACCTTTAATGTACCTTCTGATAGCTTCAAACATAATTCAATATACATATTATATTCTTTTAGTTTATAATACCAAATAACCCCAAGTAATATCATCTGTCAGCAACAACATTGTATTGATAAGAAAAATAAAAATGACTGTCATGATATGACTGGTGTATCTTAATTTTGATATGACTAAGTGGCTGCCATAAAAAGATGACCGCATACTACCACAACTGAAC
Organism: Owenia fusiformis; assembly: GCA_903813345.2. Lineage (NCBI taxonomy): Eukaryota > Metazoa > Annelida > Polychaeta > Sabellida > Oweniidae > Owenia > Owenia fusiformis. Next base: position 28,930,209 of record CAIIXF020000006.1, on the reverse strand, counting down.
CATCAAACACTGATGTTCAAAACATTTAAGTTATGCAAATTTTCAAAAAAAAGATATTCTTAGTTTTAAGAGAAAGAAAAGAGCATAAGATAAGTTCTTGCATATAATACTTATATGTTTGTCAACATCTAAAGCATTTTAACTACAATACACATGTATCATATTTGTTTCTCTAGCTAAAATACATGCTTCCATGGGAAACAATAGACGCATATGAATAATATAATATACAATTAAACCCGTGTATTTGAACAATTTCAATTGTGAACACTTTCTCAGTCTCATTTTTAGATATTTTATTTAGCAAGTGTAATAAAAAGCTCTCAGAAATCATCATGTACCTTGAGCATAGAAATCCTATTTACATAATGACGTCTGCTTATATCTGATGCATTATGGGAAACAGGGGTACAGGTACATGACAAGAATGGCCATTTATTTTCTCATCAAGGTGGGAGGTGTTAATTATGACAAATAAAGTAAATTGATAAAATAAATGATCTAAACTAAACAATCAAACAGAAACAATGAATCCTATTCTGTTTTCATTCTAAGTATAACCAGACTAGTTCAAATTACATAGGCCATTATTATACTTTATATATAGTGTTAATTCAGTGTTCAACAAACTCTTAATAGTGCACCCTATGTAATGGGGAGTATTGGGATTTTCCACTGTGAATTAGTCTCTATAAATAATACAAATCAATCAATCTACATGTACTGTAAATTGAATATACTAATTAGGAGTGATATATCAGATGTAAATAGATAAGTCCTCAGATGGTAGGAATGTGTCAAAATTAAATGTACTGCATTTTTTGAAAACAGAAATTCTATTCATTATGTTTTCTATTTTACCATTTATCAAAATATTATGGAGGATTTGGCAAGTATCTGCTATAAGACTTCAGCATTTCATTCTTATGAGTAGTGAATCAATTCTACTCGTTGTGTCTTCTGTAAACAATTCAATTCACTTTCCAACTCTGTCTTATACAATATGCAGCATGCATTATTTTACTGTTTAATGCACAAATACATTTATGTTGTACATTATTACAAGCCTTACTTTCCCTGGTATGCAGTGTAGCAGGGACTCCGAAATTATAAGACTATTGCCATGGAGGTTGCATATGAATACAAAAATGGTCAAAAAGAATTGAAGTTTCCATGAAAAAAGTGCTGTACAGTAAACAGTCAACACCATAAATTGTAGACATACAAAAATAAAAAATATTTCACTCAAAATGTTAATGAGAACAAGCATGAAATAAGCCTGAATAGATGTCATATTAATTAAGAAGTCATCATGTGGTGTCTCATGTCTCTATGTGGTGTCTCACATAAGTGAAGAGGATATAGGAACTGAGTTGGCGCAAAAATCACATTTCAAAAACAAAGCTTCCTGTGACAAAAAAAAAATAGTAAAATCAAGAAGCTTTCCAGATCAACTGATTAAGACTGATCAACTGATTTTATCTCTTATAAGTAGATTACAACGATACTCAGGTTTTCACATTTGCCTCTCTTGTTCACCCCATTCTTACTGTTACAAAGCTTCCTGTGACAAACAAAACTATAAAATTACAAATAATAGTAAAATCAAGAAGCTTTGCAGATCAACTGATTAACAGAGGTTTATCTCTTATAAGTAGATTACATCGAGACTTTGAAGTTTTGACGAAATGAGTGGGGGCGGGGGATAAATTTGAAACTGGAGCCCCTGCATACACCTGTTCAATACCATGTCTAGGATATTTTATTACACTGCATTAACCTGATACCTCTCTCAATGTCCTGTACAATTAACTACCTCAAACAGTATTGCTTCTTCCAATGGTATTGTCATACCAATGCTACTTTATATCCACAGACAGGAAAACCCATGAAAGTGAAATGCTTTTAGTGTCTCAAACTAGTGTTCAACTTGGATGTGTTCTCCTTAAAGAAGTTCATTCTTCATTGCATTAAGTTATGGGTAACTCATAGAGGTGCTCCACTCACAGATGTTCCACTTACACAGGTGTTCCACTAACATGGGTTTTACTTAGCAGGATTTACTGTGCTGGTATGGAAGCTCCTGATGAATTTAGAGGTAACGATATTGATCTTTCAATTCTTTCAGACAACGAACTAGCTCACTGATTGTATTCTAGCCCTACAACCAAATTGTATTTATGAATACTTTATATATTAATCCCCATTCCAAAGTAATGATAATGATATCCTAACTGCCATCTGAGTTGCACTTATTTGATCTCTTCTGCATAATTGGCGGGATATAGTCCCACAGTATTGTCCTTACGGCCTTTACACCAGCCCTGTTCATCCTCATCTTCTAGCTTTGTGAACACATCACCTGAAAGGTGCAATAATATTAAATATCACAAAGATAGCAACCAATCAGAATACAATACTATTATACTAAACTGAGTTACATAAGAAATGTAAAAGAGGTGATGCTATGTACGTTAATGCATCTTATTAAATGATCACAATTCTTTCCTTTTAAATTCTCTCTAATATTTCTATAATAAGAACACATGCAGTTATGAAAGTTTGTTGATTTATTTATCAAATTTTTTTATTAGGTTCTAGGGACTTTACTTAGGCCCATAGCCAGGGGCGTTGGGGGTGACCCCCTGGCCAAAAATTCTAAGTTTTAAAATCATACAGTTTTCACCCTGAGCATTTCAAGTGATTTTGGGCAAAAATTTGTCAAATGGGAACCCCCCTGGAATTTTAAAAAAGTGCCCCCCCCCCACTTTAGCAAAAGCTGGCTATGGGCCTGTTACAGTACTGTACAATATCTCCCTGATCACTTTCAGTCACATATCTCGAGTTAAATATATTGGGATAGTAAACATGCATCATGGAAATATGTCAGTTTATGTTAGTAACATGCCACAAAGAAGTTATAATACCAGACACACAACATGCAAATGTGCAGAAAAGAAAGTTATTTTCACAAAGGAAATCTTTTACAACTAATTAATAGTTTAGTTTTACCTTCTTTTAATGTAAGTTCGTCCTCCTCTTGACTGTAGTAGTCGAATATTGCTCTCACAGCTACCCCTGCTCCTTTAGTTACTATAGCAACCAAGTACAATCAGTTACAAAATTGCTACAAATAATCTAAGTGCACAGTTCCATAACACAGTACAGTGCATAGTACCATTACACAGTCTAGTGCACAGTAGTATAACACAGTCTAGTGCACAGTACCATTACACAGTCTAGTGCACAGTACCATTACACAGTCTAGTGCACAGTACCATTACACAGTCTAGTGCACAGTACCATTACAAAGTACTATAACACAGTCTAGTGCACAGTACCATTACAGAGTCTAGTGCACAGTTCCATTACACAGTCTAGTGCACAGTACTATAACACAGTACAGTGCATAGTACTATAACACAGTCTAGTGCACAGTACCATTACACAGTACCATTACAGAGTCTAGTGCACAGTACCATTACAGAGTCTAGTGCACAGTACTATAACACAGTCTAGTGCACAGTACCATTACACAGTCTAGTGCACAGTACTATAACACAGTCTAATGCATAGTAACATAACACAGTCCCAGTGCATAGTACCATAACATAGTCTAGTGCACAGTACCATTACACAGCGTAGTGCACAGTACCATAACACAGTCTAGTGCACAGTTCCATTACACAGTCTAGTGCACAGTACTATAACACAGTACAGTGCATAGTACCATAACAGTCTAGTGCATAGTACCATAACACAGTCCCAGTGCATAGTACCATAACATAGTCTAGTGCACAGTACCATAACACAGTCTAGTGCATAGTACCATAACACAGTCCAATGCCCAGTACCATAACACAATCTAGTGCAAAGTACCATAACACAGTCTAGTGCATAGTACCATAACACAGTCCCAGTGCATAGTACCATACCATAGTCTAGTGCACAGTACCATTACACAGCGTAGTGCACAGTACTATAACACAGTCTAGTGCATAGTACCATAACACAGTCCAATGCCCAGTACCATAACACAATCTAGTGCACAGTACCATAACACAATCTAGTGCACAGTACTAGAACACAGTTTAGTGCATAGTACCATAACACAGTCCCAGTGCATAGTACCATACCATAGTCTAGTGCACAGTACCATTACACAGGGTAGTGCACAGTACTATAACACAGTCTAGTGCATAGTACCATAACACAGTCCAATGCCCAGTACCATAACACAATCTAGTGCACAGTACCATTACACAGTGTAGAGCACAGTACCATAACACAGCCCAGTGCACAGTACCAGAACACAAGCTTATAAACTGTAACATATTTATATGAACACATTTAAATGCAATATGTGCCTACTGACTTACCTAATAATCAGGATAGGAGAGGAAGGGGTTCTTAGTTCTAAATGGGGTTGCGAGGATGATGGGGAATGTGAGAAAGCATAAAGATAACCGTTATAACATTTACAAGATATCATAGATATATGCCATACTACTCTTCCAGGAATTATGTAGGTTGAAATTGTAAATTCCGCAATTGGAACTATTAAAGGAATAAGGCTAATTTTGTGTGAATCTATGGGGTCTGGGGTCTCAATCTCAACAGTATGAAGACATGGGTGTACTTTCTTATTTTTTCTGGAAAGCATCCTTGTTGCATCTTGTGTTAAATGAGTTAGAAATAAATTGTATGTAATGATGTGTTGTTGAGAAACTTTGAGATATTTCGAAAATTGAAAAGGCGGCCATTTTGAATGTATTTTCTGGAGTTACCATTGACCTCTTACAGGTTTACTAAAAGAAAACATTGTAATGGTATTTTCCTGAAAAAACAATGATATACATGCATGCCTTCATACTTTATTTTGTACCAGAAAATAACATTGGCTGGTATAGCAATTTTCAAAGATGTTTTCTTCCACCATCCCCCTAAGGTATTAAGCATTAACTAAATTCTGAAATGTGATTCTAAGTTTGGAGGAAATTATTTGAAAGGCAGGTTTATCAGTATCTACTTGCTAACAAATTAACTAAATTTAAAAAAGTATAACTGTTAAATATAAAAGAATATGTAAATTATTATATAAATATCATTTATGAAAAATAATTTATACTTCAACGTCTATGAAACTTTCTTTTTGAGTGATTATACTCGTAGTGTAATCAAAATATCTTTCCTGATGTTATAGAATAAAAATGGTAATATTTATCTAGTTTACCAGTACTTTTTTATGCTTTAAATGTGAACAGATTTATCACAGCATTTATTTGATGGAAGTGTTTTATTGAAAATAATATTGATACCTGGGTTACTTTGGGTTGATCTAGGAAGAGGGTTGGTGTAACCATCATGCCCATAAGCCCCATTTGTTAGCTCCTCATATCTGAAGTGCATTATGGGAAAGATGAAGAATTAGGTCAAATCATAAGTTTTGAAGTGGTAGGTTTCCATCGGGGTGGGTACATGTGGTCTTTTAGATAGTAGAATCCCTAAGGATGGTTAAAGGCCGAGGGGTCCTTATAAGGTCAGTGTATTGTGACATCATAGTGTATTATGACATCATCAAACTTACGTTGGATGTTTGCATAAGTCCCCTCTTCATCATCATAATGATTTGTCACATAATGCGTAGATTCAACACGGTGCGTCGAAGATGATGAGTGGGTCTCATATCTCATATCGGCGTCACTATATACAGGGCTGTCATAATTGCTTGTTTTAGGGGTATCATAAACGGGGGTGGCCTCATGAACATTTTCTTTACCATAATTATATTCATTGTCAGGGTTCTGAATGGTTTCAGTGGGTGTGGATTTGTTTTTCCTTTTCGCAGGTTCCGGGTTTGAATAGGAATCTATGGAACCAGATGATTTCAGGGCATATTTATCCCCATTGGTTTGTTCCGCTGGATTACTCTGAGGGGGTTCACTGATTGGTTGATTCTCCTCTACATACCAACTACTGGAGCTGGTTTGACGTTTGGTGGCGCCACCTTTGCCTCTCTTGTTCACCCCATTCTTACTGTTACAAACAGAAGGAAACTTTTAAATGGGGAGTCAATCATAGCAAACTAGGAAACCAGAGGCTAAATAGTAATCAAACCCTGGAGTAACTGTGACAGTTGACAATCATCCTCAGCACTGTCCTGTGGCTAAAATGGGTGCAAAAATCTTACCTTTAAAACTTGATTTAGCTACATAAGGTAGTACTTACTACACTTATTGAGTATACCCCATCCTATAATGGCTTCTTGAGATCCTTGATTTTTTGCATGTAGTATAATGTAATGTTAGTATAGACTCATGTATAGGCTACATTAGTGCAATACAAAGATGTGTTAAAAAGCAGAAATCCAAACGGTGATACAATATACTCGTATAATCACATGCTACAAAGATAAAAGAAAGTGAAGGATTAGTAAGAAACACACTCAAAAGTTAAAAACATCAATAGAAATCATCAAAGAGAGAGCGTTAGTACACCAAGCATGAAGCCCATGCGTCCTAGACTGAACCACATGCTAACGATAGTGACGTCCTCTGACCTGATCTAAATGTTAACTCATCTTCTTCTTGGCCATCATAATCATACAAAGCTCTAACGGGTACACCCACAGCACCATTATCTGTCACATCAGGCCGTGTTGTTGTAGGCTCATCCGCCCAATCGTCACCAAAAGGATTTGGCGACGCGTTACTTTGCCGATTCGATGTGCTGCAATTGAGGCATCGGGTAAATTAAGAATTAGGTTTATCTCAAGAATAAATTTAGTCAATGATGCTAATCTAGGTATCATTTGTAAATACATGGGTTTTAAACTCACGGTGCATTTTTATTTCTTTTTTCTATTTCAAAACTGAACTTAACATGATCAACAGTAGGGGAACTACATTGATCGATCATTATTTTCATACAACTAATTTCAAGACAATATGATATAACATTATAACAACACAAGATGCAAAGGATTGCTCATTTTCTAAATCATCCAATCATATATCTCCGTGCATGACATGCGTCGAGTGGATGCTGCAATAAGGAGTACCATGCATCAATCTTAAAGTAATCTACTAAAACGGGCGAGTGAGTTAAAAACTAGGCGAGGAAGCAATTTTGAATTTTTGTTCTATCCATGGTTCTTAAGGTTATCTCACAAAAAATGACCAAGGCATTAACATGCAAAAGGTCACCACAAGCCATTTGTTGCAGACGCCGAACGCTGAACACCAAACCCTGTCCACATTAAGTTTAAGACCACTTCAGGTGGTGACATACAAGTGGACACCCCCTTTTCAATTTTAATGAATTTGAACATTTCTACATCTTAAGTATATGATGCATGATACACAAGATGAGTCATTAGTAAAAACTCAAGGACTAAATACAAGTAACAGACATTTAAACATGCTGTGCACTTCAAACAGAATTCTCTCCTCAAATGATGAACAGCAATTTCTCAACACATAGCATAACATGAATGATGCAGCATTCTAAAACCAGGGAAAAGTAAAATTGATAAATGATATCACAAATGTAATGGTATGGTTATTTCTACAGAAGGACAGTTAAAAATGAATGAATGTAAAAACAACATACAATCAATACAGTGTTGCTTTTCGAAAATTGCATCTGAACAAAGGTGTCATTCAGGACATTTGTTTACAGATATCAAATAGTATTTTTTGGAAACCAAATGAAAATACAATGTAAGAAAAGAAACATTTTCAACATCTTGAAAGCATTGTGATACACAATCTTTTAAAACAAAGAAGATTTACCTATTGATAACATGGGTTTGTTTTGCAAAATAAGAATCACTTAATACGATATAAAATAATTGGAAATAAGTTGTGAACTATTAAGAGCAAATCTAAATGAAGTAATAATATCACAACATTAGTATCTTTATCAACTTTGAAGAGTACTGAAAAATCAAAGATTTTACGATGGGGACATCGAAATAAAAGTTAACAAATCACGCCCTAGTAGCAGTTAGAAGCACAACATACACAGCCATTGCTACATGGTGCTATACACACACCTATAAAATGCAATACTGTTTAAAAATAAAGTCGGTAAAACATGGGTAAATCTGGCAAAGTTGAAGAAATCAAAAGAAATAGTACAACTGTTAGGACTATTAATTATATTCATAAAATGTCTCGAATGTACCTATGGCATCATAAGTCAATGAAAGAGAAAAATAGACAATCATTTCTGTTAAGAAAAAAGTATCAACTTAGATGTGGATATTTTATATCTTATTTCATGTCTTATTGCTCATCTTTACTTCAATTTTTGTAAATACACCTCAATCAAAAAATTCCAGAATTTTCTATCCCTAAAGCAAAATAAAGCCTTAAACTGAAAATAAAAAAATTCTCCAATTTTGCCAGACTTAGCCAAGCATTCAGTGCTTAAAGATGTAGTCCTACTTAGTAATATTGCCATTATCATCGTCATCATCATCACCAAATGGATTGAGCTCAGGATCATATGATGATTTTCTAAAAATGAAATAAAAGATTAATGATTTATCTGCTGTCATTTACATCATACACCAAATGCTTGTTTAAAAATATTGTGAATCATGATTGGAAATTTAATAATTTTCTCATTGGTGTAATTCAATGGTTTTCACATTGGTAATGCAATGGTTTTTACATTGAAAAAATTCAATGGTTTTCGAATTGGCAAAATTCAATGGTTTTCATATTGGCAAAATTCAATGGTTTTTACATTGGAAAAGTCACTGAACCTTTTAATCTATCTGTTGCATATACATGAATAGAAATCCAACTAAATATTTCAATCATGACGCACTTACTCGTATCTAGAAAAAATGGCTTAGTAGGGTAAGAGCCTTGAAGGTGATATTAATCAATGTATTATAGTTCGCTGAAGAGATATTAGATTTCACTGATACAATATCAAGGTGTCAACAACACAATATCATTAATAAAAAGTGATGTATTCAAAGTAACAAATACAATACCAACTACAATGACGGAAATATGAATTTAACAAAAGAAAATTACTTTTAAACATTATGACAATAAGAATGTGAAACCAGTTAGATTAAAGCCACATCGAGACAACAGTTAATAAGGATTACAAAAAGACTTCAGAAGAGTATCAACCTTCAAATAAACCTATAAGTAAAGGCCAAAGGAGAAATCTGGATATAGCATTACATGTATATTATATAAATGCTTCAAGATTTCCAAGGTCTTGATTGCTTTTAGCCAATACAAGAAAGTCATAAAAGATCACAGTATTAATGCAAGGATGTTACAATGGAAGCATCACTCATGGGCAGAAGACAAAATGCAGCAATTACACGGAGGAAAACTACTGGTACATTTCTGATGTCAAAATCCACACTTATGATAACAGCATTAATACTATATATAAGATGAGAGCATTTATACTAATAATAACAGCAATCACACTAATGGTGACAGTATTCACACTAATGATGACAGCACACACACTAATGATGACAGCATTCATGCTAATGATGACAACATTCATACTATACGATGATAGTATTCACACTAATGATGACAGCATTTACACTGGTGATGACAGCATTCACACTAATTATGACAGTATTCACACTAATGATGACAGCATCCACACTAATGATGACAGCATTCACATTAATGAGGACAGCATTTACACTAATGATGACACCATTCACACCAATGATGACAGCATTTACACTGGTGATGACAGCATTCACACTAATGATGACAGCATTCACACTAATGATGACAGCATTTGCACTAATGTAGTCAGCATTTACAATGCTTATAATAATGGCAACAATATTCACACAAAAGACAACATCATAATAATTAATCTTAATACATGACAACATTTAAATCAATGATGATACCTATCACACTAATGGGAAATTCACACTACTGTTCACACTTCTCACACACTACTGACAACATCAGTTTCCAGCATGCACATGGTCCTCCTACGAGCATTCTGAGCTCTACTAAGACACTGGAGTCTAAGGGGTATGGGACAGCAAATAATGGGATAGACTTGGGTATAGCACAACATTACAGTTTACAATATCATATAAATCATGGCAGCTAAACATGCAGCTACTTTTACTACGTGTACATGTATATTTTCAAGGCCCTATCTGGGGATTCAAAATCATGTGCATAAAAATGTTGCTATGGTTACGGCTTATGACAAGATATATGAGAAAATATGATCTCATTTGATGTAATCGGTATCTATCAAACCGAATCATGCCAAGTTTCACTAGGCACAATGCAGCTAGAATACAAGTAAATATCTCAAGTGTTTTTATGACAGTAAATCGCCCTAAAATACATTTTGGAAGCAGGGTACTGTACATGCTCTAGCAAAAGTAGCATTCAGGTGTAGGGGACATCACATAATCTACTCAATGATATCAATTTGAAAGTATACAATTTGTGCGAATGTATGATGACATCAAAAGACTTGAAACAACAAATTGAATCAAAATAAAATAATCACATTTTTGTAGTATCCCCTGATCCCTTACTGGGGCCATATCTCCAACTCATCAAATAGCACAATTCCTGAAATTTCACATATTCATTTTTTACATTTTGCAGCCATAATCATGACAAAGTCTCACTATAGCAAGTTCAATAGAGAATTGTGATTTGTGATAAATTCTAGAAACTGACCCCTGTTTAGTCATTGAAACTCCCTATAGAGATAGCAGCACATATTGCGAAAGCATGTTACAGTAGACCTAGCTCCATAACCTCGAACAAGACCTCACATGCGTGTCATTAAATGCTGTGTATATAGACAGTAATCCATGTATAACTGCATGAAATAAAAAACAGACAAGGGTGTAGTCTGATGCAAACATTAATGTACTGTAAGCATTTTTGAATTTTACAATATTCATTTTTGGAGTAAAAAATCATGTAATAGTTTTATTGTTGCTATAACAATACAACAATAGTGTCAACTTTCCAGGATTTACTGAGATTTTCCTTTATATTAGTTTTCCTTGCTATATTGTTTTTCTGTTCTTATTTCTTAAATAAAAAAGTGTGGACAGTGTGAGATCATGTTACAAGGGTTCAAAACACTGAATTATTATAAAAATCAACCCATGCGATAATCCTGAAATCGAACCTTTTCAACACAGGTCGTGGGGGGCGAGATGGGCGAGGTGGTGGCTTTGAACGTTTGGGTGATGGTGACACGGGAGCCAGTGGCGCCCTCTGCATTTTGGGTGATCGAGGAGGTGCTTTAGGGGACTCAGGTATTTCAAGTTGTTTTACTGGTGAACTTGGAGCTAAAATTATGGGGATTTCTGGTTGCTTAGTTACAACTGGTGTTGTCACTTCCTGTTCATCATGCGACTCTGGAATGGGAAGACTGGTGGAGCGCTCTAGTGAGCCAGATGGACTTTCACTTGGGGTAGCATAAGAGTCAGTTGTGGGAGGGGAATGAGAGAAAGCCTCTGCCCCTAGGGTCATGTCATGATCATGATCCCCCTCGCTAGCCACCACCCCTGGGGTCATCCCCCCCTCACTAACAGATTTGAGGTCAACCACGTTAGTGTCATCGCCTTCGCTAGAGGTACTAAGATTAATCGTATTAGCCTCATCTTCATCATCATCGCCAAAAGGATTCTTTGCCTCATCGTATGAACCCAAACTGACACGTGGTGGCCTAAAAATAACTTTTGTTATGTAAACCAAAAAAGAACACCTAGAATCACTGAAAAGGAAAAATCTGTGACAAATGACAGTGAAGTAATGATTGTGACAGAAGTAATTAGTGACATTAATTGATGTTGAGGAAGTGATGCTCTTTACCGGGATATCATGCTATTTCTTACATAACATTTAGTTCATACATGATATAAACTAACATAATACCATAACAAATCATTAATAGGGATTTCCATTAACCTTTTGAATTGCCTACACCTGGTAAAAGGAACTTCTACAGGAGTAACCCAACAATGCATTTCTAATGCAAACAATGAACTTTCCAACCACCCTCCACTAATTAAATATATTAACAGTTACAGGAGTATTCAAAATACTTCTTTTTAGTTCCATTTCTTAATTCACAAAAGTTATCATTCTCAATTCTTTAATTTTTCAATTTCTGAGTATATTAAATGACAATGGTATTATTTATGAACTTCACCCGTCATTTGTTTCTGATCAATCAAAAAGGAAACGATTTGAAAAATGCAGGTTCTCTTACTTTGGTGGGGCTTGTTGAGATTGTGCCATATTGTTAACTGCCTGGTGGTCTCGCGGACTGTTGTCATCTGTGGAGTTTCGACTATTTGCGTTATACAAAGGATTCTGTGTAGGTGGGTCCGATACGTTGCTGTCAGTCTTGCGATGGTAGCTCATTCCCGTTAGTGTGATCCCCGTATCACCGCCACCTGATAAGTCTTTCTTCTTCTTCTTTGAGATATCTTGAAGTTCTGGGGAATATTCCTGAAATAAAAAATGATCAGCCAGTTGAAAAAAGTGCCTCATTTTCATACATTGTTATTATTGCTTTTAAAAACAAGTTTTGCTAGAAAAGAGAAGATTTGAACTGGACAGCAGAAGTTAATGGTGGTTAAAGGTAAGTGTTAGTAAATGGTAGATAAAATATTAATTGGGAACAATGATTGGTAATTTACAATTCATAGACAGCTTTTCTTTTACAGTCCCCATGCAATGCAGGCCTTTGATTTAAGATACAGGACAAGAAACCAGGAGGCATTGGAAAGTGGATCATTATAAAGCCAGAGACCATCAGACAACAAGAATGACAAAATCTTAACTGAAACTTTTCCCTGGTCAAATCAAACTACTGCCTACTTCATCAAAAATTGCTGAGACAAAAAAGCTTGGTAAAAGTTCCAAAAATAGAAAGAAATTGCCTTTCTCAAAATATAATGATAAGAAACTTATAATCATTTAAATCATGTATGAGTGAGATTTGTCATGTCAATAAATAACGCATTTAAAGGCAAATAATATACAATACGGATGAATCACTGTTATACTTGGAAACACCCAGTATGAGATATAAGATATGTGAAAAATAGCTTCTTTTCCTGGTGGTGTATTATCAATTGATGCCACAAACTGGTCTGGTTGAAGATAATATCATAATCAGTAGCGCCATATGTTACAAGGAAGTAACCTGCTTTACAAAGTTCCTGTAACTTATAGATAATATGCGCTCTTGAATACTGAATCTGATATTTTGTCTTGCTTCCTTTTGATTTCCTTCGCAATAAGGCACAAGTACAGTGTGATAATATCTATAGGGAATTCATACATTTATATTTATATGCAGCAAGATTTAACGATCCTTCTAAGTCCTTCCACATTCACAATTTTCAAGCAATTTACATGCTACGATAAATACATGCCCAACTCTTTCTCAAAAAGTGTGATACAGGAATTAACCACAAGTACCACTGATTTTCTCACTCATTCATTTCTCCACCTGCCACATAAAAAATTGAACCATTTAAAGTTGCACCAAATTTAGGGACTTAAATAAGATATAATATTACATATTATCTGTATTACAGTGAAACCTGTAATGTGAACATTTTCCTGAAAGCACCAATACCTTAAACTCTCCCTCAAACAAAGAAGAAGTGAAAAGTTTTTTTAATTAAAATTCATTGACGAGATTTTGATACATACTGTATGATTTTTTCGATATATTTAACAATCATTTTTAAAGCACTGATATACATAGGTGCATATGTATTTTCTTGACTAAAAGAAATATTATTGAAGTCTCCCCTTTGTTAGATTCTACTTTTAGTGATCTATCTACTATAGTGGTCTTTCGGAACATTGAGAATGCTTGCAATATACAGGACCAGGTTTCACTGTAATAGCCAAAAAGTACAACAATCAAACAATCAAGAAACATTACAACAAACTCGCGGTTGTACTGGTCATGGCTGATGCTCTTCAATTGGATAGATATCTCAGAGGCGACCTCTTTCTGTAGCGCAGAGAACTTCTTACTCGTTATACCATGTATATCTGGGGTATAAACCTAGTCACAAACAGGCATTGTTAACATTAGCCGTTAAATTTCCAAAAAGCGGGAAAATATCATAGTGATCATGCTTTTAATTGCAAAACAGAGTGGAAAGGAGTAAAATCAGCAAGGAATACAGAGGCATGTGTGAAGACTAATTTATACCGAAATGTCAGAAAGTCCTATTGTAATTTTTTGTCTAGCATTGCCTTTTGTGAATATATGATAATACAAGGCATAAAATGATTGTGAGTCACAGATTTTTACTGAAGATATTAGATCAATTTTCATTCCAAACATCCCCTGGAAAATATTAGTCACTCTTGGAATGGGAATGGACAGTTGTCTCAAGTTGAGGCATTGCTAAGGACAGTGAAATGACTATATTATTGAAAGTTTAGATTAATGGTATACACAAGCACAGCATTAATTCAAACAAAGTGACATAGCAATTAATAAACACTTGTAAATACAGGTAAAAGGTTTGTAGATGTACTAAAAAGTTGAGATTATATCACTCAATACATGTTTGTGTGTTTAATTCTAAACTGACAGAAAACAGAACTCACCTCAAACACTGGCCAATTCATTGCCATGCCAACCCCATTATTGTTGGACCAGAACTTTAAATCCTTCTGGAAGTCTGCATGACTAATGTTTTGATGCAGGTCTTGGTAGATCTGGGAATAACTGAAAAGTAAGTGATGGAAATTCTTTGTTTTTCTTAGTTTTGAAAATCTTCCCCATTTGAAACTTGTGGATACAAGATACTTTATTAACAGGGTCTGAGGGATTTTATCATCTTACATTAGCCCATTAATTTCACAATGATTTTTTCACTATCAGATTTTCGATTTTTTCAAATTGAATAACTGGCCTTTTGGCATTCCATGGTGTCGTATATAAACTGTACTAAACTGGCCCATCTTCCTTATTTGTTATATCAAATCCCTAAGGTTGTAGAATACTTACATAGGGTTAGATGAAATATCCAAGCATTTGTGGATTCCAAATAACATTTCCTTGAAAAATATTAATCTCTTTTCTTCGAATTCCTGACATTTGTCGAAGACCTGTCAATGTAAAAGAAATAAAATTCAATAGAAATTCCAGAGATATTTAAATTACGATTATATCTTTAAACTTTTCAGAAATGTTATTAAGAAAATGAGCACAATACAATTTTCTTTTAATGCTTGTAATTTAGTGTTTTTTCAGATTTTGACCTCAACGTTTGCTCAATTTTCCACCAGATTCTATCTTTATAACATATAACATTAAGTTTAATTATATCAAAGTAATACTTTTTTTATACTAATGTAATAGTAATGCTGTCTATAATACTTATTCTAATATGATCTTGTAGCAAGAACAATTGATTTACTGGTCTATATTGGAGTATGTATGACCAATAAAACTCATAAATGCAAAAAATCGAACCAACCAACCGAATTAATGTAAAACTCAATAGGCATCTACATATCTCACAAAATATGCATGCCCATGGTAAAACTCAATGGACATTACATATCTCACAAAGTATGAACATTTGAATACAAATGAAGTAATATGAGCAAACTACAATATACCTCTGTCATATCTTCCATATACTTTGCATTATAGCTGTTAATGTCATTCAATGCAGCTTCATACTTGGAATGGGTAGATTCAACATCACGTCGCGCCTTCTCTGCTTTATCTTGTATTTTCTTCAACTGAAAATCAACATATCAAAATTAAAACCATGTGGTATAATATAATAGCGTAAGCGCAGAAGCGTTTAGAAATCATTTATTAAAATATTAAATCATTAGGTTGGTTAGACTGCCTGCCTAAAATGTTTTAAATTGAGTTATCTTATTTCACGTTTAGAACTAAATAATTCATCACATTACATAGGAAACATTCATATCTTAGAATATGTTATTCATAAAGTAGATTAATATTTGACAGAGGTATTATTTTCATGTCAATTAGAGAAATAAATATCATTGTATCTGAATTGTTCAATTTTTTAAATTTAAATTTGATTAGCAAGTCAACTATGTTATTCCAAATACCGATATGTCATATCTACAGTATATGTACTGTACATTTTATGTTTTTTTACTGTACATGTATGTACATATTCTACACACATGTACAATATACACGTACATATACTTTCTACAAGTGTACATTTAATACCTACAAAAACATATAAAAGTGAAAAAGCTGGGGAACAAGTGTTACTTACAGTTACAATAGAAAAAACGAAAACCAGGATGCAATGTTTTTTGGAAATTATAACAATGATCTGCTCAATCAAATTAATAAACAACGACAGCGGACATGTAATCATACAAGGGAGAGGCTTAGATGGGACAACTCTCACTCAACAATATTAATTTTAGTTATCGTCATTTATGGTGGCAGAAAGTACATGCTATTGTAACAATTTTTTAGATCATCATTTAAAAAAAAATTTTCACATGACCATACATTTCTGTCATCTTAATTTGGAAGTTTTGACACATTACAATGTAACCCAGCTACATGCCCCAAAGGAATAGCAACTGTATTTAGAGTAAACAAAAAATTGCCTACTTCATTAGTTGAACAGAAATTTCCAGCAATGCACAAACATAGTACTTTTAAATTGATATAGAAAAAATGAACTCATGCATATGTAATATAAGATGATATATTTTAGATGGCATATGAATCAGAAAAAATGGCAGTTGTTATAGATTATACTGATGAAAAATTGTAAATGTTCGAATAAATTTAATTATTTTCTATTCCACTGAGGAAAGCTTTGATTACTTTAGTATCATACATGGTATGTGCCTTTGTGCTGATGACTGCAAATTGAGCTTGTGTATTGGTTGGTTAGAGTCTAGGGCAATTGGAATCGGTCAATGTTACCATAGATTATTTCATAAAGTTATTGCAACCATGAAGAGTCCAGACCATATTTATTGCTGATGTGTACTGGACTCCTTTAAGTTATTGAAAATCTCCAATAATGTTCAAAGTTAATCTATTTCATAAATCTTCTGATCATGAACAGTAATGCAATGGATTCTCTAAAATAAAATGAAAAAAAGAAAAAAACTTACGACGAAACAATGCAATATTAATATACATCTGCCAATATTAAAAATATTATGACATTTACGTTTACATGATGATATGTCTATAAACCTAGTCTATGAGATTTTACATGTGAAGAGTTAGTAGCAGCACCTTCTTGGTGTTAAATGGTGACATAAAAAGCATGTAAAGCGTAACAGTACAAGTTCATAGTATAAAGGCTGTGCAGATTGTTGAAGATACCCTATGGATCTTATATGGGACTAAATATGTTGCCCAGGCCCAGTGAAGTTCAGTTGAGACTAAAAATTGGTTTGTGTACTTTGCATAATTAAGCAAAATAGTACAAATATATTGCTGACATTTGGAGCAGAATGTATACTGATTGAGAGAGCTTTAATAACATTGTTTCATTGTAATTCTGTATTCTGTATTTTCATTATAGAGTGATATTTTTTAAACGCCACAGATATTTCCTATTGATTTCCTTTTTGTTGGATTCCATCTTGTACATCATCATGCTTGAGAATGTACCTGGTTCAAAGTCCAAACATTTCAGGCTCAAAATAGTCTAAACCTAAAACATGAAACAGAAACCAACAGGATATATCATTATTTGCAGGAAATCGATCCCCCTACCCCTCTCTCAAATTAAGAAAACAGAAAAATTAAGAGAGGGTCTTCAAGCACTCTCTTATGAATATTGAATTGTACAATCCATACAGCTTTATTGTAAAATAGCTGAAATGCAAATCAAGCAAAGAAAAATGTGTTAATTTTGAGAGGAAAATATTGTATGTATGTGAATGAGTAACGCTGACCTTATTTTCCGATAGATCTTTGTTTGCTCTGGCTATCACGGGGGACTACATGTATAAAACAAGACACACTAGAGACACCTCAACACAATAGAGACACCTCCACAGTATAGAGACACCTACACCCATGCTCAAAATATCAGGTCTGTCCATCATATTTCATGCTATTTTTCAAGAAATCCGAATGATATTCTTACATTTCTATGTAATTTACAGTACTGGCTACATGCCTGTTTATTTTAATCCATGCTGATTCTACTCTCTAAAACTCTATTTTTCTGTTATAAACCATGAAACCCAAGCCAAAGGCATTGTAAAAAGTGCTAAGCGATGATGAAATATCACTGACCCTGATATTTTCATTGAGTGTTTTTCTCCTTTTACATTAATTAAATCAATTACAATATATATATTTGCGAGACATAAACATACAAAATGTCACCACCTGCCAATTGTTACAGACATCGAATACCAAACACCAACTGCCGAACATTGTCCAAAAATAGTTGGAGACCATAACAATATGTCACCAATTGTGGTGGTGACATAATTATATTTGAGCTAAAAGAGGTACTTCCAACAC
Source organism: Owenia fusiformis (assembly GCA_903813345.2). Classification (NCBI taxonomy): domain Eukaryota; kingdom Metazoa; phylum Annelida; class Polychaeta; order Sabellida; family Oweniidae; genus Owenia; species Owenia fusiformis. The sequence continues at coordinate 28,911,657 of CAIIXF020000006.1, read as the reverse complement.
TTTCTCTAAAGCGGTGCAGACATAAAACTCCCTATTTTCATTTTTACTGTACATAATATATTCAATCAAACTCATCTAATCCACCTACTAAATTCTATTTAAAAAAAAGCTCCTGGCCAAGCTCAAAATGAATAGTAGCAGGACTGAGGTATGTTATACTTACATGATCTGGTGATATGGCCGAGTCTCCTTTAGCGTTATTTTCTTGAATATTTGCAGATTTCTCTTGTTTGCACGCGTTGTGGTACTCTTTACGTGCTTTTTGCACTTTCTCCAGTTTTTTGGCCCATGGTTTTTGTGCCTGAAATTGGTGGAGTACATTACACAGATTACATTAAATATACAGACGCAGGTAGTTTAAGCCCATGGTTTTTGGAATAAAAGCTGAAATACCTGAACATTTTTTCAATCAACCAAAATTAATTCCCGATAAATATTGAAATATCTGGGATGTTAAAAAAACAATTAATATTTCATCAAGATTTATAATTCATGAATCATAGACAAATAAGATACATTTAAGACACACTGATATTTATTTAGCTATAATAGCAAAACGTTCTGATAAGGGCAGGGGAGGGGGAGATTTCATCCTACGAATGCAGGGTTCCAGACATCATCCACTAAGTTCCTTCCTTCTAGACAAGTTGAGATGGAAGGGTCAAACTAGAATCATGATAGATCTACATGTATATGTAGATATAGGAGAACCTACCTTTCTAAAATTTTCATCCATTTCCTTACTCTCCTTTGAGCCGCCCATCATCTGTTTGTGGAAGTGGTCCTTCTGCCATTGTTTTATTTGAGGTATTACATCATTCACAAGCTTTTCTTTCACTTCAAAGTGTAGCTCTGCCACTCTGTCGGCTTCTGTTAATGTACCTTTCCAGCCTGCCTCGGTTGTGCCATATTCAGGGCCTGGAACACATGACAATTGGATAGAGGACATGAGGCTATTGCGATTACCCGAACACCCATCGACAGAGATCTAGATAACATCTCACAATTCTCCAAAAGCAAGTTTTTTACGCTTTGCATTTGTTCGACTTCACTTCTTAAAAGAGAGCTTCGTCTTCAATCTTTCAGATTGCAATAAATCTTTGAAATATGGACGACTTTCTATATGGTCATTTCCTCTGATATCCCCGTATAGTTAATGAGTATGTATTTCATGGTGTTCCTTCAACTTTGCTGATTGGTTGAGAAAGGATCAGCGTGGTAGATTTGAAATTATTTATTACCCGGGCACCGGGCACCAATCTTTGGGGCGGGGCTGCTAAACTGTAATATAGTCTATACTAGGCAGAGTGTAGTTTATAACTAGACTCTGCGCGCAGGGTACAAGGTTTTAAGCGTATGGTATAAATTTCCGATCCAAAAATCCACAAAGGTGGTGAAGATCTATAAACTAAACCTACATAAGAAACTGATAAATCACTGAACAAAAGATAAGCTTTTTCTGCCACTCATGTTTTTTCACCCATGATGTGCCAAAATATTGATGGTGCAATATGGGTGGGCCACATGGGAGTTCTTTTGAATTTCTCAAACGTAGGGGGGGGGGGCATGATATGACTTTCTTCCTACTTTTTAAGATACATGCACATGTACACTTGCTTAAAATTCCATTTTAACCCCGAAGGAAAGAGTATTGATTTATTTAAAAAACCTTCAATGAAATTACTTTTTATGCAGAATATCATTCAAATAAAGTTCAATAATCTATTGAAAATATGTACATGTAGTTCAAGTTTTCACTTTAAACCCAGACTATACTCCCAAAGTATGGTCTTTATTGGTCCTCAACTTTATCAGGAAATTATAGTAATTCAGTTTGTCTAACTTAAAGGTTAGGTAGAAATATGTGCCATGGTATGGGGAATAGATGATATGAAGCTTATAAATGAGGTAATACAGACAATAAGTCATGACCTTTGAGTTTGTGGAGTGGACTTGAGTTAAACCTTCATAATAAATGTACTGTATAACTTGCAGCATATAAATTCTCTTATATTATATTATTCTCTTGAATTTTGGGAATTGCAATAACTTGAACCTTTTTTGGGTTCTTCCTAAAAAGTATGATGGCTTAGAATAAAAAGATTAAATCTCTCAAGTGTAGGCGCAACATTTTGCAGAATGGAATACAGGCCCATGATCAGCTTGTGCGAAGAAAAAATCAGTATTTTAAAAAAAAATTGGGGGGGGGGGGTCGTTCAAATAATTAGACATTTTTGGCCCAAATTCACTTGAAAATGGCTCATAATGGTGAAAAATAAAAATGAAAGGACCCACAGTCCTATGCTCACACAGTTTGGAACCTTCAGAGGAATGTATATCCTGACTTTCAAACCAAAATATTGATTTGGATTTGTAGTCTCGAACTTTGAGAAACTTAGATAGCACAGTTGTGTGACCTAGTTTGATGACCTTTGACCTTGAAAATTTTACTTAGTCAGAGCTCAGTAAGGTCTTTTGTGATTAAGCTGACCAAAAGTTACATCCTTTACATCAACTTTTTGACCTTTCGAAGGTCACTGAAGGTCAAATCCTAAAAAATGTCAGATTTGAACTCCTGGCAACTTGGAGATGATTTTCAAAAATAAATTTGGTCAAATTGAAGCAAGTTGAAAAATAACTTATTTTTATTGTTTTTTGACGTCAAATATCTCAAAAACTGTAGAAATTTGATGCTGACATATATTGAGCAATATGTAGGGAATGCTTAAATCTAGTAATAATGTGATTCATCGCAAGAAATGATCAAGTATAAAGCAAACATTGAGAAACTTGTCAATCACAAAACCTGCCATTGACTTAATACGTGAGAAAGTTTCTTGAAAATGACTTCCAAGTCCTACTTTTTGTCAAATTTTATAGAGTAAACACAAAAAAATGTAATTCCAAGAGCTTTGAAATTTTCAGAGGTCATAAGTTTCACATAAATCAACTACTACAAGTTATTTGAAAGTTCTTCTTCAACAAAGAAACTGGGCGAACTTGGGAAATTGCGATGATAGGTCAAATAGGCATTATGGATATGCATAAAATGAATGTGGTTATGACTCAATCTGAATAGCAGTTTTAATTTGTGCGGCCAATGTTGACGGACGGATGGACAGACCAATGGACGGACGGACGCCTGGTCGATCCCATAGGCTCACTGTGTGAGCCAAAAATTGCATGACTTTGAAAGATTTTTTGGATAGGGAGAGGTTTAACTTAAACCCCGAACCATCCCTAGCTGTGGGCCTGGGAATTGACCATGGTCAAAAACTGATAATCAACCTTGCATTTAAGAATAGATTGGAAGGAGGGAGTGGATATGAATAAAAAATTTGATCCGAAACTCAAACTTCTACAGAACAACATACATTACATACCTTTTTCTATTTTTTCATTCCACACTCTTGACCAATTTCGTAAACTTTTGGCATATGCTTTTTCAATGTCTGCTCTATCCTGGATCATTAGTGTTAATTCATTGCATAATTTACTAGCATCGTCTATACGTTTAACGGTCCGTTTATATTGGTGTACTTCCCAAAAGGAATCACTTGTCGGGTCAAGGCCGGCACTGTCGCTAACCGACATCTTCCCAAAATTCTACCTGTAACACAAATAAAACAGATTTAAGTACGGCCTTACTTTTATAGGATTTTTATGAAATATGAAAAAAAATATTAAAGAAACGAGCAACAAAAATCTACTTCCTTATACCTTTCTATATGTAAAGAGAATGTTGCTTTTTATAACCTTTTAACAGTAATTCAAATTATTCAATTACATGTAATTTCAAAAATATGCAATCAAATGAATAGCTCCATTGATTAAATGCCAGCATACTTCAGTTAGGTGAAAACCTGAGTTTAATTTCTAAAAACATGCAAATGCTTGTGTTATCTAAGTACTATGTAATAGTCTATCATGTTATCTTGACATACATTACAAGTATTCCTTCTCTGAACCTTACAGACTAATGTAAGAACTAGAATTTACAGTAGAAATATATGTGTATGGAAGAACTAATGTTTGTATGTGGACACTTCTCTGCGTAGGTAAACACTGTTTTGTGAATTTGGACTTCTCTGTGTATAAAAGCTTCTTTACTGGAAACAGATACTAAAATTAGAGCATGAATTATTTCCCATATTATCGAAATTCTAAATGTGAATACTTGGAAAGTGAACACTTCTCACTACATACACCTTAATCTACGGAGGTATTTGCTGGAATTACACCCGAAAAAACGCTAAAAGCACTTTAGTGAAAGATGCTTAACAACATCGCCTTCCTGATAACACCAACATTTCTAAAGCGCCTTAGGAATTTTATTTTGAAATTACACATGTCATTTCTAAAACGCTTTTCGTGCACTTTTAACTATGTTGATAAGGAGAATATCCAGCAGATGTGTACATCTACAATAATTGTATTCTTTTAGCATCTAAGAGAAAGCGTAACTGAGATTTTTGCCAGTGATGTGAACTTACTTTCAATTTTTGCGATATAATTTGATGACCTATTGCATTTTTGGGTCCCATCCATCGCTGGCGGTGGCCCAAACGTGTAGCATTCAAAATACATCTTATTTCGTTTGGGGCAAATGACAAAAACCCGGGTAAGGCGTTTTTAAAAAAAAAACGATCTGTATTACACTACACTCCAAAAGCGCCTAACGATTTAAGGCGTTTTTTAGTGACTAGGGTTCTAAGAGTTTTAGAAAAGCGCTTTTGTAAAACAGCAATAGTGATTATACCTATTTTTCAAACTGGGTTAAAACCTTAGGCGCCTTTCTAAAATGCATGATGTAATTCCAGCAATTGTGAAATGGGATGTTTTTCACAAACAAAAAAGGAAGTCAAAGCCACAGTGATGTCAAATTCCTTCTACTTTCAACATATTATTTTACTGATATGATCTGATCCCATATGATATGATTTGATATGACCACTACTTCAGTTTCACAGTTTCAGGTTTAAAAATGACAGAATGCATAATCTTCTGTAAATGTTGGTAGCAGTAACTTCCTCATTCCTCACTCTACCTAGTAACTACACCCATGATATCAGCATTAACACTCAAAAAATGAGCTAACTACAGCACAAATACTGAGTATAGCTTGAATAGTTATTTTAGTTTCAGTAACTTGATTTTGGACAAGATGGTGAAATACCACACCTATGTTTTTATGAGTCAAGTGTGTTGCCATACATGTATGTTTAACTTGAAATCTTGTGAGTTGCTCTATAGACTTCAATAGAATACCATATATGAACTTTTTGAAACTTCTTTATAAGGTTTCAACACATAATGCTGGATTTATGGTATCAATGCTTTGATAGCTGAAAAGGTTATTTGGTTTCTGCTCTCAAAGATGTCTCAAGCTCCCCCACCCCCCGAACGTGGATCATCTTTCTGTATCATGTAAGTTTGTATGTGTGCGTGTGTATGGAAGGGAACAAAACACATTTGCAAGTTAATAGTTAAATAGGATTTACGAGGTTGCTGTGTTTTTACTTTCATCAACAGGTTACTTGAACCACAATGTTCCTACAACACGAAGAGTGAATAATTATATGGTTTCCCAATATACTAAATAAACGAGCCACCTCCAACGTGAGAGTCATCATACTTCACATTATAAGGAGCCATGCTATTTGAGATAGGTTTCCCAATATATGTAGTTATCATGGCATTTCCTTTTTTAATTTGTATCATTTTCACATAGCCAGACAGGGATTGCTTTTTAAAGGGATATGAATCAAGGCTACAGGTACATAGACAGGGGGGATTCAATGGGTTGGGATGGGATGGTGACCCCCCCCCTGGCCAAAAATGCTTTCATAATTATGCAGTTTTCACCATTCTGAGTGATTTTTGCTAATTTTGGACCAAAATTGTCAAAAGTGAACCCCTCTGCAATTTTTCAATAGTTTAGCTTCACTTCTTAAAAGGGAACTTCATCTATGATCTTTGAATAAAAGACAATTCTTTGATTTAGTTTTGCATGAATATGTCTTCATAAATACTGTACTCCCACTAAATTTTTAGTGCTTTAGTATTTCTGGAAACATTTTGAGAAGTCACAAATCAGGGAAAATTAATAGGACGCGAAATCTCAAAAAATGAAAATTAGTGAATGTTATTAGGTTATTAGATCTGAACAAAGATGAATTTTTGTCTTACTCAGAGGGGAGTGATTACTCCTAGATTCTAAATCTCAGGGTTGGGTAATGTTAACTCAAGTTAATAAATCGTGAACCAGATAATCAATGATGTGGCCTTGAAAGAACTGGTCAAGTCATAAAATCATGTACATATACCAACTTCTTGAGTACATACCTTTCAGGTTTTATTTACTTTTAAACTTAATTTTCAAAGGAAGGTTTAAAATGGTATTTATTCACTTTCTCCTGAGGACGTTTATTTGAAGCTAGGAGGATTTCAACCATTTTCAGACATAACCTGATTACTTAAATATATGTGGGAAGAGTTAGACACAAAAAGTATGTTGACTTATCCATCTGATTAGGTATTTTGGGTAAATGTTACTTAGAAAATGTTGGGTATTTGGGGTACAAAGGGTAAAATTTGTTACTTCGACTAAATGGTATGCCCATAATGAAGGCACAATATACAAAATCAATACAGTAGTAACTGCACAGTGCACTTTCTTGTAAATATGTAAACCTAAACTACACAATAACATGTTCAACGCAGAATGTACATAAATAGATAGTTTTCTTTCATTTCTTTTATTTTTTTTCCCATGAAAAAAAATCGACACTGATCTAAAAGTATACATGACTGACTGGAAGGTTCTCAAGTGAACTTAACACATTTTCTAATGTTTTAAACAAACATAACTTGAAAATATTACCATAAACTCATGTCTTATTTTATGACAGATCACCATCAGTCATTGATTTACTATCTATCATTAGCAAAGAGAAGTGGCATGCCACATAGACATCCTTAGATCTAAGTTGTTTAACCTCTCTACTGTTTGGATAGGCTGTGCCAAATCTCCTTTAGAAACACACCTCATCACTTATTTCACAAAAAGTACTTTTTGCCCAATTGCTGAAATTTGCCTCAAAGTACTAAAATTTGTCTCAAATTGCTATCATTAGTTGAATCAAATCATGTTTCTACCTCACTGATTTTTACCGAATAGTAATACTATCAAAATTAGTTTCAAAATACTATAAAACTTTCACATTTCCACCCCCATGATGAAAAGTTTTGCCTTATGGAAAAGGAAAATATTGTTGTACATCAATGCAAAACAAGGCATTAACATGCAAAATGTCACCAATTGCCATTTGTGACAGATGCCAAATGCCAAAAGCCATACGCCAAACACCATCCAAACAAGAACACAAATGTGTACAAAATGTCCCTACCTATGGGTGATCCCGTCAAATGGTTATCCTAAAAATGAGTAGACAAGACTTTACTGACACAATTTGAGGACAGAAAATCCAAAATGGCCACCTTAAAATTTACCAAGAATGCCCAAAAATTAGTCAGTTCTAGATTTTCATACTAAGAACCACCCCTGAAATTTTGAGATTGATCCGTTACACAGTTAACCAGAAAACCTGTAAACAAGACTTTGCAGACAATATTTGAGGACAGAAAATCCAAAATGGCTGCCTTGACATTTATCCAGAATGCCAAAAAACTAATCTGTTCCAGATTTTCATACTAAGAATCATCCCTGAAAATATGAAATTGATCTACCAAACGATTCACCTGGAAATGCGTAGACAAGACTTTACAAACAAGATTTTAGGACACAAAATCCAAAATGGCTGCCTTGACATTTACCCAGAATGCCCAAAAACTAATCAGATCTAGATTTTCATACTAAGAATCATACCTGAAAATTTGAAATTGATCTACCAAACAGTTCACCTAAAACCGCGTAGACAAGACTTTACGGGCAAGATTTTAAAACGGAAAATCCAAAATGGCTGCCTTGACATTTATCCAGAATGCCAAAAAACTAATCAGATCTAGATTTTCATACTAAAAATCATCCCTGAAAATTTTAAATTGATCTACCAAACGGTTCACCTGGAAATGCGTAGACAAGACTTTACAGACAAGATTTTAGGACGGAAAATCCAAAATGGCTGCCTTGACATTTACCCAAAATGGCCAAAAACTAATCAGATCTAGATTTACATACTTAGAATCATCCCTGAAAATTTGAAATTGATCTACCAAACGGTTCACCAGGAAATGCGTAGACAAGACTTTACAGACAAGATTTTAGGACGGAAAATCCAAAATGGCTGCCTTGACATTTACCCAGAATGCCCAAAAACTAATCAGATCTAGATTTACATACTTAGAATCATCCCTGAAAATTTGAAATTGATCTATCAAGCGGTTCACCTGGAAATGCGTAGACAAGACTTTACAGACACGATTTTAGGACGGAAAATCTAAAATGACTGCCTTGACATTTACCCAGAATGCCCAAAAACTAATCAGATCTAGATTTTCATACTAAGAATCATCCCTGAAAATTTGAAATTGATCTACCAAACGGTTCACCTGAAAACGCGTAGACAAGACTTTACAGACAAGATTTTAGGACGGAAAAATCCAAAATGGCCGACAATAAAAAAGTGATTATGAGTTTTTGCTGATTTCTTCTTACAAAATTATCACATATAACTACTGTTAACAATAACATAGGCTTTTACAACAAAGTACACCTGAAATAATTTATAAAGCTACTAAATAGTTAAAGTATGAAAACTGAAAAACACCATTTAATATGATACAAAGTATTATCGCGCGCCAACTTTTCTTAAAACATTCAAAATGGCTGACATGACTGAGCTAACAGGTCCAAAACCTAATCAGATCTAGAATGAAGTGAGCTGAACAAGATGTTAAAGTTTTAAAAGCAACTGTGAAGCCGTTTTTCTTTAAGTTTGCAGACAAGGATTTTAGCATTTGACTTCAAAATGGCCGACAGGAAGTAGGTATCGAGTTAATTTTTTTTCATCCACATCTGTATGCACTCATAAGTTATCCCTGGAAATTTGAAGGTGATATCTGTAGCGGTTTTGGAGAAAACTGCCAGACGTACGGACGGACAGACGGACAGACAGACGGACGCGCCTAGGCCGACAATATGGCCCCACACTATGTTGTGGGGACATAAAAAGAGACTACAACAGTATGTCACCTCTTGTGGTATAAAAGAAGAAATAGACCAATGTGAAGCATTATTTAACACCTAAACTATTGATTATCAATGCAACTGCACAATATCTAAGTGTACCAAATCTATACTGTATCTAGTACCTCTGCAGGTATATAAGAGAAACTGAATACTTAAGCTAAAGACCAAATCAATAATCTCCACCGAAGATGAAAGGAACACAAATTATTGGAAACTTGTGCCACTGATAAGGTGCTACAAATACCTGCAGGTTATAAGTATTCTATTAACAATTTACTGTCTTGTATATAAAGTAGATAAGTCTTAGTCTCCCTCCCCATCCAACACTTTGTCTTGATTATAAGCTTGATATGCTCTCTCCTATTAATTTGTCTTGTATCACGTTGTCGTTGCCCCTCCCATCCCTTTGTTTTATATAGTTAATGTCCCTTCCCATCGATTTGACATGCTTAAATTGCCCCCTACCATTTCTCCCTTTTAAGGAGTTTGATATTATGAAAGGAGAAGGTACAGTGACAAGGAGAACGACATGATCTACACTCTACAGATAAAAATGAACAACAAATTGGATGAAACAAATGAAACACCAAAATGTGAGGGAAAGTGATTAACATTTTAAATTCAATATATTTCATCAAAATGGAATTCAAATACTTCTAAATGCCTGAAAAATCTGAGTAATCATACAAACATTCCATAAGTCATTATCATTATCTGTTAAGAAATGCCATTGAAGGTTTTGTACTTGATCTTTAAACTTTACATGATTAAATAAATATCATGATAATAATAATGAAAAGTATCTCTGCAAAATATACAATTTTAAGTATGAATTAAAGTATGAAGTCATTAAAACATTACTACTACAATGACGCAGATGCGAGTATGTAGTTACCAGATTCACCACCAGGTGGCTCGTTCGGGTCAGATAGCATGGCGGGTATAGGAGAAAGTTCTCTTTAACCCTACTATCACACCAAACTAGTTCTTACTACGTTCTCGAAAACGGGCTTCGACTGTGTACGAACGGACTGGACGTACTAAGAACCGTTTAGGATCTATTTACAAACTTCATTGAACGTACTCGAACGGGTAGGTACTCTAGAACTTAGACAATGCTCAAAATGTTCTCGTGGTCGTCACGTTCTACAATTAGAACAGTGACAACGTACTAACGACGAGCTGGACGTACTACGAACGGAACCGTCGTACTTCAATCCTACTAGGGACGTTTTAACAACGAGTTGAACTGTCTGAGGACGTGTTGAGAAGGAGGTAGAACTCATTGCAAACGGGTTTAAACTGATTAAGAACGTATTTAACACTGCTTATGAACGAGTTAGCAAAACTATAGCTATCACACCAAACAAGTTGCCACTGCGTTCTTCAAAACTTGTTCTAAACTGTATGCGAACGGAATGAACGTAGCTACAACTTTCTAAGGTCTATTTACGAACTTTATGAACGTTCTCAGACGGGAATGTGATTTTAGAATTTTGAATCGATTCAAAATTCGATTGCGACCATACCGTTCTGTTATCAGGTCATGATGACCTTCTAGACTAAGGGACGCATTCCACGGCGTTGCACACCGACGTGGTGCGACCTGAACGAACTGCGAACGAGATGGACGTATTGAAGACTGTTTAAGAACGAAGAAGCTAATTATTTCAGACATATTTCCCGACCACAGCCAGATTGAGCCCGTTTTACGACGTTTTCGTAGGACTGGCAAGAACGGGTAAGAACGAGTTTGGTGTGATAGGGGGGTAACTTAAATCACATCTGTTTTAATGGTTCAATTTTCATATAACTCTTATGTATCTAATAGTTATGCAAATTGAAATATGCCCAGTAAAAGAAAATGTTATCTATCCAATACAAGAAAAGATATTTCACTTTTTGTGATTTTGTATCATGGGGTCTATGGGGAATCAACCCGAACAAGAAGTCACATTTTCAAAAAAAATTAAATTTTCAGAGTTGATAAACAATTTTCGAAACCATATTCTAGATGTACTTTTACATGCAGATTTCAAACATGACATCACATTGACTGAATTTTGAATATTTAAAGACGTAAATCATGATTATTTCTACTCGCACCTAGTCTATTAATACAGGACATTATACAGGATTCACTTAACTATAGGCCTACATGTAGTTTCATCTCTTTTTCATTTGAAGAATAAGTCTTGTCAAAAGTTTTAAGCATGGGCTTTCAATAGAGTTTACTGATGGTAGTAGGCAAAATGGATTCAAAACCTCTGACTTCGATATAAGACCAGTGTGGGTCATATCCACTTCACAGTAGCCCCAGTCGGATGTAAATATTTAGAGTCGAGTAAAGTTGAAGTGCCTTGCCACATTGTCTAACATGAAAATTTATCCGAAAATCAATCCATCTCCGAAGGTAGATTGAGATTTGGATAAAATTTATCTTAAAGATTGAACGAATTCACCAATGTTCAGATAAATTCCAAGATTAATCCCACAATGCATTACAACCATGATGAAATTTATCCGGAACAGATGACAGGTCATGAAGTCGGAGACATTAATGAACCTCAACCATCAAAAGTTGTCATACTAAATTCTAAGTTTCTTGTCTCAAACTCTCCCAAGCGGTAGAAAAATAATTCCCGTTTACTTCAAGTAGCATAATAAAATGAATCCAAAGCTTCATACCTGCAAATGATAGATAAATTCCTACCAAATCGAATGAATGTTTTCATGAATCGCCATGTTTGTGATCCAAGGAGGATTGACTCCCAGAATGCAACATCAGTTAAGCTTATTTACTCGTGACAGGTTTCAAAACGGTGGAACGGCATTTTGAAAGCTGGCATGTGTCATGTTGCATTCTGGGAGCCATTCCTCCTTGCGGCGTAATTGGGCTCCAAAATCACCTCAACCTTTGAAGAGTCGGCATAACATGTGAATATCCACTTTAAAATTTTAAGTTCCCATTTGTTATTATGGACACAAATTCCACTATATTTGGACTAACTAGGACGGAGAAAATAGAGCACTGAATACACTGAGGTAAGAATTTATTACATGTGCGACAGCATGTCGCTATAGTAATTCTTTATGTTCCTCACTATACAAATTCACGGCCCCTGACCATATGAGATGCTAGATGACATCAGATCAATGATGTGACTCAAATCGATATAAGATTTATTCCAATGCAAAGATATTGTCCTGATAAGGCCTATTACTGTCAAAACGCTGGGCTTATCGCATCCTACGACCCCTTTAGATTGTGGTCGTAGGCCTGTTTCATTCGTAAGCCTGTCTTTCTACAATGTCGGAGAATGAACTACGCATTGCGCTATTAAATGACCTACCTCAATACATTCCAGAGTATTTAAAAATTATTTTTATGTTGTTAGATCGCCAATTGTATGGGTTTATCGTCAGAACGAAGAGATTTTAGTTTTTACATCGGAAATATCTCAGCAATTTTCAAAATGTCGGAAGGGGAATTCCCCAGGGATTTCCCTTATGACTGGTGCATGCCGGGAACTGAATGGAGGAATTTGACGGTTGAACCTACACGCAAATATTGCTATCAAAAACGAAAATATCTTCGTTCCTCCGATTAACCCATACAATTTGCGATTCAACTATATGAAAAAAATTCTAAAATACTCAGGAATGTATCGAGGTAGGTCATTTATGTGTGCAATGCATAGTTCATTCTCCGACATTGTAGAAACACAGGCTTACTAATGAATCGGGCCTACGACCACAATCTAAAGGGGTCGTAGGATGCGATAACGCTGGGCCTGAGTCACTGAAATTCAAAACTTTGAAAGTGTCACATCTTGAAAGTTGTTGAGCTATTGACATAATTACAACTATATAGAATTCGACCTGAATATTTAAATTGAAATATCTGAATAAAGTCTTTTGTATATTTGCAAGGATGTTCAACTTGAACATCCTGAACTGTGAACTGAAAAATTTTAAAAATTGACAAAAATTAATCCGAATAATATATAGTTGTTTTGACCGATTTTCTGCTGTTCATACACTTTAAATACATGTGTGGTATTTTCCTTTACTATTCTTTTTCGATAATACCACTACCAAATCAGTATTCGTATCGTAAAAGACCTCATACTTACTGAAAATGCAACGGATTTCAACTTTTCCTCAAAATGGCGAAGACCAAAATGGGTGGGGTAAACCTTTATGTTACAAGGAATATGATTGGTTAATAATTTACAATTACAAGTAAATATCAAACTTTGTCCAATGAAAATCGATTTATTGTCGTGACTTAGCAAGAACTCCTTAGGCCATTGGTATTAGTATTGGGTTCACAATCACAATAAATAATTCTAGGGTTCACAATCTGATACTAGATCTATCCAATATGTAAATATTAAATTAGTAATTGAAATCTCCTACTTTAATTTTTCTGGATTCAGAGACGGGGGAGCATGCAGTTTTTAAAAAATTCCGGACCCCTACAGAAGGGGCATTCTCGGCAATGGGGCATTCCCGGACAAACCCTTAGTATCATCAGGTGATAAATCGGGCACTTTTTACAATATGTATATCACCACATCAATAATATGATGTGTCTGAATTGAAGTTTCAATAAAAAAAAACATGTAAAACAAAGAATTATTGAAGATCGTCTGACAATGGGGTGTCTACAAAACTAAGACCTAAGACCTACAAAACTAAGACCCCCCACGTTATAAAACTAAGACCCTGTTATAAAACTAAGACTCCCCACGTAATAAAACTAAGACCCTGTTATAAAACTAAGACCCCCCCACATTATAAAACTAAGACCCTGTTATAAATGCCTACCCTTTGCATTCGTTTGACTTCACTTCTTAAAAGAGAGCTTCGTCTTCACCCTAGTAGTTTAACTAGACTCTGCACGCAGGGTAGACAATGCCACGTGTCCAAGATTACCCCTATGTCCTCAAACCAAAAAGTGGGCCCAAATTTTGAAACTATAGGCCTCAGTCCCATTTTATTGATAATTTGGCCTAAAATTAAAAATAACACTTAAAAGGCCCAGTAATGCCCAAAAAGCGCACTAATTAACAAAGGGGAGATCTGCCAGTGGCATGGTGAACTTTAAAACAAGAAATGTTCAGGGCCTGCCTGGGATGGCCCATTAACTCTTTATATAAAAAGCTGTATTTATTATTTTTTTAAATAATGTCGATTAAACAAATTGTTTTATTAATTTCAATGGATAAATATGGTTTTATTCTTTATTTTACAGAAAATTAAGGTTTTATTTTTCATTATTTTTTTAAAAAATAAATTGAATAAATAAATTCTCCATTCAAAAGTTATGGTTGAGGGCATGAATCCCAAAAATGTCCATCATTTCACATTGAGTTTCTATGTAAACTATATCCTGTCATTGTACTGAAGGATTTAAATTCTTTTCACACATTGCTCATTTTTTCTATAAAATAATCTTTAAAGGAACGAAAACACTAAACACATTTTCAAAGAATTAAAGGTCAAGTTGCCAAGTCATCACTATGACAACTGTTTAACTAGTGACCTTGCATGTGTTATTGATATTTCACACACTGTTCATTATGTGAATACTCTGTATGGATTGGCTGGAATCGGACACACCTTGCCTAACTTTACTATATTTGCACATAGTCATCTTTAGATAGATGATCTCTCAGGAGATAGCTTTGTGTAAACTAAGTAAGCCTAGCTATGTGTGAATATCATATCAAGAGAGCCAGAACCTCATGTCAATCAACTGCCATCTATATGTATGTAAATAGAAGAAAAACATACTATGAATCAAATATTGTACAAACTATAATTAGAATTTTTGATTTTTTCTTGTATTATTTTCTTTTGAATATCCTTATTTTTCAAATATGTTCATTTTTTATTAAACTTGAAGTATGCCAGGGACAATGTGCTTCGTATATACTGTACTGACATCTATTGGTTGTGTGATGAACAAAGTTGCAGTACACACAATCTTAGACCAGGAAGGGGAGGGGCATAGATTATCCTGAATGATACTCCCTCTGCAAGGTTACAGTACAATGTATGTGCAACAGAACAACATTTATATTTAAATTTTTGGGCATTTTATTTATATACCATCTATGTTGTGATCATGTGAACCAACACCATAAGGAAACCATTATGATTGTTTTTATGATTTGTATAAGATACATACTTCATCGGTTCTAAACCATCTTCACATGCTCGATCTTCACTGAGTTCAGGAGCCAAGTGAACAAAGATGTTCTTAACAGGATTTGAACAATAAAATTTCCTGATTTTTATATTTTGTTGACCAATTCAATTTACAATGATGTTGAATGCCAATATTCTAGGTATGACTGGTCAAGAGAGATACTGTAAAACGGGTAATTTTGACACCGGGAAATTTTAGCGATTTTTCAATTTTAGGGGGTTTTAGCGCGGGAAATTTTAGCGAAATGAAGATTAATCTTTAAAAAATCAAATTAGCGAAATGCATTAGAAATTGTATCATTTATGGCAGAAGAATCAATAACAGACATGACAGAGGAATTATCAAAATGTAAGACTTCTAACGCACATGGTATTGGTCCAAACTACTGTAATCTCATCTGACTAATCACAAAATCACGGTAGCATTTAAAATCGTTGATTTTTCGGTCGAGCACTGAACGAAACGCTCCTTAAATACTAGTATTCTTGTTGTTTCCCGGGAATTTGCAAATTTTAGCGCCTGGTTTATTTTAACCCCGGTTTATTTTAGCGAATTGAATTTTTAGCGAAACTATAGCGATCGCTAACAATCGCTAACAATTACCCCTCGCTAACAATACCCGTTTTACAGTATACAATTTATAGCATAAACACAGGCCTGTAGCAAGGATTTGCCAAGGGGGGGGTTCAGTTTTCAAAAATTTCCAGGGGGGGTTCACATCTGACAATTTTGGCCCAAATATGGCTAAAATCACTTGAGAAATGCTCAAAATGGTGAAAAACTGCATGATTTTGAAAGAATTTTTGGCCAGGGGGGTCGCCTTAACCCTGCGAACCCCCCTGGCTACGGGCCTGAAACATGTATAAGCAAAATGAAACAAATGTACAACTTGACAACTCCATGAAAATTGCTTTTGTGAATTCAATGTATTTACAATAAATCCATATAGAGAGGAATGAATACTTATGCTGGAATTAATCATAAAGTGTATTAAAATTACATGACATTTAAGCAATTTTGAGTGATTTTGGTTTCCCCCTGACTTCTCACTGTTTTACCATCCAATTAAGAAGGGCAAAATGGGATGAGTTTTGAACTTTTTTTGTGCAGTATGAAAGTCTGCACAGTACTCTTCATTCATACTACAACATTCATTCCATATCATACAAAAGTGTGATAAAACTGTGCATATAAATGATGCACATAGGCTACATATATATTAACTTATTGTTATGGCACATTTCTGTAAGGAGTCACTGGCAAGTATATTTCTAATGGCATACAGTTAAACCTGCATCTGCAAGTATATTTCTAATGACATACGGTAAAACCTGCATTAGCAAGTATATTTTAAATGACATACAATGAAACCTGCATCTGCAAGTATATTTCTAATGACATACAGTAAAACCTGCATCTGCAAGTATATTTCTATTGACATACTGTAAAACCTGCATTAGCAAGTATATTTCTAATGACATACGGTAAAACCTGCATTAGCAAGTATATTTTAAATGACATACAATGAAACCTGCATCTGCAAGTATATTTCTAATGACATACAGTAAAACCTGCATCTGCAAGTATATTTCTATTGACATACTGTAAAACCTGCATTAGCAAGTATATTTCTAATGACATACGGTAAAACCTGCATTAGCAAGTATATTTTAAATGACATACAATGAAACCTGCATTAGCGAGTATATTTCTAATGACATACAATGAAACCTGCATCTGCAAGTATATTTCTAATGACATATAATTAAACCTGCATCTGCAAGTGTATTTCTAATGACATACAGTTAAACTTGCATCTGCAAGTATATTTCTAATGACATACAGTAAAACCTATATTTGCAAGTATATTTCAAATGACATACAGTAAAACCTGCATATCCAAACAGCTTTCTAGTATGAACACCTCTCAATATGAACACTTATTTGGGTAATTGTTTTTAATCTGCTATAGAGGTTTATGTGAAAATAACTTGGAGGTTTGTATTAAAGATAAAGTAATAAGAAATACCCTTAATCTTAAATACAATGTAAGAATTATTGCGACATTATATACAATTTCTTAAAATAACTTTAAATAAATTACTTGAGGAAAATATAACTACAATGTAAACCAAGGACGCATAGCTCCCAGAATATTTTCCAACAATAAAAATTCATAATCAGCATAACATATCTTGAATATCAAGCTTATTCGATGATTTGTGATCACCGGATGGATCCAATTTTTAGTGACGTCACAATCAGGCCACACTGCTGGGCTTTTTGATTTTGAGGGATTATTTTCTGTATTTCGTACTTGATTGATTTATTTTTCAAGAAAATATTTGATTTGACTAGGTCAATATTCATTCTATTAAGTACATGTCAAGTTTAAGGTCTTACTGACAAGATTTAGATAATTTTGAAAAAATGGGGGGCGCTTATATTATAGGCATCGATGTTTAGTATGAATTTCACCAAAACTTCACACATATAAGGATATTTACTCATGATCTAGTCAAATCGACATATCTGGTAAAAATCAAACCCATAGTTTCCAAAACTGCCATGTGTCCGCCATTTCATCTGTCCATCATGTCTAATATCATTTTTATATGACTTCATACCAATAAGACGAAATACATGAAAATAAACAAAACACTTGAATTCTGATCGCAAAAGGTCAATTTGTTTACTTCCCAGGCTTAATATGTGTACCTAACGAAACAAAATAATATTGAGATTGCATTCTGGGACTTAGTCCTCCTTGAATGTGTACAATGATTTGCAATAAAATTTACTCCAATGATCAATGGAACAAGGCTTTTATTATGAATCCTCAAAATGTGACAAAGTCATTGTGATTTATCAGAGATCCTCAGGGGCGTAGCCAGCTTTCAGTGAGGGGGGGTGTGATCGCCAAGAAAATCAGATTTTCAGTCAGGGAGGTGCAATCGTGGCATAAGAAACCCCAAAAATTGAAGATATGTTTTGAATTTTACAAAAACGGATGCAACTTTCTTCAAAATTGAGCTAGAAGCTTAAAATAAAAAGCATTTTAAAGCTCTTTTCTTCTATCTAATAATCTATTTTTATTGGTTATGGGGGGGGGGGGCACCCTTGCACCCCCTCCTGGCTATGCCTATAATCCTCTTTATCTAATAATCAAGAGGGACTCTGATTTATCATAAGACAAAGTATGTTCCTGTTTCACTTCTATCGCAGCTTTTGATGCTCTTGAAATAACTATAATTTAACAATATCTTTATCATCACCAATTCACCATACTGATGTAATGTCCACCACTCTATCATGTCTATCAACACCACCTAATTGATGTCAACACCACAATGGTACATGTATTAACACCGCAATAATATCATCGTCAAATTCATATTATTTCCACACTGACATTTTAAGACGTTTCTTTCCTTAGCCATAAATAATCAAGTCTGCTTTTTGTCAGCCATCATCATTTCAACCTCCTCAACAGGGTCCCTTTTACCATTTTCCTTGGCGCAAGCCTTTTTATGCATCCTTACTGACAAATAAATTGACCCTGCGATGATGGTTAGTCCAAATTGTAATGCTAAAAGCATATATGGAAAACCCATGTAGTTGACCTTGTTCATGATGAACCCAGTGAGGAGAGGGACTGTTGTTCCACTGATAGAGGCTGATACCAGGGATAATCCAGCTACATACCCAGTCACCGGCATAACATTACGCTGGTACCATGACATCACAGAAGCAAACACACTTCCCATGCCAATACCAGCAGTAGCCATAGTAATCCATAGCACAATATAATGACTATTTACAAAAATCGCCATGACGAGAAATGAAATCAAGGCAATAAGCATATCAACTGCAATCATTTGAGTTAGAGATAATATCTTGGTTAGAAATACTCCTGCAAGTCTAGATACCATGAAGGCACCCCAGAATGTTGATGTAAGCATAGGCCCCAGCTCTTTAGGCCAACCAAGACCCTCTTTAGAAAATGCCATCACAAGTCCACCAGCGCTGACCTCCATCCCACAGTATAGAAAATATATCATAAATAAAAATATAAGCATTTGAATTTTATACTTCAATGTCATTGTTCCATAAGTTTCCTCGTGGTCTTCATCACTTTCATATTTCAATGCACGTATGGTCCTCTTACCAAATGCAGTAATAACGAAAAAACAGATCCCAAAGGTGGCGTTATATAATCCAACAATAAGATAGATATATTGCACTTTAGATTCAGTCCTCCCAACTATATGTACATCTCCAGAGGTACCATTTCCATTAAAGTATGCTGAATTGAGTGAAACTTCAGATGTACTATTTCCAAAGCCAGTTGAATTGACTGATCCATATGGGTTTAATGTTGATTCTATATCTGACAAGTTGGAATGCATTTGTGCAGTCCCTATGATTTCTTTGGATATAAATGGCTGGGCAATTAGTGGAGTTATTGTTGCACCAACACCGAAGGCAAAATGGAGAAATTGGAAGAATGGATCACTTTTTATTCCCCAAATCAGCATTAGTATCACATTTCCACCTGGAGAGAAAAAGTATGTATTTATTCTAATCCAGTACACTGTACATGTCTCGAATGTTACAAAAATCAGGGTGACTTGAAGATAGCACGAAAAGCATTTTTTGATTACAACAGTCAGTAATTAATGCTTTAAGGAAATATTTTGGGCATCTGAGAAACTGAATTCAAAAATGCCAACATTTACACTGTGATCCGTTGTTCTGGCTGGTACTTCTGTATATGATAAATTAGTATAAGAATATTGTTGTGCTTTCAGGACTTTCAGGATAATAAAGCTTTAGTTGCTGTTCCCCAAATAAGCATACAATAATCTTTTTGAGATACAAGAAAACATACAACAATCCCTGGGAAATTTGACAAATTGGTATAGGAATATATTGATATCTGAGGGTTCAGCCTAGGACCCCCACTAAATTTTGTATACAGTGAAACTCAGGGACTATGAATTACAGTAGTAGTAAATATATATCAATGCTTTGTAACTTAATGAAATTTATCTGAAACAATCCAAATATAATACTGCAATGCAATATGACTGAATTAAATATTTATTAGATTCAAATATATCAGAAAGTGGTAGCACTCACATGTGTCTAACATACCACTGGTGACACCCAGGAATCCAAGGAACAGGGCCACCAATCCAAAGTTATAAAACCATGGAGAAACAACTGCAAATACGCCTCCTAGAAATAGGGCGAATGCGATGATCAGTGACTGGTTGAACCTATCTATGAGATATCCTCCTATGATAGAGCCCAACATGTATCCAGCCGAATGTGTTGTGAAGAGGATGGAGATTTGTGCTGTATCAACTCCGACTTGCTCCTTCAGATCCAATAGTGTTGGTCCAATAAGAGTCTCTATTAGGCCCTGAAAATAAGTACAGAGTATTTGAAATAAATTCTCTAAAATATGACTGCAACTCTCATCCACAAGGATAAACATAGACAAATATGGTGATTTATCCATTTGGAAAGTGGAAAAGTGTTTTTTACATACAGTATATTAAGGAAAAGATTTTACACTGCTCCAATTCTGTTTTAAAAACTATACCACTATTGCAACATTACATCAGATGTTTTCTTCAATGTTCAAGAAATTAACCTATTGTTTCTAATCAAATCACAAGAAATTTAATTTCCAGTACACCTTGTTAGGACATCAATTAGAGACATCATAAAAAAACTTACCAAACCAACAAAGCCCAAATATAGACATATTGTTTTGATCCACTTGAATGTTGTACTTGTATGTGGTTCTCTGATCACATCAACATCTGGGGAATCTTTCATGGTAGCAATGTCCTTGCTAGTAACATCTTCTGTATCACTATGACGACTGTTGCCGAGAAGTTGGGTACAGTTTGTTGCTTCTCTATTCGCTTCCATGGTATCATCAGTTTGTTCTTTGCAAGCTTCTTTGATGATATTTGGAGACATCATTTAAATGTTCAATTTACTGTACTATTCTATCAATGTAATGTGTGTGTATAACAAACTATTTGAGATAGGTAACTTCCTGTTCAGTATGGTTCTACCTAAAGTTCAAATGATACAGCATGTGCTACTACACATATCACATGTATCATACTACAAGTATATACATGTAGATTAACTATTGTTTATTCATTCATTGTTTTAATGTATGAGTTTCTCACTTTATCACCAGACTTTGCCCTGTGAACATATTGTGATGTCATATGAGGCAATATACTATTACTGTATGTTGCACTTGGAAGCATCAATTGTTAGCTCTTATGTCTGGATCACAAGTTCAGTGCCAACAAACCTAAAATAGAAACATATCTTGACATATATTTACAAGGCATTGACATGACAAAATGTCACCACCTAATATTGTTAGTTCAATCTTAAGTCAGATTTGAATTCCTGAGAACTTGTAGATGATTTTTAAAAAAATTGGTCAATTTGAAGCAAGTTAAAAAGATACCCTTTTTGACACTGAGAATGTCATTGAAGGTGAAATCTTAAGTCAGATTTGAACTTCTAAGAACTTGTAGATGATTTTGAAAAAAAATTGGTCAATTTGAAGCAAGTTGAAAAAAGACCTTTTTACCCTGAAAAGGTCATTTAAGGTCAAATATATTTTTGAACTTGAGAATGTCATTGAAGGTCAATTCTATAGTTGGGTTTGAACTTTTGAGAACTAGTAGATGATTTTGAAAAATAAATTGGTCAATTTGAAGCAAGTTGAAAAAATACCTTTTTGACCTTTTTTGACCTTGAGAAGGTCAATGAAGGTCAAAGCTCAAATCTAAAGTCATATTTGAACTTCTAATGACTTGCAGATGATTTTGAAGAAAAAAAATTCATCAATTTGAATTAAGATGAAAAAAAGACCTTTTTTCAACTTGTTAGATAGTTTTGGTGGAATAAATCTTTTTTCTGTTCGCAAATAACTTTTTGGACAAATGAATACCACCATCCCTTGATGAATGGTAATCTATACATTAGTCTGGGCTTGTGCTATTTGAAAAGTAACTCAATTAAGGAATGTGACTCAATTGAGGAATGCAGCAAAAACCACCAAAATATGAAAAAATTATGAAAGTCAAAAGAAATGTGTGCCCTTTAAACATTAAGAAAGTTTTGCAATCTAGAATGTCTCGAATAAGAAAAAACGCAAATCTGGCCCACATTTATGGGGGTAGGGGTAGTATGTATCCAACAGACTGAGTTAGTACTCAGTCCGCTATCCTCATGTTCTGCTGTGTGGAAATTGCAGTGAATTTTTTTGCACAAAATTATCAGTTAGAGGAAGCATTACTTCAATCAAATAGATATTATGAAATTCAATTAAGTAGTATAGTAGGTTTAATTAAATGCCATTAGAAGTGACATAGCAGATTGTCTTGTGGAGATAAAGCTAGAGGAACTTACAAATATGCAAATTAATTTACTGCCATTTTGAATTACAATTTACATGTAAACAAATGTGTTTGAACACCAATATTTACATAGGACAATTATAGTCTGAATATCATCAACCAAATTTCGAAAAATATCAAGAGGATAGGGTTTGTAGAAAAAACTGGGTACCGGGTAGTAGTGTTGTCGCGATGTGCCATAATCGTACATCGATGCATCGACAATTTTCAGTAGTAAACATCGATGCACATCGCGATGTACATCGCGAAAAAGTCCGAGAAAAGTGCACTGAAATACCGAACGATAATGCACTAAAATACCGAACATCCGGTACATCCGGGAACTTCTAGTAAGGGTGAAATGAAAGTAAAGTAATTTTTTTAGATTAATGGTTCATTTCGACTAGCTAAAACAGTTTTAAAGCGAAAGAATATCAGAAAACATTGGAAAATGAAATAAGACATGAGAAAGGTAAGCGATTTGCGTCAAAATAAGATAAGAACGGGTGATTTTTAGCAAAAATTTTTTTTTTAAAAACATCGATGTTTTGTTTCAGACATCGATGCATCGCCAGAATCAGCTTTGGCGATGAATATCGCGATGTATCGATTAATCGCGACAACACTACCGGGTAGTAAATCCTCCATGCTGGGTTCAAACTTGGTACCCGGTACCCGGTCGAAAATACCGGGTACCCAAAAAACTAAAAATACGAATATATAACATAATTAGATCATTAGAAAATGTGTAAGATTTGTTTTGAATTTACAAAAATGTATGTAACTTCCTTCAAAACTGAGCTAGAAGCTTCAAATAAAAAGCATTTTAAGGCTCTTTTCTTCCACTATCATCATGGTCATATTTTCATTGGTAATGGGGGGGGGGGGTGCGATCGCACCATCGAACCCCCTCCTGGCTACGCCTATGACATTGTAAGACAATTTGAAAAACATGACAAATCAATCTTACTCTATTTTCAATAGTTCATACATGGGCTTTCACTCTAGTTGAAAGCCCATGGTTCATACATGTATGTTGGTACATGAATTGTTGGTTTAAATCTGTAAATAGCTATCGTTAATTTAGCAGAGAGGTGACGTGTGTTAATTTACATGATGCAATGTACGTGTCAGATTTTGATTATTAATCATAATTTAAGTTATCCCAATTTTCGACGAAACGTCCACTGAAGTGTAAATTGTTACGTCTTACAATGTCATAGGCGTAGGCAGGAGGGTGTGCGATGGTATCGCACTCCCCCCCATAATTAGCTTCCGTTGTCTTGATAATCTAGGATAGTTGCGTGACCAGACTTCAATTTTCATATTATAACATGATGTTAGGCAGTCTAGAGTCAATACGTCCAAATCCAAACAGGGGGGTAAACACGAACGGGTTCCAAATAATGGCAAGCAGATCATTGAATTGAATAATAGTACCTCTACTACCTCTATATAATATTTATAGCCTGAAAGATACAATATAATGATGTATACCAACAATCTTACAATAAAATAATCAATTATGATGATTTAGGTGTTCGGAATTACCCCCATGCTAGTGTTTGGAATTACCCCCACAAACTCTGTGCGTTTAAATAAATAGATGTCAGTAATAAATGATTTAAATTTGGGTTTCTTGATATGCAGGGGTGACAGGATCCAGTATCTTAAGTTAAGGGTATCATATAATGATATACCATCAATCTAATAATTAAAACAATTAAGTTTAAGTTAAGTGTTTGGAATTACCCACATGCAAGTGTTCGGATTTACCCCCCAAAAAAACTCCTGTTCGGAATTACCCCCCTAAAATACCTTGTACAGCGGTGGCGGTAGGCATATATTTTTGTGAGTCATCATGACTCAGGTAGTTTCAAAAAAGTGAGTCACAAGAAAAAAAGTTGAGTCAAAGCTATAAAAGTGTTTTTCTTGAGTAAAAATGCATACAAAATGTAGAAACCACATACAAAATCTATTTTTTGATTTTGTGCATACCTTTTATTGTACTCTTATAGCACATTAACAACTAACAATTAATTAATTAGGCAATTGCAAGAAAAATGTCACTATTAATCATCTGATTATCTGGTCCAGCGAGTCATGGGTGTGAATGGAGTGGGAGAGGAGTTTCTCCCTGTGTGGAGTTACACAAATTGGGGTCAAAGCGTTTCATGTTGAAATTCAACATTTTTGCAATCATTCCAAAGTCTAAAACGGCAATATAAGTCCGACCACAATACTGGGCATCATTTAAATTGAATACGGTAGAATCTTGTAGTTATAGCTGATCAAATGAAACCGAAAGTAGATTTGTTTTCATACCTAATTTATCATCATTACCCCCCTTAATGTGCGATCGACTGGATTTTCATGTGCCCATTATCTATCTTCATAGGATCAGCTTCAGATCTAGTGAATCGAAGATCTTAACTTGAGGGAGTTAATTGAAAATACTTGGTGAAAACTTACGATAGATCGGTCACTGTGAGCACCATTGATAAACCTACTGCGCATTACATCTGCGCATGCTGATGAAGGGGACGGCTCAAGGAAACTTGCTAACTTAGCGAAGGAATTTTGCGAACTTGCGAAGCTAAGGAAACTAAAGGTTCGTAAATCTAGCGTGTGAACATTCAAGGGAAGATTTTATGCGGTAATTTAGATAAATATACGATCACTAAAATCCTTAGAAGGGAGTATGAAATTAATAAATTATTGTTCAATGTTATGTTTGTTTTATTGCATTTTTGATACGCCCCCTAGCAAGCACGAGATAAACAAATCGAGGGATCGATCAATGTTTTCAAGTTTATCATTGAATCTGAATCACAGGGCTTTAAAAAGTATATGAAATACCGAAATGAGAAAATGATCGGTAGGAAGGAGGCTCGATTGCGCTGAACGAAATGTTAGATTTCCGGAATTAGCAAAATTATAAATTTGATCAATCACGTATTTTCACGTATAGGGATCAATTTAACCAAGTACCAAGCGGGGATTTTGCATGTGAAACAAACGTGCGTCAGAAAGACTCGGTAGACAATGAATATTTGCGTCAGAGTTGCAAAAATGTGAGTAAAAAACGTAAAAAATTGCGTTAACGCCACCTCTGATTGTAGTAAAAATGGAATAACCCAGATATTTTTTACAATTTTTCGTAATTTTTTCTGCAAATGCATTCTACAGTGGATATTACACATAATATATATAGAATCATAGCATAGATGTGCAGTACAGCCAAGCTAACTACATTTTTTGATGGGGGTGTTTGGAAATAGACGTACTGACTCTATTATCACCCACATATTTTAGCATAACATTTCCTGATGAAACGGTTTCATATGGAGGCAGAATTGGTAAACTGAATACACCAAAGTTATATATACATACTTATAAGACTTTTGAGTATGATAAATGAAGCAAAAGTCTACTAGTTCAATAGTAAACTGATCAAAATTATAAAAATTATTTTCACCTTTCCTTTGCAATCGTGACAAATTGCCGCTTGCACCACGAACAAATCCCGGGAACTAAATAAGAAAGATGGCAGCACTTTAAATACGAACTTGTCAAATGTCAAACATCTGTAAATGTAATTTAGGTTTTGGGGCTGGTATAAAGATGGCAGAACTGTAACATAATGCTATGTAATCTTGTATGCCCTTGTATCCATTGAATACAGGGTGTCCCAATCACAGGCCCAGGAAGATTTAAATCACCCCAGTCAGTACCGCTAATGTTTTTGTAATAATCTGGGAATACTAAACTGATTTTATTCCAAGTAATAATATACTAGATCTACAGTAGATCTAGTGAGTGGGTGGGGGATGAACTCTTGTTCCCATGTCTGTGGTCCCAATATCTGAGGCAAATTCGAGTCCACTGGAAGATGAGGGGGTGGGGCAGCTGGCGAAGGAAAGCGAAAAAAGCGAAGGAAGGTATACGTATTGTTATCATAGGGGCGGATCTGGGAACCAACAAGGGGCCCAAATTTCAGGTCTTAGAAAAAACCTATAAAATTTTTTTGGGCCCCTAAAACCAAAAAGTGGGTCCAAATTTTGAAATTCTTAAGCCAATTTTCTTCAAAATTTAGCCTCAAATTAGAAAATAAGGCCTTTAAACTGTTAAAGGTCAAGTAATGACCAAAAAAGCATTATTTGGGGTCTTTAAGGCCCAATCTTTTCTGTGAACTCTCTTATACATTTAATATTAAAGGGGCAATAAAGACTGTAGAGAAAATAGGAAAGTTTTTTCATTTTTTCTGAGCTATCAAGGCAACATTTGGTTTAACATCTTCTTTGACGTACCTATTTTCTTAAAATGTATGGATAAATTATCAATTTCAGCATTAAGAAGTGTAAATTCAGTTCAAAGCTTCAAAACGGGGACTTCCACTTTTATATTTTTAAGATCCACCATGTTTCAAGAGGAATACCAGCTAAAATAATGTTTATCTAGGGGGTTTCTTTGTAGATAATAAAAATAGATGTTAGTCTTGATGAAATATCCAAACTTAAATATATTTTGACACTGGTCCATGATCGTTGAATGACTCCTCTGCACTAATTATTGCACCTTTAATATTGTAAAAAGTATTTTTTTATTATGTCTTCACAATAATGATTTACATTTTGCACATACATGTAGTCCTATACAAGTGTAAAAATTGATATTGATAGGGAGATTACATAACCAATAAAATAAGTGAGTTGCGAAATCTCTCTATTATCTTGTACTTAAAACACCCTATGTATAGTCTGTCACGTGACTTTATGGATGATGGGTGGGCGAACCGTTTGCGACCGTTTCCACTTCAAGTTTATGATAATACTATAACATGGTTTTAGACTTTGTATCTCTGTTAAACTTGTCCCGTGCCATCAATGTCTAAAGATGATTTAATTCTCCAAATATCTCAATCATGCGATTCCCGGTTAAAGAGAAATTCGCACTTTTGTGACTCGGAAAATGATGTGTGTGCGATCGAATCGAATTTCAGGAATAATGTGTGGGCGTTTCCTACAATATTTTTCCCTTGAGACACTTCTGCATGCTGAATATATAGAGGTTATTAGATGGGAGGTTTTTGATACAGGATATATCTGAGGGAAATACTATATATCTACCCAAGGGACCGTAGGGACCGAGTGTTGATATATTGTATTTACCGAGGGATATACTCTGTATCAAAAATCGAGCATTCAATAACTGATTTATCCTATACTTAAAAGATAATTATGAGAATTAAATATGCATTGAATGTTAGGGAACCCTAATGTAGTAATTACAAACGATAATTACAATCAAAACATGAATATTTTATCTAAATTATCTAGATTATCCTATATGAGGTTCAGGATATTGGGATTATCCCGAGGCCAATATAACCTGTAACACGTCCAAGTATGGGATAAATACAGAATATCACATCATTTTGAGTGATATCATTTTTATTGCCGAGTTGATAGCAAATATCAACACGAGTGAGCGAAGCGAATGAGTGTTGATATTTGATATCTACGAGGTGATAAAATGATATCACGAGAAATTATGTGATATTGGGTTTATCCAATGATTACAATCACCTTGTGATGTTCTGATCCAATTTCCAGGACATTGGCAGACAATATAAACTAGAAATTAGAATATCAATTGAATATTTGAAACACTTTATTTTAACAATTAAAAGTAAATAACATGATATTGTTCGTCATAAATACCATTTTTTAATCGTTAGTTAGCAGCCTTCTTATCAAATTATATACACAATCGTAATTCAATACACCAATGAAACTTAAAGAGAATAAATTAACGGACCAATTTTCTCAAAAGAGAATAAATTATCTGACCTAATTTCCAACAATATTGTGGCGCGAAATGCAGATGTGATATTATTATTATTATTATGAGCTTTATTATACTTTTATCCCACATTTGGGCAAAGTGTACAGCTTTGATATCACACGGATATGCGTGAGATAAACGATATCACACGCATATGAGTTTGATAATCGATTTTCTGGAAAATATCACACGGATTTCAATAATATCAGAAATATCAATAGCTGTTATTGTACAGATAACATATTAATCGTGGGATAAATATATAAATATCACCCCTAACTTCAGATATCGATTATATTCCCGCATGTTATTTACCTATAACACTACTAAGAATGGGATAAATCTTTATTCTCACGCACTTTCCACTTGACGTCAGCGTTAGGATACGGTCCAGTGTCTGTATTTCCCTCTGCTAGCGCATCGTTAAATACAGACCTTCTCTGGCAGAATATTGTCTGTGTTTCACTCGAATCATATATAGTATCTTGGTTAACGCCATATTTTGCGAGCAATACCTCATTAGTATATGTATATTCCGTATTTTACACTCGAAGACAAAGCCAGAAACCCATTCTTAGAGGAACCCTGTGTTATTTTTGTACACTGTACGCAGACATGCAAGTACACACCACAACCCTCTATACCGTAGTCGTGAACCACTCACTCAAACACCCAGAATTACTTAAAAACGTGTCTGAACTGGGAATCGAACCCAGCGAACGGTTCGCCTTATCCCGTTCCCGGACTATGGTCCTGTGAACATCTCAATCTTTTGCCAAATCCAGAAATTACCAGACACTTTCTTTATCAGGGGAGCTGTCAACACATCTGATAAGAAGTGTTCTATGCAGCTCTAGTGAAACTTGATGCTATGTTTTGGCAATACAAGATGCAGCCTACTTGTAAATAAAATACAGTTATCCATGTACGTAATATATGGTTCAACAAAAAACAACAACTTAAAAACAACAACTAAATATGAGAAACTAATGTGGTATATGCCATGTTTATGTGTCTGATCATATAATCTTGAAATTATCCATCAATTTCTTAAGAAATTGGCGAAATTAAGGAAACCAGAAAACACATTTGATGAAAGGGCGGTGTTTATAGCCTGTATGAAATGCCCCTGCATTAACGCTCACATATATGAGTTTTAAATATTAATTTAGTAGACTAAAGTGTTGATACGAAATCTCAGTAATAGTACCAGTTAGGAGATAAGGTGATGTCCGATTTAACATTACGATTGCTGGATATGCCTGTGCGATTACAACATGGGAGAATTTTTTACTGATCTTACACTTCAGATACCTACTTCAATAGATTCCTTGGTAATTTAGCATTCTTTTCGTGTAGTTGAATCCACAATTGTCTGGGTTTATCGGCAGAACGAAGACATTTTCGTTTTTGATCGCAATATTTGCGTGTAACATTTAACTTATTTCAACCGTCAAATTCCTCCATATTGGTACTTCCGGGCTACATCCGGGACAGCCAAACGGGGGATTCCCCTTTTAAATCCAACCGCCATTTCAGTGATGGAATCTCTCTCGATGAAAAAGAGAAAATGTTCCCGTTCTGCCGATATACCCAGACAATCGGCGGTTCCAATATATTAGAAGTTACATCTTGAGTTCTATAATGCATTGAGGTAGGTATCTTAAGTGTAAGGGGCGTAGATAATTCTCCCAAGTTGTAATCGTACAGGCAAATGAATGCGATCAGTGCAGGACTATAGTCCGGGAACGGGATAAGGTTCGCCCACCCATCATCATAAGGCCACGTGACAGACTATACATAGGGTGTAATAACAGTCAGTACTGTCAACCCCCAAAGATTTCCTCGCGGGACAGATTTTTTAGACCCAGTGCCCAAAATTCGCGGGATTTTGCGGGACATCTACTAAATTCGCGGGATTTCGCGGGACATTTAAGGGATTTGCGTGATTGCGCTAATAGGCCAAATCTTTTTTATCAAATTCGCGGGATCATTCGAGGGACAAACACCCTAATTGCGGGTAACAGGTGACCACCAAAAACTTCATAGAGGGACAGATTTTTTAGACAAAGTGCCCTAAATTTGCGGGATTTCGCGGGACAGTCCACCTAAATTTGCAGGATGTCTCGGGACATTCAAGGTATTTGCGTGATTGGGACTAATGTAAAAGCGTGTAAAAGTACTTAAATCAAACTTTCATATACTGATTAATCAAATATAATGCACAGTTACATTGTAACTTAAATAAACGTCAACACAATTTCACAAAATACACATAGGAATTTAATTAAACTTTATTGTAATTTATCAAAAAAAACACGCTTCAGGTGTGAGTACCGTAATCTAACACAAAATTCAAAAATTCGGAACAATACTTTGCACTTCTGGCGTCGTGACCAACTATGAAACGCTTACCCCCATAAAATAATGTTATATATTAAAATGTACCTATTCATATACTGTTTGAAAGCCCATGATATAGGGGTTCGATTAATCTACATCAAATTATAGGGAATGAGGTTACTTTTCTAGATAGGGTTTTTAGAAAAAAGGGTACCGGGTAGTAAATCCTCCATGCTGGGTTCAAACTTGGTATCCAAAAACCGGGTAACAAAAAACGAAATATACGAATATACAACATAATTAGATCATTAGAAAACGTGTAAGATTTGTTTTGAATTTACAAAAATGTATGTAACTTCCTTCAAAATTGAGCTAGAAGCTTCAAATAAAAGCATTTTAAGGCTCTTTCTTCCTCTATCATCATGGTCATATTTCCATTGGTAATGAAGGGGGGGGGGATGCGATCGCACCCCCTCCTGGCTAGTACGCCAATGACATTGTAAGACGATTTGAAAAACAAGACAAATCAATCTTACTCTATTTTCAATAGTTCGTATGTTGGTACGTGAATTGTTTTGATTATGATTTAAATCTGTAAATAGCTATCGTTGCTTTAGCAGAGAGGTGACGTGTATTAATTTACATGATGCAACTTGTAAGATTTTGATTATCAATCATAATTTAAGTTATCCCAATTTTCAAAAAATGTCCACTGAATTGTAAATTGTTATGTCTTACAATGTCATATAGGTGTAGCCAGGGTACCGAGTACCAAGTTTAAACCCAGCATGGAGGATTTACTACCCGGTACCCTGATTTTTCTACAAACCCTTTCTAGATATCAGCGTCCATTTATTGTAACTCGCGTTTGCTAACATTTGCTCACTTCTGAGATGAAGGCCACACGGGTAGTAAAAAGGCCAACGTTGTAACTATTTGTGACCTACATGTACATTGTACATCCCTATTTTCGTAATCAAAATGAAAGTTGAACCCTTCCTCTTTATTTTGATACCAAACAACAGCATGTTAGGTACTTAAAATTAGGTAAACTTTACTCCTCAAAAGTGCAAAAATTTAGCTTCTTATATAAGATAAGATAATCACAATATAGGGGATTGCAACAATTTCGGAAATTCGCGGAGGTCAAAGCCGTCATTTGCGGGAATTCGCGGGACATTGCGGGACACGCGAATTAGCCTAATTTTGATCAAATTCGCGGGATAATCCCGCCATTCGCGGGACACTTGACAGCTCTGAACAGTGTAAATGTTTTATATCAAGTTTCCATATAGATTCAAATGTAAAGGATGCTATTTGGGTTGTGTTACCTGTAGCTAGTGATTCTTACAAAGTAAATACAATGTGTATTATGGTTTTAAAACGAGTTGATTTGAGGATACTTAACTTTAAGCAATGCATTGGAATGCAAAGGTCAACCTGTACGCACAAGTTGCCCTTTCCAAATGCATGTCGTTTTCTCTCACAAATAATCGTTCAGTTACAGTGTTAACTTAGTCCGTTACATAGTATAGACCCCGGGGTATAAACTATGCAGCATCGTGTAATATGCCATTGATAGTACTAGTTATATAGCTCGTGTTCTATGATACATATTTTAAACAAGCTCGTTTCGTATGTAGGCCTAATAGACATGATAAAAATAATGATTTACGTTGACACCAACGCGAAATTGCAAATCTCCCGTTCTAAACACAGCTCTGAAGCTGATCGGGTATTTAAACAAGACTAAGTTGCGCTTGTTTTGTATGCGCGCTAATATAGATTTAGAATTTATTAAGGCACGGCCACTGTGTTATCAGGGTATGGCCAAACTACAATTATACAGGTACATTTATACAGGTACATTTGTACAGTTACATTAATTTACAAATATGTTGTGTTGTAATGGTTGCGATGTTATGAAATGCAGGACTTCCTCCATATTTGATTTGTATGACATAATAATCTTGTTTTCCTTAGTCATGTTAGAAAAGTCCTTATAACGTTTGAATTTTATCTAATAATATAGTGCGCTTACTTTCGTAGATTTTGCATCTCGCGGCATAACAAAGTGCAGCTCATCTTCAACAGAACAGTAAATGAACATCGATCACGGGTGGGAGTTTTCAAATCCGTTTGAATTTTATCTAATAATATAGTGCGCTTACTTGTCGTAGATTTTGCATCTCATAACAAAGTGCATCTTCAACACAATTTTCTGAACATTTTTTACATTTGCGTTCATTTACATTTTTAGTTTTGTATCTTCCTGCTTCAATCTTTAATGAATCTTTTTTCAGTTATTTTCAGTAGTGAGATATTCTTCAAAATGTACATTATTTTTGAATTTTACATGTGTTCTCATTTGACGGATGAATCGAGGAAGTTTAACAAAAGCTTAACTCCACACTTATAAATCTATCATCAGATTTTATTAATAAAATATTGTGAAGTGCCATAGCTACTGTACCTTGCCAAATTTCATATCATCATCACTCATCTTCATCCCATCTGAACACTGCATTTATGTAAATTATGACACTACTATTGTATGTGTAAATATCCGCTGTATAAAATGTATTTTCACAAGCCAATAATGTGCAAACGTAGGCTTGTTTCTCCATATTCATGTATTATTGTATTATTGTATGTTTATATATGTCTTAAATATGGAAATAAAATAACCTTAAAAAAAAACAAAAAAAAACATTATTTATATCAATGTCAATACTTTGCAATTACTTTGCAATGAAATTGTACCACAGGCTGTATTTTTTGTATTTCATGTGTGAAAGTAATTTGCTCATTAGAGAAGTCCTTGGTAGCATGCTTATGTGCGTCCAATATTACTGTATTGATTCATTGGCTTTGGGTTCACGGTTACGTAAGTTGTGAAAAATATCGCTATGAACTCTCTTTTGAGAATGGGGAAGACACAAAAATGCACAGATCCGGAGCCAGATCCAGCCCCTATTGGTAGTAGGCTCAAAGAATGTCCTTGAGTATATTTATTGAGCCTAGACACCAAGAAGAGGTAATCTGGCAGAGGTCCGTGCAAAAATGAAACATCCTTGGACTACCCGGGGAATCAACTACCTTACACTTTTCACGCTTTTCGTTTAGTAGACTACGTAATCCGGTAGAGATTCAGGAATTTTTCTAACTTCTAAATCTGAATGCAGTTATGTGCCCGTAAAGTGGTTCATTGATTAGATAAAGTATATTTCATTTGTGCAAAATATCCTGTAAAGTGCGTTGTATAAATAATGGCGAATATGTTTGGGGTAATCGTCGCTGGGAGACTAGTAAGTTCTTTGTTTTCTATCTGACTTCAGACTCAGTCTCATTGTTTTCTTCTGGGTAAACAACCTTGTACCTACATTCAGATGGTTCTATGAAATGGAAATCTTATCATCGTGAGATATCACAGGTTCCTAACAACCTGCTGTACATGTATAATAGTATCACGGCTAGTGGGAAGGTCTCCATCTAAAAAAGTGCTCACCATTAATAAATGACACCTGGATTTTATATCACCAGAGTCGCACACGAGCGCCTGCTCCTTAAGGTTAATCACTACGGAATTCGCGGAAACAACTTGAGCAGGCTCAGATCTTGGCTCGTTGGAAGGTCCCAACAGGTAGTACAGGATGGAGAATCTAGTACAACTAGTACAACTACTGGTAAAGAGGGGTGATGTCAACGCGGTAGCCTGACAGTCACCCCAGGGTATTTCAACATAAGGAAAGTTCCTTTCCATTTGAATGAGTTGCAAACCATAGATCTATTTTTAAATGTTAAGGTTTTAAATTATATTCTATTCAAATTCTATCACTGTTAAATTATATATCTGCTTTATATGGGCTTATTAGCCTTCTGCAGATTATTGATATAGACATACAAGAACACCAGTGAAATTGGGTGTCCCTCAAGAAAACTGTGCTCGGACCGCTCTGCTTCCTTGTCTATATCAATGATATAGGCAGCGACTTATCAACAACAACCAGCCTCAAACTATTTGCAGATGACAGCCTCCTCTTCATGTCTGTCGAGAACCGATGTACTGACACTCCAGGATGACCTTGACAAACTGGTCTCCTGGGCAAATACATGGCAAATGAAATTCCATCCCTCAAAATGCTATGTACTGAGTATTCACAGACGTAAATCACCCATCACACACAAGTACACTATGTTAGGAGTAGAACTAAAATCTGTGACCCACATTCCATATCGAGGGATCGAAATCACAAACAACCTAAACTGGATCACACACATACAAACAGTAGTATCAAAATCTAACAAGGTACTAGGCTTCCTCCGGCGCAACCTCCACCAGTGCCCAGAGAACATTAAAGCCCAGGCATACAAGTCACTAGTACGGCTTAACCTAGAATATGCTAGTGCAGCATGGGATCCTTACCGCCAGAAGGATATCAACATGCTGGAACAGGTACAAAGGAGAGCAGCCAGATTTGTTACCAAATGTCACTCTAGGGAACCAGGCTGTGTCACCCAAGCTCTCCAACACCTGCAGTGGGAATCACTACCTTCTACAAAGGAACTCAAAACTTAGCAGCCATCACTATACCCACATACTTCAGCCCTCAAATAAACACAAACACTAGACAGTTCCATCCATCCAAATTCATCCAACCAGCTGCCTGAACGGATGCATACAAGTTTAGTTACTTTCCAAGGACAATAGTAAAATGGAACACTCTACCCAGTGGTATTTTAGACAGTGATAGCCTATCCCGTTTTAAATCTTCTGTCAGCAAGCAGCTTAACAATTAAGCTCAGTTGTATTTTAGCAATAGGTCTATGGTTCATTCTTGAAATTTGTTTTTGTTCAATACAAATAATTTTTGAATATGGCCTACTTTTCTACGAACGGAACCATCGACCTTGGGGAAGATGCCTCCTTATATTAGTGGAGAAGTGTTGCATGATTTCGGTGTACAGGGTGATCAATAAATAAGGTAAAAGTATCTGGCATTTTGTAAATATTGGTCCAAACATCCTGAAATTTGGTCAGAATATACCTTGTACATTTCTAAATTAAAACATATAAATATTTAACTTCTGCCAGCTGAATGGTTAATATTACAGTTACTACATGTACTATAGCATTTGAAAATGAGTTGTAAACCATAGATCTATTTTTTAAATGTTAAGGTTCAAATTGTATTCTATCCAAATTATATCACTGTTAAACTATATATCTGCTTTAAATGGGCTTATTAGCCTTTTGCGGATTATTGATGTAAATGTAGATAGATTTCCAGACCATGGTGATTGGAGACTTCATGCTTTCAAATAATGTCTGTATACTCTCCCGGGATACTCTCATCCACTGATGTATAGCCTCTTGAAAATTCTTATCTTTTAAACATAAGAAATCCTCACTTCAGCAAATCCAGGTGTCATATATTTATGGTGAGGACTGTAGCTATTTTGGTAATATCTTTACATGTAATAAGGACATTCTTACCTGTAAGTATTATGGAGAACTTCTCATTATCTCTGAAAAGTATACATGTACCTGTTTATGTAATGTTATGTGCTTTTTTAGCTCACATGGTGAGCTTTTGCAATCACTCACTTGTCTGTCTGTCCGACCGTCCGTGCATGCGTGCGTTCGTCCGTCCGTCAACAATAGTGGCACGTTCTAAAACCTCTGTCGATAGGATTCCTGTTTTAAGTTATTTCTGTTTAACATCAATACTGAAAACTCCCCTATGACTCCTGGTTCAAAAGCTCGCCTATTTTCAAAATGGCTGCCATTTTTGTCTCGTTAAATTCACTTTTGACCCATTTCCTAGCTTTACAAATTTTTTTAATGTTACTTATCAACCCGAAATTTATAGCACACTCAGAGATTTATCTAAACACAACATGTGCATAATCTATCTAACATGAATGCAGCTACATATCTAGTTTTTCCATTATGCTTTGTTGACCCCTGAGGGTTGTAAATTGTATTCGAACATGACTTGATTCACGCCTTCTACTAGAAACTTTGAAGTCAATATTTCACCCGGGTTATAATTGCAAACAATACCCCTGGTAATTAGGGCTAGGTACAAAAGCCGTTGACAGTTTGAACCCCTCACTCCCTTCAATCGTTCAGGGTACAGAAAACATTTGTGCCTTAAGCCCTGCGGTCTGTATTCGTCGATGTAACACCTGGTCTATATTTCTTTTACATTCTAAAATGCATAACAATGAATTTCACAGGTATTTAATAAAGTATGTACCATTGCAGGTACAAACAGATTGTCTACCAATTGGTGATACAAGATTTGTGTTTAATATACCAGAGGCAGACAACATTAATCATGTTGTTGTGTTTATGACAGGAGCAACCCCATTCCCTGAGAATATGGGAGGAGCAGGTATGTTTGATTTTACCATATTATGCACTGCATAATGGATATGTAGGTTGGTAATTATGTATAATTGATCTTTTTATTGAAAAGGGGTCTTATCACATCTTTTAGTATTACATTTCATTTTCATGAAAAAGCTTAACACCAAAAAGCATTTTTAGTAGTCCTACATTTTCCCTCATTTTAATCTTTGAACTTAAATGTTTCCTTAAAGGCAGAATCAGATCTATAGGGGGTGACAAAATTACAAGCAACGTGCATAATTGACCTACCAATCCATTCCTTACAATATCAAATACAATATCTCCCAAAAGATTCACAATATGTTATAAATTGGTGAAGTTATTAAAGATTCAAAGTACAAAAATGGGTGAAAAATGTTTAAATTCTCCCAAATAATAAGAATGGTAACCATTCTTATAGAAAAACAATACATTATTGTAAAAATCTATTGTTTTCCTTGAATAAAGTATGCACTTTTGTGATTTTTAGAAAATAGACGTGACAAGGAATGACATGAGCCAAAAATATTCTAAAATTGGAACAATTTTTTGTTTAGCCTGCTCGCTATCTCTGATTCTCTCTTTAAGAACCAGTTTTGAAGTTATTGTATTTCCTCCAGCATTTTCACCTGGATTTTGCTTTTAGGTTAAATGATCATCATATGTGAAATAATGTGTTTCTTGCAATGTAGCTCAATTATTACTTTTATACATTCATGCATATATGTACTTATTATTCAGATATTCTCCCTATCAAATGCCTTTATTCTCAAAATTCTTCGATTCTTTCCAACACCTGACTGTTTAAACTGTTTAAGACCACCTTGAAAATGTCATGAAACCGGGTCAATAAATCCCTTTCAATAAATTATTTTAATAAAAAATACTATTTTTCATTGATCATCGTGATAATTTTGACTCTGCATACCCATCAGTGAATGTATGTCCTACAGTCCTACATTGGGAAGGAATATGTATTAAACTCAAAAGCATATTGGCGTTAGTGACATTCAGTCACATATCCACTGAAATGGTTTATTTTGGCAGGAGATATATTTAACTATATACATCTTAATTTATGATACTTTCAGTACATTTCTCATGGCCAGGCAGTGATGGGTCATCATGGCAGCTACTAGGACACATTACAAACCAGAAGCCTAGTGCCATCTTTAAAATAACAAAACTCAAACCAGGTATGATTGTCCAGAATTGTAAAGTTTAGATCATGGGGTTTCTCTTGAAAGTCCATGCTTTGACAATTACCAGTATAAAATGTTCATACAACATTACAGACAGTATTGGAATAGGAGCCGGATATTTACCAAAGAAACACTTTTGAGATTTAAGCTGTAAACAGTATGTTCCTAATTTATTTGTTTACATGTATTGGAGGTGCCCATTT
The DNA here is from genome assembly GCA_903813345.2 of Owenia fusiformis. NCBI lineage: Eukaryota > Metazoa > Annelida > Polychaeta > Sabellida > Oweniidae > Owenia > Owenia fusiformis. The sequence continues at coordinate 28,872,789 of CAIIXF020000006.1, read as the reverse complement.
GTAAAACAACTTCGTCAGTTTTAGTAACAAAGTCTTATGATATTTTCAGATGGTGGATCTGCTCAGCCCTTTGGGATGTCTTTCCAGCAGCAAGCGTCGCACGTTGCCCAGATAGGTGTCTCTGTAGAGCCTTTAGACCAGTTAGCCCAGCAGACTCCCGACCAAAGTGCTGCAATAAGCGATACAAACACTTTTGTTGAATTCTCCACTAAAATGTGTGAGAATTTGTTTAATTATGTGGCATCATTTACTCAGACTCAGTCGCAGATGACCCCAATGCCAACAGAAACATTTGTACCACTTTCCACTTTGCAAAGATGGTATGAGAACTTTCAGAGACGGTTACAACAGAATCCGCTCTTTTGGAAAAGTTAAAATATACTGTACTCCTAGTTTATTTCGCGAGTTATAATTTCGCAAATCATGGCGTAGAATAATGGAAATAGCGTCATGAATCCCGGGACAATGAATCTCGGATCCAAGTACGTCAGTAATGGTCGAAAATAAAAATATTGACAAATTTATAACCTAAAAGGCCGAAAGATTATGCGGCAAATATTGAAACGGGGGTTGTCAACAAATTGTATTAGCTTTGATCTCTTAGAATCCGTTGAATCCTAAGCGATTGGAGTTGTTTAGATCACTTAACGAATGATATGAAATGATGAGGATTTGGGGTTTTTCAAAGTTTATAATGGCGGCCAATGGGGGGTTTTAGCAAAATATCCCGAAAATTAAATCATTAAAAGGCCGAAAGATCTGTGGATGGATTTTGCTGTTTTATATATCAAAATGAACACTTCGTTGGGTCTAACATGGATCCGTTGAATCCTAAGAAAATAAATTATTTGCTAAAAAGTTATTAAGATTTTAAATTTTGATGAAGACTGCTCTCCATTGAAATCTTTGGACCATGAAATGTCTATTTACGCGCATGCGTTGTGACGTTATTTCCATTATTCTACGCCATGCTTGAGAAAACATGATTTCGCGACTCTATTACATCGTATTTTTTGGTTTATTTGATTTAATAAGCCATTGTAACAGACATTGTTACTTATTAGCCCATTTATCGCCTAAAAACACTTGACAAACATTCTACAAAACATGAAATGCAATGGAGTCCCAGGAAACAAGAAATTTCACAAATCCCCGGGGATTTAATTGACAATTTCGCAAAGATTAATTTTCACAAAGCCACAATCGCGAAAAGCGCAAAACTAAATCGTACGCGAAAAATACCGGGAGAACAGTATACAGCAGGAGTATGAGAAAGCTAAATGTAATTTAAGCTTTGATATTAGTAATGTTGTGATTAAATTCTGGAGCATGGTTAAGGGTAACGTTAGACTATTTTCCAATGTACACTATGGGGCAATGATCAAGAGACGTTACAGTGACTTTGGCATGTTTGGTATTACTTGTAGATCATTTACAGTAATGTTGTACTCCTAGTGTTTTTTGCTTGTCGTTTAATAAGAAAATCCAACAAGAAAGCAAAAAGGTAGGTCAATTTTTTTAGGAGATATCTGGGGGGGGGGGGGGCTCGCACGAGCTACGGGCTCGTGTCTGGTACGTGTTTTAATTGTAATGAAGAAATACTGTACACTATTATTCTATATTGTAAAAAAGCTTTTATTAATGCCTCATGCATTAGTCATATACTCATGCCCAATTTATTAATACATCAATGCCACCAGTACTGTAATACTGTACATAATAAATTGTATGACCCTCTTTTTATATATGGAAGACATAAAATACAACAATACGCAATACCTGATATGCATATTCAAAGTCATGATAAGCAATTGATATATAGCCCCATAGAGAATAAATAGATGACCAGGGGGTCATTAACAGAAACTTCATATAAAGTTAAGAATTTGTAAAGTCCATTGTTCTCTAACTGTGACATCATTGTATCCATGGTTACAACAATTGATAAACGAATTCGTAATGACGAAGTTTCTGTTGATAACCCCCATGTTACTGTATATGACAATTACCCATAATAGACTGTACATGTACATGAGATGATTAAAAGGCAAACTGCATTGTAAATACATTTGTGGTAAATATTTTAAGTCTACTGCAGCAGATACAAAGTTACATCCAAGCAATGTTACGTTCAGTATTGGGTTGTTAAAATCTATCACCGAATACATCATGCCGTACATCTGGTACATTTCTGGTGCATTTTGTTCCAAGTAACCACCATTACAGACGTCAAATGACCATGGGCAATATATAATATTAATTAACTACCAGACTTTTCAAAATGTCTTCTGTGGTTATCATCAGCATCCCCATCACATGCAATATGTCAGTAATTTGTCAGTCAGTCAGACTTGGCTGTTCCTTGTTCAAAACTGTATGTCATTGTGTCTTTAATTCAATGGGGTTTTGTCTTCTTCAATAATAGGTAATCCATTTTCAAGGTTCAGTTCTTTTACAGATGTGGACATGTTGCTATTGGTAATCCTGTCGGCTGCTGGGAGAAGATAGTGGAGTAATCCAGCAGAGATGAAAAGCCCCCCTGCCAGGTAGAACGACACCTCATAACTTCCGGTTGCATCATATATTGCCCCTGGAAATACAAATAATATGTTTTTTAGAATATGACTGTTATGTGGGGAAAGGAGGATTGGCAGCAATTATTCAAACTCGATACTCTGTTGCCTGCAGTGAAACAGTTTAGTAAAAATATTTCTATGGTTCTCTTTGGACAAAGTATTTCGTTTGAAGATGGTCATTACAAATATTATTGTAGTATTCAAGCTTCCTCAGCATGCGCAGTTCTAGTCTCCAAAAATATGAGTAATATTGTTACGAAATTGGTCTACGTCGGGCAACGGAGTACCGAGTTTGAATAACGGCTTTCAATCTTCCTCAACTGTGATGCGAGAACAATGAGCTTTTCGAAATGTTGGCATAATTCTGTTCTGCCAGTGCATTAGTCTGAGTCTCCGACGAATTTAATCAATCACACGAAACACCTAACTACATGTATGATGGTCTAACAATAACACCGCTTTCACGCACGTACCTGCTGTTGGTGGACCTGCCATGCTGGATGCACCTCTAATGAGAGACAGTACGCTGAATGCACTGGTCAGCTTCTCTAAGCCTAGGTACTCGACCAAGAATATCACGGAGATTGGAACAAAAGCGCCTGCAATTAAAACTATACCCATGAAGAACATTTTAATATTTTTAGCTTCGTAGGTTTTTGTACATATACACCTTAGGTGCTATATTGCGATCAGTTTGCCGTAAGGGCGGATTTTGAACATATTGCTTGCATGGTTAACGTACAAATGAACCCAGGTTGATGGGAAATTAGGTTAATTTTTTTATCTAGGTCAAAGGTCAAAATCTAGGTCAAATCAACATTTTGCCGATTTATATCTTTGTCCTAATTCTACATTTCTCTTTGGTATTTTTTATCCTTTAGCCAAGAAACAGAAGGTTTGAAAATAAGCCATTCGTTTTTTAATTACTTTTACCTATTTTCAGATATTGTGTCCAGAAAGTCATGAAAGTAGGTCAACAAGAACTCAACGTTTGAGGTATTATATCAGAATTGTTTTGATTCTATGACGTTTTGAAATTTCGAAAAGTCATCAATGGTACCAACTTGAATTGAAAACTTGAATCGAAGCAAGCGCGTAACCAAACAAGCAAGCAATAAAGCAACCAACCAACCAACCAGAAAAATGACCATCAAAGTAAGGAAGCAACCAACCAAGCAAGAAACCAACCCACCAAGACAATCAACCAAAAAACTGATCACCAACTAACCAAACGATCAAAGATGAAGATAAAGTATAGTCAAACTGTTTAAGATTAAAGGTCGAGGTCAGGATTTAGGTCAATTCAATCTGGAGTCTTACATGACCAGTTAAATTTACATTAACTGGAGACAGGATCGGGGTCAAGGTCAGCTTGTTGGGAGAAACTTGGAGAAATGTTTATCTATCATCCATCAAGGAGGCCTAAATAGTGTACTTTTGGATCCGGAACCCACATGGACAATTTGGTTTTGGATTGTGCAGAAAAATCGTAAAGAAATATTACATTTTCTATTAAGTTCTATTTCGAAACGTCTCAAATATTAAGTCAGACGGAGATCATTTTTAAAGAAGTTCACATATGATCGGGAACTTTAACAGGAAATACTGTGGACGTTCTTATGGATACTGATGTAGAGTTACATGTAGGTATAAGTGCAGCGTTGTATATACTGTATCCTTAACATGGGTGAGGACTGTACCTGTTGACTTGATGGATTGCTTTTCCAATCAACGTCCAAATAACACTGGTTCCCCTCTGACGTTACGTCTTTATAACAAAACGTAACCAAGACGTTATGAAATTCGCCAGATAACGTCTTGGCTGCTGAAGTGAGAACTTCTTATTCGACTATTGGAGCTGCTGGATATATTTGCTCGTGACTGGCCAGCTTTTAAGCAATATAGCGGGTAAAATATCCCCAAACAAATCGACCTCATTCTTTGTGAAAAAATTATGAAAATAACAATTTTCTCATACGGAAGTTCATCCATTTTGTTATAAAGATGCTACGTCTTTATAACTAGGTGGGGGCCATTTTTTGTAAATATGGTACACTATGTTAGTGATAAAAAGTAATAATGAAAACATCTACCTATAAGTAAGCCAAAAGCAACAGCATATGCCACCAGGAGTCCGTAAGAGTTGATGAATGGCACAAAGATCGTGATGGCACCTACCAAGATGAGGGAGATGTTATTCACATGGAGTGGGCGCACATGTCGAAGATTTGCCAACCAGCCGGCACCCGCCCGACCGACTGTATTTGAAATACCTGAAAATACCATATTAAATTATATTTCATTTTTCTCAAATTAATTCTGACAACCAAATGCAAACTACATGTAGCAATTACATCATGGCTTATCGTTGGAGTTTATTCAGCCCCGCAATAAACGCGTTTTATTATGAAATTCACGAAGTTTGTATTTCTGTAATGCCCATCTGGTACACATACATCGTCACAACCATGACCAATAAATATCGATATATTTTGCGATTATAGCTGCATGTGCAATATTGTAGTTTAGATGTCATTGATAAGCGCCATTTGCACTTTATTGCATATGCAACTTTTCGCTGATTCAATTGTCGTTTATCAAACGTCTCAAAAATTACCCTGCGTGCAGAGTCTAGTTAAACTACAAGAAGAAGACGAAGCTCTCTTTTAAGAAGTGAAGTCAAACGAATGCAAAGGGTACTCAAAAATCAACACATTTGGAGAATTCTTTGGAACATTCTTGTCTTACTTATATGACTTCTATTCAATGCTTTTTGCTTTATTTTTCATTTACCTGCACGTGTTGCCGTAATTAAAATAAGAACACGTTACTCTTACCAATTAGCGAGACTAGTAGAGCAGTTTGAGTCTTCTCCACTCCTATCTTGCTTGACACCGCCACTATGTAGTATATAGGTATAAAATATCCAAGTTGGATCATAACGCTGGCCAACAGGATCAGCAAAAATGGGAGATTTTTCAAAATGGACAAGTCAAACACTTGTGAACAAGTTTGTTTAAACACACCAGGAATACATTTCATAGTTTGTTCATTTAAGTCATCATATGGCTCATCTTCTGAGACCAGAGTGGTCACGCTTTTGATATAGGCAAGTTCGTTCGGTTGGGCTTTGTACTGTTTAAGGGACATAACGCTACCACTATAAAATATATCTTTCCTTGATAAAGGTGTAATGTGGTGTTTCTGTGCTCGGTGATGCGTCAATGACCTGTCAATATGTCGAATGTTCTCATTTCTTGCACGACTGGCCTCTTTCTTTCGGACAAAGGGATGGTTCAGGCCATCAAAGTGACTCTTCGAACTTTTTGTTGTTTGAAACTTTTCTTTATGGTGGCCTATGTCTTGATCACATTGCGAATTTGTCCATTTTTGCTTTTTCGAGTTTCGTACAGAGACATCTGGAAGAGACTGTGTTAATTTTACTATATCGCTATCTTTTTGGAGGGTATCTTTATCTGACTTGGGAGATTCATCTGGAATAGGGCTGAGGAAATCACCCTCCTTCCTCTCCATGAGCGTTCTAAATAATGATTTGTTTGGAAAAATGGTATTTTCAAGGTGTACATCGCCATGGTTTTGACTCTCGGATCTGATCATGGGTGTTGTGTCGTTCGCATTTTGAACGGAGCTCCCGGCACTAGAGTCTGATTTTGAAACTGTATCGGCATTCTTATTGAGCTCAAGGGGTCTCAATAAGGCCCCCAGGACTATAACTTGAGCATATAGGCCAGCAGCTATAAACATTGAGCTTTTCCAACCGAGCGTGTTCAGAGATTCTGCAAAGACAAACGACAGCACGACCATGCCGAAACCTCCTCCTGCACTCATGATTCCCGTCGCCAAGGATCGTTTCTTTTGGAAGTAGAAACTGACGCAAAGAAAGCTTGGAATCATCGCAAATCCCAGACCGATTCCTGAAATGAAAATAAAACAGCTTAAAAATTTGGGCGGAAGAGAAACATTGATTTAGAGATAGAAATCAATGGTTCACATGGAGTTCAAGATATAGTTCTCTAAGTTAATATACTAACTACCTATTTTATGTAGGCCTAACTTACTCTTATCATTCATTCCCCTCGCGTACTCTGACTTTGAATAAATTACTTTAGCTCAGGTTTCAGATGAACTATACTCTCAAATATATTCTATCATATAAATAAATATAAAATCGATGCATACATACCACCTATTGCACCAAAAATTAGTATAAAAACATCCAGCCCTGGTGCAAGAGTAGAGAGCGCAAAGGCGCATGCACCTATGAGGCCACCAGCCATAGCCACTGGCCGGCAACCAAATATATTCACAAGTATACCTGCCAAAGGTCCTGAAACAGAAATCAGGTATAGTTCGACTCCAACTATTTCAATTGGCCTTAATTTTCATTTCACTTAAAATCTGGTCTCTCCTTTTTTGCCCCCGCGAATTACTACATTGCTGCTAACCAGAAACCAAGATGACAGCTTTTAAATTTCAAAATGGCCGCTATTTTTCTTAATAGAATGTAATCTTTGATAACTCAAATACCAGTGGAGAGATTTGGTTCAAATTTTATAGACTGATGCCTCAGGACAACGAAGTTTTCAGATATCGTGTCCAGAAAGATGGCTGCCAAATTTCATAATGGCCACCATTTTTGTTAAAGAACATAATCTTTGATAGCTCAAATACCATCGGACGGATTTGGTTCACATTTTATATGCTGATTCCTAGGGACAAATGAGTTCTGCTTGAGAGGAAATTTTCATGATGACAGCTTTATATATTCATTAATATAATGAATAAAGGAACTCTGCTCGAGGAACATTTTTCAAGATGGCCACTGTTAATCAAAATGGCCACAATTTGTCATTAAAAATGTTATCGTTGATAACTCAAATACCAGTAAATGGATTTGGAGTAATTTGTTTCGTTCTTACCTATCATGAGAAATACTCCGACCAGCAAAGAACCCGCTAGCGCCGTTTTCCCTCGTCCCCCACCATACTCGGCCACTATATGCTCCAGGAATATACCGTATGAATTGCAGATACCATCTTGCAGGGCTTGTATCACAAACGAGGCAAATACGATCACCCACCCATAGCCTCCATCTAATGGCATTGGTAGGTTGTCATACCCCGGGGTCTGGGTGTCACTAGTACTAGAGTCGCCCTCTGAAGTGGTATCTGTATTAACGTTGTCTTCCTTCTTTTGTTTCTCGGGAGCCATATCAGTTGATGGTATAGACAGAGTTCAGAATTCTCTTCAGGCGTCAGACTATATGTCAATTGTCATTGTGACATAGTTTTGGAAACGATGGCAACGTACCAATGTTGAATTTATTGCCAAGAAAATGGTCTAGTTTCGAAAAACTGTCACTGAAATAATAAATAAAAATCACTAGAACAAGTTTGTTAATGCATTACGTGTACACAACTGTTTCATGAAACGTAGTAGATCGGAATTTTCAGTTTTACTATATGCATTACATTTCAAAATGAAGACATGGTTGTATAAAAATGCATATGAAAATCGTAACATCGTCGTTGTCTAGTGTCATATTTTTAAATGATGTCTAAGTTGTTATAAGACCAATTTCATATTCTGGTTAGTCACTTATTAAGATCATGATGAGAAAAAACACACTTAACATTGTGCGTCTTAGAAATCATGTCGTCATCTTTTTACAGAAGTGTTTGATTTCTTAAAAGTCTATCTGGTAAAAACTACTTTAAATATGAAAAATAGCAATGGTGTGCTTAAATGTTTAGTCGCTTTTGATCCTGAGAACACACGTAACATTACATCGTGTTCAGTCACCAGTATGATAATAATTATTTTACTAGAAATACGTAATTTTCATTAAATATGAGCCTGTGTTGAATTTCAGTAAAAAATGGGGTAATTTCCCGTAGAAACGATAGGTTGGCAACCGGCAGGTCAGGAACCTTTAAATAAAGCACATGTTGTGTTCCCTTTCGATTCAACCATTTTAACTTGATAGAAAAGAACAAAATTGGTGTAAAACGTTGCCTACGATTGACATGTGTTGAAAATGTATTTAAGGCTATAAATATTGTCGGTCTTTTACGCATGATATGGCAGGTGTAAAAGGGTAGGAGGTCCTCTCAAATTATGGTCCTGCTCTCCATTGATTTATATGGTGACCTAAATACAACTCTTTCCCTCATTATCTTATACGCAATCAGGGCCAGTTAAGAAAGGGGACCATAATCCCCGGGGGACCATCATTTCTTTCACACCGGTCTTTTACACATTTTCCCAAACCCTGTTTTGAGGCTACTTGTGGAAAAAACGACCGGTCGGTGGGGTCGTCTTTTTCGTAAAACCATTTATCATCAACATTGGATTTACAATTCTAACATGATATGTAAAGTCACAATGCAATAATTAGGACAATCGATTTATCGGACTTTTTGGGTAGTTATGACCTTTAAATTACAAGGTGACCCAAAGTGAATGCAACCAATAACACAGTCAATAAAATCGTCAATCGATCTTCATGGATTTTGCCAATGTGACAATATATCAACGTAACAAAAGCGAGGGACTAAATATGTGAATTGCGCCTTCGTTAATATACCAAACATAGAACCGCCTGCATATTCTCAAACTAAACTATGTTCATTAACTTTGAGCCAAAATATTGTCCACAACTTGACTTATAAGTGGTGTAGAATCGAGAAATAAAAATATCTTACCGAGACCGAAGCCCGGAAGTTCTTCCATCTTGTTACGCTGACGTAACGTTAGCGTAACTAGGTGAGTACCAGTGACTATACCACTTCTGATTAAGCTTACAACTTGAGAACTGAGTCTATATACACATTGCTTGTAACTGCACTGAATCAGCTGACGGCTCAAATGACTGTTGTATAAAGGCTAAAGGGTCATAGTGACAGAGACTATAGTTCTACTTTCATTTTCCGTAATCAAAATCAACAGGGGAGGATCAGAGGAAGGGGAATGATTAGCAATACACATAGAGCCCCTAGGGGACCAAGTAACCATTCACGGTGTAAAAGAAATTATGGTCCCCTGGGGATTATGGTCCCTTTTCTGAAAGGCCCTTACTGGCCCTGATTGTGGATACGATAATAAGGGAAAGAGTTGTATTTAGGTCACCATATAAATCAATGGAAAGTAGGACCATAATTTGAGAGGACCTCCTACCCTTTTACACCTTTTCGACACAAGATAAGTAATTTCATAGACGATGAAGGACAAGGATGATATTAATGATATATATGAATCAAGTTCCATCGTTTACAATGACTTGTCTATTCTCCAATCGCTGTTTTATCCCCGATCCGCTCCTGCATATAAGTATACATAGTTTAACATATATAGGATGGGTGATAATTAAGCAACGACGTGAACATACAGTGTAAGTTGTAGTTATAACATGCAATTACCTCCCAGTTGTATATATCTGATGATCAAGCCTACTTCAGTTATGATGTTGGTCGACAATCCTCTTCCTTATATCCGTATTCATGTATTGAGTTCTCCATTTATATGGCATCCCTGATACTATGTTTAGAGCTGCTAGCTCAACGTTGATCTGATTCAATTAATTCAAGTTGAGGTCTCGCGGATCTAACAAACATAGTACCATTACACATTATTGAGCAAATATTAATGTGTACAAATGTCACTGTATACTTTCAGCAGTCAAAAAGATTCATATGCCTTCAGTTCTGTATAAATAATGTTGTTCTGTAAAATCCTTTGTGTTTCTAGAGAAAATCAATGCTTGTGTTGTATTTCCTATACACTTGATTGATGTTGTTAGTTTTATCGGATCAGGCGCGTTAACTCCAGTGCAGCCTGTAGTGCATCTAGTTCTTACTGCATTAATTATCATAGCGTGTACTCAGATCTGATTTCTGATGCTAGCCAATTAACCGGAATATATCAAATAGTAATGTGAAAAATACCATCATTTGGTGAAATATATTAAAAGCATTACGAGATATTAGAATTAATCGCGGCGTAATGATTTTACCGCACTAAATATTAATACGCAATGTTACAGTCACAGAAACAGAGCGATTAAGCCATCCGCAGAGATAGGACGAAAATCAATACAATGCATCTTGGAGAATGGGAAATTCAGAATTATCTGAGGTGCCATCTTTATATCAAAGGGAAGTATAGCTAGATCAATGTATGATCTAATTTTCATTCAATAGACTGTAGGATCTACAGTCTAGCCATTGGAATAGAGCTTTTAGATAAAGAGAGACTCTGCTGATGAATCAGAATCAGAATCTTGCCATCTTTCAATCATGAAGTTACATCGCTTTTACAAGAATTGAACTAGTCAGTGTCGAAAGATCAAAGGGCGATTCGGGGAGTTTACAGCAAGGGAGGGGCCTACGATGCCGTAAGTTGTTAAATCACTGAACTCGCTTAGCTTTTTAAGAATTTTGAAAACATGTACATGTCATGTTTGAATGAAAAAATAAAAAAACACTAATTACAACAACCTGCAGCACTCATCCATATTTACGTACACTTTTATTATCAATTATATTATCAAATATATCTCTAGACAGATAGGCACATTTTATCTCTCCAAAGTTCAATTCATTTGGAGTGCGACACGGTGTACAACGCTGACTCTTACAGCATGACAGGTAGCCTTGCTTTTAATATTGTTCGTATTTCAAGCGCGCTGGAAATGTATCATCGTGAGATATCACAACCTTCTCTCAGTTTCCTTCTAGAACGTGCACAGAGATGGTCTGAGTATCAGAATAAAAATGTATGGACATTTACAAATATTATTTACTAATAACAGCATTGGAAATGGAATGGAATCACATTAAAATATGTTTTCTAGTCAAATGAGGTAAAAGACATTTGACCACTCTAGACACATGGACCTCTATACTTATGTAGATCATGGTCGTTTTGAATGCAGTTATTTCCAGAGTTCAAGTCTTAAAAAATCATCAATTGCCATGCATGATCATTGACATGATATGTTCGTGATCACGAATTGCATGACTCTTATGCGTGTACATAACGTGTGGTATCTCGGGACATTTTTTAGTCACCAGCCCCACAATCCGTAACATGTTAAAATCAGTTTTTGGCAAATATCTTAAAAATCATTGACTTTTAATTTTGGACATGTAACTACCAACAAGGTGTCAATTCGTATCTTCTTCTAAAAAGGCTGATGTCACAGTCAATGATAGTTACAACCTGAATGTAATACCCTGCGCGCAGAGCCTAGTTATAAACTACCGAAGACGAAGCTCTCTTTTAAGAAGTGAAGTCGAATGAATGCAAAGGGTATTAAAATAAATTGTATAGAAACCATTAAACACTATTATCCGTATTAGGTGTACGTATACATGTAGGAGTAAGAGTGATCATTTAGCCTGAACTATTTATTAGATGTAGACCTACCATGCATAATCTAGAACTATTTTCAAATGGCAGGTAAGGTTGTGTTTGTTCTGTTGCTGGCTTCTCTGGTTGCCATGGTGATCGCTGAAGCAGAACACCACATCCAGAAACGACAGGGAGATAACAGGTCTATACTCGTTCTTTTTTCTTTACTCTGCGAATCTCTTCTCGTTCTTACAACATTTTTCATGTTCAAAATGTCGCTGGTCGGATATGCCATTCCAGCGCAAAGGTATCACATGTTAACACTTTAAACGTAACATTTGGCCAGCTTTATCCCCTCCATCACTTTCTTTTATGTCCCGATATACAACCTGTGAATATCAAATCACATAATTTTATGACTACTCGCTAAATGTGAAGCATCTTCCTTCGTGCACTTTACAACATAAACGTGAAAAGGGATCGTATACCTTTATCTCGAGTAGTTCTCCTTTGATAAGCTTTTTAGCATTTCTTTATTATTTGCTTGTTTTACAGTCATTGGTGCTGCAACATCCTGAACAACAAAGGCCAGGTCCCTGCCCGCCATAGGCAAATAAAAGTATTGATGACCGTGTATGAGTTCAAAGGTAACCCACCTGTGTGAGTATTTTTGTGTTAGGATATACATGTATGTTGTCTATAGAATATACACTGCTACCCACCTAATTACACAGACGTATCGTCGGTGTATCATGGCGGAACTTCCTACGGGACTAGGTTTCGGCAAGATTTTTTTATTTCCCGATTTACACCTACTTATAAGTCACGTTGTGGATAATAATTTGGCTCGAAGTTAAGGAAGATAGTCTAGTTTGAGGATGTGTCGATGGTTTTAGGTTTTATATGTTAACAAAGACACAATTCACGTATTTAGTCCCTCGCTTTTCTTACACTGACGAACGACCAATATCAGTGTAATATTGGCAATATTAATGCCGATCGTCAGTGTAAGAAAAGCGAGGGACTAAATACGTGAATTGTGTCTTTGTTAACATATAAAACTTAAAACCATCGACACATTCTCAAACTAGACTATCTTCCTTAACTTCGAGCCAAATTATTATCCACAACGTGACTTATAAGTAGGTGTATATCGGGAAATAAAAAAATCTTACCGAAACCTAGTCCCGGAGGAAGTTCCACCATGATACACCGACGATACGTCTGTGTAATTAGGTGGGTAGCAGTGATATAGAAACAAGTCTAAGAATACCGGTATTCAGTTATTCAAACTCAGTTATTCACTGGAATCTCGGACGTTGTCGTGTCCGAAAATGTAGACTAAGGCATTATGCTGAACATATCAGAAATGGAAAGATTCGTTTTAAGCGGTTTTGTGCCATGATTGTGGCGAATGAGGAACGTGTCGAAAATACTCGTCTGAAGGGATATGACAATTAGGTAGAGTACTTGTACTGGTCATAAGGGAGAAAATCCCCAGTATCCCAAAGAACGATCTATCGTACAACAAGAAACACTGTCAAACGCCTTAAGTAAAGGTAAATTTCCTCCCTCATCAAATGCCACCATTTTGACGGGGGTGGACGAGAGGATAAGACATCTGTTTCAAACCACAGTTTTAAGGGTTCCATTCCTGGCAATGCCATTGATTTCTATTTTAATTTTCTTTATTTCTGAACCACATACACAATGAAATTTCTTGATCTCTTTTTATGTAACACATAGTCATATTTAATAATTTGTTACTTTTTGGAATTTGGCATGATAGATAAATATTGCTTTGTCCCTTTTATTCTATCAAAGATATTTTTATGAATCATTACCGATAGTGCGATCTCTTTGAATAAGACAATTTTATTTCCATAGAATTCACATAATTATTTTGTGATTAGTTTAACATGAATCATATAACATAGACTAAATCAGAATTAAACTTGAATAATATAATTTCATATGCATCAGGATGACTTCAAGGCAAATCTACCGAACGGAGACCGTACTGGAAGCGAGGCCTTGTCCTAACGGCAACCTGGTGTGCTGTAGAGATTACATCCTCATCCAAGACAATTGCATGCGTACGTACAAAACAAACTGAATAGTTTAGTCTAGCTCTGTGGACAGTATCAGGATACTTTGACGAGAGATCCATCGGCTTTAAGTTTCCATCAATAGCAAACGTATATATATGTTCTCTCAGTATGCGATTCATGTCACCGTACCCTGAGGGATGGAACGTTTCGTATAAATATGTCATGCCTACTACATCACACAAGGCCCATTTTGTTGAAAAAGCCCATCATGTCACGTATCCTGGTACTCGCCATTGGCGCCATTGGTCTAGATTTACCATATTCCATGGTCACTGAGTTTGGCCCGCCAGATGCTGAAGAAAGTAAGGTAATTAGTCCCTGTGAAATTGTTTCAATGAGATCATGGGGAAAAGAGTGTGGAACCAGGAGTGACGTCTTTTTCTCTTCTCAGTTCTGTCAAAATTCCTAATAACCAATGTCACCTTTCTGGATTTCATTGATAGGGGATCGTCTAAGAGATCTACCTATATACTTCAAACTTTGAACTACTATTTGCCTAAGGCAACTCACAATAACGAGAGTGTTATGGTTAGTTTGAAAACAAAGTTGATGTTTAATGTTGGTAAGTTGATATTTTCGGTTTAATGCAAGCAAGTTTCAACAATCCATCGTTTACTTATTTTGAGTTTTCAGCAAATGTAACCAATGGGGATATCTGTCTATCTGACTAATTTCTGTATCAGGTATATACATGAAATTCATTAATTCCATCCGCCTGTCATACATATTGTTTCAGATATGGATGAAGCTCTAAAGAACCTTGACTTGTTGGAAAGATTGAAGAAGAGCGGTCTCCTCGGAAGATTCTAGATTCTTCCTTACATTCATTCATTTATGGAATAAATATTTTCAGTTATCGACTTGATTTTTGATTTTGTAAATAAACCTTGATGTCTCAATATGACTCTGCTTTATACGGTCCCCATAACTCATATATATCATTCCAAATCATTTTCAGAATTATAAATAATTCTGTAATTACTACCAGTTTTCCAAGGAAATATCATCAAGTACAGATATTTTTTTAGTAAATTCTGATAAGATATCAAATGTAGCGATCCATCATTTTTGTCACAGATAGCAATCATGTCCCACACTTCCAAAATCAACGGGTAACATAATCGGAAAAAGTACGTATATACAAATAACAAAGACTGCAGTTTATCTGTTATTTAGCAACGTACACACACAGACGATGTATTTTATCTCACAACGTACACATACAGACTACGTATTTTATTTCACAACGTACACATACAGACTACGTATTTTATTTCACAACGTACACATACAGACGATGTATTTTATTTCACAACGTACACATACAGACTACGTATTTTATCTCACAACGTACACATACAGACGATGCATTTTATCGGATAACGCACACATACAGACGTATGTATTTTTTCGGACAACGTACACATAGAACGTATACATACAGACGATGTATTTTATCGGACAACGTACACATACAGACGATGTATTTTATCGGACAACGTACACATAGAACGTACACACACAGACGATGTATTTTATCGGACAACGTACACCATATAACGTACCAATACAGACGTATGTATTTTATCGGATAACGTACACATATAACGTTAACATACAGACGATGTATTTTATCAGACAACGTGCCCATATAACGTACACATACAGACATATGTATTTTATCGGACAACGTAGACATAGAACGTACACATACACATGATGTATTTTATCGGACAACGTACACATAGAACGTATACATACAGACGATATATTTTATTGGACAACGTACACACAGAACGTACACATACAGACGATGTATTTTATCGGACAACGTACACATAGAACATACACATACAGACGATGTATTTTATCGGACAACGTACACATAGAACATACAAACACAGAGGATGTATTTTATCGGACAAAGTACATATATAACGTACACATACAGACGTATGTATTTTATCGGATGACGTACACATAGAACGTACACATACAGACTATGTATTTTATCGGACAACGTACACATGGAACGTACACACACAAACGATGTATTTTATCGGACAACGTACACATATAACGTACACATACAGACGTATGTATTTTATCGGATAACGTACATATAAAACGTACACATACAGACGTATGTATTTTATCGGACAACGTACACATAGGACGTACACACACAGACGATGTATTTTATCGGACAACGTACACAAAGAACGTACACATACAGACGTATGTATTTTATCGGACAACGTACACATATAACGTACTCACACAGATGATTTATCTTATCAGACAACGTACACATATAGATGATATATTTATCTGACAAGGTACACATACAGGGGATGTATTTTATCAGACTACGTTCACATATAGATGATGTCGTATTTATATGGTAAAGAAGTATTTTATATGTATGATAACGTGTACATACAGACGATTCGTCATTTTGGACAGCTTTCACGTACATATACTGTATTTTATCTGATGTCAAGTTCACAAAGACAATTGCATTTTATTTGATAACGTATATATACAGATAATTTACTTGATCAGATAGACACACAGAGACACCACTTTCTGTCAATGTACGTACACACATGGATGGTGCATTTTGTTGGACGTACTCATACAGGGAATGCATCTAATCTGAATTCTTAAAACTCACATCAAATCCCTATTTGAGACAATCAACACCATCTTAATTCCTAGAACACTATCAAATTGGGCATAGTGAACGAACACACCCGAGTTCACTATCAAGTTGGGTGTAATTTCATTATCTTCATATCATCTGCATGATAAGAGACTATCTCAAACACACCATATTTCCGTTTCTTCGTTGCGACAATTACTTAAAGCAACATGGCAGTAAGGATCTCTCTAGCTTTCCTCCTATTGGGGATATACATAGCACTGGCCGCAGGGGACAAAACCCTTACCAGAAGGAAACTTCTTACCCCAGGAAGTGATATATCAAGAAGTGAATTGGAAGAGTTTGATCAACTCTACCACGATGAGATTCATCCTGAGGCTGCGAGAATAGTGAAACGTCAACAAAAAGGGTAAGGCTCTGACGTAGAATATGGTTGTCTGCTTGGTCCATCTAAACCTCAGTATGTGGTGTCATATTGTTTTGATCTCCAACTTATCTGTGGACGGTTGGTGTTCGGCGTCTGTGACAAATGGCAGGTGGTGACATTTTGCATGTTAATGCCTTGTCTGATATGCTTCTTCACTTCTAACTTTTTCTTTTACCTGAGAATCAGATAATGTATATTAAAATGAGTTTTGATATAAGCACAATTATTTTAATTAATAAAATGTACAAAAAGGAGTTGGGTAAACAAGGCTATTTTAAGCCCCACCTGATTTTCAAGTTTTCTCTTTATTTTATTAATCTATGTGATATATGTGTTTCAAAAATGTATGAAAATTTAGGTCAAGGTCATATTCCCCAGGTCAAGGTCAAATTAAAAAAATTCATTATTTTCTACCAAAATATACCTTTTTGGTTAAAATATCACAAATATCTGTAGGAATTTAGTCTCATAGAGGTTGGAATTACAATATATAGTAAATTGGCAATTTGCCAATAATGAGATATTTATATTAATATATTCCGCCCTTCCCATGCAACACTGAAAGAGAACAAAAGTACCTAAAATAATGAAAATACTTTATTATTTTTAATTCATTTAAATTCAGAATGTATATTTCATGATTTGACTCGTAAAGTAATGTTTATTTTTTATGAGAAATATGTCCTGCTTCCTGTTAGCGACATAGGGTATGCTAAAAACCACACACTAAACACACACACTGTATATATTATAATTCAACATAATGATATTATTCAACATAATTTTAAAGCAACTATTAAGTTTATTATCAATCATTCTGATAATGTCTAGGAAACAGTAAGTACAGATAACGGAGATAATCACTTCTTGGAGATCACCTAAAAGGTGAAAAACATCTAAAATCTCAACACATTTCATCATTGGCTTGTTAATGAAATAACAATGAAACATTTTCTGATTAGTTTTACTCATCATCACTTGAACTACCTGATTCAGATGTTGTGCACATATAACCACTTGATGTTTCAGGTATTTTAGCATCTAAAATTTTATAATGCCCTGCTTCCTACATATGCAGCATGAATAGCATTTGGCCATTTTGAATAATCAACAAAAATGGCAGGCAAAATTTTCTATAAAGTTCTAAAATTCACACCGAGCATAATAAGTCTCCATCAAAATTATTCTTTGTATGCAACAATATAACATTTATGTAACTAAAGAAGCACTTATTAGAGTGGAGACTTGTTATGCTCTATGTGAAAACACTCAAAGGATTACTACCTCCAGTGAATAAAAATGTCACCCAGACTCAGCATGAAATGTCCTTTCAAAGCTTTACTTACCTCTAAACTGTACATATTGTTTAAATCAATTGTATGTATGGATCAAATAAATATATATTTACATAATCCTGGACAGATAAATCAAAAACATTCATTCATAGCTGAGTAAATTGGAATTCATCAAGAGGGTTGCAAAATATGTGAATTTTTTTCCTTCTGGCCCCCACCCTCTTTGAAGGTCTCCAGACACCGTAACGATTTTTTCTAAATTTTTTTAAAAATACTACCCAAAAATATAGACTTCAATCTATGCATTTCTGAGTTTTTTTTCTCCTATTCTTAAAAAAAGTTTTTTCACACTTCAATTGGGGCACTCTCTGTTGCTAGTTTACCCAACTCCTTTGATTTAAAATGCTTTCTTCTATAAATTTTTCAAATAGTAAGTTCTGGTGCTGTATGAACACGCGCCCTATCAACATCGTGACGAGGAGTCGCAGAATTACTCAACAGCAGAATGTAGCAGAGAAAGTGAAAGATGTCGCAAAGTGTGGCCAGTTTGGATGGAAAAGATGCAGTGTGTATACTTACAAGTACAGGTAATGCATTGGCTCAGAGTTCATATTATTTCTCTTTCCGAGTATCTTGGGCATATACCCTTTCCATCCATACGTTTGGTAATCATAAGTTCCAAGCGAATATCATAATCTATTAAACTCTTAATTTAAATAAAAAGCTGGAAATTTTTGAAAATCGCTAAACAGAATTTTAGATTCAAAAATCGCAGCGTGTTGAGTTTTTGGATCAGCTTTATGTTGTGTACGGTCGGTTTTCGATATTGGGTTTATCCATTGGGAGATATGTATATCTACAACTCCGGTTGGTTCATACGATTAGAATATGTATATTACCCTAGTATAAACTACATATCCCATCACTGCCAGTACACAGCCTTTGGTGTATGTTTTAGTATCAGGACTGTTTACGCTACCCACTACTGGCAAGAAGCAGTGAACGGATCATGCGTCACGAGCCAAGTGACCTGCTGTAATCTCTACATCAAGGTCAAATACCCGGATGGCGAGCGATGTGTCGGTTGGTTACTTCCTTATTAGAGGAAAATTTCCTCAAATCTCAAAGTTCAATTAAAACGTTACGAGATTGTTCATGGTTAATGGTTGTGACCGATAAATAATAACCATATTTAATACAAAACTAATGTATTTGAACAGCTCAACTATTCTTGAGCTTATCATCTCACGTATTACCAGCATAGCAAATTAAAGTTATAATCACCGATGCTTTTCAGAACTGGACAGACTTGGTGAAGTTGTGAAACAACTGGGACTTGGAAAGTAGTTCTTGCTGGCCACGAATTGTGAAAAAGTTTTGCGCATCATTTAAAGATGTCGCTTAACATCAACTGTACTACGGCATTTTATTGAAATAAAACAATGAGCGAAATAAGCTTGCAGCTATTTTTGATTCTTTCATTTTAAATTCTTGAATTTTCTATTTCACTCATCTATTGTTATTGTTTCCCAATTTTGTCTCATTAACTTAAATGGAACATTGCTATTATTCCAATAAGATTATGGGCAATAACCATGAAATAAGTGCAATATAGAGGGTAGAAATACAAGGTACGAACGTGTATTGCTTAATTTCAATAAAATTATAATTTTAGCATCTGTAATCCCTTTATAAATTCAGGGGCGTAGCCAGCTTTCAGTCAGGGGGTGCAATCGCCAAAAAATGTCGGTTTCCAGTCAGGAAAGATAGGATTGTGGAATAAACAAGTCAAAAAATAAAATTTATTTCGCAACTTCCTTCAAAATTGAGCTAGAATAATAATGATTCAAATAAAAACAATTTAAAGCTCTTTTCTTCTTCTTTTTCATGGTTTTATTCTATTGGTTATGGGGGTGGGGGTGGGAGGTGCGATCGCGAAGAATACATTAAGTGTAAAATAAGAAGGGACAACAATAGTCTAGTTACAAAACCTTGTTAGCCCCCCCCCACACGCAACTACACACCTGTGTTGGTGGAGAAGATAAGGAGGGGGGGGACACAGTCTTGAAGGTCAATGCGTAAATTAAGCCTATTGATTATTTTACGAAACTATAGTTTGACCATGCACTGGTGATCCACTCGATTACGCTGGTTACCGAAACGGTTCGTTTTGGTAACAAAATGTCGGAACATCGAAGGTACGATTTTTCTTTTTTCTTTATTTCAAACGTTGTTGGCAGAATTCCCACGACATTTTTAACACAAACGTGTATTAGCTATTCTGAGCTATTTTTTCGTAAACATGTGCATTTTCTAAAACATATGATGCTGATACACGTTTGTGAGAAAAAACGTCGTGGTGATTCTGCCTACAACGCGTGAAATAAGGAAAAAAGAAAAACCGTACCTTCGACGTTCCGACATTTTGTTACCAAAACGAACCGTTTCGGTAACCAGCTTAATCGAGCGGATCACCAGTGCCATGGCAACAAATGCAACCGAAAACTAGGCAAATAAGATATACACTTAAATCTCCCAACTGATGCCTACCTGCGTTTTTACATGGTGTGGTGGAGCCCTCGTGCAGTGGTAGAGGAACTGTGACTAATATGTAAACGGAAATTCTAAATCTATCAAAAAGCGTAAAGAAATTACTCGCTAGCAAGAGCCAAAACCACAAGAAATCAGTTGAAATTGTAACATTGGCAATCTTAAACAATAACAGTTCCATTAATCCTTCTGTCGGAGATTATTATTTTCTAATGTTCTTTGATTATGAATCAGCTATCTTGCGATCATCTGAGACCAATAAATATTTCACGGGTGGTTAGGCTTACTATGATCCAATATGCCTTAATGGATGACAGATTATCGAATTCCCACGAAATATGAAAATCGAAATGAGTAAAAGTCACTTTTTATCGTATTAGCTTAGTGATGTGAAATCTTGGGTTAATCTTGGTTATGTTATTAGGTTTATTCAAATTAGTTGTCGCCTAATCTAGTAAAACAATTAATTTCACACATCTAAAACGCATATTTATTGAATTTATTCTATTGGCTTGTCGATTGCTGGATCTCATTTTGATGGCGATAATAAACCAAATTTATTACAGTAGAAAATGATCAAATTAAAACTAAATAAATATTGTAGTTCAAAAGGAAAAAAACACAATTGAAACAAACAAACTCCCAATAACATACAAACACTATAACCACGTGCTGCATGTGCTATTGTAGTACCCTCATCAAAAGTAAATACTGTAAATGACTGTTTTTATGAGTTGGACAAGATCTTCATAGAAAAACAGAATGGGCAAAACCCTAATAGCAATACTATAAATAAAAATAATTGATGCAGTACCCACATAATTTACTAAAAGTGTTGTTTTCATGATATGAGTCAGGCAATAACAGAGCATTTAGCGTCTGAGAGAGAGAGAATATTGCCACTTCTGCTGATAATATTTCTTGCCCGATTTCTTGACACTTTCTCAAGCAATTAGATGAAAGGCTAACTAGTTTTTCAGCTCAATTTGTTTTTATCGACTAAGTGGCACGGTCATTTTTCCATCCACGCTGTCTTTCTCATGATACCCCATAATCTGCAAGCGATAGATCCTTAGTTAATAGACGCAATTAACACTTACACCAAGCCTGATTTGCCAAATCAATTAGCGCTTCATTTAACTTCCTGCCGGATTACGCAGATGATTAAACCTGATTTTATGACCCTCCTTTAAAGTTTATGTTATTTTCACACATATCGAGGATTTTATGTTTCTGGCATTGATTATAAGGCAAGCAGAACAGAATGAGTTCCCTGGCTCGATTACAAACTTGGGCACACGGGCCTAAAAGTCGTCGATACTAAGGGAACGACTCTTTGTTAGTTAGTTAAACTTTTATCGTTTGTTAATAATTTATAATCCCAACGATGGAGACTTGCGTCAACTGAGTGGTCAAAACAATGAAACGTTTAACTTTTTGAAACAACCACGCGAGTTTTTCATTTGGATCATTGATGACAGCATAATGTGCACGAGTCCAAGAGGTCATCTTTTAATTGGATACAATACTTTACTGGATTTTATTAAATAATTATAAAAGCATAAAATATATTAAAATATTTAATCATGTTCAGTGGTGGATCCGCGTTCGTTTGACGCTTGGCGTAAATGATAGTATTTCCAACCGATTAGCTGCAGCGATCCACCCCCATACAGATGTAAGATTTTCAGTCTGCAGATTAGAATTGTCCATCCTTTGCTCGAGGTGATCTGTCGGTCTCGTTCTGATATTTTAAAAGATATAAGATAGAATATGTATACTCTCAATAAACGAACGATATATTTCTTCGTAGTAGGAAACGTATTTAGGAAACATAATTGTATACTTCTTTAATCGTTCGGATATTGCTTGCAATTTCCCCGATGGCTTTGCGCCGGAAATCAGTTTTGTCGTTACATATATTTGATGTACAAGATTAAAGTTACTCCTGTTCTAGACTGTTTTCAAAGACAAGCTAAAGATGTATTTGTCATTTTTTTATCAGCATTCTAAAATCAGATTTTGTTAGACAGCTAATCATTAAAGTTTCACCAGATCAGATTGGACTATAAGCGGCCATAAGGCAGTGCCTTTCGTGTCCACTCCAGCCCTTCAAACCGCGTCCTCACCCGTCACTATATGACGGCGAAATGTCAAAAACACGTGTTTTTGAGTTTTTCAATATTTAAACTCATACGTTCTTATACATTTAAATGCTTTATGATCTTGTAAATGAGAGTGCTGTATTGTCGCTAACAATGTATTTTATCCTTCAGATGTCAAACTGTGTTTTGCAGTTTTTATAGATATTTCTAAACGGTGATATTATGATTCTATTATGAAGTCGAAATTATTCTATTTGGACATTTTTAGATATTTGAATGTACCCTTTAATTAATATTCCAAGCACCGTGTTACAATTGCAGCACCAAGGAATTTATCATTTTTGTTTTCTTGTAAATTCATTGATTCTTAAACAATCAGCAATTGTTACAACGCATAACGCAAAATGTTCCAATCTATTTTAATAAATTGAAATAGCCATAGATTTTCTATTGTTAAATTTGTTCGTTTCATTTGTGTTTGTTGTAAAGAAGCCAAAATTTGAAACGATTATATAATATTTAACACACGCAACAGTTAATTTCTCGAAAATCTGCAAATGTTTATATATAGCAATTTATTAGTATTCTAATGTTAATTATTTCCAGTGTGTTAATAATGCTGCGATCAACATACACAGATATAATTACGATTGTCAATAGCTATAGGACCTGGGGAAAGATACTTTTTACAATGGGTGAAAACCAAAAGTTACATAAATTGTGTAAGAACGATCGGTGAAAATAAAATATAGTCAAACGAATAAAAAATTTAGATTAATTGCACTTTAAGCGAGCATTTAGTGTTTTTTGCATTTTTCTGCTTACAGAGCCAATTCAGCTTAAAGAATCGCCCTATAGAAATCTCACAGGTGTTCTGTGCATGTTAATGTGTTGTATACAAAATTAAATAACTACACAAAAGGACTAATTGAATCGAGATCGGTAATTGTAGCATTTGATCAATTCATGTTTTGATTAATTCTGACTGAAATATATTTTATTTTTTTGAAGTAACTTCACCTCACTGAATCTTATATGGAAACAGTCTCAAAGATGGTGTGATATAATAATGAATTAGACGCCAAGCCCATTCACGATGACAGAGATACTTTTAGGGGACGCATTTGCAGGTGGAAATCGTAAGAAATAGACATCTATTTAACTAATTAGTGATAAATATCAACAAAATTAATGAAAACACATTAGTCTTAAAATATACCTTTTGAAGGAAAACATACTTAATAACGCCGAAATAAATGAAAATAAGCGAAAGTCGAATGCAAAATATACATTTTATGGAGCATTGACGCGCTATGGGTGGATTCTACAACGCAGCTCGAAAAGTCTCAGAGTAATTAGAAATAATTAAGAAATCACATATTAAACAATCATAAATACAATACTGTTTTTTCTATTCTTTTACCATTATAAATATCATCATAATATTTGTTAATTCCTTCAGTAAATTAGAGGTAAGATGCTGACGACGTAGGAGATGTAGTTATGCTTAGTATAAGAAACCGGGGTGAACTGCAGCTGTGCACGTGTCTCATACTAGCTCCCCCATTCAGGAGCTAACAATAGAGCTGTATTGTTCATATTTATAGGCCTGTATTGTACATGCGCAGAAAAGACGCGGGTAAAAGTTAAACTTTTAAAAGTTTAGCGCAAGTTTGTCAGCGCGATTTACTCAGTTTTAAAACTTCATTTTTGATGAATGTAGTGTCTTAGAAGTGTTTTAGGACTTTCTCGAGAAAGAAAAATGTTATCTAGGTCACGCGTTCGATGAATTTGGGGACATTTTTTCAACCTGGAATGAATCCCGGTCGTTCTTTTCGCTCTTATGTTGTATCATTTTGTTACCGTCTGAGTCTAAATTACGCATTCTTTTGCCTGTCACTGTGACAATAGACTCGAGAAACTTATGGAATTAAAATCAAGGCAGACAAAGGGGTCTCCTATTCAAGATGTGTTGTTTTCAAGTCGGAGAATAGCTTAAAACACATTACGCAGCGTTTGTAGTACACGGGACGTGGTACTCATATATCCAGCCCGCTTTTTTCTCGCTCTGCCACGCGCCTGGCCTCTTTATATGCATTGAACCTATTGAAAAAAGTCTATAGCAGGTAGGAAGGGGTGCCCGGGGTCAATTGAACAGCCTACCTACATATCCCAGGCAGCTGGGACTATGGCTCTGAAAGCCTCGGTCCTATAGAGCCAGAACGTTCCGTAGAGGCGTGTTGCCTTTCTCATCTCGCCCCATGACACCTGGCTCGATGAATCGCTACATATGACAAGAGATAAATAAGGCGGCATTAAGTTATCAACACACCGATGGAATTGTCCCTCCTGTAAAAAGCGAGAACACAAGAGACTGTGGAAATCGGCACGCGTCCCAGTCGCACTTTCACCCTACCCCTTATTTTCCTGGCTCATTAGCAACGAACTAATGGCGTATATAGACATGATAATCATGTTAAAAAGCTACTTCTTTGTTACAATTAGCTAAGATGGTGTCATAAACCTTAGTAGACGGGCTATATGGCGTATTTCGCAGGTGCAAGACGCAATTATGACCGTGTCGGTTACGGATTTCTGAGAAAAGACTGCCACACGCTTGTATTAACTCCCGTCGTTCAAGAGAGCTTTACGAAATTATTCCATAATACCACATCCATTCGGATGTAACAATTAGTTAATCAGAGACGCTTGCGACTTAACTGATTAAAAAATCAACTTTTCATCTCTCAAAGACTTTTGGAAATCGAGGGGTTGTTAGTGAATAGACGATATTATCTTCAAGTCAGGAAAAGAACAAAATCATTTGCCGCAAATTCAAATTCGATAACGTCAGGTGCCCTAATTAGCAAGCACTTCTTCTAATTCGACACTTGAATGTGTCATTTTTATGCGTTTGTATTGCTCACGATGTATAATTAGAAGAAATAATTACTTTAATTGCAAAAAAATCGTCAATTCAAAATAACAGAGAGAACCAGTGAGGTTTCAATTTTGCACTAATGGACCCCAAACCCAAAGTGTGTTTTTTAGCACTGTCCGACTGAGCCACACAATGGTCCTTTAATGCTCAAGACCTATATCATTCTTTCAAAACGATAATCAATGGAAACATTCTGCTCTTTTCTAAAACCTGATTTGTGCCAATTTGAGAAACCATGTCAATGATGTAAGCTATACGTTGGCAGTTTGCACAATAATGAAAACACAAAAAGAATGATTGTTCAAACCAAATTCTTTCATTTTAATCGTCAACGGTGTGTCCACTTGATCTTTGGTTGACATTGTACTCTAACCGTTATACTAACTTACCATTTCTGTAAAACAAGACCAACTTTGAAATGAACAGCTGGCAATTGGCAACTACTATACTCTAGACTTGAACAAATTATTGAAAGCAAAAAACTCGAACACGCTGCACACGGTGAGCTTGTGGATGAGTTGATTGCAAGATTAAGTGACAACATGTGATCCGATCGGGCTGGCTACTTGATTGGCAGCTATTTGCATTTTAAGCAGTTATGTCACTTTCATTGAGGCTTGGAGGGTATTACATTCTCTATGGATGCGGTAATTCCGACGTGTGTTAGGTCATAGACTTGTTAATTTCATCCTGTTTTTTATAAAGCGAAAGTAGCTTGGTCAAATGAGGACACCATCTGGCAATGATAGGAGTGCATGGGTTTTGAAAGAATGTTATTCAACGTAAAAATCAATGGAGAGGGTTCGTTCCCTCCAAGCACTGGACTCGCATGCTCAGATTAGCCCCATTAGGATCGCTCGCAATGATGCTTCAAAAGCCAAAGAAATCGAGGAGACGTTAGAGAGATGGTCGTACTGGCGTTCAATTGAGGTAAAGAAACGTCATAGTCATAACACGAAGACACCAGAAAAGGACGTATTTTTAAGAGAACTCGAAAGTGAAGTTGATTGGGAAAAGGATAGAGCGTACTCAAAGGGATCATGTTTTGCAAATCTACGAATGGTAAAGATAGCTCAATGAAGGAAGTGTCCCATAGTTTTTTGACTTTAGATTTTGATAATCATACGTGAATGAAAAAGAATAGGAAAAGATCACTGAATGTGAAGGGCTTGCTTCCTTACGACTGACTGCACTCCCAAACCCTTTCTCAATCTGTTTATCAAATACTTCTTTCTTTTTGGCACTTGTACCTATATATTCCATCATAATATCCGAGTATGGATCATTCCGTGGATCACCACTTAGCTCAGTCCTTGGCGTGGACAGTTTGTAGTCAAGGGGAGAAGGACGTAACTGCCAAACAAATCACAAATTCCCAAACAATCAGCAAAGTCAAACATTTCAGGAACCATTATCACAATACAAAATCACTTGACATTTCAGTCACATATTATAAAGAATATATAAAGTATGGTGATTTGACTTATTGTAATATCAAAATACATTGAGATATGTCTTGTTATGTTTGAAGGCATTGCAATTTGACTTGTTGTAATGTTTGAAGGCATTTAGTTATTTCCTTTTGCTTTGTTTGAAGGTATTTAGATATGACTTGTTGTTATGTTAGAAAGCATTGCACTTTGACTTGTTGTAATGTTTGAAGGGATTTAGATATGACTTGTTGTTATGTTAGAAAGCATTGCACTTTGACTTGTTGTAATGTTTGAAGGGATTTAGATATGACTTTGTGTTACGTTCGAAGGCATTGCAATTTGATTTGTTGTAATGTTTGAATTCATTTAGATATGACTTGTTGTTATGTTCGAAGGCATTGCAATTTCACTTGTTGTAATGTCTGAAGGCATTTAGATATAACTTCTTGGTATGTTTGAAGGCATTTAGATATGACGTGTTGTTATATTCGAAGGCATTGCAATTTGTCATATATATGTAGTTATTTCTTCTTTCTTTGTTTGAAGGCATTTAGATATGACTTGTTGTTATGTTCGAAGGCATTGCAATTTCACTTGTTGTAATGTCTGAAGGCATTAAGATATGACTTCTGGGTATGTTTGAAGGCATTTAGATATGACTTGTTGTTATTGAAGAAAAGATATGATAGTAATGTTTGAGACTTTGAGATATACCTTGTTGTAATGTTTGTAGCCTTTGAGATATGTTTAATTGTAATGTTCGAGGCTTTGAGAAATGACTTTTTGTTGCTTGTAGCCTTTGAGTTATGCCTTGTTGTAATGTTTGTAGCCCTTGAGATATATGCCTTATTGTGATATACCTCGTTGTAATGTTTGTAGCCTTTGAGATATACCTTGTGGTCAGAGATATACCTTGTTGTAATGTTTGTAGCCTTTGAGATATGCCTTATTGTAATGTTTGAGGCTTTGAGATATGACTTGTCGTTATGCACGAAGCCTTTGAGAAATGACTTGTCGTTATGCTTGAAGCCTTTGAGATATGCCTTGTTAAAGTATCTGGAATTTTGAGATATGACTTTTTGTTATGCTTGAAGCCTTTGCGATATGCCTTGTTGTAATGTTTGAGGCTTTGAGATATGACTTGTTGTTATGCTTGAAGCCCTTGAGATATGCCTTGTTGTAATGTTTGGGGTTTGGAGATATGACTTGCTCTTATGTTTTGAGGGCATTTTGATATGACTTTTTGTTATGCTTGAAGCCTTTTAGATATGACTTCTTGTAATGTTTTTAAGGTTTTGAGATATGACTTCTTGTATGTTTTGAAAGCATCGGGGTATGACTTGTTGTTGTGTTTGAAGGCATTGAGCTATGACTTGTTGTTTTGTTTGAAGGTATTGAGATATGGCTTGTCTTTAAGTTTGAAGGCATTAGGATATGACTTGTTGTTATGTTTGAAGGCATTAGGATATGACTTGCTATATTTGAAGGCATTAGGGTATGACTTGCTATATTTGAAGGCATTATGATATGACCTGCTATATTTGGAGGCATTAGGATATGACTTGTTGTTATGTATGAAGGGATGAAGAAATGACTTGTTATGTTTTAAAGCATTGGGATATGACTTGTTTTAAAGCATTGGGATATGACTTGTTGTTATGTTTGAAGGCATTGTGATATGACTTGTGTTGTTATGTTTAAAGCTATGCTTGAAGGCATTGAAACATGATTTGTTGTTTTGTTTGAAGACATTGTGATATGACTTGTTGCTATTTTCGAAGGCATTGTGATATGACTTGTTGCTATGTTCAAAGTCATTAGGATATGATTCAGTGTTATGTTTGGAGGTATTGATGGATGACTTGTTGTTACGTTTAGAGCATTATCATATCACTTGTTTTTATGTTTGAAGACATTGAAATGTGATTTGTTGCTTTGTTTAGCAAAGTTAAAATATGACTTTTGTTATATTTGAAGCCATTGAGATATGACTTGGTGCTATGTTTGAAGGGAGTGAAATATGACCTGCTCTAATGTTTGATGGTATTGAGATATGACTAAGTGTTACGTTTACAGCCTTTGTGATATGCCTTGTTGTAATGTTTGAGGCTTTGAGATATGACTTGTTGTTATGCTTGAAGCCTTTGAGAAATGCCTTGTTATGTTTGAAGCTTTGAGATATGACTTGTTGTTATGCTTAAGGTCTTTAAGATGTGCCTTGCTGTAATGTTTTAAGCTTTGAGATATACTTATTTTATGCTAGAAGCCTTTGAGATATGCCTTGTAGTAATGTTTGAGGCTTTGAGATATGAGTTGTTGCCTTTGAGATATGCCTTGTTGTAATGCTTGAGGTTTGGAGATAAGACGTGCTCTTATGTTTTGAGGGAATTTTAATATATCTTGTTGTTATGCTTGAAGCCTTTGTGATATGCCTTGTAATGATGTTTGAAGCTTTGATATATACTTATTTTATGCTTGAAGCCTTTGAGATGGTATGCCTTGTTGTAATGTTTGAGGATTTGAGATATGACTTGTTGTTATGCTTAAAGCCTTTAAGATGTGCCTTGCTGTAATGTTTTAAGCTTTGAGATATATTTATTTTATGCTCGAAGCCTTTGGGATATGCCTTGTTGTAATGTTTGAGGATTTGAGATATGACTTGTTGTTATGCTTGAAGCCCTTGAGATATGCCTTGTTGTAATGTTTGAGGATTTGAGATATGACTTGTTGTTATGCTTAAAGCCTTTAAGATGTGCCTTGCTGTAATGTTTTAAGCTTTGAGATATATTTATTTTATGCTCGAAGCCTTTGGGATATGCCTTGTTGTAATGTTTGAGGATTTGAGATATGACTTGTTGTTATGCTTGAAGCCCTTGAGATATGCCTTGTTGTAATGTTTGAGGATTTGAGATATGACTTGTTGTTATGCTTAAAGCCTTTAAGATGTGCCTTGCTGTAATGTTTTAAGCTTTGAGATATATTTATTTTATGCTCGAAGCCTTTGGGATATGCCTTGTTGTAATGTTTGAGGATTTTGAGATATGACTTAATATGCTTGAAGCCCTTGAGATATGCCTTGTTGTAATGTTTGAGGCTTGGAGATATGACTTGCTCTTATGTATTGAGGGCATTTAAATATGACTTGTTGTTATGCTTGAAAATGTTTTAGATATGCCTTGTTGTAATGTTTGAGGATTTGAGATATGACTTGTTGTTATGCTTAAGGCCTTTAAGATATGCTTTGCTGTAATGTTTTAAGCTTTGAGATATACTTATTTTATACTTGAAGCCTTTGAGATGATATGCCTTGTTGTAATGTTTGAGGATTTGAGATATGACTTGTTGTTATGCTTAAGGCCTTTAAGATATGCCTTGTTGTAATGTTTGAGGATTTGAGATATGACTTGTTGTTATGCTTAAGGCCTTTAAGATATGCTTTGCTGTAATGTTTTAAGCTTTGAGATATACTTATTTTATACTTGAAGCCTTTGAGATGATATGCCTTGTTGCAATGTTTGAGGATTTGAGATATGACTTGTTGTTATGCTTAAGGCCTTTAAGATATGCCTTGTTGTAATGTTTGAGGATTTGAGATATGACTTGTTGTTATGCTTAAGGCCTTTAAGATATGCTGTGCTGTAATGTTTTAAGCTTTGAGATATACTTATTTTATACTTGAAGCCTTTGAGATGATATGCCTTGTTGTAATGTTTGAGGATTTGAGATATGACTTGTTGTTATGCTTAAGGCCTTTAAGATATGCTTTGTTCTAATGTTTGAAGCTTTGAGATATCACCACTTATGCCCGAAGCCTTTGGGATATGCCTTATTGTAATGTCTGAGGCTTGGAGATATGACTTGCTCTTATATTTTGAGGGTATTTTAGTATGACTTGCTGTTATGCTTGAAGCCTTTTAGATGTGACTTGTTGTTTTTCTTGAAACCTTTGAGACATGCCTTGTTGTAATGCTCGAGGCTTGGAGATATGACTTGCTCTTATGTTTTGAGGGCATTTAAATATGACCTGTTGTTATGCATTAAAACATTTGGGATATGACTTGTTGTAATGCTTGAACATTGAGATATAATGTTTTAATGTTTGAAGGTATTGAGATATGACTTGTTGTTATGTTTAAAGGCATTGAGCTATTCCTTATTATGTCTGAAGGTATTGAGATATGACTTGTTGTTATCTTTGAAGGTATTGATATATTACTTGTGATGATGAGATATGAGGGAATTTAAATATGACTTGTTGTAATGCTTGAAGCCTTTGAGATATTAGTTGTTGTAATGGGAGAATGATTGAAGAATAATTTCATGTTTGAAGGCATTGAGATTTGAATCAACTTGTACGGTTCGAAGGTATCGAGATATGACTTATTCTTATATTTTCATGCATTGAGATCTGCCTTATTGTCTCAAGTTCAAGTCGAATATTAAGAGTATATTGCAAATATCATATCATTTGAGATTTGATTCAAAACATAAAATGGTCCTCAAAAATGAAACAGTTTTCTCGTTGTTATGTTTGAATCACCATCGAGATGAGTAATGGGGATCTGGGGATGCAAAAGGGAACACATGAGCTTTGAAACCGAATACTGCCATCATCTTTGTGATCACGCATACTTCATAAATATGGAAGCACAAAGCTATGGCCTGAGGGGAAAAGGGAAACACAGTAAATATATTTATAAATGGTGCCATTCTGTTGGCTTGCGTACATGTTTAAAAGGGTACATTCATGAATTGAAGAATAAATTATAACAAGATAAATCAATATGAAAAATAGAATTTGATCATCGTGAAATCATTTTTATATCGGACATGCTATAACGCGTGTCTCAAAAAATGTTACACTTACAAAAGGTTCAATTTATTTCATGATTTTGACTTTTCCCCTAAAATATACTTAGATACCAAAGGACCGTGAAATTTGATTTGCGCCAACTTCTTAGCCTTGCCCAAGTCGGTCTCTGTGGTTGGACATGTGGTGATCAATTCCTTTTTGGTGTGAATGCTGTGGACAGTGATATCTTGATATGATCAATGATCCAGTTGTTTCTTTCATGTCTTTCCTGGATAGAAATACAAGATTTCATTGTCAGAGTGTTCAATTTTGTTACGTATGATGACAATAGGATGATGCAAAGGCCTATGGCAGAATGTTAGAACTCTTTGGAAATCAGAAGATAGCATTGAATTACCCAATGGATTGGCCTCCAGGGTCATCCCACTTTACACCCTTGATTTTCTGAAGGGCCTTTGAAAGCGCTTTACAGCATCACAAACTGACCTTAATGAACTTCTGCAAAAATAATTGATGGAATAAGTGTGATATTACAATGTATGTGCGCATGGGCAAGGGTATCTCAGATTTGCTTTGGAGACCATGTTGAGGGGACCACATGTTTGTATGGATAGACCCAAGCCAATGATCATATGTAAGACAAATAGGAAAATTACGGAATAACTCAGTTTAAGGTCAAGTTACTACTCAGAAGAAAGTTAAATATTAAAGAAACTATTCTTCTTTTGTCATTTGGTCCATCCAATCACTTAGAAGTTGGCGCAAGTCAGGTTTTACCATGGGACACTTAAAGCTGTCCTGTAAAGTCATGGCCAATTAAGAACAGATTTTGAGTCTGATGGTGTCAGATTATTTGAGAAAGATTTGTCTTTTGGTATCCAAGTATATTTTAGGGGAAAAGTCAAAATTATGAAAGATATTGAACTTTTTGTAACTGTAACATTTTTGAGACACACTGTAGTTAAACAAGTCCAACATTTTGGAAAAGTTATGTCAAAAACCACAACATCTCTGAAGCTGAAACTTTTTCAATTCCAATTTTTTCCAAGTCAATTCATTTCATTTGTTATATAAATACACAGTAAAAGCATGCCGCTAGACAAGCCTACATTTAATATAATAGAAAGCACTTACATTTGTCAACTCACATTGACACATCAATTATTAGAAAACAAATGTGATATTAAATGATTTCGAAACACCGTAAATAATACATTCTAATACTTGTATCTATTTCAAAAGATGTGATCTCAAAGATAAAAAAAGCGTTCAAATCTCATATCTCATATGTCCAAAATTGTTAACTGTCAGACGGACGAATGGACAGACTAATTACCGATTCTACAAGTTCGCCATACGAACCAAGGAGCCTTGGTATGAATAAGCACCACAGGTTCGAGGAAGACGAGCCCTAACATCCCAACTATTGACCAAGAGATAGATGAAATAGTATAATGATATAAGACACACATTTCATTCTACTTTCGGTGAATCTTTCATAGATTTATTTCCACGAAGCCAGGAGGGCTAGTGCAATATAATCTTGTAAAAAATGCGCAAGTATTCACCAAAAGTAGAATAAAGTATTTGTTTTGTTATATCACTGTCTGTGATTTCTCACTCAGTCACTTGAATATTTTTTTTAATGTATTCAGTTTAACATTTTTGCACATTTTGTAAGTCGATATCGTTACCATTCTCCCCCGTCAAATCAGCAAAACGACGTGGCAAATCATTTTATGATATAATGTAGATATCTATCTGCTCAAGGGGCTCGATCTTGACTTAACTGACACAAATGGCAACATTTAAATTAAAAATAGAATTGAGCCTGGCCATAGGAAAACCGGTCTTATCACAAAAATTAAAATTGTGCTACAGAGCCAAAAATGTGCCCAAGATTAAGAGGAAAATGTGCTAAATTAAAATCCGACTTTTTGGTCTATATATGCAAGGAAAAATCGTTAAGTCATAAGTCATGGCTCATTTGAAAGGTCTTTTTGTGCTTTTTAAGATAAACAAAAAAACAAAATATTGAAAATCTGTGATAAGACCCCTTTTCCTGTGGCCTGGCTCAATTATTGAGCTGTCTTTAAATTTTCGCAATGATTGTTGCAATGAAAAATAGCTTGTGTACATTGTTTTAGCGTTATCACATTATATACGAATGTGAATACTATTTCCCAGCCATCATCCAAACCTGTAAATTTATTAAAATATTCTTTCTAAAATAATAAATATCATAAAAAATTAATGTTGGTTTTATCGATTGTAGTTATTATGTTGGGTTTACTTCAAGTGTTTTTACTTGCGCTTTCTGTTTGCTATGCATTGGTACAAGCTCACATACATATAAATATTATTATTATGCGGTTGATTGTATAAATTCAGTTCTCTGGGATTTGAAATGAAACTAACAAAGACCGACTGTTTTCCCTTGTGTTTCTTTATTTTCTTACAACTACTTTTATTTTATCTCAAGTGCGACACTAAAAAATCACAAGAAAAAAATATATCACAACATGAGTTTTTTTTTATTTGGTTTATTGAATACATTGAGATATGAATTGTTGTTTTCTTTGAAGACATTGGGATATGAATTGTTGTTTTCTTTGAAGACATTGGGATATGAATTGTTGTTTTCTTTGAAGACATTGGGATATGAATTGTTGTTTTCTTTGAAGACATTGGGATATGAATTGTTGTTTTCTTTGAAGACATTGGGATATAAATTATTGTTTTGTTTGAAGGCGTTGAGATATGACTACTTGTGAGTATGTTTGGACGGATTGAGATATGACTTGTTGTTATGTTTGGAAGACATTTTGATATGACTTGCTTGTTTTTCAATTTTTAAATTTGAAGGTATTAAAACATGACTTGTAAGTATGTTTGGACGGATTGAGATATGACTTGTAAGTATGTTTGGACGGATTGAGATATGACTTGTAAGTATGTTTGGACGGATTAAGATATGACTTGTAAGTATGTTTGGACGGATTGAGATATGCCTTGTAAGTATGTTTGGACGGATTGAGATATGACTTGTAAGTATGTTTGGACGGATTGAGATATAACTTGTAAGTATGTTTGGACGGATTGAGATATGACTTGTAAGTATGTTTGGACGGATTAAGATATGACTTGTAAGTATGTTTGGACGAATTGAGATATGCCTTGTAAGTATGTTTGGACGGATTGAGATATGACTTGTAAGTATGTTTGGACGGATTGAGATATAACTTGTAAGTATGTTTGGACGGATTGAGATATGACTTGTAAGTATGTTTGGACGGATTGAGATATGACTTGTGAGTATGTTTGGATAGATTGAGATATGACTCGTAAGTATGTTTGGACGGATTGAGATATGACTTGTAAGTATGTTTGGACGGATTGAGATATGACTTGTAAGTATGTTTGGGCGGATTGAGATATGACTTGTACATATGTTTGGACGGATTGAGATATGGCTTGTAAGTATGTTTGGACAGATTGAGATATGACTTGTAAGCATGTTTGGACGGATTGAGATATGGCTTGTAAGTATTTTTGGACAGATTGAGATATGACTTGTAAGCATGTTTGGACGGATTGAGATATGACTTGTAAGTATGTTTGGACGGACTGAGATATGACTTGTAAGTATGCTTGGACGGATTGAGATATGACTTGTAAGCATGTTTGGACGGATTAAGATATGACTTGTAAGTATGTTTGGACGGATTGAGATATGACTTGTAAGTATGTTTGGACGGATTGAGATATGACTTGTAAGTATGTTTGGACGGACTAGATATGACTTGTAAGTATGTTTGGATGGATTGAGATATGACTTGTAAGCATGTTTAGACGGATTGACATGTGACTTGGAAGTATGCTGGGACTAATTGAGATGTGACATGCTGTTATGTTTCAAAAGCATTGCCATATGACTTATAAGTATGTTTAGACGGATTGAGATATGACCAGTTGTAATATTCGAAGGCAATGAGATATGATTTGTTGTAATGTTTGAAGGGATAGAGGTATGGCTTGTAGAGTTTTAGGGAGATAAGTTGGTATGATATATCCCGTATTCTGATTTTGAGGTTTCCATATCCAGAACCTCCATATCTCCCGCCATATCTCCCGCTTCGGTGCATATCTTCCCGCTTCGGTGCATATCTTCCCGCTTCCGGTAAGTAGTTGAAATGCAATAAAATGACTTTGCATATGAATGATTTGTTTATTATTATTTATTATTTTATTACACCTTGTACTATTAAAATGGCCATATGCCCCTGAAAACTCTACTTAGTATAGGATTAAGCAGTTATGTACTGTCGGTTTGGATATAGGGTTCATCCCTCATGAGATATGCACATCTACCTTCGGTTCCTACGGTCCCTCAGGTAGATATGCATATCTCCCTCTGGATAAACCCCATATCCAAAACCTCCCAGTACATAACCCTTATTTATCCAATGGTTGCAAAGATATAGATTGAATATCACGCGAAGATATACTTGACATATAGTTAAAGATATAACATTTTAGCAAAAAGTCCTGAAACCATCAAATATCAGCTATTAAAATATATTCAGGTGTAAAAGGGTAGGAGGTCCTATCAAATTATGGTCCTACTCTCCATTGATTTATATGGTGACATAAATACAACTCTTTCCCTCATTATCTTATACACAATCGGGGCCAGTAAGGGCCGTTAAGAAAGGGGACCATAATCCCTGGGGGACCATAATTTCTTTCACACCGGTATTACTTCTTAAAAAGTGATATTCGGTGGTTTCAAAAGTGATATTCGATAGTTTCGATTTTTTCAAAGTTTCTCATTTATTTTGAAAATTAATTTCTAACTTTTTCGAAATCTTTTTCAAAATCTTTTTTATAATATTTTCGCTGGGTAGTGATATCCAATGGGATAAATGGACAATCCTATGGTTTTTCAATAATATCAATTATATCCACTCATTCGCTGCGCTCACAGATATGACTTATAAGTATATTTAGACGGATTGAGATTTGACTTTGAGTTGTTGTAATGTTGGAAGTCCTTGAGATAAGTTGTTGTTATAGCTAAAAGATTTACATGTAGATATGACTTGTTGTTTTGTTAGACATGGAAACATGACCGATATTAAGTTCTTTTATGTTCCACTTCTATGAATATAGGTCCTTCTCGATACCATAAGACGTGAACCATCCTTATGAGGCTACATCCACGAGGCTGCCAAAGACTAACCCCAGGGGAGGAAAAGTGGGCTAAACACGCACGGTGAGTGGCGATCATTCAGTATTAGTAGTTTTACTTACTTAATAAGGAATGAAACAAACCATTTTATGAAAACCTATATCCTCATTTTCTAAGTGAAAGCCCTTGTTTCATGAAAAAATGTACCAAAACCCAGTAATCCATGGTATGACTTCCGAATATGAATGATCCGTAGCACACTATAGCGCAGCAACATTTGAAGCAATATTTAAGGAGGTGCATATGATTTTTTGAAATACCATTTGCAGAAAAAACTCCCTGCTTTCGGGTCGAAAAATGTCTTTCACCACAAGGGGTCAAAAACGTAAATATTTTGATTCGAACTTTTATTCATTTTACAAGACACAGACAGTTATGCTAAGCATACGGACGAAAAAATAGATCATCATAATCTAAAAATTTACTGTAATTTTACTGTAAATGTCGGTATTTACATCTCGGTAATTACACAAATGTGCTTTTCAAATTTTGTTTGATTTTTCAAATACGAGCCGAGCAGATTCAACAAAGTTGTATGGAATATTTAGGTGATTTATGATTGCGAACATTTACCATTTACAACATTTTATTACCAGAATGTATCCATATTTTCGCAAGGGGTCAAACAACCAATTATTGTTCATGTTTTATAAAACATAATACAACAACAAATAGGTAAGATTCAAATCTAATTATATGTATCATTATTAGGTATTGGAGCATTCTAAGGGAAGGTCTAATAATCTATTTGAATCATATGCAATCGAACACCTTACAATTCTTCCTCGACGTTACTGCTGGCTATCATAAAGTTTGTTGATGGTTGTTTCTTCTTTGACCTTACTGCTGGCTATCATCAAGTTGTAGGAAAATAATGATAACGACTTTTCTCAATGATTCATGAATTCGACCAAGTCTTAATGGTTGTTTTATAAGCAACTGAGCAATATCTAACTACGAGAAATAAAATTTTAGCTCTAGTCGCAAGTAGTCAAGGAAGAGGCAATAGGCCCTCCTTTTACCGCGAAATAACAGTCCATATTTCAAAACGTATTGAGACCCACTCTGTGAAAAACTAGTATAATCTAAGCATTTGTCATTAGAGTAATTTATTTGTACTATTTATCTCATTAATATCGGAGAAACAATGCAAAAATTGATGCACTGAGTGATTACATAATTTTTGTATTGATGAATGAAATAAATTCAAACTTATAGATTAGAAACCTAGATCATATATTTAAAATAATTTTGTATTATTTTCTGTCGCATTGAGTACTACAAATTGTGAAAAACATGGGATTTTAGTTTTTGGTATATTTTTGACCACTGTTAATGACAGGCATATTTGAGCCTAAAAGCAAGAAGTATATTAAACGGTTATAACAAAAATTAGTAGGGAACATAAGTATGTTAACATTAGGTCAAATATCGCTGCGCTATTCACAGTGTGCTACCAGCTCCTTTATTAGACGTCCTAGAGATTTCATACCATGGACTACAGTGTATATATGTAGGAACACTATGCAGTAGTTGGTTTTTGTGGCGACAGCCGAACAACCAACTCCTTGTCCAGACCTCTTAGAAAAATCAGCTCAGGGACTATACTTTCTATAGACATCAAATGCATCTCTGTCGATAGAATAATGAAAAAACCTAAGGCTCCTAACCTCCAGTCCTTTTAAATGAGAAAAGATGTCATAACGTTTCAAAAGTCCAATTATCGAAACCGATGTCACTTGTTGGCGATTTCGATTTCGAAACGATTTCAACAGTTTAAAAATTGGATGCAAGTCCACGTGTTAAAAACGGAAGGGGTAAATATTGAGGTGAACTACTGTTGAAACCATTCATCTAGAGATAAAACGAACGACACCGAGTACAATTAGAGTACCCTTGATATATTACTCACTCCTACGTTTACGGTGTCCCTTTCATGGTTGTACGCAAAAATGAGTTATCAACTGGAAGATCGGAAATTTGAAAATAAATTAAAACCCCGCTCTGAATCTGATTGGCTGCCTGGGTTCAAGACATCTTATGACGTTCGTGTCACGTGGCGAGAATTCCCTTCGATAGCGGAAAACTCAAATTGCAACTCAGGCAATTGTTTGTTCTGTTGATTTTCTCAATACATGTCTCGGCAATGTTTCATAAGTTGGTCTCTGGATATATCTACGGTAAATAGTTTACTTCTATGTATTAGATTTTTTATAAGCAAAATAGAACATCACTAATTGCCCGAGAGAAAAACCTTAGAGACAATGCATATTTAAAAATGACCCAACAAAACTGACTGAATGAAATTTTTTTCAAAATCACAACCCACATCATCTGATTGTATACAGATAGCAATGTTTTTCATGCCAAATAATCTCTCCACAACCTCCTACCCAAGCATGGACAGTCATCAGAGAGTGGACAGTCACCAGATACATGTAAGTAAAGACTATAATACAGCAGGACAACCTGATCCACAAACCCAACAAACCACTTTAACAAACCAATCATCTCTCATAAAGGTATGTATTTGATATGAAAATGAGAAATATGCTATGCTAAAAGTTGTAAAACTAGGAAATCCGTTAATTCTCTCAGAAATGCCGCGAGTGTCAACATTTCTCATATATAGTTAACAGGGGAGGGGTATCTGAGAGTTTATCCCCGGTGAAAATTCTAATATAAATCAGACAGCTAGCTTTTCAGTTATTGGCAATCGGTTCTCGCAAGTGATATATCAAACAGTACTCTTCATTGGTGAAACATACGAAGAAAATAATTCCATGAACATGTTGTTTATTCATAGTGTGGTAATGAAAAACGAATCGAAAATATAAACGTAAAATAAATTGAAAAGCGCTATACACAGCTCATCACCTAGGAAGAAATACCGTAATTAGTCACACGTCTTTCTTAATTATTGGTTTATTTTCTTTAAATGGTCAAACTCGATTAGCATTCTTCGAGATTCATTAAAACTTTATTACATTTTTCGACTGACCATTACACGTGTGTGACGCTGTTATGGTGATGCACAGAGGTGAAAGTTTCTTCTGACCTATTTAAAAGTAGATTATGTGTATTGTTTTTGCTCAATAATTTCTCAATGCCACTGTCTTAACCCCTTAAGCATAATGCTATCATGTTTATATTTCTCATAAGTCATAGAATATTGGAATTTGATTAGTAACCATTTCTATGGATCTACTAAAGGCTTTTGATTTTATTCATTACAGATGACCACGTCATAATGTGGCATGAGGACCTGCACAATATGTCCTTTCAAAGAACAGCACAGACCACTTGAGAATCAAAATGACCATCAAACATATCCAATGTGATATTCAGCAGGTGTAGATGATACATAGGCATGAAACAGGGATGTACTCTAATCTACACACTATTTCAAGGTAACTCATTATACCATGTATTTTTAAAACAAAGGCCTCCACTTGAGAATAATGATAAAAAAGAAGACTTTTGCATCATTTGGTTGCTTCTAGACACACTCCGCATGCTAACTTAAGTGGCTTAAAACACATATTTTCCATCATTCAATAATTAAAGAGATAGTTAAAAACTCTTGCTTCCTTTCTTACAATAGATTATCACACACTACCAATAAAAAGTGTCGATGAGAGCACACCTTTATTACCTGATAGACAAGCAGTCAACAATAGTGTCATTTTTTGCTCCTCCATATTTTTTATCTTTATTTGTTACGTTCGCTTCTGTTTGGATTTTGTTTCATCGGGTAACCATGCGATAAGTGTAAGATAACATGCATTGGTTCGTGTTTTCTCGGGTGTCTTAGAAGATCTTCATTTTTTCTAATAATGACATATTTACCTTTCCACAACCTATAATCTAGCAATAGGTATGCACGTGTACTTTACATTGTTTATATCAACAGGTTATAAAAGTTTTGTTTATTAATCTATGATTAAGTATTTTGTTGCTATGGTAACGGTTCCTCCGTTGGCATAGACATAACTTTTCTTATGTTGTATACAATCAATGCTTCATAAAAATGTAATCAGCAGCGGGCAACATTTGCAAAAAATAGAATAACTTAAATCATTAGAAACATGCATTCGAAACGTCAATTAATATTTAATGTGAAGATTGTAAGTTAAAAACATATGAGAAATCCCATAAATTTATTTCAGTCAAATATAACGTCATTAACACTGACAATAAAAACAAAGCGTATGGGGAATTAAATGTTATACTTGTTATTGTTGATTTAAGATTGCATTTCACTACATAAATCCTCATAAGGTGACGATGCATTATCACGAGGGAAAGTGGAAAATTGTGTAATGACGCTTTTAAAGATATATAAATACCACTATACAAACACACTCCTATAAATTGGTAACATTATACCAACCATCAGGTAGTGTTACAACGAAACCAGTTTTATACATGAATTCAAATTCTTTTTTAACATATTAAAACACTCTCGATAATTAAGTTTGTAATCTATCGCTCATGTATGATATTCAATTTGACCACAATAAAAATGAATTCGGTGATAGAAATAGACTTAATAGGAAATCTATTCAAATGAGCTATGCCAATTAACACTTAATTAGTTTTTTTCTGTGAACTGAGTCGTGTCAAACTCTGGTAAGGATGGGCGTTTAATGACACACACTAAGCTAAAACAAGAGAGAGAACTGCAACATAAAACAGTGTTGGAGACCAGTCCTTGAGTTAATCTGAAAAATACATCCCTTAACTCGGTGTAGCTTAAAAAACAATTAATTACAAAACCTCATAGCATCATATTAAGTGAAATTTAATGCAAATAACCGATATAAAGAGAATACATATCCCAAAGACGGGCGACACAACAAGTACGAATTTCATGGCGCTGCCATGGTAACGAGTAATTCAAGCTTGACCAATGGTCTAAAGGCAAGACGTTCAGAGGGAACCTTTGACCAGTTGATTACAAATTGCAGTCATTATATTAACATAATTTGGCATTTATACAAATATAACTTTTAATTAATTGAGAGTCATAAAGTAAATCAATTTTAATTTCATCGCCACATTGTCATCATGTGTAAAGTGAAAACGATCAGCATCACTCACAAACAATATCATACTGGTATATGATCCCATCAATTTTAGATTTTCAAAAACGGTATATACTATCGGACACTTCGAGTTCGTTTTCTTAAGGAACAGATGGGTGAATAGACTTTCAGGTAAATGCACCTTGTGTCAGGTATAAGCACATATGTGCTATGGGTGAGTGAAGCGTGTAGTGGATTACTAACCAAGAGATCATTGATCTCTCTCCCAATGTTACACACAATCAAAGGGCTTACAAAGACGTCTCACATCTTCGTTTGCATTCATGATTCCCTCATAGCCTCATTTACATACGGTACTAACTCCATATGGTAGAACTATGAAATTATCATTGTCTTTTATTGTTTTATTTTAGCCTCATTTGATTAGCATTGTCCACCTGTTAAAGTTCAATTGAGATCTCTAGAATGACGGGAAAAACGTTAACGGTTTTGACATCAAGATTTGGCATAAATAATACAAAAACTATTTCGAATTAGAAGTTCTACGTAATCAATACATGTAGATATAATATGTTTTTTTTATTCTTAGTTCCAATTATTTGTAACACAAGGTTGCATCTTTTTGATTGACGATTTGTTTATTTTGACAAATCGTTAATTATTTCATCTTCAATACCAATTTTGATATTGACGTGTTCTATTCAGACTAAATACAACACTCGTTACTCATTTCTGTAAAATGGATTAAAATGTTCACTTTTAACTGTACATAAGTTAATGTCGTGCCTAGCATGGATATCGTCATACAGTACTTCTATTTTCTCTGAAGCAACCCTTAAAATTGTTCCACAACCTATAGAAAATCTTTTCTTCATCCTATCATAACTGAACTATTTATCATGGGTTATATTCCAGGGATTTTTCTCTGAAAGTGAAGCAACCTTTAAAATTGTTTCACAACCAACTATATAAAATCTTTTCTTCTTCCTATCATAACTGAACTATTTATCATGGGTTATATTCTTGGTAGTTTTTTTCTGAAAGTGAAGCAACCTTTAAAATTGTTGCACAACCAACTATAGAAAATCTTTTCTTCTTCCTATCATAACTGAACTATTTATCATGGGTTATATTCCAAGGAGTTTTCTCTGAATTCGAAAGTGAAGCCACCTTTAAAATTGTTGCACAACCAACTATAGAAAGTCTTTTCTTCATCCTATCATAACTGAACTATTCATCATGGGTTATATTCTTGGGAGTTTTTTCTGAAAGTGCAGTAACCTTTAAAATTGTTGCACAACCAACTATAGAAAAAAAAATTTCCATCCTATCATAACTGAACTATTTATCATGGGTTATATTCTAGGGAGTTTTCTCTGAATTCGAAAGGAAACCAACCTTTAAAATTGTTGCACAACCAACTATAGAAAGTCTTTTCTTCATCCTATCATAACTGAACTATTTATCATGGGTTATATCCTTGGTAGTTTTTTCTGAAAGTGAA
This sequence comes from Owenia fusiformis, assembly GCA_903813345.2. Lineage (NCBI taxonomy): Eukaryota > Metazoa > Annelida > Polychaeta > Sabellida > Oweniidae > Owenia > Owenia fusiformis. The sequence continues at coordinate 28,828,698 of CAIIXF020000006.1, read as the reverse complement.
GCAACCTTTAAAATTGTTGCACAACCAACTATAGAAAATCTTTTTTCATCCTATCATAACTGAACTATTTATCATGGGTTATATTCTTGGTAGTTTTTTTTCTGAAAGTGAAGCAACCTTTAAAATTGTTGCACAACCAACTATAGAAAATCTTTTCTTCTTCCTATCATAACTGAACTATTTATCATGGGTTATATTCTTGGTAGTTTTTTTTCTGAAAGTGAAGCAACCTTTAAAATTGTTGCACAATCAACTATAGAAAATCTTTTTTCATCCTATCATAACTGAACTATTTATCATGGGTTATATTCTTGGTAGTTTTTTTTCTGAAAGTGAAGCAACCTTTAAAATTGTTGCACAACCAACTATAGAAAATCTTTTCTTCTTCCTATCATAACTGAACTATTTATCATGGGTTATATTCTAGGGAGTTTTCTCTGAATTCGAAAGTGAAGCAACCTTTAAAATTGTCTTCGTAAAATCAAATTAATATTTTGTTCCCTGTCTTGGTCAAAATCAACATTTGGAACATCAGTCTATGAAAGCTGATTGTTTGGCCCGACTCGCATCCCTGTATAAGAATCAAAGTTTCTAACTGTATTGCAAGGGGTGTACATTTTCTATACATTTATCATCCTCGGGCCATGTCAATTTTCATAAGTACCTTATTGAATCTCTCAAGAAAGATGGCTACCTCTAAAAGCACAATTAATGGAATCATCATAGTCAGCTTGTTGTGACAGACATTTACTAGCAGAGTCTAATTATTGAATTTCTCTTGCTAAAGGACTTTTATAATCATCATTGCAAACAAATTGGAAAGAAATAATCCTCCAGTAGTTGTGATCAGTATTGATGCTTCAATAAGAATTTAATTAAAACACAAATGGGTTAAATTACCCAAATTACCCGAGGTGAAGCTATGCGTCTAATTGATGTGTTAAAGAGTGCTTCTCGAGTCTGGTTTAATCTTGTCTCTACAACAACAGAGAAATATTAATTAATAGATGACGAAAAAGTTAAATATTTTCACTCCATTTGACAATTTGGGTTGTTTAATGTCGATATGATATGGAAGCAGTTATCATGATTTGATTAAGTATGATCATTATGGTGGCGTTATCAGCGTGTCAATTAAATTATACTTCTCGTTTGGGTTAAATGATGAGTAAAATGTCTATTAATTCTCTTATCATAGCCAACAAAAGTTGGAGCATCATGGTTATTTGTCCGGATATTTTTTATAGTTTTGGAAAGTTTGGATCATTCGTGAATTTAAATGTCTTGTTAATATCAGCTGTAGTATACCGCCATCTATACGAAATACTCGCATGTCTGTCTTGCTTTCTGTCTATTGATATACATCAGCCAATGAAATAAGAGAAACGTGTTGCCTTCTGTCAAAGGCAATATTCATAAACTAAATGTTTGCGTCAAAATGCAGAAGTTTATATTGAAAGCAGGCGTTTATATCAACTAGTAAATAAAGTTTAATTACATACTCGACTAGATGTATTGCTATAGATTTTGAAATGAGCACATAAATGCATATTGAGGATACTGTGCAAGATGGAGTTATAAGTGCCAATCAAATTCATCATAGGGAAAAGTTATTTTAGAAAAGCTTTTAATTAAAAAGTAAATATTTATATCTTGTTTAATAGTCCAGAACGACATTATCAACATAAATCGCGACTGTTTTACGATAGCTGTTTCTTCTCAAGCAATTTGCGCAAAGGGACATCTCGGAAAAGAGGAACAATTTTGGAGATTGAAACATCATTCTCTCTCAATATGTTTCCAAATCTTCTTGCGCCATCACCTTATTATCAAGGACTGCTCCAAGCGGCAGCAGCCCATGTTAGTGCGGCAGCAGCAGTTGCGCAACCAACCATGGGACATAACTCCACGTCGTTCTTGGTGGAAAATCTCCTTAGAGCCGATAAACCTCAGGGTTATTTAACGAGACCACAGCCTATAGCATCAACCGGCTTCACACAGCAACAAGGACTATACCCATTTTATTTGGGTGTAGAAACAAGGACAGAGAAGGGATATAGAAGTCCGCGGAATCATAGTCCGCAACAACAAGATCCAGATAGTAGCGTCTCCCCATCACTACAACAGTCCAAACCGAGGCTAAAGTTTGGCGTTAATGCGATTCTTTCTTCAGAGATTTCACCTAAAAGTGGTAAGTTTTACAAATTGTCACCATTTCATTTTTAGATTTTTGGATATCTTGGCACCACGAGTTATGATTTTTCTTTTATGATGCATCCTAATGATATCAGAACAAGCTGGATAATCTCGCGCATGCGCATTAGTGGGAATATTTTTAATTGTGGACCTGGATTAGACTTGCTAATGGTGTTGCGGATGCAGTCCTATCTGATATTAAAGAAGTTTTATTAAAGCTTGTTATTTCAAATGAAAATTATAAAAATGAATAAAAACAAACGCAATAATGTAGAAATTTTAATAAATTTATTAGCTGACTTCACTTGTGAGCCCATGCATACAACGATATCCGCAGCATTGCCACATCAAATATTTACATACAACTTTTATTGGCGTTAAACTACAGTTTCCAATTCGATTAAGCTGAATTACAATTTATAGTTATGAGTGATTCTTGTATTTGTTTATGGCTGATTAGACAAATTAAGATCATTATTTGTCAGTTGGAAAAAGCGCCAGGCTCACGTTTGCAATATCCTGTTTGTTAACGTATTTCACGATGTGCAAGTTTTGTCATAAAAAGGACCACTGCTATTTTGACAACTAGACATGCATCGAGTCTCTCTCCTCGCACTGTCTATATAGCTCCTCGGCAAAAGTGTAAAATGTCGAGATACATTTATCACTAAGGCAATCTACCCATTATGATATTAAAACGCAGCACGCGGTAAACATATTTAGTAAATTCATCCCAGAAACAACTTAAATTACTTTTGGCAGAATTTTTGCAAAATTTGCTTGTTTCAGTTACCAGCAGTTCCGTATCCAGCCAATCACAATCAAGGGTGACCACAACAAATTCTAGTCCCCCTGGTGGCTGTTCCAGTAAATGCGAATACTCCACAAATGCTGTTCCATGCAGGGAATGCATACCCACCTCAAATTATGACCAGCACATGCAACATTCCATTCGATATCCTTATTACTCAGGTATGTATACAAATGGAATATTAAGTTTTCAAAAAATCCAAGTTATTTTACATGTATATATTTGCAATCATCTTATTGTTGTTACATCACAAGTAATCGTGTGTAAATCAAAAGGCAAACTTAAGTGACCGTGACCAAGGGGCGAACTGGCAGAAAATCACTTCTTGCGATATTAAGGTAAAATTGGAATAACTCTGGTAAAACGTTGTAATATAAATCAAAATTGTAATTTTTGGATCTTTGCTACAAAATAGAGCGCCCTTGAAAATGAAAGCCTCCAGAAACTTCATCTGGAGCTCCCTATAAATGAAGCCAGGCTATATAGTTGTACTATGGGATGGGTTCACCTTCATTGATGAACAATTAATGTTGAATGTGTATTGTGTTCATTTTATTTCATCTCCATATAATTTATTACCATTTTATTTCCCATTCTAATCGCATGTTCCGTTTCGTGCATGCATTACATACGGTCCATGTCAGGATTGAGTTACCATGCTGCCAATGATATGCGATTGTGATCATAGTTGTCATGGGCTACAATTCATGACTATGAAATGTAACATTATAGTATGTGTAATAGTATAATTTTGGCATTTCACGCATATTGGTATTTTATAAGGTCAGTATTACTTTAATTGAATTAAATTGATATGTTGGGTTTTGACAATCGATACAGGTATTCGAATTTTGCATATAACTTTCAGCTGATGTACGCATCAATTCATTTATCCTCACAACGCTTGATAATGCGATACTCTACTCAGATCCTTAATTATAATTGTAAATTTAAATTAATTATATGAACGTCTAACTGCAACCGTTTAATCTTCATAAAAGTGAAGATATTTGCGATTGAAATGTCCATAATTGTTATTGCTAATTTGATAATATAATCATTGAAACTTACTTTCACGCTTGAATAATTAATTAACATGTATTTGCATCAATATGCAAGAGCAATTAATGTTAAATAAATGCGTACAAGCTGATCATTTTATGGTAATTGATATAATAATCACTTTTTAAAAGCTATCATTTTTCAAATTAGTGTCGAAAATCACAAAAAGTATTTCTCTTGGTCTAAAAAATTAATCAACCAACATCAAGAGCTAGTTTAATTATTTTGCCAAGTTATGTTTCATAGTTAACTCAGTAAAAACGATGTATTTTTTATTAAGACGTGATGTAATATTCATACATCTCTTTGTAATAACATATATAGCGCGAGGTTCAGCGCAATATAAACATTAAAGCGCTTACATGATCACTACAATTTGTACCCAAATGGTCACTTTTCATTATACTTTAAATAAGTATTGCTCGTGAGACATTAAAATTAAAGTTATCAAAACTTCTCTCATGACTCGGATGATTTACTGTACGCTTCTCGTGGTATTTCTTCGAACTGGTGTTTCAGAACACGTGACAACATCTAAAAACGCAAGTAGCAACTACTTTGAATGCTTAAATGAAACTATTCTATGATGTACGATAATTATGAGTTACATGTGTAGAGCCAATCGAGGAAGCACAACGGGCAATACCAATTGAACAAAACAATCCCTATAAATAGTATTAGTTACTCAAGCGAACAACATAAGTCAGAACAAATCCAATGGATCCGATGGATCAGATTACAATTCATTGGATTAGATTCACCCGATAAAGAAGATGAAAATTGTGACATCATTGGTGTAACATGCCGTTTACATGCAAAAATCATTAGGTGACCAAACTAGAAAAAGAAATATTCAACCTTTGTGTTAAATTGTGCAACTAAATTTTGAAGGATTGGAACAAGGATACTGCTTGATCGAACAACTAACTATTCATGATTTTAGTGCTTTAACTAGGTGGTCTTAATAAAGTGGTTTTTTAATTAGATTGACTGATGTCAGATTTATGAAAAGTTTTAATTTTTTCTTTTTTTTCAAGTACTTGTTGATCACAATAATGGGCAGAAGAGCCCTGTAGAGTCCTTGTCTGCATAACTCTTTTACAATACAGGGAACGCTGAGGAGAAGAATGAGCAAGTTAAATTAAACTTGATCGTTTTTCATTTAGAAATTTTGTCACGCAAATTTGAAGGACTCTTAAGACAAAGCTTCAATGGTAGATTTACTTACAAGTATCGTTGTACTTAATTAGGAGCGAATGTTTTTGTATTTAAATGAACTTTACAGCTCGTGTGCCATAATATCTGGCCGCTTCTGAGCAGGTGTAAATACACTTTAAACATCAATTAAAGTATAGAAATCAGTTCAAATTAGTTCTTCTAAAAGGAGAAGTATTATTTATTTATGGTTCTATATTTTTAATGTTTAATTTATTTGTTTTCGAATGTGTAGATTTAATTTGTCATAATGACCTCCTGTAGCTTTATGTTTTTTTAATAAAACGTTGCAGAGGAACAAGCGACCGGAAGTCTTATTGACGAAAATGTTAATAAAACACGCTTGGTCTTTTTATTTAACTACATCATAATGATGTGTGTACAAATATTTTAAATTCATTGCTTTTAATGCTTCTCATGTATATGTACTCACGCATGTATTTCAAACGTCTTTATTGTTTTGTAATAAGTTAAGATCGCCTTATGATTTTCCAAGAAAATTCAAATAATTTAAATTATTTTAATACTAAAGTATACATTCATGTTTTATTAATCCTTATAATTGACATCAAGACATTTATCTAAGCGTCAGATCTGCCGTTATATCGAGAACAGAAGCCTGATTATAGTAATTATATTGTTTGGAAGAAACTAAAAATGATGGTCATTTGAAAGTTGATTTAAACATACAGATATACTGGTAGCCACTGTGTCTCACTTAATTTATTATTCTAACCCCTAAGAACAAATGTTTGGTTTTTAAAAGTTCAATGCAATAACAAAACCAGCAGACTGGTTAACAGGTTAAGAAAAATAGATATGTAGATAAACATGATGGTTGCACTTTAAATTGAAAAACAAAACAAAACAAAGTTGCTTCATTTTAATTCAGTAAAGGAAAATGTGAAATCATGATCAAAATACTAATATTTATTGCATGGGAAGAAACCCTTTATATCTCCCTGCAATTAGGTGTCAATTGTTTTGTAGACACGTTAAAATTATTTGACATTTCTAAATTTAATTAGGATCGAATTGCAGAACATTAGATTAACAAAAGTCTGACACTTAATTCTATAAACAATGTTTAAATATGCGGCAACTAAATATTAATAAATATACGGGTTCAGCAATCAATTGTGATTCTAAAATGATATGATATCGAATTCCAAGTTGGAAGTTTTAATTTAATTATATTAAATTTTCACAATATGCTATATTATACGACAATACAGTCACCAAGGCATGGGGTACTTTCGTTTAACCTCTGTGTCTTTTGTAACACATGTGATTCTTAGTCGGAGGCCACAAGGGAACTATTAAGATCTATTATGTCAAAATGTGCACCCTAATCATGATAGGGTTAATTACACATCGTATATTGTTACAATATCATTTTCTTTGATTTCATGAATTTGATCTTCAAATTAATTGACATTTTGAAGAAAACTGAAACCTAAGACAGGAAATAATAGTCAAGAAACCCAGGACAGGCCATAGACAAGACAAGATACATCAGACAAAACAAGACAGGAGACCTAAGACAAAATGCATCAGATAAAACAAGACACCTTAGACAAAACACCTAAGACAAGACAAGATACCTTAGACGAAACAAGACAGTACAACTCAAACAAAACAAAACAAGACGCCAAAGGCAAGACAACATGACAAGTTACCTCAGACAAAACAAGACAGGGCAAGATACATCAGGCAAAACACCTAAGACAAGACAAGATACATCAGAGAGACGTCCTTGATCAGACGAAACAAGACAGTACAGCTCGGATAAAACAAGACAATATACCTCCTACAAAACAAGACACGACACATAAGACAAGACAAAACAAGATAAAAAGCCTCAGCTTCATCAATCCCACCAGTTGATTGACAATTGCTGTTAGAATACTCTCTTCTAAATTAATCATTCTAATTTCTTATATTACTAATAACTTGGGAAGTTGAATGAAAGCGCTTAAATATGAATTTATAACATGATAAATCACTCAAGTTCAATGCAAATGGACAATGTGCTTAACCAGTTCTTACATCAATGCTTATTTACACAGAGTAAAAACCTTTAATTAACTCAGTGTTATTACTGATTCCTTTATCTCTTTTGTATGTCTTGTGTACTTTATTCTGTTTCCAGTGTTTGAAAAGCGGATCTTTAGCTAATTCAGTCGAGCGTTAATGGTATGCTTACTCAGGCGAAACCACTTTGAGGCACTGCTAACAGCAATGCAAACAGAGATTTAATAAAATTGCCCATATATTCTATATTTGATGATCTTACGATTCATTTCTTTGCTTATACAACTAGCAAACGGGTTTACATTACTCAATATAACCATTGTTTGACATTAATGATTGAAATAAATCTTTCAACAATAATTATAATAGATACAGATTGCGCTTGTTTAACTTGTCCTAAGTGATGCTTCTTCGCGAACATTTGAAATGCTATTAGTTAAAAACAGATGCTACAATTAATTCAACCAAATTATTACTTGCTAATCAACATTCAGAAATGCCAGACATGCCAGTTTATGTTCGATTAAAAATAGTTGTCTATTAAATTAAACCAGAAATCAAAAATGTAATCATATACTCGGTTTAGCGTTCAATATCAATATATGACACTCTCCAAGTATAATAGAAACGTAAAATACCAAATGGGATTTAAACGTTTAATTAAAATGCTTTATTATGATCATTAATGTGCTTTGTAAAGACCGAAACTAGGATAACTACCTGATACTAATCAACTGGTTTTATACTTTTTAAACCAATTAGGATTACACGGTCACTCAACTATCAACTGTTTTTTGTAAAAACCCTAATATGATGCGATCCCAGGGATTAAATCCTACCACTATTCAATCATTTGTGATATTTAAAACCAGCCGGGGATTTCATGGTCATTTAACCATCAATTGGGTTTTGTAAAGACACAAATATGAGTCCTACCGATCTATACTTACTTTGTAATACTTCATGGGATTTCATTGTCACTTTACCATCAATTAGGTTTTGTAAGGATTAAGACCCTCCTACCACTCTTCACTTACTTTGTAATACTTCAAAACCAATTGGGGATTACATGGTAACTTTGCCATCAATTAGATTTTGTAGAAATTAAGTCCCTCCTACCACTCTTCACTTACTTCGTAATACTTCAAAACCAACTGCGGATTACATGGTAACTTTGCCATCAATTAGATTTTGTAGAAATTAAGTCCCTCCTACCACTCTTCACTTACTTTATAATGCTTCAAAACCAATTGGGGATTACATGGTAACTTTACTATCAATTAGGCCGTTTCACTGATTCCTCACATTTTTTCAGGTTCCCCTACCATGCTCCCAATGCCCAACGCATTCTCGTTTCTCACCAGCATGCGAGGAAAGCCGAGAAGAGGGATGTTACGACGGGCAGTGTTCTCAGACCTTCAGAGGAAGGGACTTGAGAAGATGTTTCAGAAACAGAAATACATAAGTAAACCTGACAGAAAGAAACTTGCTGCCAAACTAGGACTCAAAGATTCCCAGGTATAGCGCCGTTTATAACAGTGAACCCACGATTGACCGATACTGAAAATTGTGTATCTTGGGACATCTAATCTATACCCATCAGCTCTTAGTTTGTTTTCTAGCTATTCCAAAATTATAGTTCATGCGAACCATGCGTGAAGTCTCGACTTGGCCCCTTCCATTTTAATATCTTCTCTTCATTTGAAACATTTTTTTGCATGCATCTGCTTATGAATATGAATTGGATAAATGTTGGTCATATTATCAGCAATACAAATAGAAACATAAAGGTAGTAGCCTAAAAAATGATAAATATAATTTAAACATTAGATTTCAAATGAACATAAGACCAATTGTATGTACTTTATCTGATGTTTATATTTAAATTCGTGACCCACACGATTTCAATCTATCATTCAGTCCATGAAACAAAAGATGCATATCATCAGATCTACTACATCATGCTAGTAACAATCGGTCACTCATTCAAATAAAAAAGTATCACTTCACAATTGAGATATCATCTCAATTTAATTTAGTAACAACTGTACATGATGTACGTCAATTTATTACCTATGACATCATTATAATAACACATTTTCCTAGTATGCATTTCATGAATAATTTGATGTTTTTTATTTAGGTCAAAATCTGGTTTCAAAATCGAAGAATGAAATGGAGGAACTCAAAAGAACGAGAGCTTTTATCATCTGGTAGATCACGCGAATCAACTTTACCAAACAAGGGTAACCCACATCCAGACTTGAGCAATCTTTCTAATGACGTAGACGACGATGCCAGTACTGAAATGGGGAATGAGTACAGTAAAGAAACGATGAGACTAGAATCCCCACATTCTAATTTTGAAGACAATATGCTGTTAGTTTCTCAAAACGAAGATGAAAACATGACTAGCTCTGACTCTGAATATGATGAAGACATTGACGTGTCTTAAAAATATTTTGATCTGTTTCTTTTGATGATAGCAACAATTCAATGTGGTGCTGTTTCTGAGGATGTCTCCATATCAATGTAACTGTATGTAATGTTGTAGTTATATGTGAACGCATTTGCATACGTATTTTGTAAATATAGAGCTTTTCAAAAAACACGTTCCAGTTATGTTCAATGTTGGTATCATGTAGAGTAATGCCTTGGTCACATTTGCTCGATTTTCACTACGGCGCCCGGCCGATTGAGTATTTTGTTCAAAATTGAATACAATACTGAACAAAACACTCAATCGGCCGGGCGCCGGCCGATGAATCGCAGCAAATGTGACCCAGGCATTAGAGACGAGGGAATCCCAAAATATAAAAAGCTTGAGAGTGCTGTAGACAGCACCACCAGTTTTGCATCAAAATTCAAACTATGCTTAGAGAATCAGTATATGTTGGTCTGAGGAGATGGGATAAATGTCATCGAAACCAAACACCTAAAACGCTGCTATAAATATAATCAAATACAATATATAACATTTTCCCCCATGTACTTATTTTGAGATAACTCTAGAGATGAATCGATACAAAAATAAACGACCTGATCTTCACGCAACACAAAAATATACAATATTCCAACAATGATTTAAACATATTCCGGCATCAGAAATTTTGAAGGGCCAGTTTCATCAACGTAGTTGTTGAGTGTGCTCATGGTGACATCAAGTGTTGTTCTGTATAAATTGGAGGTGTTAAGGCGATATCAGACGCCTTTCAAACAGCTCTTTGACTCTAAAACACTTCAATATTTAATTTAAATCATAAACATGAATATGTGGAAATCAATCCGAAATATCCTTAGAATTATTGTATATTGGTGTGAAAAGATCAAGTTTGATAACATATCAAATCAATAAACGCCGACGTATGATACGCATATAAAATGCATAAATGTGAAACTTAACACGGTATAATACACGAGATCACACATATTAAGCATTTTACTATTTAACTTTCAATGTTCAAAAGCAAATTTTATCTTTTTAGACTGGGAATTTGCATAAAATAACACATTTCGACACCTTCTGTACCTCAATTAGTGTGTCGATGGGTTGACAGGTTTGGCTAGTGTTGACTTGATGTGTGCCAGAAAGTATTATAAGACTTACCGTTCATATTTATGGCAACCCGATCCGGGTATCGCATATTTTATTGACATTATACTTGAGTGATATGTGATTATAATATAAAATGTATTATTAATAATTCGTATAATTATAGTATTTTAAACATAGAAAATGAAATGATGACGGTTAAACACAGTACGGAGAGTCAATTATCTCTTTCATGGCATTCTTCAATCTACCCTTTGCATTCATTCGACTTTGCTTCTCAAAAGTGAGCTTCGTCTTCGTAGTTTATACCTAGACTCTGCGCGCAGGGTATTTTCAATCACTAACTACATATTCGAGTAGCTAGTAGCTTGTCAATTGCAATTGGTTTAGCATATATTTGATATATTACAAGTATTGCAATACAATGGGCAGTGTACCTCAGAGGCTGGTAAATATGGAACAGGATCGTTCTGCTAACCAACAAGGGTATCCACTCCATGGATAGCTTATATGAATTAAAATGTACCATATTGGGAAAGATGTACCAGAGAAGTAAAAGAACTATTAGAAATGAACACTGAACATTTTAAAGTATACATGTCATAAGGAAACAAGCCTCAATCTCCAAAACAATGATCTAACATACAAAGGAAACATTAGAGATTTCGCAACTCACTTATAGGATGTCTATTATTGCTGTATAACGTATTACATATGAAGCGTTTGGTAACGTCTTCACTTATTACGCAATTCTAGACGTCCATAAGTGTGATATTCTTACGTATAGATGATTCATAAGAATAACACACTTATGGACGTGTAAGAGCTGATGACATAATCAAACGTTATTCGTTATACAGGAATAATAAATATGCTATAAGTGAGTTGCCAAATCTCTCTCATAGCCGTAGGCAGCGGGGGTTCGGTGGGTTCGAACGAACCCCCGGTCAGGATTTCCGAAATATCATTTTGCGGAAAAATGCATTTAACCAGAAACATTGAATTACTGTGCTATTTGAAAACTACATATATGAGCAGTAAATGAATTGATATTTGTTCTGGTGAACACGAGAGCCTTATTTTGTTAAAAACATGTCATAGTGAAGTTACACTTCCCTCAAAAAGTTTGGCAACCTTAGGCACGGGGTGAGATTTAATTTTGGCAAGACCCCAGAGCATGAGATTTTACATTTAGAAATAACAATAATTTCGCACAATCAACGCAAAGGCTGCTTCTTCTTAGACAAAATAACCCATCTTGGGCAATGGCTAAATCAGTTTTTGTAGGAATTTTGTATTAAGCCAGTTCTGGTCCAATACGAAGTTATTGAAAGTTATTGAAAACAATGCAGACGTCCCATACTCTGAATGATGTTTACAACATTGACGAATAAATATCTGGAATAGTCGTAATATTGATGAAACACGTGTTCTTTCAAATGTGTACATATCTGTTTTGTTTTATTTCAATAAAAATTTAAAATATTTCTTGGGACATCCCTGGGGCTGGCAAGTCCCCAAAACCAATCGCGTTAGATAATTAAAAACGTTGTGAAATGAATTATTTAAAAGCGTATATCATTTATAAACACAAGCATTTGCTCAAATTTATTCATTCTTTTGTTCAGTACTTACACATCACTTTTCCAAAGAAAAATCAATCATTGCAAAAAATGATTTTGTTTTTTTCAGATACACTCCACTCATCTAAGAGATTTTATAGAATTCAAATTGTTATCGTTCCAGTTTACTTGCTCTCCATTTTCATGTTAATGTCATGATATGCGTAGCGAATAAATTACATAATAAAAAACATTGAAAAATCATATGGTATTAATCTTCAAATAATGGAGGCCTAATTTGTTATCAAGCCGTCTGAACTTAACAAAATACGTTTTATATTCGAACAGTCGCTTGTATTTATATATGATTTATATCCACCAAAACGTTTTTATTATCAATTGCAGTTGATCTGCTCCGGGGGACTTACCACTGAGCTCTGCTATGAATTATATTTCCCCTCCCAAAATAGTTTTTTTACAAATTGTGCATATAAGAATTCAAACTTAAACATGCTTTAATACATAATCCAATGGGTTAGTTAGGATTGCCAAACTTTTGGATGGAGTGTAATTGTACAAATTGCATTATTTGAGGAATCCTAATGAAGGGGGGGGGGGGGATTTGTGAATAAATAAAAATAGAACCCCCGGTCACCAAATCCTGGCTACGCCACTGTCTCTATTATCAAATAACCCCATTCTTATTACATAATGCACAATATATACATTATTTTGTTGTTACCAATACAAGCGGTTAAACTAGATCGTCTAAGGTTGCTATTACTACATGTAATCAAGTCAATAAATGTGTAAATTTCTGTATCATAATAATAATCAATTAATCTCTTTTTGACAGTGGGGTTATTTTTATCTACAAGTTAACAACTAATACAACTAAAAATACGATCGGGATCAAAAGGTTAGTTAACCAGGGCGTTCTGTAAATATAGACAGCTTTGATTTAACAATAACACTGTTCTCGGTCTGTTTTGGAATAAAAATGCAAAATGGGGAAAGGGTACGGTCATTTAATTGTAAAAGCCATATCACACTCAATCATAAATATAACACTAATTATTATGCTGTGTAGTGGTCATTTAACAGAGTGATGATTACACGGTGTTCCAAATGTATATGGTACAGCCAATTTTTAATATTGCACCAAACAATAATCACGTTGTGATACGATACATTTAGTTGGAACCTATCAAACGTTGCAACAATTATGTGTGATGTAGAATCATGACCAAATAATTCCAAAAGATGTTGGCATTTTCTCACATCGAACAAATATCGGATTTCATCTTCATTAATACTTTGTAGTCCTATTAGTACATGCCTATTCTGGGCTCGGAAATATTTTCCTTTTGGGATGCAGGGGGTAACTATATCTCCAACTAGCGATGAAAATGTCCAGTGATAGGATAGTGTAGATTTGACATAAATTTTACTCTAATATTGTTAGTAATGTTTCATATATCAGGGCCAGAGTGATATCGCCTATTTTTTATTTTTCAACTTTTTCGTTGATGATGATTTCCCATGGGATGAACGGACAATCCTATGGTTTTTCAAAAATACCAATTATATCCACTCATGGATACACTCATTCGCTGCGCTCACTCATGAAGATATCAATATCCACTCATGGATATAAATGATATTTTTCAAAACCATAGGATATTCCTATAATATTCTGACAATATTAATTTTCACTTTAGGAACACCCTGTAGAGTCACCGACTGCTGCGTTGTGTTAAACCACAGGACTAAACCACCGTATTTAGATCACAAGGAACTACAAATTCAGATCAATAATCAAAATTATCGCAGACCCTTAGAACTATTTAATACAAAAAATCAACTGAAAATTAGAAGCATAATATTTACTTGACGTACCCTTTTCCGGTAAAAGACCAAATTTAACTTTTTAAAGGAATAAACTCCACCAACCGTCAAACTTGTCATTTTTGAATTTTCATTACAAGGTAAAAGTTGAATGTATTTGAAATAATCTCAAACGAGGGGAAAGTATTCATTCTGGGGTGTTCCCACGCCCCTTTACTAATCGTATTTCCATCAACCATGCAACAACATACCTTTGCTTTACGTTTTAATTAATAATTGTTGCAAATCTAATCCCTTAATTGAATAAAATAGCTAACAGATGATGACTTGGTATTAGCCATTAAGAAACAATAACACTGTAAACTACTGTAAAATTAGATTGGTTAAAAAACAATGCTTTGTTTGTGATAACTTCGCTTCAGAATAACATTGCTGTTAAATGAAATCATTACGGGTTGATAAACCATCGTTAAAATTCAAAACCAAAGTTATTTCGATACAGCAGATGAGTTATAGCCTTATATCTCAACTCAACTGGACGCAACGGAATCAAACAAAGTATTTTCAGAAATCCCCGTGAATAAACCTGCATATGGTAATTCGATTGTCGTGTCTATTCCAACTACAACTGGTTTTATAAACAACGAATCTACGATCAGTCAACTGCAAGGGTATGACGTTTACACGTTAACTTATTAGGTCATGAAACGTCGCTTGATTTTTGGGAGAATTCTGGTGGAATTTGCCAAACGAGTCATTTTAAACATGGGTAATAAGCTGTATATTTCATTAATATTTGCGGCTGATTTGATTCAAAATCCTTGAAGATTTAAAGATGTCAGGCACACATGGTAAATGGATGGGTATTCGTTTTTAATAATGTCCTATACTATGGTGATATATGGTCTCAATATGGTTCATTTGCAAGTGATTTTTTACTTAATTTTCACAATCTAAAGCCTGGGTTTCTATTAGAATGTTAATGGGGCCAATTCAAGACAAAATTGACCATTGGTTGAAACAAATTAATGAGTTAGTTTAATGATTGTACGTATTTGACAATATAATGATGTGATACTTCAGATACTTCTACAGTTGCTTATGTTTTCATTTTCTTTTTCACTATCTGGGAGGTTTGAAAGATATTCGGAATCTATTTGATGGTTGTTATAGATATTGTACAAACTAAGAATATGTGAATATAACGGCCGAGGGGAAAACGGAAAAGCATTAAAAACCTAAGTTTCTTCATTCTACTTTAGGAAATATATATGAGCACAGTTACTTTAACACAAGTAAAAAAACTAAGAATAAGGAAAACAAACCAAACAATCCAAACAAAATAACTAAGAATAAGGAAAACAAACCCCAACATCCAAAAAAACAACTAAGAGTATGGAAACAAACCCCAACATCTAAACAAAATATCTAAGAATAAGGAAAACAAACCCTAACATCCAAATAAAACAACTAATAATAAGGAAAACAAACCCCAACATCCAAATAAAACAACTAAGATTAGGAAAACAAACCCTAACATCCAAACAAAACATCTAAGAATAAGCAAAACAAACCCCAACATCCAAACAAAACAAGTAAGAATAAGGAAAACAAACCCCAACATCCAAACAAAACAATTAAGTATTAGGAAAACAAGCCCCAACATCCAAACAAAACAACTAAGAATAAGGAAAGCAACCCCCAACATTTAAACAAAACTACTAAGAATAAGGAAAACAAACCCCAACATCCAAATAAAACAACTCAGGAGGAAAACAAGCCCAAACATCCAAACAAAACAATTAAGAATTAGGAAAACAAGCCCCAACATCCAAACAAAACAACTGATGATAAGGAAAACAAACCCCGACATCCAAACAAAACAACTAACAATAAGGAAAGCAACCCCCAAAAAACAAACCCAAACATTCAAACAAAACAACTAAGAATAAGGAAAACAAAACCCCAATATCCAAACAATACAATGATCTTCCAAACAAATAAACAATTCTTTCGTCCCCTATAAAAACTACGAAACACGTGGTGATAAGAATTTAAGAACTCTAACATCGAATCCAATGATCAGTAGTACTAAGAAGCCACTTTGAATGCAATCCTTTCCAAAAATTCAAGACACATGGTCACAATCCTAAACCTTAAGACAATGCTGCCCAACGGGTAAATGCTGAAATCATAACGGAAATATTGAAGAATTTAAATGAAGATAATAGTTATAGCATTCGAACTCAAATAATATCGAATAGTCAGAATTCTGGTCCAAATCACCCCAGATCTGACTACGTTGATATATATTTTTTGTTCTTGAAATGTTGTATTTTGCACTTTCTCATCAGCACAAATCAACTTAACGAGGAAACCGGGATTACGTGTAACAAAGGAGAAAAACTGAGGTACCAAGCCTTATTATTGAAATCTTTAGTATTTGTAATATTAAGAAATACTGTTCTGAGAATGATTGAGGACATCATTTGATAAATTTTTGTTTGATCAACTCGAGTTTTAATTAAAGATATAAAAGCTGTCCATCATCTTTGGAGTCTTAAATAGTCAATTGAGAATTGCAATTGAGAAAAGAATCAATTTCCTTAATATCTACTATTCTTATAACAATCATCACAAAATAACTAATCTAATATATTTGATATCTATGGATAAGGTTTTGACATAATCCCTGTTCTGAAATCGATCTAAGCTTTATGGATGTTGGAATTTTCTAATAGTTTCGTTATTACTGGCTGTAACATATGGTCTTAACAGCTTAATAGAGAGAGCTGTTTTAATTAAACGACCATTTATTGTCATCACTCAGAATTTGTGATCAGTTAAACAATTACGTACTGAGACAACAATATCAATTTTCTTCCTATTTGATGGATGAATTATACACTGTATTTAGTAGATTGAGTTTTAATGTTCATAAAGTGCCAAAATATATTGAAGGCTATAAATCATTTGTTTAACACAATATCGTTTGTTCATTTTTGTCGATGGTCTTGTCAAATTTGGGGCAGATTTATTTTATGTTGTTTTCGCATGTGTTGTATTTTGATACCATTTCATCAATTGTATTTGTGACAATGTGTCAAATATTATCTATGGGGTGATGAATCTATTTCGAATTATCCATTTCTCATGTCAGGTTGTTCATTTAACTGACATTTAAATAGTGGATTTTTAATAGTATCATTATCTTAATTGATCAATGTCATAATAATATGTAGTTCGATTTGAAACATAAACAAAGTCTATACATTTTGTACATGTATCAAACAACGCGTATAGTTACCACAAACAAAAACATAGAAGTCTAAAACAGCCCAAAAACGTTAATCAAAGGAAAAGGGTTGAAGAGCGGCAACCGATAGCTCAATAATTTCCAACAAAGATTTAAACTATTTTAGTTCTTTCTCGGCATGTGAAAGAATATCGATAATATATACGACTTGTCAAGTCCTGTTAAAGTATTCCATATTCTCGACAATACGTTCGCAAAGTGAAAGGATGTTAAAATTCAACATTTTCAATTTAATATGAAGTTAATGGGCATGAATATAATTTAGAAGCTTTCATAGCGTTTGACCTTACTTTCAGGTAGACTTTAAGGGTCGATTCCAATGTCATTTAATGTTACAACCCTCGCTATTCACTGACAGTCTGTCCAGATAGTGAGCGTTTCAGAATTTAACCATTTGGAAAGTGGTTTAAGGGGACACATATTATGGTCACACTAATTCTAATGTTAAAAAGGAATCGCAGTCTACCAACAAGAGAGACATAATAAAAGAACAAAACACAAATGTACAATTAATATGTTATTTTATTAATAATGTAATCATTTACTCATATTGAAGGGTAGCAAGTAAATTCAACATACAAAATAAACAATGATACGTGGGAAGGTGTGGAGCCTATTCTAAGACACGCTGACAAATCAGTACGTGACAGCAAGCGTGAATATTGTAGATGTACATTTAGATCTATAGCAACATCTTAACATATTGAAATAAATTGTATTTAAATCTCCTTAAAACCAAAGTGAGCTCATTATCACTTGCTCAATTGTATTTACTATTATGATATCAAAGGTGATTTATGTTTTTATTTCTTTATTTTTATTATTTATTGGAGCTGCTCTTGTACCACATTTCACCGTGATTGAATCCCTCTTTTGAGACTCCAATATATGTGTATTCAGAGACCTGCTCTTGTTAATGCGTTCCATGGTGCCGTTGTTTTGGGGATGATATACTGCTTCAATACGTACAGGTTAACGTGTATATTTGTGTTTCTAGTATTTTATTAGTGTAAAGCATAAGGTTTTTAGCAATCTATAATAATATATATTAACAAGATGAAGATGGAATGAATGTCAAGAAGTGAAGGTAATAAAAGCAGCAATTAGAATGATGACATAACAGTTTTAGTTTTATCTGAATAAACAGTTCGTGTTTTATTACAGTGAACAAACGGTTAATATTTTATTACTTTTCAGAAAGGAAATAACGATCAGATGTTCTGGCAAATGGTCTACAAAATGATCTATTGTAAATCAAGTGGAAAACAAAATTATTTTAAAGCCATAAAATCATTTTTAAATTGTTTTACAAAAGAAAGCAAAATGAAGCTCTAATGATCTTAAATGTGTGACGTATGACCTTTTAACTACGCATGCGTAAAAAGTTAGTCGAAATATGGAAACAAGGGATGTTTGATTTATGGTTACCTCCCTAAAAGTAAAACTTCTGAAATCAGATTAAAATTTGATGGGCTCATTTACAGATGACGAACCTCATAGGCACTCGAGTGCCAAACAAGCGTGGTAATTGAACATTGACCATATCGACCTCGCAGAGAGTTCCTTTCTCCGAGCAATCGAACAGATTTTTGAGAATTGTATTGATGGGTCCCGATGAAGCGCATACCGCTGTGAAATCGGCACCCTATGCCAATGCTAGTATAAGCATCATTTATATTGTCTAGAAATACACACATACATTAACGCATTGTTAATAGACCAGGCAAGGATGCTTTTTAATTTATAACATCAACAGCAAAGGCTCTCGTTCTGCCATCCACACGGGAAAATTGAAGGGCGTAAATTGTATGAAAATACGAGGGGTTGGAACACATAGACACTAGATAAAAGTGTTGTTTAAACCTGTCTGTTTGCCGACACACGTCTCTGACACTTCCTATCCCCAAAAGTACCTTCAAATGAATCCAACCAAAAGTTTAACTAAAGATATCCATGCGTCTGTTAATCATTACTTATTTTTATTTTGACTCTAATTTTATAATTTCCATATTGCATCTGTCACATCTTTCATTAACTATGACCTATGCTGACATCAATATATTAGTTTGCATGGGAACTTTTTCAATGAAAGATCTAAATCGCATTAGAATAAAAACTCATCAAAATAAATACAAAAACATGAGTCTTGGGTTGTTGTCTTTGACACGTAACCTTAAAGTGATATGATTTTGTCATCCCTCATAATTAGTGGGTTACAGCACACGACATGCCGAATGATAATGATAAATGAATGTGAACAGAAGATGATCCTGGCGCTTCAAAGAAGCCAAATAAGAACGAAACGGTGTTGCATTGTGAAATTCCTTCTTATGACCATCCAGCGTGACTTTACCACGCTTTTTGCTTTTTTAACTTGATTAATAGCTTTTTGTGACGTGTGCCATAAAGAATTATTTTTGAATCATCCATTTGATGCCAGTATGTATGTTTCACACTTGTCTTATAGCCTATTGTCAAATCACAATTAATTCTTGTTTATTCTGTTTATTATTGATGTCTACCAGAGACAATTTCTACCTGGCTAGGCTAATTGTAATTCGCACCTGGAAAGCATCACAAAAAGTGATTAATCAAAAATTAAAAACTCTAAAAGCGTGCACTTAATTATAGTTTCGATTTATTTTTTATTGAAGAATTCTTTTATTTTACCAAGCTTGAAATGAAATCAAAAAATCATATCAAAAATCAACTGACCACAAGATATGCGGGTTTGAGTCGTTCTAGTGTGCCGTCCGATTGTGGACGATATGCGGTTGACAGATTGAAGTGCGATCAAGCTAACCGAGAAAGAGATACTTGAGGTCAAATAGCAAGTAAAATCACGCAAAAGTACATGGGATTGTCTTCTATCAGCTTGTCTGCTCTAACTTCAACAACGCCAGAAACAAATCAACATAACAATACCTAATGATCTTGTTCAAGCAAGTCAGTAAGATAGAATATCAACTACAAATAAGGGTAAACGGGATAGTAATGAAACTGTTGACTCTAATAATTAAAGTCGATTGGCCCTTATAACTCCAGACATATTACATTACTATCTCTTCAATTTTTCATGTAAAATATTGGGAAATTTAATGAATCTGCATTCAATGAATTGCGATATAAATTTACACCAATTGCTGGTTTCACAGCCATATCTATCACCTCGTTTACAAACATAAACGTTTAGAAATTGCTGGTAGTTGTGGTCACAGAATCCATAGCTTGAAAGTACATGATATATTGTATTTGAATACCAGCCACATACTAAAAGGTAACACAAATTGAAAATTCATGAGTTTATAGTTTCTAAGAGTAAAATCACAATGCCCAAGTTGGCAGAATCATTGCTTGACAGGAGATAGTAAAAATGACAACTCGGTAGAATCTCTCAAAAGAAAGCCCCATACTTAAGTACTGATTTTAAGTTAAGATGACATTAAGTGCCTGCCGATTGTGTTTTATTTGGATTGTAGACCTGGTCTATCGGGAGTATAGTGGTACTTGACAGAACATATTCATATATGCATTGTCAAACACAGTCCTGTCAGATTCCTGTAGGAACAACCGTCATAGCACAGCGAAATAAATGTTTACGGAAAGAATTAAAAGATCACATTTCATTGGCGTAAAAGTGAAATTACACCTAATATTTCATAAATGACTTTGATATCTCCGACAGGTGGCAAAATATACAAGCAGTCAAATACTTCAAACATAATTGAGAAAATGTTTTATGGACAAATGTGGGCGTCCTATTTAGACCATTAATTAATGGACGAAGAATCATAGTTCCAAAGATTTTTTAATGCAACTTAAGATGTTTTGACAACGAAGTGTAGAACATTATTATTGTTCAAAATTTTCTCACAGCCTTGCACTTCTGACAGTGGCCAACGACTGGTCACTTTGAAGATGGCATGTACGAGTGACCAAATATCATTTCATGACACACCCCGTGTTGATACATACCCCTTAATCACACTTAGTTAAACATTTACTGTTAATTACATTGATTTGAATCCATTTTATATTAATTTTATCCATGTTTTACTGCAAAATTGCCAGTCTTCAATAGAAAATTGCTGAAAGGTCGTGATGCACCAAACCGAGTACTGTGTAAGATCGTTAATTTCCGTCACTCTGTGATTAACTCAGCGGGGATTCCCGATCGTCCAAAGTATGTTGCATCTGCCACCATATTGAGCCAGATCCGACAATTAAGCATCAAAATAAACATTTATTTTCACCTGGAGCGAGCCTAATAGTCTCCTAATTGAAATGGTTTAAACTTTCTTGTAATTAGATGTGACTATTGCTGAAATTGACACGAGATAACATTGGTAACAATGATAGTTCTGATACTGTCTAGAATTGTTAATGGCGACTGACCCCTCGTCTGACCACTCACTACACGGGGCTAACACCAGTCATCGGGTAAAAGAACGACAATTCGAAGAGGCAAGTCCTCACGTGCTTGTCTCAGGTTACATTTGCAAACGAGATAATACCATGATTGCATGTATAATTAGATGAACGTTTAAAATTTATTATTCTGTGGTTAATTGTGAGCGACAAGGATTGTTGTATACCCTCTTAAAAAGCTTGTCAACCTTGACCCATTGCATGGCGTTTATGTTTGTATTTTAACTTTATCATAAAGGGTCGGAAACTTATGGAAATTATGATGTTTTATAAGTCGTCACACATAATCAGGTTTTAACACATCGTTCAATAGAAAAGTTTCCAAACTTTTAGATGGAATTGTACATAACGAGAAAGTTATTTATTTTATATTATCAGGGTTATCATAAATTATTATTAATCATTTAATCAACGTTTATTACTCATATAGATATTGTAATACAACACCTTGACTATTTAGACCCGCTTCGCAAGAATGATTATGACTTAAAAATCGACGGTTAACTTCCGGCATACAATAAATTAACACATTTGACTTACAGCTAGCGTCGAGTAATTATATCGTTTACATAATCAGTGCAATTCCTTAGCGTGGAGGCACCTAGACAGGCTTACATCACAACATTGTGGTAACAGTGACATTGTGGTAATGATAATACTGTGGTAACAATAACATTGTGGTAACAATTACAATATTATCATACATCGCATTGTTAATATTTTCTCACATTAACCGCATTTTTCAAAGGATGACGAGGACATTCACCTCAAATCACAAACACAGTAAATTCCTTTGTTTTTTATTAATCGTTAAGAATAAATTAAAAAGTATGAGGGTAAATTGACAAGCTTAATATCAATTGTCTTTGCTTCTAATTTGTATTGGCTAGTAAAGGCAGATATAACATAAGGAATGTAACTATGTTATTGTATTTGGATACAAATGTGAACAATAGAACATTAGAACATTCATAGATTTGCAACAGTTGGCTTCTATAAATAACCATTTGGCATCTTAAGAAATCAAACATGTATTTTTGAAAAGACTGTTTGAACGCATGCTACATTACCCTGTATACATAAATTCATGTAATATAGCATATTATAATTATTTGGTACATCATTGTTCTTGAATATGATTCACGTTTGCTTTATGACTGTAAGAATGAACAACAATCACCCCAGTGAGTGTATCCTAATATGTAGGATATATTGTTTTTTTCGATTATGTTTTGATCGATTAGGCTATTTTGAAATGACACCTTGATCCGAGTACCACATCAGTGTCAGAAATTAAGATTTGCAAAGGGGTACCCTTATTCAGCAGGACGCGCCCATCTTTTACTATGTGATTGTAGATTTAATCTAGAAGCATGGATTTTATCCCAAGCCTCGTGATAGGTCGTTTGTATCCTGTAGTGGTTTTAGGGAACAGGTGGCGTCGGGGGAAAGGGTATCATTTCCTAACTTATGTTTTTTCGTGAAACATAAGCCCAAGACTTACTTTTTGGATAATCCCAAGGTTCTTTGTGCAGTTTTAACCGGGGTCGATGTAATTGTACTGTTGAACAGTTAATGTTAATCTATGTCTGAGCAGCTCACTTTTAGGTGTTTCGATGATTTTGCGAAACGCCAAGTATGTTGAAACTAGTACAAGCACCAGATCATTAAATTGTCAAAAAGGATAAATTGTTGGTGTTCCAAAGCGCTCTGTACTGTGAAATTGTCATTTGGTCTTGGCTTTTCCTGGGAGATATACTTAAGTTGAAGTGTAACTCAACACTGGATATGTGATAGCTTAAAATAATTCAGACATTGGTGGATTGTCGTACATGTATGCAGTACTGCATTGTCGTTCGAGTAATGATGCATTGTTGAACATGTATGCGATTCTGCATTGTCGTTCGTGTAATGATGCATTGTCGTGACGGGAACCCTGTGATATGCTAGAATGTAATACTATAATTGACAACCATAAAAGCTAGTGTCATGTGTTAATGATGTACAAAATATATAGTTCAAAGAACTACACGAACATATGCGGCAAATATACATGTTTAAAGATGCAATCATCAAAGTCAACTTCAATCCATTGATTGCAAATCAGATTCAATTATAGATTTACTACAGTGCACGATTGCTTACAGTTGCTACAATAAATGTTTTCATCTGTTTGTCATGGTTTTAATATGTTTATAGAAACAACTAATAAATGATTTCATGTCTTTGATGTAGCACGTTTTCAAGACAGTACTTCCAGAAGACGTCTAACATTCCCATTTCAAGTGCTCTCAATTAATGTGTAACACAATCAAAAATGGTGACATAAGAACAGCATTGTGCATTCTCCCGATGCAGATTTTTACTTCTTCTAATCTTGGAAAAGATGCATTGGAGATAAAACGACTAATTTGGAGATTGAGTATTTCGTTTTTGAAAAATCTAAAAGAGACACTCGCTCCAGAATTAGCTTCATGGCACGAGTTTGCCAATAAATAACAATGCGATATTAAAATTAAAATCAGGTTCATATTTACTAATGATTACAACAAGTAATTATAAACGCCACAAATGCTACAGTGATTAGGCCTCCGTAGAATATAAGTATTGTTTCAATAACCTTACTAAGTATAATATGAAACCAGTTTTGGCCAAGCTGTTGCGCTTAATGGATTCAAAACCGCTGATAAAATGCATCCAATACAAAAACCAAGCTCTGATACCTACTATCTGTATTCAATAAAGGGTAAATGTTTTGAAATCTCGGCAATAAAGCTTACAATACAAATTAATTGGCCATAATGTCTAGAATAAAATCATGAAGCGCCAGCTTGGGGAACAGTTAGACTATTGCTTCGAATAGCCCTTGTAGGGAAATAACTAGATCCTTAAGGAAGTAGTTCGGGTAATACCTCGGCGCATTGATCTTGAGTAAAAATTTAAATAATACGATATATGTAACCTTCATATTCGGTAAACAATCTCAAAGATTTTCTAATATAGAGATGATGCCACCGACTTAATCCAAAGACCCTCCAAATTAACAATCAGTACAATATTCAAATAGTTGAGATTTATTATCAGTAATTACCTAGGATTTATTGAAAATATATCGATTACAGAAGCAATGATTGGGCGCACATGTTGCGCCGTTGAATAATTGATCATCCCAGCGTCTTACCAAGAAAAGTATGTTTCTGTACAAATGTCAAATAAAGCGTGTGTAATTATCGACATAGAAAACAAGAGAAAACACTTGGCGACCATTATGCAATTGTGATAACACAAATAAACCCTATTATATTATAAGATTAACCACATTAACCGCAGTATACCTATAAAAGACATTAGAATCCACCAAAGATCGCAAACTAGAAATAAATACATTGCAAGCCACATCGGTCCATAATATTCTCACTAAATAGAACGAACCATACAAGTTCAAATTCGAAACATACCCTTTGACGCATTTTACCTTAGATATTAGCCTTGTCTCAAACCAGCGTGCTTCCCATTTCTCGAGAATATTCTGTAGTCCAAAAAAGAAAACATAACTATCAGCTAGAAAGTAAACGTTTGTAGTAGTGCACAAACATTACACGTTTCACCTCTTTAAAATGTCCTATTTTATAGTGTGCTTGAAAAGAGACTAGCTTCTAATAAGAGATGTAATTGTCTTGGTAGAATACACATCTTTACACGGATCCTGGGAAATGCAATTAGAACCTAATATCGCTTGAAGCATGGAAGGATTCTTGTGTTTGTCCGTCACGCTTCATTTACCTTATTAGATAATGGCAGTTTTATTATTTTTAAATATCATGTAAAACTTGTATAATTAAAAATGTCCAAACTCAGCGGATGTGACCGCTTCTGCGAAGTGTGTATCGTGTAATTATTTTATTCATCTTAAAATCATAACGACGCTCAATGCGTGCTAAGTATCCAATTGGGCTTATTTCGGACAAATATTTGATATTTTGACACAAAAAAAGTTACAGAGTAAAGTTCTGTTTTAGGCATTTAAATGACAGTAAAAAATCCACGTTGTATCCTTCAATGAGAAACATGAAAAAGTCTAGAAAGCTCCAAGTCATTTGGTTCCCACATTCTAATGATGTATTATTATCTTGTGTCAGCTAACTATTAGTTAATAATACATTTTAATTTTTACATTTTTGAACGGCGATCGCGTATTAGTGACTCGAACACGTCAAAGCAATCATTTATCACCCCCAATATAATGGTCTGACTGAGCGATTAAATACATCTCTGATTTACTAGACAGAAGAGCTGTTGCACACTCCTACAGTAGAACAGATTATATTACTTTCTGGCATGGGATATTCTAGTCGGACTGTGACAGTTCTACAGTCAATAAGCAAATATGTTTTCGATTGACTCGATATGCCACCATAAAATACAATTGTAATTGGATTTTGTTCATTTTCTCGTCATGTT
This sequence comes from Owenia fusiformis, assembly GCA_903813345.2. Lineage (NCBI taxonomy): Eukaryota > Metazoa > Annelida > Polychaeta > Sabellida > Oweniidae > Owenia > Owenia fusiformis. Next base: position 28,802,212 of record CAIIXF020000006.1, on the reverse strand, counting down.
TACTCAATAAAATTATAGACGTATACAAATGCCCCATTTGCCGGTAATAACATCCTTAACAAATGATTAGCCCTGATTTATAAACAAAAAGCTTGGCTGGAAGAGAAACTCTCCTAATTGAAATCAGGCAACGCTCACGTTAATGACTATCTGTGTTTGAATAGTCGATTTTATATTATTGCCTTCAACAGAAACATGATTAAGTTCTTAATTAAAAGCTAAATTGCTTATCATTGATTTCAAAAGAACAACTTACTTAACAATATTTCGTTACACATTATTCGTCTTAATCATTCAAGCCAAGCTACCCGGATGGTGTATGTTATTAAAATCCAACAACCGCGTATCAACTCTATTAATTATATCCAATATAGCTATTGGGCATACTAAGCTATATATTTAGTTTTTATTGACTTCTTATAATATGGAAGTGATTGTAAGACGTGACAGAGAAATATGCAGGCTTCATTAAGGATACACAAGTATGTTAGAGCGAGTAGTCTTCCCACACAGCAAGTAATATATACCTCTGTTAAACAAAAGCCAAAATATAGAATTATGCAAATTATTTCATTTGATATGGCTGGTATTGTTTAATTTACTGTTTTTTGCTTGGACGACTATTAAAGAACCAGTAGATATGAAGCCAATCGTTTAGGAATGATTACAGTGTTCATGAATGATGCATTCTCTTCAGAATAGTGCCAGTGCTAATACATAGACTGATTGGGTAGTAAAAAGTAAATCTGATGCACATTAATAAAAAATGTTGAATAAAATATTATATTGTTTTAGTGTCATTTTTGCTCATTATTTCTCTGTGATCTTTATCTCGTCTAGGTACACTAGGAGGAGGGGATTGAGTCAGCCTAAATATATCTTGGCCACAACCGCCGATCGCGATTGGTTACTTAAAGGCAATTATCATTCTCAAAACAATTTCTATAAACGTCGATTGATACACGAGTAACCGGAATATGACTTGCACAAGGTCAAGGTCATGTTGGAATGTAAAGAGCAATCAAGGTCAAAATCACATTAAGACCAGTATTTGCTATGTAATAAGGCAATGTTGCAAAACGCTTCACTGAAACTATGTTCTTTTAGTGATTTCGTATCGTTCATGGGATTTCGTAGAAAATGTTTTCCAATGTAAAGATTTATGATTTGCGGCTGATTCATTCAACTCAGGCGTTATTTCCTAGACTTCACATTCGATACTGCACATCTTTTTGAGGAATGATTCAGTCCACATTGCATTGTGTCCAGGGCTTAAATCCTTAAACAATAACTAGCAATTATATTTATAAAATGCTAAATTGCATTAGTTAAACAAATAGATCTTCAATCTATCATTTGACTTGTAAGTAAGTTACATTACAGATACCATTGATAAATAATATTGTTATTCAATATCTGAGTCCCAGTTCAATATTAATAGTATTTTTATTCAAGATTACTATGTTCGATGACCTTGGCCTAAAATGTATGTTTGACCTATCATCATTAATGCTAGGGAAGAGGAGGGAAAACCCATGATTCAATTGATGACATACGATTTCCTCCTTCGCGCACCTCCTTTCCCGGAAGTACGTGTACCCTCCATCTTGGTTTTCAAAGTTTTCAAATTGACCTAGTTTTAAACCAATCAACGATCGACTCGCTAAACCGATCAGCGACGATGTCATCTCAATACAGATTTACATTATAAGCGTATGTCATCTTTGAACCCTGGGGTTTCTCCCCCTCTTATGCTAGGGGTTATAATGGGGTAATGATTGGCCAATCATATCGAGACAGTGACCTTGACCTGCATAAAGCTAGTGCAAATTGTGTGACTTGAAAACATTCTATAAAACGTTTGCAAAGTACACCTGTAAACAGAGATCAGTCGATTCTAGAAAATATAAATCCTTGGAATATTCTGAGAGTCAAAAGTCAAATTATGTTGCAATTGGTAACTCTTGGATGATAGATGAGTTATCTGGTATACGGTTCCGGTACACGGTAACCTATGTTCAATCAAAGTCAAATCATTTGCATTTTGTATGTAAAGAATATTTGCATAGAAATGAAAAAGAACGAAAACCAGAAAACCAAGTTCAAAACATCAGTCATGAACCATGGAATTGAGCCACGTGACCTACACGTGACCCTCTATATCGCACCATCAATGCGCACGCGCAAAAGAATGATGCGCTTGGAATAAACAATCATCCAAAACAATCATGTTCTGAATCGGTCATTGAGAGCAATGTGTATATATTTCTTTTGAATAATGACAACAGCCTTCACTTAGATATATGATAGTTCCATGAGACTAAAGGAAGATCAGATGTGAGACTAATTATCTATTGTTTCAATTGAGGTCTTTTCATACTCAATTTCTCCATTAGTTGGCATTACAATCTAATCATAGTAAAATGAGAAAAATCAGTCGTATTAGAATAATTGTAAAAACTAATACGTGATTATAGTCTCTGGGCATCACGGAGCATATTGTTCTTGTCAAAGGGTCGACTTTGTAACACGTGTTGAAGATCTAAATTTTCTTCTTCCCGAAGAGATACCTAATAGTTTCAAGCAAAAAATGACCAGAAAAATCAACCCATACGAACGCTTATAATTTATAGTGATTGTAATTTAGTATTTTTTATTGTCATATAATCATAGTATTTTAACGTTAAGTATAAACGGAGCTATTTTCCACCTGTACTAGTGACACGAATGTATAATTATATTTAATGATTATTTATATCTATGTTGATTTGACAGAAGATGAGCACAAACAGATAGTTCTTTGTCGATGAACTCATGAGAATTTCATTTTCTCTTTTTATTCATTGTTTTAAAAAAGACCTCGCTTTTCCATGAAACAATAATTAAAGTGGTTGAATGATGGCTTAAATGGAGTTAAGACTTGTATTTATAAATGTTTTATTGGCGTGTTCGTGCATGATAAATCTGTTCTTTTTTAGGCAAAGCATACGTTTTCTACGTTTATCGCTAACGTAAAATAATATGTTTTATATGTCCTGTATAATCAGGTCCTGATTTATGGCTCTTACGGGATAATTCTAGACCGCGGAACGCGCCGTAACTCCCGAGCGGGCAACGATCTTTAGTCGCAAGAAGAGGATCGTGTCTCGTTTTGCTCTCACGGAATCATCGTCTTGACGCAATCGAGCAGAAAAGAAGCAGACGATAATTCATCTGTTGATTCAAAATGACAGTTTTCTCGTTGAATTCTCATGGATCTGAAGGATTTTACTCCTTTATTTGTTATCATAATCTACTGCGCTAACGTGATGATGTATTTGTCTTTCTGCTTAACGTATTTTATGCAATCATTAATTTATAAAATGGAATTAATGTTTTCTCATTACCCGGGGCGCTTATTTTTGGAATTATCCTTGGAAATGCATACGAGGATTTGGACGGTCTTAAGGTACTACTTAAACCCCCAATGTTTATCTAAGTAAGGGGCTCAATAGATTGTATGTTATTCTTGCGGGACTTGGTAGTTGGTGAGGGATTATTCCTGACGTGGCTCTGTTATGATTTCCGACCCACATCCCTTAAAAGGTGCCAGTTATGAAAAGGTTCTTGTTTTCGTTCACTCCCCTTTTCCTGCCCAAGACTCCTGACGCTAGAATACAGGGATTTGCGTCCAATTATTTGATTGTGACATAATATACCATAATGCTCTCTTAGAATACGCATTTACTTTTTAGCTCAATCAAGTAGATATAAATACTCTAGTTTACATATCCAAGATAAATACGAAACTCAATCACTTAAAGAATGCTATATTGAATAGTATAGCTATATACCGCAACAATTTTGAATCACTCTGAATCAATTTAACAATGTTTAGCAAAATGGTTGACTTAATGCTTTATGTTGAGTGGCAATGGCTCAAAAGAGATACATGGTAATGACGACTAGGATAAGCATCCTTTACCACAAGCACCTATTTGGGAATCTTTTTCCAATTCTAATGAACAAACAGATGAAACTGATGTCTGGTGCTGTGTCCAGACTATCTGATCCCTACAGGCATGTTCTACACTTTCTCCCTAATAATCGTGCGCTGTCCCCAGTCATGCGAGGTATTAAGGAATTCATCATCACATCATAACTTTGATATCTATTTTGGTAATAACATGACATTGCTTCACATTTCATATATCTTTTTGTCCCTTAACTTGCATTTGTATTTATTGAATCTTCAGTAAATAACCCGATAAACGCTTGTCTCAGGACTTTCCGAAAATCATTTTGATGACGTTGTTCATATCCATATCGGTTGTGATCTCACTGTTTGAAATGGTTCATAATGAATTGCGTTACGTAATGTAGATGACCCTAATTAAGTTTTGTCAGTGTGCTGATCATATTAATGTTCATGATAAACGAATTGATGATGCGAGCTAGCTCATAATTTGGACAATAGCACATTTGCTAGAGATGATAGCTTTGATGAGAATATAACTAACACAAGCCAACAGTAAAAATCGACATTTCTACATTTTGTACCATCTTACAAATATTAACTCTTCAGTTGAATTCAATAAATTCCTGCAAATTATTAATTACACTAGGCGAAACAGATATAAAATGTTAAACACTACAAAGACGTCAGATATGAGACTTGTATTGCATATTACCCCCTCAGTCATCATAACCTCCATTGAGATTTAGAAATCAGACTTAACACACATAAACAATAGGTATTACTGTAACTCTTCGATCAATCATTTGAACTTAGAATTGAAAAGTCCAACACTTGAACACATAATAGTGAAGAACTATCAAATGTGATTCTTTAAATATAACAGCTAAAGTTTTGAACTTTACTCCAAGAATATTCAGTACAGCAAAAGCGCATCTAATGCTCACTGTGGAACCCTCCTTGTACACGGAAAAAGCATAGATAAATCTACCTTCCAATTGATTGATTTTTTTATCGTTTAGATTTCCGTATAACCAAGTCATTTATTTTTTGTTTATCATGCTCAACTCAACAATTTTATTGCAATCGGTGTCTAATAGTACGTTTGTTTATTAACAGCCAAATGATTTAAATGCCAGTTTACATCAGAAGTCAAATAAAACTCAATTAAAATCGAATTCAATCGGTTTAACATTTATGGCATTAATATCCAATAGTTCAGAGACCTTCAGAGACGACATCAGATATTAAAACTATTCTAACTTCAAAATTACATTCAGTAAATCAAACGCCATCTTTTAATTACCAGAAGTACTATTGTTATTGCCACAACCAATCAAAATTGACTTGAATCTGAAATTGACCAATAGGAGCTTTGTTGTTAATAAATGACAATAAGGAAAAAGGCATGGTGCATTTCTATTATATATTAACAAGGGATGTAAACTATATGTGATATTCTTTACACGGCTATACGGAATAGGAGGCTAATTTGTCGGCCGTCTTGGGAGAACTCTTAACTTGAAGAAATAGAGAATACCGAACTTGATTAATACGATGATAAGCATAAAGCAATAAGAGACAAGAAACCAGTTAATACTATACAAAGGTGCATTATATCTGAAAATAAATTAAAGGTGCAATCTTAATTTTGGAGACCATTTGAAGAAAAAGACTCGAGGATCTGCAATGTTGTTCAACATGGTGTCTCCTTCGCCAGTGTATCCTGCTCCGTTGAATCTATCGACAAATACGAACACTCAACAGAATATGTCACTGGCTCATCAGCATGCCTTGACCAGCTCCCACGCCCACGCTCTGCTTATGGAGAACATACTAAGAGAGAGGAGGGTCCAGTTTGAACGCACAATGGCCGCCCAGCAAATGGCATACGAAAAGAGGATGTCTGAATTGAGCCCCCATGGTGACAGAGACTTAAAAGAATTCCAAGAAAGACCAGAGTCACCGCCTAAGCCTAAGTTAAAGTTCGGTGTCAGCGCTATACTATCGTCTGCAATATCGCCTAAGTCATCAAACGATAAAAAATCAGGTAATATAAAAATCACTGACTTTAATTAACGATATGTCATATTTATATGTTGATTTTGTTTAAAGTATATATTTTTATTGTTTATAAAGCAAAGGTAATGTAAACAGACAGACATAGATTATACGTGAATTATGGACTATAATCCCATAGAAAATGAACAGTAACTGTCTAAACATCGTGTTTCAACCAATAAACATACAAATAACAAGCACATATATAAAAAATTAAATTAAGTTATATTCGCCTTCTATGAGCAGAGTGCTCTGAAGGACTCACGTAAACCTGAATGAATAAAGAGTATAATAAATAGTGAAATGATGGGAGTGATATGGCTATAATTATGCCGTACATTGGTCTATATGTCCGCTTGGTTTGCTCCTCTGAAACCGTGACACGAGTGATTAAGTTCAACTGTAAACTGACTATACGAGTCAGTAATAAAATTAGGGGTTATTTATGAAAAGTGAAAAGTATAACGTTTCTATACAAAAAACATCCTGTCAGTTTCTAGTGTTCGTAGATGTTATCTTGCGTTTAATATTCAGTTAGTTTTGTGTGGCACTATTAAAGAGTTGGTGATAAAATTTTAGTCTATATTTAATCAAAGTCAATTCTGACAATATATCTTTTATACTGGGTAGCATTTATGAAACCTGCCTGATTTATTCTTTAAAAAACAAAATATATCATAAGAAATCTTGAATAAAAAATTCATAGGGTTGTACTAACTGTTTGAAGATAGAGGCACCATCATAAGGAATCATAAATCTCGCAGGTTGAAAAACTTCTGATGACTGTGAGAGCGTTTTAATTCATTGACATCTCAGTTTGTAATTTAATTCAATACCCATGACTAAAATAGAAATGTATTTTTAAAATAAGCAATTAAAACATTGAAGTTATGAAATGTCCTAGACGTCATGCTCATCACTATTGTTAGACTAGCAGCAGGTGCCGGCAAAATACAAATACTAGCGGTAAATTCCGTAATTGGCAGAAACTTAAATTGAATAGACTTGATGACTATAAAGCATCTCATTTATTCTTTCATTTTAATCGTCATTAACAAGTAAACGATCTCATCGACAACTTGTTAAAGCCACTTCGTTCCTAGTATTCTAATTAATACTCTATTTAAACATCTGTATCAGCTGCGAGAATATATGCTTCTGGAAAATGTTGATAAATAAGCACACTATGCATGGGTTATTTCAATAAATGCCATTATGCTTTCATGGTTTTTAAATGAAATCAATTCATCAGCAATAAAGTCATAAAATCTTAATGAACTGTATTTGGTATAGAATCAGTTTAATTTTGTATTTGGTTTTAAGTATTGAATCAGTTTCAGAAGTTCAGTATGTCGTGTATTTCCACATTGGACGTGAAAATATTTTTAACTCTCACATTGATCGATTGTGATGAAACCTGATATACCATGAACCAATACAATCGTGATTTATAAAAATCATGATTTTCCTATGTGTTTTTCAGTTAGTCCTTCCCCGAGCGTATCACCGCCAGCAAGTAGTCCCGTCCAGCGGATTGATACTCAACGGTCAGCTGATCAGACGAGTGGCATGATTAGTCACGGGTATCTCCCGGGAATGTTGCCCACCGGATGCTGTGGACCAAGACCAGTGTACGGCAATATCTTACAGCCTTTAGCCAGACACCCGTATTTTGGAAGTAAGTCAAATTGATAATAGGCGCTTAAAGTAGTTCTAGAGTACATTCAAGTCTAAATTCTAGTTTTAGTCTACACGAGCTGAAGTTCTCTGAAATTTTGAAATGCACAAGGGTCAATGCTTGTTAAACGCAAATAAAACTAAGCTAGAGTTGATCGGTTTGTTCTATTGGTTCATAAAATAGAACGAATAAGCAGTCCTGTTACGGACGTAATGTGCAAATACACTCTACTATACCTTGCATTTGGCTTTCATGAGCAACCCATTTGGCTTATTAGTAATGATTATATATTTGTTTTTATTTGTCTGTTCCTTATTAATGGTTTATCGGTTGAAAGTTAGATGTTGATAAGGTACTTTCAAAAATATACTAAACAATCCAATTAGACAAACAAAGTATCTTATGCATTTCTAGGTGTTAGGTATAGTAGTGTGAAATACAGGTCCAAAAACGTCCTATTTGAGTGGTATGGTTCGCCGGGTATGGTTCTTGGCGAGAGTATATGCGCGTACTCGTATACCTTCTATTTAACGTGCCATTTTCTTTGCTTGTAAATCGATCCCGTAATAAGCATATAATGAACTGTCTTCAAATAGACTGATTTGATTTGTGAAACCATTATGAATGTGTAATTTCAACAGACATGTTTTATTAGTAAATGAAGTTTGTTTGGTTGTGTTTAAATTACAAAATCCCCCAAAAGAAATGTTCTAGGTACTTCAATATGATTGGCATATTGCTAAACAAAGCATGTGTATTAAAATGTATAACCTCATTATAAGCTTTGTCCTAAGACTTCCAACTACTATACCGTCACACCTTATCTATGACTTATGACCCCAATATTTTCATACTCAAATATATATTTTATTGTCAGAACTAAACAAGATCACCTTGTCGTTTACCTTCAAGCGGTGCTTTGAAATGCACACCGCTAAATAAAACCGTCCTTAGTCAACTTTAATAACAGTACGTTTCTCATTACAAATATATACAGGTAACGTCAGAATACGGAATATTATGAAGAACTCATATCAACTTTAAAAATAATACCATTCTTATTTCTGGTGCATTTGCGTAACGTCAGAATACGAAAAACTTTTAGGATACTCCAAGAAATATTGGAACAACAATTCTGATATATGTTTCTTGATATGATTTAGAACATATTGGTACGTTTACTAAAATGTAAATATAAGCTGTAATTTGTTTGCCAGATTCTACCTAATTTTCTGATATTTTGGGATATTGGTGTTTGTTTCATTAAAGCCGGCTGTACTATAAAATTCTCCTTTCCGATTGTGTTTTTTAAATTCTGTTTGGTTTTTATCTTTGTTGCACTTGCGCTAAAATGTTTAACAATTCGGTGAGATCTAAGAGAAATTAGCACATAGAAACAATATACAGGAACAATAAATTGATTAATGAGTCATTATCCGATTGTGCTGGGCATTATTATGAAAATGTAGGGTTATGTGGTGGAAACAATCCACAACTTACACCCCTTCTTCAAGGAAAGGATTTGTAAGAAAATTGAGTTTTACAATAAATCATTTGTGTTGCAAATTGGTCTTTGGCCGGGTTATACCTCTATTTCACGTCAACAATATATAATTAAAAATAAATGATAAAATGAAAAATTATATACTGAAAAAAAGGAATCAATAGTTAAATGCTGGAATTCAAATCATCTTTGTAATTTTGAATTGAAATTGAGTCGCTGCACAGTTCCAACTGTATCCATCCTATGTAAGATTAAGACGACGTAAAATTAGAAACAAGTAGCATTACAATAGTACATTAACACAACCAGTTGCTCATGTTGTACCGATTTTCCAACAATGTGAAAACAAAGGATAAACGTCTTAAGATCTGCTTCAAATAGAACCCTAAAAGCTTCTGATTTTAATTCTTGTTTGATCAACATTATAATAGTTTTAAGATTGTTTGCCATTGTGACGTTTTTTGTATGATCAGTAATGGTTTTGGCTTCTTCGGCTTCTCAATCCATAAAGGAAAGAGTAGTCGAGTAGCATAATGGTTTAATCCTTTAGTAATATTGGGTCAAATGATTGCCTTGTTTAAACTTATTAATGTCATATCCATTTAAAAATGTATGCTTAGTTGTTTCATATATTGTTACGATTAGGAAATGCCATTGCTTGATAAAACTATGCTAAGTTGATAAGCCTATTCTAAGTTTCTAAAGGATTAATAAGCAGTTACACGAAGAATAAACATACTTTACAAGTTTAGAAATAAATACCATTAATTTTACAGCATTTTCAAATGTTATCACGTGTGGCTTCCGATTTTTCCGAGCGAACAAAATTATTTTAGTATTTTAAAGCCTTACATCCACCCCTTGTGCTTGAATAAAATGGATATTCTATAGATTAGGAAATAAAATAAAGAACTTCATAACATGAACTAATTTCGTTAATAGATTGGACTTATTTATTGGATCTTCTATGGTTTCGATCGACCCTCGTCGTGTACATGTACAATATTCTGAAGTTTATTAAGAATTCTCCTCTTATATTTTCTAGATCCTGCCATGCTTCCACTACCAAATGCATTCTCACTGCTTAGCAGTATGAGGGGAAAGCCAAGAAGAGGGATGCTCAGACGTGCAGTGTTCTCTGACGCACAACGCAAAGGATTGGAGGAAGCCTTCCAGAAGCAAAAATACATCAGTAAACCAGATAGAAAGAAACTTGGAGAAAAGTTGGGATTAAAAGATTCTCAGGTAAGATATATAAACATAGTTCTACTGAACTTAAAAACATAATTTGCATATATATTTGTTCTCCCTGCTACCAAAGATATTCCGAATAAATAAATGAATAAATATGTTTGCATACATCTTATTCCAGGTAAAAATCTGGTTCCAAAATCGAAGGATGAAGTGGCGGAATTCAAAAGAGCGGGAACTACTTTCTTCCGGTGGATCACGTGACTCAACTTTACCCACTCGTGATAACCCAAATCCAGATCTCAGTGACGTAGGGATCGGAAGTGATAATTCTGACAATGCATGTGATATCATAAAAGTTCCGTCTCACGCTATCCACAGAATAGACAATGAGGTAGCTGAAATCTCTCAGTCAGACATTGCAATGGTTGATGACATTGACGAAGGTCATAGTGATGTCGACTCTTCAGATGACGAATATCTAGATGTATCATAGAACAAATATGTTCCAAATCATTGTACATACAAATATTGTTAATTGTATATAAACATGTTTAATCTTTAACTCACTGTAAACATTACTGTACATATTAAATTGTAAATTCTGTAAATTATATAATGGTAATATAAGTTCTATGGTTACAAAAAATATGAAAAGCATTGTTTTTACTATTTTGCCAACCTAAAAATAAACGGATGACTATAAATGATATGAAAACTGCTACATTCATTGTGTTTTATGTCTCATAACAACAGTTGCTGTTGATTTGATTTCCTAAGAATGGTGTACTTGAGTAATGAGTACAACATAGGCTTGTTCGATATACTCACGTTAGCATATGTTACAGTAAAATCTAATTCTAGAGCCATACACGCAGGGAATCAAACAAACGCTCATTAAAATGCATAATATTAAATCGACATTATGATTAAAAGATGTAATCATTTGAAAAATCAAAGTTAGTTGTCAGGAATATTGAGATTTGTCTATAAAATCATGATTTATTCAATAGAAGATGGATAATGCGCCAAGCTGACGGTATAACTCTTGAAACACAATGATAAATTAACAATTCAGCATACATTGATATTCATCTGTTGCTCTCCGAGATTCAGCTTGAATTCGAGCTTAATGTTGTCTTGGTAACAACATTCCATTTGAAATAAAACATAATGTTTGTGTTTCATTACAGTTAGCATAAATTTAGATTTAGATGTATTAACTTTAGTACACGCGTACATACACATAATGAGTTAAGTATATATACAAAGCAAAATTGACAATAAAACACTTACACACACAATATTTCATAAAAACTGATTTACTTTATAATGTTTTCACATATAAATGGCCACTGTGGTACGCGTACATTGTTTATGTCTTATATAACGCTCTTACGTAATATTACATTATATGAATAAATTCTGCATATGATCTCTACTAAAGCTGAAAATATTAAGACATTAAAGCATTAGCACCAGATTTTGAAATACAGAAAACACAACTTTGAACTTCTGAACCCTTATACAATTTGGCTTGAAACATCTCAAACCTCCAGTGGAACTGAGAAACATAATTATTTAGGTGGAGCACATAGAAATAGCGTTCTTCTAATCAACTTGCGTGTTTTAGGCCTAGTGTACAAGTGAGAATCCGCCGGAGACATTGTCTTCTCATGGGCCTTATTGGTCCTTATTGAATGATAAAATACAGCTATAGACTAGTCCAGCCTCAGTCACATTTGCTCTACGCCGGACGTACGGTGGCCGTAGCTTCGCAAAACCGATGTAGAAAATCTACTTCGTACTGCTTATCCATATATATTTTGCTACATATTTCTATCGATTTTGGGAAGCTTCGGCCGTACGTCTGCCGTAGATCAAATGTGACCCAGGCATAAGGAAAAACATGGGTTATTTTATACACCAAGAGAAAGTATTAATCATTCGATTGGACTTCTCGTCTGGTCAAATAACAATAATAAGTCTAATGATTCCTGGATATCAGCAATATGGACTAACATATTTTAATCAATAGAGCAAACCATAAACGTTCAACGCATTTGATAACCATTCCTTGTCTCTTCTATCTTTCAAGAGCGGGCCTTGCTAAGCTCATGGAAAGAATTGAAATACCATTGGACCAAGGATGTCTTTCATCATATAACTTTTATTTCTTATCGCTCGACCACACCATCCGATTTAGGATGATAGTAGACTGGGTGAATCGGCCAATTTACTTATATCCGTATTTGCAGCAAAGATCAGAGGGCTCGATATGCAATATTAAAGTAATCTTATCAATAAACACGTCAATCCGTGGTCTTACTCATCAAAATTATTATCTGAAAAAATATAAATAGCGAAACAATTGAAGATTCAGGGTGCAGAATGCAAAATGTGCAGAGAGTATAATTCAAATAAGTGATGTGACGTATTTTAGCAAAAAGTCAGAGCATTTCCTTGAACAAATTCGTCCCTTTCTTTTGCTACCCCTTTTGATAGCAACTCTCCGACGAGAACCCTAGGCGTCTTACCTTAAATCTTATCATTGATTGACCAATGGAAATCATATTATATTACTACCTGCCATTTGTTACAGATGCCGACCATCGAACGCTGACCGTCGTTAACTGTCGAACAACGTCCATAAAGAATATGGAGACTATAACAATATAATAACATAAAGTTTGTGAAACAATCAAAAGTTCATTTAACGAGTGCTTTAAACTATAAAATAACTCCACAGATTAATAATAGAAGGCCGGCCTTCTCAAGAGCCAATATGCGGTCTTGGCCTGGTCTCCCGAAATAAGCCATCGACCATCGATACACCATAGAGTCCATATGCGAAGCTGGAGACATAAGAACCTCGTAAACGTTGGGATAAGGGAAAGGTACTATCAATATGTATTTTGGAAATAACAGTTCAAAAGAAGGAGAGACACACAAAGGGCAACATTCAGAAAATGAAACAAAAGTCAAAACCATTGATATTTACAAGTCCAATTACAATATTCAAGATCTTTATTTATTTGTATTGAGCTTCAAATAAAGCATAATATCCAGAAAGTTAAAATTTAGAGAATGGTTTAAGAATAAATTGCACAAACCTCAGTAAGCCATATCAATTTATAAAACCAATTATTAAATCATAACAAAAAACAGACGAGTGTCTGACTATTACTGACTCTGGTAAAATATCGCTTTTTATTCGTTATGTGATTTGAAACATTTTCTGCTTTGTTTACCTTTGATCTTAAATTAAGTCCATTATAAAGACAAATGTTATGTCAATTTCACCTGTATCCCTGTTTCTCTTCTTACGATATATTTGTTCGACAAAAATATTTAAGGCAATAATGATTCATTATATGCCTTTCAAACATCAATTTAATAGCTGTTAAATCTCTTAAAATTCAATTCCCCATCAAGGATCACAAAATAATTATTCAGAAACAATCAATTTCTATTGTTTATGCCCGACTACAAAAGTCACGCAACCTCTACATTTGGAGACCTGTCAGAACAATTTGGTAGGCGTTGTCATTTTGACGTACGCATTTGCATATTTTGGAATCTATTACGAAGCCTTTGATATGATCTATAAACAATTAATAGAAGTTTTTTGTTCGAAATGTAACAATATACCTACGGACGTTTTGATACTTCGTTTAAAAAGTATTCGTTTTATATTTGCATTAACAGCATCTAAACGCTAATGAAGGTGAAAATGCCTCTGTCAAGATGTAACTTAAGAAACAATAAACATCGCATTTTTATCTAATTGAATAATATTTGATTATATGGGTTAAGTGATCCATAAAGCATATAAAACGATGAAAGCGACAATGCTTATAGTTTCCTAGAAGTGATATCGGCATTAATATGATGAACGTATTGTTTTGTCTCGTAACTCAAATTTTTGTAACAGTAACAGATTTAAGAGACTTATTACTATGCATCTATAGATAGCTGAATCAATTATTACAGCCGAAACAACAGACTAAAGATATTAAAATTCAAAGACTCTTGAAAAGGGATAGCACTGATTTTTAATAGCAAGGTTCTTTTGACCTTCAAAGACTTGAAACAAAAAGTAGTGTTTTTTAATATTTTTGTTATTTTTCTCGTGCTGGTTACATTACTACGAATGTAGTTTCTCCTTTCGCAATAATTGTATTTTTCTTAAGAAAATAGATTGCTTCATCATGTCAAGACAGCTTAACCTTGACATTGAATAACATGATATGACCATGGACCTGAAAAGGTTATTGTCCAATCGACGTGGGTTTTTATTGTTTTTTAATATACATTTTTTATTTTTTACACTCTAAATTTACATACATGCGCATCGACGTAGTATGATTTTGAGTTTTATGCCAGAACAATTATGGCAACGTCAGGGCGCTGTGTTTCTGTCAGTCTGCTCCTATATCACACTAACAAAGGAGGAATTCAATCAGACTGAGAAGATGGAAAACTAGCAAAAAAGGATCTCTAGAGTTGACTTGGAAAGCCCCTAGACAATTGTTGAAGAGAAAATGATTTTTCCTAAAATTTTACAGTCTGTACTGGTTTCCAAAACTAAACCGTCTATACAAATGAGGAAGAAATCGGAAACCTAAACAGCAGTTGATAAAGGAACATGCCCAAAATGCCAAACGAACTATCAAACGTTCAAAGAAAACCTGTCAAATTGACCTCACCCCTTCTTCTACCATCCGGTAACCAACAACTAGCACAAAACCACATGATAGTATTGTATATCTATGCAATCAGTGGACATCTCGGTCATATCGAAGACATTATATTACATGTTGACGATCAAATTGAATTCCAATACTCAGGCTTAGTTTTGGGTGACAGACATGACGAAAACGTCCGCGGTAAATAAACATTATAAATACGATCGCAATGGGAGATGGTGATCACTTGAACGTACATGTTGTCATAATTAATGACATATTTGAAATTCATGATTATAATTTCAGCAATCTTAGCTGGGTATTTGGTGAACTTCTATGACAGAATCAAAAAGAAATGTCAAACTTGGGTCAAGGGTCAAATTGAAAACGAAAACGATACGTTTCAGAAGTAACGTATTTTGACACTTTCAGCCGATCTCTTTTGTTATATGATTCCATTAAATAATTGAACTAATACTGAGTGGGGCATAAAAGTGGAGAGATATTGGATGTCGAATCTATAAACAAATACTCGCAAATAAAAAACCGAGATGTCCTTTCTGATCCAATCACAATACAAATGAAGAGGACGATGCAGTGAATGAAAGAAACTCAAAACAACTAAGAAATCAAACTGTCGGTAAATAAAGTGACTCTACTAACATATATTTTAAAGGAAACACGCGGTAGACGTTAACAGAGTTTCAATTTATGGCGAGGATATTCACCTGCGCTTGAAATGGCGATCGTAATGTGTAAGATGAGAGTTATATTGTAATTAATGTTAAAACCACAGGCATCTATTAAACTCTAATATCAACCATGTAAAATGTAAACGACTAGCAATTTGAAGTACATTGGTGAAAATGATATCTAATTGAAATCAAGCGATATGAGTGACCCGTGTGGGGAATCTATTTATGATCAAATCTTCAATAAATTTCCAGAGACAGGATTCTACAATAAGATCATATCTTTAATATTGCCATTATTCTGCCAGTTTTATCTTTTCCCGATTTCGATTGGGAAACACCTTTGGTGCGAATCGCATTCAGGTACGAAACGTATATAAATGCCTTCTAATAAAACGGCTAACGACTGGCCGAATCAGATAAGGGGCATTCAATTTGGGGGAATGTGACCGTTACATTTTCGACTTTGGGGGTATCTTGGAGAGACTTATATTGATATACCCATAACCTCTGTTAGTCATGTACGCGACGAGGAAAACGAGTTTCTGATACATCATCTGGGAAAATCCACTATTCAGAAAAAGTAAAAACAATGCAATTTCAATAGCATACACGGCATCAAGAAAGTAGCCTAAATTATTTTCGGTAGTAGCACAACCCCGGGAGCACAACCAACAAAACAGGTGTAAAATCAAACAATGGGGCATAAATCCAGGAAAATAAATGTGAAGCTCATTGGTCACGTGACATGCGTCCATTTTTCAATCTGCTGGTCGTAATCTGGGGCCATGTGGCTGCCTGTGGGGATCGCTGACCACTTAGAATCTCACCAATTACTGATGAAATGTTGTTATTAAGATTCCTAATTGAGTTCTGCTTCAGGGAACAATCGTTCACAGGTCTAAGATGTTCTGTTGTGTATCCCCTTTCCTTATAGAATAAAGAAAAAGAGCATCGACGTGATAGAAAGGTAACAATAAAATGAGTTGAAAACAAATGAAGTGAGTTCATTCTAATCGACGAAAACATGGAATGAGGTCTACAGTAAGTAAACGAGAAACTAGCTAAGGTCTTCACAAATATATCAGATTTTGAAGATTTTTAACGAGCCATGGTGGACTCAAATATATCAGATGTAGTCATACACCAGTCTTGTACCAAGCCCCTGCACTATGCCCCTCAAGAATTAGATACTCTCATTGATTGGACAAAGTGTGACCGACCTACAAGTTCATGAAGTCACTGTGCAAGCCTGTTTGTTCAAGGTCTTCAAAATCTATAATCCAGATTTCTCATTTTCCACTCCCTACCTCAATCAGCCAGATTATACATTCTTTTCTGCCTGAAGATTATTGTTTACTTTATTAGCAGATTATTTCTACCTTAATCGGCAAGATTACTCAATTTATTTTTATTATCTTTATTAGCAGATTATTTCTACCTTAATCGGCAAGATTACTCATTCTATTCTACTAACCTTTATTAACAAATTATTTCTACCTTAATCGGCAAGATTACTCAATCTATTCTACTTACCTTTATTAGCAAACTATTTCTACCTTAATCGGCAAGATTACTCATTCTATTCTGCTTACCTTTATTAGCAGATTATTTCTACCTTAATCGGCAAGATTACTCATTCTATTCTACTGACCTTTATTAGCAAATTATTTCTACCTTAATCGGCAAGATTACTCAATCTATTCTACTTACCTTTATTAGCAAATTATTTCTACCTTAATCGGCAAGATTACTCATTCTATTCTGCTTAACTTTAATAGCAGATTATTTCTACCTTAATCGGCAAGATTACTCAATTTATTTTGCTTATCTTTATTAGCAGATTATTTTTACCTTAATCGGCAAGATTACTCAATTTATTTTGCTTATCTTTATTAGCAGATTATTTTTACCTTAATCGGCAAGATTACTCTATTCTATAATCTATTCTGACTAGCTTTATTAGCAGATTATTGTTTTTATTAATCAGAAAGAGAGTCAGAACAAAGAGAATCTATGTACAAAGTACACAATGAAGTACCAACTATACTCCGGTTGCAACAATCATAAATAGCTCATAACTATTACATGGATCAGCCACTACTAGTTCTTATAAGGTTTCCTTGTCTTACGAACTCCCAACAAAACAGGGAAAGTAAGTATGGACGATATGGCTCAGTCTACAATAAATGTAATGTTTAAAAAACAAATTAGAAATACATGTATGCATTAACTGTTTACTATTTAAAATCATGCCAGGTTACGCCAATACCATGCCAGATAATTAATCAGAATCACATAGGAATCTATATTTATTCATGTCACAAGATAAAACATCTTTTATCACAATAAATGTTTTATATTTGGTCGAACAATGTCATGTTTGGCATTTACCTTTCCAATTATGCTGAAGTGCTATTAGTCAGTTTGATCATATCTAAATATCGTGCAAATATGGAATATTGAATTATGCTATTTTACCCAATAGTAATTTATTTTAATTGAGAATACAATTGTATTTGGTTGATAATATCAAAATGATGCATCGTATCGTGTAGCAATAACCGTATCATAATTCAAATTTGGAATTAATCCGGTATGATTCCTGTTAAAGCATTCGTGTCAGACCAGCTTTCACAATGACAAAAAATCAAAATTGCATTTTTTGTAAAACCTTGACATTCGGTTATGTAAAAGGATGCAATCAATATTTTTTATAAAATTTATAAAAGTGAATATTCTCAGAATGGATACATATACTGGTATACTATCTGCTCAAAACTTCAAAATTCAAATGCATAAACATCCTTTTTGAGAGAATTAGCAACTTTTTGGCTTCTTCAATTGAACCAGGCCATTAAATCAACTGTTTAAGCAAAATAATTAATTTTTACCGTCCAACTAAATATGCATTTCGCCACATATTCAACTAATGCATTGACACCTTCAATAACACAGTCGTTGCTTTATAGATAAATAAACATGAATTACACCTCCAAATGTACAAATATCAAAGGTACCAACTTTGTCTCATCTTACAGACAGTGCCTCTTTAAATGTGGGCATAGTGGTCAGATATTGGAATAGGAATGGTTGTGACACTCATGATCACAACTGTTCTATGACTAATACCATGAAAGTTATCTGAAATGGATCATGATGCAAAAACATTTTTAAATGAAGGAGGACAGGAACGTAGCAATGAGTTTCACGAGAAAGGAACATGCGTTATACTTTTAAAGTTCATTCTTTAGAAACATAGCTTTTATATACTTGAGGCAGATTAGTGATTTTCGCAAAAACCGAGAAAATCTCATAACCTTGAAACCTTGATTTTTGAAAATATTACTTCCAACATTTTACCCTCTATTTTTGTAATTCGGTGTTTTGCTGATCACTACAAATTACGTGTGTTGAATGTGTTGGTTTTTGAGGATATGGTTTATTGCAATAAATTGCTAGTGAAACAACCACCAGACCACCAGTTGACTTTTCATCATCAAGATTTATCAGTGTCTCATAACTCAGATTGAAAGTGAATCTAGACTCATCTACACTCCCCTTCATAAGTTTGGAAAACAGGACGTTTTCATTGGTTGACATGTACATATCCTGTGTAAGCCTGATGATGTCTGAATCTTAATTAACAAGGCCTGTAGAGAGAAAATTTGAAAGGATGGGTATCGATATGGTGAACTTTTTGAACACACGTTTCTCTTAAACTAGTCATCAAAAAATTCTGAAAAGGAGTGGTATCGAAATGGAGAACTTTTTGAACACACGTTTCTCTTAAACCAGTCATAAAAAATCTAAACATTTTACACACGTCAATTTAATGGTCATCTTTTGAATGGTAACAATATAATTTGAAATAGGTACATATACTTTTCTCTATATTGTTTTAGAAGCAGATACAGCAGATACTTCTTTTGTTCTGGATATCATGTTCGGAATGAAACATCTATCCGAACCTCATTGGAACAAAATGACATAAACACAATTTGTTTAGGTCTCTCAATATTGTAACTGTACAAAGGAAAGTTTGGTTGATTTAAAAAAGTATCTTGTTAATGAAATAAAAGGTTCATCTTAATTTTTATCTATTTTTTTTTTTTTTTTAATACTTTTTGTTAAATCAACCAAAATTTCCTTCGTATAACTGTAATATTGAGAGGTCTGAGAAAATGTTGCATATGCTATTTTGTTCCAACAAGGTTCGGAAAGATATTTTATTTCATTCTCAAGAATTAGTAAAAGGGAATGAAATCAATTGCACCTAAAACTGAAATAGCCCGGAAATATCAAAATAGTTTGGACAAATTTGATAAATTTCTCAAAATTGCCAAACATAAACAGGCTCTGCTGAATGATTCAAAAGGGGACTCCAGTTGGCAAACTTATGGAGGGGAGTGTACTTACTGCAATGGAGGGGAGTGTACTTATTGCAATGGATGGGAGTGTGCTTATTGCAATGGAGGGGAGTGTACTTGCTGCAATGAAGGGGAGTGTACTTTTTGCAATGGAGGGGAGTGTACTTATTGCAATGGAGGGGAGTGTACTTATTGCAATGGAGGGGAGTGTACTTATTGCAATGGAGGGGAGTGTACTTATTGCAATGGAGGGGAGTGTACTTATTGCAATGGAGGGGAGTGTACTTATTGCAATGGAGGGGAGTGTACTTATTGCAATGGAGGGGAGTGTACTTATTGCAATGGAGGGGAGTGTACTTATTGCAATGGAGGGGAGTGTACTTATTGCAATCAATAGCAAAGTTTATGTGTCTGTTGTGTGTTCGAACATGACATTGGGCTTGTCAATCAATATCAATCAATAGCAATGATTTTGAGTGCAAAGATAAACTGGCTTGATATCATTTGTATCATTGTTAATATCACAATCCAATGGCCTTCAATTTTTACATGCATACTTCATAATTTTGATAATTATCTATATTTTGCTTCCGGTATATGACTTTCGACTATAAACGTCTATGGAAAATTAGTGTGGAAATCAATTTTAGACTAGTTCTGGGATTTGTTTATTGAATTTTGTGTTTTATTCAATTAAAATGGTCAATGCCATTGAACATTCCCATAGAGTACGTTAACTGTGGTTCTAATTTACTGACCCCCAAAATTCGAAAATTTAGGTGATTTCTTCTTTCATAAAATTGGTAAACTATTTCTGAACAATCTTTGTACTTTGTAGTAGATGAACGGTTTTAAATGGTGCTCGCGAGCTCCAATATAATCGAATCACAGACCAAACAATCAATGTTGGACATTTTTAGCATTATTTTTTAATAAAAAATATTGAATTCAAGCAATATATCTATCTCGGGGGTTCGGTTTTGTCTACTCAGAAATTCGGAAGACACAAAAAGTAAGATGAGCGGTCTTCAATGAGCTCTTATCTCTAATTAAAGGTGTGACTTTCATTTACGCAGGTGAGAGAAGATCACAAACAATCCCTCCAAAGTTCACCCTCGATGATATTCATACCCTCTAACCCTTAATTATCCAAAATACGCTCCTATCATTTAGTCGAATTTCTATTAACGCTAATATCCAGTCTGTATTTATAACAATCAGTTTTGTATTAAATTATTATAAATTTGATATTATATTTCAAGAAGCACAGAGATTTGGACGTAGATAACGGGTCCAATAAAGTCGGACATCGCTTGGCATTGAACGCTATATGCAAAGACGTGAGAAAGTTGCCATTAAAATAGTAGAGATAAAGCTCTAAAGATCTCTGTCAAACATGAAAAATAACTTATTAACAAAATTATCTAGTGCCAAAGATTTTGCAAAAGCTGACACATTTTTTCATCACAATGCCCCATGTCAGGGTGATATAATCGGTTTCACTTTCATACTCTTTTTGTAATAGGACCCTGTCCAGTCCTTAGAGTTTCGTTCATTATAACTTTGTTTCATTGTTGATTAAATTGCCCGACCATTAAAAGTGAAAGTGAAAAATAACTCATTATAAAAGGACAATACCTTAATAATCAGGTTTATGTTTGTATTAAAAAACATCATAGAAACACAAATTACCTGAAGAATGTGATTTTATACCACGAAAGTGTTAAAAAAATATTTTACATCACTTCGATCGACATGATGCTCATTATAATGAAGAGCTGATTTTCAAACACATTTTAACTTGCACCCTTCTTGCAACGCAGGCTTGTATGCGTACTAGTATGAAAGGAAACATATAATGGTTTTTATCATGATCGACCAGACCATGAAAATGACCCATGGAAGTGAATAATATGAAAATTGTGTTTTATTGGTGTTGTAATTTTCGTGATCTATTTTAGGAAAAGCGTGTATTTCGAACGACAAGAGTGTCATCTCAATGAAGGCTAAACTTTGTTTCTTTTGGCTATTTCGTAATATTCAAAAATAGGGCGGGTAATTATCTAACATATATGAGGCCCGACCACTTGCAGTCGTAACCTTCGCTCATTCAGATTTTGTTGGCGTCGTAAAAGCTTAATGATCTTGTAAAGTATTGGTGAAGGGCATCCTTCTTAAAGCCTCAACTACCACGATTTAATTGAAAAGCGTTCTCCTTTTGATAAAAGCCCATGTAAATGCTCAAGTAAAAGTTTAATTAGAAAAGAATTAGTCATTCCGTTAAGTACAAGTATTGGTGTTACGCGATTGCCACATCGGTTTATGTCGTAATGACCATCGACGAATCTCAATTGGACTTAACATCAATCAGGCTCGCGTTCGACATTTTATTAATTTTCCCTGAAATTGAAATATCAATTGAAATGTTTTGAAAACGTCTGATCCCAGAATAAACCTAACATCAACGTTGGCTCGTTGTCTGAAGGCACAGAACAAAATCCCAATTAATAAATCAAATTATTCCCGTGTATTATTCCTTGGTCTTTAACTTGAGTTGGTCATTATGTTCGTAGTCTTAAGGGAAGTCGTACAAGTGGATTGCGTTTCTCTTGATCTGTTCAGGATTTTAAGTAATATACGGCGGTTTTTCTATATGTGCCTCTTAAATCCCATTAAAAATGTAAAGCTGAAGGGTTGTAATCATTACATATGGTCGCCAGCTTGTTCTAAGGAGTTAGCATCAATCTAAAGAGAGATTTACATTTTATTAACTATTTGCTGAGGGGCTTGACGGACTAAATCTAAGCACCAACAATACCCGGGACGAAACAACAAAATTTCAGAACCTTTTATTTGGTCAGAAGGGATTTTAGGCCCAGGGGCGCTTGTATAAGGGATCAATCAATTAATGTAGAATAACGGGAGATGAATAGAACGTATTGTACTGTGATAGGTATAAAACGTACTAAACAAATCGAGCTTAGACCCCCTCGTTCATTTGAATCACTCCTCTCGCCAATGAATACATTACTGGAGAATAAAACCCCACATTGTCATTTATAGCCAAATGAACCATTCACTTCGACTTCAACAAGATACTTTCTAGGATATTTATTCCAACATAGAAGGAACTGATAGAAACTTTTACTCATAACTAAAATTCAAGCATCAGTAGTTCTATTTAACATTTCAGAAATGGCCGCATTGCGTTTTATTCCCAGGTAACGTGGTCCGGCTATAAGCAAACTTAAAGTGCCTTAAATTTCAAATAATTCCATTATTGCTTTGAAAGTCTATAGAAACAAGTTAATTTGTTTCATAAATAGTAACAAAATTAAAGAAATAACAAACCCCGGGTGCTTATTTTGCTAAAATAGCGCGAGAAATGCTTGTTCGGGTAGAAGCGATTCCATAGCGAGAACGAATAGGTGAAAATAAACGCATTGGTAAAGATAATACAAATTGTTTGTAATTGGTGCATTATACTTATGTAATGCATATTACAGTTGCGAGTTTTTCCATTCTGCTTCCAAGAAAAACATAATTATATGTAAAATTGTAGATAATTATACGCAATGTATAAAATTCAATTGTACGCAAATGTAACATAATATAATGAACACTAAAAGGTTTATTTAACGTATCACACTTATATCACACGTATATGTAAGTTACGTATGCAATTAAATTGAGAAGCCTGGATATTTTTGAACTGTTGTGGATTTCTCCTTTCGGACAGACTCTCGTCCAGTTGTGTCATTCAGCTTTATTAAAACATTCTCATATAAACTGATAAAGTACTTAAAAATTGCAAACATGCAAAAATGCAAATATTTCATCTCTTTTCCTTAAAAAATATACCTCACTTTTACCAAATATTCTCGGATACTAATTGTTGCACAGACTTGAACTCGACCCTTTGAAGAAATCTGTGACCAAACGTCACAAAATTCAAAGGTCAAATTCACTTTCTTTCCTCCGATTTGGAAGGTCAGTGTGCCATTGTTACTAAAAAGGCAAATAACAAGTAGCCCAGAAAAATGCCATTTTATAAGTTGTAGAAAGTTCGCTACGCTTACAGTGATGGTTTCATAATAAACCCGATAAAAGATTACTGAACAATGAATGAAAAGTTTTCAAAACTGTAGAAAAACATGGATTTATTAGTGGGTGTGGTGTTATGCCCCGTTAGAGACCTTTATGTGTTGACCAGAACCAAATTACCCCAAGTCATAACAATCTTTGCTTTATTTCTAAATTCATCAACCAGCGCGGCACTTTGAAGTACAAATATGCTCAAGACCACAGAGAAATCTCTGAGTAAGTTTCCGTAAGTTCTAAACAATTAGATATATTATCGGTATGTTTTCTTAACAGCTTCCGAATGAATACATCCAAATTGATTTAATACATTGGCTTTAGAGTGATTCTTAAAGTCCAAGGTTTCTGTTTGCTTGATTCTAAAAGCGTTTCTTTAAACAAGTATTTTAATACATAAATCATGTATTGACCATTTTGTGAAATTTAATAGTTTAATTGAGCTTTAGTTGATGAATTTAAAGCCCTCGGAAACCCCTCAAGTACGTGTACACCGTAGGATGATGTTATATATTGAAGGGCCCTCCAGTTGACGGTTTGGATGCATGCCTATGGGCCTGCCAACGGGCATGCCAGCCATTACATCATTCGACCTTTCAATGCATCGAATCACCGAACGTGCTGCAGTGATACAGATGCAACAAAGATAAACAACAAATAATATAACATAACATGTTTGTACACGTTATTGTGAATATTTTGATTAAATATTTCAATCACATATCATATATTACCCTGTAACTATGTATATATTTGTAGTTTGCTATATAACTAATAACAAATATCATCATAAATAAATATTACAGATATTAATATTAATGCATGCACCGATTTGATGGCATATAATTGCATTTTTAAAAAATCACTTTAAGTACAGTTCATCTCTATCAACTGGTAAACACACAATTTTGATTTTGTTCTTTCTTGTGTAAATATACATTTGCTTAAAGTGTCACTCATTCATATGTTTCAAATGCATTCTCCTTGTGTCATTTTGAAATAAATAAAACATAAATATAAAAACACAAAACATCATTGATTAATATATGAACGACCAAAACGTGGTTCGCCAGAAAAAATTGACGTTTGAATTTTTTGTATCTGTCAGGTGTCAAAACACTTTAAGATATGATAATTGTGTTCCAGAATGCTCCATATGGTGTGTCTATTATCCTGATAATTCAGACTTCAAATTGATGGCTTTTTGATACTTGGTGCGTTTTTTATCTGTCCATTTTTAATTCAATTAAACAGTTTAGTTGGTGGAATTTCAAAATATGCTTGAAGCAGAATCAGATCTTTAGGAAGTGACAAAATTGCAAGCAATATGTACAATTGATCTACCAATGTATTCTTTACAAGCTCATATATAATATCTCCCAAAAGATCCACAATATGTTATCAATTTGTGAATTTAGATTCAAAGTGCAAAAATGGGGGAAAATATTTAAATTCTCCAAGATAATAAGAATGGTAACCATTCTTATAGACAATTGCATTATTGTAAAAATCTTAAGTTTTCCTCAGATAAAGTATATACATATATATATAAAGTACATATGTATATAAAGTATATACTTTAATGGTATATGGTTTATAATGGTAACCATTATAGACGAATGATTGCATTAAAAATCTTAAGTTTTCCTCAGATAAAGTATATACTTGGGATATTTTTAGAAAATAGACATGACAAGGAATGATATGAGCCCAAAAAATTCTAAAATTGAAACACTTTTCGATAAGATGAAGCACCAAAGTAATTGCTAGATCTGATTCTGCTTTTAATATGTGAATATATGATTTAATATGGTTTGTGTTTTTTCGCTCATAACTTGATAATAGCCTACAATTGTATATCTAGATTTATTGAGAGCTCAAATGTTGGATAGCATTTTAATTATTTAAATCTTAATCAGTTTAACAGAGTGAATAAGCATTAATTCCATCAAAGTTTCCATCTAACCATACCACTACAACAACAATATATTCATTCAATAGGTGGATTTAAAGATTTTGGCATGTTGTCTAATTGAAACATGTACATACAGTACAATCATTGAGTGCATCATTAACTGCCATATACATGTGTGATGAAAATTACCCTGCACGCAGTCTTCCCTTGAGTGTAGATGAAGCTCTCTTTTAAGAAGTGAAGACGGACGAATGCAAAAGTAGATGAAAATATTAATAAGATAACAACAAATATTGTTTTAAATAGATGGTGCAGTTGTACGGTATCAACTCATGAATGGACACAAAGGATCATGGCAGACTAATATATATGTAGAGTGCTGCCATCTATTGAAGCAAAAATTAAAATTATCATATTTGCTGGTTGATGAGGACGTGCATTTTTGTGTTCACATTCAAATGGTTTTGTATTGATTTATTGAAACGTTTATTTTATCTAATTTTAGAGATATTATAATCTTATGTTAAAATGGCTGAAATATAACAAATCATATATTGAGAAAAATGGACTGAGATCTGAGATGTGTCAAAACTCAACGCAGATTCAGCACCAGGCTAAAAGTTTAAATAAAAAAATGATCCAAAAATCTAAAATGAAACTTCCCTATTAAACAACGATAAAATTTAGCAGAACTATGAACATGTGTCTGAAGTACAATATACAATTATTGACCTCTCCAGAGGTTTACTGTCAAAATTATATCCCGAGACTGTAAACCGAGACCGTAGGTCGAGGTTTACAGTCGACGTCATTAATGACGTCATTTTAGTGGAATGCTGGGAATATTATTCACCGGCAATGCATTGCGCGGTGTCCAGTTAAAATTATTCACCGCTCGTTGACCAATCAAAATCGAGTATTTCAACTGAGGTACTAACAATATATTCTGTCTGATAATATAGATACTACAGTAAACTTGAGTAAAGGGGTGACACGGGTGAATTGAGTTAATCAGAGAAGTTTCAAGTTTGACCCGAGGACCGACTTCTGATGAACCATTCACGCACACACGTTACCCTAGGCCAAGAGTCAAATTATAAACAATATCAAATAATTTTAATTCCAAATTGCATTTTTATTTATAATAATTCCTTATCTATTTGTTGTTTTACAAACAATGCTTGTTACGTAAATGTTTATTTTAATTATAAGCTATTCTTAAAATTACTTGAGCAATGGGGTTCAATGTGTCGGAGATACTGAGATCCGATGTTGATACCCGAGGAAATTCAAATATTGCAGCATAAATAATAAATATCATATTCTATGTATGATCCCCACAAGTTGCAATTTCAATTAAAAATATAAATTTTCTATTTCCATTATTAAATTTTTTGCACCAATCCTCTTGAGTTCCTCTTTCCAGATGCTTGATTGGATCCATTAATATTTCAACAATACACGTTTGAATCCATTTGACACTTTTGAATCCATGAGACACATTTGAATCTATGTGTCTTTGAGAATTTTTTTAAGTAGATGAATGAAAAGTTATCTATCCTCTATTCAAAATTCTGAAATATTCCAGCATCTCGCTGAACAGTGAACACCCAAGGAGGAGTAGCTCCCAGAGTGCACCATCTATATTCTGTCCCATATATGACCATGTCGTGATACAAAATTTGAATTCAAACAGCCGCCATTTTGTTCACTTCAACATTTGAATCGTGATATTTGGTCTTATTTCCCAACGAAAAATTCCAAAACTCACGAGAAATGATCGAGATATTGGTCCAAATCTTTTGGACTGTTTTGAATTTACTGTCGGTTATAATTTCAGAAAATAACGACATTTCAACGTTTTCATTGTTGGAAAATATCGAAGTTCGATCTCAAGAGCCAATCCTTGCTGAAAACCATTATATGCATTAAAATGCTCCCAAATTCTATTTCAAAATACACCTAACTGAATCAAGCCAGTGTTCAGTAAAAGGCATATAACTTCACCTATTGTGACCACTCGTTGCAACCATATCTCAGACCGTATTCCAGACTTAGCCTACCAGGTCAAGATTTTACTTTTTCCTCCGGGCATGCCATGATTCAAACTTTGTATAAGCAGTTGATAACAATTCGTCTAAATGCAGAGTTAACTGGAAATACACGTGGACAAGAGTCTTGAATGGCATCTGATTGACAGATACTACATTTAAAAAATGCAGAATTGATTGGTGAACAAAATCTCCAATTGAATTTTTGAAATATACAAAGTTGGTCCAGAAGAGATAAGAAGCTTGTTTGAGAATCAAGATTATGTACCGTATGTTAAAAAGGTTCAATATTATCAAAATGTGCTAGGTTTAAGTATACTCACATCTACTGGGCAGTGGTATTGGACTACTTTGTCTTTCAGAGGCTGTAGTTTAGCATGTTGAAATCTTTCTAAAGTTCCCCGCATCTTTACAACCTATAGCAAAAGAAACCTAGTAATTTCTAGGGGAGGACCAAATACCGATGAGCTTAATGTACAAGATACAGATGAACGTTATCCATAGAACTGAAACAAGTAAGGGATTGCTGCAGCAAAAGGCTTGTAACCAATCATATTAAAAATTTGAAGAAAAATGTGAACAACACTGACATATTTTAAATCAATCATGGTCAATTTCCATTTCAATTTCCAAGTTCCAAGATACCTCACTTTGAATTGTTCATGTTAGAAAAAAACATGTTAAACAATTTTAAATTTACTTTTTCACAAATTTCACATGTTACAATCAGTGACTTGATGCCAGGCTACACTGATTAAAAGAAATTTCTTTATATTGATTTCAATTGAACAAGGAATTAACATGCAAAATGTCACCACCTGCCATTTGTTATAAATGCCAAACACAGAACATCAACCACAGAACACCAACTGCAGAATGCCAAATACCAGCCACTGAATGGGAATGCCAAACACCATCCACAAAAAAACTTGAAACTATACAATACCACTTGTGTTAGTGACACAAAAATGCATACCTTTTCTTCTAAAAGTGGAGTTGTAGTTGGAAAACAAGACCAGAAGTGACGTAGAAGTTCACACAGAGCAGAGTATAGGTTCTTCACTTCCTGTTGTAGCTCAACCGACACCAAATCTACAAAAAGCAAAATATCTTGTCAGTTAACATTACTGTGAACTATAATGCTTTTACATAGCACTTAACAAATTTAGAGTCCATTACATTGTGATTGTTAGACGTTTTGTGAGGGTGGATAAGGTCACCTGATCACATCATTTATGTTGACAGGGAAGAAAATAAACTGCCATGAAACTACATTAGAACCTATGTAAGTGGAACGCCCTTGGGTTGGGACCACAAAAAATGTTCCACTTGTGAGGTGTTCCACTTACAGAGATGTCCAACTTAGCAGTTTCTACTGAATTAAAGTAGCAAAAAACAAAAAAAAATGAACAAATGAGACAAGGACTAAAGGTTCAAGCAATATAACTCAAAAAATGAACGAAACAAAATCAGGACATTTCTGAAATGTTATTCTTGGTTACCCTGTAGTTTCTGTTTGCTGGTGTTTTGCATTAGAATGCCACCTGGTGAGAGATCTGTTATTGCTGATACAGCCGCATTAGAACTGAGGACCTGCAATTGTAAAATGTAAAATATAACACCCCGTTTTTATTTTTCAGATTCCACTCTACTTGTGCTTCGGGATTCATATATTATTTATAAAGAACTGTTTTTGGAACTTGTGTTGACATCTATTGAAGTTTTGACTAAATGCACATCTTTGTCATTTTTTGGAGATTGATTTTTTTACTTAAGTATATTCATGATTAGATACCTGTTGATCAAATTGCGATAATATCTCAATTTTTAAGTATCAAGGGATACAATATATTTTCTCCTTATGCCTATTTGCTAAAGGTTCTAGACTTTTAATTCAAAAAAATCTTTGAAGTTTAAAGTGCTTAGAATTTATACTGTCTTGGCAATAATTCTGCAAATAGGACTTAGAATTACTTTAATGTTCTTATGTCTTTGACACAAATGTAATTTAAAGCCCACACAGATTTGCAGCAAAAACGCAATCTAAATACCTTTGAAAAAGCTGGTGACAGATTTCTCACATCATTTTTAAAATTTGAGATTGCTTCCTCCACTTCATAAGAAGTCATAAAGGTGGCATTATTAGCAGGTGTAGGGCCGTGTAGATAACGGTCTTGGTGCGTCAGATTTAGCGTTATTCCCTGGCTCGAGTTAGAAGCTTCAAGATCAGTGTATTCAATCTTCTCTTGTAATCTTGCCTACAAAAGTAACCAAACTCAATCATCAGGGAAAAACTACACTTGTCCAATACCAATACATTTCTCTTTTATGTTGCCATCAGCCATACATTTTTCATTTTACTCTTATGACATATGT
Source organism: Owenia fusiformis (assembly GCA_903813345.2). Taxonomy (NCBI): domain Eukaryota; kingdom Metazoa; phylum Annelida; class Polychaeta; order Sabellida; family Oweniidae; genus Owenia; species Owenia fusiformis. The sequence goes on along the minus strand of CAIIXF020000006.1, from coordinate 28,771,633 downwards.
ATGACATATATCTTAAAGAAGGAGGGAAAGTATAGCAACAGATTTTTGACAGTAAATAATTTTTTTCTAGTAGTTTCTGGCTGTATAAAAATGAATGCATATGAAAGGCCAATGTATAATCTTTAAGAAAAATTCAAAGAATGGTTTCAAGATCAATTGGATTATCTCATAAGCCATGTTTAATCCACCCATCAACAAGCTTTTTTTCAAAATACAATCGTCATTTTCACCATCGTCCCTCATTTTTTTACAATTTTCATGCAAAGTTACATTGTACTTGAACACATGTTTCATCACTTAAAATATATAAGGAACTCCTTCTGGATTAGGATTATGATAATCCAGTATAAGGGGATCCAATGGGGCTATGCTTTTAGTACAGCACACTCATATAAGATGTCATTAGTGTGCCATGAAGTTAGTTCAAAATGTTTTCATAAATGAATGGTTGGACTTGTTTGATCCCCTGCTGTTTGATCCCCTGTTTGATCAATGGAGCATAACCTCAGCATTTCTGAATACCTGTCAAGTTGACTGTTTAATGTTTGAGTGCAGTTAAACCTGTGTGTGTGTGTGTGTGTGTAAGTTGCTAAATACCTCTCTTTATGATAATTTCTATGATGCCCTTATTATAGCATTTGCTTTGGACAGGTTTTCTGTATCTTGTTTATCAGTAATGATTCACGAGGTATACAGTGCTATTAAAATCATAAATACAGTACAAGAATTAAGTACATCATACCTTTGCAAATAATTTTAGTAAGACAAATATTTTGATCCAGCTTCTGAAAAAACATTGGACATGTTTCTATATGATGATGTGTTATAACACACTTCCTTAATTGAGTGAGTATATCTCCAGATTGATTATTCAAATAACACTGTATGTACAGAGATCGCCTAGTATTAAAAGTGGGTGATCAAAGACTCGACAAGATGCGCAAAAATCCAAAATGTCGGAGGAAAGGTATGTTTGTTTGTCTTCTCCTTACCAGTTTAAAGTCATTTTACCTACGGATGGTATTCCATATGCTGTATAAGAGACTCAAGATTCATTTGGTAACAGGATTCAGTGATTAAATCAACCGAAATACCTGAACTGAGTTGATAAAAGAAGCAAAATCAAAAACCCGTCGAACGAAAATGTATTTTTCACAAAATTTTCTGTTTTTAGATTGCCAAAACCACAAAACCAATATCATCTATGGTTAATATACATAAAACTTAACATTATATGCATATCAGACGTTCCAACTCCCCTTCAGTATCGAATTAGGAGGATGTTATAAAAAAAAATTATGATCAGCCAAGTGAGTGATTTTACCATGTGGATTCTAATGATATGTTCTTTGCATTTCAGAGTGGTTTTATTTACATGTTTCTATTGTCCTTCACTACGAACTGTTAAATTTCAAAACATTATAAATCACCTTATAGAACACCATGAAGATGAAATGATGAAGATGAGAAAGATTATTGAAAATAGAGGCAAATTTAGAATGATTACAAGAACTATGAGCTTGACAAGTAAAGATTTGGTTTTAATTATAAATCAAACAAATCTTTAATGTACATATGACCAAAGCCTAAACTGGAACTTTTCCTCAGCCCATCCACATAACGCTGTCTAGAATAGCATAGTATTTATTTCACTTTGTTTCTCTAAAAACGCCCACTGGGCGTTTATTTTGCATTCGATTACATACAATTCTAACATTTTCAAGCTAATCACCTATACACCTTAGTTGAAAATTGATCAACAAATCTTCTGAATATTGAACTATAGAGCAGCTTTCCCCTATACCTATCATTTACATATGACCCAAGTTAGCCACCTCGTGGTGAAACTGGGAACTGGCATCTAATGAAGGTCATTACATTTTTCAATAACTTATTGATACATTGCTGCAAAAGAATGATTTAACTCCCCAATGAAATAGAAAGTGTACAATTCAGATTTAATAAGTTTATTATGAGACCCCATGTCCATAACAACCACAATAATGTCAATGGGTGATACAGTGACATACATTTTCATTTATGATTTATTCAATTCATGCATTACAATTCGACAATCATCTTGGATGCCAAGGTGTTAAGTTTTCATACCTTGGAATCAGAGGGTAAAATGAATGGACTGAAATGTGACTTTAAAAACTGTTCCATTTATAAGGTGTTACGCTTCAAGAGGTTTTTCTCTTAGCAGTGTACAGTGTACATATCATATTGTATTCAAACATAGACAGAATAACAAAATATACGCACACAGTGACCATTTAATCGAATGAATCAATGAACGGTGATGTACATGTTTATTTTAATTTGGACATACATTTTGCATGAAACCCCATTTTTCTTCTCTTTAAAGCATATAGTGTATGATCTGCTGAAACTCACGCTATAGGCCGATCCATTCATTCTGTGTTAAAATATTTATTCCATATGTTATTTAAGAGGAAACGTGAACTTTATCATGGTCAAATGGAAGCCCAAGACCCTACCTAAGTATAAAAAATTAAAGTGAGTAAAAATCTTCTATTGTTTTTGATATTTTAAAGCTTTTTAAATAAAACAGCACATATTATATCGCATTTATATCTTTACATCGTATAATCAATCACATATACGAAAAATGGTCAAAGTAATATATATTTTTCAAAGCATATGGGTGTTCTTGTGCCTACAAAACCTTATTGAATCACCAGTAGCGTGTAATATAAACACAAATAAATCTTTTAAAAATAACCGTTACAAGATATTTGAATTTTGCGCATCTTGTCGAGTCTTTGATCACCCACTTTTAATACTAGGCGATCTCTGTACATACAGTGAATAATGAAATGAAGGATGATATGCTAAGAATAATTTTTGCATATTCATCAATTCAAAAAAAAATGTTATGATTAAGCTTGCACATAAAATTGAAACACCAACCTATGACCAATCGCCCATACAAATGCATCGGTAAATATTTTCCATTCACATTTAGGAGTCTCTGAAAACCACAATCAATACCATTGAGTGTGTGGTGTATACTACCTTTATCATTATTTCTTAGATTTACAATAACATCTTTTTAGCAAAATGTCCGATTTTCTTCCATATTAATGTGAACAAATATAAACAAACATAGATTGATTCTATTGGTTGAGCCAACAATTTCAGTTATTAGGGAGGTTAAGATCGCACTATTTTGATGAACGTACAAATGGAATGTGTAAACTTATGGTCCCCTATTCACGGTGTTATAGCATGACGGTTACGTCAAGGCGATTTACAAAATTTTGCGGTAACGATAACAAATATGGCGGATGGGAAAGGCAGTATGTCCTCTTTCTCGCCTGTAGGCAATATTCACAGATAAGATTTCCTTTTAAACTAGTTCCATTCGGTGACATATATATGGATGGTTATCCATTTTGAAAGAATCTCTCGGGGGAGCACCAGCTCCCTTTATCTCTCCCCCTCTACCTGGCTACGAGCCTGTGTACTTAACCTCTCTAATGTTCATGATCAATACTAAATGTAACATTTTCACATTTTTTATATTTCTACTATTCATATTGACCAATCCCCAATCATGTCATTTTAACAGGTCCTTAATCCCTTGTTTTCTAGTCGTATGTGCTTTTATTATTCAGTTTCACAATCTATTGTTTTGAAATGCCAGTTTTACATGTTTGCATGCTAAGTTTGTTTTATGTTATGTTTTTTGTTCCATATATGGTTTACACATTCACTCAATTGAGTTGGGGTGTTGCCCCATTACTAGTTAATGTTGCCTAGAGTTTGTGACTCAAAGTATTTCAAATATATATTTAAGAAAAAAAATTATATTTGATTGCCACCCAAGGGTCTTCCACTCACCCATTACATAAACAAAACATGAACTCTAATAAAAATGCCAACAAGACTGCAAGGGAAACTTAATCTATGAATTGGACTTTGCCATATCACATGTATTAGTCCTGGGACCAGGGAGGGGGAGGAGGGGGGAGGAGGGGGGGGGGTTGAGAGACAACCCTCTCCCCTAGGCACATTTTCTGTCAACATCCTGCAATTTTTCACCACTTTAGTACTTTTTAAGTGATGTTCGAATGATGCTTTCATTTAATTGCTTGCACTGATGGTTTCTCTTGAAAATTCATGCACATAAGGTGATCTAGTATTTCAACACAGGACCCTGAAAGCGCTATTTGAGCGAAGTAGAAGTATTCATAGTATTACTGTTTGTATTATTAATCTCTATGGTTTTTCAATAGGCTAACTCAGTCAGTGAATGCAGGATTAAAACACAACACGCATGAGTAATTCACCCACCTATGCATGTTATTATTGAAAAACATTGCCATCTTTTACATCACTTCTAAATTATTTTTGTAAACATGCATTTAAAGAGGTTAATTTTTTCAAAAAAAACTCAAAAACAAACTTCATGGAGTTCCTTACATAATTACGTGATGAAACATGTGTTCAAGTACAATGTAACTTTGCATGAAAATTTGTAAAAAAATGAGGGACGATGGTGAAAATGATGAAAGTATTTTGAAAAAGCTTGTTGATGGGTGGATTAAACATGGATTATAAGATAATCCAATTGATCTGGAAACTATTCTTTGAACTTTTCTTGAAGATTATAGATTCACCTTTCACAAGCATTTACTTTTTACAGCCAGGAACTACTCACAAAAAAATTATCAACTGTCAAAAGTCTGTTGCGATACTTTCACTGCTCCTTTATGTGTATGAGGTTATGACAATCCTAACTCAGAATGTGCTAAGTAAGTGCATACCTTTTTCATAGGTGGCTCTAGTGAAGTTCCACTTGTGACCTTTGACTTATCAATCTCATTGACGCCCTGATCTATAGTTTTAGGAGCCCTTGTATCTCCTGTCTGCAATATCCTTGTTGAGTGATGGTTGAAACGACGTATGATTGACAAGTTGGCAGATTCTTTGTTCACTTTGTCCATTGTGTCATTATTCTTAGTTCCATAGTCCTGCAAGATACAAGTAATTTTATGGTGACCGTACCATTTCTACAAGCATTTCATACTATTGATGGGTTCCAGGCCATAGCCAGGGGGATTCAGGGGGTTTTAGCAAACCTCCTGATCAAAAATCTGGCCATTCTGAGCACTTTTCAAGAGATTTTGGCCACTTTTGGGCAAGGCAAAGGCCCCTCTTTAACAAAAACTAATGAAGAAGCAAGAATCAAGCAATATTAAGAATCAGTTATAATAGGTTTCATTGGGAAGTACTTGGTAAAGATCTCACTTTCTAGTTTGTGAACACTTATTTTCAAAGATGCTGGAATTTTTGTGTGGAGGATTTATGACTAAAAGTGTGACATTTTCAGGATTTTCGAACCTTTATCAGGCTAACCTCAGTGGAAAAACTAGAAAAATTCACTCGTTTCAAATCAATACACAAAAGACATATTTAATGCCTTTTTTAATACTTAATGAATCCTAACAGATTTTCTTTATGTTGTCTGAGAGTAACCAAATTTTAAGTAAAATAACAAATTGCAAGAAATTCTTGGTAAAACTGCATAATCCAAAATCTTATCAAAATTCAGAAATGACATTCCCATGTTATTGCACGCCTAAATGCACATGTGTAGTCAATATTAGCATTATTTCGACCATTAACATCTTGCTCCGAATCTATTACAAACATCTTAAAGGAGTGGCTTGGTTTCACAAAGTTTGGGCATCTTAACAAAATTGCTAAATATATACAATGTACTTCACCTTTGTAAGATATAATATGGACAAAATGGGAATTTTTATCAGATTTGCAAAAATGATGATTCTTGATTGATCAGTTGAGCTATTTTAAAAATGAAGGGTAATCTCAATTAACAGTTGTTTTAAAATGCTAATTGCTTGATTAAAGTACAAGCTGTTTCTGATGGTGATCTTTACAAGTAAGGGGAGGCATCAAAAGTTAGACGTCGAATTGAAAACTAAATAAATCTAGTGAGGGGGAGGGGATTCAAAGCCATTTTAGTTAGCGATTTCAAATTTTTTTTCAAATTTGGCGATATAATTTTTCAAATTCTCAAACCAGGACTCAGTGATCAACTTTCATGGTATTTAATTTTGAGGGGAGTCAAAGTCAACACTAGATTTATTATAGTTTCCAAACTGACATCGAACTTTTGATGCCTCCCCTAATATTTTGTTATATATATAATAATATATGCATAATATATATGCATCACTTGACCCTATCATAAATACATAAATAATGTACATTTTATACTATTTATTTGAGCCAGTGAATTTAAAAAACAAGATTGACAACAAGGATAATAAATATAACCTTGATCTGAAGTGTGGAGTTTTTAATTATATTGGTTTGCATTTACCTTATTATAAACAAGATGATGAACTTATGTTTGTGCAGAAGAAAAATAGCATCCAGGTTGTTTCAAATCTCATAGATATCAACTCATCAAATCAACCAGAAACAAATACAGTAAAACCTCAGTAAATGGAACATCGTTGGTTTCATTAAAAAACGTCAGGAGGGGAGATCTCCCAAAGTTCAGCCTTTGTATTAATTCGATCACGTGGTACCCATGTGCTAGATCCATATAAGGCTTACACGACCATATAGGAATCCAACTGACCATTGCCCGCCATTTTGAATACCATGTGATAGATCCATATAAGGCTTGTATGACCATATAGGATGGCTAAGGGGAATCCCCGAATACGAAAGAATATGATAGTATTATGGGAGCTACTCACTTCTTCTGAAAAAATGTTACGCTCTGGAGGTGTTCCACACAAAGAGGTTTAATTAACAACCAGTACAACTGCAACGCCAAAGCGTAGCGAATCCCATCGAACAGCCATGGATGGCATTTTTACAAACAAAGTTTATAGCAAAAATGGCCGCCTTCTACCAAAAGTGTCATTTTTTTAATTTTTTTCAAAATGGCCACCTTCTACTAAAAGTGTCATGGGATAGTGTGTCATGCTTTTAGTATTCACATACCAAATATGAACAAAATTGCTCCACTACTTTTCGAGTTATAGTAAAATAGGTTAAAATGGCGGCCATTTTTTAAAAATGGCCACCTTTTACCAAAAGTGTCTTTAGACAGTGTGCAATGTTTATAGTATTCACATACCAAATATGAACAAAATCGCTCCACTACTTTTCGAGTTACAGCAAAAATCGTAAAATAACGAGTAAAGGCCCCCATTTTTCAAGATGGCTGCCATGTGCTTCTTTAATATCTACATTTCTAGCTTTATTAATGTCCTATTTAATTTTTTTACATCTGCTATTACAGTTTTACAGATTGCACCTAAATAACTGTAAATTTGGCACTAAAATGGCCGCCATTTTGAAATGAGTGGCCATTTTGAAAATCGGCTTTCGAGCAGAACTTCTACCCCCATAGGGTATATGTGTACAAAATATGAACAAAATTGGGCCAACGGTATTTGAGTTATTGCCCGGACGGACGGACGGATGGACGGACAGACAGACGGACGGACGAACGGACAGAGGCGTTCCCTATATCCCTCCGAACTTCGTTCGATGGGATAATTAAGTCAGTAGGTGACAAGACTGGAATGTGTTCCACTGACAAAGGTGTTCAATTTAGGAGGTGTTCAACTTGGCATGTTTTACTGTCAAAGTGTGTATTGCTAGCTGATAAACAGGTAACATTGAAATACCTGTATAGCCATCAGCACATTAAGAACAGTAATTAAAAAATAAGAAAAAGTATAAAATGAAATCAGTTAACAGTTTGGAACTATCATTTAGATTAATTGTGTGCATAACATTATGTTTTATCATGCTATTTGGAATGTATCAATTAGATGGCACATTTACAAAAATATCAGGATCAAGGTCAGTAAATAATGAACATGAACAAAGGGTATTTAAGAATCTAATGGATCAAATGGATATAGATACATTAAGAAAATATTGGTTGATCCCTCCTGGTTATAAGATCAAGCAAGATATCAATGACCATGACTTTTCACAAGTTGGTCAATCAAAAGTTGTTGATAAAATTCTGAATGCAAAAACAAATGGGATCTTCGTTGAATGCGGAGCTTCTGATGGATCCATATCAAATACAAAATATTTTGAAAATTACAGGAATTGGACAGGCCTCCTCATCGAACCAACCCCAGAATTTCAAGGTATTCTGCATGATGAACGTCATGCCTGGTTATTAAATGCATGCATAGGAATTAAAAATCAAACAGAGAAAAGTATCTTTCAACTCGGCCCCAAAAATTGGGGCTGGTCAGGTTTACAGGATACGATCCTACCTCGTAATAAAAAAACAGCACTCAACCAGAACACAACGAAAATTGTCGTACAATGCTTTCCATTTGCTACAATTTTGAAAGCCCTTGAATGGACAACTGTGGACTATTTCTCATTGGATGTTGAGGGAGCAGAAGAAGCTATCCTTAACACTATTCCATTGAATGACATTCATATAAGGGTGTTTACCGTAGAATTTGCAGGCTCTGGAAGTCATAAGGAAGATGCACTAAAACTACAGAGACTGCGAAGATTTTTTGCTCAGCGTAACTACACAGAATGGGGTATCCTAGGCAAAACTCAAAGTTTCCCACTTGGACTAGATGTTGTGTTTTACAATCTATGATTAATGAAACAACTACAAAAACACTATTTGTGATTAATTGGTTCTAGATTTCAACATGAATTCATTTGATTTATGAAAGGGACAGTCTTTTTCTGATTTAGTGTCAAATTATCTTAGTTTTAAAAAATCAAAACAACTCATTTTCATCTAAATCTGAATATATGAATATTATGTAGATTTCATGTCATTCGAAAATTGACATAACAAGGAATGCAATAAACAAACTAGTCTATTCTTTATTCTTTGTGTACATTTAAAGCTGTTTGTTGGTCTTAATTAATTAAAATGAACTATTTAAAGAAAAAATTAGGTTAAACCTATTCATCTCACAAATTAACAACTTGGTTTAACAGTTTATTGATGCATACATACATGAATATAAAACCTAACAGCAACAATGAAACACTTCTTAATTATGAATGACAAATTGTATTTCACTTATAAGGACAAAAAAATTAAACTACAAACATTAAAAGTGAACTGCTCAATTAAATCAACGTCATGTTTACTTGATAATAAACAAGGCACAGACGTGAACAATATCGTACCTAAAACACAGCATTGTGGTCTTGTTGACCAAGAAAGCAAGATGGCCGCAGAAAAGTTAATCAGCTCTAGAACTTATCACTGTGTAACATACGTAAAAATTTGAACGCTTTGGCTGGAAACCTGTAGACAAGTCTTGAAAGTGAAGATTTTAGGACGGAAAATCCAAAATGGCCACCTTAAGATTTACGCAGAATGCCCAAAAACTCATCAGTTCTTGACGTTGATATGTAAAAAAATCCCTGAAAATTTCAGATGAATCCCTCAAATGGTTTGGCTGGAAACCTGTAGACAAGTCTTGAAAGTGAAGACTTTAGGACGGAAAATCCAAAATGGCCACCTTAAGATTTACCCAGAATGCCCAAAAACTAATCAGTTCTTGACGTTGATATGTAGAAACATCCCTGAAAATTTCAGATGAATCCCTCAAATGGTTTGGCTGGAAACCTGTAGACAAGTCTTGAAAGTGACGATTTTAGGACGGAAAATCCAAAATGGCCACCTTAAGATTTACCCAGAATGCCCAAAAACTAATCAGTTCTTGACGTTGATATGTAGAAACATCTCTGAAAATTTCAGATGAATCCCTCAAATGGTTTGGCTGGAAACCTGTAGACAAGTCTTGAAAGTGAAGATTTTAGGATGGAAAATCCAAAATGGCCACCTTAAGATTTACCCAGAATGCCCAAAAACTAATCAGTTCTTGACGTTGATATGTAGAAACATCCCTGAAAATTTCAGATGAATCCCTCAAATGGTTTGGCTGGAAACCTGTAGACAAGCTTTGAAAGTGAAGATTTTAGGACGGAAAATCCAAAATGGCCACCTTAAGATTTACGCAGAATGCCCAAAAACTAATCAGTTCTTGACGTTGATATGTAGAAACATCCCTGAAAATTTCAGATGAATCCCTCAAATGGTTTGGCTGGAAACCTGTAGACAAGTCTTGAAAGTGAAGATTTTAGGACGGAAAATCCAAAATGGCCACCTTAAGATTTACCTAGAATGCCCAAAAACTAATCAGTTCTTGACGTTGATATGTAGAAACATCCCTGAAAACTTCAGATGAATCCCTCAAATGGTTTGGCTGGAAACCTGTAGGCAAGCTGAAAAGTGAGACGCCGCCCGCCCGCCCGCCCGCCCGCCATTCTGCCCGTCAAGCTGACTTTTGTTAGGTATGATAAAAAGTGTTAACATAAAACACATCAATCAGGCTATTTGCAGTCAGTACTTTATTTCATTACATACCTCTATGTATTCTGCATGCTTATTGATCAATTCAATGTCACATGATAAAATAAATGTACTTATTCCCTGGAGAGTCCTAAATTCCTATTTTCTGCATACTTATTGGTCAATTTGTGGTCACATGATAAGATATAGATGGACTAATTTCTTGGAGAGTCCTAAATTCCTATTTTCTTCAAACTTATTGGTCAATTTGTGGTCACATGATATGATATAGATGGACTAATTCCCTGGAGAGTCCTAAATTTCTATTTTCGTCAAACTTATTGGTCAATTCATGGTCACATGATATGAAATAGATGGACTAATTCCCTGGAAAGGCATAAATTCCTGTTTTCTGCATGCTTATTGGTCAATTCATGGTCACATGATATGAAACGAATAGATGGACTAATTCCATAGTAGTCCTAAATTCCTGTTTTCTGCATGCTAATTGGCCAATTCATGGTCACATGTTAATTCCCTGAAAAGTCCTAAATCCCTGCTTTCACAAATTACAGGGAAGATAAAAAGTACTTATGACCGGTGACACCCTGGATATCCAAGAAAGACAACTGAGCATAATATCACTGGGCACTTCAACAGACAACAAATATTTACTAGTACATGTACAGTAAAACAAAATATCACCTGTCCAATAAAAGAAATGATACTTCACTTTTTTGTGATCTTATAATGTGGGGCCTATGGGGAATCTCTCCGACCTAAGAGTCATTCTTTATTTGGAAAATTAAATTTTCAAACTAAACAAACAATTTTTGAAACCACAAGACATTATTAGATGTAATTTTACATGTAGATTATATCATTTTGACTGAATTTCCAATATTTGATGATGTAAATCAAGATCATTTCTACTTGCATCTAGGCTGGGAGACTAAATATCCCAGATAAATTGTTTATAAATCTTCTTACATTGCACCAGCTAATATATGGTGAAAATAAAGGAGAAAGTCATTTTGAAAACAGAATTCCATCATTACCAGTATTCAGTTTCACATATGGAATTTAGAAGTTGAAAGTAGGCAAAGATAAACTTTAGATAATATGTAATAAAAGTAAAAAGCTTTTTCTTGTGACAGGAATCCATTGCAGATATATGATGAGTCATTGGTGTCCAACTTGTACTTATGTATTATACAGTAGTTTGATTTCATCAGACTCTGTTAAAGCAGACTAGACTTTCAATTCATGATATCACTGGGATATTATTTATTGAGTAGACTTAATTTCATTTATATCTAAACTCTTTTACCATATAAAAGTAAGACCTAAAAAGATATATGAAAAATTTGTGAGTGAATTTGCAGTTGAACATGGCTGGAAGTCTAGCAAGATTTCTAAATACATCTGTATGTAATCGAAGAGTTATTCCATTAGGAATTAATTTTTAGATTGTTAATCTTCTTCATATTTAGATCTAACTAACACCAATTAATAAAGTTATGATAGTTTCATCAAAATAAACCCACTAATATAGATTAAACTCAATTAAAACTGTAATTCGGCCTATTAGAATGGCATCATCCCAGCAGCAGCATTTACTCTCCTGTGGATTAATCTGTACAAGCGTAAATAAACAAAGTAACAAGCTAGCATCAGCACTGTTCCACAACTAGTTACTTTGACGGAACACAGGCCAGTTGAAATGCTTCGTTACAAAGCAATTTGACAAAAAGCTTCGTGACGAAGCAATTTTGGGCCAGTGTAACACCTCCGCCTTCGTTAGAAAAGCTTAGTTGATAACGAAGCAATTGAGTAGAAAATTCAACGAAGGTTAGATCCCAACGAAGCTTTTTTTGCCAGTGTCACAGGTACCTTCGTTAGAAAATGCTTAGTTGGCGGTTTGCGCATGCGCGTAATAAAGAGCACATTCATCATTTTGTATTAAATGAGAGGAATCGCGAGAAAAGAACATGTTTTTAAGTACGTATTATCATAATGCTACGTTTTGATTAAAATGATTACCTGACCTCAAACCCTAAACGCCACTTACAAATGTAATTTCCTGTCTTTCGTAGCATTTCATTCGATTCCCTGCCTTTACTCGCATTGATATGACAAAAAGTATTAAATCTAATTTGAAAATGACTGTATTCCCGCCTTCTATAAACTGTAATCAAAGTCAATGCTTCAGCTGGGTTATATTCGAGATTAATAACCCAGTTAATACGTGTAATGTGTGACGTCATAACGGTGGGTCGTAGTAATGGCGAACCATGATGAATATTCAAAACAATTTGGTGAATTTTCATGTTCGAATCGTAATATAGACCTCAGAGCAGGGTTACTAGTTTCGAATAACACGCCGCTGGTCTCGGCACAAAAGCTTTCGAACCCCTCACTCCCTTCGGTCGTTCGGGGTACAGAAAACATTTGTGTCGAGACCAGCTGGGTGTTATTCGAAACTAGAAACCCTGCTCTTTGGTCTATATTTCTTAAAAAACGCAGGTTTTACCGTATATGTTTACGGTAGTTTTGAAACGTTTATCTAATAATCTATTAGCGAATAAACCTCCAATATTTAAATGCCCCTCTTTCGGAAAACTCCGTCTCAAGTGTGGAAGGGTAACCTTTTGAAATTACATAAGATATATTTACTAAATAGAAAGTTGTGGCATACCTGTTTAATATTTAGATTTTCTTGCGCCTCGAATAATCATACCATGAATGTAATTTTAAAGGTGTTAAAACCAAGATACTGATACTATTGCTTCCCGATGAATCACATCAGGGAATTTAGCCGATTGGATTGATTCGAAAATGTATCTCTTCAGAAATTGTATTCAACTGGCTATCGCCCCATTGCAATACTTGTACTAGTCGTTTCATTATTTTATTCTTAAACTTCGACGATTTTAAATTGTAATTGAATTTAAACTTCATGTTTAAATATGCGCCTGCCCATAGGAAAACCGGTCTTATCACAAAAATTTAAATTGTTCTACAGAGCCAAAATTGTACTCAAAATTAAGAGGGAAATGTTCTAAATTCAAATTTGACATTTTGGTCTATATATGCAAGGAAAAATTGTTAAAAAACATAAGTCATGGCTCATTTGAAAGGTCTCTTGGTGCTTTTCAAGATAAACAAAAAACCAGAACAACGGCAACGCCGAAGCGTAGCGACTCCCATCGAACAGTAATGGCTGGCAGTTTTACAAACGAAATATATAGCAAATATCATAAAACAACACACCAGAAAGGCCACCATTTTCAAAATGGTTGTTCACTAGCCAAGTTGTCATCAGAAAAAATAATATTCTTTTAAGTAGCCACCTATAAAATTTTTGAAAAATCGCACTCATGTACTTGTAAAATAACACACATAAAAATGGTGGCCATTTTTCAAAATGGCCGCCTACTACCCAAAGTGTCATTAGACAGTGTGCCATGCTTATAGTTTTCGCATATAAAATATGAAACATACCAAATATGAACAAAATCGCTGAACTACTTTTCAAGTTATAGTAAAATACGTTAAAATGGGGCCATTTTCTAAAATGGCCACCGTCTACCAAAAGTGTCATTAGACATGCTTTTAGTATTCACATACCAAATATAAACAAAATCGCTGTACTACTTTTCGAGTTATAGTAAAATACGTTAAAATGGCGGCCATTTTTCAGAATGACCACCTTCTACCAAAAGTGTCATTAGACCATGCTTATAGTATTCACATACCAAATATGAACAAAATCGCTTCACTACTTTTTTCGAGTTATAGTAAAATACGTTAAAATGGCGGCCATTTTTCAAATTTTTTTTCAAAATGGCCGCCTTCTACCAAAAGTGTCATAGGACAGTGTGTCATGCTTATAGTATTCACATACCAAATATGAACAAAATCGCTCCACTACTTTTCGAGTTATAGTAAAATAATGTTAAAATGGCGGCCATTTTTCAAAATGGCCGCCTTCTACCAAAATTGTCTTTAGACAGTGCGCAATGTTTATAGTATTCACATACCAAATATGAACAAAATCGCTCCACTACTTTTCGAGTTACAGCAAAAATCGTAAAATAACGAGTAAAGTCCGCCATTTTTCAAGATGGCTGCCATGTGCTTTTTAATATCTACATTTGTAGCTTTATTAATGTCCTTTATAATTTTTTTACATTTAAAACATATTGCTATTACAGTTTTACATATCACACCTAAATTACTGTAAAATCGGCACTAAAATGGCCGCCATTTTGGAATGAGCAGCCATTTTGAAAATCGGCTTTCGAGCAGAACTTCTACTCCAATAAGGTATATGTGTACAAAATATGAACAAAATCGGGCCAACGGTATTTGAGTTATTGCCCGGACGGACGGACGGACGGACGTACGGACGGACGGACGTACGGACGGACGGACGTACGGACGGACGGACGGATGGACGGACGGACGGAGGCGTTCCCTATATCCCTCCGAACTTCGTTCATGTACATGTACATGTATATATGAATTAACGTTTCAAAACTACCGTATACAAATACAGTAAAACCTGCGGACAAGGAACGGTGGCCAAAATTGTTTTTTTATCGACAGATATTTGCCACAGAGAGTCTACATGTTTTAGGCCAGCCCCAAACACTATTGGTGTGTCCTAAGACGATGCTTACAACTGATATTCAAGTTTCTTCCTATTTGTGCCATTTTCAAATTCAACGGACGGCTGATGGATTAACACACTAATTTATGTCCAACTCACTCAAATATGCATGGAATATTGGCGAGACAGGTAATATTCATATTAAAATGAAATGGTCATGAAATATTAGTTAAACCACCAGCCACCGGGATATGTTAGTAATAACTGATCTGAGAAGTCCATTTGGAAATTGAATGTTTTATACGATATTACATACTAGTCCTCTGTATAAACCCCAAATACAATTCCTCCTAGTAATTAAAATAGGCCTTATTTTATTCCATATCTTTTCCAAAAGAAATGATAGAAAAATGAAAAGAATACTTGTAATCGTATTGACAGCTGAAATATATAAAAATCGAAATGATAGGAAAAATGTATGGACATGTGTATGGAATGATCACATTCATCTGGTTTTATTTTCCCGAGAATTTTGAACTAGTCGTTTTCTGTGCTGAATTGTTAAAATAAAGATCAAAAGTTAGATTTTTGAGTTTGATCATTGATTTACATCAAAAGAATAAAACTATTTATAAATAAGTGGGTGGGGCAGATGAGTAATGCGCACGCGCAACGAAGCATTTTAAGTGCAGTGTAACACCAAATAATTGCTTCGTTAGGGTTGGATAAAGTCAGTGTGGACACAATTTTTCGCTAACCTTCGTTACAAAAATGCTTCGTTAGACTCAACCCAGCAGTGTAACAGGTACCAATGTAACAAAATGGATGAACTTCCTGGTTACAAGTTTTTTTGTTTTCTCCAATTAAATCTACTTATAAGTCAAATTATTTGGCACAAAGCTAGACAATATACATTGTAGTCTAGTTTTAATAGTACAATAACGTCATTTCGAAGGGCAATATAGTGAAATATTGGACCGAGGGCCGAAGGCAGAAATGACGTTATTAGTATTATTACCACCGTTAATGAACAGGACTGAAACAGCAAGAAAATCTTACGCACTAAACGATATCTAATTTCCCTGGGAAAATTGCTGGTGGAGAATTGCATTCTTGACTGGCAGTATTGACCGCCACTATGACGTCACAAATTGGTCATGTCGATATAGTAAAATGAATGCCTTCTAAACTAGCACTAAAACCCCTAGAACTGGCCTAGCAAGGTGGTAATAATACGTTTCTGTGATTTGGAATTTTTTTTGTAAATGAAGTTGCAATTCATATATTTAGCCTCTCGCTTTTGTTACATTGACAAAAGTCTGTTATATTACCAATGTATGTTACTTTGCCTACTTACATCAATGTAACAAAAGCGATGGTCTAAATACATGAATTACAGCTTTATTTAAAATTAAAATTCCAAACTGAGAGCATTTTTAAAGCTAGACTAAACTGTCTAACTTTGTGCTAAATGATAATCCGCAACATGACTTTTACTTATGTTTAATCGAGAAAAACAAAAAACTCGTATCCAGGAAGTTCATCCATTTTGTTACATTGACGTTCAGAGAGTAATTAATCATGTTCTGTATTACCTTCATTATATTTAGGACTGCATGAGATATCTTGCTTATTTTGTCTTAAGATTTTTGGGACTAATAAGGCCTAGATAATTTAATGACGTACCACTGCTGAAAACATCAGTAAAATTGGTCAACAAGCGCTGTAAAAAGAGTCTATTCCTTATTGATCAACCCTCGTATCGAAAATACAAAATCAATAGTGAAGTTTTTATTTGCATTTGAGTTTGTGTTTTACTTCATAAAAGTTACTGAGATACGCAAGATGGATTTTTGTGCACTCAAATTCAATAAAAAGATTAGAGCTTTATTATGTGTTACAGCTTTTGTGCTAATTTATTTCAAGTTTTTAAGATTAGAGCAAGTCAGAAAAAAGGTAGCAGGAGGATTAAAGCATCAGCAATTTTTTGAAGATGGTAAGTAGCCATGTAAACTAGATGAGTAACAGTCAAACTTTAAAGTTTTAATTAAATATTTGCCATATTGATTCCATTTTTGCCTTTAGGACTATGTTGCCAATTTAAAACAACATTTTAACATGAAGATTGTCAAGAAGTTTTGCTGAAAATATCGATTTTCAATAATACGGTCCAAAATACCAATTTCTAAAAACCTCAGGAATTTCGATTTGACTAAATATTTATTTTTTTGAAAAAGATTAGGTTATTTCAAGATCATGGGGAATATTCCAAAAGTGGTAGCAAACTTATAGGAAGAAATCTGTAAATCAATGAGGGCATGTGGTAGCATGTGGCATGAGGGCATGCGGTAGCAAACTTATAGGAGACATCTCAAAATTAATGAGGGCATGTGGTAGCATGTGGCATGAGGGCATGCGGTAGCAAACTTATAGGAGACATCTCAAAATTAATGAGGGCATGTGGTAGCATGTGGCATGAGGGCATGCGGTAGCAAACTTATAGGAGACATCTCAAAATTAATGAGGGCATGTGGTAGCATGTGGCATGAGGGCATGCGGTAGCAAACTTATAGGAGACATCTCAAAATTAATGAGGGCATGTGGTAGCATGTGGCATGAGGGCATGCGGTAGCAAACTTATAGGAGACATCTCAAAATTAATGAGGGCATGTGGTAGCATGTGGCATGAGGGCATGCGGTAGCAAACTTATAGGAGACATCTCAAAATCAATGAGGGCATGTGGTAGCATGTGGCATGAGGGCATGCGGTAGCAAACTTATAGGAGACATCTCAAAATCAATGAGGGCATTCGATTATATATAAATATCTATCAAACAATATGTGAACAACCTCTTGAATTAGAACATTTATAACAAATACTTGTATGTTTAGAACCTCTTTGAGTATATTCTGTGAAAATGAAAATTCCATAGAAGAAAATGAAAGAGTTGTTTTAAAAGAAATCGGAAAATTCTTCTTCTTTCTCAGCTATGATTGAATTTAAATTAAAGGACAACTGAAATAGATTTTCTCAACTTGCAGCTACAAAAATGTGGTTTTCTTCATTGTAAGCCCAACTTAGAGTTCTTGCGATAGCCATTATAGAAGAAATCTTAGATAACTGTTAATAGTCATAAATAATGTAATAAAATTAACTTATCCATCAGATTGGCCCCCACGTGATTAGTAACGTCATACATAATATATAGTTTTGGTTTATTGGTCCCTTGGTAATCACGACTTCATGGCAACCATATGATTTTTGTGTAAACAAATAACAAAACATCTTGGCATTATGACGTCATGATTAAAAAGACCAAAACGGGCCAAGTGGGGACCAGTGAGAGATCACGTGGGGGCCAATAACATCACAACCTATTCGAATATTGCTTATTAGGCAGTTAAAACGATCGTTAGAGTGAAATAATTTTCACAATACTGATGAGAAAACATGTCCAAATACATTTATTAAAAAATTATATTGATTCCTTTAGGTCAAAAATACCATTTCATATCTGCTTTAACATTTCTTCAGATATTGATGTGTCCACAAATTTGGAATGTGGTGAAATATGTAGCTATGAAGTAAAAGTTGAAAAACCAGGAAAATATTATCCATTTCTCCAAAAAGCTGTAAACTGTGAATCTATAATGGGACGCATGGCACTCAATCCAGAAACACCAACACCTCCGCCAAAGAAAATTCCAGTGAAGATGTTTGAAGAGTTTACTCAAAATGGGGAGCTTCCAAGCAATGAGTATTCGTATTTCGATGGCACTACTATTGGAAAACAAGAAAACTTTTCAACAGATCATATCAATGAACTCATAAACAAAGATAAAAAAGGGATCATTTTTGGAGATTACGGAGTTCCTGAGCCTAAAAAAGCAATTGCTGCATATGTTAAGGATATTAAAAACAAGCGTGGAGTTGTAATTGGCTCTTTATCACCCTGGCTTGAAGCACTGGCTTTATCTGCAGGTGCAGAGCACATGACAACACTGGAATACAACAACAACATGTTTCTCCACCCTAAGATAACCAAAATCCATCCGTATGATATGGCAAGAAAATATAGAGATGGTAGTTTTCAAGCATTTGATTTTGCTTTATCATTTTCATCGATAGAACATTCTGGACTTGGTCGCTATGGTGACCCTCTTAATCCCTATGGTGATCTAGAAGCTGTTGCACAAGTTTGGTGCATGCTCAAACCAGGTGGGATATTTCAACTAGGAATTCCTGAGACAAATGGTAATAACTCCTTCATGGAGTTTAATGCGCATAGAGTTTATGGACACAGTAGGCTCAAGCATTTAACAGCCAATTTTGAAGTGCTTGATCATTTCAATGCATATCAGGGTGTTTGGGTTTTGAAAAAACATAGTGCTCATATCTGTATGTCATAGTGCTCATATCTGTCACAAATAATGTTACATTTTTTTTGCAAAAAACGAACCAAATTTTTGAATGAAACAGATACGAAAAGGACAAAAATCAAAACTAGAATGCTAACTGGTTGAGACATCATGCACGTAAAAAGGCAATCTTTTCATTAGAAACTTGTATATACAAAGTTGATTGAATTCAATTAACAATGATGTTAGAACATGAAAGGAATAATGTAAGAAATATGTAAGGAATAAATTGATGTAATGTATATATAATATCAACAATGCCGCGGAAACATGTAATTATTCAGATAAAAAATTGTAGACTTTTAGGAAACTTTTAATAACTATGGCTCATATCCTCATACATATCACTAGTAATCAGGGTTTGGTGTGAATGGGACATTTCTGGTGTTAATTGGTATGAAAAATAATTTTACTACTACCTAACACCAAGTCACACCATAAAACTGGTGTGACTTGGTATGAAAAGATTAAGAGATTAAACCCCTGCTGTTCAACACTGAGTCATGCTGTTTGGCTGGTGTGAGATGGTGTTAGAATAAATTTTAATCCCTTTGATCTCTACAAATCAAAATCCACACCAAGTCACACTGAAAACTTGGTGTTACTTGGTAGTAAAATTTGAAACTTGATTTTCATAGTTCTTGATTGCAATTTATAATTCCTTTAATCTTTTGATCTGCTTATTATTGTATTTTTTCTAAGGGATTTGTCAACATGTCTAGAATGGAAACGAAACTTGAATTTTTATTTAAGAACATGTTTATTTATCATTTATTACTTGATTTTAGTATATGTTTAAAACTTTAATAGTATTCTTATAGGTTTAATTTGAGTCTAATTCATTTTTTTCCAAATAACTAGAGAAAAAACTTAATCGTCAAACATTCTAATTATTTTTAATTGTTTTAAACCTTGAAGATTGAAAAAAAACTTGATTTGTCAAGTTATTAAAATAGCATTAATGGATGAGTGTCACTAACAGGCCGGATTAGTGAAGCAATTGAGCAGCTGAGTATAATAAACAAAAATATCAAACATTGATGTCATGT
Source organism: Owenia fusiformis (assembly GCA_903813345.2). Lineage (NCBI taxonomy): Eukaryota > Metazoa > Annelida > Polychaeta > Sabellida > Oweniidae > Owenia > Owenia fusiformis. The sequence goes on along the minus strand of CAIIXF020000006.1, from coordinate 28,751,174 downwards.
TTTTTTTGGTATTGCTACATTGTTTGAATAGATATGACTTAACATCTAATGAGCCTCATTTTGCACATACAGATAAACAAGCATAGTAAAAAAAGTAAGGTAATATGTAATGAACTACCCATCACTGCCATGTTATTAATACATTTAAATGAAAATTGACAAGGATGGGCAAATGTGCCCATACTGTAAACATAATGGAATGACCTGCTCAGAGTGTCATTGAAGTGTGTGCAGATGACAATTTGACTACTCATAAATGTCAGGTTTAGAGTCAATAATAGGATTAGTATGCCCATAGATGATTCCTAATTGCCCATAGATAGTCCAAATGTGCCCATACAGTACTGTTAACATAATGGAATGACCTGCTCAGAGTGTCACTGAAGTCTGGGCAGATGACAATTTGACTACTCATAAATGTCAGGTTTAGAGTCAATAATGGGATTACTATGCTCATAGATAATTCCTAATTGCCCATAGATAGTCAAAATGTACCCATACAGTACTGTAGACATATATAAAGGTCAAATGGATGAAAGATATCACCATTCCATTAGTAATTGATTTCAACTTTAAGATGACAAAACTATATGCAGTACAGTGGGACTTCTCCTTCTGGAGACAATGGGCTAGACATAATGAAATGACATGCTCAGAGTGTCACTGAAGAGAGGGCAGATGACAATTTGGCTACTCATAAATACTACCCATATATTCCATCATATGGTAATGGACGTTTTGGCCCCATGTATGCTCAATGGACTTATCCATTTGTTGTTCAGTGTTGGGTGGCACGCCAGGCCCTGAACAAAGAGCATTAAGAAGCAACCATCATGGAAACACATGCAGTTTACGATTGGGTGTCCCATATGGCATTAAGTGGTCAGGCAGCTAAAGTCACCAAGAAAGTTCCATCAGAAACCCCCAAGACTATGACAGAGTATATGTCAATGTCACCATCTACAGATAAATGTGGGACATTCTCTTTGTTAAAAGAGGACTATAGGAGCTTGAGAACAATTGCACATTTTTATGAAAACCTCTACCCTAATGAGAAACCAAATTTATGTGACATTGACCCAATATGTAAGTTTGTTGGGGAGTGGTAAATATCAAGTGATAATAATGAATGCATCATATACAAACCAGATACATAAACAACTAAAATGAACTCTTCTGCATATATAAAAATTAAAACTGAAATGAGATTTGGTTTAATTGAGAAAATTGTAACTCACAAATTCAAAAGTAAATTGGATGCCTGGGCTATTGTGTCTTTATTCCCACGGCCAGAAGAGACAGATTCCTTCTTTCATTCTCATAATATTAAATGTGATACTAAAATATATCACTTGTCTCTTTTGAGCAAACTCTTAGCTGTAGCTGTTGAAGGAGATAGAGTTTGGTTTGTAAATTACAAATAAGATGAAGTGTTATCCTTTTAGTTATATGTATATTGTTGTACATGGCTAGCATATTATTTATTACGATAAAAAGACTAAATGATTTCAGTAAGTACACATAAGTAATTGCTTCTGTTGATTTGTCCACTTAGGAATACAATTTCAATTGTGATGATTGAATAAATATAAAACTAATTTTAGAATTAATTTATTTTAATAAATCATAGTGGATTTAATTATGAAATTACTTTATTGCTGTATTGGAACACTGTACTAATAATCTATAAAAACAAAAACAATAAGTATAAGGCAATCAAGAGATCAAATACATGTTAAAATGCAATCAAGGATTAAGAAAATGAAGTTTTATGTTTTACTACCGATTCACACCAAACTTTCAGTGTGACTTGGTATGAATTTTTGTTTGTAGAGATCAAAGGGATTAAATTTGATTTTCATACCATCTCACACCAGCAGTATGGTGTGACTCAGTGTTGAACAGCAGGGGTTTAATCTCTTAATCCTTTCATACCAAGTCACACCAGTTTTATGGTGTGACTTGGTGTTAGATGGTAGTAAAATTATTTTTCATACCAATTAACACCAGAAATGTCCCATTCACACCAAACCCTGATTACTAGTGTATGGAATAAACTTCATATATATGAAGTACATCTTCTTATTTGGAACTCTTAAAGTTTCAGATTTGCCAAATGACAGTTTTGTACTTCATTTAACTTTCAGATGTCAAGGGAAACTGCAATACAATAAAATCTCAACTGGACAAACAAGTGTTTGTTTTAATTTCTACCTGTCATACAAATATTAAGATATAGGTATATTCTTATATACAGTAAAACCTGTCAAAACATAAAATCCTAATATTATTAATAAATACAGTTTACATAGATCCCTCCTTCAAAGCCTAATAAAAAATAATATAGAGCCCCGTAGATATATGTCTTTAATTATATAATCATAAAAAATATTTACCTCATCAAGGGTCGAGTCTGACATATGCGTAAGGTCTACCAAGGGGTCGGCTGAACACTCTCCTATTGCACTCTGTATATCTGAATCATACAAATACATTAAAAAATATACAAATAAATTAACACATATTGAGATATTAAGTCTTGTTTGACCCGAACAAAAACTACCTGCTTAAAAGGAGTAATGTGCGTACTGATCAAAAACATCATCCATATAGTAGATGTAGAAAGGGTTTATCTTCTAGGCATTTGAACAAGTTCACTTGAAATCAAGAATCAGTCAAGGTCAAACAATTAATATACAGGTATTTAGCATTTCATGGGGGCTGCTGCCATGTGGGGTCTGCTGTGACCCTTGGCGATCCACTCAAAACAGGTAGATGGCTAGTTTGAACTAATAACATAACATTATAAATACAAACACCTAAACAAAAAGCCATGATTGATTGGTTGATTGATTGGATTATCTCTTAAGCTGTCCCTAATCCACCCATCTTCACCAATTTTCCCTAATTCTGACGCAATTTTCACCAAAAATGCAGGCCTTTTTAATAATTTTTAGAGCAGAACATTAAACACTTTAACAGATGCAAAATTTGTTTGGGTTGAATTTTTGGCTCACTCGGTATAAGACAACACTTTGATAGTATGCATGAAGTCATATGTTAGGTAACAGGTGATGATGTAATCTACTTTTGATGGCAAATTCATTTTAGTATGAATGAAAAAGTGGCAGGTGCTATTTATATTCAATGGGCCATATAGGTTGAATAATAGGTTGATCTGGCAGCTGTTAGTTGAATTCGCGAATACTACTTATCATGGGCTTTCAAACTACGGCTTACCGAGGCTATTAGTTCTCATAAGGGTTCAATTTTTAAGTTTTAAAAGATTATTCAATCTTAATGCTATCTTAGAAGTATTAAACTAGACAACAGCAACTCTAAAGCATAGCAAATCCCATCGAACAGCCATGGCTGGCATATTTACAAACAAAGAATATAGCGAAAATGGCAGCCATTTTTCAAAATAGCCACCTTCTACCAAAAAGTGTCATTAGACAGTGTGCCATGCTTATAGTATTCACATACCAAATATGAAAAAATCGCTCCACTACTTTCCGAGTTATAGTAAAATACGTTAAAATGGTGGCCATTTTTCCAAAATTGCCGCCTTCTACCAAAAGTGTCATTAGACAGTGTGCCATGCTTATAGTATTCACATACCAAATATGAACAAAATCGCTCCACTACTTTTTGAGTTATAGTAAAATACATTAAAATTGTGGCCATTTTTAAAAATGGCCCCCTTCTACCAAAAGTGTCATTAGACAGTGTGCCATGCTTATAGTATTCACATACCAAATATGAACAAAATCGCCCCACTACTTTTCGAGTTATAGCAAAAATCGTAAACTAACGAGTAAAGGCCGCCATTTTCCAAGATGGCTGCCATGTGCTTCTTTAATATCTACATTTCTAGCTTTATTAATTATTATTAATAATTTTTTTACATTTAAAACTTAATGTTAATACAGTTTACATACTGCACCTAAATTACTGTAAAATCGGCACTAAAAAGGGCGCCATTTTAAAATGAGTGGCCATTTTGAAAATTGGCTTTCAAGCAGAACTTATACACCCATAGGGTATATGTGTACAAGATATGAACAAAATCGGGCCAACGGTATTTGAGTTATTGCCTGGATGGACGGACGGACGCATGTACGTATGGACAGACGGATGGACGGATGGACGGACGGATGGACAGACGGATGGACGGACGGACGGATGGACAGACGGACGGTTGGACGGACGGACGGACGGACGGACGGATGGAGGCGTTCCCTATATCCCTCCGAACTTCGTTCAATGGGATAATTAATACACTCATAGTATTCATAGATGTGAAAGTCGTCTAGTCAAAGATAGATAGATATTGAGTCATAAAATAAAGCCAGAATTGTTAATTTTAGTTTTTATTGCTTGTCAAAATAGCGCCATTCAAAGGCTTGTTCAATAGGGAAAATCTATTCCAAAATAGTTTTAAATATGTCGGGGTATTCTGTGTTTCATTTTATTTAATCACAGCATGAATAAAGATGATTTTAGTCTCAGGGATCGTAAATTCACCCCAACACATGACAGTGTAATTTGTGCAGTTGAGCTTAACTGTGGATGATGAATCTATATTCCATATTGAATGATGGGGAGCAATCTAAATGTGGCAATATAGGTGACACCTTTTAGACCACTTTCTGGAATTCCCCAGCAAATGAAAAACGTTTTAGTGTAGATTGCTTCTATAGTGAACGAGCATTTCAATTAGGCACTTTCATGAAGGATAATATAGCAAAGATAAACAATTTTGCAATTCTGGCCTCATTTTATAAATAGAAAAATGTTAGATCTATATGACATACACGTAGGTCTACGAGTGCATTAATGCATCTACAATTCAGCATAGACGGAGATTGAATAATCTGAAACATGAGAATTGAACCCTTCAAAGACTGTATTATGTCCCGCGTACGTGGGTACGTGGGTACGAGGTACAAGTTTTTTTTATACAAAGCCCAACAAAGTATTGACTGAGGGAATAGAGTGATCGAGTGACAATATCATAATTATACAAGGCAATATATCTATTGTCAAAGGGTAAAACCCATAGCATTAAACTGTTTATTCCATAAAAAATCCTGGGATACCTAAATCAGCAAAAACAATCCAATATAATTTGAAATGAACAAAAAATGCAACAAATGTTTGGCCAAACCATTGGAGAAAATTATTATTTGCATTTACTCTGTATACAATGGTACCTGTATCAATACCTACTTCATGCACATAACACTATTCGAAAGATCATTTACAGCAAACCCCTTTACAGAAGGCACTTTCGAAACATCCGAGATGGTTGATGACAAAGAAAGATACACATGGGAAGAGTTAATTCAAATAAGATGGTATTGAATCATGTTTGTTGAAACATCGCAAATGTGTAATATTTCAAATATTCATTTACACTATTCAATACAAATATATAAACAAGTATTTTATCTTATGTGTTTTACTAGGTGTTAAACACATTTATGTTTTACTGTACATACTTTACAGGACACAGTCATGTTGACATATCCATGCTCATTTCTATAATCGTTCATTCTCCATTAAGCGTGACTTTTGAGGTGTCAAAATATTAATTTTTCGACATCAACCAAAATACTAGCTCTACTTAATTCATGGATGGCTATGGTCTGTGGATGAAAAATACCAAGTTTCACCAGCCTTGTGTCAAAATTTGAGAAGTTATGACTCATTGTATTAACAGTATGTTGTAACACACATTTAATTTACGAACCTAATTTACAGGACACCTCTAAATGCTAAAATGACAAATATTGTACATCACATACTTATTTCCTTGGTTGCATATCGATCTCATGGTCCTAACACGTAAATTGATATAAAAATCTAAGCTAATTTTCATATTTTCAAAAAGCGTGTGTCCGGTAAATTAATCTTGTAAATTAATTTAGGATTTCAACTAATTATAACACAAGAAATATGAAACCATGATTGGGAATCACTATGTAAAATCCCATGATTAATACAGTTAAACAAACATATCATTTGTTTTAATTCGTTTTAACCTGTTATCATAGGTTTATGTATAATACATAATTATAACAACGAATGATACAGAAAATTTGGGAGTTTCTCCTCTGATACTTGTATAATTTGTTTTAATTTGTTATCAGCTGTTATATTCCATCTGATTCAACTGGGAAAAACATATTATACTGGATGTATCATTTCTCTGCTCTTGCGTATAATTTGTTTACATTAGGTTACATGTTGTTGACACAGCGTGTTGACACTATCTTGTTGACATAGACATATTGAGTGTTTTAATAAAAGCGGGTATTGATAAATTAAGTTTTGACATTTGAAAGTTGTATTGAATTAATATAAATGATTTTTCATAATAAGTCACCAACTTCATGTTTTTAAAGAATTCTTGCCCGGCGAGTGGTTTGCTCTGGATTGCGAGAGAACAAAAACTTTGAATTAGGATTTTTCTTAATATGTATTTATTATTAATCTTAACAACTTTTTAAACCGTCTCACTGATTAAATATCATGCCAATTAATACCATAATTGTGTTGACAGGATTAAATGTGATATCTATGGAATAATAATTTAATGAACTCAATGGTCTAAATGATAAATAAGTTCATTATTTAGTCTTAGCTGACTAGTCTTGTATCATCAGAGTTGGATTGCAGATACCTCCCTAAATCAAATATTCAAAATTTACAAATTTACTTGTGTACGGGGTAGGGAAACAAGTCTCCATCCAACCACTAAAGTTTAAAAGGAGACTACATGTATAGTGTCCCGTGAATTCATTATAATTATCTTAGACAATAGTGGGAGTGTTAATTAATCGGAATGCAAGTTTGATATAAAATAACTCATTTGGATCAAATATTTAAATTTTACTGGAGTGCGGGAAGTGGAAACGAGTCTCCATTCAAGCACTAGATTCACTACTCATCACCTCCCCTCCCCCTTCCCCAATTATCCCTTATGACCCCAGAATGATCGTTTCTGTGCCCCCCCCCCCTGTCCATGGCAAGTAAGTAATCTATGTGTCTACAGATGGTTCACTGAATTCCGAAGTAAACAAAAATAATCTTATACACGTTTCCTTGGTTCCCATGATACTGCCTATAACTCAGGCCCGTAGACAGGATTTGCCAAGGGGGGTGGGTTCAGGTTTCAAAAATTTCCAGGGGGCGTTCACATTTGACAATTTTGGTCCAAATATGGCTAAAATCATTTGAGAAGTGCTCAAAATGGTGTAAAACTGCATGATTTTGAAAGAATTTTTGGCCAGGGGGGTTCGCCCTAACCCTACAACCCCTCCCCCTGGCTACGGGCCTGCCTATAATCTATAATACTCATTTATCAAAACAAATCTGTCTGATTAGTCTGTCTGATTACATTTTGTTCCCTGACTCAAACCAGAGACATATAAAACATATATATATATATTTTATATGTCTCTGCTCAAACTAAGCCAAGCCCGATTTCAGTTCTTAATTCTTCACTTGAAACGATAAAGCAACCATGATACAACATGAATTTGGATTAATTATACATATATAAAGCCAATTCTTATCAAAACCCATAAATCCTCACCATATAAATAAAGTTTTATTGATGACCAAAAACAGATATCAAGGGCGTAGCCAGCTTTCCGTCAGGGGGAGGGGGTGCAATCGCCAAAAAGATTTTGGTTTTCAGTCAGGAGGGTACGATTGTGGCCTAAACAGCATTTTAAAGCTCCTTTCTTCTTCTTTCTCAGGGTTTTATTTTTATTGTTATGGGGGGGGGGGGGCGTGATCGCACCCATCGCAACCCCGACCCCCCTCCCTGGCTACGCCTATGGATATTTTGGCAACTTTCACTTTACCCTAAATCATGTTTGCGCCCCCTCCAAATATCAGACTTGTCAGGCGTTGAGGCATGGATCAGGATATCCTGACTCCCAAGCTGTGCAACTTCTGGCAACCGCTACACCTATATTCCCGGGGAAAACGCCTTTTCCTTTGAAAAATTGTCAAATATGGTCGTGTGTGGGCAAACAGGGAGGAGGAGGAGAGGGGTGCGTGCATTGCGTGCGATCCTTATTTTTGTTTGAATTTCTCCCGAATAGTTATGCTAGAGGAGTTCTAATATTTATTTTTGTTTTCAAATGAAATAATTTCACCCTTGCCCGACTGGCTTGTAGATAAATGCACGAATCAAATAGCATGGAGATCAGATAATAAGACTGATTCGTCTATTCGCAATCAGATGAATAAACTTATTGTTTTCTCTAATTGAAAGGCGGGTTGAAGCTACTTTTATAGGATTTGTAAATTCGCAATCAGACTGGCTTATTTTATTTTAATATTAAGTCAGTGCAAGAGGAGGGGACTATAATCAGTGGTTTCAGTAACTTTTTTTACAAGAGGCAGATGAGAAATACAAGGGGCGGCATTCAAAATAACCAATTTTACACTCCCGGAAATGCAAATTCTTGTTATACACTGGTGATCCGCTCGATTACACTGGTTACCGAAACGGTTCGTTTTGGCGTAACAAAATGTCGGAACGTCAAAGGTACGATTTTTCTTTTTTCCTTATTTCACGCGTTGTAGGCAGAACCCTAACGCCATTTTTTCTCAAAAACTAGTATAAGCACCATATGTTTTAGAAAATGTACATGTTTGCGAAAAAATATGTCAGAAGACAACAGAATCGTCGATTTAATTCCTCACTAACGGTTTGGGTTAAAAGTGCAGATCTTAACTGTTTTTCGAAAAACCGTTTATGTAACTTTAGTGAAAAATTAAATAGACGATTCTGTTGTCTTCCGAACTATTTATTCAAATGTGTGAAATAAGGAAAAAAGAAAAATCGTACTTTCGATGTTCCGACATTTTGTTACCAAAACGAACCGTTTTGGTAACCAGCGTAATTGAGTGGATCACCAGTGTTATCAGAGCGTCAGCGCTCCGAAAGTGGATAAATGGGCAGGGAATGTCAAATTAAATTCACATTCTGATGTGCATTATGCTATTGCTGTTGCGTGGGATCACTGATCAGATGGGTTTGATGTAATCCACTTATTATTGTTCTTGTAAGATTAAAGGCAAAATATACTAAATGTCACAAAAGTGCAAGGATGAACAATTCACCTGTGAATATATTTCAGACAATGTATCTCATATACAAGAGTATTGTACGGTCATTCAAAGTTTTGAACATTGAATCCTATTTGAGAGGTGATTTAAAATATTTTACGTATTGCAGGTTTTCCAAAGTCATTTCCATGTGTGATATTGTTAGTTTAATTGACCACAAGACACGGGCTACACAAAATAACATCTTGAACTGTGGAATGACTAGGGCAACTCATAAAGAATGATTTACTCTTCCACAGGTTTCATTTTACAAATTCAAATGCACTTCCCGGGTTGAACACTCAATATAGAATGCAACCTGTGTGTATAGAATGCAACCTGTGTGTATACAATGTACAGGGCGTTCAATAAGTACTGATGAAATGATGTGACTTTTTTAATCTCCCCCCCCCTAAAACTTAAGACAATATTTGGCTTCTGACAACCGGCAAATTATAGAAAACAAACGGCGATTTTGGACTCTCGCCCCCTGCTATTGAAAGCCCAGATAATGTAGAAAATTGTTTTGATTTCGACACTAACTGAAATAATTTATCACAATTGTTAAATAGGGAAACAGAGACCGGTTTAAAAATGAGAAGAGAGGCAAAAAACTCTATTCATAAAATGTAATTAAAACCCGGGAATTAAAAGCAATTTTAGACTGTTATATGATATCTTCTGTAATCAAGGTGATGTTGGTACACTTCCGCCGTTAGAAAAAACAAAGACTAAGACAAAGACAATATAGCAAATAATCCTTTTGTTATCGTCATATGTTAGATTCTTATTATTTTGTTGGACAATGTTCAGACTTCTGACCAAGATTTATTCATTTATGTTTGTACTTAACAAGGCGGTTTTCCTGAAATGGCGATGACAAGATTTTTCAAAAATCTTCAAAATGGTCACCAGAAAACAAGATGGCCGCCCAAAAGTTAATCAGCTCTAGTACTTGATATCCTCTATCATGTGTGTAAAGGACGATTCTCGGTTTGGAGAACAGTCTCCTGGGCTAATATTTTTTTGCATGAAAAATATAGAAATATTACCCAAATTAAACTATGAATATTCAAAAGAGGACATTTAAATCTACAAGATGTAAAAATATCAAAGTCTGGAGCAGGGATAACGCTCAATTTTACCGATTTTAATAAAATACAAGTCTCTATTTGGGGAAAGAAGTTCATCAGTGTACTGCGCTAATATTTTTTTGAGAAAAATCTAGAAATATTACCCAAATTAAATTATGACTATTCAAAAGAAGACATTCAAATCTATATTATGTAAAAAAATCAAATTTGTCCGAAGCAGGGATAATGCTCATTTAGATTGATGAACTTCGTTCTCCAAACCGAGAATCGTCCTTTGAAGGAAATCCGATGAGCGGATTTTCTGAAATGGCAATGACAAGATTTTTCGAAAAATCTTCAAAATGGCTGCCAGAAAACAAGATTGCCGCCCAAAAGTTAATCAGCTCTAGTACTTGATATCCTCTATCATTTGTGTAAATTTGAAGGAAATCCAATGAGCGGTTTTCCTAAAATGGCGATGACAAGATTTTTCGAAAAACCTTCAAAATGGCCGCCAGAAAACAAGATGGCCACCCATAAGTTAATCAGCTCTAGTACTTCATATGCTCTATCATCTCTGCAAATTTGGAGAAAATCTGATGAGCAGTTTTCCTTAAACGGCGATGACAAAAAGCGGGACGATCACGATCACGACCACGACCAGTATGATGACTATATCCCACCGATGGTGTAATAAAAAAAATAGTATTTCAATCAGACAGACGTTCTAATGCGTTAGAAAAATACATTTGTCCATCTCCTCTCATGAAGTTTTCAAAAGTAATCAAGTCGATTTGTTTATTTTAGTGTTTAGCATTGTTTTTCATAACTTGACGCTTCCATGAACAGAATGATTTTGAAATGAGTTTTTATCATTTTAGCTTTTATACGGACATGCTTACAATATATTTCTATATGAATGTTGTAGTTATGTGATGGTACATCGCCCCCCCCCCCCCAAATTACAGGTATGCAACTTTTGGTCAGAATACTTTAACTTGCAATTTTAGACTGTTAGATGATCTCTTATGTAATCTAGGTGATGTTGGTACACTTCCGCAGTTAAGAAAACAAAGACTAAGACAAAGAGAACTATATAGCAATTAATCCTTTTGTTATCATTAAATGTTAGATTCTTTATATTTTATTGGACAATATTTAGACTTCTGTCTCCGATTGTTATGTAGTAGACTGTGGACTACTCTGATAATTGCAACTTCCATTTTTCATGGAAGGTCACACATTCCAACATATTTCAAACAGTCTGTATGATTATGCTAGGCACTTTCTGGGTAGTTGGACTTCATGTAGGGGTGGCAGACGGCCCTCAGGCCAATTCATACCCCCACCCTAAGAAAACCTTGGGGGTACTTTAATACCACCTGATAAAAAGAATACTAATGCATGTCATATATTCATAGTTTTATAGTAGGCAGAGCATACCATGGTTAGTCAGTGCCAGAAATGTCCAATTTTTAACTTATATGGTTACCATGGAAACAGTATTTATATCTCAAAATCTTCTCAATTTGACCTCCTCCAAAATATGTCCCTTAGCCCGCAAAGTGAAATATTTGCAAATTTGTTTGGATTTTGTGGCTGCAACTTTGTCAAAAGTTGTATAAATATGTATATATTCACACTAAAGCACTAAAAAGTTGATATAATGCTCCAATAAATCAATAATATCCATCAAATATAGTCACACACAACTACTTTTAGGGAAAAGTGGGCGTGGCACTTTTTGGAACTTGTGTAATTGTTGCAGCATTAAGCAAAAAATACATATTACACTAACAATAATTGACATTTAATTATCATTTACTAACATTGTGTAACATTGTAATATGTTCATTATCATTATTAGTTACTTAAATTATTTTATGTAAGTGTTATCATGAACTTTCCTTTTATCCCTATACCATACAAGGTGGGCATCACCAATGGTGTCAAACTAACTTTTCTGTTTAACTTATTTTTTACCATAGACAAGGGAAAAAGCTTTACTTGAAGTCGTGACCTCATTAGGTGCTATGTATATGGATAGATGGATTGATACTAGTCGGTAGATGGCAGCACTTGTGCTAGTTGGGCTAGATACAAGTATTTACCATTGACTTGACATGTGTCACTTAGTTTATTGATTTACCATATTCGTTCTGTTGGATTAAAGTAAAACTGCATTTGCATTGAATTTGATGATGTTCAGATTGTGTTTGAAACTTGATGATAATCAGAAGTGTTTGAAACTGGATGTTGTTCAGATTGTGTACACATGAACTTTAATAGGACCACTGAAACAATAAGTCAATGTTTAAGATTCTTTAAAATTATCTCAATGAGAATTTAGCCTCTTAACCTATAGTTAAACTACACTTCAGCAAGATTTCGAAGCTATATAACAAATCTCATAATTTGCAACTTTTTCATTATTTGATAATTTAACCCATTATTCTTTATTGCTGATTTAAAAATTGCAAGGAATTCAAATGACCTAGGGAAGCCAGTGATATGAATTGGCCTTATTCATTGAGTTACATTAAAATGGAAAATTGTGAAGAACAAGAGAACTGTTCCACGGCTTCACAGGAAATATGGAAGCAAAGTCAACAAGGGATGTGGGAACTAGGCTGTTAACATATAGAGATTTAGAACTCTCCAGGGAAGTGTCTCTATTTGGTATAAAATACACAGGTCTATTTATGCACACCATTTTAAATATGAATCAAAATTAGTGATATCCATGTTTCTGGTGAAAGCATTAATTGAAAGAGACAAACATCCTACCCCAATGGTATAAAATATAAGGAAGTTCGAAGCAGTAAAAAGGTATTACCATTTTAGATTTGATTGAACAAATTGAATCAGAGGCAATTTTTAAATTTCGATATATTAAAAGAGGCTCTTTTGGTTAGATGGGAGAATTAGCTGCATGTTAAAGGTGCCGCTTTGTTCAGTTTATAACAAAATTGATATTAAGCCCGAAACAGTAAGAAATGTTAAGCAAATATTTCATTCTATGGAGGGCAATACCTGTTCATCTTTCAATGATTTTTGCAATATGTATTGCCCGCAGCCCGTAGGGCGATGGTAATACATGTTGCAAAAATCATTGAAAGTGCAGTTGTCAGAATCCCCAGACGGGCAATACGCTGGACAATACGTCTTTTAGATATGGAAATAATTCAGTGAGCTGTGAAATACGCTGGTATTTTTAGTCACATGGTTCTGAATTAGCCAATCAAATCACACGATTTATAGCAATGATGCAATAATTAGTGCTACTTCCATGAACACCCGTTTTGTAGAATAAGATTCTGATTCTCGTATTTGGTATATATATGAATTAGACAAAGGCAAATCCAGTCGAACATCTTGTTGAGCATCAAACAAAGGTACAAGCTATATATCATTTCTCAAAATGGCCACTTTACTGAAGAAATTGTCAAAAGATTATATGTATCATGTTTTAATGTATTTACGTTTAAATATAGCTGTCTTAATAAGTACACATGATGAAAATACAGGCACAAACAAAATGCATACATGATTTGATAAAGAAAATGGAGTTTTGGTGTGGGAGGGGGGGCGTGTAATTGTATACTTGTTTATAAAATTGATAAAATGACATATTCTAGACAAGGATAGGCATTTGCCATAATAAACTATGAGGGATAATGACTCATAAACTTACACAATGGAGATTTGGGGTAGTAATATGGAACATACGTTATATGGAAACTGTAACCTTATAAGATCTTGTCCAGTATTTCAGTCATACCTGATTATAAAGGACCATTGATGTTACAGCATCAGGCATATTACATATAATATTTAATCATGACCATCATTTCTACTGTGCCAAAATCATTCAACCAATTTTAAAATGGAATACGAGAACAAGATTTCTTATTTTAGGTTATATTCATATGTCTAATAATATTTGATATTAAACATATTAACTTTTATTGTTTTTATACACTAAACAGATTTGTTTAGATATTATTTTAAGTTTTAACATAACAAACCACTTTCCAGGTCGAAGGAATCACTAAAGGTACAGCAATTCAGAAATGTGTAAATTGTTTATATTTCATTATTTTGTGAAATACTAAAAGGAGTTTTACCCGTACCTTGTTGACCATGAGTCAATGAATGCATTATGTAATATCTGCAAAATGATGCACTATGCAATTCATACATGGAATAATTTATTTTGCCATATTGGAATCAAGTATTTTCGTTAATCCATTGGATAGATCATGCATTACCTGATGTTGATAATAGAATCAGTTAGTCAATTGTAAGACACCATTTATCCGAGAAAATCTTAGTTATGTATTAAGGCAGGGCATAACATTTCACATATCGTTTATTCATGTTTACTACATCTATGGTTCCAATGTCATTTAAGCCTGATTTGGTGCAAATGTCAAAGCATAACATCAACTCTAAAGTAGTTTAATTCAATGAAAATTAAAAATATCAAAATCGACAATTACTGTCCGCCATCTTAGATGCGAAGGTTACGGCCGTTACCTTCACTTGGTACTGATCAGTGTCGGTCCATTACTTTTCAATTGCATAAAATGGCTCTAACCCTGACAAATGTATTAATCAATTTTAACTCATACCTCTTGATCAATGAAACTATTTATATTCTAGCTTCAAGTCAATGAATACGACTTTGACAAGCTAAAAAGACTAAGGACCAATTTGACCATTAATGACCTATGATAGGGAAGGGTCATGATAACACTTATATAAAATATTTAAAGTACCTAATAATGATAATGAACATACTACAATGTTACACAATGTTAGTAGATGCTAATTAAATGTCAATTGTTGTTAGTGTAATAAGTATTTTTCATTTAATGCTGCAACAATTACACAAGTACCAAAAAGTGCCACGCCCACTTTTCCCTAAAAGCAGTTGTGTGTGACTACATTTGATAAATATTATTAATTTATGAGATCATTATATCAAGTTTTTAGTGCTTTAGTGTGAATACATACATATTAATTCAACTTTTGACAAAGTTGCAGCCACAAAATCTAAACAGATTTGCAAATATTTCACTTTGAGAACTTAAGGACACATTTGGGACGGGGTCAAATTGAGAAGATTGTGAGATATAAATACTGTTTCCATGGTAACCATATAAGTCAGAGATTGGAAATTTCTGGCACTGACTAACCATGGCATGCCCTACCCACTATAAAACGATGAATATCTGATATGCATTAGTATTATTTTTATTGGGTGGTATTAAAGTACCCCCAAGGTTTTGTTGGGGTAGGGGTATAAATTGGCCTGAGGGCCTTCTGCCACCCCTACATAAAGTCCAACTACCCAGAAAGTGTCTATTATAATCATACAAATTGTTTGAAATATGTTGGAATGTGTGACCTTCCATGAAAAGCGAGATCCATTTCTAGAGCACTTCTACAGAATAGTCCGCAGTCTATAGGTATGTATATAAAATCATGTGAACAACATTATCGTGGAAATTCCCATATTCATTCTCATAATGTCTTACAACTATTTCGCAAATGACATAAGCCTAAACAACATGTGTACGTAATATTGCAGAACTGAGCGAAAAGAAAGGTGGAACAAATCAGATTAAGATATTTTATTTTCTAAATGCACAAGGGGCAACAGTTGAAGAACAAAAGTTACAGGCGTTGTGAAATAGATCGTGCTTTTATATGATCCCTTCTACAGTGCCCTACCCTTTGCATTCGTTCGACTTCACTTCTTAAAAGAGAGTTTCGTCTTCTCGTAGTTTATAACTAGACTCTGCACGCAGCGTAATAATGCCCCTATTATCCATGCACAGGGGCGTAGCCAACTTTCAGTTCCTTCAAAATTGAGCTAGAAGCTTCTATCTCTTCTTCCATTTCATGGTTCTATTTTATTGGTTATAGAAATGAAAAATAAATACTTTCATTATGGGAAAACCAGAGAAATATCTACCTGATTCGCTGGAATAGTCATTAGTCACATTATTCCAGAGCAAACAATTAGCATCTATTATAATATTTAATTTTCTATCCGATATACCAAGTTCTGGGAATTAGTCTGTCATTTCAATATTTTTCAACCAATTCAGTTGAATGTACATTGAATAATTCTGAATTGTCAGTCAATTTTTCATATACATATTACTTTTACATTTGGAATACGGAATCATTATCTGGCCAAAGAATATAATGCCCCGAGGTGTAATGCATCGTATGGGTACATTGTTCCGATGGTACTATGTGTTTAACCCCCCCCCCTTCAGATGGGCCCTTGCCTCGATGTGGTTACTGTAAAGGATCAAATGTATTAACTGACATTTGGCAACTGCTTTAAATTGCCTGCTTGATTTAGAGTTTTATCATTCATGCTTTGAATCCCATTAGGGCATGAACCAACCCCCGGGAACCAACCTCCGTCCTCTGTATTTTCCTTTCAGAATCAGACTTAAAGAAATAAAGAATTTAAAAGTAAGAAGTTAAGTTTGGAGAAATGTCGTGGCATGTACATGATTCCCAACGTTAAATGATCAACAAGGCATTGTTGCTTCATAATATTGAGTGTGGGGTGGAATTGGTTAAGAAAACACTAAATATCTGAATCTGGCTAATTTTCATCTCTTTGTTGCCAAAAATATTTTATTAAGAAATAACACATAGCTCCCAGAATATTGGTGTTGACACTTGTAATAACATGGAGACAAACGTTTTTTGTGTTCTCTGGCATCATTAGATGAAAGCAAAAAGTAGCTACTTAATTAAACAACCAATTTCCTTGTTTTCTTAACCGCTTATATAAATGACTGATTGAAATACCTATAAATGTATTTTAATGCCGGCCTATACACTACGCTGTTATCAAGGGGGTGGGGGGGTCGGTGTTTGCCTAGGGCGGGGCTTTTTGAAAAAGGGCATGCGAAAAATGCTCACAATCGTGAAAAACTGCATATTTTTGAAATTCGTCTAGTCAAGGGCTACTGTTAACCAAGCTCCCTCTGTCTACGGGCCTGAAATTTATGAGAATCACAATAATTTTGAGATTTATTATAATGAATGTATACAGTCTATGTATCATGTTATAAATTCAAGAATACATTTAATCAAAAGATGAAGTGTTTGTCTATGTCAAATACAAAGTGAAATGGAGGCCCTTCCTGTTTCAAAATCGTATACACAATTTTATAATGCTGCTTATATTATCAGATTGGTTCTCAATAAATACCCCCCCCCTTACCTTATTCACTAGATAATAACCTCAGCTGCTTTTCAAATTGAAATATCTCGATTTATAGTTTTTAAGTTATTCTAGGTATATAAATATACAGTTACGTAGAATTACGTAGAATGTTAAAATACTATATGTATTGCTTTTGGTAATTAGGTCAGTTGCTTACACATAATTATCAATGTGCCAAGAGCGAGTAATGAGATTCCAATCAGCGCGTGTCAAGACTTTTGGCATAGTCTTTGCACTTCTTTGCATGGCGTGTGTCAAGAAGTGCATAGATGTGTAAAGATGTGGATTCATAGCGTGTCAAGAGGTGTAAATAATTGACACGCCTAGAAACTCGGAGTGCAAAGACTAGTTTCTAGACATGTCAAGAATTGGAATCCCATATTTCACGCAGTGAATTGGCCTACCAATCTATTCTTATAAATTGGTGAAGTTATAAGGGATTCAAAGTGCAAAAAAGGGTGAAAAATGTTTAAAATCTCCCAATTAATAAGAATGGTAACCATTCTTACAGAAAAGTAATACATTATTGTAAAAAATCTCGAGTTTTCCTGCAATAAAGTGTGCACTTTGGGTATTTTTAGAAAATAAATATTAAAGGGAATGACATGAGCCAGAAATATTTTAAAATTGAAGCATTTTTTGCTAGATCTGATTCTGTCTTTTAGATTTGAAATTGAATTTTTGATGCAACAGGCTGGCACATACCAGGAGGATAAGAAGACTTTAAAGAGGAAGATAAAACTAAAACTGGGAATCCAATGATCTTTACAAGGTCTTGATTAAAAATCTATTTAACCACTGTAAATCACGATGAAAAAACGCACATGAAAAACAGTTTCCATCATGGTCTATGAGTCATATTTTTAAGTGATGTCTAAGTTGTCAATAGAACAGCGTCATATTTTTAAAGAAATAGTTATCGTTGATTTCTCGGTTGTTAAACATAAATCACAAAAACGTGAAAACTACATTCAATATGACAAATAGTTTTCCAATGGTGTGCTTTACTGGTTAGTCACTTTTGATCCTGATAACTGACGATTACAAATCATTTTTATAAAAATAGGATATATTCCCGAAGAAACAATAGGTTGGCGGGTCAGGAACAAAGGCAGGAAAATCAAATCGAGGGGAGACGGTCATGGTGATTTGTTTGCTTGCCTTTCGTTTAAACCAATTTAACTAAATTGAAAAGGGCAAAATGGGTAAAAAACGCTACATACGATTGACAGGTATGTCAAAATCAATTATATAAATAACTTATGGTTACAGACATGCTCGGCCTTTTACACATGATTACATTAGTCGCTCTTCTACACATTTTCCTCGAACCGCGTTTTAAGACTACCTATTGAAAACACGCCGGTCGGTGGTTGGTGGGTCTTTTTCGTAATTGTAATTGAGCACCGGATGCGACTACGGGCCTTGATTGAGAATGAACTAATAATAAAAAAGAAGCAGTCCTATAAATGAATGACAGTAACACTTTCCTAACCCGAGTTTCCAAATCTTGCGTTCAAAGAAACAATGTAAAATAGGACCATGAGTATATGTTCGCAGGGATGGTTGTTTCAAATCGTGACAATAGAGAGGTTTCGAACAACGGGTAAGCTAAAACCTATCCGCATCCGTATCTCGTTACATTTACGGAAACGTATTTCGATAATTTTCGTTTCGCAGTTTGGTTTTTGAAGTACGTAATTATAAACGCATCTCAATCCTTGTTTAATAGTAGTGAAAACTAGGGTCAAATAAAAGAATTCATCTGCGCTAAGATTTCAATACACAATTGAGAATGTCAGCTTTCAGAATCACAACTCCATAAGTATCATTGGTGAATGCAAAAATACATATTAATCCTTTCATCCCCAAGGGGTCATTCATTAATTTCATGAAATCAATTTTAAAACGAAGAATATCCCTTAGGCCAGAAAAGATAATTTCTAGGTTTACAATAACCAATTCATTGTAAAACTATACTTTGGAGAATATATAAAGGTTTGAACACAGATAAGCTGAAATAGTGGTCATTAAATGAATTGCAGTGACTGCATTACGCTACAAAATGCATAAACATTTCTGTTTTCTGATATTTGATATTTGAAATTAGTGTGTACATTTGCGTTTACTAATTTTTTCCCGAGACTATTAAGAATGCAGCAAGTGCGTTTTGACTTAACATGAAAGCATGCGCGCTTGACGTAACATCATCATCCCTTTTGACCTCATTATATTTTGTATGTATGCCCTTATAAGTATACTTATCAATGCTATAATTAATTCCGAAGGAGTACACGCAATCTTAACAAATGGTATAAGTGATTCATTATGTCATATCAAGCTTGAGTGAAATCCATCCAGCCAAGTATTTGACCTCGATTGCAACATCTATTTACATAGCATCTTTTTATTTCACTCAAAAGTAGAATTACATCTTAAGCATATGCATAATGTCTAGTATGGAGTGATTCCAATAAATAGTTTCTAAGACATAGCAAACCATATAGGCATTTGTAACCTTGCCCAAATCGGTCTCTTATCTAAAATCAATTGCCATACTGCACTTGGACCTTAAATTTCATGTTTTTGCATCTGTCTATTTTGGTTATACTTTAAGATCAAATAAGTAAAAAATACCGACTTGGTGGAAGCAGAGTAACATATTTGATCATAGAAAGTGACACAAATATATCATTTATCAATACAAGATAAGTACATCTCCCCTGTTTTGTATGAAAAATCAACAAAAATATATTTTGTTAAAAGATAAATTAGCATTGTTTTTCTTGGATTCATTGAACAACAGGAGACCCCTCATCAGAGAATCAGAGAACGCCGCAAAGCTAACGCCAAACATACCAGTTGAATATCTCACACAAGAGATTGCATTATATATGAATACATGTAGGTACCAAACCTATAACATACTAATAATGTGTACAGACAGATTAGTATACCCTTTGATTCTACCCTGAATATACTAACCAACTGATATACCAACAACATAATACCCTAAACCGGCCATTTGTATCTTAATTAACCCAATAATACACCACAACCTGATCGGACACAGCCCGTAACACGACAAATATAGCCTATTGCAACAAAAAACAACCTAGGTCACCAATCCAATCATACAACAGTACAATAGAACATAACCCAGTGACAACATACACAGAACGCAACAGAGCATAACCCAACACCAAAGCAAGCATAGCGCAACCTGCCTTTCAACCACCAAAACACAACCAAATGTTAAATCAACACAATATGTCAAAACCCAATGATAAAACAACAAAGGCAAACACAATCAATTGTAACTAACTCAACACAATTGTGCACAACCCAACACTAAACAATTAAAACACAATCGGGCACAACCAATAAAACACAACTAAAATAACAACCACGAAAACACAACGAACTGTGAAATTATCACCATACAATTTTCCAAAACCCAAAACCAAACAATCAAAACAAAATCAGGCACAAGCAATGAAACACAATCAAACTGTAATAACAATATACACAACTAACTTACTCCAACTGGAGGCAACGCCAATCACACAACACAAACAGACACAACCAGATACCTCCTACCCGACTAGCTACAACCAGCTACTCAACCAACATAACATATTCACAAAGGAAAACACAACCCATTTTAAAATTAACATAACACAATGGGGCACAACTCGATACTAAATCACATGACTAACAACTATCAAAAGACAACCGACTCTCAAACTGACACAACACAATTCGGCAATATTTACCTGACAGTAACCCACCATTACACAACCAGGCTCAACTAAATACTAATCGATATAATCAACCCATCAAAACACAATCAGCCACAACCAATGAACCACAAGGAAACGTTGATACCGATATACTCAACGAATATATTTCAACTGGAGACAACCGCAAACCACAATCAGGGACAACCCGATATCTACTTGAATTACAACCACCCACCCCTTTCCCTATCATCACAAGGCTGCTGATGAATAACATATCATGGACCACCACACAAGAGTTAGATACATCTGGGGCCCCTACCATGACTTATATGTAAGGGAGAAGGTCCGTTTCAGATCGGGATGTCAGCCCTTTCTTTAAAAAATGAAAACAGGAAATGTCACGCCATTACCATCATCCTATGATCAATTGAATATACTCTACCTGTCACATAATCACTGACGGTGGTTCTGGGAAGCTTGGGCATTAAGCTTTAGGGCACTTGTCTTCCTGGTCCCCCAAACGAGGCTGCTTACCATTTGACACAGATCGCATGACTTGATGCGTGTCCAAGTTATACCAGGGGAAGAAGCTCCACTGGCTAGAAATTTTATGATTATCCTGAGCACTTTCGGGAGTTCTTTTAGCCAAAATTGTCAAAAAGCTCCCCTTGGCAAAAGCTGGATACGGGACGCCACCTTTAGACCCAATATCACATTCATAGTCGAGGTCAGGACCAAGCTGCTATACTCAAACAAGTCCAAAACCCTGCTCTATATGAATTTAGAGCGTGCCGTGGGGCACAAAATATAAATTCAGGTGGCCTACTTGCTAACCACTGGTTTGATGTCCCTAAGAACTATTGGGCCTAGAAATTATAGACCGTACAGCTGCCTACCAACAAATATGACTTAAGCTTTATTCGTAAAAATTGCAGGCCACCCACTAATAATCAAATTTATCGACAGATAAACCTATTACTTCACCAAAATTAGCACGATATACATGATAACATATGTGGGTTACAAAAATTATACATTTAGGGAAAAAATATCAAAATGTGAAGGACAAAATAGATACGGAAACAACAACGCACAGAAAGCATTAGTTTACGTACTTTTGGTATCGCTGTCGGTGAGACAAATGTATTGAGTACACTTTTTCTCCCTCGATACGTTACGGAGTTTGATACGGGTAGCTAAAACGTTGTGCGAAACATGTACACTGTAATTATTGCGATACAATTCCATACAGTGTAAAATGAATTGAACATTATTACATTATGTTTGTTCATATAGTGATACCTTTAGAACTAAAATCAATGTAATCGAAGGATAAAATGGGATACGTAAATGACCAACGTAGAAAAGCCTAATTTTTCGTGTTTTCCATATCACTTCACGTATGAATTGAACTGACTACGCATAAATCTGGTAAATGCGTTACGGCTACGGAGCCGTTGAGCTAAAAATCGTTTTGCGAAACCTTTCTATTGTTTCCTGAAACGCATACAAGTTTTGGTTATGAATATATTTTATTTATTAATAATAACTACAATTTATACATTTATTTTAAAAATTAATCACTAAAATCACGCATTCAGACAAATGGTCAAACATGAGTTTCAAAAAACTTCTAGAATTGCCTTATATAAATATTTACGTTAGCTTGCTTAATTAAGGTCTGACGTTATGAAAACAAAGTGCCATTAATTTCTGAACCGTATAATACAGTATCATCTGTTTGGTCTCTGTATATTCCAGTTTAATATGTATTATACAAAAAATGACATGTATAATCTGTATTATACCACTTTGAAACCTGTTATAATAGAAAATGATATGCGTATAATACAGTTTAATCTGATCCTGACTTGAATTATATCAGGTTAAACTGGAATATATTTTGGTTTAATCGGGTATCATTCTCTGTGATATTTTGAGTCCGGATCAGATGTTATAATATTGAATGATATTTTCTGTGATATTGGATTAAACAACAAATTAAACATCAATATAAGATGTTATCACAAATATTAATCATAGGATTTTACATATTGAATATAGCTGGTTTTAAAAAAAACGTGCCTAAATATCTGTTGTATTAGATTTGTCATAATATGTCTGCATGATCTTTTAAAATGGCAGTCCCGTAAATTAGGGCCAAAATTTCCATTCTAGAATCCATAAGTTGGACTAAAATTTCTGATTACATGGACCCTTTGTCATTAAAAAGCCTCGTTTGTTGGATCAGGTATCAATACAGTGTATGTGATTAATTTGCGATCAATAACTTGTTGATAAGAAGCTTACGTAGGAGACCAGGTTGAAGTGTCATATTCTGACTCGTAAATTAGATACAACTGAGTGACAGAATTCAAAGTTAAATAATATGTTACATAAAGACTGTATGCCAACTGTTTATAATGAACAGCAACTCTATGTTCACTTATCACTTCGGTGACAGGCCATTCTGGGTACCCCCACATACTTCAAGACACCTCTCAGTAACACAATATGGTGCATATGTAATATGTATTTAATTTTACTGCCATTTACTCTAAGAGCGAGGAGGAAAATTCTTAATAAATGGAGTATAGTTGGTTTGGCAGCATTTTCAGTTAGAGGGAAGTCTTGGATGAAAATTCTACCTAGGTGATAGCTTCACAGAGTGGTACATAATTCTTTTTTTTCAGGGGTTAGCCCCCCACCCCCAAAAACACCCCACCCGCGGAAAATAATTTTTTCATTCTCAATAATTTTAGATATCTTGATGTTTGTAAGTTACATACATAGACATTATATATATGAATCATTTGCAAAATAAATAATGCCAATCACTCCTACAGAATTTGGAAAATACTACAAAGTATGTACCCCAGGGGGCAAATTCGTGACCCATTTTCTTACTATTTAGAACCTCACTTTTCAATCAGACACTGGAAGACATTGAAAAATTTCATGTGAAGTGCCCAGTAGCAGGGCTATGAGCCCTGAAAGGTTCAAACTAATTGAATTAGTAGGAGCCGAGAAAAAAATTGTTGATTTTTTGAAAAATTTGACATTTTTGAGAGGGGTGATTTTGTGTATGACTATAGCTGATGCCTATGGTTTCCAGATCTATCCTTCTTTGATGATAAATATGGTTTAGAAGTATGGAACTAAGATGTAAAAAATAATTAAAATGGGTTTTAAGGAAGTTTCATGTTTTAAACAAGTTCAAAATTCCAAGAATTGTACAATATTAGGTCTGAATTTACAAATTTTAGGTAAGACCTTGGATGAGTCTTGGATTTTTTTACATCTGTCCCCCTTTGATGATATTTATGGTTTTGTAGTATGAAACTAAGATGTACAAAATAATTTAGATGGTTTTTAAGAAGGTTTAAGAGTTTTAACAAGTTCAAAATTTGAAGAATTGTACAATATCAGGTCTGAATTTACGAATTTCAGGTAAAACCTTGGATGAGCCTTATATTTTTTACATTTGTCCCTCTTGGATGATATGTATGGTTTTGTAGTGTGAAACTAATTAGTAAAAAATAATTAAGATTGATTTGAAGAAAGTTTAAGGATTTTAAATGAGTCAAAAATTTGAAGAATTGTACAATATCAGGTCTGAATTTATGAATTTCAGGTATGACCTTGGATGACCCTTATGTCTTTTAAATCCTTCCCTCTTTGATGGTATTTATGGTTTTATAGTGTGGAACTAAGATGTAAAATATAATTTAGATGAATTCTAAGAAGGTTTAAGGATTTTTAACTAGTTCAAAATTTGAAGAATTGTACAATATCAGGTCTGAATTTACAAATTTCAGGTAAGACCTTGGATGGCTCTTATGTTTTTACATCTGTCACTCTTTGATGATATGTATTGTTTTGTAGTGTGGAACTAAGATGTAAAAATGGTTTAGATGGTTTTGAAGAGTGTTTAGGGATTTCAATGAGTCCAAAATTTGAAGAATTGTACAATATCAGGTCTGAATTTTCGAATTATAGGTATGACCTTGGACGACCCTTTTGTTTTTTACATCTGTTCTTCTTTGATGATATTTATGGTTTTATAGTGTGAAACTAAGATGTAAAATATAATTTAGATGACTTTTAAGAGATTTAAGGATTCCAAATTTGAAAAAATTGTACAATATCAGGTCTGAATTTACGAATTTCAGGTAAGACCTTGGATGGCTCTTATGTTTGACATTTGTCATTCTTTGATGATGTATTGTTTTGTAAAGTGGAACTAAGATGTTAAAAATGATAAAGATGGTTTTGAAGAGTGTTTAGGGATTTTTGAGTCCAAGATTTAAAGAATTATACAATATCAGGTCTGAATTTTCGAATTATAGGTATGACCTTGGACGACTCTTTTATTTTTTACATCTGTCCCTCTTTAATGACAGTTATAGTTTTATGGTATGGAACTAAGATGTAAAATATAGTTTAGATGAATGTTTAGAAGGTTTAAGAATTCTAACAAGTTCAAAATTTGAAGAATTGTACAATATCAGGTCTGAATTTGCAAATTTTAAGTAAGACCTTGGATGAGCCTTATATTTTTTTTACACCTATCCCTCTTTGATGATATGTATGGTTTTGTAGTGTGGAACTAAGATGTAAAAAATAATTTAGATGCATTTTAAGAAGGTTTAAGGATTTTAATTTGAAGAATTGTACACTATCAGGTCTTCAATGAATGAATTTCAAGTATAACCTTGGTTAGTCCATATGATTTTAACACCTATCCCCTTTTCATGATATATTTGGTTTAGTTTTGTGGAAATATGTATAACATAATTTACATCGATTTTAAAGAAGCTTAACATTTTAAACAAGTTCAAAATCTTGGCGTATTGTACAATATCAAATCTGAAATGAATTTTAAAATTTTTAAATGAATTTAAAGTATAACCTTGCTTGGCCCTTATATTTTTTAAATCTATCCTTTTTTGATGATATATATGATTTAGTAGTGTAGAGCTAATATATAAAACATAATCAAGATGGGTTTTAAAGAAGTTTAAGGTTTAAAATAACTTCAGATTTTCACAAATTGTACAATATCAGAGATGATATTAATGAATTTTAGGTATTATGTTTTTTACATCTATCCTTTTTGATGTCATATATGCTTTAGTAGTGTTGAACTAAGATGTAAAACAAAATTTAGACAGGTTTTAAAGAAGTTTAAGGTTTTAAACAAGTTCAAATTTTGACGAATTGTACAATATCAGAGCTGTTATTAATGAATATTGGGTATTTAGGTGAGCCTTATGTTTTTTACATCTATCCCTTTTTGATGACATATATGCTTTAGAAGTGTTGAACTAAGATGTTAAACAAAATTTAGACCGGTTTTAAAGCAGCTTAAGGTTTAAACAATATAAAAAATTGAAGAATTGTATAATAACAGGTCTGGAATTTATCAATTTTAGGTATAACTGTGAATGGCCCTTATTCGTTTTTTACATATATCTCTCTATGATAACAAATATGGTTTTGTAGTATGAAACTAAGATGCAAAACATAATTTAGATGGGTTTTAAGGAGGTTTAGGGTTTTAAACCTGTTCAAAACTTGACAAATTGTACAATATCGTATCTTCTGACATTAACGAATTTCAGGTATGTATCTCTCTATGATGATATATATGGTTTAGTAGTATGGAACTTAGATGTAAAACATAATTCAAATGGGTTTTAAGGAAGTTTAAAGGCAGAATCAGATCTATGGGTGTGACAAAATTACAAGCAACATGTACAGTTCATGTACCAATCTATTCCTTACAATCTCAAATACAATATCTCCAAAAAGATTCATGATGTGTTAAAAATTGATGAAGTAATAATGGATTCAAAAAGCAAAAATGGGTGAAAAATATTTAAATTCTCCCAAAATAATAAGAATGGTAACCATTCTTATGGAAAAATAATACATTATTGTAGAAATCTTTAGTTTTCCTGAAATTAAGTGTGCACTTTGGGGATTATTAGCAAACAGACATGAAAAGGAATGACATAAGCCAGAAATATTCAAAAAGGTCCATGTGCAGTATGGCAAGTGATTTTAGACGGTCATATATTTCACCATGAGTACTTTCTGGGCATAAATACAGTGGTTTTTATTAAAAAAATATATTTTCTTTCAAGTGAAGTCCCCATGAAAAATTATAAATTGGGACCCCATGTCAACAATTTTTTCTAAATCTTTAGAGCCAACCAAGGTTATACTTGAAATGTAGTGTTAATTGCAGAATTAATATTGTACAATGCGCCAAGATTTTGAACATGTGAAAATCACTAAACCTTCTTAAAATCCATCTTAATTGTTTTTTTTACATCTTTTTATCATCTTAGTTCTACACTACAAAACCATACATATCTTCAAAGAGGGACAAATGTAAACAATATATGGCTCACCAAAGGTCTTACCTGAAATTCGTAAATTCAGACCGGATATTATACAATTTTTCAAATTTTGAACATGTGAAAATCCTTAAACCTTCTTAAAATCCATCTTTATTGTTTTTTTACATCTTAGTTCCACACTACAATACCATACATATCATCAAAGAGGGACAGATGTAAACAATATATGGCTCACCAAAGGTCTTACCTGAAATTCGTAAATTCAGACCGTTTATTATAGAATTTTTCAAATTTTGAACATGTGAAAATCCTTAAACCTTCTTAAAATCCATCTTTATTGTATTTTTACATCTTAGTTCCACACTACAATACCATACATATCATCAAAGAGGGACAAATGTAAACAATATATGGCTCACCAAAGGTCTTACCTGAAATTCGTAAATTCAGACCGGATATTATACAATTTTTCAAATTTATTTAATTTATTTCAAACCATAGGCATCAGCTATAGTCATACACAAAATCACCCCTCTCAAAAATGTCAAATTTTTCAAAAAATCAACGATTTTTTTCTCGGCTCCTTCTAATTCGTAAATTCAGACCTGATATTGTACAATTCTTCAAATTTTGGACTCATTAAATTCCTTTAACCTTCTTCAACACCATCTAGGTTATTTCTTACATATTAGTTTCACACTACAAAACCATAAATATCATCAAAGAGGGACAGATGTGAAAAATATATGGCTCACCAAAGGTCTTTCCTGAAATTCGTAAATTCAGACCTGATATTGTACAATTCTTCAAATTTTGAACTTGTTAAAATCCTTAAACCTTCTTAAAAACCATCTAAATTATTTTGTACATCTTAGTTCCACACTACAAAGCCATAAATATCATCAAAGGGGGACAGATGTAAAAAATCTAAGGATCATCCAAGGTCTTACCTAAAATTTGTAAATTCAGACCTGATATTGTACAATTCTTCGAATTTTGAACTTGTTTATACATTAAACTTCCTTAAAACCCATTTTAATTATTTTTTACATCTTAGTTCCATACTTCAAAACCATATTTATCATCAAAGAGGGATAGATCTGGAAACCATAGGCATCAGCTATAGTCATACACAAAATCACCCCTCTCAAAAATGTCAAATTTTTCAAAAAATCAACAATTTTTTTCTCGGCTCCTACTAATTCAATTAGTTTGAACCTTTCAGGGCTCATAGCCCTGCTACTGGGCACTTCACATGAAATTTTTCAATGTCTTCCAGTGTCTGATTGAAAAGTGAAGCTCTAAATAGTAAAAAAATGGGTCACGAATTTGCCCCCTGGGGTACATACTTTGTAGTATTTTTCAAATTCTGTAGGAGTGATTGGCATTATTTATTTTGCAAATGATTCATATATATAATGTCTATGTATGTAACTTAAAAACATTTAGATATCTAAAATTATTGAAGATGAAAAAATTATTTTCCGGGGTAGGGGTGTTTTTGGGGGGTGGGGGGCTAACCCCTGAAAAAAAAGAATTATGTACCACTCTGTGAAGCTATCACCTAGGTAGAATTTTCATCCAAGACTTCCCTCTAACTGAAAATGCTGCCAAACCAACTATACTCCATTTATTAAGAATTTCCCTCCTCGCTCTTAGAGTAATTTCATAATTTTTGATAAAAAAATGTCATTTATACCATAAAAGTGCATATATTTTAGAAACAAGTCAAATTCTTTATTCTTATATTAACCAGAGAGATGAACTTACATAGTGCATATATTTTGATTAACATCATGAGGAAAAGCAGTTACACCATTTTCACGCTTAACGGAGAATGGCTGAATACGCAATTATATAATATATTATATACGCATATGTAATATGTATTTAATTTTACTGCCATTTCATAATTTTTGATAAAAAAATGTCATTTATACCATAAAAGTGCATATATTTTAGAAACAAGTCAAATTCTTTATTCTTATATTAACCAGAGAGATGAACTTACATAGTGCATATATTTTGATTAACATCATGAGGAAAAGCAGTTACACCATTTTCACGCTTAACGGAGAATGGCTGAATACGCAATTATGCAACAATGAATACACAGGCAGTGCTTTCATTAATGGCGTCCTTCAATGGAGAGGACGTAAATCAAGATAGGGTGGACGTGAATCAAAAAAATAATTATGTTTTTGGGACGCAATTTGAATTTGGTAAATCACTTTGTGAATCCACTAAATAATTGAAGGAAATCCTATTTCTAAAAGAAATAAATTTTCTTTCGAAGTTTCCTTGTTGATTTCTGATCGAATTAGTACGAGGCATGTGATAGGACAAATGGTTATCCAATACTCGATATCCGAGCAGTAATCAGTACGAGGCTTACGATTGGCCGCTAACTGAAGACCAGATTTAAACCATTTTCTATTGGTCAAGTGCGATCACAGATCATTATTTAAGAATGCGCATGAGCAAGAAACTGAACCAAAAAATTGAACCTCGCGCAGATTGCCCCTAAACTAAAGCAAAATCAGTAGCTAATTGCTTCGAAATACGCAAAGAAAATGTGTTTCTACTGGTTGAATATAAGTTATACCTCACAAGTGATGGTATCTGTATCATTCAATGACATACTACACTCGCCAGAACACTGATTTAGACAGATAAATAGCAAAAGCGATACAAAATTTCATCAATTTTATTTTATTAGTGTAAAAGCGTGACTTTGAATTCCAGGGAACATTTTTTCAAGGGACACAGTTTTTTGAGGGGGAGACGCATTTTTAAAAATCGTTACGTCCCAGGGATGCAATCTTAGACAAACCTACTGAAAACACTGACAGGGTATTAAGCAGATATGCACTCACTCTTGTAGAATATATAATGCCATCTATGGAACATATATAACTCTATCTATAAACATCATTGCATAAAATAGAGTACATCTAAATGCCGCTCTAAGTGACATCTTTTTCATACGCTTTACACTAAGGTCATGACATATGAGGTAAAAATGACATATGGATTATCAGATAATGCTTAATTATCTCATTTAGATAATTTTTTTCTTTTTGGAGATCAAACATGTGACATAGCTCAATGTTTTCGTGCATTAAACTTATTAAAAAATTTTAGGTCAAAAATTCAGCCTACAAAGTTATTGTTTTCGGATTATCCTAATCCCAAAGTAATTAAGTTTTTCTTTTAAGAGGTAAATCATGTCTTACAGTAAATTGTAATATTGCCATAAAAGCGGAAATAAAATGCTGCATTTTTAGTGAAAATTACGTCAGAATTAGGGAAAATTGGTGAAGATGGGTGGATTAGGGACAGCTTAAGTGATAATCCAATCAATTTGATTATCATCCTAATGTCATTTATTGAAGATAAGACATGGATCTAACGGAACCATTTGTTTTTGTGGTTAAAGTATTCTTCAAACTAAAGATATAGCCCTTTGAAATTGCTTGCCATATTTTACGTGACTTTTTACCTTCTTCATCTTTCTTGGCACACTCAGCAAAGAGTTCTGTTGTGTGAATGTTGATTCTGTCCCTGTGGAAATAATGCGACTGGAAGAACTTGGTCCAGAAGGCAGATTCTGACATATTATGTGGCACATGTTCTTGGTACTTGCTCTGGACTGGAAATAAATAGTAAATATATGGTATACAATAAATATATGGTATATAAATATATGGTATATACTTGTATAAAGGATACTTCTGTCACAAACTGGTTTTGCATAAAAAACTCAAAAAAAAGTTTCGCATAGAAAAAAAGCCAGCATTGACTCTATAGAATACATACCGATGATCTCCCCAGGATTTTTTCTCAAATGGGTGCAAAATTCTCATTTTCACAATTCAGATCAAAATTGGTCAAAATATGCCAATTTTTCATGATTTTTCTCATTTTCAAGTGGGTGCAAATGGATTCTTGGGTTAGTGCCAACTTTCAAAATCTCAGGTGGGTGCTGCACCCACTTGCTTTAATTCTGGGGAAATCACTGCATTTGATCATTGGCTGAGACGAGAAGTAGATTTTATTTGTTCAAACAAAATGTTAATGGGTAAAAGGACAGACAAACAGACAGACAAACAGACAGATCATTTTCCAGTCATCATTCATTTATAACATGTGGATCCAAAAGAAGATTAAATTGGGGTTGCCCTCCTCTAAATATGCATAAATTGCTATATAAGTATTTAGTTACTAACACTGGGTGTCTCTTTGATATCATTGTCATTATATCGTATCATTAACTTGTCTCCTATAGGACAAAACACTTGAAATAAAAAAAATAAAAATACCTGCAGGGTATGTTTTGAAGATAGACTCAATGATATCTGTTGTGATGTTATATTTCAAGCCATTGCAGCCATCGCTTTGTGGTTTCACCTCCGCCAAAAAAGATGCCGAGACACCAACATCCTGTTTGGAGGTACTCGCCACTGGATTTGATGGTGCTTTGTTTCCAACTGGGGTTGGTTCTGAGGTAGGTTTATTCTGAAAGGAGATTTGAAACACTGTAAAACTGGTAATTTATATAATTCAAGGATTTCAGCATAAAGACACTTAATTGTTAAGTTCCAAGAAAAGTATTTTTGATTTAAAATTTGGCAAAAACCCTCCCTGCCTATATTATGTTCTAGAGGAAGTTCTACAAAGGCTATAAGAGGCGACTAAATGTCAATAGTTGCTGAAAACAAAAGATAATTTCATAATGGTCTACCCCCCACCCCATCTCACTCCACCTATATCCATATTTTTTAAATAAAGTCATAATTTACCTCTTAATCCACTCTAAAGAAATTATCTTTGTTATTCCAAAGCTATTGACATTCAGACCCAACCTAAATAATTATCGTAGGCTTTCTACATAAAAAAAACATGTGAACATAAACTACAACTACCATGTTTTTGACTCTATTTGCCCAGAATTCCTCGGCAGAAATAACCTGGCTCACAACCAAGTCTTTATAGAGCTGGAATAATTCTGCATCCTCCTGGAGCATCCTGAAAATATAGGCTAAATTACAAATAAAATAAAATACAAGTAACATGCATATTCATCCTATACAAAGTGAGTGGATGGAAACCATATGGAGGATAGGGTAAAGGATGAAAAAGCTAAGTACATAACATTGTACAGCTATATATATTCAACATTTTCAAATAAAAAATCAGAGGATTTAATGGATAAAAAAGTCTTTAAAAGAGTAAATAAATTCTTAAATATTTTTTGGGCATTGTGTCAATGGGATTTAGCAGAATATTTATAAAACTTGGAAATCCTGGGAGTAAATGAAAATAACTTTTAATTACTTTTATAATAGAAAATTATGCACAGAATTGAGTTATGTCATTAAACAGGAAAAATAGTCCAGAATGATTAAAAAGCAGATTTTCTTCAATCTCATTAGCAATGAAACTCCCAATCAGATTTCAAAGCTATATAGCATTTCTCTATAGTGGTAACATACCTATTTTTCTCCTCCAATTCACTATTTATCTTTCGCCTAAACTTTGGTAGCAGCTGCTGCAGCAGTTCTTTGACACCTTCTCTGTCTGACACACTCTCAGGACGCCCCTTGGGGTTTGTGAATTGGAATGTATTGGCCCCACCGTCATGTAGTGAGATCTGAAGTTGCACTTTCTCCTTTGTGTCCGGAGATATCTTTTGCACTGGAGACATTCAAAGTAAAGAAGTGTTCTACCTATGATTTGTTTTATTTATTCATTGTTTTAATGTGCATGCAATTTTATGTTTGTGTAAACACTTGTAGTATTTTATGTCATGTAAAAATAAAAGATGTGGTAGATCCAATAACGCTGAAAAAATCTTAATGACATGATTTTAGACCATAATCGTGCTTTGGAGAATGACTGAAGATATTTGCCCTTAAATATACTACAAAAAAAGTTAAGGATCACACATCTAGGTTCTCATCATGAAAATGTGCATTGGATGTTGTGAAACATTTTTCACTGTTGTCTCTCAGGTGTTGTCTTCAAACATGTCCAATAAAAACACCATCTAAACAAATATAATGTGAAAGAACAAGGAACCGTTAACTATCTGAAAAAAGTTATGAGAAAAGTCTAAAGTGGTCGTGCTCCTTTACATTTTTTGAGTAGTGTATATAATTCTGAATGATTCTAAATATCAATAAATAGCAACAACAACAAACTTACTCTTGATATCAGCATAGCTGTGACTGACTGAAAACGAGTCCTTGCTTTTAAGCATCCAGGCCATTCTCTCTCCCATCATGTAAAGAACTCCCTCTGATTTTTTGTGACGTACATGATGAACTATAAGTAGGACTTCTTCTGATGAGGTTGCCATTGTTAATGCTTGCAGGATGCCCAATGACTGCAAAGAATTAAACAAGTTATCAGATCCAGTAAGTAACAGAGAGATAACATATAAAAATTGTTCAATTGTTTTTGGGCAGTCAATTACAACACGTTGAGTAAAAGTGAGTCCTATTTTGAATTGCATTCATATTCTAAAACTTTATCTCCAACTTTAAATTTCAAGTTTGAACCAATCGAACAAAAAAAGCTAATCTTGCCATCAAAAAGAAGGCCAATCTTGATAAACACTGCCTGTTTGTCAGGGCTATCATTCAACCAGATATGTTAACAAAACCGAGCTTTGTCTTCACTCTTTCAGTTTACAATAAATCAGAGTTCATCGTCGAAATATGGTCATTTCCTTTGACATCATCGCATAATTAATTAGCATGCATTTAGCACATGTTCCTTTCAGTTAGCTGATTGATTGAGAAAAGGTCAACACAGTACACTGTAGCTACATGTAGGTTTGAAATGATTTAAGATCCGGGCTGTCGTGGGCAACATTCGAGGGAGTGGGGTTGGTAAATCGTAATATAGTCTAAACCAGGCAGAGGGTAGCTTATAGCTAGACACTGCACACATGGTAGCTGAAGACTAACCATCATCCACAAAAAGCTTGGAGACAATACAATGGCTTTGTATAAAAAACCTCCTACCTCATACCCACCTACCCACGTACGTTGGACATGAAACAGTCTTTGAAGGGTTCAATTTTAAAGATGTTAGTTTATTAAATCTTAGTTTATGATGAATTATAGATGCATTTGTAACGACCCTTGATAGCAAGTTGCTACTACAGCCCAGCTGGGTTCGATTCCCACTCGGGGCATCAAATTTAGCACACTTTCTTCAATTTCTTTATCTGGCTTGTTGGACCTATGCTCGCGGTCGTTAGTTAGTTATTTCCCTGGGGCACCCTCGGGTCATTACACATTACAATGCACCCATATGCCTTTATTTATGGATCTGTCATCCATCTAGTCATTAAATAAAGCCGGAATTGTAGAAATGTTAATAATTAGAGCTATTTTGAGATTTAAAAATCTTTAAAATTGAACCCTTCAAGGACTGTATCATGTCCCACATAGGTGGGTAGGAGGGTATGAGGTAGGAGGTTTTTTATACAAAGCCCAATACAATACATGTACAGTGGGGGGCATAAAGAATTACAAAACCTATGGAAATTACATGTTGTCGCATATGTAATAAATTCTTACCTCAGTGTATTCAGTGCTCTATTTTCTCCGTCATAGTAAGTCCAGATATAGTGGAATTTGTGTCCATAATGACAAATAAGAACTTAAAAATTTGATGTGGAATTCACATGTTAATGCCGACTCTTCAAATGTTGAGGTGATTTTGGAGCCAGATTACGCCGCAATGTGGGTTGGCTCCCAGAATGCAACATGACACGTGTCAGCTTTCAAAATGCCATTCCGCCGTTTTGAAATACGTCACGAATAAATAAGGTTACTTGATGTTGCATTCTGGGAGTCAATCCTCCTTGGATCACAAACATGGCGATTCATGAAAACATTAGTCCGATTTGGTAGGGATTTATCCATCATTTGCAGGTATGAGGCTTTGGATTCATTTATTGTGCTACTTAAAGTGGATGGGAATTATTTTTCTACCACTTTGGAGAGTTTGAGACATGAAACTTAGAATTTAGCTCATTGTGACAACTTTTGAGGGTTGAGATTTATTTTTGTCCCCCACTTTACATGTATGTTGCTCACCAACTCACATTTCTCAGCTTTCAACACTAATCTCTATTTCTACAATGACCTAGAAGAATTGTGGTATAGCACTCGTGCTTTCATTGGTCATCTAGATCTATATCATAGCCATAACTGTAGGCTAACAAATAATGAAACATGGATACAACTAAAAAACAAGTTTCAATAATTTTCGAATTTGCTGTGAAGTGATGCTTTGATTTGTTTCAAATTTGAGCATTTCCAATGCAAAATCGATCTCATTTCAACATATAATGAATGGTGTAGTATCTAAACTAGTTCGTTAATATAAAATGAGATTTCAATGGGTTAACATAGATAAGAAAAATGAAAATGTTACATTTTGAAATATTTTCTTACCGAAGCACAAATTTAACTTCCGGTTTGCGACAATGTAGTCGTGAGTGGGTCTTTGGCTTTCTTGGCAACATGCGTGAAATTCTCCAATTTATTACCTATTTATTGGTTGAATGGATATCATTTGTCTATTCCATGTGTTCCAAATCAATCTGTTTATCTTAAGCAGCACTTTGAAAACAAAAAATCACAAATTAATGATATATTCACTGGGATAATAAACACTCGTTTCTGATCGTAAGATCAGCGCTTCACTCATCAACATCTATTCAATGTTCCCCATTATCTATAGTTATCGCGATAAATCTATAGCAGATCTGCAGGCCCGTAGGCATGATTCACTTTTAACATATTTGAACCAAAAATAACCAAAATCACTTAAATAATTCTCAGAATGGTGAAAAACTCCAAATGTTTTTTAAATAATTTTGGCCATGGCGTTGCTCTCGACGCCCCCCCCCCCCCTTCCACTCGCGACGGCCCAGGACCGGTTTTTATTGTTCAAGTAGCGAAGTTTTCTTTTTAGAGATGTTCTCGGTCGATTTGCTTCACTGTATAAATTTGACGTGTCGCAAAAAGGTGGCGCATTTGTTTTTTAAGGGTATCACGTGAATGTTGTCATGATATTATATCCCCGGGGTTTATGTATACTAAAAGTATTTCGTTCAGTATCTTCATCCGGGTACTTACAATAAATATGTCTACCTAACTTCTGTTTGTCTGTCATTTAATGGACCATAACATATCATAACATGGTGTCAGAAGGGAATGTACTAAAAACCCTTCGACCTATGACCCTTCGACCCTACGACTTACTGGGTGTCAAGAATTTTTGGAACATATTTTTCTGAAAAAACCCTTCGACCTCTGATTTCCCAGTCCAGTTTTCTAAATGATTATGTATAGTTCCAACTTGAGCTCCCCATAGGATTTAATCTACCTAATCGGAAACTGTTTTGTACGTACTCTTTCAATGGAAACATAGTTGGTAATTTTGAACATCACCCTTCTTCAGCCTTATAATTGATAATAATGTTGATCGGGCAGTCTTACCTGGGACCAATTGCTTTCACTTTTTGAACCTGATTTCAAGTCTAAAATCAAGGATTGGCTCCCAGGATCGAAACTCGATATTTTCCAACAATGAAAACGTCGAAATGTCGTTATTTTCTGAAATTAAAACCGACTATAAATTCAAAATAAACAGTTCAAAAGATTCGAACCAATATCTCGATCATTTCTTGTGAGTTTTGGAATTTTTCGTTTGGAAATAAGACCAAAATTCACGATTTAAATGTTGAAGTGAACAAAATGGCGGCTGTTTGAATTCGAATTTTGTATTACGACATACCCATATATGGGACAGAATATCGGTGGTGCACTCTGGGAGCCAATCCTCCTTGGTCTAAAATGTAGGTTATCGACACCATATTTCTCTCGGATACTGGTTATACAATAAGATTATGTTTGTAACTCAAAAATATAGCAATAAATTATCGCTACCTTGTCTAATTACAATTCGATTTGACCAGGAAGTGCTCACTTCTGGATATGTTGATCGGGCAGGAAGACTTTCGTTTTCCTTCAACTCAAAACTGAAGCAAGCTGTCGCCGATTTTGGCTAAACAGAGGAATAGAACATGATCTAGTATCTTCAAAAAGACATACCTTAATTCCCCGTCTCTAACGATTTCAAAGTTTTACCGATATATTGGATCAAAACAAAGACAAATAATGTTTTTTTTTAAGTTTTACCGGTAAAATTTATTGCAGTTTCATCTGTCAATCAACTTTGAAACAGACCCACCCACATAGATTTAGATTTATGAACTTTATTACACATTCATACCCATAAAAGGTTAAGTGTACACAAAGTAAACACTAATTTTACAATATATCAATACAACAGAAAACAGTACATATAACAACACACAAAATTAACACTTCATAATAAATAAATAAGTAAATAAATGAACAAATAAATATGCATCATGGATAAGCACATGAATGGTGATTGTGATACGCGTCCATTGTTTATGTCATATATCACACCCTTCTATGTTATATTACATTTATGAATAAATTCTGCTACAATTTCAATTTCTTTATTTTCACAAGACATACAATATTGGAAAAAAAGTGAATCGTCCTCCATGTTGAAAAGGTGTTTAATTGGGTTGCTGTGTGATACAAGTTTATCGAGCATTTGCTTTCTATATATACTGTATTTTTTACATGAACGCATTATGTGTTTTTCGTTTTCTATTAAATTGCAAACCTCGCAAATTCTTTCATCGATCTTTAATTTTGGGCGTTCGTATCTACCCGTTTCTATTTTTAATTTGTGGTTACTGATACGAAACTTTGTTAGACTTCGTCGTAAATGCCCATTTGAAATTGAATCTAAATATGGTTCGAACCTGAAATTGCTTTTAAATATTTTGTATGTATTCAGTTTGCGACATTGGTCGGAATTCAATTGATTTCGCCAATAATCTTCAAAACTAATTTTTGATTTACAAACAACTTCGGATGCGTCAATAGTATATTCTTTTACATCTAAAGTATTATTGATATTGCTGGGAGTATCTCCTGAAAATGATACTACCTCTAATTTATCCATTACACTTTTAAAATTCAGCATCCACGATGACTTGTTGTTCTTTAAACATATGACGTTTGACCAATCAGAAAGCATTTCAAAATAGACCAGTGCATGAAGTGGGGGGGGGGGTGTATAGAGGGTCTTGGAAATGCATATACAATATTTTTTAGCTCTCTTATACCATATACAATATTTTTTTACCCCTTTTATACCATATACAATATTTTTCACAGCTCTTATACCATATACGATATTTTAGGTGAAATACAATATACGATAATTTTGAAACTGCTTTTGATTAAAGTTTGGATATTTATAAGGAAATAATATTAGGAGAGAATCCATGTACTAAAGTAAATGTATTATTATAAGGGAAATAGACTCCACATACATACCACAATGATTTCATTTATTACATTATGAATAAGACACCATTCGGGTGCATCCGCATGTTCAGAAAAGCTGTGACCATTTTCAGGTAAACAAGTTGATTTAAAACACATTTATGATATAAGATTCATGACTTATCTTTAGTGATTTCACAACCTACTTTGACCAAAAAAGTAACTTTAACATTTCTGCAATTTGCTAAAGCCATTAGCCCATTACCTGTAAAAGTACCATAAAGATATTCAAAATCAGCACAAAACCTGCATCATTGGAATGGGTGGAACTCAGTGTTCCTCTTTCTTATGACCTACTTTCCCATGACATATTTTAATGTCAATGGAATCCTTCATAGTGAGCCAGGGGAAAAAATCCTTGAAACATAAGCGATGCAAAATTGAGAATGTGGAATAAAAGATTCATCATGTGTTCTATGAAAATAAAGTTTGCTGAGGAAAATATGTATCAGATAGGTAATGAAGATTCACAATGCACAATAATTTTGTAAAGCAGTTACCTGAAAATATTAAGTATTGAAAACAGTTTCAGAAATAAAGGACTTCACAAACTTCCATGTAGATAATACATTTTTGATTGGACTCGAGTCTGGAAATTAGAGTTTAAGATAAAGGCAAGACGAGACTTGATTGTTTAAACATTTGAAACAAGAGACACTTCGGGGTTTCAGATAAGGCAGCCTTAAAGACAGTATAAGTTAAACAAAGGTGTGTCAAAATAAAGCAAATTTCCATAAAGTTCAAACCGCATGTTTCACGAATGATTTCAAGGCAAAGATGTATTGATGAGAATGAAAACTACTCTATGCAACTAGAAATAACTTTCTTTTAAAGGACCACAGACGGTATCGCAACAGATTTCAGTCATATATTGGATTTTGGCTATTTTCTGAGGATTTGAACAGGTGCATATGTTAGGCCAACGCATTAACTCCAGGACAAGCAATCATAGAAATTAAAAAATGATTTGGACTTTAAGTCAGGGAAGGTGCAAATTTGCACCCCATCAACATGTTTTTTCTGTAATGTTGTCCTGATTTCCAGCCCTTTCCACACCTGTTTTTCAATGTTTGTTG
Source organism: Owenia fusiformis (assembly GCA_903813345.2). Taxonomy (NCBI): domain Eukaryota; kingdom Metazoa; phylum Annelida; class Polychaeta; order Sabellida; family Oweniidae; genus Owenia; species Owenia fusiformis. Next base: position 28,711,038 of record CAIIXF020000006.1, on the reverse strand, counting down.
CATCGATCACTCTGTTGCGTTTTGAATGAAAATATGATTCATGCAGGGGTTTTAAAGATATCAATTTTGAATGACCAAAATTTAGCTGAAAACAATGGATCACATGAGTTTTCCCTATGGTAAAATAACATGGGAAATACATGTACTGTTTTCCACTTTATCCCAAATAAATCATATTTTAGAGGTTAACTGTGTCTCAAAACTGTATCTCAAAGTGCAACATATTGGTGCATCAAACATTGAAAAAACATATGTGGAAAGGGCTAAAAATCAGGACAACATTTCAGAAAAACCTTCCCTGTCTCAAAGTCCAAATTATTTTATTACCTCGAGGAGCGCTTGATCTGGAGTAAATGCATTGGCCTAACATATGCACCTGTTCAAATCCCCAATAAATAGCCGAAATCAAACATATGACAGTTTGAAGACTAAATAAAAACCGTTTGCTATATTATGCTATATTAGCATTGTGATGCTTGTATTAAAACATGCGCTGTATGAACACTTTATACTCAAATATTTTAATGATTTATCCCACATACCCCGAAACACGAGTAGCCATAGTGACCATATTTTTCATGAAAGTTAAGATGAGTCAACGTCGCCAACGTGCAAATGCCAATGTTTTTGCTATAAATCAAGCAACAATGGTCTGTACGACCTGTAATAAATATATAAGCAATGTTTTTATCACAAAATTCTTTGCCGGTTTTTTAAAATAATTTTCCAAATGATAGATAAAAAATAATCGAATAATTGAATGGAGGGGGGAGTGAACGGAGGGGGGGGGGTGGAGTAATATGTCTTTAAGGTGGAAGAAATTTCCACAAATTCGTGTACTTGAAAAATGAACTCACTTACTCAGTAACTTGATATTACAACTCTGAAAAGTGAAAAATGGGGACATATGGAGTTAATGGAAGTTTTCATATGTCTTATAGACACATTACTCCCCCTCCGTTCAATTTTAATAACGTTCGTATACTTTTTATATAACGTACGGTAACGTGTTTTACAAAACAATGATGACAATAGTTTTGTGATAATTACTTCACTTACAAGTATTCATTACAGGTCGTGTAGACCCCTGTTGGTTGATTTATAGCAAAAAATTGACATTTGCACGTTGTCGACGCTGCACTTTTTTAATAGATCTTTTATTTTAGAACTCCACAGTTCAAAAAATCCAAGAAGACCTAACATATTCCCCCGTCCAGTGCGTCTATTCATTTAGCCATTCAATTGTAAACTTTCTCTTGAAAAAATTAATCTTCAAGATTTGTTGAAATTTCTACCAAAAATCAGCTAGATCTACCCCCCTCCGTTTATTTCTTCTGATCATCCGGCGTGATTCTTATTTGAGACTATATTTAACACCTCCTGTGAAAATTTGAATGAAAAGGGCACAAAACTCTTAGTTTGAGAAGGATTTTTTCTAAACTTACAGTATTGATTGACCTGGAATATGGAACCAATTAGAGAGACTACTTTTCCATGTTTTTCCAACACGGTTACAGTAAGAGAGTTGGCACAATGGGGAACTTTAGGGTGCACTTTCTTCATAATTAGCCTTTTTTAATTCTAGATACCATATACCATATATTTTCTAATATACCATATACCATATTTTTTACACCTCTTATACCATATACGATAAATTTTGCCCCCTCTTATACAATATACAATAAATTTTCAGCCTCTTATACGATATACAATATCTCTATACACCCCCCCCCCCCCCCTGAAGTGTGACTCATGAGAGTTTAGCTTGTGCCAACAGCCAATCAAATCAAGCTGTCACTTTATACAAATACAATGCTTGTGCTATGTTTTTTAATTTGTTATTGCGAGCGGAAGTATTGCTTATTTTAAAATTTAAATCAATTGGATTGCGGCTTACTTACATACAGATACATGACATATGTTTGGATCAGCATCCACGGAAAAAAAATCAAAACAAAATTAGTTTCAAACTTTTTATTCATGATATTGCCGCGACCAATATTGATGAATACAGTCAACAGCTGACAGTCAATCAGGGTAAGCTTATAGGTCGTTTTTAATACGCCAGGGAGACTTGTATTTTGGAAGAAACACGCCAGCCGCTAAAACAAGGCGCCGCAGGCGTCCTGGCGTGTGGGAATCTTAGGGTCTACATTGTAATATTTCCAGCAACTTCATATGGACTGAGAAATTGAAGGTCACAGGGTTTTTATAAAAATATATTCCAAAAATTCTTGACACCCTGTAAGTCGTAGGTCGTAGGGTCGAAGGGTCGAAGGGTTTTTAGTACATTCCTGTCAGAAGCGGGATAATATAAACAGTTGATTCCTGGATATAAGAAGTATATGTAGGACAGTTCTGCCGCCGTGGCAGCATGCAAACATTTCCGATGTGGACGGATTTTGAAAGCTGTTTATAATTTTCACGCCGCATTTTTCAAGGACACAGTTGTGAGTAGACAACCTGGATCACTGAACATCATACAGTTTATGACTATTCTATCGATATATATATGTGACCTATGCTATAATCATAATGGCCAGATTTAACCCTCCACCTGAGTTTAATTTCACCCGTCCAACGGAGTGGCCCACTTGGCATGATAGATTTCAGACCTATAGACTTGCCACAAAATTAAACAAGGAGGATCAGGACACTCAAATCGCACAGCTAATTTATGCAATGGGGCCTAATGCTAACCACATATATAAACTATTCAAGTTTAAAACTGATGATGCACAGGACTTGCCTGCAAAAACGTATGAGTCTGTATCTAATATGTTCAACGAACATTTTGTTCCGAAAATCAATGTAATACATGAGCGGAAGGCATTTCATAAAAGAACTCGTTTAGAAGGAGAGTCAGTTGAGACTTACATTGAACAATTATTCCAATTGTCGGAACATTGCCAGTTCGATGATAAGCGAGACGAGCAGATTAGAGACCGAATTATTTGCTCAGTGACAGACGACCATTTGTCGGAACGATTACAAACAATCGCCATGGAAACCAAGGAGTCTTTGACATTATCACGAACAGTCGAAATGGTCAGAGCCCATGAGATGATAAAAGGACAACAAGGTTCCAGTGACAGTCTCGATGTCGACAAAATTCGATTTCAGCGAACGACGAAACAGAAACGTGACAACAATAAGCAGCAACAGCGACAACAAAGTCAACAACAGCGACAACAAAGTAACAACAAATCAAGCCACAAATTATGTCAATTCTGTGGTTATGACAGCCACGAGAGATCAAAATGTCCTGCCAGTGGAAAATTTTGCAAAAATTGCTCTAAGAAAGGTCATTTTTTCAAAATGTGTAAATCAAAAAGTGCTTCAAGCATTAGTGAATGCTCAACTGAGAATGCAATCCAAGCTGATTCTCTCACTTGTCAGGAATTTTTTATTGGTGATGTCAGTGTTCCTGAGAGAGAGCCAGCATGGTTTGTTTCATTACCCGTACAGGGAAAACCAGTAGAATTTAAAATTGACACTGGTGCAGATATAAATGTGATCTCATATGATGTATACAATTCTATGTTACCTAAGCCTGTACTGACACCTGTGCAAGGGACCATTAGGACAGTAGGAGGTGTTTTACCTTCTAAGGGGTCCTTCATTACTAACAGTAGTCTTGATCAGACCAAGGGAAAGATCAATACCCGGTGATTTCAGCGGGAAGTGGCGTTTCGTTCAGTGGATGAGCTGCGCGCGCACACATAAATGTGATTATCCAATATAATTAGGGGAGGGCTATTTGAAATAGTTTTTGGTCTCAGGCGCGACCCAGGGCTGTTGTCTTAAGGACATTTCGTTGAAAATGGGCCATTCGGCTGATAATTGGTAAGAGTTTGCGATCTTATAATGTATAACTGTAACTCAGACACATATTTTGACACGATTCTGTTGGAAATAAGCTTTGAACCGAGAGATATTCACGATTGATATGCACATTTTTGATTGTGCCATTGCTTTTCCATTGCACAATCCATGTATTGATAGAAGAAACATTAATAATGCAGATTGGTTTACCTTCAATACATGGCAGACACTACATATCGGTCTATTAATACCAGTTTGTGCCTTAAATAGTTTTATATTTCCATCCACGGCCTGGAGCCTGGCTGTGTTTGTCTCTTATGTGTATGCTTGTGCATGCATGGACTTCTAATCACTAGCAGAATTTAACATGATGCAAACTCGACATTATAACTCATGCTGTAACATTTTGACTTCGCTGGAAAACAATAGGAATTATTTTTCTTGCCAATCAATCATGAATCACAATCAAAATTTCAGAATGATCAATCAGGCAATGGTCCAAATCAAGTTATAACATTATATGATATTCAGCAAGAAGTCCGGTAGAAATACAGAATATTTAAACATCAAAGCTGAAAGTTAAAAGCTAATCTGTCAATTTTCTGTCTGCAAAAGAGGGTTCACATTTGACACAATAACAGACTGAGGCTTTGAAATCTAGGATTCCCCAGGGAAATATGACGTCATACTAATTAGCATAAGGATTTCCCTATTGGTATGGGTCGAGCCTTGTTCGAAAACACAATCCATAAATACATGCTAATTTCTAAGGAGATAGGAAGTGTATAACGTGTTTATCGATTTTGTTTAAAGATTTAATCAATTATCAAATTGTTTAAGTGGATAAAGTGGTCACACTTGCTTCAATTCATAGCGAAATCGACGGATAGAAACTGACTGAATTCCCGATATCCTACCCCGTATTACTGTAGGCTATAAGCACAGTGACCTACAGAGGGCGCTATCACAAACAAGTACTGCACGAACCGATAAATTCCCGGGTATTGTAACGCCCTTGATCAGACAAAGTTTTCAATGAAACTTTATGTAGTTGACAGAAGTACGTGTAATCTTCTCAGTAGAGGTTCATCCAAAAAGTTAGGCCTAGTCAGCCTCAATGTCCCCAATACACAGGCATCAGTACAACAGGTACATGAATCCGTAATTATATCAAATAAATCTGACAATTGTAATGATGTATCATGTAACAAGGGTGATAGTCAGTTTCAACCTACAGTTGATAGTACAGTTACGCCAAATGCCAAATTTCAACGCGTAAATGACGTCATAAAGGATCCTAGTCTTTATGGTGAAATTGGTAACATGAAGTGTAAGCCCGTACACATCAAAGTCAAAGATGGCGCTGTTCCATATTCAGTCAATGTACCACGTCGTGTACCATTTCCGCTAATGCAAAAACTTCGTGAAACATTAGATCAAATGGAAAATCTTGAAGTTATTACCAAAGTCAGTAAACCTACCGATTGGTGTTTTGGTATGGTACCCGTACTTTCTAAATCGGGAAAACTCAGAATAACTTGCGATTTTCGCCGCTTGAACGAATCTTTAGCCCGCGAGAGATTCATACTGCCAACAATCGATAGCGTTTTAGAGAAACTTTCCGGAAGTGTCATGTTCAGTACTCTAGACGCCACAAGTGGTTTTCATCAGGTTCCACTTGACCCAGATAGTCAAGCATTGACAACATTCATTACGCCTTTCGGTCGTTATATGTATCGCAAATTGCCGCAAGGTATCTCAATCGCTCCTGAAATATACCAGAGGGAGATGTCACAGATTCTCGACAAGGTAAATGGTGTCGCTATTTTCATGGATGACATCATTGTAGTCGGTAAATCCAAAGAAGAACATGATAGAAACTTGTGTAATGTCTTGACCAGAATAAAACAGGCTGGTGTAAAACTTAGCAAAAACAAGTGTAAATTCCAGCAATCTGAAGTCACATTTCTCGGAAATCTGATAAACTCGCAAGGTGTTAGTCCTAGCCCTGAGAAAATAGAAGCTATCGTTGCTATTCCGCAACCACAAAATGTGGAAGAACTGCGTAGATTCTTGGGAATGGTGAATTGGTTATGCCGTTTTGTGCCAAACTTATCTACCGTATTAGCGCCAATGAACGCCCTACTTTGCAAAGATTCAGCATGGTTATGGTCAGATAAACAAGAGAAGGCATTTCAGTCTGTGAAAGAATTAATCAGTAAAGAACCAACTCTCAAGTTCTACAATGTAAACAAAGAAACCCGCGTGAGTGCTGATTCGAGCGCATACGGTATCGGAGGTGTTCTAGAACAATTACATAACTCGGAATGGCATCCTGTTCATTTTGTGTCTAGAACTTTAAACTCTGCAGAAAAGCGTTATGCTCAAATTGAGAAGGAACTTTTGGCCAGCACTTGGGCTTGTGAGAAATTCAGTCAGTATCTTGTTGGTCTAGAAAAGTTCAAAATTATCACTGATCACAAACCTCTTGTACCAATAATCAACAAGAAAGAACTTGATCAAGCTCCAGTGCGGTGCCAACGTATGTTAATACGTTTAATGAGATTCAACTGTGAAGTAGAGTATCGCCCTGGAAAAACATTAGTGGTATCTGATACTCTTTCTCGAGCCCCAAGGTTGTCATCAGAGTTAGAGTCATCAACTGTTGATTGTGTATCTCAGCATGAGAAGTTCATAGTAGACAACTTACCAGTGTCAACTCCACGCCTGGAGAAGATTCGTGAAATATCAAATGTTGACTCTGAAATATCCTGTGTTATGACTTATGTAATGTCAGGTTGGCCTAAGTATCACAAGGATGTTCTTCCAGAAGCAAAACCATATTATGATTCAAAAGATGGTCCAAGGGGTGTTGATGTTTGGCAATAGAATGGTTATTCCCAATGCACTTAGAGGCGAAATTCTCGACCTTATACATGAGGGCCATTTAGGTATCAATAAATGCAGGGAACGTGCTAAAATGTCAGTTTATTGGCCTGGTATTACATCACAAATTAAAAACTTAGTGAGTAAATGTGCTCATTGCCAAGAGAAAAAACCAACCAATAGAGCTGAGCCTCTCATCCCTACCACTCTACCAGAACGTCCGTGGCAGAAGATAGCCACAGATCTTTTTGAATGTAACAAGAAAAATTACATGGCAGTGGTAGACTATTTCTCTAGATACCTTGAGATTGCTTACCTATCACAAAATACTACAAGTCAACAGGTCATAAGTAAGCTCAAGGAAATATTCTCTAGAAATGGAATTCCAGAAATTGTCATATCAGATGGAGGCCCTCAGTTTACCTCCAATGAGTTCAAGAATTTTGCCAGGGATTATGATTTCAAACATGTTATGTCTAGCCCGAGATTTCCTCAAGCAAATGGTATGTCTGAAAGGGCTGTCCAGACCTCAAAGAGAATCTTGAAGTCTGGAGACCCAGTATCTGCGATAATGAATTTCCGAGCTACACCTGTAAATGCTACTGGTAAAAGTCCCAGCCAATTACTGTTTGGGAGGCAAATTAGAACCAAACTCCCTGCTACTGGCAAAAGTCTTGATCCAAATTGGCCATGTGAAAGTCAAGTAAGACAATCTGATTTCAAAGCTAAAACTCAATATGCACAGAATTACAACAAAGCACATGGTGCTAGAAATCTTTCTGAATTGTCACCTGGTCAGTATGTTAGAGTGAAATTAGACAATGAAAGATCTTGGAGTAAGCCATTTGAAGTTGTAAAGAAGGCAGAAACACCTAGGTCTTACATTGTTAAATCAGAAAATGGTTCGATGTTACGCAGAAACCGCAAGCACCTATCACTTACCAATCATGAGCCTATTTCAATAAATGTACCTATGTCTATACCTTATCTACCAGAAGGGGTACAAGAAGGGGTAACCAGGTTGGTGCCAGATGTTTCTGATAATCAAAGTTCACAAAAACTCCCTGATTCTGTAATATCATCTCCTGTGATGAGAAGGTCTTCAAGGGTAGTTAAGAAGCCAGAAAGGCTTATTGAGTCTATGTAAAAACATAAGTTTTATATATGTAAGACATGTAAGATGTACTGTTTATTTACTTCATGTACATTCAATTTTCACAAAACTTGTGTTACATTTTCATTGTGTTATTTATACTCCCAGGACATGGAGATAATTAAGACATTCAGTGCTAACATTAGAATGCTACATTCATATGATTTTACAGAGACATTTCTAGTGTGCTCATAGAGACATTGACATTCTAAAACACCAAAAGGTGGATTTGGTTAGCCTGGAATAGTTATTGTAATTTAGTAACTTTAAAAACTAAAAGGGGAAGATGTCATGATATTATATCCCCGGGGTTTATGTATACTAAAAGTATTTCGTTCAGTATCTTCATCCGGGTACTTACAATAAATATGTCTACCTAACTTCTGTTTGTCTGTCATTTAATGGACCATAACATATCATAACAAATGTAACTTCGATTCCCCGGATTATAAGATAATATTCTAATTAAAGTTATATATAATTTTAAAGCTAATTCGATGAAGTTTTTAGATCAACTACACTCCGTTCACGATTCTTGAGCGTTCTTTTTTAAAAAGGTAAAGGCTAGAGTACCGACAATTGTCGGTACTCTAGACTCTGATGTGGTGGCACGCTAGAGGACCGACAAATAAATTGTCGGTACGGCAGATATGCTGTGTTTACACGCTAGAGGACCGACAAATATTGATTTTCGAATTTTCTGGCGCATGCGCAATGGGCGGGGGATATTTCAGATATCATACGGATATTTTTGGAACAAGTGCAAAACCCGGGGAGGGCATTAGCCCCGGTTACCCGGGGATTACCAAACCCAGTCAAAAAATGGCAGCCCGGGAACAGGGAATGGTAGTAAACGTTGAAAACCCAATAAAAACATGAACAAGTAAGACGTTAGAGAGCTATTAATGCAGAGTAAACGGCTATATATATTCGTAACAGACAGGATATTTCTCCTGTGCCGATCAGGCGTAGAAAGGGGCGTTTGCTACCCATTAGATAGAAGAAAATAGCTAGAATGTTTTTTATTTGAAGCTTATCGTATGGTTTGAGGTTCCATATCCATCCGCCAAATTAGTCCGCCTATATAGTCCATTTAAAAACCTGTGGTATCGTTCTAAATAACCCATAGTTGGCTTCTAGGGTACCTAGTATGCCACTATTTGGTATCAAAATAAAGAGGAGTTCAACTTTAATTTGAATTACGAAAATAGCTATGAAGGTCAAAATAGTTCCGAACGTGAGCATGTTTACTACGCGTTTGCCCGTCATATCAGAATTGAGGAAGTTGTAGCAAACGCGAGTTACAATAAACAGACGCTGATATCTCAAAAAGTAACCTGACTCCCTATAATTTGATGTAGGTCAATCGAACCCCTATATGGACAGGTGCATTTTGATATATAACACTATGGGGGGTAAGCGTTTCATAGTTGGTCACGAACGCCATATGTGCAAAGTATTGTTATGAATTTTCGAATTTGGTGTTGGATTACGGTACTCATACCTTATAGCACAATTTTTGATGGAAGTTGCATTTGGCTCCCTTAGTTAATGGCCACGATTCAATCTCGCATGAGAGAGCTACCAAACGCAAAGTAAACAGTGATATATTCCAAATGAGATATTTCTCCTGTGCCATGGCGTATAGTAAGGGTAGAGGTCGACGGGGGCGAAAGCATCCCCTCCCCTAACTGTATATATCGACCCATTTGATAGAACAAGAAAAGAGCTTTAAAATGTTTTTTAATTGAAGCTTGTAGGACAATTTTGATGGAAGTTGAATCAATTTTTGTCGAAATAAATTATGGCTCACTACAAGTTAATGCCTGTACGATTCCATACTGCAAAAGAAGCACTATGCCCCCCTCAAAAGAAAAAAATAGGTCCTGCCGGGATTCGAACTCGGGACCGAGTGTTTTAAAGTCGTGCTCGCTAACCACTAGACTGCAAGTGATGAGATTATTTCAAGGAGCAAAAGTAGTGGTTTTATTTATGAAATTGTCGGCTCTCTAGCAAAAACACGTAGCAGCCACTTGCGTACCGACAATTGTCGGTTCTCTATCTGGCACTACTAGGTGACGATAGAGTGCCGACAATTGTCGGTACCCCAGCAAATACACCTGGACAGTCTCCAGTACCGACAATTGTCGGTCCTGGAGCCACTCCGTTTTAAAAAAGTGTTTTTTACCAACACATCTGGCAAATATCCCCTGTTGACACGTTACATATTGAATTATTTTTCGTCTTTAAACGCTCATAACTCAAACAATATATGACTATTATATTTATTTTTCGTCTCGATAAAGGTAGATGGACGTTTTATTTCAAAGGATGAATTTTAGTAAGCGTCCCATATAGTGACGTCATAGAGTTTGAAAAATAGAATCTGTTGACAGCGACCTTTTTTGCTCATTTTTTGTTACCTTCAGCTTTTCAGGTGTACATTAAACAAAAAATACGAGATCAATTTTTAATAAATCATACATGATTATTTTGCTCCTAAACTAATCAATAGTTGATTTTGTTCGCAAAAGTATCTGTTTTCTGTTGTATGTGGAAAAGTGGAGGACGAAAGGTTTTCAAAATTCATTAAAATAGGGCTAATTTACGCCATTCGGCTATTTTCAAGCACAGCAACACGTATATTTATTTCACCTAAAATATCAATTGATTCGTGTTTTATGATGCTCCTAGCCCATTAACAATATATATATGATATCAGAGTTATTCGTCTAAAATGTTTTGAGATATAGAGGTAAATGTGGAGGACGAAAGGATTTTCATGTGTGTACATTTTCTCAAAAACGTCACATTCAATCTACTGGGGGGTATCGTGATGCAACAACACCGTGTTGTTGCATCAAGGTGGCCACCCTTCCGGTGATAGATTTTCGTAAGATATTTTGTTTTCTCAATTTAAACCCATTTCTAAGACGAGTTTCTCAATAACCATATACATGCAGTTAGTGCACAATCTATATTTCAAATAACTGTCATTTGTATACATGTAGCATCATCGAAAAGCGATTAATTCACGGTTTTAGTTCCTCACTATTGATGCAACAACACCAAACCGAAGATGCAAAAACACCCATCTAGATTTGAGCCAAGATGCAACAACACCAATGGATGTCATATTGTTAAACCATAATGTAATAGGATTTAGGTCCCAAAAAGGTAAAATTGAGAGGGTACACTAATCCCAGGTGTCGTAATATTGGACATTCATATTATATTGTACATCTTAAAAAACGTGTCGCTTCGTTTTATACTCTTTTATACCTAGGTGAACCCTTTCTGAAGTTAATGCATCTATCAAATATAGAGATTATCCTGAGGTTCAGGATATTGGGATTATCCCGAGGCAAATATAATATATCTGCCCGAGGGCCGCAGGTCCTGAGGTAAAATATATTACAGTATATTGGCCAAGGGATAATCCCAATATCCTGAACCGACTATAGGATAATATGTTTATCCCATACCAATCTTGGTCATCTGGTTCACATTGTTCAATCGTGGAAATATTTTAGAATATTCATGTCAAGTTTTGTTTTCTTGGCCGTGGGTGGATTTTCCTGTTCTCTCAAATATTCCCACATTTATTTTCTCGAATTTTTGATTGATTAAGTGAATGCTCCTTCCCTTTTTTAAACCATCAAACAAATCCCGATTGTCTGTGTTTTCTCCATTGTCGTTTACAGTCATTACGCGAACCTTACAAATTATGAACAAATATGCGAGTGGCGAAATTGAACTCATTTCCTATGCCTCCAAATTTTCCCAATTTTTTTCCTCAATTACAATAGGTTGAAAATTGATGATAAATCTAATGAATTTTTGAAAATCGACATTCCCATGTAAACCAATAGGAAATGATAGGTTTGCCGCAAGTCATATGACAGAATATTCATCCATTGTTCTTGTAAACAATACGAGTTAGGTAGTCCATTGAATTTGATAACTTTATTGAATAATAAAATTGATACTTTTCTTCAGGTTTCAAAAAGTATAGATCTTCAAAGTCAAAATTATTTTTCAAAAATAATCCTCCCATTGAAATAACACGAGGCGAAAAAGATTTTCAAAAATGACTTTTAAGCTATGTAACTTTAGTATTCAAAAACTAAGCTGAACACTCAGCGTACAAAAAAGTTATATAATTTAATTTTCTATATAAAAATATTTTTTGGTGAATCTTTTACTGAATAGATATCTTGAAATCAGATTTGCCCCGAACATACCATTTCCCATTGGTTTACAAAGGAATGACGATTTTCGAAAATTCATCAAAATCATCAATTTTCTACCTTTATTGTAATTGAGAGAAAAATTTGGAAAATTTGGAGGCATTGGAAATGAAGTCAAGTTACATTTCAATCATGTATTTTCCTCACAGGTCAAGTCAATAAAAATTCAAATATAAAGAGGCTTTAACATGTAATTCAATGAGGGAGCCAAGGTTGCCAAACTTTTGGAGGGGAGTGTAATAAACAAAAATGACTGATATCTGCTGACTTTCCATAATTATACTAGTTCTTTGTAAAAAAATCAGACCAAAATCAGAAATATTTACTTGGCCAAAGCATGAAAAGTGTAAAAAGCTAACCGTAATGTTTCCAATAATCACGGCTAAACGGGAAATCTATTTTATTCAATAATCAATCAACGCGATGATTTATTCCACGCATTCCTGGCAAATAGGGTTCGGACCATTGGGATTCGAACGAATTGGGCGACCAGCCTTTTTACGTTTAAGTTGTCTAGTTCAAAGTAGTTTCAAGATGTGGGACATCCTCCAAGCACAGGCCTCCAGACTTGGGACCACATTAGTGTCTGTTAAGATGTCATTTAGAAAGTGATTAACTTACTTAGTAAACGTACATGTACTACAATATCATAATATGTGATTGCATACTATTACTATGTATATCGTTTGGCTCGTATATCCTTTTAAGTTTGATAAAGACTCTGGCGTTGTTGCATCAGCACATTGGTGTTTTTGCATCATTGATGATAAACATAATGGTGTTGTTGCATCAATAGTGAGGAACTAAAACAGCGAATTTATCGCTTCTGAATGATGCTACATGTATATCAATGACAATATTTTAAAATATAGATCGTGTGCTAACTGCACCTGTATGATTATCGAGAAACTTGTCCTAGAAATGGGTTTAAATTGGGAAATTGCGAAAATCTATCACCGGAAGGCCGGCCATCTTGATGCAACAACACGGTGTTGTTGCAACCCTATTGTCTGCAACCTTTTTTATAACAACAATTCGCAACACCAAATGACCCCCCCTCCAAAAAGGTCAAATCGAGGTCAATGTGACTAGAGGGGGGTGCCAAAAATGCCATATTTCCGAAAATAATAATCTATTATCTTGCAAATGAAATAAAAATCCAGATAAAAGCTTTTCTAGCACTGAAGTTATGTACTTTCAAAGATAGCAGGTATTGCCAAAACTCATTAAAATCAAGGGAACGTGGAATTGAATAATCAACAATTTCATGTTGTTTTTGTCTATAAGTACTACCAATAACAATTAGTGATTTAGTAAGAAATAGATTTTTGCTGACTTATTATTATTCTAATATAATTTCGGTCCATGATTTTATCTAGCAACGGAATATAAATTGAATTAGTGAAATTGAAAAATTGGGGATAGGGGATAATAAATAAATATATATCTAAAATTTCAAGGGGTCCATCACCATAATTATGAAACCACACCATGCACAAAAATTGAAAATGTATTCATCAAGTTGTTTTTGAAAAAAGGTTTTTCTATCAAATTCGTGAAGTAAACCCGATTCACGAATATTTGGCGAAATTGTATTTCACTTTTAGAATTCATAATATAGTCAATAGTGGCTTGATTTTCATAAAATAAGGAATATTGATTATATCGCATTTTCGACAGTATAAGAAACAAGGTAACTTTCAATATTTTATGAATTTCATTTTTCAAAAAATGTCATTTATCTGTGGCCCAGGCTAGAAAAATAACAGAGGCACAAAAACCTTGCAAAAGAATACTTTTGAGGATATCATATATGGTATTAAATATAATATTTCTTAAGGCTTCTGTGCTGAAGATTAGTTTTAAAATTTATGCACAATGAGAGAATATGACTAAAGAACAGAACATAGGAAAAATAAAAAGCATTTTTTATTCTCACTTTTCAACACTACGCACTGGCGTTTTGGCGTACATTGTTCCTACGCCACTGAATATGTCTTTAAGGTGGAAGAAATTTCCACAAATTCGTGTACTTGAAAAATGAACTCACTTACTCAGTAACTTGATATTACAACTCTGAAAAGTGAAAAATGGGGACATATGGAGTTATTGGAAGTTTTCATATGTCTTATAGACACATTACCCCCCCCCCCCACCCATTCAATTTTAATAATTTTCGATTACTTTTTATATAACGTATGGTAACATGTTTTACAAAACCAATGATGACAATAGTTTTCACTTACAAGTATTTATTACAGGTCGTGTAGACCCCTGTTGGTTGATTTATAGCAAAAACATTGGTATTTGCACGTTGGCGACGTGGCACTTTTTTAATAGATCTTTTATTTTAGAACTCCATAGTTAAAAAAAATCCAAGAAGACCTAACATATTCCCCCGTCCACTGCGTCTATTCATTTAGCCATTCAATCGTTAACTTTCTCTTGAAAAAATAAATCTTCAAGATTTGTTGAATTTTCAACCGAAAATCAGCTAGATCTACTCCCCCTCCGTTCATTTCTTCTGATCACCTGGCGTGATTCTTATTTGAGACTATATTTAACACCTCCTTGAATGAAAAGGGCACAAAACTCTTAGTTTGAGAGGGATTTTCTCTAAACTTTCAGTATTGATTGACCTGGAATGTGGAACCAATTATAGAGACTACTTTTCCATGTTTTTCCAACACGGTTACAGTAAGAGAGTTGGCACAATGGGGGAACTTTAGGGTACAATTTCTTCATAATTAGCCTTCTTTAATTCTAGATACCATATACCATATATTTTCTATTATACCATATACCATATTTTTTACACCTCTTATACCATATACGATAAATTTTGCCCCCTCTTATACAATAATTTTTCAGCCTCTTATACGATATACAATATCTCTATACACCCCCCCCCCCCCTTCATAATATTTAAGATTTGGCCCAGGTTTTTTAAAACGTCAAGAAAAATGATTGAAATGACTAATTGTATAAATCAAAGTTATTATTGTTGAAAACTTTTCACTGAATTCAAATATGTTTAGTAGTAGTTATCAAAAAGAAAGAAAAGTTCGTCGTTAGAGGTCAAGGTGCAAATCTCTTAAAATATCATGGAAAAACGAGAATTTGTGAGATTTCAAAGCTATGGAAACTCATCTAATAGAGAAACCATGTCTCTCTTTACTATACTCTCCCTACGGCCCTGCTGAACTGCACCTATATAGAAAACATTTGTATTCTTAATCCACGGTGTCCAACACAAACGCTCTTACATGCATGACTGAGCGTTTCATTACTGAATCTAAACCAAGAAACGCTCCGGAGTAGGAAAACTGGCGGGCGCCGGGAAGGATGAGCCGTGTGACGATTTCCCTAATAATGGGAATAAAGGTATGAGTTACTTATTTCGAGTATACCATTCGATGGGTGTGATATTCATGTTGTACTTGGCTGGGTGTTGACGTTTGATGCTTTACGAAGCAATATAGTTCAAAAATTCATCAAAATTCAAAAACGTATTTGTCATTCTACTGGTCAAAACCCCCTTTGTCGAGACATGTGATTAGTTGAGCCAAAATTAGAGCACCAACGTATATTTTGGTCAATTTGCAATGCTCCAACACACAATACATTATCATAATTGTGATTTGATGACTGAAAATCCAGTCTTCGAAACGATGATGACATTCTCATATTCAAGAAACGCTGCGATCTGGTCAACACAGTGAACTGGAAACGCCTCGGTAGTCTAGATCTGTTTAGGAAATATATGGCTTTACTTTCCTTTTCAGGAAGAGAAAGAAAAGATCTATTTTACCCCTTGGCATCAAAAGAAGAAGGATTAATTCACATATAATTTTTTTGTTTTTTTGACAATAGTTTTATGTTTTATCACAAATGTAGGCATAACTTCATCTAATGTAGGCTTTAAGTCGGCTAGAGCCGGCTACTAGTTGCACGTGTAGCACCAGCAGGTGACTAACAAGTACAACACGTTTTTGAGAGATAGATTCGATTCCGAACTCTTCTCTAATAATCTGAAAATAATATCAAAACAAAATGGTAAAAGCGTTTCTAAAATTGTGTCCTAAATGGACGGAGCGTTTCGAGGAAAACAAGCGATTTCTCGAGAACAAGTAATGGATTTGGACTGGGATTTTAGGAAATGAGAATGTACGACTTTGTGATTTACTACTTTGACTGAAAGATTGACGTTTTCATATAAATATTAGTTTAATTCATAATTTGTGGTCAATTCGTCAACTTCAGATTCGTTCGATCTACACTACGGAGCTTTGGTCAAGCAATTAACAGTTTACCACCAGAAGTTGAATAAATATAATCTTTGCTCAGGGTATTGTTCATCGAATGGTACATAATATGTCACCATAACGTATGATATAAAAGAGAAACGGGTGAAACAATACTTACAGTCATCTTACAGAACTTCATTAGCCGCCATTTTATTTCGCTTCGCAGCGTTTCCGCGTAAATAAAACGCTCTGTCGTACATGTAAGAGCGTTTTGGTTGGACACATCCTTGCTGCAAGGGTATTTTACAAGTATATAGGCATAGGAATTTAGGCATAAATGAAATTCTTTGAAGAAGGATGGTTGGACACCGTTTAATCGCTCAAACGAATATTTATAAAAGTAAGTTGTCAATAAAACCTCCCATTAACACTATATAGTCTACGAGTGAGTCCGAATAATCATATCGAAATATGGACATCAACATAGTATTTGTAGTGATAATGGAATCTCTCAGATAAGCCTTAATTAAGCTGTTTCCTCCTGTTCATCCTCCAATTGTTTTGATGAGTTTAAATGATAAAATACATATTCCTGCATACGTTTTCACTTGTTGAGCACTTGTCAACATTACCATTTACTTATTATTGAGGGATTTAACAGGGGTCCACAAAAAATGAAAAATATTAGATTTTGATATTTTTGAAGTTTACAACAGATTATCTACTTATGAATCGGTTTTTTGGGATGGTTATTAGCATGACATATTGATTTTATCTATTTAATTGAACATAAAATCACCTGTCTGACTATATTTTGCATTTAAAATGATTAAAATTAATTGTTCCGTTTAGTTCACTTTCTTTTAACGTCATCTTGTTTTTGTTGATCCGCCAATTGTTTTGATATGTTTAAATGATAAAACATATATTCCTACATACGTTTTCACATGTTGAGCACTTGTCAACATTACCATTTACTTATTATTGAGGGGTTTGACAGGGGTCCACAAAAATACAAATATTAGATTTTGGTATTTTTGAAGTTTACAAAGGATTATCTACTCATGAATCGGTTTTTGAGAAGGTTATTAGCATGACCTATTGATTTTATCTGTTTAATTGAAAATAAGATCGTGTGTCTGATTATATTGTTCCATTTTGTTCACTTTCTTTTAACATCATCTTGTTTTTGTTGATCCACCAATTGTAAAATGATATGTGTAAATGATAAAACATGTATTATCACATACATTTTCACCTGTTGAGGACTTTACTGTTTACTTATTATTGAGGGGTTTAACAGGGAGGGGTCAACAAAAATATTAGATTTTGATAGTTTTGAAGTTTACAACAGATTATCTAGTCACTAATCGGCTTTTGGAAAGTTTACTAGTATAACAAATTGATTTTATCTCGATGTACATTAGATGTTCAAGAGACCAATAAACTTATTTATTAATTATTGAGGGGTTTAACAGGGGTTCACAAAAAAATATAAAAAATATAAGATTTTGATATTTTTGAAGTTTTTTTGGAAAGGTTATTAATATTAGTATGCCATATTGATTTTATCTGTTTAATTGAAACTAAGATCGTCTGTTTGACTATATTTTGCATTCAAAATGATAAAAAATAATGGTTCCATTTAGTTCACTTTCTTTTAACATTATCTTGTTTTTCGTTGATCTGCGTTGTTAATGATATGTTTAAATGATAAAACATATATTCCTACATACGTTTTCACCCGTTGAGAACCTGTCAACATTACCGTTTACTTATCATTGAGGGGTTTAACAGAGGTCCATAATAATGAAAAATATTAGATATTGACACTTTTTAATTGAAAATAATATCTTCTGTCTGACTATATTTTGCATTCAACATGATTAAAAATAATGGTTCCATTTAGTTCACTTTCTTTGAACACAATCTTGTTTTCGTTGATCTGCAAATTGTTTCTGCCTTTATCCTATGCCAAGTGGAGTTTTAGGGTGATAATTTGGTAAGATATATCCCATATCCTGATTTTGAGGTTTCCATATCCAGAACCTCCATATCTCCCGCTTCGGTGAATATCTTCCCGCTCCCGGTGCATATCTCCCTGCTTCCGGTAATGCAATAAAAGGACTTAGCATATGAATGATTTGTTTATTTTTACACCTTGTACTATTGAAATGGCCATATGCCCCTGACAACTCTACTTGGTATAGGATAAAGCAGTTATGTACGGTCGGTTTGGATATTGGGTTCATCCCTCGTGAGATATGCACATCTACCTTCGGTCCCTACGGTCCCTCAGGTAGATATGCATACCTCCCTCTGGATAAACCCCATATCCAAAACCTCCCAGTACATAACCCTTATATATTCCTACATACGTTTTCACCTGTTGAGCACTGAAACTGAGCACTGTTTACATTTTTAAACCTTGGAAAAAGCATTTGATCACATATAATATTGCATTTAAATCATAATCTAAGATGAGTTGGGAATTTATTCCCACTATTTATAAAAATGGATTTTAACATCAATAAAGCATATGATATGATGTTGGGTGAAAGGATATATGATTTTTGCGATACGGGCTTTACAAGCATCTCGACAAGCAAATAACTTTAGTAATAGAAAAGCCTTTACCCTGATTATTTTATTTAGTAGAAAATAGACTGTCCTATGAGGCAATGCTAGAACCCAAACTTTCTCTTGAAATTAATAAATACCGTCTCGCCCAATTTTTTTTTTCTGGAATAGGTATTCTGCCATTATCAGCTGCTGATCATCAATATTTTGGCTTAATATTGCCCGCAGAAATGACGTTATTAGAATTATTGCTCAGGTCGATATAGTAACAAATGCCACCTAAACTAGCACTAATTCCACCAAAACATGCCCCGCAAGGTGGTAATAATAGTAACTGATCCGACAACTATCCACAAAACATTCTTTAATATATATTTTTGAATTAATCTTGAATTAAATCTTCAATAAATGAAAATCTGAACCACTTTAAGATATTCAAAAAGTTCAGTGTGCCATGTTTATAGTATTCACATATCAGAGATGATCAAAATCGCTCCACAACTTTTCGAGTTATAGTAAAATATGTTAAAATGGCGGCTATGTTTAAAATGGCCGCCTTCTCCCAAAAGTGTCATTAGACAGTGTGCCATGCTTATAGTATTCACATACCAAATATGAACGAAATCACTCCACTACTTTTCGAGTTACAGCAAAAATCGTAAAATAACAAGTAAAGGCAACCATTTTTCAAGATGGCTGCCATGTGCTTCTTTAATATCTGCATTTCTAGCTTTATTAATGTCCTATATCATTTTTTTCATTTAAAAGATATTGCTATTACAGTTTTACATATCGCACCTAAATAACTGTAAAATCGGCACCAAAATGGCCGCTATTTTCTACCCCCACAGGGTATATGTGTACAAAATATGAACAAAATTGGGCCAACAGTATTTGAGTTATTGCCCGAACGGACGTACGTACGTACGGACGGACAGACGGACGGACGTATATCCCTCCGAACTTCGTTCAATACAATTAGATAACTATTTAAAATTAATTCAAATTGTTAGGACATGATACTAAGCTTATAAAGTAAAAATTTGATTAGTTACACCAATCATTGTGATTTTAGAGCCCATTGTTATTTCATTCTACAGTTTAAATTGTATAAATCTTCTTAATATCAACGTATTTATAATAGTCTACACTTATTTAATGCCTGTTTATAATGATACCGAACATTACTGTAATATTGAAATCATATAAGTAATAAAGATCCCAAAGTGGAGGTCAATGTCCCCTCCCCCCATTTGTGACGTGGCGTTATACGAATTAGGTTGAAGACATCAGGATGAAACCTGTTTTCATGATTAATACACCCCAATGATGTAATTTAATCGTAAAACTGTTCTAGCTTTTCATCTAAGAACTATCCGGAAAAATACTTAATATTTGTAAAATAGACCCCTGCTGAAATCGTTCATAAATGAAGTTCTGTAACTTTGTATGGTGCTCAAAAATTCATAAATGGTCAATGTTATAATACTAACTAAAAAAAGCAAATTAAAAACATTAGGCTGTAACAATAAGCTTTAAAAAAATTATCTTGTGTTTGATGAGTTATACCCCCTACTGTGAACATGGATTCCATTTTGATCTAATTTTTCAGTTGAAATTTTACATTATGCTCTTGACATATAATAATTCATGCTTTTTGTACTTATTCATTATCTATTCACAAGAAATCGTTTAAAACGATTATTTCTTAAAAAAATGGACCCCTGCTCAAATCTCAAATAAATGATAAACGGTAATGTTGTGTGATCCTCAACAAGCAATACCATATTCAGTGATATTCAGTGGTCGACTCAGCTACAGAGGACAACCATGTGGAATTTGTAACGAGGTCGGACATCCGGAATATAGATGTGACAAGCGTAGAAAACCAGTATGTTTTAACTGTCAGCAGCCTGGGCATTTTGCCAAGACGTGCACCCTAGAACCAGTCTGTCACAAATGCAAAGGTCAAGGTCACCGAGGGAATGACTGCCCTGCACCTTTGAATGCCTCAAAAACAATCATGACAGAAGATGAGCAGAAAAATACCAAAGCGAGTGATAAAAGCATTAAGTCAAGTGACAGCCCACAAATAGATACAATAATAACTGGTTGCTCTATAGCAAAGGGTATATATACTTCAATGAAAAGAGAAGGTGTCAGTGAGAAAACCAAAAGTGGTGCTGGAATCGAAGATATAGATATTCTATTGAAAAGAGACAAAATCGATAATCAGTGCCTAGAAAAGATCATAATACAAGCAGGAACAAAAAACCTGGTATATGATAATGAGAGGGTTGAGTCATGTCTTGTGAAATATGAATCTTGTGTCAAGTCACTACACTTACGACACCCCCAGGCTTCAATTGTCATTAGTAGCATAACCCCTGTACACCCATATGATAAAAAGATACAAGGAAAGATTGATACTATGAATAAGCAGTTGAATATGATATGTAGACGAGAAGATTTCCTTGTGTTTGTAAATAACGATGCAATGCTGCTAAGCAACCAAGGAAAAACATCCAAAAGTGACTTTAAAGAAAATGATGTGAAAGGGGTGCACCTTAGTCCACATGGATATAATAAGGTAGCTAACCACATCAACTCAGTGGCAACTCCAAGGAACAAGAGGAAAACTAGAGGTTCTGATGGATCAACGCCAGGAACAATTGAAAATGAACCAAAGAAGGCACTATATAGTAACATTGTGGAAGAAAATGAATGAACACAGTCACTGAAAATGTTTTGACTATTTCATGTACATATTTGTTTTAATAGTTTTTTATTTAATGAATGAATGGTAAAATACGATTACTGAGCCTCAATGTAAGAGGTCTAAATGACATGAGAAAACGTAACAAGATACTTTTATGGCTTAAAAATCAGAAACCTAGTATTGTGGCATTACAAGAAACATTTTGTACAATTAAAGGACAATCAAAAATTGATGAAACATGTAGAAATTTTGATTTCGATGGATATCATTGTTTAACAGATTCATCACACTCTAGAGGGGTATCTTTACTATTCTCTAAGACTATAGATTATGAGATATATAATATTATTACAGATAATTTAGGTAGGAAGATTTTAATTAATTGTAAAATCAATGGAGTAGATGTAACAGTTGTAAATATATATGCACCAAATAATGTTAATGATAGAGGTAATTTTTTTGAAGGCTTGAATGATTGGATATATGACCATGCAAAAAATGTAAATAATATGTTTTTGACTGGAGATTTTAACTGTATTATATCTGATAAAGACAGGAAAACCAAAGTGAAGCATTATACCGATAAAAGTCAATCTGCATTGAAAAACATTATTGCGAATTTTGAATTAAAAGATACATGGAGAATACTAAAAGGTGAGAAAGATGGATTTACTTTTTTTGATAAACATACAAGATCCATGAGAAGAATAGACTATATTTTTGTATCAAAGAATCCTATGTGGGATATGAAAAAGGTATACTTAATGCAAGCGCTCGATAGGGACCACAAGGCTATTTTAATTGATGTTGTTTTAACAATGAATAAAAGAGGGAAGGGGTATTGGAAGTTAAATGGGGAACATCTAAAAGATGAGAACTTTCAAAAGAAAATTCAACAATGTATTACATGGGTAAATAACCAATATTCATATATTAAATCTAAAAGAGTACTTTGGGAAATCCTTAAATCTAAAATTAAGAAAATATCTGTTGGTTTTGCTGTTAATTTAGCAAAGAAAAAAAGAAATCTTTTAATTAAAACGCAGAAAGAACTTGATGATATCAATGAATATATTGAAATTTGCAAAAGTGAAAAAGTGCGTAAAAAAGCTGAAATAACAAAAATTGAGTTAGAATCACAATTGAATATGCTATATGAAAAAGAAATATATGGGCATTTTATCAGATCAAAATCGAGATTTATTGAACAAGGAGAAAAAAACACTAAATATTTTCTGGGATTAGAATCTAAAAGACAATCTGAAAATGTCATTAGAAAAATAACTAATAAACATGGTACATTTTATAAAGATGAAGAAATCTTAGAACAAGCAGAATTATTCTATAGTAGTCTCTATAATGATGATGAGATTGACGAAAACAAGATAAATGATTACTTGAAAGAGGTCAAATTAGATTACACTTTAGATCAAAAAGAAAAAGACTATTTTGAAGCAGAAATTTCAAAAAATGAACTTCAGAAAGTAGTTCAAAATTTAAAAGATGGAAAAAGCCCTGGTACTGATGGGCTGATACCAGAATTTTACAAAACCTTTTGGCATTACTTAGAAGATAACTATTTAGCAATGATAAATGAAGTTTTTGAATTTGGTGAATTAAATGAATCACAGAAAATTTCAATTTTATCTCTTATTTTCAAAAAGGGCAATAGGCAATTTTTGGACAACTATCGACCAATAAGCTTAAACAATAACGATTATAAGATTTTGACTTTTACTTTAGCGAATAGACTACATAGTGTTTTACCTAAACTTGTTCATAAAGACCAATCCTCATACATAAAAGGCAGATATATAGGAAATAATGCCAGACTTTTGTTAGATCTAATTGATTACTCTAACTATGAAAATATAGATGCATTGCTTTTGTGTTTAGATTATAAAAAGGCATTTGATAGTATTAATTGGGCATTCATGTTCAAGGTACTAGAAACACTGAACTTTGGCAAAAATTTTATAAAATGGATAAAAGCTCTTTATAATGATCCAAAACTTAAAATCAAAAACAATGGGCATATTTCTAATGAAGTAAAAATAAAAAAAGGTATACGGCAGGGATGTCCGGCATCTGCTTTGATTTTCATAATATGTACTGAAATAATGGCAAATAAGCTGAGAAAAAATGACAAAATTAAAGGAATTAAAATTGACAAAAAAGAAATAAAAGTAATTCAACATGCAGATGATACCACCCTCACATTGTCAACTAAAGAATCTATTCGCGAAGCACTTAAAGAAATAAATAATTTTTCTGAAATATCTGGACTTAATTTAAATATGGGCAAAACGGAGGGAATATGGTTAGGTAACTTAAAAGGTAATGGACATCAATATGAAAATATTCATTTTGGAGTAGAACCTGTAAAATGTCTGGGAATATTTATTGGAAATGACAAAACTTTGTGCAAAGAAAAAAACTGGGACAACAAGATCAACAATTTTGAAAAACTCTTTGAATCATGGAAAAAAAGAAAACTGACCCTCTTTGGCAAAGCACATGTGATTAACACTCTTGGAATTTCAAAATTAGTATACAATTTAAGTATTCTAGATGTACCCGATGATATTGTTAAAAGAATCAATAAAATTATTTTCGGTTTTCTATGGAAAAAGGATTGGGTAAAACGAAATACTTTAATTGGAAATATACTTGATGGGGGGATTAATCTGGTAGACATTCAATGTAAAATTGATGCTTTAAAAGCTGCATGGGCACCTCGTATTAAAACAACAAACACATCGGTTAAAATAATTCCAGAATTTATCATAAATAAGCTTGGTTTTACAATAAACGATTTTTACAAAACAAATTTTGACGAAAATATTAAGATTTTAGATCACTATAAGTTCTACAAACATGTCTTTTGTGCATACAATAGATGTAAGGAAATAGAGAAAAATAAACATCCTGGAACAGAAGTTTTATGGCTTAACAAACGGTTTTTATGTAGGAAAGAAACTTTGTACATGAAAAATTGGATAAATGCAGGTTTTATTTATGTCAAGGACTTTTTTGACGAGAGAAATAATCTCATTGATGAGAAAACTGTTTTGTTAAGATTAAAGAATAAGCAAAATTGGATGACCGAATTTTTAAGAATTAGACTTGTTTTGCACAATATGAAATATGAATGTAAACAAAGTATGAAATATGCTAACAAAAGGCATTCAAACTCTTTCCTATTTAGAAATGACAAATATGAAAACCTTGAGAAATTAAGTTCAAAGTTCTTTTATAAAATCCTATTGAAAGATAAATTTATTAGACCAAAGATGGAAGCAGATTCGACAAAATCCTTCAATATTCAGAACGATAGAATCACTTTTAGAAATATATACAAAAACAAGATAAAAGATATTGAATGCCAAAAGTTATCAGAATTTAATTTTAAACTATTACATAATTTCTTAGCCTGCGGAAAACTGGTAAATAAGTGGAATATGAATGTACCAAAAGAATGTAGTGAGTGTAATGTTGTACAAGACATTAGACATTTATTATATGATTGTGTGTTAATTAAAAATCTATGGAATATTCTAAGTGAAACACTAAAGGTGGATATTACTTGGAAAAATATACTTCTGGGGTACCAAAGCATGAACAGCAAATTAGAATTTAGAATGTTGCTTTACACAATATTGATGAAATGTATTCATGAAATTTGGACAAAAAACTCAGACAATCCAACTCAATATAAACAAGCAAATTTTAAATCGAAAATAGCATCTAAATTAAATATTTATGAACACATTTTTAAACTGCAAGGAAAAGTAAATATTGCTCATGATTTTAAGAAAATTATAAATGCCTTTGCTGCTTACTAAGATTGAATGGATTTTATGGACTTTTACTATTGTATAAGGATCAAAATTTTGATAGAGTATATAATGCTGTGAAAATCCTATTTTACTATTGTATAAATTCTAATCCAGGATATATGTATATTTCCGTTTGTGCATAGTTTTATTGATTTAAGTATTGTTTGTGTTTATGTATTTTGCGTTTATGTTTTTGAATAAATAAAAGCTAATCATGAGATTAGTTATTTTGTGTTGCAGAACAGAGTGGTCTATAATGATAATTCATTTCATAGCCGACAAGGGGGCTGGCCAGAGTTGACCAATCACAAAGACTTAATCCACATGTGGTTTAGGTCCAACACTTCACTATTTCTGTATTCATTTCTCTGGATTTGGAGAATATACATGTATCTTATTATACTCTAAAATATCTGTTTATCTAATTTACAGTGGATTATAGAAGTTTATATACTTACAGACTTAATTTCTTTGTACATTTAATGTACATTTAATTTTATGTGAAATATTTGTCAATTCCTTTATCACTATTGTATTAATTTCATATAGCCAAATTCAAATAACCATCTGCTTCATGTGGAAAGACAATAACAAACAACTTGCCAGCAGGCTATTGAGACAATATTAATCAGTAGTGATTTTAAATGTATATAGGATCAACTACAAAACATATGCCATATATTCTTATCAGACTCGTGTAACAAAACATACCGTAAGGACTGAACATGCAAAGATATATTTCCTTGTTTGTGGGAATATTGTGCACCTTTTTAGCAGGAGTCTTGTATTGTTTCAATACATATGCAATCGCATTGAAAGCTACATTCAACTACACACAAATGGATCTGGAGCATATCTTTATTAGTGCGGACGTTGGTCAAAATATTTGCCTCCCCGCCGGATTTATATTTGATAAATTTGGACCTAGAATTGTCAGTTTCTTTGGCCTGATTTTCACTGGATCTGGATTTACACTACTATGGATTACTACAAAGTTTGAAACATTTTTCGCAACTAATGTATGGTTGAGTTGTATTATATATTTATTTACACTGTTTGGAACAACATTTTCTTTTGTTGCAGCTATAAGTGTAAACTCAAGGAATTTTGAAAAGAAATATAGAGGTGTAATACTAGGGATTCTCTCCGCAGTATTTGGGGTAGCTGCAACAATATACAGCGCCATCTATCAAGGTTTCTTTGTACAAGGCCACATAGAAGATGCCGAGAATCAGAAATATGGTGATTTTATGCTGTTCCTAGCCGTCCTGTCTGTGATCATTAATTTGTTAGCGATATGCCTGCTTAAGGAAATTCCAGTTGATAAAATATATGATACAAATGAAAGTAATGAATTGAACGATCTCTTCAAAACATGCGAAGAAAACAAAGTTACTGATAACGAAATGGATGCAGTGGAAAGTAGAAATGAGAAAAATACATTGATTCCAAATGACACCATTCCATGTCCACCAAATTTGAATGCCTGGCAAATCATAAAAACGATGCAATTTTATTACCTTTTCACGATAACTTGTGTTTTAGGGGGATCTTGTGCTACGTATGTTAACAATATTTCGACTGTCTTGAAATCCATTAATAGAGAGAATGACATTGTAGTTTTTACAATCAGCCTTCCAATTTTCAATTTAATAGGAAAATTAAGCAGTTCTTGGTTCTATAATTATATTTGTCTGAAATGGCCTAACATTCCAAGATCATTGAGTCTTTTACATTGTTCAATTTCAACGTTTATCGGTCTACTTGTTATGATTTTCTTCTACCATGAATTTGCTGGCTTGTTCATCAGCACGATTATGATAAGCTTTGCGTTTGGGTCATTTTATGTACAAATACAATGGGTCTTCATGGAATTATTTGGTGTAAAGTACATTGGACAAATCCTTGGCCTCGTATTTCTGTCTCATAGTCTTGGGATGTTTGGACTCCAAGAATTGTTTGGCTTTAGTTACGAATTGAATAGCCCGGTAGGATCAAATGAGTGTTATGGTGAATCTTGCTCAAAGGGACTGTTTGTTTTGCTTGCAATTTTATGCTTTTGTGCATTGTTTCTTAATGTTTGTTTGATTAAAATTGAAAGAGATGACATTCTGAAGCGCAAAGAAAACCTTAAATGATAGATAGTTTCACACGGTAACAGGACAAGACAACTCGCCCTAAGACAACCCATCCATAAAAGGACATCTCATCCCAGGACAACTCATCGCTAGATATCTCATTCCGAGACATCTCAAATAATTTCAAATTTTGAGAGAATATTTCAAAAATATTTAGAGATATTTTGCAGTTAGCACAAGTGGTGTTTGACCATGGAATATCTTTTTTTATCATATACATTTTCATGCTGTATTTACTTAATATTTTGTATTTTTTGTAGATAGTTTAGTCAAGTTTTAGTTAATTTTTGTTGATTGATTAGGATAAAGATAAACATGTTCAAAATATCTAATACTTATTAAAGCAAAGATCATCAAAGGTATCAGATTAGTATTAACTCTATAAGAATGTATATTATTCGGGGTAATATCAGAATAATTCTCCCAGATTAATTCAGTCTTTGTTTTAAAATATTTTGATTATTTCCAATAAGTCACATTTGGCTTAATCCTAAATAGGATTTTCATTTCAAACTTACAGATTTATGATGATTAAATTTGGAAATTCTGTCTGTCTATGACTTTCATTCTCAATTCTATATTCTCAAGTATATTGAGAATAACCTAGAATTAATCAAAATGCTAAAAATCAATATTAAAAATTGAGTGTATAATAAATTATCACTTTGTAATTGAAAAATTATTAAAAAAAGGGATATACATTGTATAATACAGGGATTAATAATCTATCAATTATACAAGTGGGATGAGTTGTCTTGGGATGAGATGTTTTGGGATGAGTTGTCTTGGGATGAGATGTTTTGGGATGAGTTGTCTTGGGATGAGATGTCTTAGGGATGACTTGTCTTGGGATGAGTTGTCTTGGGATGAGTTTTCTAGAAACCTTTCACACTACCTGCCTCATTTGACTAAGCTTGACAAAAGCTAGACCGATTTACAGATTTTTAAATCTTCCAAAGTTCCACATTGTTTGCAATTTGAGAACACTGCTGGCAGTCAAATGGCTACATTTGTTTTTAAAGAAGTTATTTCACATTTTTCTCAGAGAGATTCACCAGTTTTTACTGCTATGTTAGACGTCCAGACCTTTGACTTATTGTATAGAAATGGCCTCTTTGTAAAGCTTTATAAGCTAGGCATTAACTCGAAGGCATGGAGATTGATTGTGTAATCGTATAGTAACACGAAAGCCAGAATCTTATATGAAGATTTCTATTCACGCGAAATAACCATTGCACAGGGCTGTGGACAAGGAAAAAATTGTTCCTCACTCTGGAATTCATGATCTACATTGATGAACATATTCATGAATAACTTGATTCTGGGCTTGGTTTGAAACTCAGTGATGACTTAACCATACCTTGTATACTCGTCGCTGATGATAATACAGTCATAGCATCAACTCCAAACAATTTGCAAAAACAACTAGACATCGTTTATAAGTATAGTTGTCGTGTACCATGCTGGTCATCCCATTGACAAATGTAAGAGTGCTACTCTGATTTTTGATAACAAACGAATGTCTAAGATGTCCATCGCCACATATTTGACAAATGTAAGAGTGCTACTCTGATTTTTGACAACAAACGAATGTCTAAGATGTCCATCGCCACATATTTGACAAATGTAAGAGTGCAACTCTGATTTTTGACAACAAACGAATGTCTAAGATGTCCATCGCCACACATCAGTGGTATCTTGGAGATGAATCTCTATCGACAACTAATCAACTGTGATCAAGATATTGTGCCTTGTTATTGTTGTTTATTGTATCATATTGACATATCGAATATCATTTGTACTAGTGTACATCAGTAATTTCGGTATATTTGTATTATTTGGTCAAATTAGGTATTACCATATGGGTGATACATCTCATACCTATATCTGCGATATTCAACTTATGTGATGTTGAAAATCAAAATCAAAAATATAATATAATGTGAAAATATGAGTCTTATCATATCTGGATAGCTATCGACTGCAAACGTGCCTCGTCCAGAACAAGCACATTGATGATTTCATGCAGGTTTATTTGTGTCTCCGTAGAACCGATGAATTTCACATGTTCTTTGGCAATATGAAGTCCAAGAATTCTGCTAATCACACCTCCTTTGTCATCGATGTAGCCAGATAATGTCCCAATTTTACCTAAATGGTAATGATACAATGTGTGTTAATAGACATTCAGACTCTATCACCATTTTCCACAAATTTATAGAGGGTAAGACTGATGATGCCGTGGCACTGACAGCAATGTTCATTTATTGACAGCTGTGCAAAACATTTACTCGATTTGGTTAAGACAAAATGTGAAGCAACAACTAGTAGTGTTAAATCAGTAAGGAAAGAGTTGCACCTTCTAATTAAGTTTCGTTCTCACAGGAATAGCTAACCTATAGAAGTTGAGAGTCGATGACATCACTTCCTGTGTAAAATTTTAAAAGATGGCAGCTTACTGGAATTGAGCATCACATTTCTAAGTGATCAAATTTGACCATATCAAAACATTTTTGCGTGGTTTGCTAAACATGGCAAGTATATATATGGTTATAGCTACCATAGGAGGAGAGAGATGGTTTGGCAAGGAATATTCCTAATATTCTATAGGTTAGCTATTCCTGTGAGAACGAAACTTAATTAGAAGGTGCAACTCTTTCCTTACTGATTTAACACTACTAGTTGTTGCTTCACATTTTGTCTTAACCAAATCGAGTAAATGTTTTGCACAGCTGTCAATAAATGAACATTGCTGTCAGTGCCACGGCATCATCAGTCTTACCCTCTATAAATTTGTGGAAAATGGTGATAGAGTCTGAATGTCTATTAACACACATTGTATCATTACCATTTAGGTAAAATTGGGACATTATCTGGCTACATCGATGACAAAGGAGGTGTGATTAGCAGAATTCTTGGACTTCATATTGCCAAAGAACATGTGAAATTCATCGGTTCTACGGAGACACAAATAAACCTGCATGAAATCATCAATGTGCTTGTTCTGGACGAGGCACGTTTGCAGTCGATAGCTATCCAGATATGTAGCACCATAGAGTTTAGAAACGGGGGTAGGAGACCTAGTGTTTGCAAACATGATTACTTCACAAGGGATGCGATTGACCAAATAATATCCATCGTTGTAAGCGAAGAGGCTGATATTGAATACAGCGTTTATGTTCCGACATACAATCCAAGTGTTTCAAACGTGGATAAAAAGTACACGATTGACATGAACGCACTTCTCATGGGGGATACGGTATCGTTTAAGCTTCGAAACGATCCCGAATGGCTTTTGGAGAATCAATGGATTGACTGCGCGGATGAATTTGAAAAGGCCAACTACATCGAATCCATGGCCATGCTCCATCCTGACTTGCAGTGTAGTGATGAGCAGTATGTAGTATGTATGACAATAACAACAGGCTTGTTCAGTAAACTATACCCAACTGTTGTGTCTCCAAAATTCAAAAGCTGTCCAAACAAATTTGCATTTAGTTATCAGGGTAACTTCAAATGGTGCCCTATTGGTAATTCTATCTCCACCCCCTTCGATCCAGCAGAAACCATATGTGTGAGATCGTCACCAGATATTGCCACGAAAGAAGTTGGTAATGAAAAAATTGTCTTACATGCATCATATTATTCTGAATTCTACGTCACGATGAAATATGACATCAGCGACACATGTAGAGATGAACTGAGGGAGAGGGTTAAAGATATCGCAAAAGTACCATTTGTGATCAAGAGATACGTCAAATCAGAAAGTAAGTGCATTTGATATGTATACGCAACCACCGATAATGAATCGGGTGGGTGCAATTTAGCGTAACAGAGGCGATGTCTCGCTTAGTACGTATGAACTTCCCCTTGTCAAATTTGAATATGATACTTTTGTTTGAAAGCTCCTACATGTTTAGATTTTTAGACGAGGTAACACTTTTTTTCAAGGAGGATATTTATTATAACATCTCTTTTGTACTTCCAATTCATGTTTAACTTCGATTAGAGAAATCCAGAAAAATATGAGAGCTTCCAAACACTCCAATGTATCGCCGATATCAAGTCACTAAAAAGTCAATGCTAAACAAGATATTGGAAATTTAAATTAAAAAATACCGCCCTAGTCATGCTTTTGCACCCTAGCCTGGTTCATTATCGGTAGACGCGTTTAGACCTACCAAGTGTGCCATATGTCGGGCTAGACACGTCCGTCCGTCCGTCTTCATGTATGTATGTATGTCTGTCTTCACTAAATCCATACCACCTTTTAATTTCAGGAATGTCTTTTGGAATTTAAAACACGTTAGCTCAGTGATGGCAGCCATTTTTAATGTCAACATTGTTTGAATCCTAATTTTGTTCCTAATCGCAATACTTGAAGATTTGATGACAAAACTGACGAATTCATCTTAAAAGGCCAGATAAGGCTTTGATGAGTGATTCAAAATGGCTTTCCAGCTGCAATATGGATGGGAGTGTACTAACCTTACAACCTTTTGTTATATAGATGTTGACAATTGCTGGCCCCAACCATGTCGTAATGGAGGAACATGTACTAACTCACAGGAGCCAAACAAAATGACATGTGACTGCCCCACAGGCGCAACTGGTCTTGAATGTGAGAAAGGTAAGCTGTTCTTATCCACCATTGTCGCTTTCCACTGGGTCTAGAGGTAGGAACAATTGAAACTTTGTGAATCAAGATCTTATCCATAAGAGGCCTAGAAATAACTGGAATTGTGGGGGACTAAGATGAGTCTTTTTTTGGGGGGGTTTATCTTTTTGAATCAAGAACCCTAGAGATTTATTTATCCCACTTCGAAAACAGTTGTACAATTGATTTCTGTATTTACTGCTAATCTTTTTTATTGAAATCTACGAATTTTCAAAATTATGGACGTTTTTTGGCCCACCCTGTCTAATTCGAACATTCGAACCGGCCAAAGGTGTCCAGATTAGGCCTTGCAGATGTTCACATTTTGAACGTTTTGAATATTCATAATAATAGATTAAACATTGGACTGAAAGGAGTTTTTCACATCGATAGGTATTCATATACTATATTCTAGTATTCAGTTTACTGTTATTGAAATTATAGTGGGTAGCGTTGTAACGGAGCTTTGGAAACCAATTGGAGAATGCAGTGTGACCTGTGGAGCTGGGGAACGCGAATATGAAGAAGTCTGCTATGACGAGGAGGGGAAAGTTATGATTTGTGCTCGACCTTTAACTAAATTTGAGGAGTGTAACGCCCAGCCTTGTCGTGAGTACCCACCCCTTCCATAAGTTTGTCAACAAGGAGACCCCTTCAAAGTCTGTTTATGTGTTTTGATTTGAAAAAAAACACCAAAGTAATGAATACGTAAACTGTTGTAGACACCAATATGATACTAGGTAAAATAAAGATGTTTCCAAACTTATGGAGCAGGTGTACATCTCGGTTATTTTATTTTATTCAAGAGCGATTTTGTCCCAAGAACAATTCAATTCAAATTGATCACATATCTTGATTGCTATCGCGCACAGTCACACCTATCAAAATATAAATATTTTTACTGCTACTTATCTTCGAGTATTTTGTTAACCCATAACAGTTTCAGGAATTACTCAAGAATTTTGTTTATGGATAATAATTTCAGCCATTCCCTGCCCTACCCTGGCTGATCCCGAGGATGGTTCCACAGTTAGCACCTGTAACATCTGGCCAAACTGCGAACAATTTTTTGAGTGCGATGATGGTTATGAAATTATAGGTGGAAGTCGATCCCGAACGTGTCAATACAATGGCGAATGGACTGGAACCGAAACTGTTTGCGAAAGTAAGTAACATGTTTTGTGATTGGATTGGGTTAATGGTTATTCAATGGCGCGGGATATTTTGAATATTCATGATTTGGTAGCATTTCTTAAGATGGCATGCTGGGTTTCATTTCCATGTTACCGTCTTTCGGATTTTTTGATATTCAGTTTTAGTGTTAAGCTCTTGGATTTCCCCTCGTCTTGATAAACATTTGATAAGGGTCTGGATAAACACGCCATAAGTACGGTTGCGAAATCTCTCTAGTATGGTTGACAATGTGTTCTTTCTGTTAAGATCGTTTACCTGCTTACCGAAATGTGATAATATTAGGGTACACAATATGATAATATTAATGTAGATAATGTGATAGTATTAGGGTAGATGGTGTGTTCTTTCTGTTTAGAGTCAGACCGTGTCAAGCAATGTGATGATATAAAGGTAGACAATGGGAAAACAGAAGGAAATGGTAGACGACGCGGTGATCTCCGTGTGTATAGTTGCAAAAACGGCTACACGCTAAGTGGAAGTGAAGAACGTACGTGTTTGTCGAACGGAGAATGGTCCGGCACGGAGCCCGAGTGTACCCGTAGGTCTTTTATTCTTATATTAGAAATACACAATATAGACGTCATACTTAACATCAAGAAATACTGTATCGTACAATTAAGTCTTGAAATCTCAATATTATCACCCCGGTGCATAAACATACTTCAACACGTTATGATTGTCAAACCTAGGAAGAACGTTGAATAATGTTGAGTTGAGTGGTTTGATAAAATGAACACAAATAAAACAAATATAAATAAAATTCAAGCTGTAGAAATTGTATTATTCATAATTTTAATAGACTGTGACATTGCTTCATGGTTGTAAGATGTTTTGACATAATGTCATTATTACATCTATTCAAATGTACTTGCGCTTAGATTTGATATCAAATAAGAGTAATACTGTTTACAGTAAAAAAGTTAGAATAAAACATTTACTCTATGATTGTATTATCATTTACATATTAAATGATTTTCAGCGGATATCGGCGGTGTGGCTGCTCAGAAGGTTTGTAGCCCATTTGAATGTCCAGATGGATGGAGCCTTGTTCCTGACAGTACAGAGACAACCACTCGTTGCGTATCGGGCGAACAAGTCACTTGTATAGAAAACTAGCCTCATGTGGAACTACCACATAATCCAAACGGTGCATTCCCATAGGCATTCCTAGCTATGAATTGGTTCTCTCTGACGTTATGATATCCATGGTTACAACAACAATGAATCACTTATGAATGTCTACAGCTTAGAATACTACGGTAATGCATACATGAGGCCTATCAACAAGAAAAGGACAAGACTTACTTATCTAAAGATGATATATTGATAATATTATATTCTAAAATCATTTAGTTAAATTTATTTTTCATAATACACACTGTACATAGAGGGAATCAGAAACGGAACGCATGGAGGTCCCTGCATTCAGTTTATTGTAAAATAAAACGCTGGTGTTAAAATAAATATGGTTGTAGTTTGGCGCAAAATGAAACATCATGTATTTGTTTTTACCTGAATTATATAATCTTACACTCCCCACCAAAATTTGGCAACGGTAACTTTCATTTTTGCTTAAGTCTGTTTATGTTATGTTTGGCGATGTTAATTAATGTATCTTTGTCACAAAGTCAGTGTCAGTTATTAGAGCCCATTAATGGTATTCATCCGATTGTGGATGAGGAAAAAACTAAAATCAAACAAGGCAAATTGCACTGTCCATTAGAAGCTTATGGTTGCCAAACTCATGGAGGAGAATGTATAATATAGCATTATTGCATGACGGAGAGTGTGATAGACGGTATTATTATATTCCACATATGTATTCTAGATGCTCATTGGCTTATTCATGGTCACATGATATGTACTAGGTGAACCAATTCCCTGGAAAGTCATAAATCCCTGCTAACAGGGAAGATGAAAAGTACTAATTCTTAGTAAGATCATGTGAATAGCCATTGGTACTTTTTATCTTCCCTGCTAACCGGGATTATAGGAGTTGAATGAAAATTGAATGAACACTATTTCATCTATCACTGGGGGGTATCGTGATGCAACAACACCGTGTTGTTGCATCAAGATGGCCAGACTTCCGGTGATAGATTTTCGTACGATATGTTGTTTCCCCAATTTAAACCCATTTCTAGGTCGAGTTTCTCAATAACCATACACGTGAAGTTAGCGCACGATCTAAATTTAAAGAAACTGTCATTAGTATACATGTAGCATCATCAAGAAGCAAGAAGTTCACGGTTTTAGTTCCTCACTATTGATGCAACAACACCAAACCGAAGATGCAACAACACTCCTCTAGATTGGAGCAATGATGCAACAACACCAATTAATAGTATAATTTCAGAAGACCATAAATCTCGAGAGGAACAGATTTTCAAATGCTACTATTGCAACACCGGGCCAGTACAAATTTGCGTTCTTCTCAGGCATTCAAAATACACGTCCTGCGGGCGAAGATTCTTTATAATGTATTTTCAAAAATTTATACTTTTAAATATCATAATGTACTGGAAGTTGTTTTATAACATAGTTCAATCACCTTTAACATTTCAAGCTATAGTAACCCAATCTATTATCATAAACCCCTGTTCCATAGTTTGATGACCCTGATACCAGTTAGTATCATTCAAAATGGTGGGGAAACATCTTTCGTTCTCGGTAAACACGACGAGCTATTGGAAATCTTGCACGGCGCACATGTAGAAGTATTGTTCTCTTTGGATTCGTTCTCCCCGATTGAGTAAAAAGGTAGGTAATAGGATTTAGGTCCCGAAAAGGTAAATTAATAGGGGTACAGTAATCCCAGATTCCCCCTGGGCCCTCGGGAAATATCATAATGTGTCCCGGAATAAAACCAATATTGAATCCCTCTCAGTAAATAACCTCTATATAATAGCATTGTATAACTGCAATATCATTAAACCTACACTCATCGGAAGTTATGGCGTTTTGAAAACTCAAAATCGCTCTAAAAGGAGCACGTAGGTTATCGCAATCAATTTCAAACGATTCTAACTTGAATTATGAATATTTTCTGATCATGAACATGGGTGTATCTTTTAGATCCATTCATTATCTTCAAGAAAAGTATATATAATGATAATTTAGTTAATCAGACCTAAGTGATATTGAAGGGGCAATGGACCAATCAACATACTTTTTCAAAAATGTTGACCTAATTTTCACCAAAAATGCAACCTATTATTATATTGTTGAATGCATAATTAGAATGTGCTTTGAGACATGTTCGATTTCCTAAAGGGAAAATTTGATTGCTCCAGGGACTTCAATTTGGATGACCAAAATGAATTGAAACCAATGGATAGCATGAGATTTTTCAATGGAGAAATAACATGGGGAACACTTATCTTAATGCAATTCAGTTTTTCTTTCAAGAACTATTTGATACATCAAAATAAAGAATAGTAATGCATTAAACATTGTAAAAACTGATTGCATTTTTGGCGAAAATGGGGTCAACATCTTCAAAATGGGGTCAAAAAGTGTGTTGATGGGTTAATTGCTAGTTAAATATCTCTCAGTTTGTTTGAATTTATTATTACTGTGCATAATTTTCTTTGAGATAATGAATTGATCTAAAAGATAAACTTGTCTTCATTGTTAGAAAATAGTCATAATCCAAGATATAACCTTCTGAAATTGTTTGCGATAACCCACGTGCTCCTTTGGCGCCCCATGTTAAGTCAAAGGGAAAAAATATTTTTTTGAAGTGTAAAATACGACATACAGGGTGGGCCAAAAAATTTTGCAACTTTTTTAAAAGGCTAGAAAAGTATCAAAACATAAGGGTATTGCCATAAAAAATCATTTACAGAAACTTAAGGATAGGCATATTTTACCAGTCAAATGCTAAAGCTAAAACTGGCTTCAAATGTTTTTGTCAGATCTTTGAATATCATTGGTCAAATGTTCATGTGTCCGAGATTTACAATTTTTCCTAGAAAATGTGACTTCCTATGATTTTATGTGATCAACAATAACACATTCATAATGTTCACTAAATCTGCTACAATCTTGGATAACTGTTTAAACAATGTCTACCTCAATGTCTAGTTTATATCAGTATCTAGTCACTATGGTATTATGTTATATTGTATTTATTAATTATCTATTAAACAAATGTTCTATGCATCCCCCTTTCACCTTCCCTATCGCTCCCAGCCATTGGGCAAAAGTCACTTGGAATATCTGGAGGAGAATAAGCCTTGATTTATTAGTCCTGATGAATGGCTGCCAAATACCCCAGATGCCAACTCCTGTGACTATCACCATTGGGGGCACCTGGAGCAGCTTATTGCAGTTAATGGTAATCCCCCACAATTTATTGTTAAACTAAAAGAAGTTCTGCAGGAGAAGTGGAGAGAACTACCACAAGAATCGCTTGATCGCGCCATTGACCAGTTCCGCTTCCGCCCATGTCTCCTTGTGCGCTGTAGATAAGGTGAAAGGTGGATGCATAAAAGTTTAATGAATATTCAAATCAAGAGATACATAATATCATAGTGACTAGATACTGATATAAACTGTACTAGACATTGGTTGAACAGTTATCAAAGATTGTAACAGATTTAGTGAACATAATGAATGTGTTCTTGTTGATCACATAAATGGAACATTTTCTAGGAAAAACGGTAAATCTCGGACACATGAACAATAGACCATTGATATTCAAAGATCTGATAAAAAAAATTGAAGTCCAGTTTAGCTTTAGTATTTAAATGGTAAAATATGCCTATCCTTAAGTTTCTGTAAATAATTTTTTATGGCAATACCCTTATGTTTTGATACTTTTCTAGCCTTTTAAAAAAGTTGCAAAATTTTTTGGCCCACCCTGTATATACAGATATACGACCGAGTACAGCTTAATTTAATGAAAGCCTTTAAATGAAGGGTACCTCAAAAGCAATCTAGCTTCAAAATTTGGACACAAAAATGTCTAGGTCAAAATCTAGGTCAAGTTCAAAAGTTTTCCTTATTTTTGTGATTCTGACACTACACTTCAATTATATTCTTCGAAATTGTGTATACATGTAGCCAAGAGTGTACTAAAAGTGTTAGCCCTTTGCCGTCAGAAAGTATTTTAACCCACTTTTGAGATATGGTGTCCAAAAAGTAGGTCAAAATAAAAAATTCACCAAATTTAACGTTTGAGTTATGAATGAAGAATAGAATTTTCTCAGGAATCAGAATCTGCAAACCAAATTTCGATCCGACTTCCGGTTCGGAAATTATGGCGTTTTGAAATTTCGAGAAAAATCGATCTGATGGTATCCTGATAGAAAGTCAAGGGTAGCCAAGAAAATGTCGAAAAATCCATCCATCCTTCCATCCATCCTTCCTATCCTATCCTATCCTACTATTCTATCCTATCGTTCCTTCTTATTCTATCCTATCCTTCCTATACTATCCCTTTTATCCCTATCCGTTCCTTCCTATCTATCCTTCATATCCTTTCCTTCCTATCTATCTATCCTTCCTATCCTTTCCTTCCATTCCTTCATATCCTTTCCTTCCTATCCTTCCTATCTTATCCTTCCTTGCTATTCTATCCTATCTTTCTTCTCTATTCTCTCCTATCGTTCCATCCTATTCTGTCCTATCCCTCCTTCCTATTTCATCCATCCATCCATCTTTTTCTGGATGACTCGGCTTAAAAAATCCAAATCTGGAGTCTGAAATTGAACTTGTTCAATTTCCAAAGTCTAGTTATATTAGTTCTTTGTAAACAATTTCCATACGATACGGTAAATCAAGGGGATTTAATTTAGAAAATGAATAATCTTTATTTTTCAGATACAATATCAATGAGGTTGGCTCCCGGGGATTCAATACTTAGCCTATGTATTTAGTTTACCTTGTATATCCTTTTAACTTTGATAACATAAAGACAAATACATTAAGGAACCAAACAAAATACGTTTCATTCATGAACCACGCACTCACGCGTTTTATTCATGTCCCGACCAACACCTACGAGATAAACAGAACGTGAAACAGTTTCGCTTGATATTCAATGATACATTATATTGGCGTTTTTGCATCAGCACATTGGTGTTGTTGCATCATCGATGATAAACAGAGTGGTGTTGTTGCATCAATAGTGAGGAATGAAAACGGCGAATTTCTCGCTTCTTGATGATGCTACATGCATACTAATGAGAGTTTTTTTAAATATAGATCATGGGCTAACTGCACGTGTATGATTATTGAGCAACTCGTCCTAGAAATGGGTTTAAATTGGGAAAACAAAATATCGTACGAAAATCTATCACCGGAAGTCTGGCCATCTTGATGCAACAACACGGTGTTGTTGCATCACGATACCCCCCAGTGTATCATGTTAAAAGCGAGGATCCTCTGGATTACGCTACAAAATGTGTAACAATGCGTGCGCGAGCTTTTTGCGACCCGTCTAACAATGCGTGCGCGACCTTTTTGCGACACGTCATTGATTTGAGTTGCAACATTACTTCCTGAGAATCGAACACTCATTAATTAGAAGTATATGGTCTCATTAGTAGGATATAGTGAGCTAGACTTAATACTATGATAGTAATTTACCTAATAACGCTCTTCTGTTTGACACTTGATATTTAACACTAGTACAACCAGCTTCTGAAGATAACTACGCAGAGGTTAATTATTATTTAGGAGGAAAGAATCGAAGTCAAAAGAATGCAAATGGTAACATTCTGAAGAATACCTTGGGAATAGGTTGACGAAGTAAACGCTGATTACGATCGATAGGTTTTGAATTTGAATAATTTGATTAAAGACGAGGACTTGTAGTGACAATAAAATAGTGTCGTTAAAAGTATCCAAAAATAATGTATTTAACCGTTTTCATATTTAAAATGTAAAGATTCAGATTTAAGTTTTAGCAAACAGAATTTTGACTTTTGACGAATATTTGAGCATGAGCAAATAGAATGTTTATTACATGTATTAACTACAATTGTATATGTATTTAATTACGATAACATGATTATAAAGGGGCCCTATAAAGAAGAGAAAAAAATACGAATGGAGTTTGAGCCTGTTAATTAAATTTTGGCTTTACTAAAGGTTATTGGCATAAGAATGAAATTTGAGCTTGTGACGAATAAGGTTTAAGCAAAGAGAATGTTCGAATGGCGACGATTTGAGCTTACCAAAAAAGAAATGATCTGAAAGAAGGCTGCTTTATGCTTTACGGTTCAACTTTTCTAATATTTTGTATAAATAACAGTCGTTACATAGTCAAATGAACTCATAACCAATACAAAATTGTTTCGTCGAACAGTTTGTTTTACCGCGTCTTTTAAAAATTCTGCTTGAAAACAAACATAACTGTTTCCTTTGTCTTGTAATACCTTATACAATGTAGTTACTCTGCCTGAAGGTATTTATTTTTAGACTAATTAAAGCCAAGGTACAATGACTGTTCTCGTGACATTCATTTGATTCTCCTTGCTTTAATAGGGATCGCCTAGAGAATATAGAGTGTGACAAGAATGACTTGTGACGAGATGATCCAGATCTTACGTCAGCCAAATTACCAATGAATCGACCAATTCGCTATTGAAGAAGACATGGCCATTAACATAAATATGGATGATTCGTAAGGTGGGCGCATCCTTATTCAACAGTTCCTGACATGGAGGAGATTCTGGAAGGATAAGTGTGTAGAATAATTAGTTTAAACACAGAGCAGAAGTACTAATTGTCAAAAACAGACATCTTGACTTTTTAAACTGAAAAGGAGACACTAATTTGATCATGGAACTAGAATTACATCAATCATGATTCAAATCATTACACAAATTAACGTTCTTTATAAAAAGAAGCAAAAGACTAGAAGTTCTTACGCACAAATTAATAGATAAGGCCACAAGCTAAAGCCTTACGATACAATTAGGCAAAAACATGATAAAAGCGTCAACCCGATTGGAAAAAATAATTTCATTGACTTTTGTCATATTAGCGCTATTTACTCAAAAAGGACATAGTGCATTTTCACACACTTGTAACTATGAATCAATGCGAGAAGGACCCAATTCTGCAGGAATG
Source organism: Owenia fusiformis (assembly GCA_903813345.2). Taxonomy (NCBI): domain Eukaryota; kingdom Metazoa; phylum Annelida; class Polychaeta; order Sabellida; family Oweniidae; genus Owenia; species Owenia fusiformis. The sequence continues at coordinate 28,669,465 of CAIIXF020000006.1, read as the reverse complement.
TGTGGCAATAAGCTTTCAATGGTGGTCAACTTGTACTGTATGAACTTTGGAGGGACCTATGGAGGAACTGGGAAACGTACGGCACCAACTCTTACTCTAGGTAACAAATTTTGTTAACGAAGTCATTTGAAAATTGGATAATTAAATGTGCGTCCATTTCGAAATCCTCGAGATATGACGTAGGGATTCACTATTAGGGAGTTTAAGCTTGCATATAAAATCGAAACGCCAACCTATACGTATGAACAATCGCCCATACAATTGTATCGCTTAATATTTTCCGACCACGTTTAGGTTGTGAAAAACATTGCAAGCTTAAACCCTCTATTGATTCTTCTAAAGTACTTGACTTTTTGATTCGCACATTAGTTTTTGTTGAATTCGGTTTGTAATAGTGTTCCCAAATGTTAAAAAATTATTAATTTCATGGTTGTTCAGAGGCATGATGCAGAAAAAATAAAAAAAAAGGCTTATTAGGTGTGATGAGTCATTGAGTTGTCAAAATGTATATTGTTTTCCCCAAAACTAAGACAATAGTTAATGCAATCGGTAATATTTTTAAAAATTGTAGGGACAATTTGGCATGATTTGGAAAATTTAGTTCCAATATCGCGAGGTGCGATCATTTGATTTTGGGAACTAGCCCGAGCATGACATGCTACTATTATAAATAGCAACAATTTAGCGAAGTTTAATTCTAACCTTTTTTAAAAATAGAATTGATGCAAATGATCTGCTCCGGTGGCATTCCCTGCTGCGGCCAGTTCCCAAGAAATATTTTTAAATCTTTTTTAATGCGTATCACTTTACTCAATTGCTGCAAATACTTGTAAACGCGGAGGACGTTCCCGGGCCATCTGTAAAGTAGTTCATTCAATGGGTCTATTTTGTTGCATGCTTAGAGATTTAGCACTCATAAAATCAAATAGAACTTTCAACTTTTCAAAAAATTGTCTCAATTTAAATATAATTTCGGCTCAAATCATTCCTTTAAGGCTTACGTTTATACCGTATATTTTATTGAATCCCCTAGTTACTTCATTCAATAAATCCTATAAATATGAATGTCCAAATTACCTTCTCTCTCTCTTTTTGGGGATAATATATGACTGAGACGGTAAAAATATATTGGCAGGTCAGTTGGGCATATTTCCTGCAATTTTGACAGATAGATACATTATCATCACTTTCTTCAGGTACTATATTAGGGGAAGAGTTACATACATGTACTACTGTAGTAAATTGGTTTATTCCGAAGTTAACGATATTCTATAACTAACAAATGATGGCTGGGTGATGTCAAGCTTGGCTATATTTCAAGGGGGCTCCACATAGATCACGATACCTTCTTTGTAAAGAACAAAAACAGATATGTGTTCATATACATTTCACAAACCACGCGTTCGGTTCACTGAGATATCTAACAAATGATGTCTGACACTGGTGAATGTCTACCAAATCTACCAACCCAAATTTTAAGGCGTAAACTTGTGTTTAATCAAAAGTACACAATTATTTAAAAAAAAGAATCCCCGGATTCGTATTATTATTTCTATTTAGAATTATTTCTTTACAAAAATGAGATAAACAATTTGTTTTGAAAAAATATTTAAGTCACGAACTGCACTTCTTATCATGATGATGAATAAACTTTTTAGATATAGATTTCGAAATAAACTTGATTAAAACATATATAGGGTGTCAAATAAATATGCCCCCCTTAACTTTAACATCTACATAATGTTGCAAAACTTTGTTGTCTGCACGATATTTAAATTGTTTTTTAGCACATTAAAACTAGTCTTCATGGAGCAACTCTACAAGAAGTTTCAGATGACTTGCTCAACTAGATGTACTTTTAAGCACAAAAGTTCATACTCATGAAATTAAGGGGGAGAAATTTATTTGACACCCTGTACATCCCAATTACATTTTTCACACTTCAAATTTAATTCACGTAAAAGCTCAATAGTTTATTTACTTCAGCGTGCACATGTACATGTATATCGGGACTTAGGTAGTTTTAGATCTAGCAGACTTCAAAGACTCTTGGAAGTCCATGAATCTAGTAAGTAGTACCCTTAACAAAAATTGTTTCAATTTTGGAGTATTTTGGTCTCATTCTTTGTCAAAAGTGTAAAGTGTTAACCTCGTAAAGGAAAAAATTGGGATAAAGTCGAAACCATATTTCCCATGTAACTTTCTTAGAGAGAAAACTAGTGCAATCCATTGTTTTCAGCTTAATTTTGGTCACCCATCATTGATATCTTTAAAACCTCTGAATGAATGCATTTTTCCTTTTAGGAGGTTAACTCTCTCTCAAAACACAGCATATTGATGCGTTTCGAGCTTCGAAAAACAGGTGGGGAAAGGGCTGAAAATCAGATTAACATGTCAGCAAAAGCACGAGGTGCTTGCACTTTCACCGTCTCAAAGTCCAAATTATTCTATCATCTCTATGATTATACTTTTCCTAAAGATAATGCGTTGGCCTAACATTTGCATCTGCTTAAATCCTAAGAGAATAACCACAATCAAATATGACTTCTGATCTTCCATGTACGGGCCTCTATTTGATGAGATCGAAGAGGTGACTGAACCGTTCATTTTCTTTTCGGCTGAAAACTTGCCTCGCCAAAATCTCGTTCCTGCGGCCATGAAAAGGTGAAAACTCATAATTAATTTCGACCAGAAATAGTAATCGTTTAATTACTTCATTCCATGAATGACGTAATATAAAAGTATACACTATACAGCATAAAACACAGCATCATTCCTGAAACATATGGAACACCCTGTATATATATATCAGTCAATACGATCCTTTCACTCTCTCATTTCTTCCCAAGCCTCCCATCCTGCACAAACAAATAAAACTGTAATACTTTTCTAGGACAACCAAAGGAGAGGACTTAGAATAGGCGAAAGCCTCTTGTCCGATCCATTTCGTCAAATTGTATTAATATAATGTATGTAAAACATATAGACGAATAAAATATTTTTAATAATAATACGATCCGATACGATTTTCCTAGCATTAAACACATACATCGGCACGTTTCTCAAATTTAAAATCGGGGTCGGCAATACTAGAATCCTAGGTCTAAACAGATATCCGAAAAATTAATAAAACACCAGCGTCAAACTACTACCCCTACAGCGAATTTTAAATAGGTTTATTTTTATCCACCGTTTACGTAAATGGATAATGCAATTATCTTATCGGTTCATTTCGCTTCATATCTTTTCTATCGAATCAATGCCATCATTGAACTCAACTACATTTTGCTAGCTAGTATCTCTTGTATCAGGCCCGTAGCCACGGGGGGGGGGAGCTCGATGGGTTCAAGCAACCCCCCCCCCCCCCTGGCCAAAAAATCTTTCAAAATCATGCAAATTTTCACCATTCTGTGCACTTTTAAAGGGACTTTGGCCATTTTTGGACCAAGATTGTCACAAGTGACAAATGACCCACAAGTGACCCCCCCTCCTGGAATTTTTCAAAAAGTGACCCCCCCCCTGGCAAATCCTGGCTACGGCCCTGATTAATATTGATTTTCTATTGAATGCCCGTGATTCCAATCACAATCCTGTGTTATCTTTTCATTTGTAATGATGACCTTACAGAATTAATAGTTTAGAAAGACGGCCACGGTTCAAATATTAATATTCCATACAGAGCATATCTAAATTAATCTAGACTGACCCTTAACACAAAATCAGTAAATAATCAGAGGATGAACTGGTACTGTAAATACATTATTATGTTTGTTGAGACCACAAGATTTGGTGAGTAATACCTCTTTTGATTGATGTACTGATTTTAACACTAAGACTAGTCTTCCTTCAAGACTGTGCCCCCCCCCCCCTTATATACAGGGTGGCACAAAAAATGACACCTACCTTACTTTGCATATATCTTGCTTGTCTATACATATATAGACTTGTTCTTTATCACGTTTGAAGGAGACATAATGCGAAAGCACCTCCAAAAATTTCAGATGTGTAGCTCAAGTGGGTTAAATTTTCTGAGCGTTACAGTATTTGCTCTAAATGTCGTCCATCCCTTATATGCCTAACAATGTTTATTGAGAATGGTGCCACAATTGAAGTAAACTTTACTTTTTGGTCCATTATTTTTTATACACCGAATATTCAAAGGATAATTTTGATTTGGAACATACATGAGATATATATAGTACGTATTGGCCAAGCAATCATGAACGATGGCAAAAATTTCTGAAAAGACTTACAAGTCTCGGTTTGGATGACGAAGTTCATCAGTCTACTGTACGTTACGCCTACTTTGGACAATTTTGGTATTTTTATGTATTGTAGATCTAAATGTCCTCTTTAGAATATCCATAATATAATTTGGGTGTTATTTCTATATTTTTCAAAAAAAATATTAGCGCAGTAGACTGATGCACTTCCGAGATTTGTTTTTATTGAATCGGTCTGTTGCACGTTACGCCTGCTCCGGACAATTTTGATATTTTTACATAATGTAGATTTAAATGTCTTCTTTTGAATATTCATAATTTAATTTGGGTGTTATTTCTATATTTTGTATAAAAAATGATTAGCCTAGTAGACTGTTCTCCAAACCGAGCCTTGTCCTTTCTCACATTTATCTTACTCCTGTATTCAAAGTGTACATCAAATCCGCAATGCTCGAATCGTTTTATCATCTAGTCTGGTGAGTCTAACGTTTCATTTTGATTTATAATTATGGTATCGCCTTTGCTGAGGCTTGGATAAAATATCAAATGTTGTGAAAAAACATGGGTTGACAAGCTGATATTTGGAGTTGAAATTTCCAACATCATTTTCGACTCGTGCTTAAAAGTCATGAAAACATGGTTGAATATTATACATTGGTTCATTTACTGCTTATTTTCACTAACACCCCAGTCACATTTGTCGTACGGAGGCCGTGCGTCGACCGCAGATTAATTAAATCAGTGTATTTCTGCGGCGAGCGTAGAAAAACTACGCTCGCCTTGCGGCCTCCGTACGGCGAATGCAGATTTTTACAGGCCGCAGGGTCGCCGTGGAAATTATAACTCGGAGTTATAATATTTGTTCATTTCTGAGGTCCCCGTAGAAATCAACTGGCTCAACAAGACTGAATCAGTATTTGTCAATGTTTCACGATCACTTTTCATTTGATATTACATCCTAGTACTATGAATAACATTTATTAATTGTCCCGATGTAAATAAAATGAAAAAAAGTATTATTTATCAACAGAAATTTAAAATTCACCGTGCGGCTGCCTTGAGAAATGTGACTGCAAACGTATGAGAGCGCAGAAATTCCACGGCGAGCGTAGAAATGTTACTGGCCGCAGAAATGATAGACCGCAAGGTCGCCGTAGGAAATGTGACTGGGGTGTTAGGACGCTTGTATGGATATGTGACACTAAAAGTTGCCATACGTGTCCTCCTATTCAAAGCAACTGACTCAAAAGTATGAGTCCCCTCAATCATTCTAAGTCACGTCACATCCTTTCTCTGCTCAAATCTCATGATGATTGAGTGTCGTGTGTACTGTCGTCAGACTGTCAGAATACATTCTTCTTGCAGCAATTTTCAGAAACCAATCAATCATAAAGTAAAAACTCACGATGTCGACATATCCTATTTTTGTACTATGGGGCCTTGGGACTTAGGTTAAAGACAATTTAATACTACATATTGGATTGGAACTACCCTGTTGTCAGAGCCCCCGGGTCAGAGCCATGTACAATGTACATCAGCTAGTGAATGGATCACTGGGATATCTCTGAATCGAAAATCAGTAATTACTGGATCCGCTCTGACTTTTCATACTTCCTCTTACTATGACAGATGATCTTAAATGTAGCTTTCGTAGCGTTTTATATAAAATTTGGAATGGGAAATTAACGTCAATAGCTTAAAGGTAGAAAATGTTGTGTCATGCCTACAATTTCTGATAGAATATGAGCTAACTTTGATTTACGGTCGAACGTTTGCAAAAATTATTAACAACATCTGATTGAAAACACCGAGATGAAGTTGGAGGGGTTTAGTTAAGTTTTTGAAAATACAGAATAAGAGCATATGCTAAGAGCTTATTTGAAAAAGGCAGTTCAAACAAATAATTTTGAGGACATTATCTAAAATGAAATTGAAATACAAAATTTGTATTGGTAATTTGTACTTATAATATTCATGTTTTGTTATTTGTAATTTCAGAAAATGATTTATTATCGAAACCTTATTCTGAGATCCTGGCGTCAAAAAGATTTCTTATGGGTAAAAGGGACGCTCAGACGTTTTTACACAAGCGCGTCTCGAGGACGGGTATAGTCTGCGAATGTTGCTACAATCAGTGTAAACTCAAAGAATTTAGAAAGTACTGCAAAGATTGAACATTTGAGAAAGGAAAAACATGAATACAAACACACTATCCAAGCTAACTTCGACAAACGCTATTTATGACTTAAAATAACTTAGGTACGAGAGAATCATCAGGGAATGCTGCTACTACGCTCGAAAGCATACAGATTGGTAGTCGAATGGTGCAAGAAAGGATTGAATGACATTGTTTCATTCCCATTCTTTTTTAGTTCAGCTCCCTTGCTTCCAATTATACTGATACTGGTATGCCCAAACGGCGTACATATGAGTCCTGTGTGGAAACCCACGGGGCACATTATGAAGTAAAGCCTTCTACAGCTTGATTCCCAAGGTTTCCGTTGTTCCAATTACAATTACATTACTAACACCTTGGAAGTCGAAGATGACTATCCGAGTGTTCTCGAGTGGTGGAAAGGATGCTATGACCCAACCTGTCTTGGAGTTCCAAAAGTTCAAGTGCTTCATTTTCTATATGCACACTTGATCACATATTCAGAAAACAAAAGTCAGCACATTCACAGAGACAACTATATCTAGTAACTTTAAACCTGTTTCAAATACTAGCAGATATTAACTTCGCACCTTAATTGAAGCTATATAGAACATGTAAAATATTATTTAAGGTATACATAAAAATATTGGGTGAGACTTGAGATAATGTATGCGGCGCCAGTCAAAATTGAAACTTCTGATTGGGTTCGAAGCCGAGATGCCCGGATATGTCCCAGCAAAAGCCGGAATTCACGTGATTTTTCACGAAGAAGGGGCGGAGTTTAAGCGAGATTCATCGAGACTTCTTCGTGTCAATCGTGTCAATCCCTGCATTGCTTATTGTTAACTCCACCTTTTTGCCCATATATGGAGTTGGAGATGCCACTTGTTATTAAGCTAAAATATCAACTCCACAAGCACTATGCTGTACGCTGCATACAGAGGTTTGTCTATTTTGCATTGTGGGATATTAACGATTTCAACGTGGAAAAGTTCAGTCATTTTTCAAATTTCTTTTTGATTCTCCATTTATAAGTCATTTGATCGACGTACATTCAGGATGAGGCTTTGGCCTCTCATTGAAAACAAGGGAGGGATACAGATACACGGAAGTTGCTAGGCGTGAAACAAAGATCATTTAGGATGGCATTCATGTTTTGAACGAAAACATGAAAATCTAATGATACATGATTTTCCCTTGACTAATACGTAAATAGAAGCAACAAAGTTTATGAATGTTTATAGCTTATTCAAACACATGACAGTGATAATGCAAAAGAAGGTTACTGCCTTTCAAATAACAATTTTTATTCACATTACGATCTAGGCATCACATGTACTACTGTATTATACTGGCTTGATTCGTAGATAAAAAATATTCTGTAACAGATGCATATGATACCTGACACTTTTAATTGAAATTCAATGTCAAACCCAAGTTATAAGCAGTAAACTTAATGTTGAATTTAAGAACACAATTAATTATCAAAGAAACTATCTTTATAAATCATTTGTAATTCTTTGATCTATTTCAAATTATTTCTTTACAAATATAAAAAAAAAATTAAAAACTTTTTTGTCACGCAGAGCGAACTTTTAATCATAATCTAGATTTAGCAATATATATTTCGAAATAAACTTGATCAAAACATGATATACAGGTTATAAGTTACATAATACAATTTCTTTATTTTGATTTCTTGCACCCTTTTATTAGATGTATCGGGGCTTCATCATTATGATTTAAAGGAAGTATCATATCAAGCATGGGTTTTCAAGACTCTTGGAAAGCCATGGCAAGTAGTTGTCAGAATACCCTCGATAAAAATTATTTCAATTTTGGGCTCACGTCATTCTTTGTAATTTTTATTTTTAACAAATCAATCAAAATATATAGGACTTTATTGAAAAATCTTGGCTACAAACCTGTATTTGAAGAGGTTGGAGAGAGGGGATAGAATTATTCATTTTCTTTTTTAAAAGATTCGGCTGAAAACCTGGGACTCAGGCTAAACGTTTGATCCTTTGATACGAAATCGATTATTATACATTGCTAAACGTAAGAATAAGTTGATAAAAAATATCATGGATTTTGGAAATACACATAAATTATCCCACAAATATTTCATGAGTAGTCAAACAAAACCACATTTCTTGAACTTTGAATATTTTAAGTTTCTTAAATATTTGATCATGAAGGACGTCCAATAGGTTATTTTATTCACCCTTTGCACACTGAGTGTGCAGAGAAGGCTCGATTGTAAACAGTAAACAGAGTGAGCCAAAAAGGTCACCAAAACAAATGTATGTAATTACTCGGTTGTTCAGCATGGGTTCGAAGTCATAGTTGGCATAATTAAACGAAGTCCAATACCCTGAGACTTCCTTATTTAGCTCACATTGTAGATAGGAAATCCACCTTCCATTTGATGATTGAATTTGATTGGTTGGCCATGTGATTACGAAATGGTAAATGTAGGTCAGTTTTGATGATACAGAACTGATAACTGATATTAGTTGCAAAATACAATTTCTTTATTGAGGTGTAGAGTTAAATCATTTCACATAGCCTGATTGGTTTATTATACCATTTGAAACTGTGATAATAGTCATGTCGACATTGATTCTCATTGCTTAATTATACCATTTGGTTACAGAAGTCATGTCGACATTGTTTCTGATTGGTTAATTATACCATTTGTTTCAATAGTCATGTCGACATTGTTTCTCATTGGTTAATTATACCATTTGATTACAGAAGTCATGTCGACATTGTCTCCCATTGGCTAATTATACCATTTAATTACAGAAGTCATGTCGACATTGTTTCCCATTGGCTAATTATACCATTTGATTACAGAGGTCATGTCGACATTGATTCTGATTGGTTAATTATTACGTAGAATCTTAGAGATGATTAAAGTACATTTGAATAATTCAAGAAACTCGTCTTACACTATAATTGATCACAGAAGACCTGTTTTAGATCCAGGATATCCAAATAAATTATGGACTGTTAGCGTGTGAAATATATTCTACTCAACAATATCATGAGTGCACGGGGCGGAACAGTTATTTTTGAATTCGTGACATTTTATTTTAGACCATCCCGTATTTGGTACATGTATTCAATTAAATTTACATATGCATGCGTGAGAGTATAGAGTGGACGTTACATTGACAAATATTTAATTTTGTAAAATTATTAATTTTGTAAAACTTTTGTTCGACACGCTTTTTTACAGTAAACAAAATGAATGGTCGTCAAGAAATATTAACGTAGAATGGCCAGGACGTCAAGGCTGCCTAGTTTCCGCGTTTATAATTAAGATTTGTAGTAATGAATTTACCAAATTATTCAGCAAAATGATGATATATCAGGTAATATATATCAAATGTAGACGGCAAAGAACCTAAGGTGTCCCAATATGCGGACGATGATTGTTTTTTATTTAGATAAAGCGTCTGAAAAGGAAATACTCTTATATTACAAATGTCCCAAGTTTGTGAAGTTCCTGAAGAAGATGAAATTCAAAGAGACATCTGATTCAGATAACATGTTGGTAGCTGAAGTGGTATGTCTGAGCTTCAGAATGGCTTTTGCTTGTTCAGCAAACGTCATGTTTACTTCCCGACTTTACTGACAGATACTGAACATACAGACGTGTCGCAAAAAGGTCGCGCACGCATTGTTACACATTTTCGCTTTTTAACACCACAGAATGTGACGTTTATTGAGAAAAATGTACACATATGGAAATCCTTTCGTCCTCCACATTTGCCTCTATATCTCAAAATATTTAAGGCGAATAACTCTGATATCGTATGAGTATTAACAATGGGATAGGAGCATCATAAAACACGAATCAATTGATATTTTAGGTGAAATAAATATACGTGTTGCTGTGCTTGAAAATAGGCGAATGGCGTAAATTAGCCCTATTTTAATGAATTTTGAAAACCTTTCGTCCTCCACTTTTCCACATACAACAGAAAACACATACTCTTGCGAACAAAATAAACTATTTATTAATAAACTCGAGTTTAGGAGCAAAATAATCATGTATGATTTATTAAAAATTGATCTCATGTACACCTGAAAAGTTGAAGGTAACAAAAAATGAGCAAAAAAGGTCGCTGTCAACAGATTCTATTTTTCAAACCCTATGACGTCACAATATGGGAAGCTTACTAAAAATCATCCTTTGAAATAAAACTTCCATCTACCTTTATTAAGACGAAAAATAAGTATAATAGTCATATATTGTTTGAGTTATGAGCGTTTAAAGACGAAAAATAATTCAAAATGTAACGTGTCAACAGGGGATATTTGCAAGATGTTTTGGTAAAAAACTCTTTTTTAAAAAAGAACGCGCAAGAATCGTGAACGGAGTGTAGTTGATCTAAAAACTTCATCGAAACAGCTTTAAAATGATATATAACTTTAATTAGAATACTATCTTATAATCCGGGGAATCAAAGTTACATTCACGCGATACCCTTAAAAAACAAATGCGCCACCTTTTTGCGACACGTCACGGCTAAAATAAGCGACGCAATTTACAGACACAATATCAGCATATTTCAAGGATATGGTTTCAGATAGTTAACAAATCAAAAATACGACATTTTTCGCGAGAATTGACCAATGGAATCTAGTCGACAGTAAGGAAGGGGCTACAAATACGTTTTGGGAATAATTGTTAGGTGTTGTATTATGCATCTCAGTCGCCTTCTATGAATATAAAAACGGAATATTTATATTTAGGATCAGTGTGGATTTTGTACGTGTTTTGTTTTGGTGGTTTGATGTTTACGATATCGGATTTCTTATTTTTAATCTTTAATTTTTAGTTCAAATATGAATCTGAAAATTCATACTTTTGATTGGTCATTTGTAATATTAAATATCTAGTAAATAGGAATTACAAAATTAGACAAAAACTTTGAAACTTCAAAAAGAAAAGTGTAAAATCAAATAAGAAAAATGAAATATCAAACATAAAATTCAAAAATTGGTTGGTCCATGGACTTCAAATAAGTCCAACTATTTCCTCCTATCAGGTATTAAACACGGCCAAATATGCATCATTTTCTATTGTCATTAAATTACACAGTGAATTACCTCAATGAGTCGTTTATATTCATTTTGTTATGATAACACATTATCTTTTTGGCTATGAAATAATTTCGGGCAGGTCTTGCCCAACAGTTATTTGGTGTTCGTCTGGATTTACTACGCCTTGATGTCGCCGTTATCTGATTCATATTTATAGCTACGCCCCTGCTTAAATCGTAAACATGTTTTCAATATTATTGAAGGAAATATAATAGGAAAGGTATAACCTTGGAATTTTCATTCACCTTGATATTCTGCGCTCCAGGTATATATTGGGCTTAACTTAAACCCTAAGGTTGACTCAGGTGATTGCGCTGAACAAGGCATTGGCCTTAGTTAACATAAATATTTAGAGCAAATATAAAATTCGGATGACATTCTTTCTGAACTGACCAAGATGAAGTTTGGAAATACGCTAACTGAATTAGCTCGAATTGACAGTAAATATGGGTATGAGTATTTTCAATACAACTTGCTGAAAAAACACATAAAGCAAATGAAAGAGGAAAAACAACCCAAAAAAGAAGTAGAGTTCGTACAAATGATGGACATAGAATTGCAACGAATCAAGAAGCTGATATCAACAAAGTAAGCAACATTTTTGTTTTTTTCAAATTTGTTCCAATTTTAGTATGTACTTGTTGTGCAGGCCCGTAGCCAGGGGGGGGGGCTCTGGGGGCTCGAACGAGCCCCCCCCCCCTGATATCTCCTGAAAAAAATGTGGACCTACCTTTTTGCTTCCTTGAAGAAAAACTTGCTCTTCCCCACATTCACTGGGCAATTAAGATTTTAAAACTGGCATTACTGTGCATTGTTTTTCGAATTTGGGCTTTATTTTTCAAAAGTTGGCCCAATTTTTTTCATGGACATATTTGTGCCCCTTTCCCTCTTTTTTATGATCGTCCTTTGTGTTTTGCTAAACATAGCCCTAGGATGGGCCCGGAAAGAAATGATGGCCCAAACATATTGTAGGGCCTCTTTAGTGGGCCTTTTTGGGCATTACTTGACCTTTTGGGCCTTATTTTTTCAATTTCAGGCCAAATTTTCAAAAACGGGCTATTAATTTTCCAAATTTTGGCCCCAATTTTGGTTTTAGGGCTTTAAAATTTTTTCCATAAAAAATTTTACGCGCGGCCCTAGGATGGGCCCAGAAAAAAAATGTTGGACCAAAAATATTGTAGGACCTCTTTAGTTGGCCTTTATTTGACCTTTTTGGGCCTTATTTTTCAATTTTAGGCTAAAATTTCAAAAAACGGGCCATAAATCTTCAAAATATAGGCCCAAATTTTGGTTCTAGGGCCCTAAAAGGAGTTCCGCGTGGCCATAGGATGGGCCCAGAAAAAAATGTTGGTCCAAAAATATTGTAGGGCCTTTTTAGTGGGCCTCTTTGGGCATTTTCAAAAACGGGCTATTAATTTTCAAAATTTTGGCCCCAATTTTGGTTTTAGGGCCCTAAAAATTTTTACGCGCGGCCCTAGGATGGGCCTAGAAAAAAATGTTGGGCCAAAAATATTGTAGGGCCTCTTTAGTTGGCCTTTACTTGACCTTTTTGGGCCTTCAAGTTTATGCCAAATTTTCAAAAAACGTGCCATAAATTTTCTAAATTTTGGTTCTAGGGCCCTAAAAGGTTTTCTGCGCGGCCAAAGGATGGGCCCAGAAAAAAATGGTGGCCCAAAAATATTGTAGGGCCTCTTAAGTGGGCCTTTTGGGCATAATTTGACCTTTTAGGGCCTTATTTTTTTCAATTTTAGGCCAAATTTTCAAAGAACGGGCCATAAATTTTCAGAATTTTGGCCAAAATTTTGGTTTTAGGGCTTTAAAATTTTTTCTCTTGACTGGTCCTTTTTGGGCATTACTTGACCTTTTTGGGCCTTATTTTTTCAATGTTAGGCCAAATTTTCAAAAAACGTGCCATAGATTTTCTAATTGTTGGTCCAAATTTTGGTTTTAAGGGCCCTAAAAAGTTTTTCCGCGCAAGCGCGGATATTTTTTCCTGACTTGAAGTGTGGGTCCCCCCTTCTTAGCTTCCGGATCTGCCACTGTCCTTTACAATACAAAGGGGCTTGGTTTAGCATGGGGAATTTTTTTTTTGGGGGGGGGGTTGCGGGGGGGTTCGAGCCCCCCCCCCCCCCCCCCCCCCCCCTTACAAAAAGCTGGCTACGGGCATGTTGTGTCAAAACTATTTTTGATAATTGTCTCTTCTTATATAACGTTTAATGCTGAAGTCACGTTGACAAACTGATATATGATTATTTACACGGAATTCCAGGTTGGAATAGTTAGGAATACGCAGAAATCTTATTTGGCTAATTTTGCAATTTGTGGGCAATTTTGACAGGGGGATAATAGATATTGTTAGTACCTCAGTTGAAATACTCGATTTTGATTGGTCAACGAGCGGTGAATAATTTTAATTGTTAGTACCTCACTGTAAATACTCGCATCTGATTGGTCTATTAGCGGTCAACATTTTTGCCTGTACCTCACTTGTGCATCATCACGGGGGATAAGCAAAACGAGGGCGAAGCCACGGACTGCGACTCGCGTAACTTTACACCGCAGCCCAGCGCCAAAATGGAGGGACATCCGGCAGTGCCTTCTGCTTCTTCCGACAAAATAGAGAAATCCAGGAATTTTAAATGCTATCGTAGTGTCTAATCGGTGACCAAAATATTACTCTGTATCTACTGTTGGTCTGTAGATAAGAAAATAAGCAGTTGTCCAGATCAAGCTAAAACAGTAGCAAAGTTCTGATTTTACCTGTAAAATATGTGCATATTATTTAATTTACTATACACTTGAAAGGAGTTTTAACACGTTTCTGATATCTAAAGGTTAGTTGAGGCTCCGAGTATAATTCGTGAAAATGATTTGATAATAGAATGTGTTCATGAGGAGAAAATTAGATTCAAACTGCGCATTCATAGTGGACGCAGTCCAGTAAACAAAGCTATTTCAACAACGCAACACAGCCTCCATTGATATTCTAAGCAACGCAGTCCAGCCGCGAACACGAAATAAATAAGAAAGTGTAAACTATATTCCTACGCTATTATTGTTTCAGGAAAAGAAAGTCAGCATCCAGATTATCATTCAAAGTTACGTTGATTAACATATATCTATTACCTGAATCAATGTCCCAAATTGCTATATTGTATCGTTTAAGACCTAGAAATATGGCAATTCAATAGCGTATTTGGCAGAACAGTCGAGCGCAAGATGACAACGTAATATGTTTATTACAAACCAATTTGTGGATAGGGTTAAATATATAGATAATTGGATAGTGGTGAGACTTTTTATAAGAAGTAGAAATGCGAAACAATTAACTTTTTGATGATGCAATAAAAGCTGTTGGGGAAGGGTACATTAACTAGTATTTAAGATATCAGGAAAATATCAAATAATTGGAGAGTTGGTGAGTTAATGTAATTTTGGATGATCTTTCCAACAGTCCATCAATATTGCTAGCTACCATAAATTCATGATTTCAGCTGTATTTGACAGCTTGTACATATTTGCAGAATGGATTGAGACACGATGTAGGTCTATTAAAATAGCCCTTTATATTCAATTTTGTCCAAAGTTGCTCCATTTCGGCCACACCTGTACACACATTGTGCTATCTACCTTTGGCTGTGATTGCGTTCAGCTTCAGATATAAAGCAACACTGAGTCGCGGACTGCGTTGGGCAGATGGATGGACTGCGACTATCAAAAATTCCAATTTTCTAATTAATTGTACGTTTTCCGCTTACCAAATATCACACGAAGATGTAATTGTAACAACAGAACATGAATAATTATATAAATTCGATGTCATTTCTGATTCCTTTGTTTAAATCGGTATATAATGGACAAATATTGACAAAATTACATTTTTTGTGGCAGATTTCGATTTCATGCTAAACTATTGGACAGCCGAGCACCAAGAATGCCATTGCAGGTGGAGTATGAATATGTTGATCACCGACTGGAACATACTAGCTATTCTGTAGAATATCCAAACCAATAATCTACCCCAAATCCTAACATGCCTTCCAAATTAAGTTTGGACTTACCGCCATTGTTCAGCTATAATGCGTTGTAATCTCGTTTTGAATTACGCGAGTCGCAGTCCGTGGCTTCGCCCTCGTTTTGCTTATCCCCCGTGATCATGGGATATCATATTATTGACCGCGTATGTTACATTATCCTACACTTAGTGTACTTAATGTATAATAACATTAACAAATAAATTTGATATTTATTGGCAAAATGAATATCCGGAGGATATCGTAACGATATACTCCGGGCGGAGGATATCGTGACGATATACTCCGGAAAACCCAATATGCGGAGGATATTGTGACGATATACTCCGCTTGTTGATTTCCCGTCAAATTGAATCTATTTGGCATGGAATTCATTTTGCAATGATATTATAACTTTAATACACTCCTTGTAACTGTAGGATAATAAGAACATCCAATGATTTTTTTCAGAATATCATTTTAATCTACTCGGTGATATTGATATATGCACTCGTTCGCTTCGCTCTCTCGTGCAGATATCAATATCACCTCGTAGATAAAAATGATATTCCTCAAAATCATAGGATATCCTATAAGTACTACACTTGTGAATTATGGGAAATATGACGTCACAATGCTGACAGAAAAAAACATGGTAGACGGACATTTTGTAAACGTTGATGAAAGTGATACTTTTCTACACGACGAGTATAGCAAAAATACAAATAGAAACGCAAAATTAACATTGAAAGTTTACTAATGAGTACGCAGTTATGTGCCGAAAACAGAGAGTTTAGCTTCAACTGTCTTCAGATTTTCTTAAAAGATTATTGCTGGCGGGGTTCGGGGAGAAGATTGTGAAATGAAGCCATGATTGATGACTGTCGTCTATATGTGTATTATTAGTTTCTTCTGACGAACAAAACAATTGTAGACCTCTCCATTCGGTCAACCGTCAAAATCATATACCTCGACTGTAAACCTTGAAACTACTGTTGACCTCGACCTTCGGTCTCTGTCAACAGTAGTTTCTCGGTTTACAGTCTCGGTATACAATTTTGCCGGTTGACCTTTGGAGAGGTCAACATCAACAATTGTATACTGTACACCGCGCAATGCATTGCCGGTGAATAATATTCCCAGCATTCCACTAAAATGACGTCATTACCAGACGATAAAATGGCCGCCACTAGCCGTTTCAAAAATGTTGAAGATGAGGATATTATTAGTCTCTTAGAGAGTAAAGACAGTCAAAATACGAAGAAAAATCTAAAACTTTGTACAAAGCTTTTAGTGGACTTCGCCCAGGAGAGTAATTTGACTCCATTGAGTGAACTTACTGCCGATATACTGAAATACAACATGAACGTCTCGAGGGTCTGGATCCAACTTCAAATCAATTTCAAGGGTTAGAAAAATCTAAGATATTCTTCGGACTAACAAAACAATTATAGACCTCTCCATTCGGTTTACTGTCAAAATTATATCCCTCGACTGTAAACCTCGACCTACGGTCTCGGTTTACAATCTCGGGATACAATTTTGACAGTAAACCTCTGGAGAGGTCAATAATTGTATACAGTATACAAGGGGCGATCCATATATTCTGATAAAAATGCTCTCATTATGTGATTTTTTCACATATCCCTCTTATTTTTTCAGAAAATATAGATTATGTAATTACACATACAATGCTAAAATATTATAGCTATATCTTAAATTATCAATGAGATAAGGTTGCCATGGTAACCTGTATTAGGCCTACGGGTAGGCAGGTCAATTAAATTATAACATATAAATATCATAATAACTTGTTATTTTAATTATTTTAAAGCATGCAGAAATCATGCATTTTTTCTGAAAAAGTTTGGTTTTGTTACTCGTTGTTTGTTGCTAAACAAATGTTGCATATGTGCTCACTATAACATCACAAATAATCACAATACCATTGTAGGACAGAATGGGCCAATTGACATTACATGTTATGAGACACACCAAAAATAAAATTGTCAGATGAAGTTAATGTGGCTGATGCAGAGTGTGACATTAATGGATACATTAGGGAATACCATTAGATTTTATTTTCTTTCAAGAATGAGTAAGAGGACACTGTCAGAGACATACCTGGACTCATTAAGTGCATGGGCAAGGTGTTATATCTGCATAAAGAATCTATAGGTAGTATCGTAAAGAGGAAGGCATGGTCACTGTTGAAGATCATCCACAATCTGGTTGCAAGAGGAGCTTGCGGACAGAGAATAACACTACGATAAATTGAGATGTTACTTATGAAAAGATAGCTATCCCACTGTATAAATTAGCAAACAAGGGCAACAGGGGTATGGAACACATCAATGAATAGTTGGCAATGACTGGAAGATGCGTCTGATCTGCTTAAAATAGGTACCGAGGAATGATTAAATTAACATATTTATCTATTTTAGACGTTATTATTTAACTGACCTGCCTACCCTAAATACAGGTTACCATGGCAACCTTATTTTAAAATTAATTAAAGATATAGCTAGAATATTTTAGCATCGTATGTGTAATTACATAATCTACATGTTCTGAAAAAATGAAAGGGTTATGTGAAAAAATCACAAAATGAGAGCATTTTTATCAGAATATATGGATCGCCCCTTGTATAACTTACCAGATCAATTATATTTAAACTTACATTTTCGTTCGATTTTTCACAAGCGAAAATGGAATTAATATATCACCGAACGAAAAAACGGGGATTCCCAGGGACAGGTGTTTCCAATTTGAACATTGGTGGCGACCTGACTTGGCGAAACTGGGGTCCTCGCCAAATCCCCCAAATTAAAGCTGGTGCCAAATTAGTAGCAATAAGATATTTCATTTAATTAGGTAGACTGAATCGTGATTAAAACATGTAATTTTTTATTTCGTGACGAACACGACTAGAAATAATCATTTCAAATTTTACATTTATGTCCTTTCGAAGCAACGCTAAAAAATCTATAAAAAAATTTGTAAAAAACATTCTGTAACTAATTCATATGGTCTTAATACAAAACAAAAACACTTGTCACGAATTTGAAAAAATATAGTGATGAAGGTCAAGGGTTTTTAGTCCCACGTTCTCATAATTTACGTTACCATTAGACTGCGCGCATGTTAGCATAATGTAGCTATAAGTTACAATTGCTGGAATTACACATGGCGTTTTACAAAAGCTTCTTCGGTTTTAACCAGGTTTAAGAATTAGGTGTAATCACGATTGTGGTTTTACAAAAGCGCTTTTCTAAAACTCCAAGAACCCTTGTCACAAGTAAACGGCATCAGTCGTTAGGCGCTTTAAGGGTGCAGTGTAATACCGATCGTTTTTTGTAAGACGCCTTACCCCTGTTTTTACTAGTTTTTAACATTTGCCCTAAAAGAAATAAGACCTCATTTCACGCTGCTATCTGGCTTTTGGCTTGCAACCGAAGATACCTCAAGAAAGGCCGGAGATTGCCGAAGATATTCTTTGCAAACGAAGTTGGCCGAGGGTACCACGAATGTAAAGAGGACCTCTCTAATTGGTCAAAAAGAGAGGCTCGGCATTCTCCGTCAGATTGAATCGGCGAAATTCGGTTGTATGGCTTACCTTCGGTTGTATGGCTTACCTTCGGCTGCATGGTCCAACCTCGATTTGGAAAAGATGCAGTCCCATCTGGCTATATCTAAATTGAAAAATGGATGATGGTCGCCAGGTCACATCGAAATCAAGTGTTATCTTCAGAGAATATGTACAAATTTTTTTTTTTTATGTTAGATGCAAAAAGAATACATTTACAGGAGATGTACACATACATGTATGCTGGATATTACCCATAACTACATCGTTAAAAGTGCACGAAAGTTACTTCCTGCGAAAGCTATTTGGATTTTGATATAATAGCTTTCCCACGGAGCATTTGGACAGCTCAATGATCGTGACCTTTGAAATCGAATTAAGTCGATCCGCGGCTTACTTTTGGTCTCTAACTGTGTCTTACATCAGTATCATCAATCCGTGTAAGTATTGGAGCGCTGGAGTACTTCTTTTTCGATCAAGACTTGTAATTGTTAGTCGAGGAAATCGTTTTACTGCCAAATTCCAATATGGCGGTTTCTGCTCGGACATTTTCGTAAATCTCCGGAGGTTGTCCGAACCTAACTAATTCTCAAAATTCATTTCGTTCGTTGCGTATCTCGCACCTAGCAAACCGCCATATTGGAAATAGGTCTGTAAAACTTTAACTCGATGAACAATTTACAAGTCTTGATCGAAAAAGAAGTACTCCAGCGCTCCAATACTTACACGGATTGATGATACTGATGTAAGACACAGTTAGAGACCAAAAGTAAGCTGCGGATCGACTTAATTCAGTTTCAAAGGTCACTATTGATCAGCTGTTCACTTCTCCGTTTGAGAGCCATAAGTTTCAAAATCTAACATGGCTCTCGAAGTGAGTAACACGAAAGGCGTTTTAGAAAAAACAGGTGTTATTCCAAAATATAATTCCTAAGACGCTTTAGAAATGTTGGTGTAATCAGAATGGCGATTTTGTAAAACGCCTTCCACTAAAACGTTTTAGCGGATTTTGTGGTGTTATTCCAGCAAATGAACTATTATACACTAAATTAAAACAGCTAATCGGCTTCGGAATCATGTTTAGTATATGAATAAAAATGTATTCTAATATATTATTAGAATACTATATTTTATTATAGGATTATATTACATTACGGGATATACCCAAGAGGTATTGCTCACCTTCATTGGTGGTAAACAAAATACAATACAATATATCATATTATATTTGAGATTGGAAAGGATATATTGGTTGGTCAACTTTACATGTTGTTGATTGCGATTTTGTCACTGTTAATGCCAATACATTGAACACAAATGCCTATCATATATATAGGGTGGGCAATAAAAATGGGACACTATGTATCATTCTTAGAAGTATTTAAGATCAGACAGATAAACCATGTGCTTATACCAAAAGATGGGGAATTCATTTAGCTTTAATAAAGCCCAATATCGACGATGGGGCAAGTTGGGACCTTTGCGTGGGACTTCATGAGATTTTGCCCCATGGACTCCGGGGGATACCATGGGACTCCGCCGGACTTTGCCCCATCTTGTCCTACGCTGGACTCGATGGGGCAAGATGGGGCAAAGTCCAATGAAGCCACATCGAGAATGAACATGTTCATTCTTTCTATAAGGCATAGTGGGACTTTTGATCATGTGACGTATCCCGTGACTTTGGATTAAAATGGCCGCCGCAAAACCTTCTAAACTTAGCAAAACCTAACAGTTTTTTAAAATACAAAGGTAGTTGTAAAAAGCCTGATTTATTCTCCATCAAAGGATACCAAGATCATTATGTAACTGCCATGTATGACTGAGAAATCTTGACCATTGTGAGAGGTGGTAAAATTAGCACTGTGCCAAGTGACCTTCCTGTGTGGCAATTGATGTGTAATTGGCATAGTATTATTTTTCTGTTACATTAAGCTAGAGGACAGGCCTTCCATACTGAACTAGACTTGGGACTGAGTAACTCTTACGAAAAAAGGTTTGGCAAAAAGCTTAACTTACTCTAAAATAGGCCTGCAAAAATGTTTCAACTGACACCTGGGCAGTAGAGCCAACAAAAAGTTCTAAAAGTGTGAAGAAGATAAAACAAGTATTGATTTAAATATTAATAATGTTTTGAACACAAAAAAAACTTTCACTGTGTCATTCCTACAAGAATGCTAACTTGGCACAGTGCTGATTTTAGCACCTTTCATAAAAGTCATGATTGATCAGTCATCCATGACAGTAACATAATGATCTAGGTACCATTGGATGGAGGACAAACTAGGACTTTTACTGCTACCTTTGTATTTTTTTAAAATTGCTCAGAATTCTAGTAACCTGGTATTGAAGTTGGGCATACTTTTTTGTGGACGCCCTATATAAACCTCAGTTTGTTACAATATCCAATGGGTATTCAACCTATTGTCACAATACAGTTTCATTTTGCATAGAAACCTTGATTTTTAGAGGTTTCAGAAACAATTGTTCAGAAACAATTCATACAAGTACCCATTTAGCTTAAGCGTATATTTGTAACAAAAAGTCATAATATTGTCCCAACTTTATTCTTAACATAAAGGAGATTGGCTAGGATACAAGGGCCAATTTACGATAATAGATATTTCAAAAAATACAAAATTTGAAAATTAAAATATTCATATGACGACGGATTTTTCTTGAATTGTAGAGGAAACACATTTGAATTATATTTTATAAATTCGTAAGCGGCATCATTGTAACTATATTGGCATTTCGTAACCTGAGCAATTTTCAAAGGAATACAAAATTAGTTATTTTTGTTAATCGTTCAATAAGTCTGGTTTAATTTCAAATAAGATATTATTTATCACATTTGTGTGTGTCAAACAAACAATAAACATGTTTCCTTGGATATTAGTATTGAATTGTAAAAATAAAAATGTAAATAGAGTCAACGTTATCGTTTGAAATTATTAGCCGCAAATTATTTTGAACGACCCCTATGTCAAAAGCGATAACTTAAGAAATGGGCAAGATACGTTCATACAATTTACATGTACACTTCTTCTCTGATGCCCTCACTATAGGACAAAGTTTGTGGCATCATTTAATATGTTTTTTCCAGAAAAGGGTGTCTAATAATCATGAATCCTCCAATACACATCTGTTTTGATGATACATTTATATTAGACTCCATTAATCATTCCAAGAGTACCCCTTTTACTATGACATGGCCTACTTTATAACATCATACATTTTAAATAATGTTGAAAAGTAAAATATTTATTCATTTTCACTCTTTTATATACAAAGGATCCGTTACCTAATGTACCTGAAGGTGCCCCCAAAGGTTTCATTGAAAATAATAATGAAATAGTTACTTTTATCAATTATGAACACATCAAAAATGAAATTAGGTCATTTGGATTAAAACTAAGGTCATTCAGTGCATTTAAGTTAAACTGCGCAAATCATTCTAAATATCATTTTAGGGGTATGTTAGTCTTCATTCATGATCATTTTAAGTATGTTGACCATTCCTCAATCGATATATTAGAACATCGTTAAGGTAAAACACAAGGGCAACATATTTAAAACACATATCATAAAAAAAACTAAAAACCTAAAATATCTTAACCTAAAATGAACCTTAATAAATTTGTTCTCAACAATAGTACCATGATCACCTCAGTTGGTATATTAGGGTATATTAAAATAACATTAAATGAATCTTGTTAAATGTGTTCTTAACAATAGTACCATGATCACCCTATATTGTGTATACTGTAGCTTTAACCTGGGTATTCAACCTGATACTGTGAAAATATCATTAAAGATAAGGTAGAACACAAAGAGCAACAGTTCAAAATATAAAACCTAAATTCAAGCTAAATCTAGTTGCGACTTTCCATTGGCATTGTCAAAGAAATTAAAACAATGATAGATGACATAATGGTCTTCGTTTATTTCATGTGAACACTTAACAAGTAATATTAATTCAAACAAATGACTAGCCGAAACATATTTTTTAATTATCAGGCTCATTGCTTACATATCACATGCTCTAATAGTAAACCCCATGAACAGATTTTTGAAAAACATATTTTAAGTTACCTGTGATTTAATTGCAAATGACACATGTTTTCTCTGATCTTGTTGTCATTGAAAATTGAATACATGTCTGTTTAGAGGTTTGAACATGGTGCTCAGAATTATCTATGGGAACCAGGGCTTGATGTCTCTGTGGCGTTATACGTTGACACAATCGTTATTGCAAATGACAGAGTTTGTTGGAAGGTTCAGTCCAGAATCTCTTTCCAAATAAGATTTTCTATTTTTGTAGAAGGTTCTATGTTGCACCTATCTTTAGCAATACATTCAAGGCAGAATGGATTCTTGAGTATAATGGCAATTTCAATATGGCCTCCTTTTTGAAACTAAGATTTTTGCTATTCTTTCATATTGTGTATCTTCCACACTTAGGACTCTCTCTAATTTCATGTTTGAATTATAAAATAGTGTCAATACTAAACAATAAAGGTAAATTCAAAGGGGGTCTGGTTTGTGGAAGTACCTCAATCTGTCAATGAATGGAGGTCATTCACTGTTTACAACAAAAACACAATAGGGTGTCTTTCAATACAATAGGATTACTAACTATTTATGCATGAATGGCACATGAAATGAAGCTTAGTAGATTAGGACACATTGTAGTTCTTAAGTGAACTTAAAGGCAGAATCAGATCTATAGAGGGTGACAAAATTACAAGCAACGTGCATAATTGACCTACCAATCTATTCCTTACAATATCAAATACAATATCTCCCAAAAGATTCACAATATGTTATAAATTGGTGAAGTTATTAATGATTCAAAGTGCAAAAATGGGTGAAAAATGTTTAAATTCTCCCAAATAATAAGAATGGTAACCATTCTTATAGAAAAATAATACATTATTGTAAAAATCTTTTGTTTTCCTTGAATAAAGTATGCACTTTTGTGATTTTTATAAAATAGACATGACAAGGAATGACATGAGCCAAAAATATTCTAAAATTGAAACAATTTTGTGTTTAGCCTGCTCGCTATCTCTGATTCTCTCTTTAAGTCTATCTTCAAAACTCAAGATTTTAATCAAGGTTCTGTGAAAATATGTCAAAATTACTTATTTGAAGAGTCAACATGACATGTGTTAAGAATCACTGTTAAAAACACCTTTTTACCATATTTTCCACACTATTTTTGTGATTTGTTGAAAATATACTTCTTAAAGATTTATATTATATAAAAATAATCCAATTTACCCTTTTCAATAATTTTCTAAGTTCTTATAGGTACACTAATGGGTATGGATCCTTTGTAAAGGTATTTTAATGTAATATATTCATTACACCTTGTTTAATTATATTTGTTAAGTCTTTCAATTAGTTTAATTTTGAAAGTGAATGGACCGGGTCCTATTATCACAGGGTGTGTACCTAATTAAGCGTGACAGGTGAACGCACACTGTAGGTACAAAACGAGGGTGATGACATTTGAGCAAACTGATATTTTCATCGTTTCAGAAAGATCTGATCTAGTTTCTAAATATTTTTATATGTAAATGTCTGTAACAACATCCTAGACAGTGAACTTGACCGTGATTTTTTTAGTTCAAGCTTCACAAACTATCAATGTAGTATATGGTATAATGCTCGGTTACGGAATGGTACAACACATAGGTTGGCGTTTCGATTTTACATGCAAGCTAAAACTCCCTAATATTACTTCTTCTCCTCCTACAAAGAAATGTAAAGAGAAGGATTAATACGGAGAGCTTTTTAGAAGTTTCTAACTTTTTTATTCTGTAAGTGATCATCATGGAATTTAGACACATTTTTTGAATGAGGTGGATTTTGACATCCTGAAATATTGTATTGTATTATCGAACGTTCGTTTCTACAACGTTTTTTGTGAAGCAATGAAATTCCATTTCCTATGTTTAACCGTTACCTTTTTCTTAATAAAATAAAAACCTAGTACTGTACGAGCAAAATAAAATGTGTCTAAGCTAAAGTAAAGTTTTCGTAAAGAAACCGATGCGCATTCCATCAGAAGTATCTTTTAAGATTTTTTTAGAATTGGTTCCACTATTCTGGTCATTCTCGTTAATAGGTGAAATATGTTACAGAGCAAACCTAGAATCTAACCAATTTGTTAATGAATATGGCTTTTTAAACAAGAGACTTTTCGTAGCTTTTGATTACGATTAATCTAAAAGAGCTTTTTCGAAATGACCATCATGATTTTAAGTTACTGGGGCAATTTCTTTTTCCAAATAACACGCATGCACATTTTTGACTGAAGCCTTTCTTTATATTACTCAGGCCCTTGGCCAGGCTGTGTGTGCGGGGGGGATTGGGGGCTCGTGCGATCTTCTTTCTATTTGGCCTTCAAGATTTGACATTGAATTCTATTTGACATTCGGTGACCCTTTTAAGGTCAAAAAGATCTTTTTTCAACTTGCTTCAAATTGACCAATTCAATACTATATATAAGAAAATAAAGCTGAATTGAATTGAATTGACCAATTCTTTTTTCAAATCATCAACAAGTTATCAGAAGTTCAAATCTGACTTAAGATTTGAGATTCGACCTTCATTGACCTTCTCAAGGTCAAAAAGGGTCAAAAGGTATTTTTTTAAACTTGTTTCAAATTGACCAATTCTTTTTTCAAAATCATCTCGAAGTTCTCAAAAGTTCAAATCTGACTATAGATTTGACTTTCATTGACATTCTCAAGGTCAAAAAAATATTTGACCTTCTCAAGGTCAAAAAGGTCTTTTTTCAACTTGCTTCAAATTGATCAATTCTTTATTCCAAAATCATCTACAAGTTCTCAGAAGTTCACTTCTGAATTAAGATTTGAGATTTCACCTTCAATGACCTTGTCAGGGTCAAAAAAGGTATTTTTCAACTTGCTTCAAATTGAGCAATTTTTATTTTTAAAATCATCTACAAGTTTTCGGAAATTCAAATCTTACTTAAGATTGAACTAATAATATTGTGAGCAACTAGGTGGTGACATTTTGTCATGTTAATGCCTTTTTTACGTCTCCCCCACCCTCTGAATTTTCAGGGTCGCCCAAGGTATTGCTTTAGCATGGAAAATGTTTATGTGTGGGCAGGGGGATGGGTTCGACCCCCCCCTCCCCCCCCCCCCCTTACTAAAAGCTGGCTACGGGCATGTTGCTCATATTGCATGTGAAGTATTAAAGATTGCAATGGATGCAATCATTTTCATTGGAATCGATATAAAAGTATCCTGGCACCTACAATGACTAATGCCTAGGTCACATAGCCGCCGGGCGCCGGCCGATGAGTAGTCATCGGCCGATTTCTAAATCGACCGGGCGCCGGTGACTTCTCACCGATGTCTTGATCTAATCGTGAGTATGGTCACATTAGTACAGGCATCGTACGGCGCCCGCAATCAATTGAATCTTAAAGACATCGCACGGGTATCGCAAGGCTATCTGCCGATGCCCGTACGGCACCCGCCAGGACATCGGTCGATCTACAGGCAGGCTAGGCTAGGCTAGGCCTCTAGATTTATACTAAATTCTTGTATGACCCAGTATGACTGCTCCACATGGCGTGAATGCAAGATTTGAAAACGAAATATTTGTGACTACTTTAAATTTAAAAAATAAGCAATGAAATGACCATATTTAAACAGTTTATGTAATAATAGAAACATATTAATCCTAACTTTTGTATATTTCAGATAGTAATGTATAATGTGCAGCAAAGCTGTGGCCTTTTGTAATTTACGGAGTTTCGGCCATGTTAATTTTTCCGAAAATAACATGGCAGAGAAGTATCAAAATATAAGAGGACACAGATATGATAGCTAAACTACAAAACAAACTAAAATAAACAAAAGTTAGGATAAATATAAATGTTTCTATTTTAAAATAAACTGTTTCAATATGGTCATTTGATTGCTTATTTTTTAAATTTAAAGTAGTGACAAACATTTCTGTTTCGACTGTAGCATTGTTATTGTCTTTTTCCACCTGTCTTCCCAAGGCCTTCCTCATATATGGCCCATTGGCCTTATCCCCTCTATCCTTAGCCTTTGGCATATAAACTGTAATTGAGACAGTGAACTTTCGTATTAAAATTGTGAACCTTGAAAATACTGTACTCACAAAAACATTCAAATGATTTTTAAAATAAATGATTTGTAATGGTATATACATGAGTGAATATACGCATAAAATGTATCACTCTATTCAATGTGTATGACATACATACACGATTAATGTCAATATAAGAACGACTAGATCAACCCACCCACCCAGCCATTCAAATGTGTGTCATTGTTTCACAGTGACCCAAATCGTTCTATTTATGTTTTATAAAAAAATCTCTGACAGTGTGTAGTAACTCCTTGCCTCATTATTTTTAAAACCTTTACATCACTTTATAAGTAATCATTATTAAGATTTATCAAACAAATCAGCACGCAAAATCTCAAGATGACCGTGCGATGCCACCGTGCGCCGTAATGCCTTGGTCACATAGGCTCCGATTTTCACTACGGCGCCCGGCCGATGAGTATTTTGTTCAAAATCGGCCGGCGAGCCCGGGCATCGTACGGGCGCCGGGCGATGATCGCCACTCATCGGCCGATTTTTAGACATCGTACGGGCGCCGGCAGAGTTTTATCGCGGAGATAAAAGTTGCCGATGTCTTGGCGATTTTTTCTCAAGCAAACTCATCGGTACCTACCCGGCCGTGTCCCGTCCGATCATCGTACGATTATCTTACGGCGCCCGGTGGCATAGCACGGTCATCTTGGGATTTTGCGTGCTGATTTGTTTGATAAATCTTAATAATGATTACTTATAAAGTGATACAAAGATTTTAAAAAGAATGAGGTAAGGAATTATAATTACTACACACTGTCAGAGATTTTTTATAAAACATAAATGGAACAATAAGGCTTACTGTAAAACAATGACACACATTTGAATGGCTGGGTGGGTGGGTTGCATTGATCTAGTCGTTTTTATATTGACATTAATCGTGTATGTCTGTCATACACAATGAATAGAGTGATACAATTCTATGCGTATATTCACTCATGCATGTACCATTACAAATCATTTATTCTAAAAATCTTCTGAATGTTTTTGTGAGTACAGTATTTTCAAGGGTCACAATTTTAATACGAAAGTTCACTGTCTCAATTACAGTTAATATGCCAAAGGCTAAGGATAGAGGGGATAAAGGCCAATGGGCCATATATCAGGAAGGCCTTGGGAAGACATTTGGAAAAAGACAATAACAATGCTACTGAGCTGGTGGATGATGAAGATTTAGATGTGTCTAAGGAAGAGGGTACTCCACTTGAAATAGAAGAAAAAATCGCCAATTTCTTTGAAGATAGGCCATATTTTTATGACCAAACAAATTATCTTTACGGGAACAGTCAAAAGAAGTTTGCAGAAATATGGAATTTTGCTAATAGCATCGGATGGACAGGTAGACATAGTATTTGTTTATATGAAAGATCTAAAAATGAATTAAGGTCAGGGTTCACTTCGATGAAAAGACCACGTGCAGTATGGCAAGTGATTTTAGACGGTCATATCTTTCACCATGAGTACTTTCTGGGCATAAATACAGTGTTTTTTATTAAAACAATATGTTTTCTTTCAATTGAAGTACCCATGATATTAGTAGAAAATATCAATTAAACAATTTGAAAAATTATGAATAGGGACCCCATGTCAGCATTTTTTTCTAAATATTGAACCTATTTACTCAAAAGAGGATCTTTCTGATTTTTTATTGCATGGAAACATTATTATCCTGGAAGTCCTGTCTATCGAAGTATTTCGTTTTCAAATCTTGCATTCACGCTATGTGGAACAGGCATACCGGGTCATACAAGAATTTTGTATAAATCTAGAGGCCTGTAGATCGACCGATGTCCTGGCGGGTGCCGTACGGCCATCGGCAGATAGCCTTGCGATACCCGTGCGATGTCTTTCAGATTCAATTGATTGCGGGCGCCGTACGATGCCTGTACTAATGTGACCATACTCACGATTAGATCAAGACATCGGTGAAAAGTCACCGGCGCCCGGTCGATTTAGAAATCGGCCGATGACTACTCATCGGCCGGCGCCCGGTGGCTATGTGACCTAGGCATAAGATAATCGTACGATGAACGGACGGGACACGGCCGGGTAGGTACCGATTAGTTTGGTTGAGAAAAAATCTTTCATCTCCGCGATAAAACTCTGCCGGCGCCCGTACGATGTCTAAAAATCGGCAGATGAGTGGCGATCATCGCCCGGCGCCCGTACGATGCCCGGGCTCGCCGGCCGATTTTGAACAAAATACTCATCGGCCGGGCGCCGTAGTGAAAATCGGAGCCTATGTGACCAAGGCATAAGATGTGCAAGAAACATTTATCATTTCGGGTAAAGGCCAAACATTTATCATAGGGAACGACAAACGGCATTCAAAATATAATATCATGAAAAAACACACAGCGTGGGCAATGAGGGAATGAAAAACATCATTCAAAGTTGTATGGCTGTGTGTCTGTCATGGAAATAAAAAGAACGCATAGCATGTTGAATAGAAATGTAAAGGTTACATGCAGCGCTATTCCCACAAAGTTATAACATGATCACATGTAAAACTGAGAGTGAAATATATTGGTGCTTGGTTTGGCAATGACTCATTCTTTGCTGTAATTTAAATATAACATAAAAATATGAATACAACTAACTTTTGATTGTACGTTTATATTTCACATAATTTTAAAGTCATTTTGTATCCTTCAACACATGCTTAATAATGTTTTACAAAGACAATTCAAATAATTCAAAAATTAAATGATGATGATCTAAACACTTTTATTAAGTACTTTCATTTCTCAAAATAATAATTTAAATATATTTTTTCTCAAAGATGATATTTTAATGTTTGGAGGATACAAAATATTGGACAGCCTCATCTAGACAACTTGAATTCACGACAGAAATACCTACACTCAATCATATATCTCCATTGTCTGCAATCGAAGATATGTCACCAAAATTCTGGTTTTCGAGGTAATGTGTCACATTTCTTGCTTGCAGAAAAACATATGAAAACTTACACTGTTTGATTTGAAATTTAAATTACATGAACGAAAAATGTTCAAACTTTATATACTCTTGAACATTTAGTTCATATCTGCTCTGAATATATGTAAGTGTCCCATTTTTATTTGCCCACCCTGTATATAAATACTTTTACTTTTTGTTGCATCCATGAACTCAATAATTTACGTTTGAATAAAATAGTATTTCGGTCAACGTGGTACCCTATGGAACTCCTTAGAAAACCTATTGCTGCTGCGGTCTAATATTGACAAAAGGACGATTGGCTCCCAGGGACGCAACTCGATAGTTTCCTACAATGAAAATGTCAGAATGTCGTTATTTTCTGAAATTGTAACTGGCTATAAATTCATAATAAATAGTCCAAAAGATTCGAATCAATATCTTTATCATTTCTTGTGTACTTTTGGATTTTTTGGGATGGAAATAAGACCAAAATCCGGGACCAAAATTCGCGATTCAAGAAGTGAATAAAATGGCAGCTGTTTAATTCGAATTTTGTGGCCACGACATCTCCATATATGGCAGAATATCGAGTTGGAATCCTGGTAGCCAATCCTCCTTGTCTCTAAATACAATATATGACGTCATCATCTTATATTTTAACAAATCGTTCAATCCACTAGGCCTAACTTCCATAAAACGTGTAGATAATAAAATATTATGCTTAACTCTATCGAAACTTTCTTCAAGTACATAAAAATCCTACTGTTTGTAATTCAAAGCTGGAAGTTAAAAATGTACATAGGGATTAGTTGCTATTTTGTGTAGACCAAATCAATTCGATTTGAATATAACGTGTAAATCGAACAGGATTTGACGAAAATAAATAGGGTACAGTATCAGTCATCGTAAATTCCCCATCAAAAACACTCGTGCCAGAGTATACACGCAAATTGGACAAGGCGGCTATATATCAACACCTGAAAGTATACCATATATCACTCTTAAAATCCTACTTGATACGATTTTTTAATTCTAGGATTGAAGAATTGAGAAATAAGTTCAGAACCATTGAAAAGAACATTGAAATCAAGGGACGCAATAATTGTGACGACTCTGACGAAATCCATCGTCTAAAACAGTTTGCAGACGACTTGGCAGACGAATTATCATACATAAACACGTTTGCGCATTACAATAATGAAGGATTTCGAAAGATCGTGAAAAAACATGACAAAGCGGTTGGGATCCGTTCGTATTGGTTTGAAGCCCAAAAACAGGGCCAGTTTTTCGACGAAGTATCCAATGAGGTGGAGGGCATGTTAGTCCAGCTAAGTGATCTGTATGAACATATCAGAAATGAAGATAAACTGTCTTGTACTGAAACTGACGCAGATGCTCAACAACCATCTAAAGAAAATAAATCATCACAGGTTTGTATAGTTACAGTTGTGCTACTAAGGTGGAGGGGCTGATTACGTAACAAAATGGGTGAACTTCCGGTGTTCTGTAGAATGTAAATCACAGATATGTTACTTTATTTTGGCGTTTCCAATAGACAACCTATTAAAGGGTAATCCACACGATAATCAAGGTTTTGGTATCTCTGCAATCCCTACCCATAATAACTCATCATATCTAGTCTATTGTTCTATCTTTAGTGTGTGCATAAAGTGTGTGTGCACAAAGTCACAAAGAAGTGACTAAAAATACTGAAATAAATAAACGTTTGGACAATCTGTTTTGCCAAAGTAAAAACCTTATTCCTTCTTTAACAGGAGAGTTTCGAAAGAAAAAGCAGTAAATACTGGGTGAATCGTGAAGATGTTTTCAAGCTGAAGACGATGCTGGTGAAGCACTTGCCTATCTTTATATTCCATCGGGGCAAAGACGATGTCGATCAACGACATTTAAATCGAAGGAAGATAAGCATAATGCTTGATCAGGTACACGTACATGCAGCGCGGATTGGTCCAGGTGTAAAATGGGAGGAGGTCCTATCAAAATATGATCGTACTCTCCATTGATTTATATGGTGACCTAAATACAACTCTTTCCCTCATTATCTTATACGCAATCAGGGCCAGTAAGGGCCTGGTCTCATTAATCGTCTGTCCATTTATAACAGGGCCTTTACGTCCATGAGGAGGTGTGTCACAAACATCTTGATCTCTGCTTTTCTAAAATGTTGTATGTGTGGAACCATGGAAACGCATGTTTATACATCTTTTTGTTTGTGTTCAGCTTTTTCGCTTTTTCAAATCGAGAGTAGCAAATCAAATATACGTAGTTTAAACAGGCACTATGCATATTTTTGAAAAAAGGATGAAATTATCTTTGAGATATGTTACACACTCAATCAGATGTGATAAAAACCTTAATTTTGGTTGATACTGAAGTGTGAAAAAATAACTTACATAGAAACAGCATTTGAAGTTCAGAGTTCCATAGAATTACAATGGCCACTTTTCACAAAGTGTATTTTTAAATAACTTTTGATTTCAATTTTAAAAGATGGCGTATGGTTAATGATCATATCAAAAATGAATGAATCGGGGATGCTAACAACTTCACCATCTTTCATTGACATTGCTAAAAACTTGACACTCATGTAAAATTGACAGATCGAAAATGTTTTCGGAGAATTTATTGTAAACTCTAATGTGGTCTGTTTGAGCTGGTTTTGGTTTCCGGTGAAATATCAATCAAAAATAAGACTTCGTTTTGTCAAAGAATGCTGCAGAAAATAGGCATGGAGTCCCTTTAATGATAAAAAGAACCCGTGTTTTTATCAAAACCATTCAATAATTCATTTTACAGCCTATCGTCTTCGTTTCAGCACCAAGCCGAGTTTGAAAAATTGAAGAGCTTACAGAAAACGGGTTGGATATCTTCAGTTTATTTCGACAGTTCGGATCTTCATTCCTACCACAAGAGACTTGATATGAAAGAAGGTTCAACGTTGATTCGCCTGCGATGGTATGTAGTCATAAAGACCAATTTGCGTTAGATAGACGCAACCCAGCCCAGAATTGCCTGTTTTTCTTCTATGCTCCCCTCATCGTGAAATCGTTATTTACCGTATGTCAGATATTTTGCAAATGTACCACTTAAGGATTTCTTCCAAAATGCCATTATGGCGACGACTGACTGCTTGTTGTATTTATAACAAGATGGTAATATATGATTAATTAATTTTGTAGGTATGCTGATCCAAATGAGCTCTCTGGAAGTAAAGATGAGAATTGTTTCATTCCAAACCCTCCTGCTACGGGTTCAACTGGTTTATATTTCGAGAGAAAGACACACCACGAGTCGTGGGTCCTTGATAGGAGTCTGAAAGAGAGATTTCCCATAGACAGTTCCTCCATCATGGATTATGTAACAGGTATGGCAAATATCATTAGCTATCAGTTATCTTCAAAGGGAATATTGTAAATGAACACATTTCAAAGATTACACAGTAGTCCTGCTTCAAGTACCCATATTATCAATGAGTTTGTACCCTGCTTTGAAAATTAATTAATCAAAGATACAACGACTTGATCTTATTTTCATGTGCGCCACTACCAGGAAGAAAATCCGCAGCTGACTGCTGTCTGAGTAAATCTGGGAATGCCCTAGCAGAGGATATTCAAAGAGAAATCGTAAAGAAAAGATTGGTTCCCATTGTCAGGACGGTGTATAAGAGATCTGCATTTCAACTTGTGTCATCTGATGACGTCAGAATCACGTATGAGTAATTCATGATTTAATCGAATTAGAGATTTCGCACGGTCACTTATCTTGCATTCATGAATTCAACTGCCGGCTTTTGGCTGACGGATTAAGCTACTATTACATAACCAATTCATTTATATATGAATAGTACTTGCTACTACTAGTATTCCATTCATATTTAAATGAGTTTGCCATGAAAAGTAGGTCAATCGGATAGCCAACAGTCGAGTTGCATTCGCGAATACAAGCTTATATAAGCTTATATACCTGTAGTATTCAGGCCTGTCAACTGTCCCGCAATTTGCGTATTTGTCACGCATTTGCTGAAGAATTTGAAGTCACGCCAATTATTTTTGCGTGACAGAAAATGTCACGCAAATACGCATTTTACCTGGTAATTGTCAAGCAAAAATATTTCTGGAGAAAATTTTCTAAAAAAGATCGTCTACACAGCAAAAATACGAACGACGGGAAAAAAACGTACGCATTTCGTTGGGACTTTTCACGCGAATTACGGATATGTCACGCATTCCGTTCGAAATTGGGAAAATATAGGCTAGCTTTCAATGATTTCATTTCAAGCTTGGACCAATCTCTGTCTTTTGTAAACGAACACCCAGATGTTAGAGACCAATCACTGTGGTATCGTCCAACCCAAACAATAGAATGCAAAGAAGAGGATTGCCTAAGTTTCAAAGCTGCAGTTTTAGAGGTCAAGTTGAAAACCGATTCTCCTCCGTGGCTCGAAGAAATTCTTTCTTCTCCAATAATACGCATGGTAAGTCCAAAGGGCGTTCAGTTGGTTCATTTATACTTAGCATGATTTAAATAAATATCCTAATTGACGAATACTTTTTACATACATCCACACATTAAAACAAGTAGGAATGATTTAAGCCCCGATTTAGTGTAAATGCAAGATATCTACATTAAGACATACATATTTAGAAATACATGTGTCTGCATAAACGGATATTGAGAGAATAAAACAAAATGAGTTGTAGTTTAACATTAAAGGCAGAATCAGATCTATAGGGGTGAAAAAATTGCAAGCAACATGTACAATTGATCTATTAATCTATTCTTTATGATCTCAAATACAATATCTCCAAAAAGATTCATGATACGTTAATTGATAAAGTTATTATGGATTCAAAGTTCAAAAATGGGTGAAAAATGTTTAAATTCTCCCAAATAATAAGAATGGTAACCATTCTTATAGAAAAATGACAACTTATTGTAAAAATCTTTAGTTTTCCGAAAATAAAGTGTGCACTTTGGGGATTTTTAGAAAATATTAGACATGACAAGGAATGACATGAGCCAGAAATTTTCTAAAATTGAAATAATTTTTTGTTGGCCTGCTCGCTAGATCTGATTCTCTCTTTAATTCTAATCTTGAAAACATTTATCTATATTTAGGTCAGCAAGTTTTCCAAGTTCCAACAAGGGGCAGCTTCATTCAATGCAGACAGAGTAAAAATATTTCCTTATTGGTTCGAGGAAGAAGAAATGGACCAGGCGAAACTAAGAACGGAAAGGGTAAAACATATAGTAATGATTTTATAGATCTTTTCATACTCCTAAAGATATTTACGAATCAGATTATGAATAAAATTTGGCTAAACACGTCGTCTTTCGAAATACTTTATCCACATTGGGTGGGTGAATGTCAATTGTGAACAGTAGTCTGATTATCATTATCACATAGATAAGAGAAGGATGCGACAAAGTCGACACCATCAGCGAGGACCTAAATCGGAAAGTTTCCTTCCCAAGGATGAGCCTTACCTGCAAATCTAATATGAAAGCATATGTCAATGGGGGTTTCACAGACGCCGTGGTAACTAACCAACAAACACGAACACATAACAAACCAAGTAAGAAAACGAAATAAAGAATTTCTACACGCACCATTGATTTTGATGACATACCTAAATACAGCCTAGGATGTCCTTGACAACAATAGTATTACTGTTGATTCTATAAAGCACCCGTAATTCTACAATAATATGTTTTCAATTCAATAATATTTTATAAAAGATTCGTATGAGAAAAAGACTATGCTTGATTAAAGATCGTCATCAGTATTTTTGACAAGAACGTGGATTAGTTGTGCTTGATTCTCTAATGTTTTAATTTCTATTTAGGTGCGTCCAAATCTGAAAATTCGCGTATCGTTGAGGTTTCCCCTACAACCACTGAAGATCGTGATGTAAACATTGAAAGCGGGTGTTGTTTTGGAAGGAACAAATCTTACAAAAAAGCAACAAAAAGGCTGAAAATTGAGCCTAAAACATACTTCGCAAACGAAAGAACGTTTATGCAATGGGGGCAGGCTGGGATGTTTCTGCTTGGTGTTGGAGGAGCTTTAGTTGGTATTCACGACCAGGCCACGAGGAATATCAGCATCATGTTCTTTGCTTTGTCACTATTTATGTTCATCTATGCTTGCACTGTGTTCTATGTAAGTAAATGAACAATACTATTATTAGTTATATAGAAGAACTATGATAGCTAATTTAGTTTTATGATTTTAATAAAACTATCAAAAAGGTATTTTCAACTCGCTTCAAATTGACTTTTTCCATCTTAAAATTTTGCAGTTCATATCTCATTTGGGATTACACATATAACGTTGACCTTCCATATTTGATATTTCCATTTTGATATATAATAATCGTAAACGATTAAACATACAGAACATTAGAAACTAAAATATTACATTTTGATAAATAGTTTTATCTTACTTTCGATAGGTCCGCCTGCATTTGATCAAAAAAGGAAACGCTTCTAGATTTGATGATTGGTTCGGTCCAGGTATATTGACAGTGTTCCTAATTGGGGGGATATGTGCGACATTTTACATGTCCCCCCCGGGTCAAATAAAAGGTAACTATGTACATAGATTTCAATAATTTAGTGAGTTACCATTACATCGTCACAGTCAGCAGTGGAGAAGTTTCTACGATGGCCCTTGATCCGTGTTGCTTGATCTAATTTTGACATGATTTTACGGAGGAGTACTTTGAATGATTTTTAGATGGTTCCTTGTTTTTAAAACTTTTATACTTTTCAAATGAGCCACCTGGTGCACCTGTGGTTTGTTTGGTGTAACTGGGTCAAGTTTAGGGTTAGCATATGTCAGTGATTCATTGCAAATAATCCAGATAATATCAAAATAATTAGTTAATATGTATATGAATAAGTATGCGCCATTAGTTTTAGAAACTGTGTTCCCACAATTTGAGTCTCCATCCTGCCACCGTCTTCCGCTGCAGAATACTCCTCTGTTCTTTACCCCGAGTGACCTTGCCTCAATTGATCCTGACAGGCGGATTGCCTGGACATGTTCCGACAACAGGATTGCCATGGTTGATCTGGATACTGGGGTGTT
Source organism: Owenia fusiformis (assembly GCA_903813345.2). Lineage (NCBI taxonomy): Eukaryota > Metazoa > Annelida > Polychaeta > Sabellida > Oweniidae > Owenia > Owenia fusiformis. The sequence goes on along the minus strand of CAIIXF020000006.1, from coordinate 28,632,159 downwards.
TAAGGAAGAAATAACTGTTGGTGGAAATATTGCTGGCTCGGGTAATGCCTCAGTCACATTTGATCTACGACAACCGCACGGCGGCTGTGGCTTCCCAAAATCGAGAGAAAAATGCAGCATAAATGATTGGGATAAGCAGTACGATGTAAATCGATTTTGTGAAGCTACGACCGCAGTACGGCTGCCGTAGAGTAAATGAGACTGAGACTTCAGATGCTATATAACGTACTTCATGGCCTTGAAACAGATTAAAACAGTTGTATATATATCACAATTTAAAGTTCATTTTGAAGTACATGTTTACATTGTCATCAGAAATGTTAATAATAATCGTCCTTAAAGTATGCTGAACTATTTCAGGATCTGCCTTGCTGGATTTCGAAAGTTTAACATTCGCAAATGATCCTAATATCATCTACATTGGATCTGAAGGAGAACTAAATGGAATTTTGGAATACGACATCAGCAAGGGAGCGATTCTTCGGACTATGTCGTTTGGCACCAAATGGGGTACATATATTTCATTTTATCTCATGATCTTCTTTAATATATTTATTTTAGCTACATACAATTACTTTCTCACATGTTTACAGACTTGAGGGATCAAAATAGATGATAACAATGTTATCCCATGAACATTACTTTTTCTGTATGAAACACTGCGTGAAAAATGGAATTTCTAGACTAAGCACGTCTAGAAACTAAGTCTAAGCACGCCGGGTGCTTAGGCGTGACTAGTTTTGACACGTCTAGGTACGCGATGAAACCAACTCTAGACATCTCTAGGCACGTCTAAGCACACGCAGTGCAAAGACGTGCTTAGAGTGTGACAAAAAGTCTTGGCACGCCTTGAGACTAATGATTGAAATCTAGAATAAAGTAATTATCGAATCAGGTGAATGTATATTGTTATAAGCAATTATGATCAACATTCATAATTTAGACATATTTTCACTGAAATATACTAATTTCTTTTTATCTTTTATCTATTTTATTTATTATTTTGTATAACGAACTGTTCACGTATACCATGACGTTTTACATATATGATTGAATAATAAATCACGTACTGTTTAAAGCTTGTAAAATACCAAACAAGCTGTACTGATAACTAGTAAAAATATGTTTTCCCGGGCATCTATCAAGTTGTTACATCAAACCCCGGGTATCAAGCAAGACACTAGAATAGTATTATTATTGTGCGTCTGACCAAATGGATGAAAAAACTGTGTGTTCATATTGTGTATGCAATGTATCATTACTAATTGATATAGGGCAGCTTTCATTCAGGATGGGGGGGGGGTGCGATCGCCAAAAACTTTTCGGTTTTCAGTCACGGGGTTGCGATTGTTGCATGAACAAGCCATAAAAATAAGATTTATTTTGAATTTTACAAAAATTTCTTCAAAATCGAGCCTTTCTTTCTCATGGTTTTATCTTTTTTGCACCCCCCCCCCCTTGCTTCGCCTATGGACGCAATTAGCATATTCATTTAAGTTGCCTCTCCCGGTAGATACGTGGAGTTTCTAGACCATCCTACGTCTAGAAATTGCAAGAAATTCCACATTTGATGCAGTGATCATACTTGCGAATCATATTGAAATTAATCTTTTTAAGCAAACAAGAATTAAAATATAGTTTACGTTACGCTAAAAACAAAAACTCCTGTGCACAATTACAGAACGATGATTCAAAATAGTTTTTTGAAACCCTTTTTTAAAGAGTACTTTCTCCTATAGTACAGGATATAATTGTTTGGACATTGGTCGATATTACATACACCCCCCCCCCTCCATAAAATTAGTAACAGGATCCCTTTTTCGGCCACCTATCTAATCAAATCCTGATTATGATTGGCGATTTAGATAAATTCGTCAAATATCACAAATAACTGAACTACTAGATCTAGCATTGCAATTGAGGAAATAATTAGATTTAAATATTGATATGCTTCGAAATGAAAACACACGATTGCCAATCTAATGGAAGGGGTGCGTAATGAAGACGCGATATTGTGTTTACCGCCCATCGTCCATCGCCCGAAAAGAAAATCACATTGTCCTGACCAATCCCTCTCACAAAAATCGCATTCATCTCAAAATTCGCTAACGAAATTGAATTCTTCTCCCATTTGAAAATTAAGAGATTTTGAAACGAAAGGAGTATGAAGCTCTGTTTGAGCCTATTAAACACATGTGAATGGTAATTTCATCATTATGCTCTGACATAGATATCTGAGCAACAAGCGATTTTGTTTGGCCGCTGTTATATTGTTTCCATGATTTTTTTGATGCTGGTGTGTTTATATTATTCAATAAAATTTTATATTTCAAAATGTCATTTTAAGTCATCGGATATTTTGTAGACTTATGATATAAGACTTCTGGTTTTGTTTCATCATACAAAGTTTAGATGTGGACTTCGAACTTCAGATTTCATTGAAGATAGCTAGGAATATCATGATCGGAATTGAATATGGCCTATGGTTTTATACCCTGTGACAACATGATATTAACCTCTGGCCCTCTGAGCCTTCGAGAAATATATCGTGTCCCTTTGGAAGGGTTGGTGAAAGCCCCCCCCTGGCCAAAAAGTCTAGATCTTTCAAAAGCGTGCAGCTTTTCACCATTGTGAGCACTTTTCAAATACACCATTAACCATTCCAATGATCGGGATTCCATCATGTATCTCACCAGTCCATGTTATGTCGATGCACCATTGAAGACTCCTCATTTTCCCAGAAGAACTCAAGTTGATCGAATCTCAAAAGGCACAATCATGCCAGCTTTCAGTCGAGGGGGGGGGGGTGATGCCCAAACGAATTTCGGCAGGGGGGTAGCATTGTGGCTTAAACAGACCGATAAATTAATTTTGAATTTTACAAATATTGATGCAACTTCTTTCAAAATTGAGCTAGAGGCTCAAAATAAAAAACATTTTACCCTTTTCTTCTTCTATCTCATGGTTCTATTATTGGTTATCGCACCCATCGTACCCCCCCCCCCCCCTCCCCACTTGGTAACGCCTATTGTTTTTTAAACAGGACATTAACACGCGGTGTTAACTTCGACCGTTAATTTGAATTTTTGGCCTATCGGATGTTTGAAAATCAAGGATTACGAGTCTCATACTGCACCGTTTTTCTTCAAACTTGTTCCATTCAAAGCATAACAAAAATCCCTTTCTGTTGGTACACTATTCTCTTAAACAGAGTCCCTACTTCCAGCGGCATTTTGGTCCCCATGTGTAAGAAGGCCTTCGAACAGCTGGGGACCAAAACGCTGCTAGAACGAGGGACTCAGAGTCTCTTTACAATAAAGTAATGAATACACCGACAGAAAGGCAATTTTGTTTTGCTTTAATGGTATAAGTTTGAAGAAAAACGGTGCAGTATGAGACTCGCAATCCTTGATTTTCGAGCATCTGGTAGGCCAAAAATTCAAATTAACGGTCGAAGTTAGGACCGATTGATTAAAGCTTAACGAAGGCTGTTTTGAAATCTTTCGTTACAGGGCTATACTACATGGCGTGTATACGTTATGTTATGCCAACAGTTACATGTTATACGACTTGAAAGTTCATAATTATAATAATTAGTAATGTAGCTCTCTTTGTTGGCGGTGGTGATAAGTTCTACTTCTTTCCAAGTATCTATTGTTTTGATTTCGTATTACTTATTAATGCCAGGTTTGCCAAGGGGGTGGTTTGCTTTTTAATCCAAAATCGAAGAGGTCACATTTTGGCCCCAAATCACTTGAAAATCACTGAGAAAAACGCCATGATTTTGTACAAACGTTTGGTCGCTCACATCCTCTTAACCCCTCCCCCTCCGGGCTAAGAGATTGCACATGTTTATTACAGCTTGATTGTAGATAGAATGTTGCTTGTTTTTATTAGTTAACCTTAGCTAAATACTTTTAATTACGCTTCCAGTTTCAACCGTTTTACTGCATTGCTCGGGGCATTGCTATAAGAGGCATTTTATAAAAGGCATATTAATCGATGTACACCTGTTCTGTAGTCAGTTGCTTTGCTTTTTCATATTTTGAATGAATGTGAATGACTTATGAGGGGGGGGGAATTCAAACAAGTCAAAGCTTTAAAAATGCTGTCGTCGTCATAATCCTTACCAGTCCATCAATATTGAAAACCACCAACGCACAGTATAACACTCGACATCAATGAGAAATGGCAAATTGAGAGAATTATACAGTCAACCGTATTAATGAGACATTTTATTCTTTACTTCCTTATTATGTTGTTGTACGTGCCACTTTCAAGTCTGAGTGTGTTTTAACAATTTTCAAAAAGCGGGGACTAACATCGTAAAAACTTTGCGCTAAAGAATTTCAAGACCGAGCCAAAAAGACGGGTTTGCAGATTAGATACCCCCTACCCATTACGATGTTTAATTCCACCCCTAGTTATTTGCTTCGGAACCACCTTGGGATGTCCCCTTGTCAATCTCTCCTTCCAGATTCGCAAATTATTCTAGACCTTGCTGTACATAATACTACGTATTCCATACCTGATGAGGTTTCAGAGACATATCAACCGGGAATATATTTCAGATCCGGGCAAATATTTCTCGTATGTCCTGCTCCAGCAAGGATCGTATGTCCCGCATTATATCCCTTGGGATATACAATATATCTTCCCTTTGTCTCTTTGGGCCCTCGGGAAGATATATTGTATATCCCTCAGGATATTCCCTATATCCAAAACATTCCAGTGCATAACCCCTATGTATTAACTTTATCATTTGAGAGGAGCTAAGCTACACGTTTTAGAGACAAAGTGCACGTGAACTTGTAATATTATGACCCCTCCACATTGGTTTCTCCAGGGCCCCTAATAATTCAATATCCCTTAAACCCCGGGCCTTAAACATTTATCACAGAGTCCTAACTACGACCGTTAGTTTGAATTTCAAACCTACCATGTGTTTAAAAATCAAGGATTATGAGTCTCATAATGCACCGTTTTTGTTCCATTAAAACCTAAACAAAAATGCCTCTCTGTCAGTGCATTGCTGTCGGGGCCGGTCCCAAGCTGTGTACAGCGCTTCTCCCCGGGCGCTTCTCACAGCTGGGGATCCAAACGCCGCTAAAAGGAGGGACTCTCAGTCGGTATAACAGTATAATGTAACCATCAGAAAAATTTGTTTTCTTTTAATGGAACAAATTTGAAGAAAAACGGTGCAGTGTATATTGATTCACAATCCTTGATTTCCAAACAGGTGTAGGTATAAAATTCAAATTAACGGTCGGGGTTGGCACCTCGTGTTTATACTTACTAGTAATCGGACAAATAATACTACGAAAGGCAGAACTTATTCCAAGAGGACCATAATTCGGTAGTAAGCTAGCACCCAAAAATGTATTAGTTCGTGAACAAATTGAAATTACTTGTTTCTTATGTATTTTTATGTGCTACTTCAGAAAATGTTTGTCTGACGCGCCGTATCCGGGGCGAAAGTTGTCAAATTGGCGTTTTCGACCCTAAAATGGAAAATTACATGGGGTACTTTATCATCATTGAATAAATCCTTCAGTTGGTCTTCAATCATCATAATAATTTTATGGGGAGTTGATTGGATCATGCTGAGGTAGTATGTTAAGGTTCAATCACCTGTCACTCATGGTTGCCATGGAAACCACAATTTTCATTGAAAAATCCTTAATTTTGGCCAAACCTGTACAGGTACATAATATAGAATGAGGATTATTTTTCAAATCAACAGATATAAGAATATTTTAGCACACCCAAAATGGCCAGGGAAGTTCAAGCATTTGTTTAAGCATAAAGGATATTGCAATTTATATAATTGGTAAGTGTCAAAGACCATACTACTACATAAGTGATCAAAAGTGGGCGTCGCCCCCATAATAGTAAATGATTACCATTCTCTGAAAAGACAGAGTTTAACTTGACTTTTGAGATACATTTATATTGAAGTTCTTTGAATATACTTAATATCATGCATTTCTGGTAAATAATGTACATATAAGTGTAAAAGTTGTTGCATGGGGAGCGGAGGGGGGGGGGTAGTAACAGAATTTGGAGGGGGCAGAGCTAATCAGCCTTAGTATAATTCTCATTTATATAGTTCTGGATATTCAAAGGTTACATCTTCTGGGTCTTTTTCATTTTCATTTCAATATATAGGTACTACATTTTACATGATTGGTGTCAAAGACCATACCATTACATAAGTGATCAAAAGTAGGCATCATCACCTTCATAATAGTAGATGATTTCCATTCTCTATAAATACAGGGTTCAAGTAGAATTTTCAAGATATATATATATTTATCATTTATACTTCTTTGATTATACTTAATATCAACCATTTCAGGTAAATAATGTACATCTAACTGGTGTCAGTTGAGAAGATATTTATAGTTTTCATTGACTTAAACTACTTTATAGTCGATGTAATACTTTGATATTTGAACTAAACCAGGCTTATATGGCATATACCATCGCTCGATACTGACCAGTGACATCTGAGTTTTATAGTTATTGCATGAGAGGCAGGTTGAGAGAGGGGGAGCTAGTAATAGAAACTGGAAGGGGGCTCATAATACTTCGTTCTGGATTTACTAAGGAACATGTACATATTCTAGGTCTTCTTCATATTCATCTCAATATATAGGATATTACAATAAACATGATAGGTAAGTATCCAAGACCAAACAATTACATAAGTGATCAAAAGTGGGAATCTCACCAACAACAGTATATGGTTCATTCTCTACAAACAGAGGTCAACAGAGTTTTAAGATCATCCAGTGATCTCCCCAGGATTTCTTTTTAGGTGGGTACAAAATTTTCATTTTCACAATTTAGACCAAAATTGGTCAAAATATGCCGATTTTTCATGATTTTTCTAACTTTCAAGTGGGTGCATATGGATTTTCAGGTGGGTGCAAACCTATTTTCAAAATCTCAGATGCATACTGCGCCCACTTGCTTTAATGCTTGGAAGATCACTGTCATCTATACGTCATCTTTACTTCTATTATTTAAGAAATATAGACTGAAGAGCAGGTGTTATATTGACAAATACACTCCACATGGCTATGCAAGGGAGTCAGGGGTTCGAAAGCTTTTGTACCTAGCCCTAAGGGGTCATTGTCAATATCACACCTGCTCTGAGGTATATATTACAATTCAAACATGAAAACTCCCCAAAATTTTTGAATATTCAACTTATGGTCTGCCATTACTACAGCCCTCTTGATGTCACAAATTACTCTTATTACCAAGGGTAGTGTTGACATATATACCCCGGGTAAAATGTTGACTTTGTACACAGTTTATAGAAGGCGTGAATACAGTCATGTTCAAATATAATTTATATAAACCATTTCTCATAAATATGTTTAGTAGTATAGTTTTTACATGAGGTGAGGGTGGGGAAGTGGTTTCAGACCTAGGAGGGAGCTCTGCTCCCTCCCAATTATTCTGTTACTACTCCCATCTAGGGCCTGGCATAATATATGCAGCCTTCATACCTTCGCTAGATGAAGTAAGTGCCAGGCTTTGAAGGGGCAGGATAGCACATTTTAAAAAGATGGAGCACCATATTGAGTCCCAGCTGAATGACTCTCAAATCTGCAAGTGTTTAGTGGTATTTTCTCTTGAGAGATTGTTGATATATCAATATCATGTGATAAATCACAAGAATGAAAATGATCAGACTATGAGAAGGCTCATCTATAGTTGTTATTGTATTGCCATGACTAGACATTCTGATACTCATAGCATCTTTCTGTCTCACCTGAAGGGCTGTGAAGAAATAAAATTTCATGGTTTATCATGATTATCACTAGAAAGGATATGGCATTTCCCACCTGCTACACAGTAGATTTTTTCTTGCCATATTCTGGTCTTATTCAATTAAGTGTAACTGGTATAGTTGCTTCTTGTTTGCATCTTTATTCATGAACTCATTCCAATCTTAAGGGACTCATGTATTTCTACATTTGATAAGGTGATGTGCAACCACCCACTTCTTCTCCTATCAGGTTCGTTTATAGAATTTTGGATTTAATTATCACATAATCAGTCTGCTGTTAGAAGTATCTTGAAAAACATGTATTTTCTGCCAGCTCCAGAAACAAAACAACCCATCAGAGAATCCATGAAATTTAGTATGATATTTCCTTAGGGCCCATATGAGCCCAGAGAGTAATATTGTCACAAGGAATAAACACATTTTCAATCCATCTCTCATGTGCATTTTAAAGACTACATATCTTTCATTTATAAGTCTTTCAATCAATGTGTTAGGATAAGCACAGAATACAGCAAAGTGTAGTGCTGGACAAACAAAAGAAGACTGATTAATATAATAAAAAAACATTTATGTTAAGCCACAATGTCTTACACCAGCAAAACCACATAAACCAATTGAAATAGAAGTTTAGACCCCATAAAACAATCAAAGACTATGAAGGAACCGACATCAGTCTTCTTCCACCTTGTCAAGAGCTTACTACAAAGCACTTATCTTCCATATGGCCCATATTGTAAACCCTGACATTCCAGCAGAAGATGGACATGGATGGAAACTGAATGACTCCACCATTGCATTGGGTATTGACTGGTATTCTCAGACAAATGATTGTTGATATAGCAACAGGAGATGAATAAGAAAGACTCCAGAAGATGTATCTTATGAAATCCAGAACTCTGAAGATGAAATTGATACTTAATGCTGACTTGTTCCCCCACCCCTCTGAATTCTGTTACTACCCCCATCCCATACAATAACTATATACAGTATATTGAGATAACTAAGAAGACCCAAAAATTCTCTATGAAGAAGTCCAAAAGAAAGAATTTATTCCTAAGGCTGATTAACTCTGCCCCCTCCCAATTCTGTTACTTACCTCACCCCTCCTCATGCAATAACCATTGCACTGAGTTGTACATTATTTACCAGAAAATATAAAGTATAATCAAAGAAGTCCAATGTAAATGTATCTCAAATCAAGTTTAACTCTGTTTTTATAGAGAATAGCAATCATCTACTCTAGTATGGGGGCGACGCCCACTTTTGATTACTTGAATGTGTAATTGTATGTTCTTTGACACTGACCAATCATGTAAGTTGTAATATCCCATATACTGAGATGAATATGAAGAAGACCCATGCAGAAGATGTACCCCATGAAATCCAGATATATGTAGATGAGATTTATACTTAAGGCTGATTAGCTCTGCCTCCTCCCAATTCTTTTACTAGCCCCCCCCTTTGTACCCCCCCCCCATGCAATAACTATGACACTTAGATGTACATTATTTACCAGAAATGCTTGATATAAAATATAATCAAATAAGTCTAGTGTAAATGTATCTCAAAAGTCAAGTTAAACTCTATTTTTATAGAGTATAGCAATCATCTACTATTATGGGGGCGACGCCCACTTTTGATCACTCATGTAATTGTATGTTCTTTGACACTGACCAATCATGTAAATTGCAATATCCTTTATATTTAAACAAATGTTTGAACTGTACTGGTTATTTTGAGTGTGCTAAAATGTGCTGATATGTATTGATTCGAAAAATAATCCATATTCTACATGATGTACATGTTCAGGTTTTGCAAAATTAAGGATATTTTGAACGAAAATTGTGTTTTCCATGACAACCATGAGTGACAGAGCATTGGAATTTTACATACTACCTCAGCATGATCCAATCAACTCCCCATAAAATTATTATGATGATTGAAGACTAACAGAATGATTTATCTAGTGATGATAAAGTACCCCCTGTAATTTTCCATTTTAGGGTCGAAAACCCCATTTTGACAATTTCCGCCCCGGATATGGCGCGTCAGACAAACATTTTCTGAAGCATCACATAAAAATACATAAGAAACAAGTAATTTCAATTTGTTCACGAACTAATACATTTTTGGGTGCTAGCTTACTACCTAAAGAGGACCATAATTCTGCACTTTCACGAACAAACTCCTTCATAACCCCCCTATCATGAAAAATGGCATCTATTGCAGTTTTCTAAACCTGCATTCTAAAGGACGTAATCCAAGTTCCCCCCTCCCCTATTCGCTCATGTTTATAATGTCCAGTGAAGATCATGATGATGCACATGTATACATGTGTCTGGTACGACATGTATGATTACAATTGTAGAGTTAGAAATTGAAATGTTTCCCTTTGTCACTTTAATGCATCTTATGTAAACCTGTTTGAACTAATAAAATACTAAAAATATGATAACTTCATTCGAAATGCATGCAATTCACTCCAATTACATTTATTTTCATTATAGGATAGGGAAAGAGTTTTAATTAAAAAATAGACTGTGGTTGTGATTTGGGAGGGGGTATACTCTACTAAGGTGTTAGACCCAGCAATCTTCACAAATGGTGGCTACAACTTAAGTTCCAATTTATGAATCTCTTATTAAAATAAACAACTATTACTAAAGGTTCCTTCTGATTGCATTTTACCAATGAAATTATAATCTCTGACTAAACTCGACTTTAGATTTTAAGATATGAATTTTAGATCTCACTGTTATTTAACATTAAATGTCTAGTGTGGGATTGAGCGATAAATCTCCCGTCAAGAAAATGGAATGGCATCTCTTAGTCGGGCTCTTACTATGCTATTTGGACATTCAATCTCACTTCTGACATTGCGTGTGAGGTACAATTTGATCAAAGAAATTCCAAAATCAGAATCTAGCAAATCGCAATCTTTGCCACAATCATTTATTCGGACATTGCACATACATCTATCGTTCCCAGGAAATTGTACATTTTGTTCTGTAGCGTCATTAGATGATAGCAGAAAGTAATTGATTGATTGAACAATTTATTTCCTTATTTTGTAAGTGTACCAATGTATAAGATGACATGATTTAGCATAATTACATAATAGTCTATGGCTACCCTTGCATTCGTTCGACTTCTAATGCTGCTAATCACCCATCCCCTCTTCACAAAACGATACCCTGCGTGCAGAGTCTAGTTAAACTACACAAGACGAAGCTCTCTTTTAAGAAGTGAAGTCAAACGAATGCAAAGGGTAACAAAACGACGACCTCTTAGCTGCTTTCCAAATTCAGGCCCGTAGCCAAGGGGAGCGGAGGGAGCGGCCGCTCCCCCTCCTGGCCAAATGATGTTTTGCCAAAACTGTCAAAAAGCCCCCCCCCCCCCAATCCCTTGGCACCCCCCCCCCTGGTAAAACCGCTCCCCCGGTAAATCCTGGCTACGGGCCTGAAAATATTATATCTTGATCTATAATTTATAAACATGATTTTCTAGGTTTCATGGGTGGTCATTCCCCCCGAAGCCTCCTTGAAACAAACCGATTTCAATGTTTACCCATTTCAAACATGTCTCTGTGTCAAACAAACTAACCAGGAAAACAGATAACTAGAAATGCATTAGGCCCAGGTCTTGTTGCCCCATTTTCGTTGCCACATTCTTACAGGAAATGTATAGATATCGGAGATATATATCTACATAAAAGTACTTTTTATTTTTATTATAAAGAAGATGTTATCTGGATTGAGCATAAACTTAAACTTGAAAAACATCCGATCTCACCAACGACTTAATTATAGTGAATGTATGGGGGGGGGGGGGGTAATGATTCCATCTTTTATTTTCTAGATTGGGCTCTATTTGTCTGTACCAGTAATCGGGGTTTGCCCAGTAGCCGGAGGGCAAAAATATGATCAATATTAAATGTAAAAAGTAAAAGATTTACCCCACCCGAATATGGTAACTGAGTCAAAAACTCAAAAAAATTGCAAGCAACATCTGAGACTAACATAAAAAGTAAAAAAAATATTGTCCTTTATTTCAGTTTCAATAAATAATGTAGCTTGATCATTTGATTTCACTTGCTGTTGGATAGGCTATGAAATGATTCAAAATACTAGTCCATGTCCGTGCGATTAGTATCAATTCATATAGTTTTGATTACAATCAGAATTCACTTTCAAGTCACTTTTCCTTTAATCTATCTGTAATCACTAATTAACTAGATCAATACATACTCGATTTCCTCTGCCTACCAATAACACTGTTATGTAAGGGCGGAAATAAATCACTGTAATCTTGTAATCGGGCATTTGAAAATGACTCCTAAATTTCCTCCATGTCCTTGGTAAGAGCCAAGGGTAGATGGGGGGGGGGGCTGGAACTCTTCCTGGCCAAAATTTCAATAACATGGAGTTTTCATCATTTTTTGGACACTTTCAAAGAGCTCTTTGAATCTCAGGGCCGTTAGATAGGGGAGGGGGTGTCCAGATATCACTATATCTAGGATGTTGATCTGACATTATTTATGCCGGGATACCTTCTTGCACCCCCATCCTCAGGGCTGTCAACTTGGGACCACCTAATATGAGTGACTTCAAAATGTTGGACACCTAAGTCCAAATCTGAACACTTTTGTCCAAATTTTGAACACCTTTGGCCAACTTTTAAACACCTTTGGCCAAAGTTTGAGCACCTTTGCCAAACTTTGATCACCTCAAATTTTTCGCGCTCGCTACGCTCGCGATATCGTCAACGGGAGGGGGGGGGGGTAGGTACGAAAATTTCCAATGAACATGCGTGACATATACGGGATTCGCGTGACAAATCCGAACAAATTGCGTTCGGTTTTTTTCCGACGTTCGTATTTTTACCGTATCATAAACATATTTCGAAAAAAATTCAACAGAAATATTTTTGCGTGACAATTACCAGGTAAAATGCGTATTTGCGTGACATTTTCTGTCACGCAAAAAAAACTGGCGTGACTTCAAATTCTTCATCAAATGCGTGACAAATACGCAAATTGCGGGACAGTTGACAGGCCTGCATCCTTAGCCTTTTCCAAGTCGGTATTTTTTACTTATCTGATCTTGAATAATAGAAATAAAGATAGGAAAAAGATACGACTTGGGCAAGGCTACCCCATCCACAATATTCTAATCTTTCTGGAAACTACTCCCCATGTGGTGCGATCCCATTCTGATACTCATAGCATCTTTCTGTTTCACCTGATACATCATCTCAGGACTGAGAAGAAATGAGATGTGTCATGATGTGCGATCGTGGCATAACTTATTAAGCGAGCCCCATATTTTGAATTTTACAAAAATTGATGCATCTTTTAAAATTCTTCAAAAATGAGATTGAAACTTCAAATAAAAAAAATTGAAAGCTCATTTCTTCTATCTAATGGTTATATTTTTATAAGCTTTTTTTTGGGGGGGGGGTGCTTCGCACTCATCGCAACCCCCCACCCCCTCCCCCCCCCCCCTCTGCCGTCCAGAGAGAGAGAGAGTCCAGCTAGAGATCATTTGCAAAGCGTGCTCACGGCTTTCCATGGAAAACATCACCAGTTGCATGCAACTAGTGTCTTTTTCTTTTTAATTTTTTTCTTTTTAAAGTTGCAACTAGTCTCTACAACTGTCACTGACTGAAGATCACCTAGACAGAGTTACATGTACATTATGTCAAGGTGAATACAAAATATGCCCTTTTTGAAATGTTCAGGATTCACGAAGGTCAGAACAAGATTGTATTTTTGATAATACAAATATATTACCTGTAAGCAGGTTTCAACGGATTTTGATACACATTTTTTGCCGTGTGTCCTATTATGATTACAACCAGCAGTTTCCGAGATAAACATGGCAACCGGGAGATAGTCTTCGGGCTGACATCTCGAAGCTGTTGTTTATGACTTCAATACGGTACATCAATATTGATTTCCTCGCAAAGTATTCAAAAAACAATTCGTCTTTTGATAGGCTTTTTTCAAAAAGTTTACACTTAGCTTACGACATTTTAATTAATTCAAACCTAAGACTCGATCGTGCAAATTATGTATTGAATTGTAAATTGTATATTCACATTTTCCTCAATTAGTCACAATTTTTTCTCTAAATTCAATTGTATTGTTGTAGCCAGAATGTTTCGGGTCAAGGGACCAACCACGAAAGAAAGTTATCAAAAGGATTAATGCAAATGCCTTTTATATAAACAAAATGTCAACTACGGGGGAGTTTCCTGCCCCTGCGATCTTATTTGTCCATTTAAAATAAGATAAACCATGTAACCAGGTCCATGTATTCCATTCTGACAGAATTTCAGATTCAATTTCGAATTAAGTTTATTATGTTCGAAATCCCGAATGTCCCCGGGAGAATCTCTCTTCGAAATTATAATGTCAGATAGATACAAAATAATATTGATATAGCTGAAGATACTTAATTTGGCTCCCGTTTTAATTTTTGTCAAATGCACTTCAGAAATTAAACTTGTGGGGCCCCTTTTCCTGTCAACTGAGCATGTCATCAACATGTCATACATTATCCCAAAAGAAATACAGAAAATATCTTAGTAAATACCCGTCCTAATGACATAAACCATGGGCTTTCAAGAGAATCTTTTGATAGGCCATGCATAAACATAGACAAAAATTAAACTTCAGTCCTGATTCCGCCAAATTAAATAGCCGCCAATATTTGAAATTGAGCAAATTCGTCAAATTAAGTAGCGTCAAAATAAGTGTATTTAAAGTATCTGTAAGGAGGGGGGGGGGTGGCTCAAGGCATAAAGATTACCGGGAGATACACACCGGAGAAATAGATGAGATGATGAATATGTATTGTATGTTTTCCAGTTTTAATTATGTTATTTGTTTTTGGTCCTAATATGATTAGGGACCACCAATATGTATGTGACAGTTTTGAAGTTCAAGAAACGGGTAAAATTGGTTAAAGTTAATTGTATATGATAATCAGATTCAAAGATACACAACTAAAATAACGAGGAATTAAAAATAGCCCATAGACCATGTAGACTGCAATCATGGACTCTCTTGAAAGCGTAATGCTGTAATCAAGGTAATTTTGGGATATCCCGTCTTTGAAGAAGCAAAAACGCAATCAATTCCAAGATCATTATTACTATGTATTTAGTTCGTTGTATTTTTGAAAAGGGGTACAAGAAAACTATGTATTAATATATCAAGGGCAGGGTGCTACTGAATCTGATAGAAAGCGTATGCTAGTATGAGGGGCGACATTTAAAGTAAAGCATTGTTTTAAATCCTGGGAAAATGCACTCCCCCATTTTGCAAATATTGTGTGATGCCAATGAACCCTGAAATTTGTTTTTGTTTTCGTGAGCAATCAACAAATATGTTTATGAAAATCTTGTGAGTCCAGACATATGATTCTCATTCTGTCTCAGCTTAGTGTTCATTAGATTTTATCCCCACTCTTCCGACGTCCGTGTCTCCCTCATTTTTACCCTATATTCAGTTTCTTTTTAAACCAAATATCCGTTCACATATATAAATCAGTAGTTGTTTATGACAAGATTATGTTTATAGATCATCAAAAAGGTAGCGTATTCTGTAATTTCAACTATATGTTAGCCCCCTCCCCAGTAATGTATTGTTTAAAATAATACTGCATCCACCGGCCAATTATTCTTTCCCCATTTTGAGCAGTTTTCGTGTGATTTTTGAACAAATATCAAATGTGACCCCACCCCAGGAATAAGTTAGCCCCCCCTCGCCGATATAGATGTCTAGTTTAAAATAATACTGTATCCCCTGGCCAATAATTCTTTCACCATTTGTTGTCATGTTGCGATGTACTTTTCGTGACTCAAGTCGGATATAAAGTGAAAACATACTCTTTTTGATTTGATATCCCGTATTTAGCTAAAGTAAAACACGAAATATTAACACGTGCGGTAAATTATAATTTAAATGTTTCCATATATAGCGCAAAATCTCACATGGCAATTTAATAACGACTTATTTTGTCTTGTGTCTAACCACGGCGTGCTTAGAGATTTCTAGACTCTAGTCACGCTCTGTCCACGCCAGCTCTAAGCACGTCTAAGCACGCCTAGAAATCTCTAGATACACGGAGTTCCTAGACCGACTAAGCACGTCTAGAAATTACTAGAAATTCCACATTTGATGCAGTGAAAACAGTTTCATTTCTGACCTATCTTGTATAGGGAGAGGGATGAACATGCACAATTTAAAACTGAAACAAAAAATTCGCATCCTTCATTCAAAGGACTTCTTTTATTACTCAATTCAGGATAGAATTATGGAAAGAGGTGAAATACCCTTGGACCAAGGATGAAAAATTCGTTTTAGAGCACTGATTTGTGAGTTTACGATCAGCTTTATGGGGCACATGATTTGCGGCGAAATATTCATATGTCATATTACAAGTACAGGTGTAAAAGGGTAGGAGGTCCTATCAAATTATGGTCCTACTCTCCATTGATTTATATGGTCTCATTATTATTTATTTAGGTAACAGCAATTCGTTGGAAAGTTTGGCATACATGGATACATACATGGCTCGGGCATTGCTGCCTAACGCATCAGTATCCATCGTGGGTAACGGTACCTTTATCGTTCGCCCAACGCGAAATTTGATGATGTTCTACGTCCCCGTAGATCATGATCGGCAAACCATAGACGCAAAAAAGATTAAAGTTCCCCGAGAGTTAGAAGATGAAAAGGTTGGCGCTATGACGGTTCATGAAAATATTCTTTACTTGTTGTTCGACAATGTACTGTCTCTCGTGGGGTTGGACCTGATCACCGGGGCAGTAGTAAGTGCCAATTGTTTATCTGAAAATTCTAATTCACACGTCTGAAAATTCAAATTCATAAATCCTGAGACTAACATAAAAAATTATGGTTTCAGACAAGTCTAAGACTCTAAGTATTTTCAGTGTATTTGAAACTTTATAATTGACATTTATGACTTTTATTCTTTCCCTTTAACGATAAAATCCTTATCTCAGTTACTACTCTAACTAATTGGGGAAAGAACGAACGGAAGTGGATGGACAACATATGTACAAGTAATATCGAGATAATTGTATACGAATAATGGTTATTATTATACTTTGCAGACCATCCATCGAATCCCAGGGACAATAAAAAATTGGGAAGGACTTCTCTTCCGCAAACACGATGCGGGATTATGGGTGTATCTTTCAAAGGATAATCCGGCTGAAATATGGAGATTTGAATTCAACCAATCGAAGGGCTTCTCGGGATGTTAATCTTCAAATATGATGGACGCATTCAAAGTGGATAAAGGATATTATACCTTGAATATGAATTGAATTATTTAATTATGGCTCGATTATGTATTGTCATGTATATTCTTTGTTATTGAAAAACAATAACAAGCTTGGGGACAATTAGTTTTCGAAGCAAAGTACCAGGTATGGTATGGTGGTATTGTATTATTTTAGACACTCATATATTTGACTATGAGTACTTTCTTACAATAAATAAAAAATCATAAAAAATCTTAAACTTGACAAACAACGTCCTTCGTATACATCAACTTGGTCAAACGAGTAGTTGAAATCACGCGGTCCTAACTTCGACCGTTAATTTGAATTTTTGACCTACCGGATGTTTGAAAATCAAGGATTACGAGTCTCATACTGCACCGTTTTTCTTCAAACTTGTTCCATTTAAAGCATAACGCAAATCCCTTTCTGATGGTACATTATTCTCTTCAACAGAGTCCCTATTTCCAGCGGCATTTTGGTCCCCAGCTGTAAGAAGGCTTTCTAACAGCTGGGGACCAAAACGCTGCTAGAACGAGGGACTGTTTAAAATAAAGTAATGCACCGACAGAAAGGCAATTTTATTCTGCTTTTAATGGTTAGTTTGAAGAAGAACGGTGCAGTATGACACTCGCATTCCTTGGTTTTCAAGCACCTGGTAGGTCAAAAATTCAAATTAACGGTCGAAGTTAGGACCGCGTGGGAATGGCTTATTTGGAAGTCCCGTCTAAAAGTGTGTCACCATTTCTTTCAAAGAAGAAATTTGGGAATACGCTAACCGAATTAACCCGATAGCAAGTATGGGTATCAGTATTTGCAAAACGACATGCTGAAAAGTCAACTCGTGAAAGAACAGAAAAAATTCCAGCCAAATAAAATAGTTGAGTTCCTACATATGATGGATACAGAATTTCAACGCATTAAGAAGCTGATGAAAACAAAGCAATATATTTCCGAAATCATTTTCCAATTTCGTTCCTAAAAAGCTATGGTTGATGAATTTTGACATGTTTCGTATTTAAATTGTAGGTCATGTGATAAAATATCCATCCATCTGAGTACTCTCAAAAATACTTGTTAAGTTTAGACAATTAAAGGAGCACGTAGGTTATAGCAAACAATTTCAGACAGTTATATCTTGGATTATGACTATTTTCTGTTAATGAAGACAGTAATATCTTTTAGATCCATTCATTATCTCATAGAAAAGTATATACCTAACATGGAATCAAGATTCTCATCACTGATATCACTAAATCGGGTGATGTCAGACAGTCCAAATTTTGCAACACAACGATCAATTGTTGATTTGGAAACACCATACATCTTGGAAATTCGTACCCAAGAATTACTCAGCTGCCTCAAAAGTATTATCTGTTCTGGTTCAAACAAATAAGATGGACGACCGGGATATCCAGTTTGT
Organism: Owenia fusiformis; assembly: GCA_903813345.2. Lineage (NCBI taxonomy): Eukaryota > Metazoa > Annelida > Polychaeta > Sabellida > Oweniidae > Owenia > Owenia fusiformis. The sequence goes on along the minus strand of CAIIXF020000006.1, from coordinate 28,613,617 downwards.
GATTCATTGACATAACACTGCAGGTTTGGGATATGTCGACCTGGAAAAACAATCAGAATTATATCACAAGTAAGAATCATATCTAAAGTGATGAAAATGACAATATGGCCCATTTTTTGTTAGTTGTAAAAAAATTGAACCTATTTGGATTGGAAATGAATGTAACATTTTGGAACGTCTAGGTGTAAAACCAACAGGAAAAGAGATATATTATGAAAACCTAATTCTTAAGAGGGTGGTACATTTATTGAAATTTTTTAATTAAATGTAAATAGTTTTTTAACTCTGTATTGTAACTGTAATTATGTAATATAATGCATACATTTTGTACATATGTTAAGAAATAAATAGATTTTACAAAAAAAAAATATCTAAAGGGAGTGACAAAATTGAAAGCAATGTGTACAGTTGACTTACCAACCAAAATATTCCTTACAATCTCAGATAAAACATCTCCCAAAACTGTTAGAGACCCGGTCAACCTCAAATTAAGGATATAATAATTTCCACATGCTATTTATTGCGAGACAAGGATCCTGCCATGACCGTGGTATTGTTATAATGTTATCCTAAAAGCCTGGTATAATCGTGACAATGCTATTTTATATTGCAAGGTCTGTTATGACCGTGGTAATGCTAAAGCCTTATGGCTCTCACGATAACACAACCACGGTCATGGCAGGATCCTTGCGAAACTTAAAAAACACTTAATAACATAGTGATGGTTGTGCCAGGTATGAGTCTTGCGACAGGTAGAGTTCCATAATTTGGGGGCCATTCTAATACCAGATACTGAAATGTGGGTCCATTGCCCCATGCCATGAAAAGTACCCCACCTTAGCCCAAGATACCCATCAAGGTTTTTTTATACAATGAAGCCCTGGGATAGAGATATACCTAACTGACGATGATTCGGTTGCAGTTTTCATCCCATAGTGTTAAAATCTTTTGAAACTGACAGATAAGAGTGTCTAGAAATTCGAATGCACTCCTCGAGTAGGGCTGAGTTGTATCATCCAGTAGAATACGTAAAGTCCACAATACATCCTCCACACGTAAAATAGTATTCTCAATCAATAACGGATCTGTTGTGCCATAATAACGTTCGCAGTGGTCAAGGATTGCCTCAAGATGATTAATAAAATCTTCAAACGTATCTATCGAAGCTTCTGACTTCGTATCTACATCTGCTTCATCCATTCCTCATCCACATAACGACTCACTACGTGAAAAAACGATGATTTTATTCTGAAAATATGAAAAACTTATCGTCCATCTTCATTCACGGTGAATTCTCGTTGTCGGTCACGTGATCTTAATAAACCAATGAAATACGAATATAAAAAGTGCTATTACGAATACAAATTTACGGACAATACATGTGCACTTTTACGAGAACATATTTCATTGTTTAGAAAATAAATTCGACAATTTTAAAAAATAAGATAGGACTTATTCATTGTTAAATTTAACATTCAGGTATTAAAAACGTCGTAAGTGTATTTGCAAAAACATTGATATCGGGTACAAAATAGACCCAAAAATTCATTGTATAAAAAATATGTCACTAACACTAACAAATGTTTAGGACTTTCTTCAGTACGCAACACATGCATGTACGAAAAAACGAAACAAATTAATTTTACAAACAAAAATGCAAACATTGCATAAATATACTCAAGTTACGAACAAAAATATACGTTTTACTAATACAAATGCTCAATTTACGAATACATTTTGTGAATATACCCATAAGAATGCAAAAATACGAATAATGAGACAGAAAAAATTCCATATGGGACTCCCTTTATGAAGCTTTGAACTGAATCTACACTTCTTAATGCTGAAATTGATAATTTATCCATGCATTTAAGAAAATAGCCAAATGTTGCCCTGATAGCTCAGAAAAAGTAAACATTTCCGAATATTCTCTCTATATAGGCCACGTTGCCCCTTTAATTTTTAGAATTTGAGCCCGTTTGGTAGAGTACAGACTAGAAATCCAACAAGACTGAATATAATTGATTATTCAGCTCAGTTAAATGTTACTCTGACGCATCCTCCTAAGCAGGTGTCAAGAATCCGTACCTCCTTCTTCCCCCTATATAACCAATTTCACGGTGCCCATGTCAAGCTGAGCGCCTACTTAGGCGCGCAGTTTGTTTCGATCACAAACTGCGTGCCTAACAACATTGCATCATTCAAGTTGGAGTCTGTATTTTGAAACGTAATTTGAAGGCATTTAGACTGCATTGCTTTCTTGTTTAATGTAGTTTAATGCGTTCATTCTGTGGCGAATATATGAATCTTACAAAAAGTAGCAAAAACTATGTGCAAATGAATTTAAGTTTTAAAACTGAAGCAGATTAATGGCATTTTCGTCACCGATTTAATGGGAATTGATACATAAATCGATCTGGCACTAAAGCTAGTTTTATATTTAAATCTAACCCAGTTATCATGTACAATTCAAAATATTTCGAGTTAAAACAGTTAATCGGGAGATTAAAATGAAATAAAGCACAAACCGCGCGCCTATTTTAGCCAGAAATTACAAACTGCGCGCATACACTATCTAAAGTACATATTATGTACTGTAGGTGCTATGAAAATCCTGCTATATCGTCAGATTTTATGAGATTTGCATATTGAAAGTCAAAGTTTATAATAGAACTAAGTAACAATTAAGTTGGAAAAAACGTTTACTTCCAGATTGAAATAAGAGTAAGGAGATTCATGAATGGATGGCTCAATAAACTATTTCTCTTGAGATTTGAGAGGATATCTGATCGAGAGGATATTTTCACAGTATTCTATATTTAGTGTATTCTCGAACGAGTCTCTTGTATTTTTAAATAGCTTCCTTTTTGGTCATTTTTATAAGTCTTTCTTTTTAACAGCGCATTTATTCAATTTGTTTTGCCAAAATCTGGAGGCGGTGTCATTATTTGAGGAGCTTTAAGAGAATCACTGGGCATATCTTCGTATCTGGCATGGCAAGTTTTGCGGACTTCTTCTGGTAACGGGAGAGGGAGTGTTGCTGACGTTTTCTGAAAATACTATAAGTTATTGATTGCTTTGAAGTGCAATACAGGATATATTCTGTTCGAGAAATTCATTAACAGAATATATCCTGCATTGTACTTCAAATCATTCATCGTAGATCGTAGGCCAATACATTTTACCTAGGAGATAATCCCTAGAAATACGTATTCTGTATTATCTGTATTGCTACTGAGATTATCCCCTCCGTACCAATATTTTCTGTATTGCTCCGGAGATGATCAAATGGAACCATCTCATTAGCAATACAGATTGGTATAGCACAAGAACTAACCAATCAGAGGGCTTCATTTATCAGATCATACAATAAAAGATTGGATAGACACGCAGTTTGGAAATATTAGGCACGCAGTTTGGGAATTACATGTGAATATAGGCGCGCAGTTTGACAGGAAATAATGTTTAAAACGTTTTGAACACAAACTTTGCTGCTTTAATAAGATGGAGTGATCCTATATATTCTAGCACACATAGATACAATGGCTGAATAAATGGCAAATAACGAAAAAAGGAGATAAATATAACTTAACACTGTAAATTTTGAAATTACGTTCATCTTCACAGAATGGTACTATCTTAAGAACGAGACTAGCCTTGTATTTTTCGTATTCTGGCTCTTTTTGGGAGTCGTGACCTCCCTGTCTTCCGTTTTGAAATATGCGCGCAGTTTGTCAGAGTTCCAAACTGCGTGCATAGTAGGCGCGCAGCTTGACATGGGCTCCGTGAATTTGGAAGCGCCCGATTTAACTGAATCACGTGATCTAAGTATGCGCAATGACTTACACATGATTTCTGTCGCAATCAGATTGCGAGTTCTTAATCGGGGAAATGGTAACTGCTTATCGCAGGGGTAAAAAGAAAGAATATATTCTGGATTTTGAAGCCCTGTGATCGAAGGATGACTCTGACGTTGCAAAAAGATTCTCAATTTTTTTCTTTATTCAGATTGATGTCAACAATTTAAAAATAAATAAATAGGCTAAACCCAAGAAGCTCGACACGTGTCTCGAACACCTGACAAAGAACAAAGCTACAGGGTGGGATGGGATAAGCGCAGAACACATTCAACATGGAGGTAGGGTTCTGCTCCAGTTGCTTACAGAGCTATTTAACCAAATTATTAAGGTAGAATATATTCCTGAGAGTTTTAAGCTTGGACTATTAGTTCCTATATTTAAAGGAGGAAACAAAGATAACCTTGATAAGGACAACCACAGAGGCATCACCTTGATAGTTGCATACATGAAAATCTTAGAAAAGCTAATGGTTACAAGAAGTGAAAATGTTAAGTTATCCGAAAAGATCTCAGATTTGCAAGCCGCAAATAAGAAACATACATCCTGCCTTCATACATCCTTCTTAGCAAGAGAAGCTATTAGTCATGGACTGGAAAATGGTGAGGACGTTATTGTTGTGTCAGCTGACATCCGTAAAAGTTTCGACAGTGTGTGGCACGCAGGCCTGTTGTACAAAATGTTTAACTTGGGTGTCAATGGAAAACTATGGAGACTTTTGCGTTTATGTTATATGGATTATAAATGTGCAGTTAGATGTAGCTCAGATGGTGTTCTTTCCGAAAAATTCAACATATCACAAGGCGTACACCAAGGGGGTATTTACTCTATGGAATTGCATTCGTTATACATGAATAGATTAATACTTGATATTGTCAACTGTGGAAAAGGCTGCACGATAGGTGACATTGTGTGTACATGTCCGACCTATGCTGACGACATGGTCATTATAGGATACCATAAAAACTCTGTACAATTTGTTCTTGACACAATGCATGAATATAGTAAACTTTGGAGGATTAAATTCCATCCGAAAAAATGCCAAGTGGTTGTCTTTTCAAAGAAGAAGACCCCAACCGCACCCATTGAACTAAAAATTGGAGAAAGCGTGATACCGGTCGTGACGTCTACGCAACACGTTGGCTTACCCCTGTCTGCCCGTAACAGTAACAGGGAGCTGGTAGATGACAGGATTTCTAGAGCTCGAAGGTCCATTAACGCATACGTTGGGACGACAACAAGCTGCACAGACCCCACAAACCCACTCACTGCGTCCAAATTATATTGGGCTGTAAGCGTCCCCTCGATGACTTTTGGCATGGAACTGGTCCACCTTAATGACGTTGAATATGAGGTCTTGGAACAGGGACACCGCAATATTGCGAAAAAATTACAGGGTCTCCCAGTGAGCACACCGAATGTTGCAATTCTACCACAACTTGGCTGGCATAGCATTACAACAACTATTATTATCATGAAGATGATGTTTCTTCTACAGGTGTTATCCATGACCCTTGGATCTGTTTACAGAAGCATCGCTATTAAACGTATGGTTGCATTCAGAGTCGGATCTAGACCGCTGAATAGTCTTTCTCCGATAAATGACATTATGAACCTTGCCGAACGGTACGGGATTACAAACTGCATATATGACATGTTGGACTCTATAGAAATGCCTTCTAAGACATTATGGAAACGCATAGTAAGCACAAAAATCCGAGATTATGACCTTAACAGATGGAAGAGAGAAGTGACCACGTATCAAAAGTAAAAACTGTACAGAGGAATAGTGCAGGATGTAAAACCTATTATATGGTGGTTGGTCGCTAGACAAGATCCAAGATACTTGAGAAGATGTGCGCTGATGGTTCGTCTTTTAACGGGACAGGGAAATTTGAGAGTAAATACTGGTGAATGGGAAGGGATCCCTTTTCAAGAGAGGCTATGCCCGCTCTGTGGAGATGAAGTCGAAACAGTAGAACACTTCACTTTATTTTGTTCAAATAATGCTGTTAATAGGAAACGCATCGAGGCCATAGTAAACACTTATTCCAGTATGAATCCTCCTATGACCACACAGGAGAAAATGATGTTGATTTTCGGAGGAGATGACCGTTTAAGTCCAAATGAACTAAAAGCAATTGCATGTGACATACGAGACATGTATCTTCAAAGAGAAGGAAACTTTTAAACTAGAACTTTTTATCGAGGTGATAATGGCACGCACATAAATCACTCAAAATCAATATGATCTATTTCATCTATTCGATTTTTTACGCAAACATGGGAGTAGTGATTTGCGATATTGGCTATATAACATTAGTACATACAGTATAGTTACGTATACTTGATGTTCATATATATCATTCACTATTATATACTTTCAATGCAATTTATGTATCCTAATTATTATATATTTATCTCCTATCTTGGAGGGAAAATAAACATAATAATAATAATAAAGAAACGACCTCGATTACGGCACAGTGGAAATAAAAGAATAATATAATGAACAGTGTGGGAAAAGAGGGGGAGAAACCCCAGGGTTCAAAGATGCCATACGCTTATAATGTAAATCTGTATTGAGATGACATTGTCGCTGATTGGTTTAGCGAGTCGATCATTGATTGGTTTAAAACTAGGTCAATTTGAATACTTTGAAAACCAAGATGGAGGGTAAACAAATATACGTACTTCTGGGAAAGGAGGTGCGCGCAGGAAGAAATCGTATGTCATCAATTGAATCATGGGGTTTTCCCTCCTCTTGTGTGGGAAATATCAATAACACATGCAAGGTCACTGGTTAAACAGTTGCCATGGTGAAGAATGGACTTTTCACATTGGATTTGATGACTTGCTGCGCGGTCATGCAAAGGTTTGGAAACAACACGTTCATGATATGATTCAGCAAACAAACGTCCAGGGCTTAAATCCTTTAACAATGATATCAACTATATGTTGATTTCCTAACGGTTGTGTTTACCAAAAAGGAATGGGAAAAAGTGATCACTATATTTTTATTACCATTGCAGATAATTGATTTTAACGCCACTGGTTTTCTTACATTCGACCAGTATTTAGTGCTTTTGATAAGAGATTTGCAAAGATGCAGTTTGACTACATGGATACTGCCCATGATGAAAAGATAAGTGAAAAAGAGTTTGTGAATGCTTACCGTGATTACTTTGTGAGCACAGAGGATGATACGCTTAATCGATTCTATGGACCACTCATTAACTTTTGAGCTTGAGACTTAAAATAATTTGACATGATTTTATTGCCTTAACACTTTTTAGATTTTGTACTTTTCAAGGAATGTATTCAAATAATAAGCTTTTTTAAATGTGATTATGTTTCAATTGTTTGAAATGGATTTAACATATTTCAGTGATGACAAATTGTGTTAAGTCCTAAGCAGGACAAAGATTGCAAAGCGAAATTCGGAATTTCCGAAAGTATGATTAACAATGTTCAGCTATAAAATATGACATAATCATAATATTATATTTCATGGTGTAGAAAAATGTATTTCTTATCACAAATCTGTCGTGAGACGAAATTAATAAGTAATAAGTTATTATTAACAGTATTGTATTGTAAATTGTACATTGACAATTATGCAGTTATGTTAATAAAGAAAATCTTCAAATAATGTGGATTTATTGATATGAAGTTGCCATTCCTCAAACAGGTAACATTTCAAAGAGATTATTATAAACACAAATCATGTTTTAAGGTGACGTGGTACTTAACAGGAAATTACAAAACAGGAAGTGACAAAACATGTGGCATTTTTAAACATTTTTTGAACAAAGATAACAGTGTTCTGCTTTGACCTCCAGTCAATTCAAATAGTTCCACATATCATTTACAGGACCAGAGGCCTTATTCACAAAGCATCGCAATTTGAATGCGATTGCTATTGCTATGCGATTGCGACATCGCAATTTTGGCGCGGTATTCACAATGACGTGATATCGCAATCGCGTAGCAATAGCAATCGCATTAGGATAGCAATGTGTTAGATCTAATTAGCAGCTTTGTAAATGTTGTAACTCAAAATTCAAACATTGTACAATTTCTTTGATTCAAAAATTACCGCCGATCTCACATATAGAAGAACTATTACTCACCTTCCTTAGAAGGCATAATTTCCCGTCAATACCATAAATGGAATCATTTCCGATTATGATTCATTCTTGTATCAATTCTACTTTCATACGTAAATTACGTCACGCTGCCCCTAGCTAAGAATAGCATCGCTTACGGGTATATAAATGGCAGTTTAGACTTGATTCGGGGAGAACTGGGATCGGATCGAAAGCGCGGAACCAACGGGGAACTCGAAACAAACTCGGAACTGGGAACGGAGTTGAAATGGGGAATCTTGAAGGGATCTGTGAATGGATTGGAAACATGGAAAGAGGGAGAAAGGGGAAACAAATTTGATACGGGTAATTTGCGCGGCTTTGGAATAAGGCAAATGAGGGACGAAGTATTTTCAATTAATATTTATTATTCATTATTTGTATGAGAAGTTCTTTTATTTAACAAGCGCGGATATATTATAGGAATTAAATCATTCAACAAGGATCTGCATTTGACATGAAACATATATGTTTGTAAAATGTAAAAACACACTTTACAAACCTCACATCGAGTTTATTTTATATAATTATCACAGGCCAAGCGAGTTTGAGGAGTTTGAGAAGTTTGAGAAGTTTATGAAGTTGAGAATCTATAATTGAAAGTTAAGAATTTAAAATTTGATATGATTGATGTTCAATTAGGAAATATTTATGAAGAGACATACAATTGGTAAAGCATTTGATCCATTAAGATAAATGTACTTATTGCATTAATTAGAGAACTGTAAAGCTTGGAATAAAAATATTTGTTTTAATTATAATTAACACGTCCGTTACAATTATTTGGGAATCATGGAATACAAGTTAAAATATTGGGGAACATAATGGTCTGTTGTGAGTAACCGATTGGACCACGATCCCCGGGGCAAATATAAATTTCATTCAGGGTGGGGCTGAATCTAAGAAAAAAAAACCATACAACAATCTCTTTATCTATTAATGGAATTAAAGTTCATGTCCATTCCCTCATGAAACGACGATACCTCTCGATCATCTCATGATCATCGTAAATATCCAATGGATGTGTTCTGTCGCGAAATAATCTTGGTCTTACGAGGGAGATGCTGTCTGCGGTTCACCGCTATCATCGCCATTTTGTTTTACGGTGTCTCAGACGACTGATAATGGCGGGAATTATAACATTGCGATTCATTGATAGCAATTTTAGATGAAATATAGAAAATATTCTTCCATTATTTAAGACGACTTTAGACCCTTATTATCTCGTCAGAACACATGAAATGACGATTTTTTTAAAATCGTATGTTGGTTAGTATACCGAAAAACGTTGTATTAAAATAGCAGATAATTCGGAGAACGCTAAACGCGTTTAATTAAAACATAAAGCAACCCTTAATATTGCGACTGTATTGCGGCTGGTTGAGGGTAGTCGCAATTATATGACGCTAGTAATGCGATTGAATTGCTAAGTCGCAATCGCACTTTGATTGTGAATAAGAATTTTAGCGATTTTTGCGATGGCGATTGCGATGTCGCAATCGCATAGGATGCGACACATTGTGAATAAGGCCTCAGGATCGCAATGTACATGGTTCGAACGACCCTAAACATCAGGTAACTCGCGAGACTTCGCCTCGCCTCCAAACAAGAAGTTTCCAATTTGAGTGACACTGCATACTTATTTTCAAGCCTCGGAAGTTATTTTTCATGAAAACGTAAAAAATAAAATGACCCAATACATCTAGATCTCATCAGTACTTTCAAAATTATTCTTAAAATATGTACTCATATCATGTCACTAATAATTTCGTGTCAATTAAAAAATTAAAAAAGAAATGATACATTTTAGAGTGCGATACTATGGCGCCGTTTTCAATAGCTTTTACTCCAAGCGTAATTGGACTTCAAACAGATGTGAAGTTAACCTGCAAGTGCAAATGATATACCCATTGCATGCATGGTTTTACGATTCACAACACATGAGAAAAATCATAGGTTCTGGGCCGATATAAAGATGGCAGCACCAACAGAATCCAGTATTATCTTTTTATTTTATAAATAAACACAGATCGATTACCATGCCATCTTTTAAAAACTATTTCTATCGACCTTAGCCTATGAGAAAAATGCTAAATAATATTTTTAGATGTCACCCTGTGTAGAATATTCCATAAACAATTCACATTTACAGTTTTAATACAAAGATGTCGTGAAAGACATTGAAAATACTACAAATAAATTAGGAAGTAAAGAGACGCAGCTACTATGATCATAAACACACTATGGAGGAAAATCGTTGCCCGAACAAACTAAAACCTGCATCATTCATTAGACGAATATTTCCTGTTAGTATGAACGTTTGAGAAATATTGCACCCGTAATAAGTAAATAAATCGCTCTTTTGAGAGTATGCATTGATTGTCCGAATGCCGCTAAATGCCTATGTCACCTTTGCTCCGATTCACGACCGGCGCCCGGCCGATTGCAGTAGTTTTGGTTTGTTCAAAACTGATTTCAAATTCCTTCAAATTGACCAAACTTTTTTTAACATCTGACTTCAAATTTTAATGTGACCTACCTCTGCATTACTAGGGCAAATTTCCAAGCTTAGATATTTGTAAATAGAATATTTGAATTAAAGTGTATTAATTTTGTCATAGTTTATTTTAAAGTTGCAACAAAGCATTAACCCTTTGCATTCGTTTGACTTCACTTCTAAAAAGAGAGCTTCGTCTTCAGTTTATAACTAGACTCTGCGCGCACGGTAGAAAATGTTGGACGTATCTTTAAAAATGTCGTCTATGTAAATAATCCGCGAAAAGGCTAATAACAGATACGTATATAATTTAACATTGATAGGAATATAATATAATTTAAAACCAAACATTTCAGAATAGAGATGTATCTTTGGTTTGGTTTTAACTCATTTTAAAATTTGGAACGAAACTTTCCGATTGCCCCCCGCCCTTCAATTTGAGGGCTTAAAATAAAGTTTGATGTAAAAAGAATTCGCAATACTTAAATTCTAGAAGAACCACGCATGCATCGGGTAAGGAAAGCAATGTTTGTAGTTTTTCAAATTATTTGAATTGCAGTTTTAATTTGTTACCGCCATTGTTAACAGAAAGACGAATGGACGCCTGAGACCCGATCCCATAAGCTTCTTTTGTCAGCCAAAACATGGTAAAAGGACTAAAAGTCAAGATGATACGATTCAAGAAAACAGTGCAGTAGGCCTAAAGTGGGTGTGATGGGAGTGATGGATATCCGCTCTACACGTAGGCCTCTATTAATGGCATTGCTCTATAAAGTGTATTTGTACATAACATCTAATAAAGTACAAATTAACGCATGTCCAGAGCAGACATATGTTTTATATGTCTGTGCTCAGACAGGACCTCTAGATTCCAGATAGATCGCCTCCGTGGGCTTAACTTTTGGTTAAAGTTCTAGAAGTAAACCTTCGAACTAACTGGTAATTACAAAACAATTTGGCAAAAGGCCCTTCCAATTCGGCTCACGTATGATTCTTCCGAACTTTTAAATCACCACCATTAATATTGTTATAGTCTCTAATTTTTTGTGTTCGACGTACAGCGGTTGGTTTTGGGAGTTCGGCAGTTGGTGTTCAGCGTTTCACGTCTGTAACAAATGGAAGGTGGTGACATTTTGCATGTTATGCCGTGTAAGGTGTTTTAATATTATTTTGGGAAGTTTCAGTTGGACGTTCCTTATGATAACCCGATCGCCGAATGTTGTGTAATAATATAACTTTGAAAGCTGGGCATTGTAATTTTTGTTGAGAATCAAGGCATTCAATTTGCAGGGTTTGGAAGTTACTTAGAACTTAGAAAGCTTTGTCTGCAAAACCCATAATAATTTTCTTGGCCTCATTTTTGTTTTAGCCTGAGATGACGTCATGCTGTATAGTAAAGTCATGCGGCGCGTTTGTCAGCTCTCAGTTGCAAGCATTCTGGGCATGCTGAAAGTTCCCTTTCAATTCATGTTTCAACGATATTCAACCATTCATCTCGACCTGCCATGGTACTTGACAAGCAAGTCGACTCGTTTACACTGAATATTAAGCTTTCACGGTGAGTAGACGTTGTTTTTACAAGCTCAATGGCCATTTGAAGGGTATATTTTCTGTGTTTTGAAAGTCCCCGTCTCAAGTTTTGATCACTGAATATACCGAATGACAAGTTTTCAAATGGCATTATATCGACTTTTGATAGATCATAGAGTATATATAAGGGATATGTTGGTGTATACATCATTTTAAAAGGGTTAGGAGGACTTAGGTTGGGATTATCACTTCTCAATCAATTGATTCCGGACCGCAGGTGAGAAAGGTATATACACAGGTAAATCATTAGTTGCATTCTAAATAGTGTATCGTGATATAAACATACAATCTGCTGGTTTATATTATTGTGTGAGGATCGAAAGACCAATTTTTGTATCGCTCCTCTATACCAGTATATTTCCAGATTTATTCAGATTGGATTGATATTTGAAATATTCCATTCTGTTGGTTCCCCTTTTAGCTTATTTGTAATTTTCTGTTTAGTATTAAGGGTGTACATTTCCAATTTAAGGATTACATGAAATCCTTTCATAAAACTTTGAGTAACTCATAATCCAGGCTAGGAGAAATCTTAACATAAAATCTCTCTGTCAAGGGTTTGACATTAGTTATCTTCATTTAGAGAAATTAGCAATATTATATATTATTATATAATATATATATTTATATACATCACATGCATGTTTATATTTCTTACTACTTTTAAAAAATTCTTTATGTCGCCCCAAATTCACAGGGTCTTATTTTCTACATATGGTAGTACTTAAACGTGTGTGTCATCAATTTAATATTATATTATATGTGAGGACATTTAATTGATACTATACATTTTTGTATGTTTAATTGTTTTTATATGGTTTATCATTAAATTATTGTTCATTAATTAAAGCATTTAGTGGTACATCTAAAAAAATCAACTGTAATATTTTACATAACATGAACTTCATGTTTCATATTTTTATATCAGTTTTTTACCCAAGTTGGGAATTACATAATATTTTCTCGTAATGACAATATAATTAATTTATTAATTGTTTTGTAGATAATAATAAACAATCATTTAAAGATTATGAGAGAAAGCCAGTCAAAGTACATCTGCAATAATTATTTTATTGTTTAACTAATTTCTGATTTCCATTGTTATATTTTCACTTAAAATACCTCACTTCATATACTTTACCTGTATGTGTATTGTATTTTTACTTAAAATTGGGATTTATATACTACTTGGCATTATTTCTAGGAATGCCAGAAACTAAAGAAACAAATTACTTGATAGTAAATCTCTGTTTTACTTTCTTTGTTAAAACTTCATTATTCATTAAAAATAAAGTCATACTATGAAAAAGAATAAATGTAATCTCCTTTTATACAAGATGCTACTATAAAATTACATACTAAATCTATTTTTATTCAGTAAGAGACATTGTCACATGTAAAAGATAAAATATCCATTTACTGGAACAATATATCATCCAGTGAGGAAGCTTCTACTTTGCATACTCTTTGAATAATTTATATAACAGAATATGCATTCCAAAACAGAAAAAAATTACAATAATTAATCTTGAATCTTCCGATTGTCTTTCAGTTGTCATGTACAAGACAGATAAACTTAACAATTAGATAACAAGCTGTCGGAGAGATAGGCGGAGAAAACATCTTCATTAAAATATCCTTAAAGAATTACAATTCTGATATTTCCACTGTGGTTTCTATGCTTAACCTCCGTACAGGTTTTGGCCATAGTTTCAAGTGTGAAGAAATTCATGAGATTTTCTCAGTTTTAAAGAATAAAACTCCAAGTTGTATTTAGAGTTGAATACCACACCTATAGTTCTGAAAACTACGGGTTTACTGGTGCGCATCGAGCCTTTAGAGACACTGAAAGTTTAACAGACCCCCTGAGTCTCGTATCATCGAAGAGTGGTCTGAATTCAGCTGCATTGTGAAAGGACCTCACCAAAGTGAGAAATTTAACCAAAAGACATCTCTAAATTTAGCCGGAAGGGAAGTAATCGTGGTAGTGGTTTGTTCAAAAATAACAAAACATTCACTAATTGGAGGTAGAACCTGGCCTATAATGTAGAGCTCTAGTGTGGGATGTATAAGTATTAATATAAGACTTTTAAATCAATTACAATGCAGTGGCTACCACAGTGTAGCGCAGGCAGGCAAGAGAGAGCACGTAGTTAACAAGCTGCTACTGACAGAGCGAAAAGAAGTTACAATTAAAGAGTCACTCAATTACAGATGATCGAGTCAAGGAATAACAGATGATCATGGATCAGATATGAGACAACAAAAAACATTTTGATCTAAACAGGAACAAGTCATGGGCGAACTTCTTTCATTAGATGCAACTATTACAAAGTTAGCAAGTTTATAAATAGAGCCTTGTTGACAGCAAGAGAGGAAGCGATATTATTATATAAAGACAGTGAAAAAAAAACTTTGTCATCATCATTAAAACTCTGTTTCGATGCATTTCTACGACACTTCAATAAAACCAACGGGAGCAGCAATGAATTCACCGACTTTAGACAATAATCATAATATGCCAGCGATACAGAAATTAGGAGCAAAGGCAGAAAAGGAATTTGATTGCAAAAACAGGATCCACAGTCAAACAGTAGGTGAGTATCTTATAATTTTATTAAGTTTGATTAAGTTTATATTATCTATATACTGTTGTAGATATTTGTTGAAAATATTTAGTAGGGATACAATTACATGTTGAACCAAGGTGTTTAAATCGGAAGTCGTATAAGTTTTTTAATTGTCAATCAAATCATGGTATAATAGAGTATACATTTTTATTTCTCATAAAATAAATTCCAAAACATCCCACACGTAATATAAAAAATGGATCATTTAATTTAAACATTTGTCTTTGTTTCGTTTTCATATGTTTTTTAAAAAAGTTAATAGGTACATGGAATGTTTTACTTTGTGGTTTTATTTGAATTAAGCTAGGGATGTACTAAATATAGTTCTTTAACTTAGAATTCAAAAATAAAAATCTTAAGAGATTAGTCTAATTTAAGGATTAAATACATAAAAGAATACAATTTAAGAATAAAAGAATACAATTCAAGAATACAATATAAAAGATAGAACTCAAGTTTAAATATTATCTCTGCTGGTGTTATCATGGGCTCAGAGCCCATGGTGTTATTAAAAGAAATTAAGAAAGTTATCAAAAATAGACAAGATCTATTATTTCATTCTTAAACAGGTGTAGTATTGCTCTTTGTTTTAAATGGAGATCTGGAATGTTTTCGGTATATTTTATTTCTGACTTATTCTATTTTGAATTTGATAACAACGCCCCCCCCCCACAAACACTCTCACCCTCCCTAGAACTTCTTTCTTTTTTTGCTACAGTAGTACTCTGGAAGAATTGTCTCTTAATGGGAAAAGTAAACCAAAACTAACAAGGTAACATAAATTATAAAGACTAGGACTGTGAAAGTTTTCAATCCTTTGGGCTATTAAGATACATATAGTCTTACTCAATGTAATTAAAAATACCAAATGTACTTTTTTATTTCATATTTTAAAGTGCTTTCTGAATCAATTGCTAATGTCCTTCTTTTGATCATAAATGGATCTAATATATTACAGGTACATGTATATCAACTGCCCCCTGATGATATTATCAAATAAACGACTTGTTAAAAAAGGTTAAAAAAGGTAAATTCCACATACACTGTACTTTAATATTAATTGCTTTTGCAAATGTTTAAATTATTTTTGTTTTGTCAAATCAGTAAAGAAATAAAGAACTCTTGGGTTTTACAAGATTAGCCTAGTTGTGAAGTAAAGGGACTCAGTATTGCTTTAAAACACTCCTAAAAACATGAAGTCTAAATTTTATTTTGAATTAAAAACTCTCAGATATTGGAGCTTATTATGCTGATTTACAAATTCATTAATATCTTCAACATTTGGCATTTACAAAAACAACCAGTTTGGGCCATCATTCTTTGAAGTGCAAATTATAGGTTGTTACCATTCTGATACACCTCACGCCTTATTGTTTTTCAACTAGAAAGGACTGATAGAAGGCCGTGATTTCTCATGATGGGTTGTTACAGTTCTAGAAGTGAAGTAATACTTTACTATGGAATGCCACAATCCTATTGGTTCGCATATGTGTAATAATCACATTATCAAATTGTTTTGATCATGGATTTCTTCAAGTTTCAAAGAACAGTCATGAAAATTGGCTATATCGATTTATTTTGGTGTAAAGACTTCTACTATCTGGCAGTTTTGGGTGAATTCTAGTTGAATATTTTTGTTTTATTTCATTAGTACCTCAGGTGATTAATAATCTGAACAGATCACCACACAATGCATGGCTGGTCTTTTCATTAGTGTTTGATAATGATAATTATTATTCATATGGATAACGTTTTAACACTCTACTTCTGGATATAGGGTAATAATATTGTAATATCGCTAGATTATCTTTTAAAAATTGATTCAAAAAAATCTCTGATGGGTCTATAATTAGTGCTCTAGAAAATGCCCTCGTTAATTATTAATTAAGGGTTACCATGACATTGTATTATTGAGGTAAAGGGTCGTAATTCTTGATTGAATAAAATATTGGAATCTTAGACTTCAAAGATGATTCCCTGTCACTGTGCAAACCCCTAAATGGGATACAAATTGAAATATCAAATATCACCTCAAGAGCAACTTGATGTGGGAGAGAAATATAGAATACAAGGTTCTTTAAAACGTAGTCAAGTTATTTGTAAATATTATTTTCCAAATGGTAGCGTCAATCAATACCAGTTGATATTTGAATTTGCGTTTATTTCCTCGAATGTCTGATGTTATATTATTGATAGAGTACAGTGAATTACGATAATTCATACAATAAACAATTAGTTTCTATATTTTTGAGTGTTTTTTACATCTATTGACTATAGAATACCTGTTCCTAATTGAAGGTTACTATAAAGTCTAAATTTGATTGTTCTAATTGTTTGTTGTTAATTATCCTCATACAGGGCCCTATCAAATGGTATAGATCCATTAATTGAAATTGGTTACTAGCTCTTGTTAGTTGTCTCAGTTTTCTATAGTCCATACCATTATGTCATATTAAATATTGATGCTTTTTCTAAATGACTAAATGGCTTTGCTGAATGTTCTACTCATAAAGCATATTAATTGCACACGTCAAGTGATTATAAGTGAGTGCCGTTTAACCAAACTCTCATGTATCCATACGATCATTTCATCTGATACATTCACAGATATAATTTAAACAAATTTGATATTCCTGCACAAAATGTGAACAAATCATGTGATCCAATCAATTGGTCAAATGGTGTGATCCAAGCCATGTGATCTAACTGTGATCACTGTAGTGTGATCAAACTATGTGATCCGACCGATGTGATCTAACTGTGTGATCACTGTAGTGTAATCAAACTATAAGTTTGTGTCTTTTATTCTTATTACAATGTTAAGTTAGAATATGATTCATTTTTAGCAATTCACTTTTATGAAATGTATAAAACAGAAATACTCATGGAAAATCATAGATAAAGAATATACATATATAAAAAAAAGATTTAGAGCAAAATAAATATGTATTGCTGCTTATTGTATTGAATATTTGATGTAATCTTGAAGTGGGTGATTACTTATTAAAAAACAATTTCTCCTATTTTCAAACTTCTCTACCCTCTTGTTGATTGTAAATAATGTATTTTTTGCCAGTTTGGATGCTGGGAGACAGAATCAATTATTAAGGGACTAATCTTCCCACATACAACAATCATTAAATATCTCTAATGCATGAAATAAGTCAAACAGGTTAAGTACTTAAAACCTGACGTTGTCTGTTTGATCAGAATAAATGAAGGGTTGCTTAGCCCTTTTAGTAAATTCGCATTAGTCGAGTCAAAAAACTATTTACCAAATTAAAAACACATTGTCACATATCATCTAAGCAATTTACTATAGCATTAAGCTAGAAATGAGATTTATTAATTTTGATTCAATTGATACAGTTTAATATGGTTCCCTTAGGGGCTTGATAAACTGCTGCATTTACAACCATTCACTCTTAATTATCCCGTCAAAAGAAGTTCATCATGATATCGAGAACAAATCACATCAGTCAACACTTCTTTCCTGACGATATATCGAAACACTGTTTCGTTCAATTTTTTCATATAATTCAGACATATTTATGATTGTTTCTTAACTGATGATGTCTGTTTCACTTCTGCTTTTTATATGTCTGGGTTTTTATTAACACTGTCATCAAGGACTCTAAAGATTCAGATATATAAATAGTACAAAATATACTTTTTATATTTAGTTATTGTTATTAGTTATTTTCAAATTGATCCTCTCAGCTTCCTTTGAAGATTGAGGGTAAATGTTGGGAATGGACAAATGAAGGGAATAAACAAATTAATGGAATAGGCAAATGAAGGGAATAGACATATGAAGGGAATAGGCAAATGAAGGGAATAGACAAATGAATGGAATAGGCAAATGAAGGGAATAGAGGAACGAGATACATGGTAGAAAAAGGGAAAAGTGATTATACAAATAAAGGGAATAGACAAATATATGGAATGGACAAATGAAGGGACTAGAGGAACAAGATACATGATACAAAAAGGGAAAAGTGAGTTAGCGATGGGTCATACCTGAGTGAAATATGGGAGAATTCTCTTTTGAGAGACAAGATATAGTTGATTGCATGGCACCAAAACCCATTGTGGTAAGCCACACCCTCTCTATCTCTATCCTTCTGCGATGCGAGAGAGATGCTATAAGTATCAGAATGACCAAAACCAACCAACCAAAAATAGAAGTGTATCTGAGTGAGGCCTCCATCTATATTTGGTATTTACTCAAATCATTTTTGTTGTTGTTAATTTGTAGTTGAAATGTGATTGTGCGAACTGTAGATCATGCCAGCTTGAACAAGTCGAAATAGTTTGTTCTTCGGGTGTCTATAAAAATTATTTTCAAAGGATGTTAAAACCATACCTCTTCCGATCCAGGGATATGATTACACGTAAGAAAATATCAAACTGTATATGTACTACAAAAAACAGAGGCCTCAGGATGCTATGACATCCATACTAATACTTGTATTGTTAAAATCCTTAACGTGCGAACAAAAAACATGTAAGAAAAACATTACTACAAGGTGATATTTGATTCAACATCCTCTCATAGATATCTGACAAGGGGAGTGGAGCTCTAACTACTGTTATACTGACACGCTCCTAGAAAAGTCATGCTGTATCAAGTTGACAATGTCAGAGGGAACACTGTCAAAATTTCATTTTGAGCCTGAAGATTGAATTGCAGCCAGATGCAATAACTGTGTAGAAACTGCAAAGATGAACTTAGCTAGCTTCATTCTTCACACATAGAACTCCAGAGATCATCCAATTACGTTTCTTCTGCCTTTGGAAGAACAAGGTATGAGTTCTGGAGGCCTGTGTTCGAGGATGACTTACCATTTTGCTGCCATTGATACTTCCTATTTCATCATCCCTAAAGTCATTAGGACATACTTTTTCAAACTCGCAATCTCTTGCTTAAAATTAATATAATGTACATTCACAGAGACATATATCCAATGAGAAATCACTCACTTAAACACATTTCCAATGATAATTCACTCACTAAACAGGTATCCAATAAAACATCATCAATCACTTCATCCAATCAAACATCTCCCACTCATATACTCACTCATCCACTTGTTTAATGGTAGGTCACTCATTTAAACACTCATCCAATCAAAGAACAGTTATATAAACACTTATCCAATCAAAGAACACTTATATAAACACTCATCCAATGATGAATCACTCACTCAAACACTCATCCAATCAAAGAACACTTATATAAACACTCATCCAATGATGAATCACTCATTCAAACACTCATCCAATCAAAGAACACTTATATAAACACTCATCCAATGATGAATCACTCATTCAAACATTCATCCAATCAAAGAACAGTTATATAAACACTCATCCAATGATGAATCACTCACTCAAACACTCATCCAATCAAAGAACACTTATATAAACACTCATCCAATGATGAATCACTCATTCAAACACTCATCCAATTAAAGAACAGTTATATAAACACTCATCCAATGATGAATCACTCATTTAAACACTCATCCAATCAAAGAACACTTATATTAGCACTCATCCAATGATGAATCACTCGTTTAAACACTCATCCAATCAAACACCTATATTAGCACTCATCCAATGATGAATCACTCATTTAAACACTCATCCAATCAAAGAACAGTTATATAACCACTCATCCAATGATGAATCACTCATTCAAACACAATCAAAGAACACTCAGCACTCGTCCAGCGATGAATCGCTCACTTAGACATCCTACCAACACTTATCCAATTAAAAATAACCAAGTACGTATATGTATATGTATATGTATTATCAGATGATAGATCACTCATTAAAACACTCACCAAAATATTTTTTAAATATACTCACATAATCCATAACTTACATAATCCCTCACTAATATAATCTTTCACACATATTTTTCTATATTCACATGAACTCCTTCAAAAACCATTAAAATGTAAAAATATAAAAATTATAGGTAAATGTAAGAACTGTAATAACGGGCCCGTAGTACCCCCCCCCCTCTCTGGCCAAAAATTCTTTAAAAAAACATGCAGTTTTTTACCATTTTGGGGCCAAAGTTGTCAAAAGGGCACCCCTTAGATATTTCATAAAGTGAACCCCTCTCCTTGGCAGATCTTGGCTACGTACTTGAATAATTAGTAGCATTCTTTGAAATACTGACAGTTAAATGGGCAATCAGAATATTGTGCCATGTTTTCTCCTTCATACAATCAAAACTTGTGAATGTCGAACAGTATGGGCATCTGGTTATGTAATCAGTAATATAAATTAAAACCAACTGATACATGTATGTAACCAATACATTGTTGAATGAGTATAATCATTTAGTGTCACACCAGATTCAATTAATGATCACATATACGAGTACTTGGTGAAAGGCAGCAAAGAAAAAAAAAGTGCGTGAAATAACCCACAAATCATCATCGTTGGTGAAGTCTTAGATGGTTAAGTTAACAAGAACAACATTTCTGCAGGAACTATTTTATATAATAGTACATGTACATTAATATAATAATTATAATTACATGTACTAAATTTTTATTATTCAAATTCATTAACATAGATTGGAACACAAATTTTAGTTTACACCTGATTTTTTATATTTTAATGGTACATTTATACAAATACAATCATTATATACTTATATTTTGTTATTCAAAATTAATAACATAAATTAGTACATAAATATAATCATTATGCACCTGATTTTTCATATTAAGTAATATATAGGGGATATGCTTTGCAGTGATCTCGCAAGATTTTTTCTCAAGTGGGTGCAAAATTCTCATTTTAACAATTCAGACCAAAATTGGTCAAAATATGCCAATTTTTCATGATTTTCTCATTTTCAAGTGGGTGCAAATGGATTTTCAGGTGGGTGCAAGCCTACTTTCAAAATCTCAGGTGGGTGCTGCGCCCACTTGCTTTAATGCTGAGGAGACCACTGCTTTGATTGATGCAATATTACTAGACTGTCAGACAAAGCCAGTTTTCAAACATATAATGACTCTTCAACTGTATCGTTTGTTAGGTTCATGTGTTAATGACAGTGTTTTGCAGTTTGGTGTACTCATTATATACAATATCTGAATGAAACATTTGATCGTTAAGTAGTACATGTATATCGAAATTGTTCAGGATCAACATAAGGTTAAAGCAAGGAGTAACAAAGATATTTAGGGCTATCATCTAACTGCAAAAAAAACTCAAAGATCAGGAAAATTATTTAATTATTATTAGTGATCAGTTTTGGGAAAAATCTGTGACCGTTATAAAGTAAAGTTTGACAACAGGTCCAACTGTGCTAATTGCCTGAAAAATGATTTTGATTGTGCAACATGATTGATCAATTTCGATCATTGAATTTGTCAATCAATCGATGAGACCCGGAAACTTTTTGATTTCATTTCTGATTTTGATTACACGTACAACCTCAGGCAGTTTCACTTGTACTGCCAGTTGTAAAGTATTGAGAGACTGGGTGGCATGTGGATTTGGACAGAGACCCAAACATAGTTATTTGTTTGGTAACGGATTGATTTCAATACAGGAGAATGTCTTGAGAATACCACATGATAATCATACTGTAAACAGAGATTGTAACATTGTGATTAGAGATTGAAACAAAAGGATTAAATATATCTAACATCAAAGGAACTGTATGTACTTGTACATACTGTATGCATATACATGTAGCATATATAGAGATATAGAAATAGTATATTGATATAGCAAGATGGTTTTTGAGCTTGAGGAACATGTTCCGGCTGATAGTGGTAAGAATCTTTTTTGTAATGGCATATTTGCAATTGAACTTGAAATTAATGTTATGGGATACAAAATAAAAAAAACATGAATTATGGTCAAAATTAAAATGTTCAGTGAATTAAGTGTAAAAGAAGTTATATTAGCACGTATGTTAACAGTTAGAAGGTAGAGAGAATAAGTGATAAAAGATTTACATGATGTACCTATATATTTAATAAAACAAATGTTAGCTAAGTGTAAATAACGAATATTTGAGAATCTCTTCAATGACAAACTTGTAATTCTAAATACGGTAACTCTTTTTGACTCACTTCATTATTTTGCACATATTTGAACAATTTTGGCCATAGTCGCAAAAAAAGAATTAATTGCACACCAACCAACCACATCACCGATTGTTATAATCACAAGTATACCTCCTCAGTTCCTCGAATCTGGGAGGTTTCAGATCTATGTATGTGGCTATGGATAATGTGAATCAGATCAATTATACGGCCACACCTATAGTCTCTTTGGCATCTCTTGTGATGGTCTAGAATATTCATGTATAGATCATATGGACCCCCTCCTCTTTCTAACAATTTTGCACCAAGAGGATGAAGTGACGTAATGGTATGTACGGGGACTTGGAGGGAGACTGTGTGTCATAAGAGTTTTTACAATGTTTCAGTACTACTTATATTCTGCATTTGTATCACTTATATCTTGGGGAAAGATTACAAATATCCTGCAATTACATGTATGTTTGTACTATATCAAAGATAGTTCTACTTCATGGCCCAATTAGAACACCCTTATATACAGCTAATTGTAAAGCTGGGGGTTTGTTTTTCTCAACGTCAGGTAGGTCTGACAATTAACGGCCCCATCCTGAGTTATGGTTAGTCATAAATGGAACATGGACGTTAGGGTTGGGATAAAGATTTCTACTCTAGAGATGGACTTGACTGATGGTTTATTTGATTTTTTTGCAGAAACATCGTGCGGATCAACAGGAAACAGTGGCATGAAAAATTGCATAGAGACAATGCATCTAAACAATACTATGAATGGATGTTCTACAGAACAATCTGTTAAAGAAATATGTTGCGGGTGTCAAGCCGTCATTGAGGACCGATTTTTACTCAAAGTGATGTCCAACTCGTGGCACGAAAAGTGTTTGCAATGTAGTATTTGCCAGGAACCTCTAACAAGATCATGCTACGTCAAAGACTGCAAACTCTTTTGCAAACTAGACTACGACAAGTGAGTATATCTTGAATATTACTGTTATATGCTGTTGTTGTTATATAATATTACTAGATTTGCCCCGGTAATTAGTCTCATCCAGTATATACTAGATTTGCACCAGTATGTGCTAGATTTGCGCCAATGTGTTCTTATGTACTGAACTTCTCAGTGCTAAAAGAAACTATCTGAAACATTGATACATACATATAGCTTAGTAAAAGATCTTAAAACAGTATAACTGTACACCTGAAGAATCAGTCCCGATTGCACCCAATATGCACCTGGGCATCATAATAGTCAATAACGATTCTTCATTTCAGCTTTTTTTGTAATTTTCAAGTGAATGGACAGTTGTCAATCAAAGTGAATTCAAAAATGTGTAGGTTCAATGTTAAAATTGAATCGCCCAAAATATCGGTGAACTGTGGCAGGTTACATTCAACATAACCTCAAATTAAAGTCAGCTACCCGTGATTTGATTAGTTTCTCATAGGTGCATTTAAGCTCACTTAATAAATGCTTTACTTCCAAATTGAAATATATTATGAAATTTACAACTGTATGTTATTGATAATCCTAAAAACCAGAAAATTCCTGAATTGATTTTTTATAACATTTAACCTGAGTAACACTCAGTTTTGGATTATGGTATTCAAAGTTGAAATAAATCAATCAAAAGTTGTATTGAATTCAGTATTAAAACCCCTGGGCATACACAGTCATCATGCTACGTCAGAAATTAATTTAACTTTTGATTCGTGATTTTAATTGGGATTTAATTGACGTATGAGGTAACGCATACCTATGTTTAAAAGTATGTTCTGTGTGTTTCTTGTTCTCTATTTTTCTTTATGAATATTGCTAGATTTTCTTCTTGGCATTGTTCTGGACATAACTGATCTATTTTTATTCAGCAACAATATGATAAAATTACCCTATTCGTAATTAAGCTCCAGGTTTTAATTTTTTAACATCGCCACTGTTAACATTCTATATATGTACATGGTCACTATGTGCCTGTTTAATCTTTTCATTTGTAGTATTGTAGTTATTTTTAATTAGTTATATAATGACTCTACCATGATATCTTACAATATTTATTTACAAAATTAGACTCGTTCAATTAAAGTTAGAAGAATTTTAAGAATAACGTTTTTTAAGAATATCTATATAGTATACCACAGGAAGCCATTCTTTGATTTTGAAATTCTTCTAAATATAAGTGTCTAAAAGTGTTACACTTTAAGAGAAATGGGAAGTTGGGTACATTTATAATTATACCTTACACAAGTTAGATTTAATTTTATAATATCTGTCATTTGTCAATAAATTGACATAATTGTACTCTGTACTATCAATAATTATGACAGTATTCATCATTTGATAAAAATAAGGTATGAAAATAAAATGATGTCATCATGATGTCAATTTAGTTCTGTCTTGATGTCATACTTCAATATTAATTGATATCTCTGATTTACCCAAGTCATCTAAATAGGGTAATATATTTATCATGTTCATGATATTTCACACATGCTTTATGGACAGAATTTCCTGGACAATATATCTGCCAAAAGTATAATGCGACAAATGCTGATGTTTTCAAGTTAAATGAGAGAATTTATTGCAATGTTATATGCTAATTTATAGAATAGTATATGATTGTGACATTTACTGGTTAAGCATGCAGTTTCTTTGAGGGGATCTTATACGGAGACATCTGGCAACCCAAGTGCCTAGCCACACTTAGCGTTTACTCAAGCTCTCAAAACTTGCGAAAAACACTCCACGGACAACTTTGAATGTACGTTGCTATGTGGCGAGATGAAGTGGAGAGACAAGCCAAGGAGAACTTTCAATCCTATAGAAAAAAATTTACCGAATTTGTGTTTTTATTTCCTATCGGTGAATAATTAAAGAATAATGTTTTGGAATTGATATGCTTGAATATAATAAGAAGTAAAAATTTCAGGGAAATTTCAGAGAAAAAATCGAGAAATAAGTATGATAATATAGAATATGTGTATGGCATATAGAGGTATTTTTGATCTACTTTGTCTTGTAATCCGATTGAGTAAGACATTAAACCAGCCGGGAAATGGGCCAGAAAATGTCCAAAAAGCTTCTATAGGTTTGATAGCGTTATGTGTAATATAAATATACTTAATAGAATTATAAAGTCTGCAATCAAAGCAAGGAGGAAATGTTCAGAGATAAGTATATAAGTCGTTGTTTAAATAATGCCGGTGATCAGAAAACAGAATATCCATACATGCCCCATGGTTAGCCGTATTTGTCTACTACCCATAAATGGTCAGCTCCATAAAAATAACATGTTTCAAATCAAGTTCAAATACTTTGTGAATTAAAACTGGAGATTAGGGCCCCGTTTACGGAAATGATTGGTTTGAATTATCAACGAATTATATAAACTATTCATTCCATTAATGATAGATGTAAACTATTGTGTAATGGCCAAAAAGAAGTCTGATCTTTATTTATAGTAGACCATAATACGCTTCTTATTTACATTTAACAATTGTATATTTCTTTGAATCGGTTCATTTTCACTGATTGGAATTGTACTTTTCTGAAGGGAATTGAGAGGTAGCTATTTAACAAGGTGATACAAGGGATTAAGAATTTGATGATAAGCCGATCAAATATGACAATCGTGTACTTATAGTATGTGAAACATGGGTGCATACGCCTAGAGCCATTGTGCAAATACACCAAGTTTTCTAGCTTATTCTTGTCCCTTCAAACATAGAGTTTTTCTTATGAATATTGTCAATAAACTTAATGATTTTCTCGTGTTTTTAAACATTTTAAGTTTTCTATCAGTCCTAATTATTTATTCCAAGTCAGTTCTTCTATTGGAGTTAATCTTTTATTAAACAGACATATAATTCCTATCATGATTTTTGTAGAGGATTTCTTGTAAATGTAAAATTTATCATTTTGTAGAACACGATTTTAGATTAGAACAAGTAACTTGTAAGACGATATGATAAAATATCGACTCATAATACCCAGCAATATTGTCTAGCAATGACAATGAATATGACAATAAATTCTGTAAAATAGTTAAACGTCATACGCATATGGAAAGAAAGTGTCAGATATTGTTCGACTAATTGTTTCATTTTCACTTCTCTGCATAAAATAACAATATTTTATCAGCTTTTTCATAAATATATTTTTTAAGGAGTTTATCAATTCATTGAAACATTAAATCGTAACAATTATATGAAATCAGATATTTTGGTCAATACAGGACTATGTTTGAGATATATTTTAACCAAACATTCAGGAGTAAACGACCATATATCATAAAATATCAAAAATGAAAGTTGTCATAATATGCTAATAATCTTAAAATAAAAATATGAAAAATGCACACAAGAAAAAATATACTAATTTCAAAAATTAATTAATTTGGAAGATTTTTCCATATGGACATGAATGTCAAGATAAAATGTCGAAGAAAATTCCACATATAAGATTGAGAATTAAATGAGTGTTTAAACGAAATGCATAGAATGGAATCTTGAAATTATAAAGTGCACAATCAGTTGCTCAATGGACCATATTATTTATAAAGTATTGTTCCAACCTACCATAAATAAAATGTTACATGAGTCATGATTATAAATGAAGAAAAGTATCATTTTAAAACAAAAATTGAAGTTAACAGGGATTACTGTATACTTTAAATTTGAATTATGTAGCATCGCTCAGGATGATATATACGTTGTTCAATTTAAGAGAAAATTCTAAATTTGACATATACAAAGGTTTGATGAAATGGTATATGCTAATTGCACGGAGTCCTGCATGAATGCTTCGATAGCACTAAAATATGACAAAAATGTGCATGAATATAGGACATATAAATGTATATGCATGTACAATATGTTTTATGGCCTTTTTGATATACCGTTTTTCTTGTTTTATATTCAGAACTGTATAAATAATACCTCTTGATTGTGTCTCATTCTTTTTGAAACTTTGTCGGAAACTTGTTTTCTTATTGCATTTTTTATGATCCATTTGTATCCTTTGTCTTAGGCAGTGATAGATGAGGTTTGCTCACATATGCGCACAATACAGTTACTAAGATGTACGATGTTAAAACGTCTATTTGCACTAATACCCAGGCCTGTAGCCAAGATGGGGGTTTGGGGGGTAAAATCATACTTCACACCTACATGTAGTTAGACTAAAATAGAGTGTTAAAAAATAGTGTAATATCGTCATATTATTAATTATTATAAAAATGGAGTTTCGTCTAAAATAGAAATTATGGTAACCTTGCGAATGAAGAAAGATATTTGAAATACCCAGGTTAATTTTTTCTTGAACAAACAGATAAGTAATATCTTTTGATAAGTCAATTAGCTAGGTTACGTATTAGGTATACTTTAGAAATCATTATTTACATTTTTTCATCCCTAGTGAATTCCATTTATTGTCTCCAGAATATTGCAATTAAGTTAACTTTATTTGCATTTTTTAATATGTGCAAAGGGATTCGAAGCAAACATTTTGAATAAGGGGGTTTACATTAGTTTCTGAATGTGTATGTTATATCATTTCAATTAAACCATTGGCCCGTGTTACGAGATTCTCCTCACAGGGTCCCAATTATGCATGGTTATCCTATTTATAGTGATATAATAACATCTTGAATGCAAACCCTGGGGATCTATTATCACCCATTATCATTCAAAATTTTCATCCGCCTGAGAAAAAGATTTAAAATTCCATAATTCACAGAGCTGTCTTTTGTGACGTAAGTGATTGATGGGTCTTT
The DNA here is from genome assembly GCA_903813345.2 of Owenia fusiformis. NCBI lineage: Eukaryota > Metazoa > Annelida > Polychaeta > Sabellida > Oweniidae > Owenia > Owenia fusiformis. The sequence goes on along the minus strand of CAIIXF020000006.1, from coordinate 28,585,046 downwards.
TATTTGCGGCAAATGTGCGTAAAGTTTTGATGGAAGGAGAGGGTGGGCACAGTGACCCCTGCCAGCCTTTAGTAAACTTGAGATCCCCAATTTCAGGTTTTGAACAGGTCTAAGATGCTATCTTAACCCCTTCTGAAAATATTTGTAATGATAGTACCTAAATGTTCGAATTCGGGTGAATTATACAATAAAGTCAACTTTTAAAGTAATGCAGATTCCTGTGTGACAGTACACATTAATATTTTCCATTCTTAGTGCTTATTTTCTTTTCTAAGTCAATAAAAGAGAAAAAATAAATAATAGGCACTCATATTAGAAGGGGTCTGATAAATACCTGTTTGACATGTCTCATGATTAGAACATTATCATTTTGGGAATCTTAGATGACTTCTTAAGTTTACTTAAATCAGGTTTGAATAGTTGCGTACACATGCTACCTAAGGTTATGTATTTTTATCAATGTACATCTCATTGATGTAAATTGAAATCAGATTGATCAGTGTGATTTGTGTTATTTCTATTATACAACAAAAACATATCTGTGCATTTAGTTTAATATGTTATATAAACATTTCCCTGTATAGTATAGTATTTTATACAAATTGTCACGGGTGGTCGGAGTGAGAACTTAAAGGAAATCACAGTGAAATATAATGACATAATTATTTTTACTGGGTATAATGAGGGAGACCAACTGAAAGCTCATGAAGTTTAGATATTGAAAAGAATGTTGCTCATTATGCATGAAAAGATAAATATTTATTGTAACAAAGTTTATAAAGCATTTATGTTTTGCAGTGAAGCAAATTTATAAAATTCTGACACAAGTATTTTTCAGTTTCAGTTTAACTGGCACGGAAGTGTGTTTTCTGTCATATTATTTCAACTTTTGACACTTTGTGTCATTAAATTTGACGCTTAGCATGTCGGAAAGAGTTTGAACCTGCCGATGTTACATGCAACAATGTCAAGCAAACATGTTTTTCTGGCACCTTTCTCATCCTTATGTTGTGCTATATCTCTCTAGAATTTTACTGAATTCGCGAATTTTTGACATTTCTGTATAATTTAGATTGTCAGCCTTCTGCCTGTGTATTTGACTCGTTTCCACCTTGTACCTTTTTCACATTTCAAAACCTAACCATTGTTTTACCAAATGGCAAAAATGTGTTCCCGTTAAGATCTACTGAACAGATTTTTAAACCTATCATAAGCCACAACTTCAACCAGAGCTTGTTGGGTAAAGGAAAAATTTTGACATTTCTGGTTGCCAACACGGATGTACAGTTGCCGTGGTTATCCTCTAGATCCAAACATCTTTGAAATCTTTTAAATCCTCCTGAATGGGTTGTCTTTCACATAGCATCTCCTCACATTTGTATTCATAGGTTCTTTGTATTCGGGACCCATCATTTGCATATAGAATTTTGGGAGAGTTTTCTTTAGAGATTCACCATTGTGAAAAGGTAATGAATTCCGCCCCTTGATTGTGGTTAAAACACCAAAAATATGGTGAAACGCATTTAGATTCCGCCCAGTTGACAGCTCCATAGAAGCAGTTACAAGATTAACATAGACTGTTTACAGCCAAACTACTCTAGCAAAAACTGATGATCTTTTGCCTTTTTGATTCACAAATATGACACATCCATTGACGCGGCACATTCGGTAAACTTTTGCATTTGCTGCGTTCAGTTCAAAGGATCTGATTGTGTACAAATCAAATTTACTGTGAGATTTGACTCTGATTTGTAATTTAAATGCTGATGAGTTTCAGTCCAGAGCTGAACTTGGAATACTAAATAAGGTAGCAGATAAAATAAAACAGAACCTTGCTGTATACTGTATATGTTTACAACAGATTTTTATGATTTCAATAGGAAAAGTATAAGTTATTAAGGAAATATTAAGTTTCAGTATGTTTTAGGTTAGGAATTACAAAATCCCAAATAAATAAAGTTTGATGTTTGGGAATTTAGTTGGTTTTGTCATGGTTATATTAGAAATGTCATCAGAAATATAATTTGTTACTTTCTCAAACCAAAATGCCTGGGTATTAAATGTGAAAAAGTATATGGTTACCATTGATAAAATTCTGTGTTACCATTGTTAAGACCATTATTATTGATGTTAAATACCATTGTTTCAAAAAAATGTATTTATTATTACTAGTACTACGTGTTTACCATTACTAGTAATATTTGTTTACCATTACTGGTACTATGTGTTTGCCATAACTAGTAATATGTGTTTATCATAACTAGTATTATTTGTTTACTATTACTAGTACTATGTATTTACTATAACTAGCACTGTATGTTTACCATTACTAGTACCATGTGTTTACCATTACTAGTACTATGTGTTTACCATTACTAGTAATATGTGCTTACTATTACTATAGCTAGTAATATGTGTTTACCATTGGTGTTGTGCACCAAGTTACTTTGAAATTAGTTGTTTGTCATTTCTAAAACAAGTGTTCACCATTGCCAAATGTATTTACCATTGCCAAATGTGTTTACCATTGCCAAATGTGTTTATCATTGCTAAAGTATATGTTTACCATTGCTTTTCTCAAAAGTACATCTGTGTGATACTAGGTATATGAGTTGTTACTGTTAATTATTTCTAGGCTTTTTGCGTCATCTTAGAAAAATAATTTGAACAATAGAGTACTAATGCTTGTAAATAAGAGTTATTTAAGGTAAAATCGTTTAAGTGGGTGATATACATGTAATTGCCTATAATGAACAATTTAAATAAAAAATGAACGATTTAAATAATATATGAACATTTTAATAAAATATGAACAGTCAGATAAAAATGTCTGAAAATCAGATAATTCAATCATTCATTCAATCATAGCTGAAATTTTAAGTTACATCTATTCTCCAGTAGTACATTACATTCGATAAAAGTGAGTTAATTCTTAAGGATTTTTAATTCCAAATACTCCCTAATTCCTCACTTTACTTTCCATACACGATTTTAAACTCACTCAAATTGAAGAATAATATCATAAATATATTACTGCAATATGAAACGTTTCTCGTTTGATAAGACCCATTAAATAGAATTATCTCAAACTGACCAATCATTTGGCATTCTGAATCCAGATGCTCCGATTCTTGAAAGGTGTTAACTAAAGACTTCAGCAAATAATACAGGTACCTAATATAGATAACTGTACAGCAGTCAAGAAATAATACCATATGCTTAGTAATTTCTGAAACTGTCATAATAATGATTCGACTTTTATGTTAGACTTTTTAATCTTTGTTGATTATGTATACTGTATTTATCGGGATATTTTTGTTGATTATTGAGGATGTTGTTAATAAGTGACGAATTGGCCATGTGTCTATAAAATAGGTGCACAGTATGAAAATATTTTGAAAACATATGTAGAGACTACACTGGATGATTATTTAACTAAAATATACACATTTGATACTTCAGTAGTTATTCTCAGGGATTATGTTTTTAATCTCATTACGATTCACATCAGATTGTTTAATTAATATTGATGCTTCGTAGATGAACGCTATCTCTCGTATACGTGGTTTAGCAACTCATTATATCCCGACATTTACATAGGTACTCCAAATGGTTATTTAGGCACTGACTTTTAACATAATCCCCTTAGAAGTCTAGTGAAACTCACACTTATAGTGTTGATTCTGGTTAGCTCTATTTGATGTTGGAGTAACGTCTAAATATGCTTTTAGAAACCAAATATGTACAAAACATGATCCTTTGACAGCTATGCCCGTTCGAAGAATTTACATTTTTAGATATATTTCAATATTTTAGGGGAAATTAATTCACTGAAATTTTATGTCATTTTCAGCACTTGGAATAGGAATTCCATGCATGCATACAACCTTTCTTTTTAATTTTTTATTTTATAACTGTCCTGATGATTTTAAGAGAATCCTAAAGATCAAAAAGGGCAAATATCAAAACTCAGGTTTAAAACTTGGAAAAATTGCAGTTATTGGCAAAATCTGACTATAGGCCTGGAATGTTACACCTTGTATACTAAAAGGCATGTGAACTTCACAAGCGAAGATGATGTGTTCAGATGTAAGTGTGTAAGATAATTCCTTTTGTCAACAGTCCACTGGGAAAATTTCTGAAAGCAACTTGTTGAGTGATAATGAAATATGAAACTAATGTTTTAAATCAAAATCAATTGTAAATCTAAACTCTATATAAACTCTACTAGCTACGTGATCATTTTTGCATTTCATAAAAATTATCCTTGCATGTCCTGTTCATGGGTCATGCACGGACTTGAATAATATCGATTAAACTTATGTCCTTTACTCACAAAATTCAATGAAGAGAAATGTTTGCCATGCTGAGGCGAAATGCGAAAATGTGGGAATTCTTCAAGATTTGTACTCTACAGAAAAACTCAATAAATGAAAAAATGAAAAAAGTTCATATCATAAACTAACAGCTGATTTCTGTGGTATCCTCTCTGTTATTGAGATAATTATCAAATAAAATGCTAAATCACTCTTATCTGCAATATTAAACTTGGAATTGATAGAAATACTCACCATCCTTCCATGATCGATCTCAATTGCAAAGTGTACCAGGTACATGTATATTGTAGTTTATAGTTTCTCTATAAGAACATTAGAGTAGCCAATTTTTGTTATTTGTTTATGACTATTGATACATATGTGAATTTCATTTTTATTCTTGGCTTATTATCTTTAATTAGTAAATGTTTTTTTATGAAAAAATTATTCAATAACTCAATTTCTGACATGAATTAGAATGAGTTAAATAGCTTATTAGGTTCTTTGTAGTTTAGATATTTCATCTGAATTTCTACTTTTGTATTTTGTATACAAAACATATATTTTTGTGGCATTTTTCTTACCCAAATTGTGTGTGCCACTTTTTTAAAAGTGATTCCAATAAATGAATAAAAAATAAAGTCATGAAATGTCTACTATTATATTTTGTATAGTCATGAAATATCTACTTTTGTATTTTGTATAGTCATGAAATATCTACTTCTGTATTTTGCATACTCATGAAATATCAGGATCAATGCTTTATTGGCATCAATTTGCAACAAAGAATTAAATATCAGTATATTTTTTAATGATAATAAATATCGGGGCAATTAAGACTCATAATTGTTTGGGTTCATTGTTTTCAGGGAGTTGAAATCTGAATTTCACCTGCCTAATATTATAATTATTGCACGTAACATCATACATGTATCATATATTACTGTATTCTATATATACATATGTGTATACATGTACCGGTACATGTAGTGAAATTACATAACTGTTAATGACCCACAGTAGTAGCATCTGTATCAACTTCCCATGTGGTTCAATTTGCATCCTAAATAATCATATATGGAAAAAGAAAATGTACGGTTTGATAAAAACTGATTTTAAAACAATCAATTTTAAATGAGACCTAAATGCACAACTGTTAAACTATGAATTAATAATTTAACAGTTTTCTACAACTTAAGAAATGAAACAGGTGAATTTTATAAAAACATTGTTCTTTTTTCATCTATTTTTCAATTCCTATTTTTGCATTCGTATAATGAATATTTAATTAGTTTGAATTAGAGCTAGGTACCACTTGTAAGGGACAGGGTTTTTTGAATGACAACCACACATTGTAGGCCAGATCTGATTTCAATTTAACTAAAGCTCATACCCAAGATTGTGGTCAATTAAAAAAAGTTGAGATTGGGTGATATTTTGCTCTTGGATGTCTTTTATATCCAAGCAAATTATGTTTGTGGATGAATGGTGGTCGTTGCATGAAAGGTAACTTTCAAGGTGTTGATTTTATAATTTATAAAAATCAACATACATCAGAGCTATGTATAATACAACTTTATCCATATTGTACATATAAAATGATTTAGATAAAAATGCATTTACCTAAAATTGTCCCTACTTATATGCAATTACTTAAAATATATATGGTAAGCCTACTTTTTAAATGTAAATTGATTTTTATAAAAAAAACTGACCTTTGTTATCATTGCCTTCTATATGTTATGACAAAAAAACATGTTACTATGGTAATAGATTAAACATATTAACATATTTATTATATATAGACAACAAAAATACTCAGACAACTCTCCCAAGTTAGTGTTTTTATTATTATTATATTTTAGTACTATTTATTTTTTATATACTATATATAATATAGAACCTGGTGTTTAAAAAAAGTCACGACATCCAATATTATGTTAATAAAATGCACTTTTATGAAGAGATACATTAGGCATTCTATAGGCCAAAAATTCTTTAAACAGCAGAAAATATTGCTATTGTTTGAAGAATATAAAACAAGATAGAAAGCTGTTTGGCTATATTAGCTGTAGATATATAGAAAGGGATTCCAAGTAATAACCAGGCAGTGTCACACCATAAATGATCAACGGACTCTGACAACGAATGTTCATGTCATTAAACCCATAATTCAACCCATGTCATTTTTCTAACAGAAAGAAATCTGATTTCAGAAATCTACGAATATTGTTGTTATTCTATATTACAAAAGAAATTTACACAAAACTGCACAAAGCTCTGTTTTTGAGCAGAAATAAGAGAAATTTGATTTGAAAAATGAACAATTTGAAAGGGAAGTGTCAAACTACAAATTAGCAGTTTTATTACAAATGGATGTAATTAACAGTTTTTCATTGATGTTTAGATTAAAAATGAAACTGAGAATTGTAGCAGCTTCTATATAAGTGAAAAGAAGCTCCTACAAGAGGTAAAACAAGTTGCCATGGTGATGACAAACGCACAACATTAACTGGAGTAAAACTGGAAAGAGTAAGGAATAATTGGACAAGATTAAAATACAGAAAAGTCATTAGAATAGTAATGATTGATACATTTTTACATATGATCAGTTGAAAACATGTGCAGGCTCGTAGCCAGGGGGGGGGTGGGGTTGCAGGGTTCGGGCGAACTCCCCCCCCCTGGCCAAAAATTCTTTCAAAATCATGCAGTTTTTCACTATTTTGAGCACTTCTCAAGTGATTTTAGCCATATTTGGGCCAAAATTGTCAAATGTGAACCCCCCCTGGAAGTTTTTGAAAACTGAACCCCCCCCCCCCTTGGCAAATCCTGGCTAGGGGCCTGATGTGTTTACTCTTTGTATGTGTTATATATCACTAAACTGCTGTGCACATGTATATACATTCACCTTTAGTAATCCTGCATGCAACCCCAACCCCCATGCACCTGTGTTCTGCAATTGTCATAATTACTTGTGCAAACTATTTAACAGATACTGAATTTATCTGATCGCAGTCCTGCAGTTTGCTGATGTATTGAGCATTATGATAACTGCCGTGATTCTAAGATGTGAACGGCTCCTTCAGTGTATTTAAAATACAAAAGTTTTAAAAAAGCAAATAAAACAGTTTTTGAAATGTATAATATATAATGTTTGGAATACGTCGCAAAGTATGTCGAGTGTTATTTCTAAATCTGGTGAAATACTGACACATTTCCTCATATATATAACAGCATGCTTGAAAACAATACAAATTATTTATTAAAAAGATGTTCAAATAATTGCCATTGTGACCAAATCTAGAATTTAAATATGGGAACGTGTTATAACAGTCTATAAAAAATATAATTTTGACTCTGAGTAAATATTGCTGGCCTTTCTTATTGAGGCTAAATGATTCTATGAAAAGAGAAAGAATGCTAAGGATTATTAATTAAACTGTGCTTCTTCCAATTACATTTACTTGTTAAACAGTGATTAGTAAATATTTTGCGTCTTGTTCGTATTTGCCTACAAGGGATTCAGATTTCTAATAGAGCAAGAAAACCGCTAAACTTTTGAGTATAGAGCTGATACAGAAACCTTCCAGTAAATCTGTTTTATGTGTTCATCCAATTCCTTGGTAGTCCTTGCTTGGAATAACGTGATATGAGTGAAATGAAAAGAAAATTGTTGAATAGTGTAATTGTATTCAAGAAAATTGTGAATATCACACTTGTTTTTATTAATCCTTGGCGAGGAATATTTGTTAAAGATTTTGAATATTTTTGAAAGAAAAATCTCTGATGCCTCATCATTTGAACTTAACCAACCTCCAACTTTTAATTACTGAGTAAACCCAATAATTTCATGGTTTAAGATTGCTTTTCTCAAATTATGAAACGTTTGATATTACAAACTTTTAATAACTTTACTTTTGTCAATACAAACTGTTCGATTGTCTGGCGGAAAATGACTGACGTATATTCAGAATTTTCTTGTGTCAAGAAAAAGTGTAGGATATAATGCTTCCAATAAGTTAGGCTGTTAAACTGAAATCATTTGTTTTTCCCTGATAATATATGTTCATAAGAGAAATAAATAAATAAATGGCAAGAATCAAATAAAAAATATTTATTAAATTGTTGTTAAAAATATGAAGCGTACCATTATTATTTACTAAGATGTATTATATATTCATAGCAAATATTTTTTCTTTATATGTTTCTTTCAGAAAATATAATTTCTAATATTCTAGCTCTGTACACGAGATATAAATCACTTGTTTCTAATATTAAGAATGATTAAAGTTTCTTAGTGTTTTCGCACAAGTTTCTCTCAATATTTAATCAGTTGGACTTGCATGATCAGTTATTATATATTAATTTTCAAACAGACGTTGGGGAAAAAATAAACGTGATCATAATTCTAGAAATCACCCCATTCCTTCCTTGTTTATGGCCTTATGATATGCTTGTGCGACCATAACTTTTGAAAAAACCAAAAACATATTTTATTGTTCCTGATAGCCAACTTCTCATTGTCAATATTAGTGAAAGTATATTTGTAAAAATCTAGATTTTTATTATGTCATATTTTGCTTGTTTTTTATTCATAACATTCTGTCTATAATTGTATTTTTAATTTTAATCTCATTGAAAGAGATCCGGAAAGCATATATTTTTATGCAAATTAAATTATTGAAAAGCTTGTTGACAAGGTCTATTACATTTATGATCTTAATCTTAATAGTTTTCCTTAATTACCATAAATTAAGACTGTTTGTTGTAATTACAGAGGTTAATTAAAATATACCAATGTTATTGATATAAAGATTTACTTGAAAGAACGGAATCATGACCGATTTGCATTTCCGTGATAATATTTTTCTATAATTCCGTCGACAGGTAACATTAGTTTTTACCTGATAAACAACGTTAGCTCTGTATCGCTATCATGAAAATATTTACGAAAAGCTTTTGTATTGACCATCCAAGATAACGTCTATTTTTTAATAGAGTTTAATTGTGGGATGGCCATATAGCTGCTATCATAGCCTGGAGTGTTTATTGACACGGTTTCATGGTTCAGCTAGCGCATGTTGACTCTGCTGGTAGTCTGTCAATCATTACAAGAGGAAAATCAACATAGCCACTGGAGCAGAAACTTTCCACCGTCACCGAGCCATGACTTGAACCTACGTGCACACACAGGCTCCCCATGAAACCTTAGAAATGATCTCATCGTGATTCTAACATATTTCATGATTTTTTCAATTTTGTGAAAAAACATTATCATTTTTTCTACATTTCTGGGTTATTCTGACTACCAACTTCAAGTGTGTTTATTTTAATTTTTTGTTTTCCTTCCTTCTTTTTGACCTGTTTTGCATGGGAGAAGTTAACCAGCATGGCATATTTTGTATAGTTAGGATGTTATTCAGTGATGCGTGACTAACTATGCTGTACATAAGCCATTGTTCAATCACACAGAACAATAGAGAGCAATGAGCATTCCGTTCCTTAGTTTTCTTCAGGAGATTTCAACCATAACTAGAATCTTCTTAAGAACGCATTCAAGCAAATTCCAACAAAAAAAGTCAAATATTATTTTGCATTCATTAAGAATTAAATGCCATTGTGGAATATTTATCAGTTTTAATTAAATATTGATGGAATATGATGAGTTGAGTGAGGTTTACTTTACTTCTCAAGTCACTTTTAGGGGAAGCTGGGCAAAAAACTACTTAGGTATATTTTAAAGTAATGTATGATTTTAAATATTTTAAATAATGCTGCATATTATTTTTTGTCTGCATGAGAGGCAATTTGTTTATAATCCTTGAAATGTTTTTGTTCAAATAATTCACATGGAATGGTAAATAGCTATGGGAGACAATAAAACAGTTCGCATCACAGAGTCATTATGGAAAATAGACCACGGAATATCCTAATTAATTGTTTTTTGTACAATGGCTTTTTAAAGTGGTACAAGTCAGATTAATGACAAAATATCTTAAATTATTCAATTGCTGTTTCTAGACAAACCAAAAAATTATTCATGCTTTAATGAACCAAATAAATATCAGATCATTGGGGTTTGTTTTTTTTTTTTTTTTAAGGTTATTTTATTTCCATAAGTATAGGTAATGTACAATCTTTCATACAAGTAACATGGAAAAACAAGCCCTTAATAGATTTTTTAAACAATACCCGTGTGTTATTAAAGCATTCTCCAAAGTCTGTATCCTGCCTACTAGATCGTTCCACTGAAGTCCCTATTCAGGAAAAATTCCAAACGGGAAACATTAATATCTTACAACCTTCCGTTTCTCACTCGATCTGCCGTGAATTATAATTTGGGAATTTTTGTCGTAATTTTTTCTCCATGATTACTGTAGTTAGCTAGCGGTTTAAGCCATAAACCGGTATAAATATCACAGTCGGTTAAGTGTTTATTGTTTAAGAATGTTAAAAGGTTAGATCGAGATCGCTGAAACAATGCGTAGTATGCTTGTATTCATTAAATAATCTAAATGGGAGCAAAAGGCTATTCAATTAGGAGCTTGCACAAAGAGTTGAAATGAGCCGCTAAATTGTTAAAGAAATATAGAACATTAATGATCAGCCCTTACGATAATGTATCATAATATCTAAATAATTTTTACTTCCTTTAAGCAATTCATGTTAAAATCATACAATGTGCATTACTATCGGAGTATCTTAATCTTTGTATTTTTGTGGATAAAATTAGTTATTGTACATATTTACAGGTTCAGTTATATATTTCAAATGAGAAACATAGAAATTGTTGAATTTTCATAAGAGTATCATTGAGGAAATTGACATTCCTAAATGATCGTATTTATTCCCTTGCATTAACACCTGCAGGGAGAAACTGCTGTCTGATATGATGAGCTTACCGTAATCTATATAAACATGGTCATATTTTACAATTTCTATAATTATGGTCATATTTTGAAATGGAAAAGAAGAGGAAAGGTGAGGATTAATGTGAAAAATTAAGAAATCCCACATTGAGTCCATACTCTATATTATATAGAAATACATTAAAATCAGGCAGTTCATTCAAATTTAAGAGAGAAATTGTGTGAAAAAACATGAACAGTAAATTATAATTCAGAAATCCAACATGAGTAAAAGCCGTCCTTGATTTGAAACTACAGAATGATCTGATGTGATGGGAACTGCCAGTCATGCAGGCTGATTTATGCCAGTATTTTCTGTACTTTCAGAATTTATATTTGAGATAGAATTCATGCTTGTTCTCACAATTTCCTCTTAATTCCTCCCCTAGTCCTTTCCTTATATGGTCATATAGCAGGATGTCATCAACTAACATAAAGGGAGACAGATTCTAGTTTTTAATAAAGCTTCACCTTTATGAGATATTCTCTCACTAACTCTATAAATGACAAAGTCTCAATGGAATGATTTGATGCTCTTAATGTCATGGACAATAGAAACAATGGAAGTATGTTGACAATCAAAATTGTGTTCACTTATGCCCTGTCATCATTATTCAGCTATTATTTGTGAAATACTCATCCCAGAATGTTTATCTACCAACTGATTAGAACTTTAATATGTTTAACTATCAAAATTGTTTTTTAAGATCAGTTTTGCATAATAACTGACTAAATAAATGATTTAAGATTTGTGAGCATATTAAAATGTTGGATATTTTTCAAAAACTGTCATTACTATTTGTGTATATTGTAAATTCACTGGAAAAATCAAATAAATATTTTTAGCAGCCGAAGTTAAGCTATCCGACTCAGTGAATTTGTTAAAAATTCAAGGACTGGTTGACGTGTTTAGAAAAACATTTTCAATTAATTCATTCAGCGTTCATCAAAACCATAATTCAATTTAAAGCTAAATAGAGCTGATATTTTAAAAAACCACATCAAGTATTCTCAAATATGGTGCTTGAGATTTTTTTCAAATCAGTCGCTATTGAAATTCAACAATAAAGAAAATATATCAGTCTAACCCCTTTCACCTCTCTGCTAGGATCATATGGCATAATTATTTTAAGTTTCACTTTCAATACCTACCTATTAGCGATTATAAACCATTTTTTAATTTATAACCAGATTTTTGTTTAGTTAACTCCATGTTAAAGTGCCACGGTACTATTCGTAACGTTCACCTTTAGCGCACTCAACTATTTTAATGGAGTGCCTCGGTACGTTTAGAGCATTATTCTTTCATCAACATTCTGTATCACGCAATGCAAAAAAGGACGGATTTTATTTCATTCAACACAGAAGGAAATCCTAACTTATGACTTTTCGTAATTGCCAACCGGTAGCAAGATATGATAAAAAGTGGGGAAATGAAATCTTTAGGTAGATTAAAATTCTTCAACAACAGCTTTTACATTGTGACCTTTTAACAAGACATTTTCAAGAATATAAAAGAAAAAATATCGTTTACAACAGAGACGTGAGTAAGTAGTTGACATTGTATTTTATCAAACCAAAAAATCTTTTTTCCCAAGCTTGTATTGAAATGATCTGTGAAAGAATCATAAAGAAAACTATCTCTTAAATCAGATCTTTAAATAAAGCAAAAATAATTGCTTTTAGAATGAGGAATGTTCACAGTTCTAACCAGTTTTATTTGATTGAAGTCTGATTGAAAGAATTCTATTGATAGTCAACAGGGTTTTTATAGCTTTGTTATCCATCACCAAAGGCCCGGTGAATTCAATCGTCCAGTCCTCAATCCTCTCATTACATTCAGTCAAGATTACCTGCACAATTGCTCGATGTTTATCTTTGAGGCATAAACCGTGCTGCTAAAGAGCGGCATTCGCGTGGTTTACCAAGCTTAAGCAGCTTAAAAGCAGAGTTAGTTAAGCATATTGACTGTTTAAAATGTAAAGGATCTCTCTTATTTATCCAACGATTTCTTTAAATTCATTACGTGCCTAAATATAAGTAAGCTCATCAGCCGGGGACATAAGAAAGTGGGGGAGGAGCTATTATTAACTGCGAGCCTGCTATTTCAATCCCGACCTGTCCCTAACTTCACGATTATGGACGTCATGTTTGCGCTAAGATTAAAACTTAAGGACCAAGATTTGTTGGTAATACTTCTACAAAGATGACAGGCTCAGCTGAAGGAAGTGTGATATTTATGGAAGATTAGCAACACTATAGTACTGTTTGATACGTTTTGTTGGTCGTTTTTAAACCAAACACCTATATGTTTGTACGGCACGTGATGGTTATTCTCTAGATTTGCTCTGTACACATTGTTGTATTACACCCCAGTTTAAATCTATATGTATGCTATAACAGAAATACATGAAACATTATGGAAAAATATATAATTATCTTTATCAATTGTTATCTTTACAGGAATTTTTAATTTCATAGCGCTGAGTATTGATGCATATTTATAGTTAATGAATCAATGTTTCAAACATTTCATATATCACAATAGATTAAAAAAATTAATCCCAAATATATAATTTTAAAATATTTATTATATAAAATGAAAACACCCAATGATCAAAACTTGCTTTCAAATATTCTAACTTATTTACATCCATTGGAAAGCGAAGATTGTATCAGTGCTATACTAAAACATGGACTTCTTAACATTTTATTTTTGTATTCTAAGTGCTTACATTTGATTTCTTGCACAGCGTGTTCAAGCTCGTTAGGCCAACAATCTCTGAAGCGTAATGACGATTTAATAAGCCACCACTGAGTTCAGTAATAAATCTTCTAATGATTGCGACATTTTATAGGAAAGCAATCTTTGTGCGTCAAATCTTGATCAATACTGACTTGAAGTAACAAAAAACCTAAGATGAGTAAAAATATCAATTTAAAAATCATTTTTGTTCACTTTAATTCATTTTATATTTCTAAAAGCATTTCCTCTATGCGCTATAACGTCAATACGGGTGAATATTCAACCAAATTGCAGTTTATTTATCGCCAACATGATTTAGTGATATGATTAATAGCCCCACAGATCAAAGCAAGATATGGTAAACTGGTGATTTCCGTTGCGTTCTACACGGTGTTAGCGATTACGGATTAGGGTGTTAGAGGCTATTGTGTTATCAGTGAGCTTAGAAGGGGCCCTTCCGAGCGAGCATTGATACGCTAATCTATTCCTTAGCAACTTATAACATCGTGTAGATTAATTTGCATACTGCTGTCACTGGCCCCAGATAAATGATCGCAGCTAAGCATATGCCTGCAAATCACTTAATTGGAATTTTATTAGAAATTTCTAGTAATGATATCATATTAAACGGTTCAGCAGAAATTCATGTAGATTTAGCATGTGAGAGGGTGACCGGGTGTTCGGAGAAGTCATCTATTAAATTATGCGATCAATGGATTTAGGGAGATAAACTCACAGACTAATAGCGCAAACAGCTGGAGACGGCCATTTACACATCTTTCTAAAAAAAGTTAACATTTCGATAATTTCTATCCTGAACACAAAATAGTCTTTACATCATTTAAGTCAAAAACACCGGGGGTTTACAGATGTTTTTTTTTTTTATTTTTCCACTAATTTCTTGCTTGAAAAATTATGAAATCTAAAAAGAACAAAGAGATATGATCTGTAAGAATGAAATCATTAATTGTTCTTAGAGATTTCTGCATCATCAGCATTACTATGGCTTGTACCCAATCTCCTAAATACGCATCTACATAACAATCATAGCATCATCAACAAGCCATGAACAACGGTAAATCAAGTTCCACAATCATCATATTTTAAAACTCAATTAAGCACAAGAGAGTGGAGTTAGCAAGGAATAAAGTATACAGGCATAGGGTTGGTATTTTTAATTGAAGAGTAATGTCATAAAATGAGATAGTTTATTCAAATTTTAGAGAGAGAAACTGAGCAAATAAGAAACCAGAGAGCAGGGTCATTTAGCACGGTTATGATGCATCAGTAATAAAAGCGTCCCATTTAATGGCGCTATCACTTTCAATTTCCACAATTTCATATTTATGTTTACCATTTGACGATCGACAGAGTATGAATATCACAACTCTTGGATTTAATTCCCATTGAGGTTTTACCGTGTGTATGTCTGATGGAAATTAAAATCAAGATCGCGTTACAAAACATGACTTCTCAATAGTGAATCCTTAAATTAAAACTACAGTTTAAGTCGTATATTCGATAAGGAGTGAATAATTCTATGTGCGATGGTCATTTTATCGCAATTTCAATGTGTTTAACAAGTTCGTAAGTTTGTCAGCTGCTCTCAATTTTACACATGGGTTACTGGGGCTTAATAAAACAATCATAAAATAACACCTCATTTGGCCTTCATCTGTATGCAAGCACCTGACTGTTCACAAACAAGTGCAAATTTGGTACAGACTATTATACATCATCTATGAAAACAATGACATAGTCGGCATCAATGATCTCCCCAGCATTAAAGCAAGTAGGTGCAGCACCCACCTGAGGTTTTGAAAACAGGCTTGCACCCACCTGAAAATCCATTTGCACCCACTTGAAAATGAGAAAAATCATGAAAAATTGACATTGAAATTGAATACTGTGAAAGTGAGAATTTTGCGCACACTTGAGGAAACACTGGGCATATTTGAAAATGTGGATTTGATGAATAAAGTTAACTTAGCATAGAGCAATACAGCCAAACACAAGACAAGCAAAACAGAGAAAATACTTCCAACAAACAATATGCATGCATATAAAACCAAAAAGCCCATCAGTTAATAAGAAACACATAATTATGCTCATACTCTAATTTATCTAAAACACAACATTCATTGTTAAAATGTATGCAGAGTTTCATTTTAAATCTGTAAAGTAGTATTCTATGTTTTAGTCCGTGTGATGCAAGTCAAGGAAAATGACATAAACTTTATGATGATTCTAATCTAACCCTAATCCTTGGACTAAGCCCTGTTAATTAAATATTTGATAGCTTGTATATTAACAGCATTTTCTGGACTGGTTCAAAATTTAACCGCATTTAACTTTTTTTTAAGTAATTTATCAAATGTGACAATCAGAGCTGACAAATTGTAATAAAATGAACTGGTGGAGAAAATTTGACATTTTTCTTGTCATTTAAGGAGGACTAAGCTGTCATGGCTCAATTTTGTCACTATTTCAAGAACAAACTACTTTAAAATTGAGACAAAAAATCAATTAAAACATCATCGGAAAGTATTTATGATTAAATCAATTAGAGGTATGGGACTATGTTGGGGTATGTACTATATGCATAAGAAATGACCTCCAAATAAAAATGGATTTTCTGATAAATGGTATTCTAGTTTGTAACAAATAGATAGATATGTAGACGTGTGATGGTTTGACAACAAGCATACACAAGTGACGCTGATTGTGCGGATCACCTGCTAGTGACCCCTGGTGGAGGTGTTATCTGCCATTATCTGCAGACGACAATATTTATCTTAAAGGGAGAGTATCTCCATGCAGCTTTAAAGTGTGTCTTAGATAGTAGTGCTTGTTCAACAGTGTTCCATTGATAGCAAGATAGTTACCGAGTGCTCAATAAAGAAACAAGCGTGGAGCAAGAATCTAG
Organism: Owenia fusiformis; assembly: GCA_903813345.2. NCBI lineage: Eukaryota > Metazoa > Annelida > Polychaeta > Sabellida > Oweniidae > Owenia > Owenia fusiformis. Next base: position 28,568,150 of record CAIIXF020000006.1, on the reverse strand, counting down.
ACGTAACTGCGGCCCGTTTCAACTCCCCTTTTACATAATTCACCATTCACTTTCAAATATTCCAAATTTTAGTGAAATATCTCTATTATGTAATTATTAGAATGGATAATTCAGATGATTTTTTATCACAAATAAATCCATATTTTTAACTTTTGTTTTTGTGATTTCTCTTGGTTTATTTCACATACATTAGTCCAAAGATATGTGTAATCTATAGAATGCTTAACCTACAATTGGAATCATATTCAGATAATTCTCTGTTGATTAAGGAGAAACAGGGAATAAAGTGTAAGAACTTTTATTCCAGGTTTACATTGGAAATTGATAACAGAAAATGACAGCTTATTTATAACATATAAAATGATGCACACTGAAAAATATAGAATATACTTGCTTAAGCATTCTTTAGATGGGTATGATAATATATATTATCCATTAGTTAGCCACACTTGTCTCAAGTACCATATCTTGGTGACATCGGTAAGACAAAAAAAATTCATTAATTTCAAAACACATTTAAAGTACATGTAATTGATAATAATATGTTTATTTAAAGCGATATCCTATTTAAAAAAAAAGTTATTTTCTAGAACATAAAAAATTAATATACTATGTAAGACAATATTGTGTCACAAATCAAGAAAAAAATTAACCGCAAAAGTTTTAGTTATAAGCAAAAGTTGAAGTGGTAACTATGGAAAGGTTGAGATAATGAGCACAGAAGTATTAATTATTAAATGAAATACAACTGCATGGAAATATTGCTACTTATCAGTATTCAGATCTGTTATTAGTGGTTTGACCAAGTATCATATCTAATGATGTATCAGGAAGAAATATTCTGCTCTTGCATATAATCTAACATCCGGCTGTCAAATGGACAACATTTTACAAATTACCGACAATTCTAAACATAAATATGTATAAACTTCTGCCTAATAATGTATCGAGCCATATATGACGAAATCCTTAAATTAAGAGATGTTTTGATTTAAATTGCTAAGGAGTTTGTGTGCAGAGGCGATCTATAAGAATATGCTTTTAGAAGATGGCAACGGTCCAGTGAATCTGCAGGTACTCTGCTTGGACTAAATGAGGCGTTAACTGCAAGTCCATTAAAATCTTACAAATGCAAATATTCGCTTTTTCCAAGTGTTTGAACATTTAAAGACAGAAGACAAACAATGAATATTTCATTGTAAAAGAGTATGACAGTCGCATTATCAACCAGCGGAAATTATGAGTGTATATAACTCCAGCAAGATATAAAAAAATCTGTATTTTGCATTTTATCTTTCTACTGTTTTATTATGCCGTGAATAAGGGTGGTCATTTGAGATACATATACTAAAAAATAATAAATGACACTAATCAATGTCACAACCATATGGTATTTTGATCAACATCTACTATACTATAGAAATCATATACATGTATACTCAAGCAAGAAATAAAAAAATCAATGTCACCAGCATATGGTATTTTGATTAACAACTTCCCGTACGACAGAAATTATACAATATACACTCGATAAAGGTGTCACATATACTAGTATATATAAAGAAAAATAAAACTGACTTTATTTTTTATAAACATACAAAATACATCAGCTCTCCATGTGAGGTCACTAACATGTGGTGCATGTGGTGATTCTCAGTGGCTCAGTTGAGGCCTCTGTTTATGTAGACAACTATGTATGGTGTCTCCCAAAGGCACATAGCTCCTGGAGCTGAGATCCCAGTAGATAAACATTTTGCGTCATTATTTAATTGGAAAAAAATCAACTCTAGGAGTATAAAGGCCCCTATGTAATACAATTTGCGTGCAGTTTGTCAAATGATGACTTGAATAATTTGATTGTAATATGCATTGTATATAGTGATGGCATGCATTGTGAAATGATATCATGCATTGTGAATCTATACCATGCATTGTGAAATTATACCTTGCATTGTGAAATGATATCATGCATTGTGAATCTATACCATGCATTGTGAAATTATACCTTGCATTGTGAAATGATATCATGCATTGTGAAATGATATCATGCATTGTGAAATGATATCATGCATTGTGAAATGATATCATGCATTGTGAAATGATATCATGCATTGTGAAATGATATCATGCATTGTGAAATTATACCATTCTAGTACAATGATGCCATGCATTGCATTTTAGTGATTTGTGTGTAGTTCTGCATATTTGAATATCAACATTTCATCATTTTCTAATATATTGTTAAATGGATCATTTCACCCCGCCATAACTTAAGATCTTTTTAATGAGAGAATAAGGAATTTTTTTATGTCTTTGATCAAAACTAGTTTAATGCAAGTAATTATAATCATCCATAGCTTTGAATTTGTTAAACTGAATATAAGTTAATCATTATACTAGAATGATATAAGTAAATAATATATATAAGTACTCTTTGACCTTATATAAACATGTTTCACATTTTTGCCTCCTATCGAAATATTTTGACCAATAGGAGAATCTTATCTAATTTTCAAATTTTTTGCTTTCAGATATTATGGGACAAAGTGCAATGGATGTCTTCAAACGATCTCATCGAATGAACTGGTGATGCGGGCGCTAGGCAACGTCTATCACCTAAGATGCTTCATGTGTGTCATCTGTGGACACCAATTACAAAAAGGCGAACAATTCGTCATTAAAGACTCTCAGTTATTTTGCCGAATAGACTTTGAAAAAGAGTTCGCTTTAATGCCATTAAGCCCAAAGAGTGATTGGCACCATGATAGTCTAAGCCCTGGAAGTAAGGATTAGTTCACTAAATTTCTTATAATTTATATTTTCCCCTTATAATAGTTCATGTAAAACTTCTTCCTCATCTCTATATTAAAAACTAAAAATCATATAAACTTGTGTTAAGGCTTACAAAGTTCTATAGTTCATTTACATTTATTTTTGTTCTGCTCTGAATATAACGTCATAAGAGGAAGTCAGTTTTAAAATGAACTTTTGAAAGATGTCTTGTTCAATTAAATTCTCATAGTTATCAAAGATCATACTAAAACTTCTGCATGGATTTGATATCGTCATCGATTTAAAGTACTAGTTTACTGAGTGTAAATCAAATGAAGTGTTTCATTTCATTGGACAAAAAATATCAAAAACCAAAAGACATTCTGTGAAAAGAAAATCATGACGTTACATTAGAACTGGGGATAAATAAAACAACCTTTTCACTCATTCGTTCTAAAAGCACAATTTTGATGTTTTATTCGGCATGTTTGGTTGTTTATAATTTATATTTTCATTTAATAAAACTGCACAACTATTTTTACTAAATTATGATCCGATATTTTCTCGTTAACCACATTGTAACATTCTATAGTAGTTTGAACTTTTGAGTAATGTAATATGTTTTTCGGGGTATTATTATCTAAAATCTTCAGAGCTTATTGAAATTCAGAGCTCTAACATTATTTTTTTTATTCATTCTTTCTCTTTTACTATTGTTACATTACAAGTATATACAAATAATCGGCACCTTAACTTTGATCTGATTGGTTCGCACATTCAATTACACTTTATGATAACATTGCATTTTTGCACAATTAGTTAGCACTCAAATCAATTTTCTTTTCAAATATTTACATTTATAGAGCTAACCTGATAATACTTTTTAAAGTGTGCAACTTATTGGTGTGAAATAACGTTTGATATCAAATCTGTATTAGGTGACTGGAACAGCAGTTACGAGGAAAATGATAGTGATACAGCCAAGGGGCCCAAGAGACCCCATACAATACTCACAACTGCTCAAAGAAGGAAATTTAAACAATCTTTTGAGATCACCCCTAAGCCTTCAAGAAAGGTAAGACAACGCCCTCTTTTTGCCATCGAGGGTACTTTACAATGCGGGCCACCATTGAACCCCCCATTCTAGGGTGCCCTCGTTGTTTATTTTTATTCATGCTCACAATCGAATGAATGTTGCACCTGTTTTGTAGGTGATTGTGAAAGTAGTTTAGGAGATATTGATTCTGAAGATGGCAAGGGGCCTAAAAGACCCCGCACAATCCTTACTACCAGCCAAAGGCGGAAATTTAAAGCTTCATTCGAAATCAATGCAAAACCTTGTAGAAAGGTAGGTTTGCTACTAGTTGTCGCTCTATGTCTAAAATTTCTGGAATCAGGGAAATGAATGATGCTTTAAAATGGTTCACGCACTTGGCTTGGTTTTAAAGGGTCTTGTGTCTCGTACATGTTTGACCACATGGTCTTCAGTAAATTCAAGACACAGGATCCTTTAATGTGATTAAATAATTATAGGTAGGGTTGATTGGGGTCTAATCTCTCTTGCATTCCATTGAATAGCTCTGCTACTAGAATCGCAACACAGAGCAAATCTCAAGGTCTGCAAAGGAGAATTAGTTAGGAATGAGGTCTATAACAGAGCATGTCCTGGAAATTATGTAATCCTCTCAATTTTGATACTTAATATTAATAATATTTTGATATCATAAAGTGATCTATGGCCAGCTTTTGCCAAATCACTTCCTCTGCATATATGAGAAATATATGGTTCTGGTGATATGCTCTGTATGGGCAATATAAATAAGATATAGTTAAGAAAGCAAGGTAGAAAATGTGCAGCATATAGATGGTATAATTGTCAATCACATGTCAAATATTTTGTCTTAACATAACATAAATATGTATCGCATTGATGATTCGAAAAAGTTGCACATTTTGAACCTAATTGCTTTTTGTATACATGAATGTGTATTTAAAGAAATAGTTAAGTTACCTATTTATCCATTCAATCCAAGGGAGAAGATGATAATATCTCATTTGATGAATGAAAATCAAAAAGATATGAATCAAGGATTACCGATCATCCCATATCATGAGATAAATCTGATATTTTTGAAATGCAGGTGTCTACAAAATGATCGAATTATCATTTAACATTTGCATTACAAAACTGTACCAAATTATGAAAATTATGATAATAATTTGGATGGATAAATTAAATATCTCAAACTCAATGATATTTCTAGGTTATTTCATGACAGGGATTGAATATGGTCCAAAATGGATATTCCCTGGGGCAAAAGAGCCTAGCTGAATATCGCATTTAATTACTGCTTCTTAATCATTGAGTTAACCCAGAATGAAACTACCTAATAATTCCAAATTACATTTTCAGATTTATTTCTACAATGAATGATTGGATAAAAAATGATAGCGTAAAATATGTGTTCCTTCATAAATGAATGGTGGCAGTGTTTATGAACACATCTTTGAAATAAACACCTCTTTGAAATAAACACCTGAGTATGAGTATTTTAGATTTCTCTTTGATCCATATTGCTTTTAGCCAGCCGCCACTGTGTTCATTTTAGAGAGGTTATTTCAGTTCAGTGAGAGTTTGAACTTATTAGCAGTTATTAGCAGTATGATTAATTAATTAGCATGAGATCATGAAAATTTGCCACAAAATTAGTTCAGAGAAATAATGTTCAATTAAACACTGGTATTTTAGAATAGTTGTGCCTGGCTGAAGCTTGTATACTGTACTGTACTTGTAAAATGACAGCTACTTGAGATGAATGTACAATTTATAAAAATGTTTATAGTTTGTGATTTGCACAGATATCAATAAATATGGAGGCATCTTTATATTGGTACATTTGAGTAAATTTTCCATTAGTTATTGAACTCAAAAATTGTGTAATACCATCATGACAGCCTCTATATTTATGTAGAATTGGAAAATATTGAATAGGGGTGAATAATAGTGTTTGTTATCCACTGCCAACTGACCTCAGTTTAAATATTTTCTAGTTGTTATTATTTTTTCATCAGTCTATTAAATATTTAATTTGTATTATATTCCTGTAATGTTGATGTGGAAATATCAGTTAAACCCGTGGCTCGGAGTTAGAGGGGTTGTGGGTTTCATCCCCACTGGGAGGGACTGACTTTTTCACATCCATCATAAACACATAATTTAATTCTGTAGTTTCATTAACTTAAAAGATGGACATTTTTATTGTATATTGGAAACTTGCAAAGTATTACCCAGATTCAATGCTCATACATATGTAAAATTGTATAACATAGGATATTTATACATTTACTGTTTTCTATATTAAGTAATATTATATTGCCAAATGTATCATTCTATGTTGGTAACCACTATTGACCGTATAGCATACATTATAAGTGTAACAGGGATTTGCCAAAAAAGAATGAAATATTTGTTTTATTTTTCACTCTCCACTCTCTGAAATTCTCCAATAAGAAAACAAGGTATTTATTAAGATAATTTCACCAAGATTTTAGGTTAATTTTAGACTGGACCAAAAAGGCCACAATCTGGGAGTATTTTTGTGATGTCATACTCCTTACGGGTTATATGGATTTGCATTTTCGATTCATGAGTAGAGACCAGTCAGAGAGTGTGTAAAATTGTAAATTATGTCAATTAAGATTACTATATACTATGCGACTCAGGTTATATGTGGATGTGTTGAAACCTGCTCACCTATGCTTCGATTCTCAAACTTTCCAGAATAAAAGCAGAGTTATGTGTGTTAAATGTAGTCCAACTACCTTGCTCATCTCCTACTGCTTGGCTTATGTCATAGGCGCATATTCTATCAGCCTCCGATCACAGGGCTTCAAATCCAGAATTATATCTTCTTTCTTTTTACACCCTGCTATAAGCAGTTAGCATTTCCCCGATTAAGAACTCGCAATTTGATTCGCTGTCACAACACTGCGACAGCAATCATGTATACGTCATCGGTACATAATTAGATCACGTGACTCAGTTTAATCAGGCGCTTCCAAATTGGTTATAGCAGGGGGGAAGAAGGAGGTACAGATTCTGGACACCTGCTTAGGAGGATGATATTCTATGTATTTCTCAAAATGAAACACTTTCCACATGCTGAATATTAAAAATGTTAATATCACATTGGATGATAAAAACTGCTTTAGTTTACCTGAATCCATGTTAGCATTGAGCTACATTACCTCTGACTTGTGCAAATGTTCTTAACAGTCTTAAATGTTGTGTTTTATTTTGAGTTGAATATTAAATTAATTGTAGCTACTTAGAGAAAGAAAAATGAAGTGTTACATCATAAGAAAGAAAGCTAGAGTTGATACCCTGCTGGACACTTTGCTGATGTTATGTTTTTCCAGGTACGAGAGGCGTTAGCGGCAGAAACTGGGCTGAGTGTGCGTGTTGTGCAAGTCTGGTTCCAGAATCAGAGAGCTAAGGTATGTTTTCATCGACTCCATTTATAAGTTACATGCCTTGTCTCCCATAATGTAATCTGATATCAAAACCTTGTTCATTCTGTAACATAAGCTTGAATCAAGCCCATGTCTCTTACATAACTTAATCTTGCATCAAGCCCTTGTACCCTTTGGAGGAGAGGCACTGACTTGTGAGACTCTCAGTTGTCGACTCTATGTCCAGGTCATATTAAATCTTTCCAAAGTTATTTAACAAAGTATAAGAACTCTTCCCTCTATATTTTGAAACTATTTCAGAAAAGTTTATCAAATCATAGAATCTCAAAATGATTAATAAACAATTACATCAGAATCTCAAATTAGACAATCTTTGAAATTGAAAATTGAATTAGACTGAAAATAAAATTTAATTAATTAAAATTAAAGTTGTTTAAGTTCAAAGTAATAAAAATAGTATCCATATTTCTAGAAAATAAACAATATTGTAAAAATATTAATTAAGTATGTATTTAGAAAAAGGCAAGAAATGATATGAGCCCAAAATATGAAATGATTTTTTTCAAGATGTGAATTCATCTTGTTGTGCATCTTGCTAGATCTGATTCTGCCTTTAATAATATACAGTTCCAAAAGTCATCACTGTTTCAAACACAGACTGCCACAAGATTATATCTTCAGGATGTTGTATATCAGGGATCATTTTCAACATGTGTCTGTCAAATTAAAACTACCATATTGGCAGTTTGTGCAACTATGATAAAGAACTTATGTGACGTGTTATATCTTTAGATATTTCCTATATGAAACAGGTGAATGGTACAATAACGTCATTTCAAAGGGCAATATAGTGAAATATTGGACCGAGGGCCGAAGGCCGCAGAAATGACGTTATTATTAGTATTATTCCCACCGTTAATGCCCAGGGCTGAAATAGCAAGAAAATCCTACGTACTGAACGATATCTAATTTCCCGGGGAAAATTGCCCGGCGTTAATGCATTATTGGCCCGCCACTATGGCCCACTATGACGTCACTATTGCTCAGGTCGATATATTAAAATAAATGCCTTCTAAACTAGCACTAATATCCCTAGAACAGGCCCGGCAAGGTGGTAATAAAGTATCATAACGCAATAGATTTATAATACCAAACTGCAGCAAAACCCATATTTTAAAAGATTAAGAAGTCACTGACATTTGTTTCGTAGTCATAATATTTAAAATATCAGGGTATTAACATTTAAAACATAATGTTTTAAGAGCATTAACACAAGAATTAGGGATAAGCATATAAAATTAACATGTATATACCGGTATGTTAATTCAAAACGAACCCACGAGCACCTGTTTGGCATGGTTTATGAGTGATAATTGTACACAGTATCATAAAACATTGGAACCAGTTGATTGATTGGATACAATGAAAACTAGATGTAAAGATGGAGTCGCAGATACTATAGACAATTATGAGCATAGATAATGTAACAGGTTGTTTTCGTAGTCAATAACTAAAGTTTATTGTATACAGCTTCATTGTGATTTATGTTTTTTAAAGGATTTTAAATGTGTTTAATTTATGCTGGGGCAACAACAACAGCTCTCATGCAAACCTTTTTTACATGCGTTTAACATGATAAAGGAAATATATATGGGTTTGAGCTGTATACGATGACATAAGTCCCAATGCTTTAGTTTTTTTCAAATCTTTAATGTCAAATACTTTTAAATGTTTTTTCTCAAATCTTCAATGTTATACACTTTAAAGGTCTTAAATCAAAGAAACAAATTACTTCAAAACATATAATGATCAATATATAATTTGTTACACTAATAATTTTTCTCACTTTTCGGGGAGCATATGATAAAAGTAACAATTCCTATACACAATAGAAAGAAAGGGAATATACTGTACATGACTGAATGCTTATCATCGCAGATGAAAAGTTGGCAAGACGGTTGCCTAGTTACAGTGGAGATGGTCCAAATAAATATATAATTAATTTTTGCAGGTGAAAAAGTTGGCGAGAAGGCTGCCTAATGATAATGGTGATGGTTCAAACAGAAAAACTGGTCAGAAAAAACGAAAAATCAAAGATGACGATGACCAAGGTTTGTGAAATTTTCCCATTACGATACCTTGCCCTTAATAATACCTGACCAAGTTATGACACTTAACGAATTTGTGGATTTATCAGGCATGAATTATCACGCCGTTATGATCTCCATAATGAAAACAAATGTCATAGAGTATAAATGTTTAATGGTAGAATCTTCTACAGAAGGCCTGAAAAGATATCGAGCAATATTAATAATATACAAAGTCTATATCGGCCAATCAGCTAGGTGTACTTTCTTGTGCATGTGCAGGTGTATGACCATGTAGTAATATCCAGTAGCAGTGCATTAACATAAATTGTTGCACTGTTTTTCTGAGTAATATATTGTAGTAACGAATCAGGCCAGAAGCCAGCTTTTACCAAGGGGAGAGCTTTTGCCAAGGGTGGGGAGCTTTTAACAGTTTTGGCTAACAAATCATGCAAAAAGTGCTCTGAATGGTGAAAAACTGCATGATTTTGAAAGAATTTCTGATTAAAGGGGGGGGGGGAGTGCTGCTCCCTCCACTCCCTCTGGCTATGGGCCTGCTGTATTGTTCTGGAGAATGCAACAACCCATACAGTTGAATTTACTGCACTCATGTTAATTAGAGATAATTGTTGTCTTAGGGATGACACAAAAATATTATGCTTTTCTCCAATATCATTCAATTATCACTTTTTATATTCTTAGTAAAGCCTGGCGAGCTTCCATAATATAACCTTCGACTTGATCCCTCAGTTCAAACAAAACATCATAAATTAATTTAAAGAACATTCTATAATGACATACATTTTTCAACCAGTTTCTAGCGTCCCAAAAGTATGACCCTTCTAGACTTGCATTGTAAATAAATTCTTGAAAATGAGAAATAGAAGGTCAACGTTGCATTATATTCGTTGTTGTTGTTACAGACGGTCAGAGTGTTACAGGGAGCAGTGGATATAGTAGTTTAACTCCACTTGCTGAGAACCACAACAGCCAGTTCACCCCACAACTCAGCCCTTTTGACCAACACCCTTCACACAGTGAGTTATTTTTTATATATATTTATTTTTGTTTCTTATGTTAAAGTAGATTTCTATGAATTAATTACAGTGGACACCCTAATTGAAAGTGCTAGCATCCCTCGGTCTGCATAAGTGCAGTTTGGTGCGCACAAAACTGCAGTAGATTTTATGTGCACCAGAGTGTCTGGTGCACTTTGGTGCAGGTTGGTGTGTCATCCCAATGAAGATTTACATTGAATTAGTGCATTCTGGTGCGTTTCAAATATTCTAATTACACCACTGGTGCAGTTTGGTGCAGATATTCTTGTGCACACTTTCTGCACCAAAAAATTGGTGCATCTAGTGCAATTTAGTGCATATTGGTGCGTTTCAAATATTCTAATTACACCACTGGTGCAGTTTGGTGCAGATATTCTTCTGCACACTTTCTGCACCAGAAACTTGGTGCATTCTGGTGCTTTTCAATTACAATTTTTTTTGTATAATGATCTGACCAGGAAATCGGTTGAATATGACTGAAAATTATTCTTTTGGTGATGACATTAAACAATTTAAAAAGTATATGCCTGTTCCAAAAATCTGAACCACTTACTCCAACTCATCTATACGCAGTATATTAAAATCCATAATTGGGGAAATGCTAACTGCTTATCGAAGAGGGAAAGAGAAAGTAAAGATATTCTGAATTTTGAAGCGAGATCAGGGGATGTCCCTCAAGTGGTATTTGATTTATAAATTTCTGTTATTCCGTCTTGAAGTGTCCATACAAACATTTTAAAAAGTTCATGACTTTTTAGCTGGAGAAAATGGATAACTTTTTGACTGATGACGATGAAACCTGCCCAAATGCACAACTTATACCTAATGGTAAAGTTGACACCAAAATTAACTAAAGTAAAACTGTATTAGTGCTGATGTTTAAGGATTTTGTGAAGACTTACCAAAACCAAGCTAATTAAGCCAGCTTTGGTTGAAAGAGAGGCTGCGTTATATTTTCTGGTGCAGTTAGTTCTAAAAAAATCAAGTGAAAAAATATTAGTGCTAATTAGTGCACTTTGTTACATTCTGGTGAGCACTTATTTTCTGGTGCAGAGCTCTCTAGTGCACCCAGTGCGCACCTAACTGCACTAATGTATACTGAGGGATATCCAATAATTAGCACAATTAGCACTTATGACTTATAAAAACCATCTCACATAAATACTAATAAGTATGGGAACAATGACCGTCGATCCTGTATCTAGTGTTCAAGGATACCCTGTACATACCTTATTTTCGCCAATATTCCCAATCAAATCACATAAGTATTCTCGATCATTATTTCCGAGATGGTTAGATAAAGTGAGACCTACATGTACTGTATTTGAAAGGCTAATTTTGCAAGTTCACCTATTTGATTAAACAAAATGTAATTTGTTAAGATTCCTATCCATCCCTTCATGACCATGATAATTGTTTCTCTGAAAGACTTCAAAAAACTGAAATCAGAATAAATAGATATACTTTTTGACACACATGAGCATATTCCTGGAGCTACATCTGCTTTACACAAGGAACTTAAATGTGAATTGTTGTCATTTTTGTTTCTTAGATTATCCGCCACATATGATGCAGATGGGTGAACCCATGTATGCAGATGACGGCATGCCTATGGAGACATCTATTGAGGGAAATATGGAAGAAATGATGATGTCACAAGGTCAGCCCCCTACATCAACAACAACTAATGGACATATTATACATCCAATAGACAAACTTTATTCAATGCAAAATTCATATTTCAATTCAGAATAAATCCTATAGGATTTGTTTAGCATCGTATCAAACTAGATAGTATTTATAATGCCTACACAGTATAGATCAAACTTTATTCAGCCTATACACTCACGTGACGACCATTCATCAAAATATAGAAGCACTGGAAACCCACAAGATTAGTTAACGATACAGTATGTGAAGCCCACAACACATAAATTATGACACAGTATTTGAAACAACACTATTGATGACAAAATACCTTAAATCCACAACACTAAATTGACGATGTAGTGTACCTGAAATGCAAGACACTCTATTGACAACGCAGTACCTGAAATCTGCAACACTAGATTCACGATACAGTACCTGAAATCCACAAATCGACATATGGTATCTGAAACATCACCAAATTTATGACATGTATCTGGTTTGATATTGTAACGCACGTTCTACAAACACCACAATATTATATCACATGTACGTCCTAGTTAAATTTTGCTACGATCTTGTTTATTTATTATATGCCATTTCTCTCAAATTAAGCAAAGTAACAAAATACTTGATGTTTATCTTGTATTTTATTTGTAATTTGTGTCAACTAAAATTGAAATTTCATTATTTTGGGCATTTGACAAACATAACCGTTGCAATATTTTACTAACTTGTATTCCTAGATGTCACTACATTAAATGAAAATGAAGTGAAAATGCCAAGACTACTAAACTGAACAAACGTAAAATAATTGTATTTTTGGTTTTACTATTTATGAATCTCACAATCAATTCATTGATATTAATTTTGTTTGGAGACCCTCATGTATATTTGAATCTAATATGAGAATTGATATTTGATCAGTGACCCTTTAGGCCTTCAAAGATTTATAGTGTCTCTTCAGTTTATATCAGATATTAAAAACTTTCCACATTCAGAAGGATTTGACCTTTCCATATACTCCAAAATACAATTGTAGCAGAAATGATCCCTGTGTATGGTTTTCCTATATTGAAATTGTAGATAGTTTGTCAATTTTTTGTAGCTAGTACAGTGGCAACATCTATTAAAAACACTTGTCACATTGAAACTAAATTCAGGGAATTGACGTCTATTGTAAATCTTGTACATGAGTGTCAAAATCACAGGTGTCAAGATGCCAACTTCATCAGTGTCAAATTCACTAGTGTCAAGGTCGTATGTGTCAAGTTCACATGTTCCAAGGTCACATTTGTCAAGGTCAAGTGTGTCAAGGTCACATGTGTCAAGGTTGCATATAACGAATCACTTCTAGACATAGACATTTAATTCATTCATTTATGATTGGTTGAATATTCTACAAGTACTCAATGTAACTCCGTGGGATATAACTCCGTAGTGCATTTTCTCAGATTTAGGCTGTACATTGTATCTATCTAATCAGTGTACGTACAATAAGATTGTATATAGCCATTATTCAGAATGTGTTTTTTTCTCATTCTACTAAGTATTTGTTCATCATTCGTAACATAATTTATTTATAAGATGTTTTAAACATATAATTATATACATGTGTTGAAATATTGTCTATTATGTACCATTGTAAATAATACATGTATATGTACCATGTTAAAACATTATATTTACCTTGTGAAAGTATGGTATGAACATTCGAAGATTTCTTAAAAGTAAGACTGAAGTACTAATATGCATGTTTTCAAGTTTTGAGAATTTGAAATGAAACTATAAATCAAATCTGTATTTCCTGGTAAGACATGAGCATAATCTGATGATTAAATGAATGGGGTCACTATTGTGTGGTTAAGATTAATCAGTTGTCATAGAGATTAATCAGTTGTCATAACGACATGCTTCATTTGACATTCATAATTTGGATGTCATGTGAAATCGGTGACACTACATCAGTGACTACCATACATTACCAGTTGCCATGCATGAATAACTTAACATATAATTTATTGGTTGCAATGAGAGACTACCATATCCCTACATTATCCAGTGTCACGCATGAGTGACAACCATAATACATTATTGGTTGCCATGCATGAGTAACTTAAATACATTATTGGTTGCCATGCATGAGTAACTTAAATACATTAATGGTTGCCATGTATGAGACTACCATACATTATTGGTTGACCTGGATGAGATAACATTGCATTATTGGTTGCCTTGCATGAATGACTATAATATATTATTGGTTGCCATGCATGAGCGTAACATACATTATTGGTTGCCATGTATGAGCATACCATATATTATTGGTTGCCAGGCATAAGAGACTACCATACATTATTGGTTGTCATGCATAAGAGATTACCATACATTATTGGTTGCCATGTATGTGACCATACATTATTGGTTGCCATGTATGAGACTACCATACATTATTTGTTGCCATGCATAAGAAAGTACCATACATTATCAGTTGCCATGCATGAGTTAGTACAATATATTATTGGTTGCCATCCATGAGTGACTACCATATAATATCGGTGGCCTCACATCATGCTTCATGATTGGTTGATAATTTTGTCATGTGACCGGACATTATCTGTTGCCATGAGTGACTATGATATGTTATTGGTTGCCATGCATGACTCTTCATTCAAGATTGGTTGAAAATTTGGTTATGTGAAAGACCTGAATAAATAGTGTCAAAATATAGTCATAAAATAGGTTTGGAGAGACCTTCTTTAGACCGATGGACAAACAGGGTAGAGGTTAAATGAATGAGAAATACGCCTCAACAAAATGGATCAAAGTTTAAATGAATACTAACATTGCCACATTGACACCATGGTTTAAACATTAATATGGATTACGAATACATGTTAGGTATATTCCATGGTGTCCTATTTACTAACAATATTGCCACATATATAAGCAACTTGTCATATGATTGTCACCATATTTATCATCATCATTATTTGTTTTATTATTTATATTGTATTTGCAAATTAGTATAGATTCCTATGAGAAGGAATTCTATCTGTGCATTCCATAATATTTCTGAATATTAATTTTACAAAATACGCAACTACCTACCATATATACATGTATGTAGTGTTTTGGAAATTCATATTATCGGGTTGTGAAATTTTACTGAGATTTTTTAACATTCCATGGAAATAATATCTCATTATTGTGTAGTATAATCAGGACTTCAATGCCACTGTGGAATTACAGGGTAAGTCAAAAAAGGTAACCCAAACAAATCATCCGGTATGGGTTGTAAGTTATATTTGGTACAATTGAACCTTGTTCGATGTTATTTCATTCCACCAAGTTTGACTGAGTTATTGGGATTTGTTTGGGTTACCTTTTTTGGCTCAGCCTGTAATATGCATTGAACAGTTTTTCTGAATAAGATGTTTATTAAGGATTTCTACAACTACACATCCATTCCATTCAAATACTGAACTATGCCAGTAAATGATTGTTGATTATGATTATGTTATAAGTAATTTTATTTTATAAGATATATTCAGAACAAATTTTCAGAGATTTTACCATGTTTTTAATCAAAGCATTATATGAGCAAAGTATCTGATTGCAGCATGTTTAAGTAAACACAGCAATGTCTTGTAAAAGTTCAAAGTTTCACTCAGCAATCACATTTTAATACTACATTACATGTTATAGTGTATACCCTTGGGTTTTTCTTTATGTTTTAATTAAATTTATATTATTTAATTTTTTCCAACTTGTATTATATTTGGAGGTGACCATACATAGAAATCTTTCTCCAAAATTGAGAAGAATGTAAATGAAAATGTCTTGCCATTTTTATGGAATAAATTTATAAAATACATATCCTTGTGTATTTATGTAACAGGTAAATGAAGAACATGTAAAAGTATGAAGCAAGTAAATGAATTACATGATACAGTTAATGAATTACATGGTTTAATTATGAAGCTAGAAAATGAATTACATTTCAATAAAGATGTATGTTTGAAGTAAGTAATTGAATGAATTACATATTATTTTGGTAGATGTATTTAATTTAACACATTCATATCATTATTAGTGTAAAAGATATGGACATTTTCATTTTATGGACATTTTCATTTTATGGACATTTTCATTTAATCTTTAGAAATTCAGATTTTTATAATATCCATGAATTTTCTATTTGTTTGAAATGTCACATGTTTCTTACCATTAAACTGTAATGTACAGCTTCTTCATATTTAAGTTCATATTTTAAAGAGGCCGTTATAAGTGTCGAGTGTTGTGAGATGGTGATAATAAAATGTAATTTTATTGAAGCAAAATGACGTTGTTATTTGTTTTATAAATTATTATGCCCTTCCAATGGACTATGACTCTTTTTGAAGGTATATATATATATTTATCCCATACTTGGACGTGTTACAGGTACATAAAGCCGGTTTGTAAAAACTTATATTTTCATCAGCGGGCAGATATAGCTTTACGTCCCGCTCCGAGCGGGCAGAATAGTATATCTGCCCGCTACGTCATAATCGCTGTTCCCATATTGGTTCGTTTTTGTAACGTTCGCATACTGTAAACGACAATGGAGAAAAACGTAGACAAATATCGCGATCTGTTTGATGCTTTAAAGAAGGGAAGGAGCTGTATGCCCCGTTAATATCAAAAATCCGGACAAGAATACAAAACTGGACATGAATATTTTAAAATAATTCCACTGTTGGTTGCAAAGTTTCTGAACTGTGGCCAATTGGAAAATGTGATTGGTATGGGATAAACAGATCATCCTATAGTCGGTTCAGGATATTTTGATTATCCCTTGGCCAATACAATATATCTACCCTCGGGACCTACGGCCCTCGGGCAGATATATTATATTGGCCTCGGGATAATCCCAATATCCCGAACCTCATATAGGATAATCTCTATTTATCCGATGGATACTAAATATATATGGGGATAATGACACAAGATAATTTTGGTATGGGCCACGGATTCTATTTTAAAAATATCTTGAAAAAAAATTTAAAAATAGTTTTGAAAATTAATTCTGAAAAAATTTGAAAAAAAAATTGAAAAAGAAATTGTGATAACCACTTGTCTGTTTGACAATATAGTTCCAAGGTTATGTGCTCAGTAATATTGAGTTGCATTTTTTCGTGTAATCATTTTGTAAAGACAATGGCGTATAAAATGAAAAAATTAGAAAAGAATTAGAAAACAACAACTTTTAGGTCAAATTATCCATTCAAAAATAGCAACCATAGGATAAATATGATATCCTATGATTTTCTCGGCTACCATTTTTATCCACTCTTGAATATCGCCGATCTCCACTCATTCGCTGCGCTCACCCGTAAAGATGGGCGATATCCACTCATGGATAAAAATGGTATCCCTCATAAATCATATGATATCCTCTATATATCTTTTATTGACTCAAACAGAACAACGGCAACGCCAAAGCGTAGCGAATCCCATCGAACAGAAATGGCTGGCATTTTTACAAACAAAATATATAGCAAATATCATAAAATAACACGCATTAGAGAGGCCATCATTTTTAAAATGGTTGCTCACTAGCCAAGTTGTCATCAGAAGAAGTAATATGCTTTGAAGTAGCCACATATAAGATTTTTAAAAAATCGCACACACATACATGTAAATGCTGGCCATTTTTTAAAATAGCCGCCTACTACCCAAAATGTCATAAGACAGTATGCAATCCTTACGAGTATTCACCTATCAAATATGAACAAAATCGCTCTATTACTTTTTGAATTATAATAAAAATGTAAAATAACACAGATAAAAATTGTGGTCATTTAGCTCACATGGTGAGCTATTGCAATCACTCACTTGTCCGTCTGTCTGTCCGTCCGTCCGTCCGTCTGTCTGTCTGTCTGTCTGTCTGTCAACAATTGGCCAGTTTTAAAACTTCTGTCAATAGGATTCCCGTTTTAAGTTATTTTTGTTCAACATCAATATAGAAAATCCCCCTATGACTCCTGGTTCAAAAGCTCGCCTATTTTCAAAATGGCCACCATTTTTGTCTTGCGAAATTCACTTTTAGACCATTTGCTTTAAAACCTGTGTCGATAGGATTCCCGTTTTAAGTTATATTTGTTTAACATCAATACAGAAAACTCCCCTATGACTCCTGGTTCAAAAGCTCGCCTATTTTCAAAATGGTCGCCATTTTTGTCTCGCGAAATACACTTTTGGCCCATTTCCTAGCTTTACAAATAATTTCAGGTGTCCTGCATTGTAAAAAGCCATGCCACTGTAAAGAGTAGTTATATGAAATAATTTTGTTACAAAAAATCGGCAAAAAATTTTATTCGTTTTTTTATTTTCAGCCATTTTAGTTAACATTGATTTGTCAATCTATCTCGCGAAATCTACTTTTGGACCATTTGCCTTAAAACCTCTGTCAATAGGATACCCATTTTAAGTTATTTTTGTTCAACATCAATGTAGAAAACTCCTCTATGACTCCTGGTTCAAAAGCTCGCCTATTTTCAAAATGGTCGCCATTTTTGTCTCGTGAAATACACTTTTGGTTAATTTCCTAGCTTTACAAATAATTTCAGGTATCCTGCATTGTAAAAAGCCATGCCACTGTAAAGAGTAGTTGTATGAAATAATTTTGTTACAAAAAATCGGCAAAAATTTTTATCTGTTTTTTTATTTTCAGCCGTTTTAGTTAACATTGATTTGTCAATCTATCTCGCTAAATCCACTTTTGGACCATTTGCTTTAAAACCTCTGTCAATAGGATACCCATTTTAAGTTCTTTTTGTTTAACATCAATGTAGAAAAGTCCTCTATGACTCCTGGTTCAAAAGCTCGCCTATTTTCAAAATGGTCGCCATTTTTGTCTCGCAGATTTCACTTTTGGTCCATTTCCTAGCTTTACAAATAATTTCAGGTGTCCTGCATTGTAAAAACCTATGTTACTGTAAAGAATAGTTGTATGAAATAATTTTGTAACAAAAAATTGGCAAAAAGTTATATCTGTTTTTTTATTTTCAGCCATTTTACTTAACATTGATTTGTCTCACGAAGTCTACTTTGGGACCATTTGCCTTAAAACCTCTGTCGATAGGATTACCGTTTTTTAGTTAAAGTTTTAGTTTTTTGTCACACTATCAGGTAAGTTTTGTTTTATAGCTAAATAGAGGTCCTTTTCAGTTATTTACATTCACTATTAAACCATGGGTTCACTGGGAATTTTTGAGTTTGATCTGAAATGTATTTTTAGAAGCATGATAAATAGTACCTTTAAGATCCTGCAATACACTATTGGAGCTGGTATTCTGTCCCATATTTATGTAAAACTGATCAAGAAACCCATTGTTTATGTTATCCTGTAATGAGTCAGTAAATGTTTCTTTCTAACTAGAATCCCATTTAACTAAGTCATTAGAGACAAGATCAATATTTTAATATTTTTCAAAAATATAATTACAAATTGATTACATAACAGACTGACCCCCTCCCTTTAATAATTTAATTGAACATTTATTCATTATTTAAGGATTTAATCACCCGACTCGGTGCTTTATTTGTGAAATAAGCACCTGACTCAATGCTTTATTTGAGAAATGCATGAATATTCATCCAACAAAGTTCGTAGGGATATAGTGAAGCTGACAGTCTGTCCGTCTGTTTGCTCGTCCGGATGATAACTCAAATACCGGCTGATAGTATTTTGAATATGGCTGCTTAATTTAAAATGGCCACCATTTTTCAAATACCAGTTGCCAGTTGGTTCAAATTTTATATGCTGATGCCTAGGGACATTAGAGCTTTTCTCAAGAATATTTTTTCAAGATGGCTGCTGGTGGCTGCCATTTTTCATAAAAATGTAATATTTTATAACCTAAATACCATTTATTGGACCTAAACCAGGACTGAAGGTATAACCAGGACCAAAGGTCCACTTTAAAAACTAGCATACAATTAACATGTGATAGGCTATATAGCACACTTCAAGCATTTTGTCTGTTGCTGAAATCTTTCTCACATAATAAAAAGATGCAATAGAATTCTACTGCAGGCATGCTTTCTGATACTCATCGCATCTTTCTGTTTTTCAACTAGAAACGGAGCGATAGAAGGTCACACATTCTCATGATGGCAGGAAGCCAAGCCATTTACCTCTGGCCCATCAAGTTTATTGATGAGTTTCGTAGAATTTCTAATTTTCAATTTCATATGCCTGGCTTGGATATTCTACAAAATCAAATAAAAAGTGTATTGAACATCCTGTTTTGACCTCCTCAAAGTCTCCAAAAAAAAGATTATAAGAGAATCTGGATGTAATAATATTATGACAATTATCGCATCTGTATGTCTTACAATTGCAATATGTTCTGATTTGGAAGGTTGTGAGCCTTATAGGTGGGCACATGACCTTTGCTGGCGAATGAATCTTTAAAACGGCTCCTCCATTCAAAATACCCAACAATTTTCGTAAAAATTGTAATTTTTAACTAAAATACCAGTTGACCAATTTTGTGTTTGTATTTGTAGCAATTAGAACCACGACCAACCCTTGATCTAACCAAACTATCTAGATTCAAATTTACTTTGAATTCTAGTAGGGGGACCCCAAGACATAAAAAAAATCTTTGACTGGTTTCGAATTGAGATCAAAAGTGCCCAGTTAACAAACTTTATCTGAGTTTGACCATATGTTAAAAGCAATGCAATGTCTCATATGAGAATGCCGTAAGGTAAGACAATACTAATGACAAAATGTGTTTTATTTGGTGGGACCTGCTACTCCAGGAGTTGCTGTTTTTTTCTAGTTAAATTTGTAATAAGAGTAATAAATAAAAAAATAAATAAAAACAGTTAAATAATTAAAGCAATCAATATTTAATTCATCTTTATTAAACTCCAGAAAGTTGTTTACAATTTCTTTAACAATTCAGATTTTCAATTTTTTTCATTATAATTACCCTCCGGGATGAATTTTTTTTAGCCATTTTTTATTCTTATGATTACATGTATATGTATATATGTATAGTACTGCATACATATTGTGAATTGTTACTTTTTAGGAAAAGTCATGAATGTGATTTAATGAGATAGTATACTCAATACCTCCAATGAAATTAAACAATTATGATCACTATATCAACAATATCAAATTATTATATGTCATGGCTAACGATTTTCACTCCAGAGGGTATTAGTTTGCCAAAAGTGTCAACATTTCATCATAAAACAATAAGATCAATGATCAAAAAAGATCAATGGATCATTATTCTAAATTCAAGAATGTCAAAATTCTTTAAATACACAAAGTAAACAATCCAGGCCAAATTACAATTTCCATTTTACAAAGAAAATTATACTTTATAATAGTTCATATTTGTATTGTTTAATCAGAGTTAATAAAAGTACCTCATCCCATACATACGAGTATAAGTAATTAAAGTTGTCAACAGTTCCTGTCTTCTAAATATTACTAAACTACCTCGATAGTCAAAGTTGAATTTTTGAAAATGCTTTTCAGTGTGATACATATCATATTAGCTGTAGTTAAAAAATAAATAAATTTATCAAAAAAGATTTTTTTCCTGAAAAAGTTCAAAAAATTGTTTACCTTTTGACCCCAAACGCAACATTTCACTGTTGATAATCCCAAATCACAAACAATCAGAGATGGAGTTATTACAATTGGTATTATACATTAAAATAAGGTTTGTAAGACAAGATATCATGCATACAAGAATAAAGATGAAACAACAAATCTGAATTGACAACGACTATATGTTTATACTTTGAATATATTTTAGAAATTAGAATGACAAATTTAACTCGAGGAATAATGGCCCAAAAAATGACATTCTGAAGTGTATTTTTTGGTTGCTTTGGTGTGCGACTCATTTTAAAGGGAATTTTGATTTCACTAAAAACATATTCAGATAAGACAGTATACCAAGATGACAAATCTAAAAATAAATATGAAAATACCCAAACTATTTTGGGTAATGAGGTTCTTGAAATCATATATAGGAGAATTCGATTTTTAATCTTTTCGACCAGTTTCATATGCATTTTCCAATCAAACCACCAATACAAGGTGCTTGACATTTTCCACTGCATACACAGGCTCTTATAGTAAGCTGTACTCATGAAATTGTTCCAAATAATTGTTCATTGTTGAAAGTTTCAAATGTCAAGGTATCATTATCCTTATTAATTATCTGCATGACCAGGAGCTTTGATGCAAGGAGCTTCACTGCAATGCCAGGAGCTTCAATTCATGAAGGTTCAAGGCATGGAGCTAAGAAGGACCGTCAGGAAGTTGTCAGGGTTTGGAATCTCTTCTAGTAACCCTGTAAACAGATATAAACAACAATGCAATGATTGGTCAAAAAGCACAAGATTTAATCACATGAAATAAATCAGGAAACGGGTGGAGAATCACATCGCATTTACTGGAGATCGCATTGATTAAAGCTCAATTTAGGCCCTTTAGCAGGGATGGCAGTATATGAAGTGGCATTGTTAAACTATATCTTTAGAAAGAGTAACACATAATGTGGAGTTATTCAACTTTTATCTACAGTTGATTGATTACCTAGCACATCACATAGCTCCATGAGGGATTCACAAGGCATTACTTCCTTCTCCAACATGTTGCGCATCTTATCTGCCTCCACAATGAGGTTCTGGTCGTTATGACGGAGGTATTCAGCAAGTGAGGTGGACCAATTACTGTCACTTGCCACTGTGACTTTCTAAAATATTCAACAAAAGATATTTATTTAACAAGTCAGTTTCAGAGGTCGTTATTCGGGTATATTTACTTAGAATAGCAAATTAAAACATAATCAAAGTATGAAATAATACAAAAATGCAGATTTTAGAAGTTATGCAGCCTTTGCGCCTCTTGTACAAATAATGTCACAACTTACTTTAAACACAATGTTGAACAAGCAATCAATGGCAGCAAATATTAACAAGGCCCATCTGTATGTCCCATAATCCTTTGGGGTTTTATCAGACAATGTTGAGGCGCCACCTGGTGAGAGTTTCCTAGTGTGTGCCAGAACTAAGAGTCGCTTGAGGAAGATTGATTTCTTTTGGTTCCACTTGTCGCGTGAGAGGACATGCACAGCTAACATTGTAGAATACAGGGGTCCATCAGCCTGGAAAATGTTTATGTTCGAGTTTTTGGATATAAGATATCATAACTAGCACATTATGTCTATTTTGACAAACAAACGGTTTTAATCTAAGATTAACCTGTGAATTTCCTGTATATTTCAAACATGTTTCATATTTAAACACAAACAAAACACAAATAAAATATACATATCTGGTATTCCTTTCACAATTCTCTGTGTTATTTGATACATTGAGGCAACCTCATACACATAGGCTACCTCATACACATAATTTACCTCATACACAAAGGCTACCTCATACAAATAGATTACCTCATAAGCTGATTCTATCCACTTTGCATCCTGGGGAGCATCTAGGAAAGTTTGAATATTTTTCTCCTCTCTTGGTACACATCTTGTCCTAAAATAAAAAAGAGTGAAATAATGGACCGCTGACATTAGTTTTGATATTTGGTGTTTTATATTTTAGCTTAATCCATAAACCCATTATTGAAACCATTTTTTCAATTCAGCAAACAATCACAAGTACAAAATATTTTTACTTGAAAATGGCCTATTGTCTTGGTAAGCTTAATAAGATTCAAGATTCAATAATAATCTTAATAAAATTCAAGATTTTATTGTTACAAACAAAACACTTGGTTTCCTCACACAAAAAACTCACATAAAAAATATCATAAAAGGAACAAGATAATATAAATGTTAAAACATAGTATCAATGTTCTGATTGTCTCATGCCACCATGAAATTCCTCTAAAACATCTAAATACTAAAGAGGTGTGCACGATAAATAATTTGGTTGTTGCGACTTACGTGTTCATAACATACAGAGCCATGTGTATCAAATGCGGTAGAAGATAAAAATTACTCTGTCTTCCTCCACCTCCGCTATCTTTACTAAACGATTCCTCCATCGCAAATCTAACCAGTAGCAGCTTTTGGTCGTGTATAGTAAGGGTGTAGCTTGGATCCCGTACTCCAGTGCACTCCTGGAGATATGTATTGTGCCTAGAATACAGAAACATGGTTAGGAGAAAATAAATTTTGTGTATTTTTAGAAATTGATGTGTACAGTCATGTAAATTATTTAAAATATCAGCCTCCTTCAATTTGTCATTTTGTTTAGTGATTAAGGAATAAAAAACGATGGGCCATTCAATATGGTGAAATTCAGCACGAGTTGGACAGAATGTCGTACAAAGCACAAACCGAAGGTGAGGGCATTTGTACTGACATTTTGTCCAACGAGTGAACAATTTCACCATATTGAATGGCTTATCTTTATTTATTCCATTTCAAACATACAAAAATGTAAGCATTGTTCAAAGAATTGGGGATTCAAGTCTATGAAATAACAAACTTTCTGTTATTTTCACCATTCCCAGAAGTGAAGTCACAATACAACGCAATACATAGATTCCCAGATGCAGATTGCATAATGAATGGTTGTTCATCTATCGAGAATTAGAGAACGGCCATGCTGCATTCTGATTGGATGAGAAATTCTGATATAGCATGGTCGCGTCTGAATATCAAATTCATGTACAGTTAGATAACATCACATACATTGAACTCCAGAATCATATACAAATAATGTGGCTGCATATTATTTTGCTTATAAAAACTGTAACAACCCTTGGGCACATCCGTCGGGGAGCTGTAATGTACCGAGCCAGATACTAGACTCAAAAGAGAGTGTGCTAAATTCAATGCCCCTTGCAGGAATCAAACCCAGGACCTTCTGCTCTCGAGTCAGACGCTCTACCCCTGAGCCATAAGGGCTAGCCACTACAGCTTAGACTGTAGTAGCGACTTGCTATCGAAGGTCATTACAAAACCCTATCACCAAAAATACTTCCTATTTCTCAAAAGTAACCTCATCAGGATTTGTTGGACATAGATGTCTCGGATTTCATTCAGAACAAACTTGCATACTAGAAAAACAGCAACTCCAACGGAGTAGCAAATCCCACCGAACAAACCATGTTTTGATAAATAGCGGCCATATAAAATTTGAGTCAAATCCATCCACTGGTATTTGAATTATCAAAGATTATGTTTTCATAAATTATGGTTGCCATATTCAGCTGTCATCTTTAGATTTCTTCTTTAGCAGAGCTCCTATGTCCCAAGGCATCAGCATATACAATTTATTTCAAATCCGTCAACTGGTACTTGAGTTATCAAGGATTACATGTTTAATGAAAAATGGCAGAGATTTCGATGAATATCAGCCACCTTGAAAATTTCTTCTCGAGCAGAGCTCCCTTATCTCTAGGCATCAGTATACAAAATGTGAAGTAAATCCGTCCAATGGTATTTGAGTTATCAATGATTTTGCTTTTTTACAAAACATTGTGGCCATTTTGAAATTCAGTGGCCATCTTGAAAATATCTTCTTGAGTAGAACTTCTTTTTCTCTCGGCATCAGCATATAGAATTTGAACTAAATCTATCAACTGGTATTTGAGTTATCAAAGGTTACTACTTTTATGAAAAATTTGTACCGTGGGTACTGGGCTCACATGGTGTTGCTCAAAAGTGAAGTGAATGATGGCTAAAATAACAGAAAATAAAAAAAAACGGATATAATTTTTTGCTGATTTTTTGTAACAAAATTATTTCAAGTCACTTGCTACTATTTTGGACTGACTGAGAGACAGATGGACAAATCAATGTTAAGTAAAATGGCTGAAAAGAAACGGATATAATTTTTTGCCAATTATTAGTAACAAAATTATTTCACGAGAAATTTCGCGAGACAAAAATGGCAACCATTTTTAAAATAGGCAAGCTTTTGAACCAGGAGTCATAGGGGAGTTTTTTGTATTGATGTTGAACAAAAATAACTTGAAACTGGAATCCTATCGACAGAGGTTTTAAGCAAATGGTCCAAAAAAGGATTTCGCGAGACAGATGGACAAATCAATGTTAACTAAAATGGCTGAAAATAAAAAAAACAGATATAATATTTTGCCGATTTTTTATAACAAAATTATTTCATACAACTACTCTTTACAGTGATATGGCTTTCTACAATGCAGGACGGCTGAAATTATTTGTAAAGCTAGGAAATGGGCCAAAAGTGAATTTTGCGAGACAAGAATGGCGGCCATCTTGAAAATAGGCGAGCTTTTGAACCAAGAGTCACAGGAGAGTTTTTTGTATTTATGTTGAACAAAATTAACTTAAAACGGGAATCCTATCGACAGAGGGTTTAAGGCAAATGGTCCAAAAGTGGATTTTGCGAGACGGATGGACAAATCAATGTTAACTAAAATGGCTGAAAATAAAAAAAAATGGACATAATTTTTTGCTGATTTTTCGTAACAAAATTATTTCATACATCTACTCTTTACATTGACATGGATTTTTATAATGTAGGACACTTGAAATTATTTGTAAAGCTAGGAAATAGGTCAAAAGTGAATTTCGCGAGACAAAAATGGCGGCCATTTTGAAAATAGGCGAGCTTTTGAGCCAGGAGTCATAGGGGAGTTTTCTGTATTGATGTTGAACAGAAATAACTTAAAACAAGGATCCTATCGACAGAGGTTTTAAAACGTGCCACTGTTGTTGACGGAAAAGTGGATTTCACAAGTCAGATGGACAAATCCATGTTAACTAAAATGGCTGAAAATAAAAAAATAGATATAATTTTTCGCTGATTTTTTGTAACAAAATTATTTCATATATCTACTCTTTACATTGACACAGATTTTTACAATGTTGGACACCTGAAATTATTTGTAAAGCTAGGAAATGGGTCAAAAGTGAATTTCGCGAGACAAAAATGGCGGCCATTTTGAAAATAGGCGAGCTTTTGAACCAGGAGTCATAGGGGAGTTTTCTGTATTGATGTTGAACAGAAATAACTTAAAACAGGTATCCTATCGACAGAGGTTTTAAAACGTGCCAGTCAAAAGTAAATTTCGCGAGACAAAAATGGCGGCCATTTTGAATATAGGCGAGCTTTTGAACCAGGAGTCAAATGGGAGTTTTCTGTATTGATGATGAACAGAAATAACTTAAAACAGGAATCCTATCGACAGATAGGATTCCGTGGGTACTGGGCTCACATGGTGTTGCTCAAAAGTGAAGTGAATGATGGCTAAAATAACAGAAAATAAAAAAAAACGGATATAATTTTTTGCTGATTTTTTGTAACAAAATTATTTCAAGTCACTTGCTACTATTTTGGACTGACTGAGAGACAGATGGACAAATCAATGTTAAGTAAAATGGCTGAAAAGAAACGGATATAATTTTTTGCCAATTATTAGTAACAAAATTATTTCACGAGAAATTTCGCGAGACAAAAATGGCAACCATTTTTAAAATAGGCAAGCTTTTGAACCAGGAGTCATAGGGGAGTTTTTTGTATTGATGTTGAACAAAAATAACTTGAAACTGGAATCCTATCGACAGAGGTTTTAAGCAAATGGTCCAAAAAAGGATTTCGCGAGACAGATGGACAAATCAATGTTAACTAAAATGGCTGAAAATAAAAAAAACAGATATAATATTTTGCCGATTTTTTATAACAAAATTATTTCATACAACTACTCTTTACAGTGATATGGCTTTCTACAATGCAGGACGGCTGAAATTATTTGTAAAGCTAGGAAATGGGCCAAAAGTGAATTTTGTGAGACAAGAATGGCGGCCATCTTGAAAATAGGCGAGCTTTTGAACCAAGAGTCACAGGAGAGTTTTTTGTATTTATGTTGAACAAAATTAACTTAAAACGGGAATCCTATCGACAGAGGGTTTAAGGCAAATGGTCCAAAAGTGGATTTTGCAAGACGGATGGACAAATCAATGTTAACTAAAATGGCTGAAAATAAAAAAAAATGGACATAATTTTTTGCTGATTTTTCGTAACAAAATTATTTCATACATCTACTCTTTACATTGACATGGATTTTTATAATGTAGGACACTTGAAATTATTTGTAAAGCTAGGAAATAGGTCAAAAGTGAATTTCGCGAGACAAAAATGGCGGCCATTTTGAAAATAGGCGAGCTTTTGAGCCAGGAGTCATAGGGGAGTTTTCTGTATTGATGTTGAACAGAAATAACTTAAAACAAGGATCCTATCGACAGAGGTTTTAAAACGTGCCACTGTTGTTGACGGAAAAGTGGATTTCACAAGTCAGATGGACAAATCCATGTTAACTAAAATGGCTGAAAATAAAAAAATAGATATAATTTTTCGCTGATTTTTTGTAACAAAATTATTTCATATATCTACTCTTTACATTGACACAGATTTTTACAATGTTGGACACCTGAAATTATTTGTAAAGCTAGGAAATGGGTCAAAAGTGAATTTCGCGAGACAAAAATGGCGGCCATTTTGAAAATAGGCGAGCTTTTGAACCAGGAGTCATAGGGGAGTTTTCTGTATTGATGTTGAACAGAAATAACTTAAAACAGGTATCCTATCGACAGAGGTTTTAAAACGTGCCAGTCAAAAGTAAATTTCGCGAGACAAAAATGGCGGCCATTTTGAAAATAGGCGAGCTTTTGAACCAGGAGTCATAGGGGAGTTTTCTGTATTGATGTTGAACAGAAATAACTTAAAACAGGAATCCTATCGACAGAGGTTTTAAAACGTGCCACTATTGTAGACGGACGGACGGACAGACGGACAGACTGACGGACGGACGGACAGACAGACGGACAAGTGAGCGATTGCAAAAGCTCACCATGTGAGCTAATAATAAAAATGGTGGCCATTTTGAAATTTAGCTGCCATCTTGAAAATCCCTTCTCGAGCAGAGCTTCTGTGTCCCTAGGCATCAGGATGTAAAATTTGAACCAAATCCATTCAATGGTATTTGAGTAATCAAACATAATGTTTTTTTACGAAAAATGGCCGCCATTTTGAAATATGGTGGCCATCTTGAAATTGTCTTCTTGAGCAAGGCTCTTTGTACCCAGGCAACAGCATATAAAATTTGAACCAAATCCATCCACTAGTATTTGAGTTATCAAAGATTATATTTTTTCCAATAAATGGCCGTCTTGAAAATGTCCTCTTGAGCAAGGCTCCTTTGTACCCAGGCAACAGCATATAAAATTTGAACCAAATCCATCCACTAATATTTGATTTATTAAAGATTATATTTTTTAGGAAAAATGGCTGCCATTTTAAATTTAGCGACCATATTGAAAATTCCTTCTCGAGCAGAGGTCCTACACGCATAAGGCATAAGCCTATAAAATTTGAATGAAATTCGTCAACCGGTATTTGAGTTATTGCCAGGACACACGAACGGACAGACAAATGGACGGACGAACGGACGGATAAACGGACGGACGGATGGCTTTTCTATATCCCCCTCGAACTTCCTTCGGTGGGATAATAAGAGCTGCTGAATACTGACCCTTCCTTGAAGGGGTTAAACAACAAACCACATATTATTATTACTTATTTCCTTTTTTAATAAAAAACAACAAAGGTGGAGGAGGTTGGAGATGATAAACAGTCTGGGATATTACCTATCAACAAAATCTGCTTTTAAGGCAGGCTGCTGAAGATCAGAGATATTTTTTTCAGTCTCTGTGAAGATGAACAACACATAGTTCATTCAACTGCTCTTTTTCAATAAAACATGTTTTGGATGAGTAAATTCATCAGCAGAGACCAGGGAAAGACACATTTTTTTGATAACCCACTGATGAAATTGGTAGTGTATGTACATGTTTTCATAATAAATATTGTATACATATCTCACATTTATTTGGACTTTATTTGAACAAGATGTCTTGGATGTCATTCAGACATTACATACTGGCATGTAGGAGTTCCTGAACCCTCCTTGAAAGGGCAAAACAACAAAATCATATATTCTAATTTTAATATCTTTTTTGTAGGGACACCTACATTTATTGGAGTGATATACAGTCTGGGATATTACAACAAACTCTGCACTTTAAAGGATATTCCGTGCCAGACTATTTCTCTCCAGATATGGTAGCTATAACTTCCTGAGTGAAATCTTCAAAGATGGCAGCCCGCTGGATTTGATCACTACATTTTCAAGTAATCAATATTGACTATATCAAAACATTTGGGGGTGTTTTGCTAAACCTGGAGAGTATATATATGGTTATAGCCACCATATAAGAAGAGAGATAGTCTGGCGAGGAATATCCCTTTCAGACTGGCTAGTGAAGATTAATTACAAATACCTTAATCACCGTATTTAGCGCATAGCGAGTGCTTTCCACTTCAAACTTAACTGAGTTTAATGATTGGAGGAAATGTTCAGAAAACCTGGGCAGAAGCTTTTTTGGTCAATGCCGAACAAATTTTATCTTGCGTTTAATTCCCTCATAAATGAGAAACATAGAAGTTCTGTTACTCTACCTTGCAAGACAGTTAGCAAATGCTGATTCTGGTATCTGAGAGCCCCACAGTGGCAGCAGCCCATTACACTTTGTATTGGCATTCTGTAGCACAGCACTCTCCCATTCCTCTCTCCCTCTGGCATGTCTAAAATAAAAAACAGGAACATCTCATGATTATGATAATGTATATTGTTGAGAATATCATCTCATGATAATATTCCTCACTCCCTCTGGCATGTCTAAAACAAACAGGAATATCTCATGATAATGTACATTGTTGAGAATATTATCTCAGAATATTATCTCTGAATATTATCTCATGATAATATTGCTCTCTCCCTCTGGCATTTCTAAAACAAACAGGAATATCTCATGATAATGTACATTGTTGAGAATATCATCTCATGATAATATTGCTCTCTCCCTCTGGCATGTCTAAAACAAACAGGAATATCTCATGATAATGTACATTGTTGAGAATATTATCTCATGATAATATTCCCCTCTCCCTCTGGCATGTCTAAAACAAACAGGAATATCTCATGATAATGTATATTGTTGAGAATATCATGTCATGATAATATTCATCTCTCCCTCTGGCATGTCTAAAACAAACAGGAATATCTCATGATAATGTACATTGTTGAAAATATCATCTCATGATAATATTCCTCTCTCCCTCTGGCATGTCTAAAACAAACAGGAACATCATCAAATGAGAATGTTGATTGTTGAAGTATAAATCTCATGATGATGTATACTGTTGAAAATACTCTCATGATGTATATTATGAGGTTATATAATGGTTCATTCTGTATATCGTGTTTATAATCAAGTGAGTATATGATATATATAGGTTATTTACTGGGAGGGATTGAATATGGGTTTTATTCCGAGGGACAATATGATATTGACCGGAGGGTAATATGATATTGACCGAGGGAGCGCAGCGACCGAGTGTCAATATCATATTTCCCAAGGTCAATATCATATTTTCCCTCGGAATAAAACCCATATTCAATCCTGACCAGAAATAACCTATTTATTCCATAATACATTCCTCTAAAATGTTACATTTTGAAAATGCTTTTATCAATAAGCCAAGGTTAAAAATAACAGGAAAACCAAAAATAGGTTAATACGTTCCAATACGATGTTTTCCCGGGGACAATACGATTTTTTCATGTAATACGCTCCAATACGATTTTTTTCCCGGGGACAATACGATTTTTTCATGTAATACGATTCAATACGATTTTTATTCCTTTATATTTCCCTGGGAAAACAGTAGTATTATGGAATAAATTAACGACTCACGAGTAACCGAAGGGAATGAGTGAATTTATTCCATACTACTACTGTTTTCCCAGGGAAATATGAAGGAATAGAAATCTTATTGAATCATATTACATGAAAAAATCGTATTGTCCCTGGGAAAAATCGTATTCAAGCGTATTGCATGAAAAATTATGTTGACCTTGGGCAATGTCATATTGACACTCGGTCACTGCGTTCCCTCGGTCAATATCATATTACCCTTCGGTCAATATCATATTGTCCCTCGGAATAAAACCCATATTCAATCCCTCCCAGTAAATAACCTATATATATCATATACTCACAAGAGTGTAATGATATACAGAATCAACCATTATATGATCTTATTATCCCACTAAGGGTGGGATAATGTTTAATATATCATCTGATGATATTGTATACTACTGAATTTTTTGCTGTGGTCTGCATTTTCAATAAATGTATTATATGACACATCTATGCGATGAACAATGAAAACCAAAACCTGTTAACTTGACAGTGGTTCTCTCTAGATTGTTCATCTCCATTTCAGATCACTCAAGTGAAAGTCAGGTGGTAACCACAACAAGGAAACAACTTTACAGCTTAGCAATAAGAAGAGAATCTGGCTTTCACAATTATATGCAAAGACTGATATGAAGAACTGAGTTTTTAACTAACCTGACAGCTGCCAGATGGCAGTCAATATGCACGATGTTGAAGTGTGACACGGTACAATAGCCCTGGGCCTTGCGTGGTTTGTTCTCCGAATCATCCAGATTAGCCCGTTTACTAAATGTATAGATCCCAAGTACCTGAAAAGGGGATAGTTAAAGTAGCATGATATCTTATCCTTTAGATTTGGCTTCTCGATATGTATGTTAATTTAATTCTCTCTTACTACACATGTTTTTATTTTCTCCAAAGTTTCATTTTGAATCAAATTTCATTTTTGGCTCACCATTTCCAAAAATTTTCAAAATCTCTTGTTCCAACATTTTCATTTTGTACAAAATTATAATTTTCACAATGAATTTTACAATCATGGATAAAAACTATTTCCCTAAAGAGATGATATACGACACTTAAGGTTTCTACCTTGGTAGCCCGGTATCTTTAGTCCTCTCTACATGTACAACACAAAAGATTCCTACCTTAGTAGGCTGGTATCTGTAGCCCTCCCTAAATATGCAACACACAAGATTCCTACCTTAGTAGGCTGGTATCTGTAGCCCTCCCTACATATGCAATACACAAGATTCCTACCTTGGTAGGCTGGTATCTGTAGCCCTCCCTACATATGCAACACACAAGATTCCTACCTTGGTAGGCTGGTATCTGTAGCCCTCCCTACATATGCAATACACAAGATTCCAACCTTTGTAGGCTGGTATCTGTAGCTCTCCCTACATATACAATACACAAGATTCCTACCTTGGTAGGCTGGTATCTGTAGCCCTCCCTACATATACAATACACAAGATTCCTACCTTGGTAGGCTGGTCTCTGTATTCCTCCCTACATATGCAATACACAAGATTCCTACCTTGGTAGGCTGGTATCTGTAGCCCTCTCTACATATGCAATACATAAGATTCCTACCTTGGTAGGCTGGTATCTGTAGCCCTCTCTACATATGCAATACATTAGATTCCTACCTTGGTAGGCTGGTATCTGTAGCTCTCCCTACATATACAATACACAAGATTCCTACCTTGGTAGGCTGGTATCTGTAGCCCTCCCTACATATGCAATACACAAGATTCCAACCTTTGTAGGCTGGTATCTGTAGCTCTCCCTACATATACAATACACAAGATTCCTACCTTGGTAGGCTGGTATCTGTAGCTCTCCCTACATATGCAATACACAAGATTCTTACCTTGGTAGGCTGGTATCTGTAGCCCTCCCTACATATGCAACATACAAGACCAGTCTCTTCCTTCAAGTCTTCCATCTGCTTCAGCACTGAATCAGTCACAGTCACCTGTCCCTTCTCATTAGTCTGAAGACAGGAGTTACAATGTGCAGGATTCTATATTATTATTTTTCATGCGAAAGCAATGTACATATTATTTTTCTGATTTAGATTTGAAACAGGTCACATTTTGGTCAATAAGGCTGCTTCACTGGATGTATTATTCCATTGATTCATAATAGGTTCGTAATCATGTTAAGCAACCAAGGCTTAGAGTGTTCTTTCTGGGATTTTTTGAGAAACAAGTGAAAAATTCAAATTTTAGGAATATGAGCCATGAAAATTTAGAATATTTTATTCCACAGAACGGGTAAAACATTTAATTTAAAATATTATTGAGAAATACTTTTGGAGAAGACGTAACAATCTGAATTCAAATTCAGTTACCTTCATTCTAAGTGCAGCAAGTTGCCGATCTCGTACAGCCATCGCGAGTCTTTTCTTTTCAGCTTTTGTCTTTTTGCGCACTTCCTCGATCTTTTCACGAACTTTAGGATTTCCTTTGACAGCCTCCAGTAGGTTCTCAGCATAGGAGCCAACATGTTCATCTGAGGCGGCTTGTTCCAGTTTGTGTAGGATTTGAATCAGGTCCTGACCGACCATTTCCTGTAATCATGATTTGGAGGTTATTCTGCAATTTCTCAGCAAACATTATAAATGTTTTTTTTATATGTAGTCTAGATGTCATTTTAATGATTTCTGTTAAACCGCAACATATACCCACTAGGGTGTCTAGCGGCTTGTTTTTAGAGTGTATATTATATAAGAATTATGAAATACTAGTAAATAAATTGAATTGAATTGAAAAAAAAAAGTTAAACCATATATAAGGCACATCACTAATAGTCAAAGATGAAATTAATGGAAGAATCATTATGGCCAGATTCTTTAATAAATAATCTGTCAAAATTCTCCTTAAATATACAGTACAGTAAAACAGAACAGTACAGTAAAACAGTACAGTACAGTAAAACAGAACAGTACAGTAAAACAGTACAGCACAGTAAAACAGTACGGTACAGTAAAACAGTACAGTACAGTAGAACCTGTATATTCCGAACACAACTAGGACTGGCTAAAATGGTTTAAATTTAAATAGCTGTTCATATTTCAAGGTTTTTGCATTCACTAGATTCAGGATTTTCATGTTTTACTGTAGACATAATGGAACTTATGCAAGGGTTCAGGAATAGGGCAGCTATCCTGGGAGGTTGCCAGTAAATCTTGGTTCTACACAAAGTTTGTTATGGCAATGATATATAGAGGTTATACCGTTTATCCAGTGGGATGATACACTGGGAGATTGTACGTTGAGTTTAACCAATGCATTGATATTTTATGCACATTCAATCCCATACTACTCTACCTGTGTCTTATCATGTCCTTTAGCAAGTCCTGTTAGCATCTGTAGAGCATACCGCAGGCCTGGCTTGCCAACAAACTCCTTCCAATCCTCGGAATCAGTCCTGAAATGATTAATAACAATCAGTCCTGAAATTATTTATAATGTCATTTATCCTAAAATCAATTGTTCTATAGAATCCAGAAATCAGATACTACAGATTTTAAAATTGTCAAAATTATTTACAATTTTCCCGAATGAAGTTGCACGACTTTTTCTTTAATATGTAGACTTACGGAAGAAGGGTCTTTATGGGTGGTGAATGCATCTGGATGTACTCTGTGGAGTCTTTTACAATATCTGCAGCCAATATCATCTCCTTTAGTTTGAAGCCATTTGCATTGCTCTAAATCAGAGATATAAATGTTGTTAGTGGTGGTCATTCTAAATAACCCAGATGCGAGTAGAAATAATCTTCATTTACGTCACTAAAAATTCAAAATTCAGTCAAAGTAATATCATATTTGAAATCTACATGTAAAATTACATCTAGAAATGTGGTTTTAAAAAGTGTTTATCAACTTTGAAAAATTAATTTTCTTTGAAAATGTGACTTCTAGCTCCGGGAGATTCCCCATAGACCCCATGCTATAAAATCACAAAAAAATGAAATATCTTTTCTTTGAGTGGACAGATAATATTTTGCTTTACTGGACATATTTTCATTAGTATAAGTATCAGACACATAAGGGTGATATGAAAATTGAGCCACTTAAATTGATAATATTCAAGTTTAAGGGAACTTTCTTATATACCTGCCATGTTAATTGACCCGAATCAGCCACCTGGTGGTGAAACTGGTAACTACCTATAACTACTCGCATTTGGGTAATTGAGGAGCCACTTCATGCTAAGATCCTAACCAGTTCCAGTTAACATTTTGCACTGATTTTGACATTGTTTGAAAGCCGTGACAATCAATCCTTCATTTTTGTCCTTATTTGGCCTTTTTTAAACAAAAAGATTTGGATCATTGTTAACGGCAGAATAACCCATATGAACCTGGACATTTTGATCAAAGCTCATTGAAAACGAACCTAACATAAGGCACATGTCCAAAAAGGGACCAAAATCATTCAGAATCAGAATTTGGAAGCTACTGTAAGCGGTAAATTGTGTGAGCCTAAGCAGAGCTTAATGACAACTCAACTCTATACAACCCCTGGACATACACTGTATCATCCACTGACAATTAGGCTAGATTCAGCTTGAAATTGGCTTCTAACTGCCCAATTACATGGTTCTGGTTGTGATGACATCATCATAGTGATTTAAACACCCAATATTGGCACAAACCCAAGAAATGGACATCAGAAGGACACAAACAAACAGACCTGGATTCTTTATTAAAAGCACATATTCTCTTAGACTTAATTACAATAATCGTCAATTATATTAACTTCTTGTCATATCAAGATTCTGCTTGAAATTGGCTTCTAATTGCCCAATTACGTGATTCCTGCTATGATGACGTCATCTTAGTAAACACCCAGCATTGAAAAAAAATATATATGGCCATCTGTAGGAATCAAACAAGAAACTGGATTCTTTATTAAAAGTACATATTCTCTCAGACTTAATTACAATTATCGTCAATTATATTAATATACATTAAAATAAAATGCACATATTCTCTTAGACTTTATCAAAATTAAAACTACAGGGTAGGCAAATAAAAATCGAATAAATAGAAAAATGTTCCAATTTTTGTTGGCCCACCCTGTATATTCAATTATATTGATATAACATCATATCAATTATATTAGATTTGTGAACAGAAAGGAAATAACAATCATTATCCTACACTTAGTGTACTAAATGTATAATAACATTAAAAAATAAATTTGATATTTATTGGCAAAATGAATATCCGGAGGATATCGTTACGATATACTCCGGACGGAGGATATCGTGACGATATACTCCGGAAACCCCAATATGCGGAGGATATTGTGACGATATACTCCGCTTGTTGATTTCCCGCCAAATTGACTCTTTTTGGTATGGTATTCATTTTGCAATGATATTATACATTTAGTACACTCCTTGTGAGTGTAGGATAATAAGAACATCCTATGATTTTTTTCAGAATATCATTTTAATCTACTCGGTGATATTGATATATGCACTCGTTCGCTTCGCTCTCTCGTGCAGATATCAATATCACCTCGTAGATAAAAATGATATTCCTCAAAATCATAGGATATCCTATAATTATCACATTGTCATTAAGAACTAATAGCTGTTTATTAAACAAATCATTCTTTTTTGTTTTTGCTATCATTTATGA
This sequence comes from Owenia fusiformis, assembly GCA_903813345.2. Lineage (NCBI taxonomy): Eukaryota > Metazoa > Annelida > Polychaeta > Sabellida > Oweniidae > Owenia > Owenia fusiformis. Next base: position 28,530,617 of record CAIIXF020000006.1, on the reverse strand, counting down.
ACAAAAAAACAGTAATGCAAGGTTATGGCCATTTGCTTATCTTTAAGAGTAACATTTTTCTGTATCGAGTACAGATGTCCAACAACAATAGTACCCAACACATTTTGTTGGATACTTAGATGTAATCAAATCTAAGAGAATTGCCTAATGGATAATGATAATGGATAATTGGATAATGAAACATTATATTCTTTATCTATACATGATTTGTGACAAGATTCCTACATTGGTATGCAAGTATCTGTAGCCCTCCTTACATTTACATAATTCGTGACAAGATTCCTACATTGGAATGCTGTTATCTGTAGCCCAGCCCTCCTTACATAGGTATAAATAAATGAAACACAATATATTCATACCTTCCTTGAAAATTTTAGGAATTTCTATTTGGAGATTCAAGTCACATATACAAGGTAAAAGTTATTCCACTTGCCATTTGTGACAGACACTGAACACCAACTACTCAACACAAACACCAACTGCCGAACACCATCCACAAAAAGTTGGAGACTATAACAACGTCATCACGCGTAGCAAGAGGGGGAATACCCCAGGGTTCAGGGATGACAAAAACGTCAATGGAAAATACAGAGATGACCATCGTCACTGATCGGTCAAATGACATAGGGAGTTGACATAAAGAAAATGGCAGATTCAAAATTTTGAAAGAATGCTTCGAGTAATGTGATTTTAATTTCTGGCTTGTTTACCAATAGTAATAGCTTGTTATTTCTCATCAAGATAAAGAAAGATGTAGTATGTGTTTACATCAATTAAACACAATCTTGTGGTATTCAGAAACTAGATGGTGGAAATTAGGACAAACTCTAAACTCTGGGGTTTTCCCTCCTCTTCCAGTTGGCCAAAAGTATAACCAGCTCTGGATTTCCATCGATGAAATGGTTCAGAAGACAAAATAAACACAATAATATAATAAAAAGAAAATGACGTACTTCATAATATAAGGAGTAACGAAACTCTTGATTTTTTTAAAACAGGCTTGACTGGGAGTTATATAACATGAGCCAAAAAAAGATTGAGAAAATGACTCTTGAATAACATTAAAGTTAGTGTTTTCAAAAACTTGCTCGATCTCTCGGAAACTCACCTCTATTCCATTTGCAATGACACAGAAACATTCTAAGTGGACCTGCTCATCCTGGGTATGCTCAAAGTCAAATCTGGAGGACAAGAAATACACAAACAATTTAGTATGTAAACTTGTACGTTTGTATTTCACATCATTTTTTATTTTTATTTTATTTTTTTATTTATTGATTTCTCAATTCACCCTTTATGGGGTATAAGAGTACAAAAGACAAACTTAACTAATACAGTAAAGCATGCATAGTTTTTATACATGATGTCCTAAAATACTTTTAATTGGCTTTGTGGATGTTGTGTGAAAATACTGTGAATATATATTAAAAACCTTTGAAATGAGAGTATTTTTACTCAAACGTATTGAACAATCTGGTACGAGACATATACATATGGTACATAGGTAATTATACAGTTTTAATGTTTCTAAAATTGGAAAGTAGTTGTATTACAAGCTACTATGTATATATCCAATGCTGACTAAATGATACTGACATGAATGTATTCAGCACTGACTTATAAGATACTACCTATATACATATATTTGACACCGACTTAATTATAAATTAATTTACTACTTGAACACTTTGCTGACTTGTAAGATAACATGTATACTCAATGCTGACTTGTAAGATAACATGTATACTCAATGCTGTCTTGTAAGATAACATGTATACTCAATGCTGACTTGTAAGATAACATGTATACTCAATGCTGACTTGAAAGATAACATGTATACTCAATGCTGACTTGTAAGATAACATGTAAACTCAATGCTGATTTGTAAGATAACATGTATACTCAATGCTGACTTGTAGATAACATGTATACTCAATGCTGACTTGTAAGATAACATGTATACTCAATGCTGACTTGTAAGATAACATGTATACTCAATGCTGACTTGAAAGATAACATGTATACTCAATGCTGACTTGTAAGATAACATGTAAACTCAATGCTGACTTGTAAGATAACATGTATACTCAATGCTGATTTGTAAGATAACATGTATACTCAATGCTGACATGTAAGATAACATGTATACTCAATGCTGACTTGTACGATAACATGTATACTCAATGCTGACTTGTAAGATAACATTTATACTCAATGCTGACTTGTACGATAACATGTATACTCAATGCTGACTTGTACGATAACATGTATACTCAATCCTGACGTGTATGATAACTTGTATACTCAATGCTGACTTGTAAGATAACATGTATACTCAATGCTGACTTGTAAGATAACATGTATACTCAATGCTGACTTGTAAGATAACATGTATACTCAATGCTGACTTGTAAGATAACATGTATACTCAATGTTGACTTGTACGATAACATATATACTCAATGCTGATTTGTAAGACAACATGTATACTCAATGCTGACTTGTAAGATAACATGTATACTTAATGCTGACTTGTACGATTACATGTATACTCAATGCTGACTTGTACGATAACATTTATACTCAATGCTGACTTGTACGATAACATGTATTCTCAATGCTGACATGTACGATAACATGTATACTCAATCCTGACTTGTACAATAACTTGTATACTCAATGCTGACTTGTACGATAACATGTATACTCAATCCTGACTTGTACGATAACTTGTATACTCAATGCTGACTTGTAAGATAACATGTATACTCAATGCTGACTTGTAAGATAACATGTATACTCAATGCTGACTTGTAAGATAACATGTAATTATACAGTTTTAATGTTTCTAAAATTGGAAAGTAGTTGTATTACAAGCTACTATGTATATATCCAATGCTGACTAAATGATACTGACATGAATGTATTCAGCACTGACTTATAAGATACTACCTATATACATATATTTGACACCGACTTAATTATAAATTAATTTACTACTTGAACACTTTGCTGACTTGTAAGACATGTATACATGCAGCAGTATAACATGTATACTCAATGCTGACTTGTAAGATAACATGTATACTCAATGCTGACTTGAAAGATAACATGTATACTCAATGCTGACTTGTAAGATAACATGTAAACTCAATGCTGACTTGTAAGATAACATGTATACTCAATGCTGATTTGTAAGATAACATGTATACTCAATGCTGACATGTAAGATAACATGTATACTCAATGCTGACTTGTACGATAACATGTATACTCAATGCTGACTTGTAAGATAACATTTATACTCAATGCTGACTTGTACGATAACATGTATACTCAATGCTGACTTGTACGATAACATGTATACTCAATCCTGACTTGTACGATAACTTGTATACTCAATGCTGACTTGTAAGATAACATGTATACTCAATGCTGACTTGTAAGATAACATGTATACTCAATGCTGACTTGTAAGATAACATGTATACTCAATGCTGACTTGTAAGATAACATGTATACTCAATGTTGACTTGTACGATAACATATATACTCAATGCTGATTTGTAAGACAACATGTATACTCAATGCTGACTTGTAAGATAACATGTATACTTAATGCTGACTTGTACAATAACATGTATACTCAATGCTGAGATGTATGATAACATGTATACTCAATCCTGACTTGTACAATAACTTGTATACTCAATGCTGACTTGTAAGATAACACGTATACTCAATGCTGACTTGTAAGATAACATGTATACTCAATGCTGACTTGTAAGATAACATGTATACTCAATGCTGATTTGTAAGATAACATGTATACTCAATGCTGACTTGCAAGATAACATGTATACTCAATGCTGACTTGTAAGATAACATGTATACTCAATGCTGACTTGTACGATAACATGTATACTCAATGCTGACTTGTAAGATAACATTTATACTCAATGCTGACTTGTACGATAACATGTATACTCAATGCTGACTTGTACGATAACATGTATACTCAATCCTGACTTGTACGATAACTTGTATACTCAATGCTGACTTGTAAGATAACATGTATACTCAATGCGGACTTGTAAGATAACATTTATACTCAATGCTGACTTGTTAGAAAACATGTATACTCAATGCTGACTTGTAAGATAACATGTATACTCAATGCTGACTTGTAGGATAACATGTATACTCAATGCTGACTCATAAAATAACACGTATATTCAAAGCAGACTCACTTGTTGAAGTCACAGTACGGCTTGAAGTGGTTAATAAGAGCTTTCATTTTGTCATCATCCCCAAAGGCAAGGAAGGGAATGAGCTTCATCAAAGCCTGGAGGACGTCTTTGTTGGAGCGAACAAACGTGCTGTTTATCCTGTCTAGTAGCATCATCAGTTGGTCTTTGTCCCCACAGAGAGCAGAGAACTCCTGCAATTTCAATTACATTTAATTTCATATGTTCCTAAAATTAGATTTAAAGAGAGAATGTACACTTTTAGAAAAACCATCTAGAAGCTGAATAGAGTTTGTCAGATTTCAAAATGTCCTGCCTGCAGTTGAGTTCTATTTTACTTTATAATATAAAACTGTAGTATTGTCATGTGTTAAAAGACTTTAAGCACATGATATGATGCTTTATATCACTTGTAATACCTCCCCCTTCGGTCTCAACTAAAGCAAGCAAGCATGCAACAATTAGCTTCAATGATTCATTTGATAAACAAAGCATTGTGCCCAGTGCTTAAATCCATTAAGAAAATTATCTGATAAAAGTATTTTCTGGATTTTATTGACTTTGAGCATTTACGTAAATGGTTGTTATTATATATTAATGTTACACTGGGTTTGATCCCCACTCGGGGCATCGAATTTAGCACACTTTCTTTCAATTTCTTCATCTGGCTTGTTGGACCTATGCTTGCAGTCATTAGTTATTTATTCCCCTGGGGCGTCCTCGGGTCATGACACATTAAAATGCATCCATATGCCTTTATTTATGGATCTGTCATCTGTTTCTTTCGAATATTTAATATTAAACCTCAGCCATCTGTTTAAATAATGATATAAAATGGCTGTTTACATCCAAAAGGATGATAAGCCAACTGTATTTTTAGATATATAAAATGTTAATTCTCAGTACTCCTGAATAAAACAAAAATAAAATAATATCTAGCTCAGTCATGAAATCTTCAACTTATGAAATAACATTGTTTGCAATATTCTATACTTTTCTCTAATGCATTTGAATGAGAATGTTGACTTGCCTGTTAATTTCATTGCTTGATGGTGTCATTCTGTTTTAGTTTATTTTCTATTTTTAAACATAATCACTATCACATTTTACTCGGGGGGGATGCAAGGAGATATCCATGACCATGACATCATTGGACAATTTATTAATACCATAAATAACTTGATCTCGTGAATTAATTTACATAAAAACATCACACAGCACACTTTGTTTATTTATCCTTCGATAACATGATATTGCCATTTATTTCAATCATTTTAATACAAATGATCTGACGTCAATAACATGGAAAATTGGAGATTGATAATTAAATATGAATAGCAAATGTTTAAGCCAAAAATCTACAGAGCATTAAAATTAAATGTAGAAATTGCAGCACTGAGGTCTCCCCAGATCTTCTTTTCAACATGTGCTTTTTTGGTCAAAATACTCCAGAATTTAACCCTCTTGGCAGGGTTCCAACAGATTTTCTATAGGGTAGCATGAAACGTTTGCAAAAGAAGTGTTCCTCTGTTTTAGTATAGGTTGGGAGTTAAATGATTTATGTAAAATCCTTATCTTTATATCTTGAAATCTGGAAAAACAGTTTGATTTAATCCCTGCATTACTACGCAATCACTACTAATTTGTCACGTCACATATTTACAACAATGTTTAGAACACCCTTATTAAAATTTGAAAATCATTAATACAGGGTGGGCCAAAAAAACGCCACTTTTTTTTCAAAATGCTATAACTTTTTTAATTTTTGGTACAAAATCATAATTTGCATACCAAATGAAACTTGAAGTTGTTATCTAGTCATGGATCATGAATTGTACACTTTTACTTGAATAATATATGTCACCAGCGTCTCACTTAAACATGTGGTGTGCCATGAGAAATAAGCATAATTTGCAAAATGTTCCTGAACTGATATGGCCTGATGATCGCCAAGCTAATAGCCCTGGTGTAAACCCCAGTGAGTATAGGGTATGGGAAGGTCCCCAGGAGATTGTAAGAAGGCACCCAATTTAAAAAATTGCTCAACTAAAGCTGGCAATTAAGACATGTTGAAAAAAATTTAGCTAACATTCCATTGATACTGCTATATCAGCAAGGCGACTAAAACTAAAATCTATCATCAAATAGGGTGGCGGACCAATTGACTAGATGCGAGTAGAAAAAATCTTGATTTACGCCATTAAATTTTCAAAATCCAGTCAAAGCGATGTTATATTTGAAATCTACATGTAAAATTACGTCTAGAAATATGGTTTCGAAAATTGTTTATCAAGTTTGAAAATTTAATTATTTTTGAAAGTGTGACTTCTAGTTCGGGTTGATTCTCCATAGAGCCCATGTTACAAAATCACAAAAAGTAAAATATCTTTTCTTGTATTGGTCAGATAACATTTTCATTTACTGGACATATTTTGATTTGCATAACTATTAGATACATAAGGGTTATATGAAAATTGAACCACTAAAACAGATGTAATTTAAGTTAAAGGGAACTTTCTACTATACCCGCCATGCTATCTGAGCCCAGCGAGCCACCTGGTGGTGAAACTGGTTACTACCTACTCGCATCTGCGTTATTGAACTCCTCTTTTAGATCAAATATTATCCAAGTTGAAGGACTTGTTACATTAAATTATTACTAAGAACCCCTAACTCTATATAACTGCAAAGTTTGGGGTATGTAGGTTGGAAAATGAAAAAGTTATAGTGTCTTGAAAAAAAAAGTGGCGTTTGTAAAAGAAAGAAATAAGAAAATAAAGAAAATCCTTTATAGAAAATCCTATGGTGAATTTTCCCACATACAAAACAATCATGTAGATATAAATCCCTTTCTTGAAAACACTTTGTGGGCAGTCAATCAAAGGGGATCAACATCAACTATCAACATCAAGAACATTTATGGGAAGAGATAACTAAAGAAAATAATGACATGAAACAAATACATTAAATCAGTATACTTATGCATAAAATAATTCTTTATTTGTTCAGATGTTTATACGTATAATGCAGTTTCAATACTAAATATATTGGCATTTATTAATTATATATTCATACCCTAACAAACATTTTCAACAAATATCACGAAAATCCCAAAACTCAAAGAAATTCATGATACATAATATGACTGTCTGATTACTGTCATGAAACATGACATCAGACGGTAAGGTAAACAATGACAAATTGGTAATAAATGAAAAAAATAAGGAAATAAATGATATTTTGCAAGGTGATCAACTGCCTTTGTAAAGTCAAGGTTTCATTGCTACAGCACAGTATAGCTTGAGATCAACAATCAACATGATCAAAAGTGTCAATTGCTTTGTGCTATTGTTAGTCTTAATTACACAGATATTGGATGTAAATGCTGCAAATGCTAGCTGCCTAGATCCAGGTACAGATTGGAAATGCAACCCAAGAGCTTATCGACCATGCCCAAATACGTACAAGTGCTTAAAAAGTGAAGGATTCAAATGCTGCCAGTACAAAATCGAAAAGGACATGCCTAATTGTAAGAATATGTGGATGCAGTACGAGGTGATACCATGGGGGTGCCGAGGCGGGGGCAGTAGGCCGTGTCCAAGCTCATATAAATGTAGAGCAGGACCTGGGAATACATACTCGGTATGTTGTGAGTACATAACATGTGAGCATCCACCTGGGTACATCCACCCTAAGGACGATGGGGAGTGGTATGACGTCGATGGCTGCACAAAATGTGAATGTATAAGTCAAGATAACCATCAATGCAAATTAACGACAAAATGCATGAAAAAACGAACATGTGATGGTCAAACAAACCAAACCAGATTTGCAGAGGGAGACAAGTGTGTACAATGTACTTGTGACACTAAACTTGGAAAAATGACATGTGAAAACATGTGTTGTAAAAACTATGGTCCTACTAAAAAGTTGACAAATGAAGATTGTAAAGAGTGTACATCATGCTCTCGATATTCTGAAGATCCTCAAACTGAAACTGTAAGTAATAGAAGAATTAATGACAAGACTGGTGACTGTATATATTCTCATGGAATAATAATACAGAGACCATGTCCTTGTGAACATGAAAATGAGAAGACAAAAATAGAAATAAATGAAAATTGTTACAAATGCCAATGTACTGATGGAGTTCTGAAAAACTGTACTAAATGTGTTTGTGGAAAGAACCAGAAAAGTATGGACTTCATGGATAATGGAAAATGTGTAGCATGTAGATGTAACAAAAGAAACGCGGCAGTGTGTGTGCAATGTCCAAATAAGGATTCATCAAAGCTGTGTAAACGCTGCAAAGAAGGAGAAACAGAAGGTAGGAATCAGCATCTAACTCTCAAAAAGGCTTCATTTTTAATTTCTATAATTTTTACAAATTGTATTAGAGTATCTTCCAGAGAGTAAGTCAAAATATGAAATCTAAAAATAAGGAAGTCATATTCTAAAGAGGACACCATTTGCTTTGAAATCACATCGAAGTCTCATTTTAATGAGATTTTAAGAGATTTGCATTTTTAACCATTTAAGACAGACATTTTCTTCTATTTGATGGCATATTTGAATTCGGGGTGTAATTTCCAGGATTCTCAAAGAACAGGTCCATTTAACAGACTATTGGTCCACTTATACTTTTTCCAAAAAACTCATTCTTCCATTTACTTTTAAAACCGATTGCAAGTTGTAGCTAAACCTTTTTTCTTGAGACGTGCAATTTCAAAAAGTGGCACAAGTTTTCAGTTTCTTTGAAAAATTGGCAGTAAGAACCCCTATCACAAAGCTGTCTGAATGTGGGTACACACTATGTTTACCATTAAAATAATATCAAAATTTATCATTATATAGAATTTATTATATGGAACATACGTCATACAAGCATTTGGAGTAGAACATCAAAATCAAGCGATGTAAGTAGTTTACCTATGCAAATCTAGAAAACATTGTCATTTTTCGTTCAATTTGTTATCAAGTTTTAGCATGGTGCTCATTCCCTTTCATTGAAAATTTGACCATCAGCCCACACTCCCACAAAAAAGATATTGAAACTGTATAATGCAGAGACAGTAAAGTAGCTTCTCTGCAAATATCATTGTTGTGGGAGTTTGGGCTCACCACTAAAACTTAAGTTTTGTGATGAAAATAAGGCTGACTGGTTTATGTTTTCAATATGGCTGCTAACCTGGGCATACATGTACACTACATTACTGTATGTACAGATTAGGCCATTCAAAATTAATTATATGTTGCATTCTGAAGAAGAGCCTTATATTAAAAACTTCAAAACCTTTATTTATTAAAAGGGTTTTAATATTATTTAATAGTGAAGATGCAATAACACATTGTGGCAAAGCAAGCAACAACCCTTTGATTCAGATGACCTTGTTAATGAAGACAATACTGAAGCTTATATACATGTAGTTTTTAATCAATCTTTAGGAACTCATTTCACTTCACAACAATATAATCCAAGATTACAATAGTTTCCCTTTATCATTTATATGCATTACAAGTACAGAGTACATTGGAACATTTTGTTTTTTCTGAAAACCTAGAATTTAGTGACATTAATTATAAAAAATATTTGAATGGCGTTGAATGGAGTGTTTGTTTATTAGGGAATTATTAGAAATTGTTTTAGGCAATCCTTTTATACATGATGCTGCCTTATATTTTATGATATATTGAAAGAGGATTTCTCTGAATTATTTGTGTTTCAAATATGGGAAGTACAAATTGGCAAATAACTTTAAAATTAAGTGTCCACACAGACATTTAATTCCAAATGCCAATGGGCATTTATTTAAAGTGACCCTATAACAATTTAGAATATAACAAACATGTTTAGAAAACTGGCGAGAAGCAATTGAAATAAGAAAATCCATTCTCATTGAAGTGCCCTTTTGTGCATTTTATCATTTTATCCTAATAACCCAGATGCGAGTAGAAATAATCCTGATTTACGTCATTAAGAATTCAAAATTCAGTCAAAGTAATATCATATTTGAAATCTACATGTAAAATTACTTCTAAAAATGTGGTTTTAAAAAGTGTTTATCAACTTTGAAAAATTAATTTTCTTTGAAAAGGTGACTTCTAGCTCGGGGAGATTCCCCATAGACCCCATGCTATAAAATCACAAAAAATGAAATATCTTTTCTTTTAGTGGACAGATAATATTTTGCTTTACTGGACATATTTTCATTGGTATAAGTATCAGACACATAAGGGTTATATTAAAATTGAGCCACTTAAATTGATAATATTCAAGTTTAAGGGAACTTTCTTATATACCTGCCATGTTAATTGACCCGAATCAGCCACCTGGTGGTGAAACTGGTAACTACCTACTCGCATTTGGGTAATTGCCCATGGGCATTTAAAATAATAATCACATCCCAACTCTTAAAACATGCTTAGGATACATTTAGAGTCTCAAAAGGCAACAAGAACATTCTTTTTTGAAACAAGAAAATTTAGTCCCCCTAAAAATGCCCATATGGGGATTTTTATTGCCCGTGAGCATTTATTAAAAATATTTTTATTTCCATTCACAGGTCTTATTATCAGTCTCAATCAAAATTAAGCCAATCGCATTCATTTTTTGTATCAGAAAATGGTAAAATTTGGAAAAATAGCATCTCTCGAAGTTCACCTTTAAACCACCCTAGAGTCAAGGTCAAATGTCAAAACTCTCAGAAATCATATTTTAAGTAATAAGTCATACTTCCTCTTCAATTCCATGTCAATATATACTTGTTTTGAAGGGGGGCTAAAAGAGGGGTTTACCGCCACCTGTCCTTTTCTGAAAAGGGTCAGGCTAAATTCACATTCACACAATGTTAAAAATATTTAAAAGTTCATTTTCACTTTTAATCACAATCAGCATGTCAACAAGATCGTATTCAAATGGTGTTTTAGACAATCCAAATGCAAATACATGATAAACCAAGAAATTAAGTGACTTTTGCCAGTTGTCTACATACATGGTATTATGAAGAGTATTCTGGCCTTACCGACACACATGCTGCCACCTATATCAATCTATATTTAGCAAATGATCCATTAAGTTATTCTGATCTCACTGACTATAATAGTGAATATGAATTCAACATACAAAAATCAGAACACCTTTATACCTGAGCAAAATAGAGCCTCCAAGTGCGCTCCTTAATGACTTTTAAATTACCTCTTCTGCACTAAGGTTCCAATACACCATTGGAAAGCTGAGAGTATCAGCTTCAAGAATCCAGCCTACATTCAAATGTTCGCTGAATGCAAAATTAGATATTAACCCTTTCATCACCAAGGGGTAAAAGTAAGCTAGGTCATTTTGACTCTGAATGATTGGGATTTTAGCAAACTTAAATTTTTTCCTTTTGTTTTCTTTTTGACAAATTGTTGTTCCTTTTGACAATAATCTAGGTTTTAGTTTTAGGACAGGCTGTTGTGTATTCCCCATGTGGCATAGGAAAGAACTGTAGCATGTGGCAGGCTGGACTAAGCTGTTCTTGGAAACTGGGCAAATATGAATGCGATATTATGGAACTTAAACGATGCAGCAATTGTAGTCTTGGGAATCGTTTGGAGCAATGGAGCATGTGGAGTAATTATACAAAGTGCATAGCAAATGATGCGACAAGAGGGGGCAAACAAAGACGTTCACGTATAAGACTATGCACGGCATTGACAAGAAATAAGAGGAAAAACTGTTTGAATCCAAGGAACAGATCTTCAACATATGAAAGAACAAAAACGCCAACGGGGGAAACAGCAGCAACTTTAGTAGAGACCACTATTTGCAAGCGGACAAGGAAAAATAAAAAATGAGAAATGTCAACAAATGAGAATTTATTTGTAAAATTTGATAAATAAATATTTTGGCATGTGCTTCCATTGAAGAAAGCAAACTTGTTTTATACTTTTATCAATACAGGCAGTGTAATATAAAAGAAATCTCCAAGGCATTCATGCAACTGAAATGACCCCGAAGTATTTTATATTGAACATCAAAAATTGATTCAAAACCAGGTTATAAACCTGTTTAATGCAATTTCTTTCAAGTTGGAATAGAGACATGGATTCCCATGTGGCAAGTCATTGGGAAATTAAACAACTGTCAGAAATGTTAAGAGCATGCATCCTTCTTAAAAGATCCTACATAGAAATTCACTTTTTGAAAATCATTACTGGAAAATCCTTTATTTTGAAAATCTGTTATAGAAAGTACATGTAAAGAAAATCCTTTATAGAAAATCCTATGGTGAAATCCCACATACAAAAACAATCATATAGATATAAATCCCTTTCTTGAAAACACTTTGTGGGTAGTCAATCAAAGAGGATCAACATCAACTATCCACATCAAGAACATTTACGGGAAGAGATAACTAAAGGAAATAATGATATGAAACAAATACATTATATCAGTATACTTATGCATAAAGTAATTCTTTATTTGTTCAGGTGTTTATACGTATAATGCAGTTTCAATACTAAATATATTGGCATTTATTAATTATATATTCATACCCTAACAAACATTTTCAACAAATATCACGAAAATCCCAAAACTCAAAGAAATTCATGATACATAATATGACTGTCTGATTACTGTCATGAAACATGACATCAGACGTATGGTAAACAATGACATATAAGTATTAAATGGGGAAAATAAGGAAATAAATGATATTTTGCGAGGTGATCAACTGCCTTTGTAAAGTCAAGCTTTTATTGCTACAGCACAGTATAGCTTGAGATCAACAATCAACATGATCAAAAGTGTCGATTTCTTTGTGCTACTGTTAGTCTTAATTACACATTTATCGGATGTAAATGCTGGCTGCCTAGATATAGATTCAGATTGGAAATGCAACCCAAGAGATTATAGATCATGTCCAAATACGTACAAGTGCTCAAAAAGTGAAGGATTCAAATGCTGCCAGTACAAAATCGAAAAGGATATGCCTAATTGTAAGAATATGTGGATGAAGTATGAGGAGGTGCCATGGGGGTGCCGGGGCGGGGGCAGTAGGCCGTGTCCAAGCTCATATAAATGTAGAACAGGACCTGGGAATCTGTACTCGTTATGTTGTGAGTACATAACATGTGAGCATCCACCTGGATACATCCACCCAAAGGAAGATGGGAAGTGGTATGACATTGATGGCTGCACAGTATGTGAATGCATAAGTCAAGATAACCATCAATGCAAATTAACGACAAAATGCATGAAAAAACGAACATGCAAAGCCACAACAAGCCCAATCACATTTGCGGAGGAAGGCAAATGTGTACAATGTACTTGTGACACTAGCCGTAGAAAAATGACATGTGAAGACATGTGTTGTAAAAACTATGGTCCAACTAAAAAGTTGACAAATGAAGATTGTAAAGAGTGTACATCATGCTCTCAATATTCTGAAGATCCTCCAGAGCTACCAAAAGAAGAAGATTTTCATGATTATCTAGAGTTCCAAAGTACCACAACAATAGCTCCAACTACTACCACTATCACTACTACCACTTCAACAGAAACAAAGGCTCCAATAACAACAAGAGCTACTACAACAACAAGAGAAGCTCCAACCTCAACCACAATTGATTCCACAACTAAAACGGAAGATGAGATAATAATCGAGGACAATGGGGACTGTATAAAATTATACAGAAGAATGCAAAGTCCATGTAGTTGTAAGAATAATGATAATATAACAGAAATAGACGTAGGAGGAAGTTGTTACGAATGCATGTGTACCAAGGGAGCTCTAAAAAATTGTGTCCTATGTATAGAACATACCAGAACAACCTCGGAACACACACCAACCACAGACATGACTTCAACTAGCTCAGTAATTGATACAACAACTGAAACTGTAAGTAATAGAAGAATTAATGACAAGACTGGTGACTGTATATATTCTCATGAAATAATGCTACAGAGACCATGTCCTTGTGAACATGAAAATGAGAAGACAAAAATAGAAATAAATGAAAATTGTTACAAATGCCAATGTACTGATGGAGTTCTGAAAAACTGTACTCAATGTCTTTGTGGAAAGAACCAGAAAGGTATGGACTTCATGGATAATGGAAAATGTGTAGCATGTAGATGTAACAAAGAAAATAAACAGGCAGAATGTGTGCAATGTCCAAATAAGGATTCATCAAAGCTGTGTAAACTCTGCAAAGAAGGAGAAACAGAAGGTAGGAATCAGCATCTAACTCTCAAAAAGGCTTCATTTTTAATTTCTATAATTTTTACAAATTGTATTAGAGTATCTTCCAGAGAGTAAGTCAAAATATGAAATCTAAAAATAAGGAAGTCATATTCTAAAGAGGACACCATTTGCGAAAATGCCACATTTAGAATTAATTCATATTTCTTTCCCATAGAGTTAATCTTTAAATTATAGATGATCTGTCCACCAGTAATAGCTAAATAGCTTTGAAATCACATTGAAGTCTCATTTTTAATGATATTTTAAGAGATCTGCATTTTTAACCTTTAAAGACACACATTTTCTTCTATTTGATGGCATATTTCAATTCAGGGTGTAATTTCCAGGATTCTCAAATTTTCTGAAAAGGGTCAGGATAAATTCACATTGACACAATGTTAAAAAATATTTAAAAGTTCGTTGTCACTTTTAATCACAATCAGCATGTAAAAAAGATCATATTGGAATGGTGTTTTAGACAATCCAAATGCAAATACTTGATAAACCAAGAAATTAAGTGACTTTTGCCAGTTGTCTACATATTATGAAGAGTATTCTGGCCTAACCGACACACATGCTGCCACCTATGTCAATCTATATTGAGCAAATGATCCATTAAGTTATTCTGATCTCAACTGACTATAATAGTGAATATGAATTCACAAAACAAAATGAACATACAAAAATCACAACACCTTTATACTTGAGCAAAATAGGGCCTCCAAGTTAATGATTTTTTCCAACACACTGTTGGAAAGCTGAGAGTGTCAGCTTTAAGAATCCAACCTGCATTCGAATTTTTGCTATTAACCCTTTCATCAACAATGGGTAAAATTTAGAAATCAATCATGCTTTTTCAATCAAAATACATTCAAATCAAAAAATTCAAATGGAGGTCAGATTCTTAGAGCTGACCCTTTCAGCTTTGCAACGGTATATTGGAACCTTAGTTCAAAGGTGGTCATTTATATCACCCTATTTTGCTCTACTATTAGTCATTATTGTAGTATTGTGGCACAGAAAGATATTCATATTTGACTTATTACGTTTACTGTCACACTAATAATTGAAATTAGTTCAGAATTAGTACTTCAATACATTCCATTCCTTCATACACAGCAGAGGCTCCGACTACAACAAATCCCACAACTACAATGAGTACAACAAAGCCTCCAACTACAACATCAACAAAATATCCAACTACAACAAGCACAACAAAGGCTCCGACTACAACAAGCACAGAATATCCAACTACAACAAGCACAACAAAGGCTCCGACTACAACAAGCACAGAATATCCAACTACAACAAGCACAACAAAGCCTCAAACTACAACAAGCACAGAATATCCAACTACAACAAGCACAACAAAGGCTCCGACTACAACAAGCACAGAATATCCAACTACAACAAGCACAACAAAGGATCCGACTACAAGCACAACAGCCAGAACAAAGCCTTCCACAACAAGAAAACCAATGAATCCCTTGACATGTAAGTCATGGGCTAAAAATGTTGACAGAACAACAAAGTGTGAAAACAATTCTACAAAAATAGAGCTAGAAAATGGCGATTGCTGTAATTGCAGCTGCAGAGAAGGAAAGATATATGAATGTAATAGATGTACCTGTAAAGTTACAACAAAAAAAACACAAAAAAACTTTATAACAATAAATGAAGAACGTGCCTGTAGATTTTGCCACTGTATTAGTGGAAAAATTAGGAATTGCCACAAATGCGGTTGCAATGATACTGAGAAAAATGTGAAGAAGATTGACAGAAGTGGAGACTGTCAACAATGTGAATGCCAAGAGGGTGAATATCTGGGGAACTGTAGCCCATGCCAGTGTGATACTACCACTGAGAAAGTAAAAACCAGAGTAGATGGTGGTATATGTAATGAGTGTAAGTGCATGGATGGAACACTTAAGGACTGTAAAGCATGTATTTGTGGAGGGAGGAAAGGTGCTATATTCCAGGAAAATGGTAACTGCATAGCGTGCAAGTGCGACCATGGTAAGCTGAAGGAGTGTGATGTGTGTTTGGCAGGAAGTAAAGAAAAGAGATGTAAACAATGCCAAAACACAGAAGGTAATCCTCACTTAACTGTAATACATCAGTGAGATCCATAATAGAGTATATGCTATTTTAAAATAATCTCAGAAAATAACCTCCCATTATAAAATTGTTAATATCTTCATTCCTTAAAAATCAGCATTTTGGGACTTTTAACATTGTGATATGATGTCATTTAGTCTGACTTTTTTTAACAGAAAGCTTTAAAATACTGGAATATGACATTTAAAAAACAATATACAGTGTAATGTTTTAATTTATAATTGTTCTGCATATATACAAAAAATATAAGTAAACCAGAACAACGGCAACGCCAAAGCGTAGCGAATCCCATCGAACAGAAATGGCTGGCATTTTTATAAACAAAATATATAGCCTAGCAAATATCATAAAATAAAACCCATAAGAAAGGCCACCATTCAAAATCGCTCCACTACTTTTCAAGTTATAGTAAAAAATGTAAAAATGGTGGCCATTTTTCAAAATGGCTGCCTACTACCCAAAGTGTCATTAGACAGGGTGAAATGCTTATAGTATTCACATATAAAATATGAACAAAATCGCTCTACTGCATTTTGAGTTATAGTAAAAAATGTAAAATTACACACATAAAAATGCCAGCCGTTTTTCAAAATGTTGGCCTAATACCCAAAATGTCATTAGACATTGAGCCATGCTTAAAGTATTCACATACTAAATATGAACAAAATCGCTTCACTACTTTTCAAGTTACAGCAAAAATCGTAAAATGACGTGCAAAGGCGGCCATTTTTCAAGATGGCCGCCTACTACCCAAAATGTCATTAGACATTGGGCCATGCTTAAAGTATTCACATACCAAATATGAACAAAATCGCTCCACTACTTTCTGACTTACAGTAAAAAATGTTAAATAACACACATAAAAATGGCGGCCATTTTTCAAAATGGCCACCTACTACCAAAAATGTCATTAGACATTGTGCCATGCTTAAAGTATTCACATACCAAATATGAACAAAATCGCTCCACTACTTTTCAAGTTACAGCAAAAATCGTAAAATGACGTGCAAAGGCGGCCATTTTTCAAGATGCCTGGCGTGTATTTCTTCTTTATTTACATTTCTAGCTTAATCAATGTCCTATATAACTTTTTTACATTTAAAACATATTGGTATTACAGTTTTATATGCAGTCCCTTAATTACTGTAAAATCGGCACTAAAATGGCCGCCATTTTTAAATGAGCGGCCATTTTGAAAATCGGTTTTCGAGCAGAACTTCTACTCCCATTGGGTATATGTGTACAAAATATGAACAAAATCAGGCCAACGGTATTTGAGTTATTGCCTGGACGGACGGACGTACACACGTATGTACGTACGGACGTACGTAAGTACGGACGGACGGACGGACGGACGGAGGCATTCCCTATATCCCTCCGAACTTCGTTCGATGGGATAATAAATCCAATTTTAATTCTTATAGATCAAAACAACAAAAAAGCGCCTGTATGACTAAATGTGTGAACCTTAATTTTTATTAAAAAGGTGTTTCCACAAGACTTCAAAGTAATCTAGAAAATCTGTCAATTGAATATTTTCAAAACTTGCTAACTATGATACTGTGCTGTGATACATGCAATTGTTTTATGCATAATAGTGGCTCAGACTACAAGGAAAGCTCCAATTAAAATAACAGCTCGTCCAACTGAAACTAGAACAGCTCCAACTAGCACATTAGGTCCAATAAGAACAACCAAAATAAAGGCTCCAAATAGAGGTAAGACCACATGCCAAAATGGGCCAATGCACAAAGTTATTGTGAAAACGAAACTCCAAAAATAGAGTTCGAAATGGGTTTTGTTTTGACTGCAAGTGTAGGAAAGGAAAAATACGAAAATGTAAAGAGTATACCTGTAAAGGAGAGAAAGGCTTAGCACAAACATTGGTAGGTGCAGATGGTGTCTGTAAAGCTTGTAGATGTAAGAATAAAAAGATAACCAACTGTCAACAATGCAATTGTGAAACTGAGACACAGAAAAAGATTGTGATGATAACAGTGGAGAATGTTGACGATGTGGATGTTATGACAGAGCATTGAAAAATTGTGTGCCGTGTCAATGTGAAATTAGCAATATGTACATTAAAATACTAGTTCATCATAATTGCACACTGTTTAGATGTGACGATGGAGTGCTCAAAAGTTGTTCATCATGTACAGATGACAAAACATTTGAAGAGAATGGTAACTGTATAGCATGCAAGTGTGTTGATAGAAAGCTGAAAGAATGTGATGAATGCATATCAAAAGATAAACACAGAAAATGCAAACAATGCCATCAAAAAGGTAATCATCAGTATAGCTGTAGTACCCACTCGTATAAACCTAACATAAACCAACCAACAGGTTGGAAAATGTTGCCATTGGAAATCAGATGGCCACATAAAAATGACAGTAGATAAGGCATGTGCATCCTTAAAAGTCATCCAAATTTGATTGAAGCTTTTATACATGATTATTATTTCAAGGCGATCTAATTTCCCTCAATGTAATTATTGAATCTTTGAGAATTGAATCTCATTGAATATTAGATTTCAAGTGACTTGTTTGAATATGTTTTTCCTTTGTATCATGGAAACAAGATACAAAAAAATATTCAAAATTAACAATTATCCATTATGAAAAGTCAATTCCTTAAATGTTTGACGTGTTATGTTTTTAAAAAATTGTCAGAAACTCTTTGCTTGTAATCGCAATAAGAATGTCACTTAAAATGTACACATCAACCCCAATATCAAATCAGATGTAGAAGAAAGGAACTCATAAAATTGTTCAATAGCCTCTATGAACAGTTGCACTGGCATTATATGCTGCAAACACACATTAACTTCAGCTATGAAAATATCAAATGATTTTGTCAACTAAAAAGGGGCAAGGTCACTTTGACTCTGGATGATGGGATTCTAGCAAACTTAAATGTTTCCCTATTGTTCTTTCAAACTATTTTTCTCAATTTGGGGAACCATTCATAAAATAAGTTCCATGGTTGAACCAAAATGCAAAAAGCTAAAAACTGCGCTCTTTAAGGCTGAAAATTAACCTTCCAACAATTGACTTAATAAGTTTATTTTATATATTTTTTTAATTATTTATTGATTTCTCAATTCACCCCTTATAGGGTATTAGAGTACAAAAGACAAACTTAACTTAGACAGTAACAAACATTAAAATAACATTATATAAGTACATTTTCCTGCCCAGCCTCGATTAAAAAGTTTTATTACACTCTAAAAACCTTCCCGTCCGACAGTCAAAAAAATCAATTTTTGGAAAAGTTTAAATGCCTCAAATGAATCATTTGGTCTACTTACTCATATCTACTTGCCTTATTTTTTGAAGTCAAATGCATGTCCATTCCATAGTCAGTAATAGTGATACTCGAAATTGGATCCAAATGTTGTAAGAAACTAAGTCATTTTCTTCAGAAAATCTTCTCTTGCCCTCTGTCTGAATGACCTCAAGAGTTCATAGAAGTTCAAACTCTTGACAAAAATTCATGGAATCTCCTCCCATTTTGGGGAAACCATTCTGTTCTAAATGACGTCAATGACGTTATTTTCTTAGAATCTCTTCCATGTTGAAATTTGAGACGAATGCGAGAGAGAAATGTTTTGTGTGATATGAGAGAAGGGATTTCTATTCAATTTCCTGTGATGAACTGACAAAAGGTAGGTGGCCCTAGATTTAGGCATCGGCCAAACTTATTATATAGGCCAAATGAGAGAATAAATGGATTTTTTGATCGTCGGACACCACTGTGTTTAGAGTATAGTATATTTTTGTTTGAATTCATTAATTTCTCAAACTTCTGTGTGTTTGGTCTTGTATATTATATATTATATATAGCATATATATTTTATCATATTAAACAAATTATCAATGCAATGATTTATCATAGCAAATGATGTTTTTTTATTTGATTTGATTTGGTTCACCTACATATGCTGCCTAGGCTCAAAGCTTGTTTGGTAAATAAATATCATCCTTATTTCTAATGCTAATAACTCCAGATACAAAAACAATTCCAACATCAGCTCCTGATGATATGACTGATGGAACGACAACTCCAGATGAAATGACAGTTACAAAGACGGATCCACAAGAAAACATTCCAAAAGGTAAAAGACACAATCATACAGATTGCAACATGCTTAACCAGAATTATAGCACGGTTTTTGGTTGATTTTCAGTTGGTCCATGTTCTCTTCACTTAGGTGGAAATTACTTATTAGCACAGCTCACATTCTTATCACGAAATTGAAAGACACGGACAATAATCTAGGTTCTAATTTTAGGACAGGTTGTGTATTCCCCATGTGGCATAGGAAGGAACTGTAGCATGTGGCAGGCTGGAATAAGCTGTTCTTGGAAACTGGGCAAATATGAATGCGATATTATGGAACTTAAACGATGCAGCAATTGTAGTCTTGAGAATCGTTTGGAGCAATGGAGCATGTGGAGCAATTATACAAAGTGCATAGCAAATGATGCGACAAGTGGTGGCAAACAAAGACATTCACGAATAAGACTATGCATGACAAAGAATGGGAAGAAAAACTGTTTGAATCCAAAAAACAAATCTTCGAAATATGAAAGAACAAAAACAAAAACAGGGGCAACAACAGCAACTTTAATAGAGACCACCATTTGCAAGAGGACAAGGAAACGAAATGTCAACAAATGAGAATTTATTTGTAAAATTTGATAAATAAATATTTTGGCATGGGCTTCCATCGAAGAAAGCAAACTTGTTTTATACTTTTATCAATACAGGCAGTGTAATATAAAAGAAATCTCCAAGGCATTCAATGCAACTGAAATGACCCCGAAGTATTTTATATTGAACATCAAAAATTGATTCAAAACCAGGTTATCATATTTCAACCTGTTTAATGCAATTTCTTTGAAGTTGGAATAGAGACATTGATTCCCATGTGGCAAGTCATTGGGAAATTACCTTGTACTTTTCTGGTGGTTCACTACTGGCTTCAACAAGGATCGTCTCCATGATCTGTAAAATCTGTTCTGTAAGGGTCTGACCAAGAGTGGCAGCACTGCTTTCTTGTTCAGCTAATAAGGCCTGGAACATAGAATTAACATGAATAAACACAAGGAGCTCACGCGTCTTGAACTCATGACCTCATGGTTATGGCGACAGTGCCAAGCTGAGCGTGTCCAGTGCTCTAGTCTGCTCGGCCAACTCTACAACCCCAGAAAAGATTGTTACATCAGTCAATCCGAGTGGTATAGAGTTTGTAGGGTTCCTGTTTATGGTACAATATACCTGACCTCTATTTTTGTTATTTTACTGGGTTTAAAAAACATACAGCTGTATACCTAAAATGAACCACATGAAAGTGTTGGAACCCACCAAGTCAGGCTCGTAGCCAGGGGGGCGGTTCTGGAAATTGGCTAAATATTCTTTCAAAATCATAGACTTGTTCACCATTCTTAGCACTTTTGCGACTATTTCATCCTCCGAACACAGGCCTCCAGAACTCGTACCTAAGAAGGAAGGACCTTAGTGGATGATGTCTGGAACCCTGCATTCGGAGGATGCAACTATTTGGGCCAAAGTCAAATATGAACACCACTGGAATTTTTTTAAGAGAGAACCTGGCCCTGTTTGGGAAGCTGGCTACAGGCCTGCAAGATTTTCATGGTCTCCGATAATAAATCATCATTCAAAGAACAGGTAAAAGCTTCATTGACAGAAGTACTATTGTATTGTACTATTAATGTTTGCAATTTGCACTTTCTTAAGTTAAAGGTTTGCCCAGTCATTCACTATGTAGGAGGCACTTATAAGAAAGAAGCGGGGGGGGTATTGTTTTTCATCAATTTCTATAGGAGATCAACATTCTGAGTGTCCTCATGTAACTCTCAAGATAAAAAATACAAACACTTCATAATGTAATGGGTAATATTTTTCAAAACTTAATGAGGATTTACACATGATCATTGAATACATACATAGTTCAAAATAAAAAAATTGCTAAAATATGTGGATTAAAATGACATTCCCATAATTTTTACCTTTTACTTTTTCTAAATGTGTAGAAGATCCTTTTTTTGTGTTTCATTTATTTACAATATTATTAATTACATGTATATACGTGTACTTGTTCATTATATACAAATAAACAGCCTTCATGGTTTTTAGATAATTGGGCTTTCAAGTGATACCCTGATGACTCACCAGATTGAGGGCACGTAGCATGGTGCTAATGGTGTTCATCTTGGGTTGGATCAGCAACTGTCTGTTCACCTTCACCTTGACACAGTAGCTGAACAACTTCAACAGGACTGTCAGTAGCTGCTTTCCTGATGCGACATCACGAAGGCCTTTCAGTCTGTTAACATTGAAGAAAAAAATTAAATTGTAAGAGAGTTTGATGAAAATAGTTTAACATGGTTACTCATGATTACGAGGGTGTAGACAAGGCATTAATGTGACAAAATATCACCACCTATAGTTGCAATTACAAAAAGATATGCCTATTGCATAATATACAGGCTTCCACCCTCATTCAAAGTCTAAAACAAGACATTCATGCTTGAAAGCCTCCACAGCTGGTTTTAACTCTTTATCTTATCATAAAATAACTTAACTTTTAAACTTAAAACATAGGACTATGTATGTAAAGGATGTGTATGCGTCAATGATGACCTCTGTGTATCAACTAATGGGATACAAATTAAATGTGTAATGCACAAGTTGTTATAGATGTCACTGCTGACAAGTACCAGTTATTACGAGTACAGTACCATGAAAATAGTTCATTGCAGAAAGACAAGGCATCAACATGTAGATGTCACCACCTGCCATTTGTGACAGATGTCACCACCTGCCATTTGTGACAGATGTTGAACACCAAACAACAACAACTAGCATTGAACACCAACCTCTGAACACCGTCCATAAAAAGTGGGAGACTACAGAAAAATGTATAACAATATGTTACTACTTTCTGATGGTGCCATAAGTATTCATATTCACCTTGCCAACATGATATCCAGTCCCCCACACTCAGCCATAACTGATGCAAGCTTATATACTTCCTCCTCATTCACATCCTCATCTGGAAGAGAATAAATTACATGTGTGAAAGTTTAATAACGATTTTACAACATAATAACATGTACATACAATAAATATATATGAAGATAAATACTTAAATATAACAAGGCATTAACATGCGAAATGTTACAACCTGCCATTTGTTACAAATGCTGACCTCCGAATGATGACCACCGAACGCCAGAAACATTTAATTGTACATTAATTTACATATTATAGAGGTTTTAGCTATAAATTTTATTGATAATACTTCACTCTTCCCATCATGCAAAACGTTGAGCCCAGGATTCTCACCTTTCCCAGAATCCAATGTGTTGACCATATCTTCAGTAGCATCACCAAGGAGACCTCTCATCCTATAGACAACTCTCATTGGGATGCTCTCTCCATGGTCTGGCACCCATATCTTCTTGTAGACATCCTTCACTGCCAGATCCAAGCTGATGATCTTGTTGTTAACAAGCAGTTCCATGCCAGTGTCATCCTCCAGCAGGGCCACTAGCTCACAGTCTACAATTGATAAGGTTCATTATTATACAAGGGGCAATCCATATATTCTGATAAAAATGCAAAAAAAAGTTCATTACTATACAAGGGGCAATCCATATCTTCTGATAAAAATGCTCTCATTTTGTGATTTTTTTCACATATTCCTCTTATTTTTTCATAAGATATATTTTATGTAATTACACATACAATGCTAAAATATTATAGCTATAGCTGTAGAGAAGAGATTGCTATAGTAACCTGTACTGAGGGTAAGCAGGTCAATTAAATTATAACCTAATGTATAGAATGCTCGATCAAGTTTAGGATATAACAAAAGAACTTCCAGACCCATAGTCAGAGAGGGGGTGCGAAAGAACCCCCACCCCCTGGCCAAAAATTCTTTCAAAATCATGCAGTTTTTTATCATTCTGAGCACTTTTCAAGTGACTTTGGGCCAAAATGGTCAAACGTGAACTCCCCTGGAATTTTTAAAAGTGAACCCTCATTGGCAAAATCTGGTTACAAGCCTGATTTCTGATGTACAGATCAATAGACATTAAATCATGGACCGGTTCTTATGTTATTTTGCTGTCAAGCTGACATGGTCGTGAAAGAAATTCTCTGCTGGTCCATAGTAAAATTCACTAGATGTTTTTTAACAATTTCTTTTCAAATATTACCTTGACATATCTTGTTTTTGACATCTCTCATAAGGGGTCCTAATCCTGCTTCATTGCTGTTATAAGGGTTCCCAAGCATTCGACCCTGCAGGAAGTCTTCCTGTTGAGGGTCCTTCTCTAAAGACAGGAAGAACTCTCCCACGTCATTCTCCTCCTAATAAACATAACAAAAATCTGATGAGAATATTAAACTTATGGTATGAGGTTCCATATCCATCCGCCAAAAGGTATGACCCCTATATAGTCCATTTAAAAACTTGTGGTTTTGTTCTAAATAACGCCATAGTTGGCTTCTAGGGTACCTAGTATGCCACTATTTGGTATCAAAATAAAGAGGAGGAGTTCAACTTTCATTTGAATTACGAAAATAGCGATGTAGATCAAAATAGTTCCAGCGTGAGCATGTTTACTACGCGTTTGCCCGTCATCTCAGAATTGAGGAAATGGTAGCAAACGCGAGTTACAATAAATGGACGCTGATATCTCAAAAAGTAACCTGACTCCCTATAATTTAATGTTGATCAATTGAACCCCTATATGAACAGGTACATTTTGATATATAACACTATGGGGGGTAAGCATTTTATAGTTGATCACGAACGCCATATGTGCAAAGTATTGTTCTGAATTTTCGAATTTGGTGTTGGATTACGGTACTCATACCTTATGTGGGATACCGAATTGGAGCATATTCGTATTAACATTATTCAAGTGTATAATACAGGGTGAGCAACAAAATTCAACCAAAACAAATGTTTACAACTCAGTCATTCAACATGGATTCAGCATGTTCAGTAAAATGGCCATAAAATAGTAACCCTTTGGAACAAACAAATGAAACTTGATAGAAAATGTAAGAAAATTGAACAAGGTTTAATTGTGCCAAACATGACCTTTAAATCTATGGTCAATGATTGGGTTATTTACATTTGTTTGGGTTACATTCTTTGGTTAACTATGTACATGAGCGAGAGTGGAATAAACACAGAAGTAAAGACCAAGAGAGCCATTCATACAGATCACGAATTGAAATATTCAAAAAAGGTGTTCACTGAAACTAAAAAAACAATGTTCTCTTAACAGGTGTACAAGTGTTCACCAATATGCTTACGGGGAATATAAGACTACAGAGTCTCTCAAAGATGAATACTGGAGATATGAGGTCCTCCATGCCGTATTTGCTCACTGTCTTTACACATACAGCCATGAACTCCTTTGTCTCAGATTCTGTACCTGAAACACAGTACAAGGTTGACATTAAAAGTGTTGTTTTCATTCAATGTGTTTTTCAAGATATAGTCTTTTCTAGCACCATTAGTTGGGCTCAATGTGTGAAAAAAAGAAATCATGATTTACAGAAAAGACTATTCGAAGGTAGTTTATAAAGGAATGTATGACAAACAGACGAATGCCTACACAACAATTCCAATGGCTCACTAAGCCGGAAACCGTTGGCTTTATATACAAGGATACTCTAGGGTATTGAATTATGTATTATAAAGACCTGTAGTCATTTCCTCAAGGAGTTCAAGTAGGTTATCCTGTGTCTCATCTATCAGCTTAGTCCTCTGCACCACAAGCTTGCGTAGAGATAGGTATCCATTCAGTACAAACCCTACAAGTTTGCTCTTGTAGTGCTGCTTGATCAGTTCATAGTCTGTGATATAGGCTAACAGGTCAGTGAGGGACTTGAGGGCATATCCCTGTGTCAGGTCAGAGCTTAGTGTAGTCTCTTCAAGATGCTCAATGTATTCTATCTCCTGCAAATGTGAAACAAGGATTGATTAATCCATAATCTGTGATATAGGCTAACAGGTCAGAGAGGGTCTCAAGCAAATCACTATTATACATTCACTATGTGTATGTCTGAAATGTTGAATAAAAACGAAAATTCAAATTTGAATGTACCTTGGTTATAAGTTCCCCAATGTGAGGCAACACCCCTTAATAGCCAGATAGACTAACCTTGGTTATAAGTTCCCCAATGTGAGGCAACACCCCTTAATAGCCAGATAGACTAACCTTGGTTATAAGTTCCCCAATGTGCGGCAACACCCCTTTAATAGCCAGATAGACTAACCTTGGTTATAAGTTCCCAATGTGAGGCAACACCCCTTAATAGCCAGATAGACTAACCTTGGTTATAAGTTCCCCAATGTGAGGCAACACCCCTTTAATAGCCAGATAGACTAACCTTGGTTATAAGTTCCCCAATGTGAGGCAACACCCCTTTAATAGCCAGATAGACTAACCTTGGTTATAAGTTCTCCAATGTGAAGCAACACCCCTTTAATAGCCAAATAGACTAACCTTGGTTATAAGTTCTCCAATGTGAGGCAACACCCCTTTAATAGCCAAATAGACCTTCCAATGGTTTGGAGTGATGAGTTTCTTATAGAGGGCGAGGAAGTCACTGGCATTCTCTCCAGCAGTCCCTATCTTATCTAGGTATCTAAAATGTAGAATGTACAATGTATAATTAAATGAATATATATAACAAGGCATTTACCTGCAAAATGTGACCACCTATCATTTTACAGATGTCAAATGCCTAACACTAACCACTGAACGATGAACACCAACCACCACAACAATAAACTTGGAGACTATAACAGCATGTCACCACTTGTGGAGGTGACATAAAAATATGCTGAGATTCCTATATCCCAATTGACCCTCTACTTCTTTACATGTCCCTGCCCAACCTTACTATAACTACTAGCTCTTAACTAATACAATAAGCCCATGAGGTAAA
This sequence comes from Owenia fusiformis, assembly GCA_903813345.2. Taxonomy (NCBI): domain Eukaryota; kingdom Metazoa; phylum Annelida; class Polychaeta; order Sabellida; family Oweniidae; genus Owenia; species Owenia fusiformis. The sequence goes on along the minus strand of CAIIXF020000006.1, from coordinate 28,503,019 downwards.
AAGTATATACATGTATATGGCAGATCCTTCACATATCAATTTGAAAATAAAACAACAGATTACTTTAAAGTTCCAAATAAATTATTTCTGATATTGAAAAATCTTTTTTTCTACCCAGTGAACTTGTCAATGATGGCTCTCCTGCGTTCTGTCTGCGTATTACACACTGTCTCACAGATGGCGCTGACAGTCTGACGCGCAGCACGGGAACTTGCAGAAAATAGTGCATTTTCTAGCCAACTGCTGTCCAGGAGCTTCAGAGGAAGGACTTCACCTGGAATAATCATTTTTAGCTTTTCTTATTCCTTCTTAATTAGGGGTACTAAGCTTTCTATAGTCAACATTAGGCAATGTCACAGAATTAAGACGGAAGTAAGTGACAGAATAGAAACACCATTGTTTAGTATTCTAATTCCTTCACAAGGCTTTAATAATTAACAATGTATCCAATACACAAGTGTAAAACTTGCCTTTGTACGCTTTAACTGTTTATCTTAAGAGTTATATTTTCATTCCATGACTTTTGCAATACATTCTCTATAAAGATTGTTTCTTAATAAGAATTGGAATCACTGAATAGAAAACAACTGTCCTAAAAACCATAATCCAACAAGTGCAGTATCATATGAAATATCCATAGCTTACCTTGCTTGACTTTCTTCCTCCATCGAATTCCATATTTCTCCATGAGAAACTTCGCCCTTGCCTTCTCCTTGCTTTCCCTCTTCTCCTTACTCTCCTTTTTATCAGGTTTTCCTTCCTTTTTGTCACCCTTTCCTTCCTTCTTATCCACCTTTGACTTGTCTAAAATATTTGAGCATGTTTTAAATTATACCATATTGTACTTGGAGCATGAATGAACAATGCAAGCTTAAAACTAATACTCAATTATGCATTGTACTCATTGAAGCCTTTTTCTTTGCTGTTATAGCTTTTTTGACCTTGTATTGTGCTTTCATATTTATACAGTCTAACTAGAACATTATTAACAAAGATGTTTTCCTTAAATGGACATTTGCAAGTGATTTGATGATACGATGAAGTGATTTGATACCATTTATTGTCAAATGAACTTAGGTTTTACTGGAAAGGAGGATGTTTCCCATAATGCATCAATCTATATGATTATTTAGTGATAGTGTGTTGAGATATTGTTATTATGTTGCATTAGATAGAACAGCCAATCCAAATATGACATAACACCAAACAAGGGTATTTGGTGTTTGATTTTTATGAAATGATCATAGAAACAATACGCAAACTTGTTAGATGAGATTTGACGATTAAAATAGGGGTATGCTGATGTATAAGGGAACATGTAAGGACAGGGTGATTGTATAGAGGAACATGTTGGGGTTATTGTTTAGAGCAACAAGGTGTTGGGTAATTGTAATGATTGTATAGAGGACAAGAACACTGGTATATAAAGAAGGACTGCAATAGAGTTCAAGCAGGCTTACCAGAGGCTTCTACCAAGGTGGTGTAATACTTATGCCCTAAAACAATGATGGCTAGAACTAAATTCATCATATTAATATGCTTAATTATTGTTTGGTGTTTAAGGAGTGAAGAAATGCAATCACATGTCGTATGTAGATATACCAAACTGTATAGTATACTAGGATATACTATAAAGAAAGGTGCAAGCAACTAAACTTTACAAGCAGAACTTATTTCTAGGCTAATTTATCTACAATGGGTGTAAGCGACTAAAAGCAACTGAATAATGTATCAATGGGTGCAAGCAAAAATGGAACTAAATGTGCAACAAAAACTTAATTCTAAATGTATTTTGTGCATTTTGTTAGACGATATGAGATACTGACCTTTGGTTGGTTGTTTCTGTCTCCACTGTTGGTAGGTGTGGCTCAGGTCACCTGACAACCACTTCCTGACGTCAACCTGTAGTCCAGCATCAACTGACTTTATGCTACTCAATGTCTCCATGGCTTTATCCTAGAAACAGACATACATACATACTATAGATATACTATAGTGGTGACCTTTATCTCGGTCTAATTTTGACCAACTGAATATGTCTGCTATGATTGCGTTCATGTGACAACCAAGGACATTCACGAACCTTGGAGAAGGTGTTCCACCCCCAAAATGCAATCTGATTTTCAACGCCCTTTCGGTGCCAAATTTCGGTGCCGTTTCGGCACCAAATGGACTGTCTAGTCCGGTAGCAAATTTTGGTGTCGAGAGGTTTTGGTGCCGGAACAGTGCCAAATTTTTTTGATGCCGAAATGGCGTCGAATTATATTGGCTGTGTATGTCACAGGTGTTCCATTTTGGATAACGCTGTGGATCTGTGGATGGGGTGTATAAAGCAAGAGGTGCTCACTCGGCTGAATCCGGCCTCACACCCAGTAGATATACATCAGTTACTTAGGGGGAATGCATTGCAGTGAAACTTCAGAAAGTTTCTTCATCACCAAATTGGAGCAATTCTAGACTCTCATACACTTTTTAAACAAGCACGCAAAAATATCAGACAGACAATGTGAAGAAATGACAGTGTAAGTGTGGAGATGTACCTTTCCCTTCTTAATAGTAGCATCAGGTTTGATAAGGTGTTGTAGAATGCAGAGACATGGCAGTGTGATGGACTCCATGAATACAGGCTTCTTCATCTCTATAGATGTCAGGAACAGCTTCACGACTACAAATACAGGGAAATGTTAGAATGTAGAGAAAGAAAATGTCGAGGATAAACATTTATAAATGAAAGGCATGATTTCTAGATTGAAGCCTGAATTGAGGGATTAATGTTAAAATACAACATGCTGTTCACATTTTTTTTTGAAAAATAACCAATCTAGAAATTTCTTCAAATTTGCAAAAGGAAACCTTTTTTATGATCTGAATGTTAACTCTGGACTCTTGAGTGACATTATGGGGTTCTCTTATATATGGGCTATACAGTATCTGTGACAAATCTCTTTATTGCTCTGATTACGTGTTTGGTTGACTGAATTGGTAACTTACCGCATCTGACTCGGAGTTCCCAACAGCTATCTTCTCTCTGTACTGTAGCAGCTAGCAACATCATTTCATGTCTAACGGATGCACCCTGAAACACAATCATTGCACAATCAATATCACAACCAAAGCACAAGAAACACAATCAGAGCACAACTTGTAACACAATGTGAACTTTGACAGCTATCAACATCATCTTGCAGATGCCCCCCTGAAACATCCTTATTACACAATCAACAGCATCATTAAAGAACGGTCAATAAATCAATGAAGGCCTGTCAGACATTGCAATGTCAAAAACACAATTGAGTGCCCAATCAACAATGACTTGACCAGTACAAGTACCTAATAATTATTTCTAAACAACAGTAAAACCTGTTAAATGGAACACCTCTGGAAGTGGAACACCTCCATAAATGGAACATTCTTCACAGCCACGCAACCTATTGACTTATTGTTAATTAACCTCTGTAAGTGGAACACCCCTCAAGTGGAACATCTTTTAGAGGCATCACAGATGGTTCACTTACACCGGTTTTACTTTTCTGTAAATAACCTCTATAGCTTAACATCAATGTCTATCACTTTCATCACTTACCAGGTCAGGATTAGAGAGGTGACCACGGACAGCTTTGTCTATCTTGCCCATGATCATATCATTTAGCTCCAAAGTGGCGGTCCTATTATCCTTGGTGAGTAGACATAGGAGAGACCTGACATCTGTACGCACCTGGAAAGAATAAGCTGTGTGTCATTAATAAGATCAAATTAAATTTTGATTACATTTTTCTTCAATATCCATTTGATGATTATGTAGTGTAGGGAGATGTTATATATCTGGTGAGATACTTCATATAAACCACTCTACCAGCCAACTAGGGCATACAATAGCCGATGAGGCCCTACAACACATAAAGAGAGCATGTACAAGCCCATGGGGGCCTAAATAGCCTATGATGGCATCCAACAGCCAATGAGAGCAAATAACAGCCAACACCTAAAAATTCAGATAATGTCTTACAAGTATATGACTTGATGTCATAATATACTGATGAGAATTGGTCCCAAAATTTTACATTGAAATCGATAGACAATAAATGTAGACTCTACTATCATGTATTCTAACAAACCTGTGGACTGCCCAGCCTAAGATTGTAGTCGACAAGTTCTTGTATGAGACCATACTGACATAGTATCTGGCGTATGTTTGTGTTGGTTGCAAGGGCACGGAGCAAAGTGAGACAATGTTCAACAGTTGCACTGGCGCAGCCGTAACATTTAGTACCAGACCTAAAATCAGCAAGACAGAACAACTATCAATATAATATTGATTTCATGGTTTTTCCTCATGGTCAACAAAAATTGACATCATCTATTCAGTGGAAATGATAAAACATACTGTATATAGTACTATATATACAGGGTGTCAACTAGCATATGTGTGTACCTCTCCTAGTTCATGCTGTGGCAGGGAGGGGGGCATAATGCAATTTGACACCCTGTACATAGAGAGTAGGTTTAAAATGTGTAAAATGGCTTACTTGTGAGGCTCTGCTCCAGTTTGTGTTGTTGGAGGAAACAATTTGGCAGCATGAACCCTTGGACTAGCATCTGGTGTTGCTACAGGAGTATTTGGGGTTTCCTTTTCTAAAGCAAGGACTGTGTCTCTCTGTTGTCTATCATATTCAACTAACTCCTTTCTAGAGGCCATCACACGCTGAAGTGATCAGTGAACATATAACAGGAGTAGCTCAAGTAGGAATGAGTGCGCAAATAAGTTTAATAAAGATGGTCTATTAAAATGTTGCATATTTGGATTTACATGGGACCAGCTCATGCATTTAATTTGCAAGGCTACATTAAGATGGCCCAACTGTTAATAGCCCAAAAGCCTGTTTCCGAAAAGTTCAACATTCCTATACTAGTTTCAATTGCAATTCACAATGTTACTATGGCAATATTGTTAAATAAATAAACAGATCTTCATTTTACATCCTTGATTCAATCTATTAAATCTACGAGCAATGTGATTCTGAATAATACCTGAATAATTTTGCTTAGTTCATCAAAGGTAGCTTTACAGTCAGCACTGTATTTCTGGGCCAGCTGGTGAATACTTCGGTTGACATTATTTCCAACTGCATTACTTGTAGTGGTCGCACCCTCATCCTATAAAATAACAATTTCATGATCTGAGGTCAATTTTTAACATTTTGAAAGCAGTACATGCAGCTTTCAAAAAATTCATATTTTTCAATCAATGAGATCATGGCATTAAAATAATAAGAAAACAATAGAGTTAAGAAAACTGACAACAAAAAGGAATGTTTTGAATCTAAACTTATTTGTGTTTTACCTGTTTCTCTGATGCATGTTCACTGATGCGTATCAAGAGACTATCCAAAGCGGGTCTATTCATCTGAAGCTGCTTATACAACCTATCAGCTTTCTCAAGTAGACTGTTGATGGTTGAGATTGCTTTCTTCCGATCTTCATCATTCTCTATAGGGTCTACAGCGCAACAGGGACGGGCCATCAGCGTGAAGTCAAACTTAGCGTACTTACAGAAGCCACAAGCGTTGCACAGGAAAGGATCTTTCTCATCATAGTTAATGGCTCTGAGAGAGAAAGAAGAGATATAAATAATTTTTAATTTCTAATTATGGATGGAATACCTGCAGCCAAACCCCTTGTGTTCAATTCATGCTTGACATGTACTTTTCTTAGTATTCACTATTTTATCAATAAAATAGTGATGAACATGTTTCCCCAGCATAGGATATAAATAAAATACAAATGCTTAAAGTGTGCGCCAAAGTTTAAAACTGTGCAGGCGCAGCGCTCTCGCTAACCTATATAAAGAGATTACAAGGTACAGGCTTCAGAGGTAAGCCAGGGAGGTGAACAATCTTCGTCCCGTGTTGATTTCCCGTATTATCGTAACCAGGCAAGTTTTACCATTGAAATTGAAAATTACTATTAGATATACTTTGTAGATATTATTTATGAAGCTATTAAGTGTATGCATCAATCAAATGGCTCATTTTGAACATATAAAAAGTATTTGTGTTTTGTTTCCCAGGGAACTGTATTCCCATGTAGTACACACATAAATAGTGTACATTATGTAGTACTTGAATAGCCTGGTTTATATAATATTGAAGGGCATGCTGATTGTACACACGAGTACATGCATGAAGGCCTAATATTGATATAGCTTGCATACCTAAATAAAAAATAAACTCTTCTAATCCCCTTATGTAAACACGGCGGTATACATAGCCCGATTTATCGGGGACTTTAAATAATTTTTTGTACTGACAAATATCATGTTTGTTATATCTTTCCAAGAGGGTTTATTATTATACTTTAGATATTATACAGTAGATATTCTCATTATTACAGTAGATATAAATACAAGGGACTAACATGAAATATGTCACTACCTGCTATTTGTTACTGATGCTGATCACTGAAGGCTGAACCCAAACCACAAACAACAAAGCTGAATGCTGATCACTGAACAACATCCAAGAAAAAGTTAGAGACTATACCATGCCACCACTTCTGGTGAAATAAAAAAAAGTGACTTAATTACAATTTAAAAATTGGGTTGTACCTGCACTTGTGACATTGAAAGACATTCTCCCCACAGTTGCCACACACCCCTGGGGTGGCAGGTACAGAGGCACTACATCTGGGACACTGGAGAGTTTCCGAAGATGCTTGGAAGTTATCATAGAACTCTGAATACTCAATCATCAGGTTACAAGCAACCAATGGCAATGGAAAGTCAACTTTCACATCCGTCTGCCCAGAGGTCAAGGTCACTCGTTTGGCTTTGTGCCAGAGCCCAGGTCTGAAAATGCATAATTTTGATGATTTGATACCATATCAATTAAAAAAAGAAATAAGTTAGCCTAGCATCGATTAAATGTTAAATTTGTGTAGAAAAGTTAAAATCATCTTCATATCAGAGAAGCTTTTCTTGAAAATGTTGTTAATTATGATTATGTGAATTCAAATCTATTTTTTGTATACTGTCAAATAATTCAAAACCAGGAAACATAACCGACGCTTTTTAAGAAACAACATTGCTGCATCTAGATTCTTTCACTTTACTACTAGACTTTCTCTGATTTCAATATCACAATGAAATAGTTTCACAAATTCTTACTTGTTTTTCAGTTCCACGACAGCCTGTACTGATCGATTGTTGTAGTAGATAGACATAGTGCGTACCATCTTGGTTCTCTTCAAGTCACTAATACGCAGAGATATACGAGAAATTGTGTGACTGCCGACTAGTTTTACAATCTGTGTTGTCGTGGTGAACTTCGAGTCAACTTTGATTGCGGACAGTTTTGTGTTCTGGAAGAGAATCAACCAATGAAAAATAAATTTAATTAACATTTAATGTTTCTGAAGAGACTGAAACATGACAAAGCAATTAAATTGCACACAAAGATGGATGCACACAATATATTTAAAGGGGTATAATATTGACCAACTGATACATTCACAAGTTTTAAGTTTTAAAACCTATTTTTAAGGGCAGATAAATGTTACTGACTATTATACCATGGTCAGAGCAATATCAGGTATATAATAGCAAGCAATAAATCATATATTTGGAAATAGGGATGTATTCAAGTTTTTATTTTTTCAAAAATGAGAATTTTTTCAAATTTTCATTTTTCTCTCATTAAACAGAGGATTTTAGGTAGATATTGGTCTTGATCATAGTATAAGGTCATTATTCACCAATAGGGATTTGATATGGGGAATTATCCCTCCGATGATATCAATATTGGTGTCATCTTTGTGATATCCCCCATATCAAATCCCTATCGGTGAATAACCTCTTTTTATTATCTGAACCCCTTTTAATACAGTATGTAATAAATATTAAGTGACTATTTGCTACTTACTGAGAAAGGGACCTCTGGGTTGTTACAGACAAGACATGGATCACTCTCAAGGTAGTAACCATCAAACTCGACCAACCCCTGCAGCATGCTAAAATATCGTGAAAACATTGTTGAAATATGATGAGTATTTTTTCGAAAAATAATGAATGTATTGTTGACTTCTTATAATTATTTTGCCAAAATATAATGTACACCATGTTGAAATTTCAGCAATCCATCACTGAAAATTGTTTAAAAATATTTTGAAAATTTTTTCTAAAATATTATGAATGAATTATTGAATCATCATGAATAAATTACTGAAATACCATGGATAAACTGGACTATCATGCATAAATCATAGAAATATCATGAACAAATTGCAAATTTAGTACTAGACATATGACTTCCTAAAAACCATTAACATTATCTAATTTCTATCAAATATTTTGTACCTGTATATACTGGCATTGGGATGGTAGGACAAAACTTCATTCTGTTTCCTAAGTACTGACACTGACTTCTCGACATACTGCTTAAGCTACAACATACCATTGTAAACTTTAATGAATGACAACATACAGTATTATGTCATAGAGTAAATCTATCAATACAAAACATCACTTCATGCAATATGTAAATGGCACATCAGGAATCATTACGTGTGAAATGATTCTAACTTTAAAAAAAATAAAAACAAACTTTAAGTACTTGGTTAAAAAAATTAAACAGTACAGATAATTATCAACCTATTAAACAGTTCAGATAATTATCAACCTATTAAACAGTTCAGATAATTATCAACCTATTAAACAGTTCAGATAATTATCAACCTATTAAACAGTTCAGATAATTATCAACCTATTAAACATTTCAGATAATTACCAACCTATTAAACAGTTCAGATAATTATCAACCTATTAAACATTTCAGATAATTATCAACCTATTAAACAGTTCAGATAATTATCAACCTATTAAACAGTTCAGATAAGCATCAACCTATTAAACATTTCAGATAATTATCAACGTATTAAACAGTTCAGATATTCATCAACCTATTAAACATTTCAGATAATTATCAACGTATTAAACAGTTCAGATAATTATCAACGTATTAAACATTTCAGATAATTATCAACGTATTAAACAGTTCAGATATTCATCAACCTATAGTCTCATACATGTAAAACATAATTCCTCACCTTCTTCTCAGAGCTCTGAGGAGTCTTGAGAGCGAAGTAACCAAGAAGGTCCACAAACTGTGCTGCTTTACGTCCATGATCAGGTAGCTCAGGGCCGAGGGTCCATAGCAAGTCTAGGATTCCTTCCTGTTGTGACAGCGTAGAGTTCCTGGAGTAACAGTATCGTAGTAATTATTAGCAAAAAATCTTTTACATTTTCAATATACATAGAATTGAATACAGTAAAACCTGTAGTGGAGCACCTCTATTCGTGAAATGCTTTTTCAAATTCCAGCAACCTATTGACTTATTCTTAAATGAACTTCAGTAAGTGGAACACTTCCCATTTCCGATATACAAGTGCAACATTTTTAGAGGTACCAAAGGTCTTCCACTTTCACAAGGTATATAGAGTTGAGTTTTGAGGTAAGTGCTTTTGAATAAATGGGAATGTTGTTGCCCATAACTACTAAGCACAAGGGTATGTACTTGTCAGTCAATTCTGAATACAATTTATAGAGGGCATGAACTTCACTTACCTGTAAAATGCTGAGTATGGGAATTAGTCTTAACTATTAATTTTAAGTGCATGTTCAGTACATATCTATAAACATCGAGTACGAAGGCATATTCTTACCTATAAATATTGAGAACAAGAGCATATTCTTACCTATAAATATTGAGTAAGAGCATATTCTTACCTATAAATATTGAGTAAGAGCATATTCTTACCTATAAATATTGAGTAAGAGCATATTCTTACCTATAAATATTGAGTAAGAGCATATTCTTACCTATAAATATTGAGTAAGAGCATATTCTTACCTATAAATATTGAGTAAGAGCATATCTTACCTATAAATATTGAGTAAGAGCATATTCTTACCTATAAATATTGAGTAAGAGCATATTCTTACCTATAAATATTGAGTAAGAGCATATCTTACCTATAAATATTGAGAACAAGAGCATGTGCCTGCCATCTCACAGAAGAGAAGTTGGACTCCAGGAGGAAGGCGCGTATGAAGCGCACTAGTAGTTCATGGCTGATGTTCTTATGGACCTGTTGTACCAATGTCATACACAAAGCCTCATCGTGTTTCTGGCTGTCTTCCTCAGCTATAAGGCCAAAGTACAAAATGATTACAAACCACAAATATAAAATGAAATATGGTAACATTTTACACCACAGACCAACCCATGTCCAAATATCAACTTCTTCATTGGGCATGTCTTGGCGCTGATGTGATTCCTAACATGGTATAAGACATGGTATTATATTCAAAAAGTATTTTTCGTTGAAAGTTTCAGACAAAAAGTGAATGGTAATATTTTGTTTCCAGATTTACTTGATTTGTTAGTTTTGTCCTTCCCTTCATGTATTCCTTTAATCTTAATGCTAAATTCCTGTCAACTTATGATTTCACTTAAGTGTGATTAATACAGTACCTTCATTTTTATCCTTATCCTTGTCTTGTTTCTTTCCTTTACTGGGTGTTGATGATCCTCCCGTAGTCTGGCTGGGCTTGTTGCCGCATATAGCATACTGCAGGAGTTGCAGTATACAGGAGGACAATCCCTCATCAAGTGCTATACTGGTCTGTACCAGGAACTGGATCACATCTGAAAGTGCAGGGTGAACCAGAGATAAAGGACATTCATTTTCATAAATAAAGTAAAACCATGGTATGTGCGAACATACTTCTAATCCAAACACCTATCAATGTTTTAACACTTTCTCTTGGTTCATTGATTCATATCAGATACAAGAAACTGGTTTATATCTTTACACATTTGAACATTGATTATGACATAGAATAAGACTTAAGTTCACTGTCTGCTGTACCAACAAATAAAGCAACATTAAGAGGCGATAACAAGATCTGACATGTTTTACTTACTTCCTTCGCGTTGACAGAATTTCTGCCAATTTGCCGTGCGACAACCAGCAACCTCTACACATGCCTTTAGGTGCTCCATCTATAACAGAAACACAAAACCAACTTGAACTTTTTCTTCATGAAATCTTGATCCAGTAGGGATAAACTGGATTTCACATGACAATATTTTGCTCTATATACAGTATATGTATGATACTTCAATAGGAAATGTCAAATAAAGGGACCTTAAATTTTGCATAATACAAGCTTTATTTCAGAAATCTGGAAAATTTACAAACCATTGTAAGCAGGTTGTCGTAGACCATAATGATGCTGGTACCTCCAGTCTCATCACTCAAGTCTAGCCCCGCCTTCTCACACATTCCACGAATCACTTTCATGTGTGACTCTAAAGAGTGGAGATCACGTAACTGGCGATACTTTACTTTTGAGCCACATATGAACAGAAGCAGCTGAAAGAAAAAACAGGAGAATTGAAGAAATAATCATTTATTGAGAAAATCAGTAAACAAAGTGTAAATAGTGCAAACCTGAACTCTAAAACAACACTCTATATAATTTAGACAGACTTTGGTTTTCCAATCACAATGGAGTGTTCCAGAACTGCAGAAAAAACAAAGCAATCAACACGACAAAATATTCCATAAATTCAGTCTCAATCAAAGGCATAACCTTGATCTTGATTTTTATTAATCAAAATGCTGATAACTTGTATTACCTTCCTGACTTGTCTCCTTACAAAGGGGGCCTGTTGAATCATCATATACTCAGCCAGGAGGTAGAACCAGTCCTGGTCAAAGACAGGTGTGTGTAGGTTAGCCACACTGTCAGCTATCTTCTTCATCTAAAACACACACATATAATTGCCAGCATTGAACTCAGATTTCGGGTACAACTTATTTCAAAGAGAAAATTAACAATTAACATTGCTCATGTTGAACTTTGGTCTTCAGATACAGCATATTTTAAAAGGAAAGTTAATTATTCTATAAGATTTCATCCAAAATGAGATTTTGCGCAGGTAAAAATTCTGAAAATGACCTCAGACAAATTACCTGATTCAAAATTTTAAAGACACATATCAATGTAGTTCTACCTGGTAGGGAAGTCTCAGGACCATCTCTGTTAGCAATTGAGGGTAGGCATCAAACACATCCCCAGCATGCCCCTTTACATACTGCCGTAGGAAGAATGGGGACATATCAGGTGGGGATATTGCTGGGTGGGGCTTTAGTAGTTGTCCTGGTAACACACTCCCCTCATCCTGAAAAATTAAGGAAGAACACAAAGGTCAACATCTTAAATGTATCACGAAATATTTATCTATTTATGAAAAACACAAGGATAGGTTGAAATCCAATTTTAGTTCAGTATTAAACTATTTATAACTCTTGAGAAATAATAACCCAATTTCATTATCAAAAAAAAAAAAAATTGGCATCATGTTAACTTTCTCAGATTCTATTGTATATGTGACCACCCTATGCAGACAGAGCCTGTGGGAAATATTGGGTGCGGAGCAAATGAGCGGAGGGTGCGGAGCTAACGGTCATTTTTGAATTTAAATTTGGGATATTTCTGAAACTAAGCCGTTTTGGGACTTCAAATATACCAAGATATGAGTATTTGACACCAAATATCAATACAATTGTGAAAATAGTAGCGCAATTCATTCTATAGCGACGCAGTATGCCTTAAACCTTTCCCAGACCTAGTATATTTTGAAATTATCCTTTTAATACTGAGTCCCCAGCATTCATAAAAAATGGTGTTCAAGGTACACTATCTATACAAATTATTTTTGCATCTTGGAAGCCAGGCAGTATCTGTGTGATTTTATAAAAATTCGGAATGTTTTTCAGATATGAGCCCCCTCTAAATATTGGGTGCGGAGCAGCTCCATAAACCTAGCTCCGCACCCAATATTTAGAGGGGGCTCATATCTGAAGAACATTTCCGAATTTTTATAAAATCACACAGATACTGCCTGGCTTCCAAGATGCAAAAATAATTTGCATGGGTAGTGTATCTTGAACACCATTTTTTATGAATGCTGGGGACGCAGTATTAAAAGGATAGTCTCAAAATATATAGGTCTGGGAAATGTTTAAGGCATACTGCGTCGCTATTAAATGAATTGCACTACTATTTTCACAATTTTATTGGTATTTGGTGTCAAATACACATATCTTGGTATATTTGAAGTCCCAAAACGGCTTAGTTTCAGAAATATCCCAATTTTAAATTCAAAAATGACCGTTAGCTCCGCACCCTCCGCTCATTTGCGCCGCACCCAATATTTCCCACAGGCTCTGTCTGCATAGGGTGGTGACTGTTCATTTACCTCTTCAGCAGGGAGTTGTTTCCAATACTCCAGTAAACTCTTTAGAACTCGCAGGCAGAAGTCTATAGCATCACAAGACAACAGGGCAGCTCCAGTGCTACTGCTTATGAATGAGGACCACTGGAATATTCATGAATACTCTTCATTACTACTTGTACCTTTAAGATGCAACCTACTGAATTTTGGTCCAATCAGCTCCTGATGGGAAAAGGCCCCATTCTATTACCACATAATTCCGATGATACATAAATTTTTATGAATGTTTCTATTTGCATCAAAAAGAAATCATTTAACTGCAAGCAATTCAACAAGCAATTGGGAGACAATAAATAAAAGATGTTATGTGTGTAAAAAAATTATTTCAGCCTTCAAATATTCACCCAACAAATATTTTTTGTATGATTTGATGATTTGATTTGATTAACTTTAACAAGGTTAACAATATTTAACTCTACCTCAGGTTTAGGACCCGCCTTGATACGAGACATGAGAACACTTAGCAGTCGCATCACAATCAGTTGGAACTCATGGCGATGGGTACGACAGCTGACTCCACTCAACTCCTTAAATACAAAGGAACAAATGAGGAAATTGTTGAAAAAAAACATTCAGCGCTAGTGTGCATCACAGAGACTACACTTAATCCTTTTTGAAACCTAACTAATCAGACATGAGAGAAATTTAAAAAAATGGATTTTTTCTTGGTTTTTTTTTCAAGAATACATCTGACCTGAAGTCTGGAAAGAATGTCAATTGAAAGATATTGTATACTTTCTGATCATACAGTTCCATTAATGTTTCCATCTCCCTTATGAAACCTTACCTTCCTAGATATTTCCATCTCCCTCAGGAGAGCTGTAAGGAGAGTATCCAGGGTGGCCTTGTCCTTCTGCTCCTCACTGTCAAGGTCAGAGGTCAACATCAGCAGAACCTAGGGTGAAATATCCAGTTGTTATTACTATGAGAGAATAATGCACATGACATACTCACACTCCAAGTCAAAGATCAACAAAAGTTGAAGCTGTGGTAAAAAATCATGTCAAGTTCATCTTAACGAGACACTAATGTGCATGAGGTCAGAGGTCAGCATCAGCAGAACCCGGGGTCAGAAAATTATGATGAGACCCCACATATAAGTTTTGCATTTGCATCGTTGATGATGACTCAAGACAAGACACTTAATTAACTAACCTGCATGAAGGGTATGGCTCGGACTCCGCCCACCTGGTGTAGCTGGGGTATGTAGCTCATGAGGTGCTCCAGGAGGGACAGTCTCAGACTGTGTAGGCTGCAATACAAGAACAGTTCAATGTGATATAGTGCTACTGATTAAATACATTGTTTCTGCCTATGTTACACCATTGTTCAAGATATTCATGGGTTTTCGTCATGTCTTGTTCAATGTTTCCTAGTGTTTTGTAATGCTCTATGACCTTTCTCCTTTTTAAGCTTACTAATTTTATATGTTCATTTCTTTATTGGTCACTATTTTGTTGATGATATACCTGAACCTTTTATTGCTCATTTTTATCTTCATTATGGACACTTTCTTACATACATTTAAGGGGCCTTTAAGGGGTCTTTTTTATGGACACTTTCTTACATACATTTAAGGGGCCTTTAAGGGGTCTTTTTTATGGACACTTTCTTACATACATTTAAGGGGCCTTTAAGGGGTCTTTTAAGGGGACAGTTTTACTCTCAAACCAATGTGATGTGTCATACCAATGCAATGTGGTGTGTCATACCTGTGTGATGTGTCCAGTTCAGTGTCCATATCAGTGTCATTCAGGTCTGCCTCAGGTTGCATGGAGGAACTGGGCATTCCCAGGCTGGATGTTTCACTGCGTACACCTGCTGTTGTGTTCTCTGGTTGGTTGTCTTCATATGCACTGCTACGACCACTCACTAAACATAAGGTACTATGAATACTTAGGCAATGGTGTTGACATCAAAATGAGATGCGAATATTGGTAAAACCCACATTTTCGCTGACAAAAAATTTCACTATTTTGTCAATCTGAAATGTTTCATGGGCATTAAATTTCACTCTTTGAAGAAATATCCAATTGAATGTTACATCAAATTTTCACTGTGGTTTTAATTTCACGGTCTAGCCTCTTCAGCGAAAATAGTGGAAATTAGGCCACCTTGAAAAATTGGGCTTTTAAAGTATACTATGTTAAATAGCAGAGGATACTGAGATGGATGAGTACATATATTCTGATATGATTTGATGAAGTGACTACATACAGTGAGTACATATCTTGTCTTACCATTACCCTGATCAGCCAGGGAATCCACTGCACTAGCCCCACTCTCTGATCCTGCACTACCCCCATGCTCTGCTGGGGAAGTCCTGAGAGTGGATCCATCAGTAGCGGCAGTACTGCCTACTTCATCATCACTCCCTGGGGCAGAGGCAGTCGTGTCAGAATACTGACCCCCATCAGGGCCAGCGTTGGACTGACCCCCAAGGGAAAAACCTTGTAGTCCACTGAGACGACTTGCTTGACTACCAGGCTAAAACAATGCATGTATTTGCATAAATATGTAAACCAATAAATACTTCTTAAATAGTCTAAATAAAGGCCTATACTTTGTCGTCTATCTATCTTCTTCTATTCTATCTTCTATCCCATACAGATCTGATTAGATAGGCAGCTCCGTTACAAGCATGACAAAATCTTTTTTCTGGCTTGTATTTATTTTATCAAAGTTGTGATTTCAGCTTATTGTCTATTTTGGTGGGTCAGCTGCACAATACAAAGCAGCCAGTTGCCACAATTTTTACGATGCATATTTCCTAAATTGTGACCCTATCTTTCAAAGCATTGACATCGGTCTATTCAGTCTTGGATACTCTACACAACTGCATATGAATTGTATACACTATGCCCTGCCTCTCCTCAACATACCTGTTCTTGTAGGCTGAGTGCAATAGCCAGTTCCACCATGGCCTCATCATCAGCATCTGGTGGTATATCTAACATAGGAGGTAGGCCCCCAACAGCATTCATCAATGCTTCTAAAGAGTTCTGGTTGCCTGCCTGTGCTGGGGGCTCCATCATCATAGCCTCTCCTGGCTCCTATACGGACACATTAAATGAATATAAGTTTTTTTTTATATAGCGCAGTGCCTCTTAAACAAAAGGAAATTGTTTCTTAACCAAACATTCTACTCCTATAGGGGCATTATAATTTAATTGGATTAAGGTTTTCGAAGAGGCTAGTGCATCTTGTGGGGCTAGAACTTATGACCTTTTTATATAGCACATTACCTATCAAACAAGAGACAAATTCTTAACCAACGACTCCTGGAGATAATAATTAAACAGTGATCAGTTTTGAAATATAAAGAAGGCAAATAAAACCTTCTCTAAAATAAGAAATTTAATAATACTTATAAATAAATATTGGTAAGAGGCACAAGATAAACTACAGTTGCACTTCACATGCAAGAATGCAAAACAATGTTTGTTTATTCTCACCACAACTTCATAAGGTACAGGAATCTCCTGAAGTCCTTCCTCTGCAATGGCCATGGGGGCTGGGAGCTCAACCACACCTGCACCCCCTTGGGGTGGAGGGGGAGGGGCATCATCACCTTTGTCATCACCATTGTTACCCCCCGCACCTACAGAGAGTTAATGCAACAACACTAGTATATCACCATGGTAGCGCTATATATAACCAATACTGTTGCAATAGAGCTAGGGCAGGATCAAGACTTGTATAAAAACGTACGAAGTACACGTGATCATAATAAAAAATGGATAATATTGTATGCACATTCCTGATGTACTACATCTAGGAGGTGGGATAGAAAACTAATGCAATTCTAGTTTATCACCATGATATAAGAGAAGATTATCTGCATGTATCACAAAATACATGCATATTGAAATAAATGAATTGCATTATGGGTACAAACCTGGTGTGCTGCATCTAGGAGGTGATGGGATGAAGACGCGGCGTCTCTTATGTCGGGGTCTGAGTACACGTATCATGGCTTGTTTACAAGAGAATGAAACACTCAAGTCATCTGATAGTAACATCCTGGCATACAGTTTAGCTGCCAGGTGTACGCTACTCTGGTTGTATGATGTGAATGCATGCATTATTTCAACCAATGCACTCACGGTTGCCTCTACATGGCTCAAACCTAGAAATAGAAGAAAAATAGATGAATAAAGTATGATTGTATTTCTGATGATAGTAACATCCTAGCGTACAGTTTAGCTGCCAGGTGTACGCTACTCTGGTTGTATGATGTGAATGCATGCATTATTTCAACCAATGCACTCACGGTTGCCTCTACATGGCTCAAACCTAGAAATAGAAGAAAAATAGATGAATAAAGTATGATTGTATTTCTGATGATAGTAACATCCTAGCGTACAGTTTAGCTGCCAGGTGTACGCTCCTCTGGTTGTATGATGTGAATGCATGCATTATTTCAACCAATGCACTCACTGTTGCCTCTACATGGCTCAAACCTAGAAATAGATGAAAAATAGATGAATAAAGTATTATTGTATTTCTAATGACAGTAACATCCTAGCGTACAGTTTAGCTGCCAGGTGTACGCTCCTCTGGTTGTATGATGTGAATGCATGCATTATTTCAACCAATGCACTCACAGTTGCCTCTACATGGCTCAAACCTAGAAATAGAAGAAAAATAGATGAATAAAGTATGATTGTATTTCTGATGATAGTAACATCCTGGCGTACAGTTTGGCTGCCAGGTGTACGCTGCTCTGGTTGTATGATGTGAATGCATGCATTATTTCAACCAATGCACTCACGGTTGCCTCTACATGGCTCAAACCTAGAAATAGAAGAAAAATAGATGAATAAAGTATGATTGTATTTCTGATGATAGTAACATCCTAGCGTACAGTTTAGCTGCCAGGTGTACGCTCCTCTGGTGAATGCATGCATTATTTCAACCAATGCACTCACTGTTGCCTCTACATGGCTCAAACCTAGAAATAGATGAAAAATAGATGAATAAAGTATTATTGTATTTCTAATGATAGTAACATCCTAGCATACAGTTTAGCTGCCAGGTGTACGCTCCTCTGGTGAGTGCATTGGTTATTTCAACCAATGCACTCACTGTTGCCTCAACATGGCTCAAACCTAGAAATAAAATAACAATGTATTCCTGCCATTCTTTGCAATCTGTGATACTAGTATGGTCTCATCAAACTGGTTTATGTTACCTGTAGGATTTTCCCTCAACTACGAGATCGCAATGTAATGATTTGAACTTGAATTAAATAAACTTTATTTTTTGTCATCAAAACAGATCAATAAAGAAATAAAAACTTTATGCCATCATTTAATTGAACTAAATCAAAACTCTGACAAACTCTCTCACAGGAGACATTTATAACACTATATACAATGCACTAAAAGTTCCAAAATTTTGTTAACTGATCAGTTGACTCACCAGGCATACAGACTCACACAAACTCTTTCACAATTAACAATTTATTAATTCTATAAGTTCCAGAAAATTCTAGAGGTTTTTAAATGATTAGTCGACCCAAAGATAATCAGACTGAACTTACATTTTCCAGTTAAATCTCCCATAAACAACTTGATCAACAAAATAACAAAACGTTTCAGAAAATTCTAATTTAAAGGAAACGTTAGTTGACTCACCAGGCATACAGACTGGAGCCAGAGCAGGGTTGGCAGGCTTAGAGCCATGTAGCCTCCAGAATGCATCAAGCAACTGGGCCATGAAGTGTTGCATCTCCTCTCTGGTGGTTGTCAAACAGTTGTTCAATGTATCAGCCTCTGGTACAATAGTCTTAGGTGTAGAAGCACTGGATTCATTCATCTGATCATCACCCTCGATCTCAATATCAGTCATCTCCAGGGCTGAAGAAATACAGTCATTTTTTGAATTTTCCATGTTAAATTGATTGATATTATATTTAATTTTATTAACATTTACACTTTACTGATTCGTGTCTTATCATGTAGATTTCATTTCTACATTTTGCTGGCTGTTGTTTAGCCTATAAAATATTTCCAGAATCCATGTGGTATTAAGCAACAACCTTATACCATGGTCAAGAGCAATATCTACTTTAAGTCCTCTGTTGAATGAGAAAAAATGTTTGACTCTTAGGAATATTAAAGTTACATATTATCCCATCCTAATGTGCATTGAAAATATAGGAAAAAGAAAAACATAATACCTTAAAAAAAATTTGAAAAATGAAAATTATTTTTAAAGTCCAAAATTGAAAGTGTTTTGAAAAAATGAAAAATGTTGGAAAAATAAGAATTTCGAAAAACTTAAAATTTTTTGAAAAAAGACTTATATGAATCATTTTTGGAAAAAATGTAAAAAATGATATCAATATCATCCCTGACATCAGCCCTCTAATCATGATATCATCCTTGATATCATGCCTGTCCCAAATAAGTGGCTTATCACTTGATATTATATACCTGATATTGCTCTGACCATACTATAAATAGAGGATATCCTATGATTTATGAGTGCATTTCAATAACTCAGGTGGGCTTGCAGTGTTGATCAGTGATGAATATAGTACAGGTGGTATTGATATACTTCCACAATCTCATGACTTTTTCGTCTGGATAAAATTAAGTGCCACTAATTTTAATATTGAAGAAGATTTATTTATATGTTTTATCTATTTGCCATTTAAAGGCTCTGTGTATGAATCTGCAACAGGGCCAAATAATATTGACATACTAGAAATATCAATAGCTCATTATCAAACCTTGGGGAAGACAATAATTTGTGGTGATATGAATGCCCGAACAGCTAATCTTACTGATAGTAACATAGATATACTTGGTAGTAATGGTGATTTACCAGTAGATATTTTTAGCATTAATGAGTCAATGCTTAGACAAGAAAATGGAAACAAAATTGATGATCTTTTCAGAACACGCAACTCTATGGATAAAAATGTAAGGGCAATTTCGCAAACACACGGGAGAGAATTTTTATCATTATGTAAATCAGCAAACATGAAAATACTCAATGGGCGTCTCTATAGTGACAAAGAAGTTGGAAAGTACACTTGTTATCGGAACTTCACTCATAATTGTGAATCAAACTCTGACCTTGGCAAATCTGTTATTGACTATGTAGTAATTCAACCTATTATAATTCCATTGATATCAGATTTTAAAGTACATGATAGAAGGGTAGAATCTGATCATGCCCCTTTGCATTTTTCACTTTCACTAACAAAATCAGGAAAAACACGTTTTAAAGCTAGTGTATCAGATCAAAGAAAGAATACATTTAATATTAATTCTTTTAAGTCATACAAATGGGAAGCGGCACAGACAAATGAATTCATCCAAAAACTTAGTGATCAAACTAGTAATGAATTGTTGACCACTTTCTATACTGAATTGGGCTGTTCTAATATTGGGACAGATGAACTATTAAGTAAACTTTTAAATGTAATACATCATGCTTGTGAGGGAACATTTAAACTTAAAGAATTAAAATCAAACAAAAGCAGTAAATTTCCTATAAATGCTTGATGAATGTAAAATGTTGAAAAGAAAAGTTCATGATGCTATCAAAACTAAACTTGATGAAACTCATATTAACCAACTTATCAAAGAATACAATCAAACTAAACAGCGGGAAAAAAGAAGGTTTTAAGCAGGAATGTTAGACAGTTTGGTAGTAAATAGGTCTAAATCTTCAACCGATTTTTGGAAACTTATTAATGCAATTAATTAATGCAATGCCAGGAAATATAATTAGAGATATATCAGTACCCCCTGAGGATTTATTAACCTATTTTCAAAATCTGGCAAAGCCTCCAAACATGGATTATTTTGATAATGATACACTTCAAAAGATGAATGAATTTATTCAAGATAGCATTCAAAATAATTCTGATGACATTAATTTAAATCTTTGTTATAATATTATAGATGGCAGAATTAGTCAAATTGAGGTGTACAATGCTTTAAAAAAAGTAAATTCTCATAAATCAGCTGGCATTGATGGTATCCCATCAAACATAATTAAGAGTTGTGAAGTACTTATTCCAGATTTTACAGCACTTTTTAATGTAATTTTCGACAGCGGTGAATACCTACGTAACTGGAGCATTGGTATGCTAAGTGCTCTCTTTAAACAAGGGAGTCATTTTAAAGCAGATAACTACAGGGGTATAAATGTATTAGCTTGTATTGGTAATATATTTGATTCTGTAATTCAAAATGGACTTGTTTTTAATGCACAGGTACAAAATTCTCAAGATCCTCTGCAAGGTGCATATAAAGAAAATAGCCGAACAATCGATAACATATTTATATTACAGACATTAGTTAACAAATCTAAACTGCTTAAAAAACCTCTTTTTACATGTATGGTTGACTTCAAGAAAGCGTTTGACTATATTGATAGGTCAATCCTGCTATACAAACTCTGTAAGAGCGGTGTAAACCCCAATAGCAAAATGTACAAAATCATTGACAGTATGTTCTTCAAATCTCAGTCTTGTCTTAAGTTGAAAAATGGAGTATCTGACTATTTTAATACAGATGTTTGAGTTTTACAAGGGAGTGTTCTCAGTACCTTCTTATTTAATCACTTTATAGATGATCTTGCACTATATTTACCAACGCACTGTGGAGTAATTTTAAATGATAAGAGGCTTAACCACCTTCTATGGGCAGATGACCTCATATTGATTTCAGAATCCAGTGAAGGATTGCAGACATTACTTGACGCACTTTTTGCTTTCTGTAAGACTAATAGGTTAATTGTCAATATAATGAAAACTAAAGCATTAATCTTCAATTCCAAAAGATCTTTCAAATTTGAATTTAATGATAAAAGTATGGAATGTGTTAATGAATACAAATATTTAGGTCTCATTCTCACCAATTACAAAAGTTTTGATATGAACACTAAATATCTTAAAGAACAATCAAGAAAGGCTCTTTTTAAGATAAAACAGCAATATAAAAAGTTTAATGATGTGCCACCAGATGTAGCTCTTCATCTGTTTAATGCTTTGGTCAGTCCAATTTTATCTTATGCATGTGAAATATGGTATGATAAAAAACAAATGAAAGCAATTGAATCCATACATTTGTCTTTTTTAAAGTCAACATTAGGTGTCAAATCACAAACTGCAAGCCCTGCTGTGTATGGTGATCTAGGCAGGTACCCATTGTCAATCAAATTTGAGTGTTATATTATAAAATATTGGCTTAGACTTCTAACATTTCTAGAATCCAATGTATTAAACCAAGCCTATTTATATGATAGAGATATTCAAGAGTTAGGATTCAAAAGTTGGTCTAGCAAGGTCTATAATATACTCAGAAAATGTGATTTATTGGATTATTGGAATGACCAAAATCTGAATACTGACAATCTAGTGAGCATGGTAGAAAAGAAGTTGAAGGTATTATTTGTAGAAAAATGGAAAAATGATTTGAACATTTATCCTATACTGAGAACGTATAAATTGTTCAAAAAAGATTTTAGAATTGAATTATATTTGAAATTAGATAATAAAAAGTATAGGTTGGCGATAAGTAGATTTCGAATGAGTTCTCATCGATTGGCGATTGAGACTGGAAGACATGCAAAGCCAAAACCAAAACCTAGAGAGGAAAGGTTATGCAATACCTGTAAACATATAGAGGATGAATGTCATTTCATTTTAACTTGTACAAAGAATGATGAGCATAGACAATTATTGTACACTAAGGCTCGTGAAATTTTAAGTAACTTTGACCTCAATAGTGAAAATTTATTTGTCAATCTCATTTCAAGTAAAAACTTAACATTACAAAGACACATTGGAAAATTCATTTATCATTCATTTAAGAATTTGTAGTCAGAATGCAGGGTATGTGCACCACACTTTAAATGTAACCTTGTCCTTTCATCATGATGTATACTACCTTTATTTTGGGTTTTTGTATATCTCGTATATATTTTTGTACTTTTGCTTTAGTTAGTATTTGTAGTTTAGATATTTATTTATTTTTAGATACAAGATGTCAATAAAAGTTATATATATCCACGAATGGATATGATATCTGCACGAGCGAGCGTAGCGAGAGAGTGCAGATATCAATATCCATGAGTGGATTAAAATCATATCACGAGTAAATCATAGGATGTTCTTTTTATTCCATAGTTAAAGTCATCATCAGAATTGTCGGAAATTAAGTCATTTAATTCGAATTTTCCAAACGATCTGGCGATGTTGACACTTAGCCTCGTTTTGAGTCTGAAGTAGCAAAAATCCATTAACCATCGCATACGACGTCGTATGTCATGGCTAAAAACTGTATGCTATGGTTAAGCGAAAATTTGTCAAAAATATCATATTTTACCACTGATTACAAAAATACCGTTTTTATTTTCACATGTTATCTAATGAATATCATGCTAACTATGGAATAAACATGGTTACATAATATTCACAGTAATATGTGTCAGAAATGATGATGTAACACACAGAAACCTACCTGACTCACTGACCAGTGTACTGCTGTCTTTCTCTGCAAATCTCACTAGGTTAGCAGGCCTCGCCACGGCAACTGACCTGGCAGTAACAACCAAACGTTGGAATGCCTCGGGGTCAAGGTTACTGCCATACTGGTTGAGGCACTGCACAACATGTGCTAATTGGGCCTGGTCCTGAAATACACATCATACAATACATACAATATGTACAATACATATATAGTCAATGCTGCATTTATGGCAGAAAACAATGATTTTAATAATTATCACAAGTCAAAATTCCTTGAATACATATACATATATATACATATATATATTTTTAATTACTATTTAAGTTGGTCCATATAAGAAATAGTTTGTGTTGTTATATTTATCTATTTATCTAATAAATTGATGGTTCATACTATTCTAGATTTTTTTAGTTTTCAATTATTGCACTTTGTGTTATCTAATTATTGCACTTTGTGTTATCTAATAATTACCCTTTGTGTTATCTAATAATTATTGCACTTTGTGTTATCTAATTATTGCACTTTGTGTTATCTAATTATTGCCCTTTGTGTTATCTAATTATTGCCCTATGTAATATCTAATTATTGCCCTTTGTGTTATCTAATTATTACCAATTGTGTTATCTAATTATTGCCCTATGTAATATCTAATTATTGGCCTTTGTGTTATCTAATTATTACCAATTGTGTTATCTAATTATTGCCCTATGTAATATCTAATTATTGGCCTTTGTGTTATCTAATTATTACCAATTGTATTATCTAATTATTGCCTTATGTAATATCTAATTATTACCAATTGTGTTATCTAATTATTGCCCTTTGTGTTATCTAATTATTGTGCCATTTAGTTTATTGTAAGTTCTTCAATGTTTAATGTTTTTCAAAGATTGCCATGTGTGGTCCTTGAACAATTGCAGTACATTTTAATAGTAACAGAATTATCAGTCAGCCTATTGTTTTTTTTGTTAATATTTAACAAAATATACTGAGATACAAACTCGTACCATTTACAATGAACTTGTTGATATAGTTATCTTTACATTGTTCTTTTAGATGTAAAACGCCCAAATCACATGTTAAAATCACATTCAACTTGAAAACTAATGAAACAATGAGTGCCGCAACATCGCAAGATTTGAACATACTGGTCTGTAAATTATGCAACCAGACTTTGAGAAGTCCACGGATACTTCCATGTATGCATATATATTGTGTGGAATGCCTAGACAAACTTGTGGAGGATGGACAAAGAGGCTTCCAGTTAAAATGCCCTGGCTGTAGAGAGGAACATATGATACCTGAAGGAGGGGTAAAGAATTTCAAGATAAGCTTGATACAAGATGATACTTCCAGTAAGCTGTTTGAGACATTTCATCAAGATGGCAAACCTACATGCGCTGTATGTGCTATCCAGAATATTGACAAAATAGCACGAGTTATGTGCATTAACTGTAGTAAAGTGTTATGTGCTAAATGCAGACAATTGCATGATAATTTTGTAAGTGGCCATGCCATATTGAACCTGACAGATGATAAAATCGAAGATGAGAAAATGTTATATGAATACATGAAAGAACCCAAAGTTAACTGTCCAAAACACAAAAACAATGTTCTGAATTGGTTCTGCGAGGATGACAATAGTGCTATCTGCTCTGAATGCATTGCAATCAATCACAAAGGCCATAAATATGTGGACATACACAAGGCAGCAGAAAACAACAAAATACTTATTGATGAGCTTCTCAAAGATGGAGAAAACAGGGTAGATGTTTTTGACACTGCAATTAAACAAGCTAAACTGTACAGAGATAACATGCAAAGAACTCTCAATAATGCCACTGATGTATTAACAAATGAGATGAATGCTGCTATACTTACTATTAGAGAAAGTTACACCAGTAGAATTGATGATGTAATTAAACAGATTGAGGATTGTACGAATCCAGCAGAAGATCACATTAAGAATATTGAAGACAAGAAAGCCAACATTGAAAACACCATTGACCAACTACATACAATGAAAGACAAAACTAACAATGCAGAGTTGGCTAATATCACAAATGAAATCCACAGAAAAAGAAAGCAATGGAAACAAAATCCTAAACCTGACTTCAACGGCAAAACTCTTCACATTAAAACACAGCCTGGAAAAATCAAAAACTATTCTGAAAGCCTTGGAAAAATAACAATCAAACTTGGGAAAGTAACAGTGAAAGATACTGTAAAGACTGATGCGATCACACTTGAGGAAGTCACAATAAAGGACACTGCTATGACTAAAGACATCTTCACCTTTCTTCTCATAGTATTAGCTGTAGCTGTTCTCATTGCTGGTATCTGTCTGTCATCTCTAGATCACCATGTGAAAAAGGTTATCCAACCTGAGGTATTAGTGTCAAAGAAGCTAAATGGATATATACAAAGCCTTCAGATGTTTGACAATGACAAACTTATCACAGTTGAGGAAGGATCAGTCTATATGTATAACAGCAAATTGGAGCAAATAAAATACTTTGAAATTAATTATTACGTATCCAATGTCATCACAACAAAGAGTAAGCTTATAGGGTTTACAACAAGCAAAATACCCTTTATTAGATTCATTAAAGCAGATGGTTCTCATGTTAGACAAATGGAAGTACCAAAATTGAATCATATTCTTGGATTAAGTGTGAACTCTAAAAATGAATTAATTGTCAGTGACTTTGGGGATAAGTCAATATATCATGTGGATATAACATCTGGTGATATACTTGCCAAGTCAACTCTAGGTTTGTTTGAGTATCCATTGTATATAGCTACCAATAGCAAGGATGTGGTGATAGTGTCTGATTATCTGGCCCATAGGGTTACAGCTATCACCAGAGATGGTGATGTAGTGTTTAGATATGGCACACAGGGAAGTGGGCAAAACCAGTTATATCACCCTGCTGGAATATGTACAGACAATGCAGACAATGTCATAGTGATTGACTCTTTGAACAAAAGAGTGCACTTGTTGTCACCTAATGGAACATTCCTTCAATACCTGATGACAAAATCTGATGGCTTAGTTCAACCAAAAGCATGTGTAGTTAATCATGAAGGACATGCGTTAGTTGGTGATCAGCATGGAAACATTCACATTATCAAATACAGAGAATAAAGCTAACATACCAGACAATGTCAGTGTGCTACAACTGACACCTTGCTATAGATGGCACTGTAGTTGTGTTTCTAGGGGAAAAACTTCAAGCATGACACTTTCACTTTTAGAATTCTCCATTTGCTTAATTTTACATGCAAAACATATTGTTACTTTGTTGTCTTAATCATATCTAGGCCAAGGTATCATTTATATAGATAAACAGACTGGCAAAGAATGGAAAAGACTTAAGAACTGGCCTCTATAAAAGGCATTCAATATATAGAGTCAACTCTGATTCATTTATTTCAAATTCTAATGTATATAAAACAAGTGAGATAGAAGTTCCAAAGTCTATTAAAAATGAACAGGTAGATACAGATACAGTTCCCTACCAGCCCTACTATATACACACAGATTATATATGCATGTAAATATTCCTATTTCAATGAAGAGTTTTAACAAGAAATGTGAGATGCCACAATTGTACAGTGTTAAGTGTAATATATTGGTGTTGAGTGTCAAGCCAAACAACATTTGAAAATATTGTGAGTGTAATGAGATGTAACATTCTTGTTATGTTACACTTCTCTGTTGTTATGGTAGGCCATATTGTTGCTATGTAACATACCTACAATAACTTGTTGTTATGGTAGGTTAAATTGTTGCTATGGTATACATACCTAGAAGTTATGGTAGACTATATTGTTGCAATGTAACGCACCGTGTGGTTATTGTAGGTTATTATGTTGCAACATTACATACCTTGTGGTTATGGTAGGCTATATTGTTGCTATGAAGGGACGCCAGCAATGATTTAGTGTGTTGTTGGACTGGTGGTGGAGTAGGCAGAGTCAGCAGGTTTGTGCTGATATCCAATGCAATAGATCTGACGGGGTCTCTTTCTTCTATGTTAGCACAACAAGCAAAACATCCATCTAACACTTCCAATGAGTTACTGAGAAGTCTGAAATACATTCAAGTGAAGATAAACCATTAACATGCAAAATGTCACTAACTGCCATGTGTTATGCCTGGGTCACATTTGCTGCGATTCATCGGCCGCCGCCCAGCCGATTGAGAATTTTGTTCAAAACTGAATACATTTCTGAACAAAATACTCAATCGACCAGGCGCCGTAGTGAAAATTGGAGCAAATGTGACCAAGGCATTACAGAAAAGGACCCCTGGTAAACCCTGAACACCAACCGCCGAACACCATCCACAAGAAGTTGGAAACTGTAATAATATGTCATCACTTGTGGTAGTGACATAATAATACAGGGTGTCCGTAAAGTCAGGGTGTCCATAAAGTCTCTTAACAATTACAATACACAGTCTATGTAAAGTGTAGAGACATTATGGATACCCTTTATATTATGTAAATATCTCCGCTTGAAGTCAATTTAGCAAAATATTTTCATTTGGGTGGTGGGCAGCCATTCAGAATAAAATCTGTGAAAAACTGATGCATTTTGTCTTATGTATTTTCTTGTTGTATTGGTGTCCCTCTCTATATTCACTTTTCCAGGGATCTAATTACAATTATTTTCCGTATACTTTTATACTCAATCGGCCAAGTAAACAATACAAATGAGAGAACAAATCCACAGAGGACCATAATTCTACACATTCACACTCAAGTTTTTAAAAAAATGTTAATCCCAATTAGGTTTACCATATTTGTTGTTCATACCTGTCAATAGATGTCAGTGGCAGTGGTGCTACAAAACTTGAATTCTCCGTGTCGTTACTTCCATTTCTGCCTGTGCTACTATTACTACTAGATGGCACCACTACGGGCTTCGGTCCAGCAGGCTCTGGGAAATCCTCTGTGTCCTCTGGCCACCCAAATGCCTCCTTAGTTTTAGTATATATCTTCAGTGAGTCTAACATGGTGATTCCAGCTGGGTCAACACTGGGGCCAACTGGAAGTAAGGTGGATGCATCCATATAATATGCAGAGTGCTCTATTACAGAATGCATGCAGGGTATGTATGTTTTTTAAAATATCTTGAATACTTGAAATTCAAATGTCTCCAACAATACTGCCATGCAGATACCCTTAAAGATAATTGAATGCATCTCATACATTTACTGTTTGTTTGTTTGTTTGTTTGTTTGTTTGTTTGTTTGTTTGTTTGTTTGTTTCTTTCTTTCTTTCTTTCTTTTGTACCACTAGAGAGATAATATTTAGGCCTTTTCAAATATGTTAACCTCAAACAAGGTGCAGATGTATTAATACTTTGCTTAGTGAAAAAATCAAAACCTACACACCCTGGATGGTTCCAGATGTTTTGAGAAATGACAAAACTTTATTTTACGTAAAAAGCATTAGAAATAAAGACTGTTTTTTAAATTTAGATTTACTTAATTGGCTAGAATTTTCATTAAGAAATGGCACATACTTATCAGGTTGAACTTCTTGTCAGCTTGTAGAGATTCCTCCCTTGCGAAGGGGATGTCATACCAGCGAGCCTTAGTCACATTCACCTGGAATAGAACATTGCAAATATGATACATTATATAGAGATTCCTCCCTTGTGAAGGGAATGTCATACCAACGAGCCTTAGACACATTCACCTGGAATAGAACATTGCAAATATGATACATTATATAGAGATTCCTCCCTTGTGAAGGGAATGTCATACCAGCGAGCCTTAGTTACATTCACCTGGAATGGAACATTGCAAATATGATACATTATATAGAGATTCCTCCCTTGTGAAGGGAATGTCATACCAACGAGCCTTAGACACATTCACCTGGAATAGAACATTGCAAATATGATACATTATATAGAGATTCCTCCCTTGTGAAGGGGATGTCATACCAGCGGGCCTTAGTCACATTCACCTGGAATAGAACATTACAAATATGATACATTATATAGAGATTCCTCCCTTGTGAAGGGGATGTCATACCAGCGGGCCTTAGTCACATTCACCTGGAAAAGAACATTACAAATATGATACATTATATAAAGATTCCTCCCTTGTGAAGGGAATGTCATACCAGCGAGCCTTAGTCACATTCACCTGGAATAGAACATTGCAAATATGATACATTACATAGAGATTCCTCCCTTGTGAAGGGGATGTCATACCAACAAGCCTTAGTCACATTCACCTGGAATAGAACATTGCAAATGTGATACATTACATAGAGATTCCTCCCTTGTGAAGGGGATGTCATACCAACAAGCCTTAGTCACATTCACCTGGAATAGAACATTGCAAATATGATACATTACATAGAGATTCCTCCCTTGTGAAGGGGATGTCATACCAGCGAGCCTTAGTCACATTCACCTGGAAGGAAAGGCTTTATTGTTAATATGACAAGGGCAGGGACATACATTTCCTACACTTGGCCTAATTTTTCCAATGCTTTGCATTCATGTACTGTTCTGTCAAATATCTCTGGTTCGCAATATAGATTAAATTATGAAAATAAAATGATCAATGCCACGATCATACTGTACTCAATACATACCTGCACTGTTCTGCCAAACATCTCCACATATGTAGGTGCTCTCTCCACACTCTGACTGCCAACCAGCACTCTAATTCCAACCATTACATTACTGACTGTTGTATTGGTCACTTCAATAGTGAAACCAGATGGCTGGAAATTGTAAGTAAAAATTACATATATTAAAATGTACACATAGTATATCATCAACATTTACATGTCAAATATGTGTATACTGCAACAAAATATTTGAGCATTAAAAGCACCATTTAATATAACAAAATCCAAGGCATTAACATGAAAAATGTCACCATCTGCTATTTGTTACAGATGCCTAATGCCGACTGGGGAAAGCTGATTGCCCACTGCCAAATGCCAAACACCAAACATCGACTACCAAACACCATCCACAAAAAAGTTGGAGACTACAACAAGAAAATAAATTCCTACCTTTGAACTTGCAATGTACATACTGCAACAAAATATTTGAGCATTTAAAGCACCACTTAATGTTACAAAATAAAAGACAATGTTTAATTACAATGTAATGTTGAACACTTACCTTTGAACTTGCAATGTACATGCCAGTTGTGTTGAGTCTGTGTTTGATCTGTTGCGCATTGTAGATTTGTAGGACATCATTCCCTCCAAACTCTACAGTGTAATTACAATGTAATGTTGAATTCTTACCTTTGAACTTGCAATGTACATGCCAGTTGTGTTGAGTCTGTGTTTGATCTGTTGCGCATTGTAGATTTGTAGGACATCATTCCCTCCAAACTCTACAGTGTAATTACAATGTAATGTTGAATTCTTACCTTTGAACTTGCAATGTACATGCCAGTTGTGTTGAGTCTGTGTTTGATCTGTTGCGCATTGTAGATTTGTAGGACATCATTCCCTCCAAACTCTACAGTGTAATTACAATGTAATGTTGAATTCTTACCTTTGAACTTGCAATGTACATGCCAGTTGTGTTGAGTCTGTGTTTGATCTGTTGCGCATTGTAGATTTGTAGGACATCATTCCCTCCAAACTCTACAGTGTAATTACAATGTAATGTTGAATTCTTACCTTTGAACTTGCAATGTACATGCCAGTTGTGTTGAGTCTGTGTTTGATCTGTTGTGCATTGTAGATTTGTAGGACATCATTCCCTCCAAACTCTACAGTGTAATTACAATGTAATGTTGAATTCTTACCTTTGAACTTGCAATGTACATGCCAGTTGTGTTGAGTCTGTGTTTGATCTGTTGCGCATTGTAGATTTGTAGGACATCATTCCCTCCAAACTCTACAGTGTAATTACAATGTAATGTTGAATTCTTACCTTTGAACTTGCAATGTACATGCCAGTTGTGTTGAGTCTGTGTTTGATCTGTTGCGCATTGTAGATTTGTAGGACATCATTCCCTCCAAACTCTACAGTGTAATTACAATGTAATTTTGAATTCTTACCTTTGAACTTGCAATGTACATGCCAGTTGTGTTGAGTCTGTGTTTGATCTGTTGCGCATTGTAGATTTGTAGGACATCATTCCCTCCAAACTCTACAGTGTAATTACAATGTAATGTTGAATTCTTACCTTTGAACTTGCAATGTACATGCCAGTTGTGTTGAGTCTGTGTTTGATCTGTTGTGCATTGTAGATTTGTAGGACATCATTCCCTCCAAACTCTACAGTGTAATTACAATGTAATGTTGAATTCTTACCTTTGAACTTGCAATGTACATGCCAGTTGTGTTGAGTCTGTGTTTGATCTGTTGCGCATTGTAGATTTGTAGGACATCATTCCCTCCAAACTCTACAGTGTAATTACAATGTAATGTTGAATTCTTACCTTTGAACTTGCAATGTACATGCCAGTTGTGTTGAGTCTGTGTTTGATCTGTTGCGCATTGTAGATTTGTAGGACATCATTCCCTCCAAACTCTACAGTGTAATTACAATGTAATTTTGAATTCTTACCTTTGAACTTGCAATGTACATGCCAGTTGTGTTGAGTCTGTGTTTGATCTGTTGCGCATTGTAGATTTGTAGGACATCATTCCCTCCAAACTCTACAGTGTTTGTATGCTGGGCAAACTCAAAGAAATCCACTGGGAAGTTAACTGAGCCTGCTGGCCGACCTGAAACAGATTTGTTGTGTGATAAAAATGGGTTGTTCAATATGGGAGTTTGGACAGGACGTTCTTGTGAGTTATGATGCGTAGTCTTCTCTCTGGACCATTTAAGTGGCTGTGTGTGAAATACTTAATGTATATTTAAACTGGGAATATCCCAAACTTGTCTCAGTTCTTGATTTTTTCATGATTTCATTATTTCATTTTACTGTTCAACAATATTGTTCTGAATACATATTAAAAAAACAAAACAATACAGCACTTTTTGTTGATAATAACTCAGAAAAAAACATAGCAATTATAAGAGGTAGCAATCATATATTCCTCATACCCGCTTTAGCGCTTTTCTTCTTCTTGGTAGGTTTGAGTATAGCAATAGCATTATGTGGCTGTAAAAGGGGTGACATCCAGTGGTTGGTGTGGTCAGGGTTGGCCATGTAGATCCTTAAACTGCCATCCTCACATAGCAAGATCAATGTAGTTCTGTGTTGTTCATTGTTTGATGTTGGGTGACGTACAGCAACCATGTCTTGGATCTAGAATGTGGAATACATTTAATGATATCAAATATAGATCTATGTAAGTTCACCTCTCCCGTTTATATAATTACTTAAACACTTGAAAAAGACTTGTGGATACAAGTCGAAAGTCTGGATAAAATAAACTGATTCTCTGAAGAAATAAATAAAGTGTATAAAAAGATATGATATTAGTATTTCTTTTCTTGATAAATAGGTACAAAATGTGACCTTGATTTGTACGTTCAGTTAAACATTTTAATTTGTATTATAACCGATTTAGCATTAATTTATGTGGCCTTTATGTCCTCCCCTTTGATTGTTACATTATATTTAGTTTTTAAAGCCAGATGGAATAATTCAGGAAGTTTTACTAGTGGTGTACAGATGTTATAAATGATAACCTATATTGTTTGAAGGTTGCATAAATAAACTTGATTGAATATTGCGAAAACAGAAAATTACAAGAGGAAAAGTTAACTACCAAAGGGAATATTCCACTACTCATATGGAAAATTCCACTCATGATGTGACTTTCTTACCAGTGTACATATCTTTGAAAAATGGGATTGTTTTATATTGTTTGTGAGACCTTGAGAGAATATTATTTGAAGCCTTCCTTACTTTTGCTTTAGCAGGCATAACTTAGATTTCATGTACTGTTAACTACTAAGTTAAAGTTAACCACCAAGGGGAAAATTCCACTACTCCTATGGAAAATTCCACTCATGATGTGGCACTACCCGAAGCCTTCATTACCTTTGCTTTAGCAGGCATGACTTTGATTTCCTGTACTGAGATGCCATCAGGTTTTAGCATAAACACCACAGGGTTACTGTTGGACTGTGTCATAGAGCACACCAGGCCTGGGTGGTTCGGCACTTCTGTCCACTGGACAAGTGGTGGAGCTCCCTTGCCATCTCTTCTAAAATATAATAACGATAATAAGTGCAAGGGTTATTTTCTGTGAATCATAAAAATTATTATTTTTCATCAAGAAATTCTATAATTATTTGTATTGAGTTTGAAAAATTGTTATAATTTAAGATTGAGAACAAACACTGATGATGAAGGAATCGGTTTACTAGATTTTACATAAAAACTCGCAGATATGGTATAGAAATAAATGACTCTGGCAGGATTCCCTTCATGAATTAAACATTTTGATTACTACATACCCTTTCAACGTGACTTGGAACATCATATCAAGCTTATCCAGTTGTTTGTTTATTGGAGCAATGAATGTCTTTCCCTGGCTGTAACTAAAGAATAGTAACTGCAGTGTATGCGAGTAATACAGGGACACACCACCCCCAGCAACCTGACCATTTGACTCATTCAAATCAGCATGCTTAATTTCAAGAATGTTCGTAATGTAAAATGGCCCGTGAGTTGCGCTGCTGGATTCTTCCATCGTTTGGCTGTAGACATAGCCACTTGATGACATCAGCAACATGTGGTGACCATCTTCAGTGAAGATGAACGTTGTGTCGCGGATTTTGCCGCTTGGTAGCAGGAAGTAAAATTGTGGACTGATCGCATCGACCGCAAGATTATAGATCTGGAAAATAATTTAAAATAGATGACAGCCAATCTTAACATGTGACTAATCTAAGTACCTGTATAATTTGTAATTGTAAAACTCAGTGTGCACACATAGACATGTATTCACTGTTAAAATATTTGTTTACATAAAATTGAATTAATCTTCGATAAATAAATTAAAAACTCAATTTCTAAAATAAAAAAGTAAATGCAATAGACAACCAAATATGTTAAAATTTAAAAGTTTGTTGTCAAATATTAAATATTCTGTGCAATTAAGTAAATTGATGAAGATTATTGGTGGTAGTGAATTAAACTAAACTGTATTATCATTGTATGTATATGTACTATTTTATACTCACAAGTGTGGGTAGGAATAAAGAATAAAAGAAAAAAAAAGAATAATAAAAGTGAACAGTTGATACATATTTATTTTTTTTGTAAATTTTCAAAAACTACATAATTTCAAATGAAACATATGTGATTCAAATATGTCAATATCAAAACATTCAGAATAGTACCTTGACAAAGTCTGCTGTAACTATAGCCAGTTCTGTCTGAGAGCCTGGCAACCACACCGCTTTGATGATGAAATTGCCTGTCTCCAGAGATGGATGAAGCACCAAGTGATCAGATACACTTCCAGAGCTGTTGAATGTGAGCACATGGCATTCCTGAAATGAAATTCACAAATATTGAGCACATGGACTTCATGATAACCTCAACATCCATATATGATTGGAATTAGTGACACATCTGTGAAAAAATATGTAAAGTGAGAAATTATCATTATTTCTTCTAAAATATCACATGTATGTACCCATTCAGAAATTGAATATTCTTGGACTTAATACACTAAAGCAGAACCATTGTCCTTCTGCTAGCATTCAATGACTTTACTCAGCTCGCTTTCTAACTACAATCATTTTCTCCAGAATATAGTTCAATGTAGAGTATTTATGGTAACATACCTTGAGTCCACATACTGCAAGGAAGTCCTCATTGCAAGGGTTGCCTGTGATACTGAGTACAGTGAATGGTATGGGGGCTGATGCTAGCCTCTGTAAACAAAAACACGCATGTTAAGTTAATAGGACTAAAATGGATCAAACAAAATTGTATACAATAAATGTTCAGACAAAATTGTATACAATAAATGTTCAGAATATTTTATCTCTACATACTAGGGATTCTTTCTCTTTACAATTACGGTCTAGACATTTGACATATCTGAAGGTTTAAAATTGATCATTTACATGTATATTATTTTCATACTCTAGGCCTTAGATGGAAACTTCACTCACTGTTAAAGTCAGTTTTCTCTTGCTGGAATCTGCCTGTTTCAACAAAGCAGAGAGTTGTAGAATTGTTATTTTTCCTTTTTCGTGACTCACAGCCAGATGTTGACGTTTGCCCTGGGGTGACATTAGGCAGCACATAGCCACACGTCGTAGCACATGTGACGTGATGAGTTGACGAATCTGCTGGCCTTGGTCGCCTGTGTAGTTAATACGAACATTCTCAAAAGCACCTTCCTGGGAACCAAGTGTGGCGGTCTGAAAATATTAATATTTTGACTTAATATCTTGAGTTTCATATGCACATGTTACATTGTACTTGCATTGTATGTAACATATGAACATTGATATTTTGACCCTGCCCTTAACTGAAGATGATTTTTCAAATATTAAAGATGAAAATACTAAATATAAATATTATTTTGGTTGTATGACACAGATGTAGAAAATGAGAACGATGGACATACCATTAATTGATCAGTTGATTCCACATTCTTAGGCAGTGTATGCAAGTCACTGAGTGCCTTTTGTACTCTGCTAGCACTTCCTAAGGGGGACAACTTCTGGTAGTTCTCCATAATAGATGGCGTTAGTGACTGGAGCAGGTCCAGCACAGTGTGTACAGTATTGGATGACTCTATATGGCTCAGTAGGGTCTGCCTACATGCCTGGAAGGATACACATTATGTGTAATCATTCATTTCAGTATTAAGGCTTCAAATATACATTTATAGCAAAGGTCTATTCGGTAGAATACAAAATATGCTACATGTACATGCAATAAAGGTAATAGTCGATTTTTTGGGGTTTTAGTAGAAACAATACATGATAAGTTGTTGATAAAGCATAACTGCTCATCAGTCAAATTTATGTGATTGTAGAGTTAAATCAGATTCACAAACATTAATACAGATTCACAAACATTAATACAGATTCACAAACATTATGATGGGACTTCAAAAGCAAATCACAAACCTCAGTCTGTTTCAGAAATCCTTCCTTGGATTTTGAAAGTTTGCTCTCAGCCACCTTCCCTTCATTTGATTGGTCTGTGGGTGACGGAGACGCAGAGATCCTGCGTCGTAGTGAGCTCTGTAGCATGTTGTCCATGGAGAATGGGGATGGCACACTAGAGACATTAAGACTTTGGTCTAGTCCACTTGCTTGTGTTCTCTTCACCAATGCCTATAGTTAGAGGAAATTTTCAAAATATATTCAATGTATAAGTTATAACAGGATGTTTCACTGTAAGTTGCTGAATTCATTTTCATATTTATCATATTACATCCATTACAATATAAATTCATTGATATTTTGGTGATAAACTGATAAACATTTCAAGTCAAATTTTTTGAAAAGATTTCACCATGATCCTGTGTTAACCAAATATGATATGTTAACCAAAAAGACAATCTACAGGGTGATCCAAAAGTTCAAGGAATTTGGTACTGTATATAAAAGGAAAGCAAGCCATCAAAGTATGACAACATCAATAGAAATGAATTTGTTGCCTACTTTGCAAGTGCCATCATCTTTAGCTCCACAGTCACAGAAGAAAGAACCATGTTTGGCATATGAAAGCTCATGGTCTTTATGGCAGACCTTTGCACATATTGTGCACACACCTTCACCATCTACTATCTTACATGTGTGACAATGGTACCTGTAAAAATAAATGAAACAAGGGATTAACATGGAAAATTTCACCACCTGCCATTTGTTACGGACAACTACCAAATGCCGAACACCAACCACTGACTGCCTAACACCAACCACTGAACACTATCCACAAAAAAAACTTACAATATGTCACCAATTCTAGTGATGAAAGTTATTTTCTAGACATACGCCTTGCATAATGTACTACTTTTTTGTAAATTGTAATTTATCCTATTAGTCATGCATGCCTGCCTAAAGTGTGCCAACATACTCATTCTTAGCATTTTTCATTACTATTTCATATACATCCACTACATGATTTTGAGAAACATACCAATGTTGGTTCATGAATTCCTTCTGTGTCATAGTGAAAGTACATAGTTTGTTATTCAACGAATCATCGTCAGAATCTTCTGCTGCAGAATCATCTTCCTCTGCGCCTAGCTCTTCTGACCAATCGGCATCTGTTTCCTGAAATGAAACCATGAGCCACCATATATTCATCATGACCAGCCAAATGTTAAACCATGAACACACACTACAAAAAGGAAGTGAACCAGATCTTGATTTGAAATAAACTCCAAATAATCTCGAATAAACAATCCTTCTCTCACATACCTGCAGAGATATATCTGCGTCAAATGGTGGGCTACTTGCACCCCCTCTGGTGTCGGTGCTCTGTCTCATAGCACCCAATATGTCTGCAATGTACTGCAGTAGATAACATGTGGACTCTAGAATATTCTGGTGCTTTCCATTTGTAACATTCTCTTCTAGCTTCTCCATCACATCCTTTTGTGCAAGGTAGGTTTTGCTGGATATAAATAATGAAAAGTAAATTTTATATCAAGTGCGTGGAAAAAACAAGTGATTCTATGTAATTTCTTTTTCATTTACTATGATGTGAATGCAACTAAAAATGAACAAGGCATTTATGTCACCACCTGCAATTTGTTACTGATGCCGAATAGCAAACAACAACCACCAAACACCAACTGCCAAATGCTGAACACCATCCACAAAAAAGTTGGAGACTATGACAATATGTCACAACTGAGTTGTGGTGGTGACATAAAAATTATTTTGAAAATAAAAAAGAGTGAAATAAGAGACTTACCAGAGCTCAAGCCAAGCAGTTACAGCTTTGAAGAGAGCAGAGTGACCCCCTCCGCCACCAGCACCTGCCAGTGTTGCCATGACAACCATCAGCTCTGAGAACCCTAGGGCCTCACTGAGGGGGGACAAAAGCTGGGACCCCATCGGAATGAGGGCATGAAGTATAGCCTGAGAAACCTCTTCTCCAACTTGGCTATGGAAATAAGAAATGAAAAAATTATTATAGTACTATTTAAAATTATTGTTTGTTTAATAATTTGACAAGAAATACAATTAAAGCAATTGTTGAAGAAATATGTAGAAATATGAAATGTGCTTTGCATTCTGATTTTCCTTTCCACAAATGTTTGTATCATAACAGAATATCAGTTAATTTTTTGTAATTTTTTCAGTTTTTTATTCTGGACACTGATACACCAGTTATCCCCCTGGCAATTGGGTCACTTACATATGATCTGTACTTACATGAATAAAATGCAATCAAATCTGTTGATAAGAAAACTGATGGAGTCAGTATCTTGATAAAAATTGTGTTTTTTGATAATTTTCCAACTTTTCAATTCTATTCCAACATAAAGTACCTCTTCTCATTGACTATGTATGTAGTGAGCCTCTGTAAGAGTAGTCTATTCTCCTGGACTGTGGTGTTTTCATCTCCATTGTGTGTTGGCCCCATTATCATCCTACTGAGCCAGCCTTGTAGACTAGAGCTGTCAATCTTGGCCAGTTGTGACAGAGAGCTACACAGAGCTATATAGCTCTTGTTGGTACTGTTCTTCTCAACTAGACATAAATAATAGTTAAGTTAATTGAACATTTCATTGCAATTTACCATGCAAGAAATTTCATGTTTCTCTAATTTAAAGAAAATCTATTCAATGATCAGTGTTTTAAATCTGTGCATGGGCTTTCTTTTGAAAGCTGATGGTCTTTGCAATTTTTTTTAATTGAATAAAATAATCAAATTCATCTTGAAAATTTTTTCAAATATTTGTTTCTTATTTAGAGCCTATGATTAAGCATTCAAATGTTGCATATTTTCACGACAGATCTTGTCGTAATACTAATAGACAACTCACCGAGCTGGAACAACTTGTTGAAGAACTTGAGAACCTTAGTGCCATATGCGGGGGACAGATTCTCATTGGCTGCAGAGAGTAATATGCTAATGAGGTTTGTTTCCGAGCCAACATAGAGTTTTTCGAAAGCTGCTACTTCAGCTGTCTTCTCGAGATGAGCCTCCATAAACTTGAGACATTCTTGGAAGATCTTCTCATCTAGACCACTGAAAGAACGATAAACTATCTTGGGGTGTGTCATGAACCATCTACGAGTGTTTAAAGATCATTTCAAAGGTAAAAATGAGAAAGAAGGGCAACATTAGAAAAAAAACAAGGCAAATATCATAATTCAAAATGGCCACCTAGTAATGTACCCAGCATGCCCAAAACCTAATCAGATATCGACACTAGTCTGCTCTTACATCTGAAAAAATTTCAAGTTCAACGAGTAAGCTAATTTCCTGGAATTTTGATGACAAGAAATTGGTGGCGCCCACAGGCACAAATGCACACATGTACACAAACTCACATACACCAGTTAGAACAAGACTACATTATATTACTAAATATAAGATAAACACTTACAACTTTGTGCCAGTATAGTTGAGCAGCAGGTTGTGGCATACACCTATTACATGCTGATACACTCTAGTGGTGAACTCCTCACCGTCCTCAGACCCCAAGGTTCTCTCAAGGGAAAATATTGTCTGAAATAAATATCCACATTTAATACCTGAAATTATGTTCAACAAAAGACAAGACATTTTTTTGAGTTGTCAGTGTTAAGAGCTTACTATAGCCTAGCTATAAGTATATTTAAGAGGTGTAACAGGTGGTCACTAAACCATGTATTTTACCTATTGAAGACTTGTGTGAACTAAGAAATTTTACTTTTTATATTTTATTTCACAATATAGAGGAGTTTAATGAAGCCACAGTAAATATGTCTCATCAAAACTTACAAAGTCAGCAATCTGCTCTGTGGAGGCATCAAAGACCAGAGGGAACATGACACGAACCATCTCCTCAGACATCCTCTCATTGGGACACCAACTGAAAATAAATGCTCACAAAATAATACTATAGATGTGCCAATTGTTTATAACAACTGAAAATAAATGCTTACAAAATAATACTATAGATGTGCCAATCGTTTATAACAACTGAAAATAAATGCTAACAAAATAATACTATAGATGTGCCAATCGTTTATAACAACTGAAAATAAATGCTCACAAAATAATACTATAGATGTGCCAATCGTTTATAACAACTGAAAATAAATGCTCACAAAATAATACTATAGATGTGCCAATTGTTTATAATAACTGAAAATAAATGCTCACAAAATAATACTATAGATGTACCAATCGTTTATAACAACTGAAAATAAATGCTCACAAAATAATACTATAGATGTGCCAATTGTTTATAACAACTGAAAATAAATGCTCACAAAATGATACAATTGAGAAATTTTACAAGTAAATTTTCTATTAATTACAATACAAACCTATTCCATGACATATGCTAATACCCCTAATTTGGAAAAATGGGCAAGTCCAAAAACAACAGGATAACCTGAATCCCTCTAGGTCAACTGACCTAACACCCCTTTATATGCTATATCTTCATAATTGTACGCAGTAAAACTTAAAAATACTGCGGGGAGGCCGGGTGGGCCTATGGTCATGGAATAGGTTTGTATTGTAATTAATAGAAAATTTACTTGTAAAATTTCTCAATTACATACAATCCAACCTATTCCATGACATATGCTGAATTAAAAGTAAAGGAGGTGGGACCCCGATTAAGCCCAAAAGTATAATAAATATATATACACAAGTACTTATAATAAAAAGTAAAATTCATATTACCAAAAAGTACTCTGATCTCACAAACCATAGTGATCCCTAGTAGAACAGCCACCATCATCCATTGTAAGGCAGAGGCTGTGACACATCTGTAACACTGTTATTGTCCTATCATAGTGAGCAGTCTTAGCCATCTAAGGGTAATGACCAACTCCTATGAATAGAGACTGGTTAACCAAGGATGGGCCGTTTAACCAAACGAGGCAACCTTGCAGTTCTTCAAGGGTCCAGGTCACAAGCTAGTTGAGTTGAACCCTTCTGCAAAACAGTTCAGCTTCACATCTGGGAGACTGTATGTCCTTTCACAGTGAGTATCCTTACCCATCTAAGGGTTGCGAATAACTCCTATGAATAGAACTGGTTAGCCAAGGATGGGCCGTTTAACCAAACAAGGCAACCTTGTAGTTCTTCAAAGGTCCAGGTCACAAGCTGGTTGAGTTGAACCCTTCTGCAAAACAGTTCCGCTTACACAAGAACTGGATAGACAAGGAATGGCTGTGTACAAAATAAAGACAACCCAAGTCCACCCAGTGTTACTTCCAATCACCAGACTACAGTGCAATACTGAGTTGGTAACAAGTTGCAGAGTACTTAAAGTTGTAGAAAGTTCTTGAAGTTGTAGACCCACCTGCAGCTTGGATGAGATATACTTGAGATAATCCAAGCCATTGTTGTAGTTCTTGTCAGTGTAGACAAAGGCATCATCCTTTCATCCATTGGAATTCTAGGAAGCTGCCGATAAATCAACTACCATACTTCACAGCACAGGGTCCTAAAGGAACCAGTCTTGCATACAAAGTGAGGTGGTACACACAACATCTTGTCTAGTCTCTGCTCTCAGAGTTGGATGTTAGTTGACTAAACATCAAGTCTGGACCAGCGATGATCATAAAGCCGTTTCAGCCAACTTGTAGAATGGTTTAACGACATAGAACAATACCACTACACATCTGCTAAGTGCTTCTTGTCTTTTGGATCCATAACAAAGTTACATGGAGCAAGACACCTCCGTAGACCCAGCCAGTCGAGGTTGGTACAGCCACCAGATAACTACAGGGATAAGTCAAACCATCTTCTTTGTAGTACCAATTAGTATTCATCATAGAACAGATCAACCATTACTGCTGACCTGGGCAAGAAGAGACATCTTCCATCTGGCCAAAAGAAGTTCTTCAATGGACAAACTAGTGCATCTAGACAGTCTATCCATCTGTATAAAACTGTAACACAGCTTCCCTAGTAGACACAGTGGCACATCAAGCACAAAGTAGAACAGCAGACAGGTCCATACTTATCTATAAAGGATTAGTATGGAGATGAGTCTAAAGGTGGTTGGAAACAAGCTTGCATTTGTTGGTAAACTTGTTAGACATCTTTAAGAAGATGAGGATATCACTGTTATGATTGTCTATAGTGCCAACAGAGCATAACAGAAAGTATTTCACTGCCATCAAAGCACTGCTAAGTGTTGTTCCCACAAAGAGCTTGGCTTGGAATGCAACCTTCAATTGTTGTATTCGGCATTGTAGTTGATAACTATTGGATTGTGGTTAGAACATCCATCTGTCCAGGTTGTAAACATCAAACATCATAGCTAGTGGTGCATATTGACATACTACTGCAGAAGAATTCAGAACCTCACTGGATCAAAAAAAATCTTGGCCTGGAACCAAAAACTTTCAAATGTTCTTCACAGGCTTGCAAAAGACAGTCTAGTGGTATCTTCAATGGATAGTACATCTATCTGTCTATAGGAGTATAACAGCATTGAACGTAGATTCTGCTACAAAGGGAAGCACTACTAGTATAGTATGAGAGTATAGTAGTGCTAGATCAACCAAAATCTGTGTCCAAAACATAACCTTTAACTTCATCCAGGTTTGTAGTTGGCAGCACTGGTTGACAAGAATAGTCAGCTTTTCTCCCGGGTCTGTCTAAAGCTACCAAGAGCATACATCATGGATGTAGGTGTATTGGAACACTACAGTATGTAGTAAGGTAGTGCTGGATCCACAAAGTTCTTGACTTGGAGCATAACCTTTGTAGATCAAACTTGGCTTGGAGTTGAAACTCTAGTATCAACAGCATATACATCAGGCCCGCATGGTCATCGAAGTACTACTGCATGTGTCTACCAGTCAATTGTTGGATCCATACAACGCTTGGTCCAAGAACATTACTTTTCAGTAGTCTTAAGCCAAACTTGCAGTTGCTCAAGGGAAAAAACTATATCATAAAAACATGATAAGTTTATCCAATTGGTTAAAACTTCCAGCATTTTACTAGTTAAATAGTAGTATAAGTACTATGAACTAGTAATAAAATAAAACAAAATGAAGTCTGGACTGGAGTGAAACCTTAAAGCAATCCAGGTCCAAAAAGCCCAAGATTAATTCCACAAATAAAGTGACTTGTAGATTCTCAATGGAAAAAACAATATCATAAAACATGATTAGTTTATCCAATTGGTTAAATTTACCAACCTGTTCTAGTTAAATAGTAGTATACGTACTATGAACATGAACTAGTAATAAAATAAGACCAAAAGGAGTCTGGAACTGGAGTGATACCTGAAGGAAATCCAGGCCCAAAGACCACAAAGATGAATCCCACAATAAAAGTGACTCGCAGTTTCTCAGGGGAAAAAACTATATAATAAACAACATGGTCAGTTTATCCAAGTGGTTAAAACTACCAGCCTTTTACTAGTTAAAAAGTAGTAGCAGTACTATGAACATGAACTAGTAAAAATATAACACCAAATGAAGTCTGGAACTGGAGTGAAACCTTAAAGCAATCCAGG
The DNA here is from genome assembly GCA_903813345.2 of Owenia fusiformis. NCBI lineage: Eukaryota > Metazoa > Annelida > Polychaeta > Sabellida > Oweniidae > Owenia > Owenia fusiformis. The sequence continues at coordinate 28,458,563 of CAIIXF020000006.1, read as the reverse complement.
CCGAAAACTACAAAGGCAACTTTCACAATCAAAGGGATGTGTTTTCAATATGAGATGAAAACCACCTTGTTTGAAAATAATAACCAATCCACGAATGAATAAGTACTATGGTAATGAATAAGAACGAAAATGAAAGAAAACAGGCTCCAGATAATAAAAATGAGAGCCCATCACTTAGAAGCATGTTTAAAACACAAGATTCATAGTATAAAGAACCTGAACCGATGTGTAGAATCCTCTCTTCTACTGTTGATTGAATAATATAAAATTATATTTCAATCAATTGACTCATGATCTTATCAATTTAAGACAAGATTCAAACATGTGTGAAGGTACACCGCTTATAAAGAAACATATAGTTACTTAGAAAATATGCATGAAACCAATCAATACCAGAAAAGGAGTGATTGATAAGTAGCTGTTCAAAAGTAAGAAGCATATTTTAAGGTGAGCCACTCCATGAAAAAAAATGTGGTTAGGGTAAAACTAACCAAAAGATTCTATGACATAGAGTGGACCTGAGATATGTAGATAAACAATAATGTAGATCTCCATAAAGAGACACAAAAGTACAAACAAAAAAAAAAAAAAAAACTTAGTAAAAAATTATCCTTGTAAAATTAAAAATAATGAAACAAGATTTGAAAACCAAGATATCCAAAATGATTGTAGAACAAACATCCTATGCCCTGGTATAAATAAAGAATGAATATGTTGTGACCAGAAGGCATTAATGAGCCATTCAATGTATCTTAAAGTAAGGCTTTTGTAAACTAACTAATTTTACACGAATGTAAAATTAGACCTAAAATTAGTTGATGAATAAGAAATTCAAATTATTGACAATAATTTCATTTATGGCAATGTGAGAGTCGGTTAAGGTTTAGGTATGAACAAGCCCTAAGAAGACCATTCCCCGGTTATCCCAGGTAAATGTTTCTGGTAAGTTACACTGAACGAAACATCAAGCTTCAGATCTCGAGAGTACGAGATGAGACTTCAGACGAGATATCGATAGGATTGTAGTTGGAGGGTTTTCTCCCTAGGTGCGTACAAAATCCATTAACATCAATGTAAGTTATACATTTCGATTCTTTTCCCTCACCTCCTTCCCCAGCTTACACCACCAGTTGGAGATTTATTTTCGCCCAAGAAGATGAGTTGGAGATGGTATTATAATATATCCAATTGAGCTAATTAACAGTTATGTCAAAGTGTAAACTCTTGTAGCTAATTAACTTAAATTAGCCATTATTTTCCAAGGTATTGTGTTTTGTGTTAATTGGCTCAATATTTATTTATATTAATTTTATATTAATAATTTTACATGTACGACTCTCACGGCCATATCTATACTCTACATGAACATAAATACAAATGTAAAAGCTGAGTGTATCTGTAAGCAGAAAACAAACAGAACATAGAAAACAAGTGATGTGAAGAGTAGCAAGTGAATGAAACGTTCACATCTCTTAAATTGTCAAAAAGACTAATATTAAATTAATTGATTGCTAAACCACACAATTCCATAAAGTGCTGGAACCAAGAACCCTACAAAGGGTGTAAAGTGATTGTGAATAAAGATGAGAATTAACTACATCTAGGAACAATGCAGATTCAATCTAACTGAAGAAAATGTTATCTAGTCAAGCTAGTTACTAAACTAGAAACAAAGTTGAGACTAATTCCCGACTAATAAAAAGTATAAAAAGTTAGAAAAAAGAAACAAGATCAGCAAAAAGATCTTTAAATACAAGTAAAGTGTAATAATAATTTACACTCATCAATCAGTAGAGTTCTTAGAAAAACTCCACCTATTCATAATCCCTGAACACAACATTTTAAAAAAGAAAACACTGTTCAGTGGATAAGCACAGCTTGAATGTAATGATTACTGAGTGAAAAACTAAGGAATAGTCATTCAAAGCAATGAACTCCAACAAAGCTACTGTAGGTGCATGAATAAGGGGAATAACCTTATGAACCTAGAAGGCCATCATTACATAACATACTACACAATAAGTATAGTCATGAACTCAAAGGATTAGAACCCTAGGGCTAGTAAAAGTATACTAGTATAGGGTTAAAGAATAAAGGTCCCTTATAGATAGGTTCAAAGTATGAGTGAAAAACCTTTACAAAAAAAGATAATACAAGCCAGTAGGGGTCAAATAAAGTTCAACTGGGTCTGAACTTATTGTCCCAAAGACTGAAGCTAGGCTAACCTAAAGTTGACTGTTAGCTAAGCGTGTAGCTTGAAAATAAAATCCATGGAAGGATTTCCTAAAAACTGACCTGTTTCTAGTGTTAGAAGTACACTAAAATACAACCACAAATGAGCTCACTGCACTGAAGAATGACTTGTGACTCTGTCCAAGTACCTTCTGCTGCTGAGGAGGCCCTGCTGAGGTATAGTCTTGAAGATCTACCATGGGATGGTGGGCACCAACTCCCTCAGTAAACTGCTACTCAAGTTGTGCATGCTTCTCATATGCACCTTGCTGTCCCAAAGGTCGGCTACTTGGTCATCTGTGCCAGTTCAGATTGTAGATTTTCCAACTTCTGTAAACTATCACGTTGACTAGGTTCCCGTAACAATCTGGTAACCCCTAGTCCTGCATATATCTGCCATCAATTTACCAATTATCTAAGAAACTTCTAGCAGATAGAGTAAAAAACTGGACTCTAAAATTTTTCCACTTTTCCATACATAGGCAAGTACAATTATGAAGATATAGCATATAAAGGGGTGTTAGGTCAGTTGACCTAGAGGGATTCAGGTTATCCTGTTGTTTTTGGACTTGCCCATTTTTCCAAATTAGGGGTATTAGCATATGTCATGGAATAGGTTGGATTGTATGTAATGGCAGCCTTCATATCCTATCACTTTACTTTAGATTCATCAAAATGCTATCTAGAACACGGAAACATTTGAGCTCTAAATGAATTGTTTTCCTGTAGTAGCCTGTTATTGAGCTCCTAATGAAAATGTTAAAATACTGTAGTTTATAGAGAGTGGATTAGAGTGGATGATCTCATTGATGTGTTATTGCTTACATATTGTTACTTAGCACATTTTATTTCAATTAGCTAAAAGTCTGTCCAATGGCCAAGAGGCCAATGAAAAAGACCAATGTTACATTGTAGACAAATTCTAAACTACTTACATTAACAGATCTCCACTAAACCTGGCCAGGGCATTTAGCATGTGGGCCAAGGATCTGTATATTGTGTGGTGCCACTGACCTACAACACAAGTAAAATAACATTTATATACTGAATAAGAAAACACATTTCTTAGATGGAAAAATAACTGGGCTCACAATTTCAGTATTGAAGATGTGTACATTTTTCTATTTGGTTCAATTTTCCATTTTAGCCATTCTAGTTTTGTAATGGTTCATCTCAGTTTTTGACAAAAGCTTTATCAATAAAAAATGACTCAAAGTAAACTGACTAAAGTCAAAAGTACAGTGATTCACTAACTACCAAGGTGATCCATAAGACCCATATGTAGATGGACTCTACTTTGGTCATGAGGTTATAACTGAACTTACATGTGAATGCAGACATATGGGCAGCTTGAATACAGTCAATGTAGCCTTCAACTGGACACAGATCATTTGAGTAAAAATTGCGCTGAAATAAAAAAAAATGGAAAATAAAAAATAATGGTAAAACATTAACATTACCAATTAAGTGCTGTCCCTAGGTCTGATTTCGTTACTCGGCTCGGAAAAAAGGTTTGTGGGTATCATTTTGTTCCAGACACTCTCTAGAATAAATTCATCTTGGGTGGAGTAAAAATGTGTGGTAAACGAATTTGCTATGGGCAGTTAAAGAGGCGCCATCTATTCATTTTCAAACAGGGGGTAGGGGTATAAAATAATTTTTTAACACATTTTAATAGTAAAATGACATTGAAATACTAATAAAATCTTATCAAAAACATTATTTACAATCAGTATGAATTTTCTTGTGTGGATTAGGGTGAAAATAAGGGCATATCTTGAAATTCACTACAGGGGCGCCACCTATTTTGGTACTTCTACCACGTGTAATAACTTATTTTAGATTCATTAAGGTACGAAATGTACTGAAAAAATTCATTCTGAAGGACCTATATATGTTCATACCACATACTTAAAATTAGATCAATAGCTTATGTACCGACGGAGAAAAAAATTATTGAAATTTAAAATTGTGGTATCCTGCAGGATAGGGGTGACCATATCTCACATTATTAACTTCCAAAATATGGAGCATATGTATCTCAAATGTGCTCAAAATGTTGTATGTACTCTTGCTTTGTCATAATATTACTAATAAGAAGTAGAAAAATGATTGTACATTTTAGAAATTATTAATTCTCATTTTGGCTTCTGACGTCCCAGGGGTGACCATATCTCACCTTTATAACTTACAAAATATGGAGCATATGTATCTCAAATGTGGTCAAAATGGTGTATGTACTCTTGCTTTGTCATAACATTAGTAATAAGAAGTAAGAAAATGATTGTACATTTAAAAAAATATTAATTCTCATTTTGGCTTCTGACGTCCCAGGGGTGACCATATGTCACCTTAATAACTTCCAAAATATTGAGCATATGTATCTCAAATGTGCTCAAAATGGTGTATGTACTCTTGCTTTGTCATAATATTAGTAATAAGAAGTAGAAAAATGATTGTACATTTTAGAAATTATTAATTCTCATTTTGGCTTCTGACGTCCCAGGGGTGACCATATCTCACCTTAATAACTTCCAAAATATGGAGCATATGTATCTCAAATGTACTCAAAATGGTGTATGTACTCTTGCTTTGTCATAATATTATACTAATAAGATGTAGGAATATGATTATACATTTAAAAAATTTTAATTTTAGCTTCTTACGTTCCTGGGTAATCATATCGCAACATATAATAATAATAATAATAACTTCTAAGATATGTAACATATACGCCTCAAATATTCTCAGAAAAGTCTTGTCTTTCATATTACTAATGAAATGTAGAAAAATGATTGCATTTTTTAAAAAAAATTTAATTTTAGCCTCTGGTGTCCCACCTTGATAACTCTCACGATATGCAACTTATGCATCTCAAATGTGCTCAAAATGGTATAAATATAGTCTTGTTTTGTCATATTTATTTAGAATCATAAAATCAACAGTTCAGAATCAATAGATTTTGACTGTCTCCTCTACAGCTACATATAATTCAGGGCAAATAATATCTGCTTTCAAATATTTGCATCTGCTCCCCAAACACCCCTTACAGGTACAATGGATGAGATTATTCCCTTGCATAACTTGGACCAAACATATTTTGTAATCCATTGAGGAATCCTTTTAGCCTATCAATAGTGGGAGTACTTTACTCCATTTATGAAGTAATGACAAATGTTGATAAGGTGTTAATATGTTATCCTGTGGCCTGCAATATATGCACCTTGGATCATACACTGAATTAAGGGATTTTGAGTACGTAAAATACGGGAAAAGGAGCTCTTTGTAATGATAAATCTTTCTAGCCATATTCTCTAGTTTTCAAGTTTGTCATACAACATACATTGATTGTATTGAAATATTAATTTATGATTGTGACGTCCTGCACTTCTAGGGTCCCAGAGAAGAGCTTAGCTTTTGGAACACTTGCATTACTCTTGGCATGATAGGCCATACAGTGAATACAATTGTTGAGATGGGGCAAGAACAATATAGCACATTCGACAAAAGGCAACTTGAAAACCTAACAGTACCATTTGATAGAACCATATCCAGGAACAAAGTTCTTCAGTTTATTAGGCCTCCAAAACCTCCATTCATAACAGATTATGGAAAACTATTGTTCCTCCATTAAATTAAATTTTGAATGACCATGCCAAAAATTAGATCATTAACATGCTAAAACCCAACAGTGAAAATATGCAGAACATGAACATAAATGATTGTGCAAATTAAGTAATATTTCTTCCCCACATATAAAACATAGTAATGGAACAAGGGAGAAGGTATATCATACTAATTCTCTTGTAAATTTCCTAAGATGTGCCAAGAACAAGAGTGATCTGTTTTCCTTCCAGACATCAAAACTTTATGCTAAAAAAACTGAAAGTGTCAATTTGGATTGCATACTGAAAGAGGAAATCTTATCAGTATCTACCTTCCCATGATATTATTGCAGAATATGGCCATGGCAAAACTTTAGCCCTTTCCTTATGCAATCATTGCATGTGATGCCATATCTGCATTCTAATACTGTTCTAAATCATCTGATTTCCGATCTGGATTTCTTCTGATACATGTACCATAGAATGAGACATTGCAGTTATAAGTCATTTGTAATTCTGATATATGACAAAACATGCAAACGGGAGAATGTCAATCGGGATTAGAAGTGACTTATCGCCCTTGTAATTTAGCAGTGGGACAGTTTGGTGTATGTTTGGGCATAAATGCGCCTTTAAGGCCTAATTTTTCAGGATATTTTCAAAATTTCGGGTCAGATTTGGGGTTAAGGGGCCAATTTTGGTAAAAGAGGCTAGGCTACTCACACTACTGATAGGCTACCAGTATACAAAAGATGTTGCATCCAAGGCATGCAAAAGACTTATCGTCCATTGTTCCTGTAATATAAGGAGTGTTAGGGGAGAAGATGCAAATATTTGAAAGTAGATCTTATTGTCTCTGGGCTATATGTAGCTCTTCAGGGGAGACAGTCAAATCCATGAATTCTGAACTTCTGATTTTATGAATCTCAATAAATATGACAAAACAAGACTATATTTATACCATTTTGGGCACACATTTGAGATGCATATGTTGCATACTGTGAGAGTTATATCAAGGTGAGATATAGTTGCCCCTGGGATGTCAGATTCGGAAGCTAAAATGAAAATTTCAATTCAAAAAAGGTGTAATAATTTTTTCTACATCTCATGAATAATATTATGACAAAGCAAGACCATATGCCCCATTTTTGGTATATTTGATTTTAGAAGTTATTGAGGGACCTCAGAAGCTAAAATTAAAATTAAAATTTTTTAAATGTATAATCATGTTCCTACATCTTATTAGTATAATATTATGACAAAGCAAGAGTACATACACCATTTTGAGTACAATTGAGATACATATGCTCCATATTTTGGAAGTTATTAAGGTGAGATATGGTCACCCCTGGGACGTCAGAAGCCAAAATGAGAATTAATAATTTCTAAAATGTAAAATCATTTTTCTACTTCTTATTACTAATATTATGACAAAGCAAGAGTACATACACCATTTTGAGCACATTTGAGATACATATGCTCAATATTTTGGAAGTTATTAAGGTGACATATGATACGGTCACCCCTGGGACGTCAGAAGCCAAAATGAGAATTAATATTTTTTTAAATGTACAATCATTTTCTTACTTCTTATTACTAATATTATGACAAAGCAAGAGTACATACACCATTTTGACCACATTTGAGATACATATGCTCCATATTTTGGAAGTTATAAAGGTGAGATATGGTCACCCCTGGGACGTCAGAAGCCAAAATGAGAATTAATAATTTCTAAAATGTACAATCATTTTTCTACTTCTTATTAGTAATATTATGACAAAGCAAGAGTACATACAACATTTTGAGCACATTTGAGATACATATGCTCCATATTTTGGAAGTTAATAATGTGAGATATGGTCACCCCTATCCTGCAGGATACCACAATTTTAAATTTCAATAATTTTTTTCTCCGTCGGTACATAAGCTATTGATCTAATTTTAAGTATGTGGTATGAACATATATAGGTCCTTCAGAATGAATTTTTTCAGTACATTTCGTACCTTAACGAATCTAAAATAAGTTATTACCTGGGTAGAAGTACCAAAATAGGTGGCGCCCCTGTAGTGAATTTCAAGATATGCCCTTATTTTCACCCTAATCCACACAAGAAAATTCATACTGATTGTAAATAATGTTTTTGATAAGATTTTATTAGTATTTCAATGTCATTTTACTATTAAAATGTGTTAAAAAATTATTTTATACCCCTACCCCCTGTTTGAAAATGAATAGATGGCGCCTCTTTAACTGCCCATAGCAAATTCGTTTACCACACATTTTTACTCCACCCAAGATGAATTTATTCTAGAGAGTGTCTGGAACAAAATGATACCCACAAACCTTTTTTCCGAGCCGAGTAACGAAATCAGACCTAGGGACAGCACAAAATTGTCATTCAATATAAAACAATTGCTTATAGGCATTATTTGATCTTTTCAAGTTTACTAGAATGTAAGAGCCAACATATAACATTAGAAATCATTAAATATTTCTTGCATGTTTGATGGTATGTTAATATTATTACTTCATAATTTAGTTATTTTTCACAAGATGTCACATAAAGAAGTGCCAAATCCAATCATTTATGGATGACCACTGTTGACAACCTCCCCCCCCCCGGAAATCACAAACTCACCCAAGATCCCACACCAGGAAATTCATTGCTTGAAGATTTTGTACATTTCTCCAGAATATTCCTGAAACTCGATGGCAGCAGTCCCATAATAGCAGTTCCCAGACTACAGATCTTTGATGCACGTCCGGATCCTAGACTCATGACAGCACCGTACGCCTCTAACATGTCAGGGGTGACAAGGTTGGTTGTGTCACCTTCTGTGGTCACCTGACTCAAGATGCATGACCTAAACAGCACAGAACAATGGGTAACATCCAATTATTCAACGTGACTTTTGTTTTCTTTGCAGATAACTAATTTTGAGTGCAGCTGGCAATTTTGACGAAGCTTTACCCGATGTAGACTGTACATTGACTGTAACGCATTTCCTCTCATTTTGTTTATATTAATATGGTTCATTATTTACATAATCAAATAATTTGTGAAAAATTGGAACCAATTTGAGAAAAGATTATTATTGATTAAACTATTAATTGTAGTACATAATGTAGACTGTGCATCGACCTCTATCACAACAATTCTCTGTTATTTTGAAAACGTGAATGTGGTTCATGATTTATAGTTTTAATTTTAGAAAAAAAAAATTAAACAATTAATGCACTAAGGCAGCCGTATAATAGTTAATAGTAGTGTACCTGACATAAACATAGTAGGCCTGGACTAGAAGAAACATGGGAAGCATCAGCTCTTGTGCAACTTGCATCACCTGGTGGGGATCAACATCACCCTGAAACAAATATTCAAACTCATAGATCTGAGAAACTCGACGACATGCATCCTAAAATCCTTCTTCACTGGATCTTACATGTTACAAACTAAAAGTACCCTAAATCTTCCGAATCTGTTTTTTTCATTAATTTTTGTTATTGATTGTTGCAATAGACAATGCATTTTGAAAATTCTCTTATTTATTCAACTCAATCTCTTGCAAATAGGCAAACTGGTTTTAGTCGTGTCTCAAATCAGAGAAGCAGATTTTACATGGTCTGTCAAAGAGACACATCTGCTAAGTTGTTCAGTACATTTTGAAATCATTTCAACACAAAATATCTTACCATTGCTTTAGTGAAGGCCTGGTCTAGCTCCACTTGTACCTTTGCCACTACACAGTCTAATATGAATATTGAGTGGAAACCTGGTAGTTCCTTAGTGGGCAGAATCTTCTCAGAGCCAACAAACACAATATCTCCAACCTAAAAATCAAGATACACAGTGATAATTATTGCAATTTGAAGAGCAAAGTGGCTGCCTTGTTTGTTATTCAACCAGATCTTGGTACTAGTCTGTTCTTGCTTCTGTAAAAATTTCAAGTTATGAACAGATAAGCGATTTTCCTGGAATTTTGATGACAAGATTTATGTGGCACATGCTCACGCTCAACAAGATGCATGCACGCATTTACCCACAGCCACTAGCTCAAGACAATGACAATACAGTACATAAGAAACCATTAACAAAGAAACATGGATCACAACTAATCTGTCATCTTATATTTTAAAACATCAATATCTCGCAAGATCATTTTCTCAAGGTACACCAATAAATTCCATCCTTCAACCTGCAATGTGAGTCAAGGATGTGAGTTTCCCTCAAATAATTGAATATTAAAGTAAAATTGTTTATAAGCAAGCAGTTACCTGTGAGTTGATGAAGTTTGATGCCAGTCTGACATTGTATGTCACTTCATTAGTTTTCTTCACTACACTGGCAAGTAGGGCCTCTGCTTTCTGGGTAGTTAGACCCTGCTTAACTAAGCAATCCTGAAACGATTTGAAACACTATAACTTATCTAGATGTATATTATCTACATTATTTCAGTAACTAGGGCAGTGACAAGCTACAAGGCAACAAATATGGAAATTCATTTGAATATTTTGGTTAATGTATCAAAATTGTATCAATTAGATAAAAATTGGCAGAATAAGTCTTGTGTGCCTCAAAAAAATTGCATTTGTAATTTTCAAATTCTGATCAGAACAGAACACACTTAATCCCAAAGAAACATGCAGTAAACCTTTTTAAAAATAGCCTTATCATTTACATGTATTCATTAAACATTAAAAACAAAATAAAGAGCATACTTTTGCCCAACTGGAAAACTGCAAATGGCTCAGTCTTGAGGTCCATCTGAGAGTGTGTAAGAGTTCACATGGCGTCATCTCTGTCTTGCCTGCCTCTAGCATCTGTAGGTAGGATGTAGAGGGAGGGAGACAGGACAACAGTCTCCAGCATATTATATAGTGGTAGTGAACTATACTGTAATCCTGAAACACAGATAGATTGATAATTATATGAGAACTACTGTATATACTTTCACTCCACTCGGGGGAAACAATATCAGGTCAGATTATGCCTACCATTGGTTGTCGAATGAAAAAAATATTCCTCTGGAAAATATTTTGCACTATTTCCCTCAATGATAGTCAGTCATTATTTGTACAACATATTCTGAAAATTTTGCATGTTCAAAAACTACATGTTTAACACTTACAATCAGTTTCATTTTCTCCATAGTAGTGTCGCACTTGGAGCCTGCTAGCAGTAGACTGATACATGCTCCATAAAGTCTGTTATAGTCCAGTAACTCAGGGTTTCCTTGGATGAAACTCAAAGCCTGCAATGAATTACAGAATAAGAAATTGAAGAGTGAATAAATGTGACTCATCATTATTGGGACATGGTCACCTCATTGCACCACAATGCAAAAACAGGAAAAGATTATCTTGAATTAAAGGTGCAACAAGTAGTGCAGTAGTGCAGTAGTGCAGAGGTGACATTCAACAATCATGGACCAGTGTCAAAATATATTGAAGTTTGGATATTTCATCAAGACTAACAAATATTTTTATCATCTCACAAGAAACCCACTGGATGAACATTATTTCAGCTGATATTCCTCTTGAAACATGGTGAATCCTAAAAATCTATAAGTGGGACTCCCTTTATAGAAGCTTTGAACTGAATTTACACTTCTTAAGCTGAAAATAGTTTATTCATACATTTTAAGAAAATAGGTATGTCAAAGAAGATTTTAAGCCAAATGTTGCCCTGATAGCCCAGAAAAAGGAAAAATTTCGAATGCACTTTGTGAATGCATATTTAATGTAGATAGTATAACCACTCACCAGTCCATCAATTTTTGGTGCATCTTGGTTGTTGTAGTCTGTGGGTCCAAGATTGTAGAACTTTGCAGAAGCCGATTCTGAAACATATAGGACAATACATGTAATTGTAAAACTCTTCCATTCTAACTTTGGATTAGTTGGTCAATTAGGCAAGTTATTAACAGAAAACTGCATGAATGAAAACAATGAACTACTTTGAGACAATGAAATAAGCAATTTAAACATATGCATTCACCCATATGACTCATCCACACACGACCACAAGACTAGCATTCATAAGTACAAGAAATGAACCTGATAGGACTTCTGGTAGTTCAAATGTAAATTTCAAGAAATTGATGGTATTAGGGAGGTACATTTTTTGTTCAGTTTTTCTGAAACATAGAAATATTGCATGCACCACTTCAAAAAAAGTAAACTTTGGACATTTCAATTCAGAAAAGCTCACTGTAGCCAAAGTTACTCACCGTCTTCTTGTTTTCTGTTCTTTCTATAGTTTTCCTCAACATGAGTGCATGAGAAATAGGTGGCGTTCAAGTTGTCTTTGTCAGGTGGCGCACCAGTATGGGAGCCAAATAGGTTCCATTGGACCTGTTCCATTAGAGCTGCGGGAGGGTCGTAGAAATAGTGGACTAGATAGTCTAGCAGCAACAGTAGCCTAGACAGAGCCATAGGTAGTGTTGTCTCTAGTGTGCTGAAATGTCAAACATTTTACTGCCATATTAAATTTTGCATACTACGAGCATAAGTGATGGATATAATTGGTGATGGGGTTTCAAACCTCCATGGTTGAGTATTTCTCCTCACTGTTTCCACAAAAAATAGCCTCTATAGCTCTAATAAAGCTGTCACATTTAGGCCGTGTGGGCTCACTTTTTGCAACTGTGTGAATACTTTGGGCCAGACGGTGGGGCACAGCATGGATACAGGGTGGGCAAAACGATCAGTTTTACAGCAAAATATCCTCCATCACATCAAGTACAACAAAAAAAAAAATAGATTATTAAATAATTAAAAATGAATACCCAAATAAGGGATACAGTGTTGAACAGTGAGCCCACAAGGCTAATGTGACAGCTACTTAACATAGTTATGAATTATTCATGAGATCTTTACCTTTGTTGCAATGTGTCAGCCACTGTGACAACTGCCTGGCCGAGCTGTATCAACAACAACTTCTTCTGCATGAGTGGCAGGCTGTGGAACAAGAACAATAGCAGCTGGGTATGCTCAACATTCAGGTCTGGAAAAAAAGCTTCTTATTAATAAACTTAAGAACAACATCTTTTTTTTATCAAAATTTATTTTATTTCCAATCGTAATTTTCTACAGCACAAATCGAATACTTATATAAGTTCATTACGTACAAGTAATAAAGTGAGAATTTGTGCAAACATTATACAGATTTCTCAAAGTTTTGGGAAATTTTGAATTAGATCAAGGTGGTGATGGTAGTGGTGGTGGTAGAACAACATCATGCTAAAATGACTCCAAAGTAGCATGAAATATACAGTATATGCTGAATGGCATGAAATATCAACAAATATATCTGACTGGTGTCATATGTGCAGAGAAATAAAATTATTTCCATTATTCTTTTCAATAAAAGTATATAAAACAGGTGCAGTGACATCACAACGAATAATTTTGAATTAAAGGAATAAATAACAAGGAAAATATTTTCTTACCCTCGGTGACTGTTTTTTCAGTGAGAATTGACTCTTGTAGAGTTTTGATAAATCTAGTCCATATAGCAATAACTGATGCCTCACTGGCAGACTTCAGCATGCCAGCCTCTCTTTCACGTTGTTGTCGTAGCAACAGGATTTCTGCCAAGATGGCCAGTGTTCGTGTATAGACAGTCAGTGGCCATGTCTCCTTGTTGTCTGTGCTGGCATCTACACCTAGATTCTTCAATAACTGGTCCTAGAAAAACCACAAATAAGAATGGAATGAATTTAGTGAATATCATGAAAAAATGAGATCATTTACTGAGAGGGATTGAATGTGGGTTTTATCCCAAGGGACAATATGATATTTCCTGATGGCCCAGAATACTTCATAGATAAAATGCCTTTAGACTGGGGAAGTACTCACAATATACAGGGTGGGGAAAAAGTTTTTTGGCCCACCCTGTATATTGTGAGTACTAGTACTTATGAAAAAATTACAGCATTAAAGATACAATCAAAACTAACCTGTAGTTTGTCATTCAGAAGGCCAGATGCTATCAAATTATGGTTGAACTTTGCAACAGCAATGGAGAACTCTTCATACAAGGAGGCTGGAAAAAAACACTTGCATGATTAAATATTATCATTGATAAAAGTTTTAAGTTTTAGAGGAAAGTATATATCTATCTATATCAAACATCAATAAGGTAGCTTTTTGAGATCAAATACTAAAAATTAGTTGTCATAAGTTTTCAGTTTTCAGAGCAATGTATATTTAATCACTACAAACAGCAACAAGCTGGCATTCCAAAGATGAAATACTAATAAAAAGAAAAATTCCAAAATTACATACCATCTTTACATTTTGCATATTCCTTATCAAGTTCCTTGACAATAGAGGCGAGTATCTCCATATGGGTTTCATTCATGACTGACTTCACATAGTTCTTGATACGAGGACTACTGGACATCAGGAAATGTTTGTTCAGGAACACCAAGACATCAGATGCAAGGCTAATATACTAGAAGAAAAAGAAAAAAATTATATGACTAATGACTTTAATTGGTCAGTATACAGTAAAACTGGTGAATGTGAACACCTCATCACACTGAAGACCTCAAAATTAGAACACTTTCTGTTCCATTCTATTTTTGGACATCAATTGACTTCCATTTGCCAGAACTTTAGAATGTTAAGAGATCTCAATGTGACATTTTAGATGACCTCATCCCAGAGGTATTGACTTCATACAGGTTTTCCTGTGCAGTCCTTTTGTAAGAGCCTCTCTATTTTTGAATTTCAATACTTTTTTTCTTAATCATGACTCAATTATTCATTTGTGGCATGTTTTATCCTGAGGATTTAATGATCAAATATTTAGCTGTTATTGCATTAAAACTTACTCCCTCTGGTTCCCGTTTATCTGAGACAAATCTAGGGCTATCTCTTCCTTCGCTTCTATGTGGATGTTTCTCTGGGGCAGGGGGAGGGGGTGGGGGCAAGTTATCAGCTGGGCCCAACGTTTCTTCAAACCAGTGCCCCAGTATAGGCTCAGAATCATCATCTAGTTAACAAAAAATTTGTTCACAAAAAATATGATCTTCAGAATGTTTTTACCAAATCGTGTTAAACCTTTCCCTGATTTTTGTCAGTATATATTTTCAAATATTTAAAAAAATCTTGAATTCTTGAATCTTGAATTTAAATCTAGAACTCAGACTAACACTAACTTCATGCAAGATAGCAGGAAAGTATAATCAACAATGTCAGCTTCTTTTTTTGTAAACACATATATATATTATAATATATTACCTTCATCTGCGCTGGTGTCATCTGAGCTGCTGAAGTCATCCTCATAGAATGTATTGGAGTCTGACGAACTGTCACTCTCAATATCATATGTATCATCGTTGGCGTTGGCATGGTGACCTCTTGGTTTTTTGAGAGCTGCAGCCTGCAATGTGAATATATTATGACATAAAAACTAAAAAAAAAACTATGGCAATAACTATTTTCGTACTTTATTTCCTAGTTTTAGCCACGATAATTTAAGGAACCTAAACCATTGAAATTTTCCAAGGGTGTAATTTGGTGTTATAATATATATCATGTGTTTGAATGAATCACCTTCTTCAAAGCCAGATTGACAAGCTGTAGTAAAAGTCGTATAAGATCTGTGTCTGTGGTAATCCTCATCACCCTCTGCCAGGCTGTGACACTTTCCCCAAGGTCACCATTAAGGGCAGCAGGTTGAAGGTCATTCCCTTGGGCATCTGCAGTCATTGTCTCTAGGTTCAGATCGTCCATTAGGGAGGATAGAAGTTCAACTGTCTCTGAGGCTAGGGCACCACATACCACTCCAAACATTTGCTGACTGGAACGTACATCGTAATGTATATATACATTGTAATATGAGTGGTTAACATATAAGCAAATGGTGAGATGAGTTTGAGAGTATGGTTAGACCTGGTTAAAAAATTTCCTTCCATCTAACTGAGGATCAATATACTAGATGCGAGTAGAAATAATCTTGATTTACTTCATTAAATAATCAAAATTTAATCAAAGTGATATCATATTTGAAGTCTACATGTAAAATTGCATCAAAAACTGTGGTTTAAAAAAGTATTTACCAACTTTGAAAAATTAATTTTCTATGAAAATGTGACTTCTAGGTCGGGGAGATTCTCCATAGACCTCATGTTACAAAACCACAAAAAGTGAAATATATTTTCTTGTGTTGAGCAGATAATATTTTATTTTACTGGACATATTTTCGTTTGTATAACTATCAGACATATAAGGTTTATTGTCTATTATACAAGTAAAATGAAAATTGATCCACTTAAACTGATAATATTCAATTTTAAGGGAACTTTCTTATATACCTGCCATGTTAATTATTAACCCAAATCACCCACCTGGTAGTAAAACTGGTAACTACCCATTCGCATCTGGGTAATTTAATTTAAATGCAACTAATCATGATGAAGTTATATTTTCCCCAAATTTTGATTTCTTTGGAGCAGATGTTATAATCGTTAAAATATAATAATTTGTTGAGAAAATATTTAAATATTCATGTTGGGGTGATACATGTAGCCCATGAATGTCAAAAAGACAGAAAACCTTTCATGACACAGATACATTTGAACCAAAACAGATAGACAAAGGAAGCAAATTTACTGGGTCATGCTTAAAAACTCATTCTGAAATATAATATCTGAACTATATTTCATTGCTAGCTATATACTATATACTTGTATAAGTGAGGGTTTATTAGAAATTGTAGAGAACTAATCACCTTTTATGCATATGGAAGTAAAAATTGTGGTTAAAATGATGTTGAGCGTACATGCACATTACTGAGGAGGATATTTGGACTAGATTAACATTTTAAATTAATCATTGATTATTGATTAAATTCAATATCAAGTTAAGAATATTAATAACTAAACTTCTCTGACGCTGTTAGTATTGATTATGACAAATAAAAGCCCCAACTTGGGGAAAATGGGGATTCCCCTAATTCGCTATTATAATTTCTAGAAAGGATGAGTAAACATACTTGTTGGACATTTTATTTTTTGCTGCCTCAGAATCACACAGAAAGAAGACTTCAAATTCAGTGAGTATGACTTCTATGGAATGGTCAAAACAACTTTTAGTTTGTTAATTGAATTTTGTAAATGTGTGTAGTATAGACGATGGGGTTTATCATTAATTTTAAAAATGAATATATACACGCACACCTACTTACTGATAACTGTTGAGATTCAAAAATTAACGGACGTTTTAAGGACGATGAGGACCATGAATTTGTCATGAAGATAAAACTCTGTAGAATGGGATTTTTAATATAGTGATGATAATTTCGAATTGTCCCTTAACATACCATGAGGAAGGAGTGCATATTTTAGTAAAAAAACACTATGATGTACTTTAAGATACAAATGTTTGAATATTTATTAAATGTACTGAATTCTTTCATAATTAGAAAAAATGTTTAACTTTGCCTTTACATTGTAACAAAGATATACTCAAATAAATAAAACTTGATAGTAGAAATTTTTGATGAGAGCTAAGATTCATGGCACTAGGATCAAATACTATGCTAAGGGCTGATGTGAAAAATCACTCCACCCTGGTGGGATGACTTTTTCACATCGTATAATGTACATTATCCCACCCTAAGTGCTTTATATGATTGTATAATAGCATTGTATAACTGCAATATACAACTCTTTGACTTGATATACAACTGCTGAATTTAGATTAACCTTATATTGATTTAAGATTAGGGTGGGATAATAAAATCATATAGTGGTTGATTCTGTATATCGTTATACTCTCGTGAGTATATGATATATTCACTCGTTCCCTTCAGTCACTCGTGAATATATCATATACTCATTCGAGTGTAAACACGATATACGGAATCAACCATTATATAACCTCATAGTATTTTACATTATGTGTGAAAATTTCCATATAGACTTTCTGCAGACCCTATGTTTCCTATGCCAAAGTGTATCTACAGTTTAGCTTTTTATATTTTAGTGTTCTCTAAGCCTTTGCTTATCCCTAAACTAAGGATAATGGCTAACCCCCCCATCACACCAAACTAGTTATTACCCGTTCTTGCCAGTCCTACGAAAACGTGGTAAAACCTGCTCAATCTGGCTGTGGTCGGGAAATATGTCTAAAATAATTAGCTACTTCGTTCATAAACAGTCTTCAATACGTCCATCTCATTCGCAGTTCATTCAGGTTGCATCACGTCGGTGTGCAACGTCGTATAACGCGCCCCTTAGTCTAGAAGGTCATCATGACCTGATTGCAGAACGGTATGGTCGCCATCGAATTTTGAATCTATTCAAAATTCTAAATCACATATCCCGTCCAGGAAAGTCCATGAAGTTCGTAAACAGACCGTAGAACGTTGTAGCTACGTTCATTCAGTTCGCACACAGTTTAAAACCAATTCGACAACGTTTTAACGATCACCAGAAAATTTTGAGCATGCTCTTAGTTCTGGAGGACCTACTCGTTCTAGTAGTATTATGAAGTTTGTAAACAGATCCCAAACGGTTCTTAGTCGGTTCTTAGTACGTCAAATCTGTTCGTGCACAGTTTAAGCCTATTTTCGAGAACGTAGTGAGAACTAGATTGGTTTGATAGTAGGGTAATCTAGCAAAACAGTATATATTTCAGGTGCCCCACACACAATTCCATATTATACTTCAAACTTAGACCTAGTTTCCAAAGTTTGCATAAAAACCCCGGCGGAAAATAAGAATTTTTGGAATATTTCATTTGAATTTATAGCTCATTACTTTCTGTTGAGATTAATCATATCTAAAATACAGCCTATTCACCACACTTTTGTTTTGTTAAATTGTTATAGTCCATTTTTGCAACAATAACAGAATGAATTGATTCATCAAGTATTAAGATAAGAAGGCTGTCTTCGTGTTTTTACAACAATTTCAATATTGACAGTCATACAAAATTGAAAAATCTAAAGGTTGATAGTTTACAACAGAATTACAGACTCCATTTTTGGCAGCATTTCAAAAAAATTAATAATCAATAAGTAAATCATTAATATTCAAGTGATTAATCATTCATCAATTGAAAAAGGTTTAAATACACAAGATTGTACAAATACCAATAAATGCAGAACATTATGACTTAGATACGACAAGGTAACATACAGAGTGTTCAAGATGTATGCACACCTGCAGCAAAAATGATTCTGAAATATTTTTCATCAATCATACCAAGTCATGTTGACAGGAAAAGAATTAATGTCTCATTTTTCCTGCTTGTAAGTTCTATTAGTGTCTCAATCTCATTAGGGAATATGAAACTTTGGAGCCAATGTAGCAACTGACCAGGAGGAGCTAAATGCTTTCAACATGACAGAATGTTATGAATCTTAGAGGTACACCCATTTAAAACCTAAAATTTGTTTACTTACCTTTTCATTGCTGTAATTTTAGTTACTCCATCTTTCGGTTTTGACCCCTCGGCCTTGACCTCTTTGACCTTCAGGGCGAGTTCCTTATCCTTTTTCTCCACAAGGTCAAGCAGGATTGTGAGACCACTGAGCAAACACCATGCACCCTTTAGGTTCACATTCTGTAGTACATGACCACCAGCACGTGTGGAGTTCTTTGTCACCTCTGTCACGCAGTTAAATATGTCCATCTGGAAAATAAAATATGATGTCAGAGGCTCCAAATATTCCTAGTATGATACAGGGTAACCCACAAATAGTGGTTTGAAATTTTGTTAATTGCCTTGATCTGTATTTTCATCTGGAATAGCAAAATATGGTGTCAGATGTAAGGCTCCAAATAACACCTTTAGTCAGATTAGATAATGAAACATCCTTTTTGGGGTTTTCAAGTTGGCCAAGCAGCCTAAAGCAGTGAACACCCTTAGCGAGGTGATGTTGCTGTAACCATGACGTTGTGAGTTCGAAACATGTGGGCTCCTTTGATTTATTCATCTTGTTTAATACAGGGTAACCCACAAATTGTGATAATTGCTTTCATAAATGGCCTTTATCTGTATGATAAAGAGAAACATGAACTGAAAATCAGATGATATCACAAAAATACTTTTCATTTGTTATCGATGTATGTTAATTTTTGTTTAGTGAAGTAATATGTGTATTGTTGAAACATGAACCCAAAGTAAATATCCATAACATTTCCTGAAGGAAAATCGAACACAAGTATTTCCTTTGTGTTAATAATTTATCTATTCAATTGCAGGTTGTGTCTATGCTAGGCAATGTTGTGACAATAATACCGGATAAAGTGAGTATTTGGCTCTTTGGATTGATCAATAAAGATGGCTTGTATTAATTTGATCAAGAGAGTATTAAGATCGCACATATACTTATTTAAATTTGATTTGCATGTACATTACTTCATTATGGACACAACTAAAAGGACATTTCAAAGTATCATCATCACATATACATGTATCCCTATCAACATTTTCATATATGGGTTACATGGACATGGCAGCTTCAACTAATTCATTTTATGTGTGTAATTGCCACAGGTCATGTCAGGTCATGTGTCAGGTCATGTGTTCAAGTCCTGCACATGACACACTTACAATATATCAGACAGGATCAAAGTAACATTTTATATCTCATTTGAAGAATGTAATCCTATTTTCTTTACTTTATCGCTATATTTACTGTTATTGAAAATTGTATATCGGATGTACTTTTGGCCCTAAAAGGGCATCAGTACTAATATAAAATCCTATTATATATATATTAGAGAAATAAATCAGAGATGGCAACAAAGATGAAATAATGAAGGTGAAGATGTAATGTATAAGCCATGGACTAGTTCTTATTTTTTTCATCTATCTTTTTTAAGATTCCAATGGTGTAAAATGCGTCATCTATGAATTTTAGTTCTTAAATAGAGGCATTACTGAGGACAAATCATGGCTTCAAAGCAACCGCAGTTGAATTAATTTCACATCTCATTGACATGAATACAATTGCCAGGAAATCAGGAATCACACAGATGATTAGTAATTTTTTAGATACGTTTAACTATTTCATGAATCGTAAATTTACATCAAATGGCTTGATGACATTAAAACCCAAGCTTTAAGATAACACAGCCATGCTGACTATGAACTCCTCTTGTGCATTTTACACCATTTACATATATGGGATATGTGAATTTAAAATCACTTACACTTTTTTGTGCTATTGCACTTGCATGGCTATCAGAATCATCTTCCTTGACTGTCACACCTCCTTTAGCCTGCCCTGTTGGGCTGCTAGCTGTTATAACATTACATACAGTAGCTGTCAGCGCCGCATAGATGCATGCCAGTGAGATGTCAATGATTGTGTTCAGTCTACTGGGGGTGAGGGGCTCTAGTACAGGAAGACTGAAGACTCTCCATACTAGGGACACGTCATTCAGTACAGACTGGAAGCTGCAATAATAATTTTATTAGAATTCTTTCATTTTATCATTTCAAAACTGATGTTACATACTCAGCATTAAGACTCAAGAAAATGGATCAGGATATAGCCATTGCCAATGTATGAAATACAGTAAAACCTGTCTAAGTGGAACTACTTTGGTACCTCTAATAAAAAGTGTTCTTTGAGAAGTGTTCCACTTATAGAGGTGTTCCACTTTAAAGGTTTCGCTGTACTTGATTCTGGTTCATCAAAATAATCGATTTACTAATTGTTAAATTCAGAATCTAGAGCAGTTCAATTGTGGTCTAGGCAACTGAAATCAGCAATACAGGTCTTTAAAACATGATTTATCTTGCTAGACTGGAAACTCCAGATGACAATATAATTTGATAAAATGCAAACTTCAATAATAGCATATATTATTCTTTAGCACACAGTTGTTTCAATGCAGGGAAATCACCAACACATATGCGTCATAAAACGTTTACTTACCTAGCTTTAAGCCCCATAGCATCAGCGTGTGTAGAAGGCATGATGAATGTATTCTCTGCTACAGATTCCTTGTATCGTTGAATATATCGCTGAAATCAAATCCATTTGTTAGCCTCTAAATATCTATGGAAATATATCAATACAGAGGGAAAGTAGACTATTTATATCTTCCTTGATCATGGTGTACATTGATTTATATTTCTTTAAATAAATCACTTGGAACAATTAACAACTAAAAGGTGGGCTCATTATTTTATCATACATCCTGTTTAAGTGTAACATAAATGTATTTGTATATACAAGTACAATGTATGTGTATTCTTAATCTAAAGGAATTCCAAATTAATTAATAAATACCTGAAGGAATGCTAGTCTATTACAGACTTCTAGCAGGATTTCTGGTCCCCCTAACTGTTGTAGGGACATAATGTTCCTTTTGGAGAAAGAGGACTTAGATTCCTCCATTAGGTCTCCTATGTGTACAATAGTCGTATCTCCATCTGTGTTGATAGTTTCCATGGCCGAATCACCTTTAGAACTCCCTCCGGGCAATGTATTGTCAAACACGGAGGTGATTTGTGTGAATATGTTTCGGCCGGTGTCGAGTCGTGGTCTCTTGATTTCTTTAGGTTCAGATTCATCTTGTTCTAAAAAGTAAGTAATAAAGAGTTTCTCAACAACATGTATCATTTATCTTAAGCTTGATTGACTTCATTCTTTCATTTTCTATTTCCATATTGAAACATGACAATAATAGTGTGAACTACATATTTTCTGCCTTTTCTGTACCATTTTGAGTGTTGATTACATGAATCTCTTCTTTATTTCTAGCCCTTTCTACTCTTTCCACTCTAATTCATATTTCGAAACATCATGATATTAAAACATGGCAATAGTGTGAACTACATATTTTCTGCCTTTTCTGTACCATTTTGAGTGTTGATTACATGAATCTCTTCTTTATTTCTAGCCCTTTCTACTCTTTCTACTCTAATTCATATTTCGAAACATCATGACATTTTACTTGTACTTGGAGGATGGACAACAATATTTCAAGAATCCTCACCTGTTACGTCTGTCTTTATATTTCGAGGCAGCTTGGATGACTTGAGTAGAGCAGTGAATGTCAGTACATCAGTCTTCCCAAGACTACTGCATCCTCTGCACAGGCTTCTGATCAGACTGGTCCAGTGTTTCTGCATGTAAAATATGTTAGACATTGGTATAAATGAACATGCACCTCTAGGCAATAATCCTCTCTTTATGTTCATAAACAGTAAAATCTGTCTTATCTGAACTCTACTAGGCCTGGCAAAAATTGTTCAGATTAGCAAGTATTCACATTTTCACATTTTCACATTTTTCAATTTATAAGTTCACAGAAGATAGCAAAATTGGAACGAGAAAAAGTGTTTATGATGAGGGGTTCAGATTAAAGAGGTGTTTTGATATAGTGGATTTACTGTAGTATATAGCAGTAAAAAATGTGAAAAAGTGAAAAATGTGAAAATGTGAAGAATACTTTAGACAGAGTGAAAGTATTCACAGAAAGAGATCACATTAAGGAATAATTTTGATGAATTCTCAACTACGTGCTTGCTTCAAGAATCACATAAATGCTGCTAAGATTTACCTCTGTTACTGAACATGCTTTCTCTGGGTCTGTCGTCTTCAGCTTGTTCAGCATGTATTTTATCAGAATCTTGCATGATTGACTCACTTTCACAAGCTCAGATTTATTTACTGAAAATTAAAATGTTTTTAACATATACAGTATAACAAAATAATGTAAATAGGAAAACACATATTACCATACTGATTCAATACCTTATTTATTTCATTTTTTAAATTCAGGATTTCTTCAGAGTTAACAGGTAATACCAAAACAAATGTAAAAGGCTAATATATGTCCAATATGCAGTTGTGCTTTTCTAATGAAGATCTTTGAATACTGTTTTTTTAATGATGATTGAAAATTGGCAATTACATGTACATATGTTAAAAAATCGCAAAGTTTACCTGAGCCAGCGCTGGCACTGATGTAATGTGAACATAGCGCAACAAACACAGAGTAGAACGTCTCATATTCCTCTGTGTGGTTCAGAATAGAACTCTCACTACAAAAGAAAGAAGGCATTAACATGACAAAATGTCACCACCTAGTTGCTCACAATATTATGAGTTCAAACTTAAGTCAGATTTGAATTTCTGAGAACTTGTAAAGTCAAATTTGAACTTCTGAAAAGATGTAGATGATTTTGAAAAAAAAATTTGGTCAATTTGAAGCAAGTTGAAAACAGACCTTTTTGACCTTTTTTGACCTTGAGAAGGTCATCAAAGGTCAAATGTCAAATCTAAAGTCAGATTTGAATTTCTGAGAACATGTAGATGATTTTGAAAAAAAAATTAGTCAATTTGAAGCAAGTTATAAAAAGACCTTTTTGACCTTTTATGACCTTGAGAAGGTCATTGAAGGTCAAATGTCAAATCTAAAGTCAAATGTAAAGTCATATTTGAATTTCTGAGAACATGTAGATGATTTTGAAAAAAGATTTAGTCAATTTGAAGCAAGATGAAAAAATACCCTTTTGACCTTTTTGACCTTTTTTGACATTGAGAAGGTCATTGAAGGTCAAATGTCAAATCTAAAGTCAGATTTGAATTTCTGAGAACATGTAGATGATTTTGAAAAAAAAATTTAGTCAATTTGAAGCAAGTTGAAAAAAGACCTTTTTGACCTTTTTTGACTTTGAAAAGGTCATTGAAGGTCAAATGTCAAATCTTAAAGTCAAATGTAAAGTCATATTTGAATTTCTGAGAACATGTAGATGATTTTGAAAAAAGATTTAGTCAATTTGAAGCAAGATGAAAAAATACCTTTTTGACCTTTTTGACCTTTTTTGACATTGAGAAGGTCATTGAAGGTCAAATGTCAAATCTAAAGTCAGATTTGAATTTCTGAGAACATGTAGATGATTTTGAAAAAAAAATTTAGTCAATTTGAAGCAAGTTGAAAAAAGACCTTTTTGACCTTTTTTGACTTTGAAAAGGTCATTGAAGGTCAAATGTCAAATCTTAAGTCAAATCTTAAGTCAGATTTGAATTTCTGAGAACACGTAGATGATTTTGAAATTTTTTTTAGTCAATTTGAAGCAAGTTGAAAACAGACCTTTTTGACCTTTTTTGACCTTGAGAAGGTCATTAAAGGTCAAATGTCAAATCTAAAGTCAGATTTGAATTTCTGAGAACATGTAGATGATTTTGAAAAAAAAATTAGTCAATTTGAAGCAAGTTGAAGAAAGACCTTTTTGACCTTTTTTGACCTTGAGAAGGTCATTAAAGGTCAAATGTCAAATCTAAAGTCATATTTGAATTTCTGAGAACATGTAGATGATTTTGAAAATAAATTAGTCAATTTGAAGCAAGATGAAAAAATACCTTTTTGACCTTTTTTGACATTGAGAAGGTCATTGAAGGTCAAATGTCAAATCTAAAGTCAGATTTGAATTTCTGAGAACATGTAGATGATTTTGAAAAAAAAAATTAGTCAATTTGAAGCAAGTTGAAAAAAGACCTTTTTGACCTTTTTTGACTTTGAGAAGGTCATTGAAGGTCAAATGTCAAATCTTAAGTCAAATCTAAAGTCAGATTTGAATTTCTGAGAACACGTAGATGATTTTGAAAATTTTTTTTAGTCAATTTGAAGCAAGTTGAAAACAGACCTTTTTGACCTTTTTTGACCTTGAGAAGGTCATTGAAGGTCAAATGTCAAATCTTAAGTTAAATCTTAAGTTAGATTTGAATTTCTGAGAACACGTAGATGATTTTGAAAAAAAAATTTAGTCAATTTGAAGCAAGTTGAAAACAGACCTTTTTGACCTTTTTTGACCTTCAGAAGGTCATTGAAGGTCAAATGTCAAATCTAAAGTCAGATTTGAATTTCTGAGAACATGTAGATGATTTTGAAAAAAAAATTTAGTCAATTTGAAGCAAGTTGAAAAAAGACCTTTTTGACCTTTTTTGACTTTGAGAAGGTCATTGAAGGTCAAATGTCAAATCTTAAGTCAAATCTAAAGTCAGATTTGAATTTCTGAGAACACGTAGATGATTTTGAAAAAATTTTTTAGTCAATTTAAAGCAAGTTGAAAACAGACCTTTTTTGACCTTGAGAAGGTCATTGAAGGTCAAATCTTAAGTCAAATCTTAAGTCAGATTTGAATTTCTGAGAACACGTAGATGATTTTGAAAAAAAAATTTAGTCAATTTGAAGCAAGTTGAAAACAGACCTTTTTGACCTTTTTTGACCTTGAGAAGGTCATTGAAGGTCAAATGTCAAATCTAAAGTCAGATTTGAAGGTCAAATGTCAAATCTAAAGTCAGATTTGAATTTCTGAGAACATGTAGATGATTTAGAAAAAAATTGAAGTCAGTCTAAACAGTATTTGTTAAGTTATAGGAAGTTGTAAGAAATTGTTACAGACGCCGAACGCCAACCTCCAATCGCCGGACGCCAACCACCAACCGCCGTCGCAAAAAAAACGGAGACCATAACAATATGTCACCACTTTTGGTGGTGACATAAAAATCAGGTTAGATCAGATTTGTTTTTTGACAGTACAGTAAGATTTGTCTAATCTAAACACCACTGGGATCTTATTTTGCTTTATCGGTCTCTTTATGTAAAGCTCATGAGAATTTCTCTATTCCAAGGGATAGTAGAGACTCACTGTGGATCCCACAATGCTGGGATCTGGCCAATAATGTATTTTGATTACAAAGTGTCCACATTTCAAGTTTTTTTCAATAAGTGAGTCAATGGAAGATTATAAAATTGAGACGAAGAAAAAGTGTTCCTATTGAAATGGTTCATAGATACAGGTTTACTGTAGTTAACTTATCAATGTTGGATGCATCAGCTGTTAGGAAAGAGCATTGTATCTCATTGGAATTAAACTGTTTCTGAAATTATCCTGTTATTTTTATTTACAGAAAATGTTTTTTATTTTACTTCAATAAAACAGCAATATTTGTCAAAAGTGGTATATTTAAAGAGAATTTGACTTTTTGACATCAAAATCGGCAAATTCTCAGAAACTGGATGAATTTTGGAAATGGTGATGACAGGTCAAAAAACAAAAAATAGGCATTATCGAAATGCATAAAATGAAAGTGGATATGACTCAATACAAATTAACAGTTTTAATTCATGTGGCAACATAATGATGGACTGACCACCAGATGGACAAACACCAAGGTGAGCTCATAGGCTCACTGTGTGAGTCAAAAATTAGCACATAAAGCGGAGGATTTGGGACTTCTTTGTTGGTAAGACAATAGGTGAAGATAGATGTGTTATGACTCAACAAGCAAAAAAGTCCAGGGGGTCCTGATTGTGCTTCCTATTGCAACGTGCCTCTTAAATTGAATAGTTACCGTTTTCTCAAGTAGGCTAGGGGAGATTCATCAAACTTCGATGTATTGGGCTACTTCGTCATGGGGCCACTTCCACCATGGGGTTATTTCAACATTCATATTTTAGGGGTCAGCCATTTTGGATCAAGATCTTGATCATAACGTTGGAGATTTCAATTTGCTTTTGAAATTTTTCAAAAACAAACATGACAGACTTTGTGAATCGGAAGCATAAGCCAATGTCGAAATAACCCCATGGTCCAGATAGACCTTACCTTCTTCTAACGCCACTGTATCGTGGCCTTTCATTAAAGATATATTCCTGCATGAACAACTGGTCATGTCGTAATCATAAAATTTGAAATCATATGTCCGCCATTTTTCCACATCACAATTTGAATTGCGAGTTTTGGTCTTATTACCTCACCAAAAATTCCAAAACACACTTAAAGTGATCAGTATAGTTCACATCTTCTGGATCGCTAACTTAGAATTTACAGCCAGTTACTAATGTCAGACGTTAACGACATTTCGTCCAGTTTTCAAAGATCACCATTTTTCTTGGAGCCATTTTGTTTTAATTTTAGACGAAATCCTGATGAAATCATGTCATATCTCATCAAGGAGCTGAGCCAGTTTTTTCAAATGGAGTTCACAGTATTCCAGATGAAATCACCTCTAGCCAAGATACACCCATAACGAACTAACCTGTACGTCGAATCGACGCATCTCCCTCACATCGAAGCGTTTCTTGGCTAGAGACTCAAGGAAGATAAATGATGGCAATCTATGCATTGATCTTTCAATCAGATAAAGTTTAGAATCTGGTTTTTCTAAATTAACCAAAGACTTGTTGACTTTATATTGATTATAGCTTGCGTAAAATAAAATTGATAAAAAAATTCTTGAAATGATTTTGATGATTTTTTAAGAAAAAGTACAAATTTAGGATGATTTTTAGGCTCATCTCATGTCCAATATGAAATTATAATGTTGATATCCTACCTCTTTATTATCGCATCTACAATATTATTGACATTTGATTTGTTGAAAGAGGCATAGGAGGCAGAAATAAGTGGTTTTACGCAAGTTGCCCACTCTGCTTCTCCCTCTTCGGCCATTGTTGTTTTCCTTCTGCCACTAGAGGGCAGTAGAGGTCAGACTGTTCCTTTATCATTAACAAATATTAAAATTTGATTTGTTGTCAAATATAGCATGGATTGAACATGTTCACAAATGTCCAATGAATTATATCAAGATACAAATAATATAGATTTTCAAGGCTTATTAATCATTTATGATTAAAAACTTTTTGGATAACATGGGAATCCCCCAGTGAAAAAGGGGATTCCCCCTTTCACATAATCATAGCTTTTGAAAATCAATGCTTTTGCCTTGCTACAAAATATCTTTTGTCTAAAGCATGCACAGTGGAGGTATAAAATTTAAACTATGCATGTTTTATGTGTACTAATTCTCTGTTTCACCTTTTGATTTTAGGGATTCCACAATTTATCTTTATGATAGTTCTAATTCTGCATGTATAATTTGTCACTCAGCACTTGATGACTTGGATTTTTATGATTGGCCAAACTGTCCATCTGGAATTTCTGAGAACATGTAGATGATTTAGAAAAAAATTGAAGTCAGTCTAAACAGTATTTGTTAAGTTATAGGAAGTTGTAAGAAATTGTTACAGACGCCGAACGCCAACCTCCAATCGCCGGACGCCAACCACCAACCGCCGTCGCAAAAAAACGGAGACCATAACAATATGTCACCACTTTTGGTGGTGACATAAAAATCAGGTTAGATCAGATTTGTTTTTTGACAGTACAGTAAGATTTGTCTAATCTAAACACCACTGGGATCTTATTTTGCTTTATCGGTCTCTTTATGTAAAGCTCATGAGAATTTCTCTATTCCAAGGGATAGTAGAGACTCACTGTGGATCCCACAATGCTGGGATCTGGCCAATAATGTATTTTGATTACAAAGTGTCCACATTTCAAGTTTTTTTCAATAAGTGAGTCAATGGAAGATTATAAAATTGAGACGAAGAAAAAGTGTTCCTATTGAAATGGTTCATAGATACAGGTTTACTGTAGTTAACTTATCAATGTTGGATGCATCAGCTGTTAGGAAAGAGCATTGTATCTCATTGGAATTAAACTGTTTCTGAAATTATCCTGTTATTTTTATTTACAGAAAATGTTTTTTATTTTACTTCAATAAAACAGCAATATTTGTCAAAAGTGGTATATTTAAAGAGAATTTGACTTTTTGACATCAAAATCGGCAAATTCTCAGAAACTGGATGAATTTTGGAAATGGTGATGACAGGTCAAAAAACAAAAAATAGGCATTATCGAAATGCATAAAATGAAAGTGGATATGACTCAATACAAATTAACAGTTTTAATTCATGTGGCAACATAATGATGGACTGACCACCAGATGGACAAACACCAAGGTGAGCTCATAGGCTCACTGTGTGAGTCAAAAATTAGCACATAAAGCGGAGGATTTGGGACTTCTTTGTTGGTAAGACAATAGGTGAAGATAGATGTGTTATGACTCAACAAGCAAAAAAGTCCAGGGGGTCCTGATTGTGCTTCCTATTGCAACGTGCCTCTTAAATTGAATAGTTACCGTTTTCTCAAGTAGGCTAGGGGAGATTCATCAAACTTCGATGTATTGGGCTACTTCGTCATGGGGCCACTTCCACCATGGGGTTATTTCAACATTCATATTTTAGGGGTCAGCCATTTTGGATCAAGATCTTGATCATAACGTTGGAGATTTCAATTTGCTTTTGAAATTTTTCAAAAACAAACATGACAGACTTTGTGAATCGGAAGCATAAGCCAATGTCGAAA
This sequence comes from Owenia fusiformis, assembly GCA_903813345.2. Lineage (NCBI taxonomy): Eukaryota > Metazoa > Annelida > Polychaeta > Sabellida > Oweniidae > Owenia > Owenia fusiformis. The sequence goes on along the minus strand of CAIIXF020000006.1, from coordinate 28,428,524 downwards.
TAACCCCATGGTCCAGATAGACCTTACCTTCTTCTAACGCCACTGTATCGTGGCCTTTCATTAAAGATATATTCCTGCATGAACAACTGGTCATGTCGTAATCATAAAATTTGAAATCATATGTCCGCCATTTTTCCACATCACAATTTGAATTGCGAGTTTTGGTCTTATTACCTCACCAAAAATTCCAAAACACACTTAAAGTGATCAGTATAGTTCACATCTTCTGGATCGCTAACTTAGAATTTACAGCCAGTTACTAATGTCAGACGTTAACGACATTTCGTCCAGTTTTCAAAGATCACCATTTTTCTTGGAGCCATTTTGTTTTAATTTTAGACGAAATCCTGATGAAATCATGTCATATCTCATCAAGGAGCTGAGCCAGTTTTTTCAAATGGAGTTCACAGTATTCCAGATGAAATCACCTCTAGCCAAGATACACCCATAACGAACTAACCTGTACGTCGAATCGACGCATCTCCCTCACATCGAAGCGTTTCTTGGCTAGAGACTCAAGGAAGATAAATGATGGCAATCTATGCATTGATCTTTCAATCAGATAAAGTTTAGAATCTGGTTTTTCTAAATTAACCAAAGACTTGTTGACTTTATATTGATTATAGCTTGCGTAAAATAAAATTGATAAAAAAATTCTTGAAATGATGTTGATGATTTTTTAAGAAAAAGTACAAATTTAGGATGATTTTTAGGCTCATCTCATGTCCAATATGAAATTATAATGTTGATATCCTACCTCTTTATTATCGCATCTACAATATTATTGACATTTGATTTGTTGAAAGAGGCATAGGAGGCAGAAATAAGTGGTTTTACGCAAGTTGCCCACTCTGCTTCTCCCTCTTCGGCCATTGTTGTTTTCCTTCTGCCACTAGAGGGCAGTAGAGGTCAGACTGTTCCTTTATCATTAACAAATATTAAAATTTGATTTGTTGTCAAATATAGCATGGATTGAACATGTTCACAAATGTCCAATGAATTATATCAAGATACAAATAATATAGATTTTCAAGGCTTATTAATCATTTATGATTAAAAACTTTTTGGATAACATGGGAATCCCCCAGTGAAAAAGGGGATTCCCCCTTTCACATAATCATAGCTTTTGAAAATCAATGCTTTTGCCTTGCTACAAAATATCTTTTGTCTAAAGCATGCACAGTGGAGGTATAAAATTTAAACTATGCATGTTTTATGTGTACTAATTCTCTGTTTCACCTTTTGATTTTAGGGATTCCACAATTTATCTTTATGATAGTTCTAATTCTGCATGTATAATTTGTCACTCAGCACTTGATGACTTGGATTTTTATGATTGGCCAAACTGTCCATCTGGAATGTTCTTCCTTTCCTACTCTATTGATATTGAATTCTTTTTATTTTATTTTTGACACACGAGGTCCTGACATGGTGATGGTGGTATACATTGTATTAGGATATCCATCAAAATTGAACATAGACTTTTGGCTCCGTGATTATTAGAGTGGGAAAGGAGCCCGGCGAATGATTCAAACCAATCGAAAATCATGAAGTTAGAAAAATTTGATATTTATTCAAGAAACACTAATTGTATCAATGATCATGAATATATTCGAGGGTATTTGGAGAATGTACTCATTTGGATATGTAGAACAAAAAAATATTAAGGGACTTCCCATACAAAAAGGGAAAAGGAGGGATTCCCCTTCTCGATAACAGAACTGGAAGAAATGATGTCAAAACCGATATGTTTCATTTTTGAATTGTTCTAACCTAGAAGGTTCCTGTTTAATAAATGTATGTGCTCTTTCAGAATGAACAGATGAAGGGATACTGATATAGAAATGGCAGGAACAATTAAATCACAGGGAGGAAGCAGTAGCACTGAGTATAGAGCTATAATAGTTCACACATATGGTGGAACGGACCTTGCAAAAGAAGTAGAACGGATACTCACTGGAGAAAAGGAGACAGTAAAACGACTACTGACATGCAGGAAAAAAACAAAGATTCGTGGAAAAATGGCTGAGGCATATGCAATTATGGATGGTAAAAAAGAAACAGAATTCAGAATGAACTCTGATAATGACCCAACTGATAAGTCAATGTCATTTATAATAGATGAGCTCACCAAAAAGATTACCAAATCGAAAGTGTGTATATTTATCGTAGCAGCAGATACTGTGACAGATGAGTGGCGAAAGTTTGAAATCGACACTTTAATTAATCTTAAAGAAAGTGGAATATTAGTTAATTTGATCATTGTAGTAAACCATGGAACACCTATTGAGATGATACCGATTAATCTAATCAATGCATCAAACCAAGTTTCTCCAAGCAGTCCGAGGTTCTCTATGGAACTAGTTAATGCTCTCACAGGTAATTGTCCAATGGTAGAACACAATATGAAAAATGAAACATTTGGTGAACACAAGAAAACACAACAGAGCTACCAAAAATCATTATAACACGAAGCCGATATGATTATTGAATACAGTGAAACCTGTAAAGTGGAACACCTCTGTTAGTTGAACACTTCAAAGTCAAGACCAATAGTATAGTTTCCATATAGCTTTTGAAATCTCACTAAATCTCGTTTTTCGTGAGATTTTAAGAGATTTGCATATTTAACCTCTAATGACTTACATTACCTTCTTTTAAATGGCATATTTGAATTCAGTGAAATGTTTTCTCCTAGAATAGCTTTGATTTACACAGTTATGTAATTTGAATAATTTTCTATGACAATTTAAAAAAACTCGGGCCAAATCTCCATAGATGCAATGCTAAAAATCTTTAAAACCCTGGATTATTTGTATGTCAACCAACATTTGCATGTTTAATCACTACATGTTCATAAACAGGGTCATCATGTGGTATATCATCCAAGTTTTATACAGATTCAACAAACACTCTTTGATAAATCATGAAATTAAGCCACTTTTCCAAGATTTTAGCATGTAAGTGAAGGGAACTCTAGCCCGAGTTAAAAGCTGAATAAAAGATGGCAGCACTAGATTTCATTGCTTTTTCTGCTATTTAGAAACTATCCTATTGACTTAATGTTAAATGAACCTCTATAAGTGGAACACCTCCCAAGTGTAACACTTTTTAGCAGTACCAAACGTGTTCCCCTTAGACAGGTTTTACTGTACCAACAATTATAATAGATTCTCAAAAAATCATTAAACAGTACAAGTAATAAAAAGCAGTAGTATTAAGCATTATTATGTAACGTCAACAGTTTTATTTTGATAATATTTCATTTATATGAATCTCATTTTATATTGTTTTTATTTACAGCTTCTTATAAATCTCCTCCAAACAGTTCTCCTCTAACCAGCTTAGATCCAACAAATCCATCCAGCGGTGACTTGACTCTCAATATCCTAAAATCTGGATATCCTTTAGCAATTTTTCTTCAGAGCCCTGACCCGAAGAATCTATGTAGTCAATGCCAACTGGTATTGCGTCTCCCCCGCCAGAGTATGTGTGGACACAGGTTCTGTAGTCCATGTATAGAAGAACTCTCAAAGTAAGCAACTTCACTATTTTATTTAATGAATATATTTTTAAATGCGCTTCAATTTGTTTTTTCCTCAACGCAGTATATTATTTACAAAAGTGGTTCAATAACGATATCGAATGCTGGATTAACACTAAAATTGATTATTATTCCATCAAAAACTGTATAAATAAAGTCTTGCCAATCAACAGAATGACACAACAGTTGCATCCGTAGACTATGTCTTGATGTTTGATTTCCTTTCTACTAAGTTCAAGAAGTCTTGCTTCAAGCCATTATGTACCCCCCCCCATATTCACATGTACATGCCTTAAATATCCTAGATATACCATACCTAAATATATATTTTCAAAATAGCCAAAGAAGTTTAAAGTACAGTAGGTGTTACAAATCAGGCCCGTAGCCAGGATTTGCCAAGGGGGGTTCACTTTTCAAAAATTTCCAGGGGGGTTCACTTTTGATAATTTTGGTCCAAAAATGGCCAAAATCACTTAAAATGTGCTCAGAATGGTGAAAAACTGCATGATTTTGAAAGAAATTTTGGCCATTGAACCCCCCCCCCCCCCGCCTGGCTACGGGCCTGCAAGTATTAAAGAAGTACCACAGGCTCAATGCAAGACTGCTCTTTTACCTGGTTAAAATGTAATATATTATTGTTAGTTACATGAAGTTTTATATTTCTGTTTCAGGAAGGGGGAAAAATGTGCTCCTTGCTTTGAGGAAGAAAGTGTTGAATATTTTCTAAATTTTGTAGAGCGGGTAAGTGTTTTTTGTTTACATTAATGATAATTCTCTCTTTATGAAGTGCATGTACAGGGTGGGGCAATATTTTTTTATTTTCTTGATTTATTACTATCTAATGACTTGGAGACTGTGTTATAAAAAACATACCATTGGAAAGGTATTTCATAGAGGGACATATCTTTGTTTATTTCATCTTCAATCACACAATAGAAAGTATTCAAGGTTAAAAAGTCACATGTTACATCCTATTTTATATAAAACTGACAATTATTTGATTTGCAACATGTAACATATCACCTTTCTAATGGTATATTACATTTTAGGTCTAGCATTAACAAATTGAATAGGGAACAAGATTATAAAAAGATGTCAAAGTTGGCCCACCCTGTATGCTCTACAAATTCACAAACTATATGTACTTTTGGCTGACATATACTTTTGAGCATCCAATGATATCGCACTTTGTCCTTCATCATTTGTCAAATACAGTATTGAGTGCATAGTGTTTGCTTTCACTATTTTTAGTGAAATTTCAGTCATTTGTTTTCTATTTAACTTGATGATTTCACTTGATATGATTTAATGTTTGTAGTCATTTCCTGATGCTGCCACAAGACGTGATTTAAGAAGATTAGAAGTTGCTTGCATCAATGAGAACTGCCAATGGAAGGGAAGACTAGGTGACTATGAGGTAATGAAAGTGAAAACTTCTATTTTAATAATTTTTTTTCAATTACATATATGTATATGCTGATAACATATTTCATGATTTGGATTCAAAATTTTCAAAGTGTAACTGTATGTACTGTGAAAGTAGAAAAAGTTGCCTTAACTTTCATAATCAAAGTGTCATTTTTGGCTCATATGGTGAGACTGTCTGTTCATTCATCTTTCCTTTGGTTATAATTTACACCAGACGTTTCTGTTCCTACTTTTTCCTCATTTTCAACATATTAGCTTTTCACCATGTTGGTCAAACGAGTGATGTCATTTACAGGGTGTTCCAAAAAAGTGAACCCTTGCAACAAGCTAATATTTCAGTTTTTACCCACATTAATGGGCTGATATTCTCACATTTGTTTTAGAGGAAGATCTAAAGTTTTTATTGGTACCTTAAAGGTCAGTCAGTCTTAAATCGTGCACTCTGTATGTAATGTATCCATTGTTTTGTACTTTAGGATCATATGGAAACCTGTGAATATCAGCAAATGGCATGCACAAAATGTGGTATCATTATGCTGAGATCCCATTTGGATGACCACATTCGAACAAAATGTGATATGCGAGATGCCACATGCAAGTTTTGTAAAACTATTGTTCCCTTCAAACAACTGGAGGTAAGTGTGTGAACAGATTCTAGTCTTTTGACAGGTCCATGTACCTTTCAGATAATCATTATATAACTTGATGTCTCTGACCAGTAGTGAAAATCATACGATCTAGTTCTTGGAATTCCGAGATAAAAATGGGTGCAGAGGAAAACAGGTCTTCTTAAGTGGGAATTAGTATAGTAGTAGATTGAATTTTTGGAATTAATGTGAAACATATTAACAGGTGTGCAAGGCTTAATTGTCACAAGTTTTCTTGGCTGTTTGTATACAGTAACTGTTGATGCAATTCACATAATTCTTGTTGGGAAGCCAAATCTAATTGATAATCATGTGAACATTGTTTCGAGGAATTTGTATTACATTACATGTTTTCATTTTATTCATCGATTTGTCTTTTTTTTGTAGCCTGAACATTTCAAGATATGTGAGTTATTCCCATGTAAATGTGAAGTATGCGGCAAGAAGAAGATACCCAGAAATAAGGTGAGAATTTGTAATTCTAATTTAATACTGACAACGGAAATCATCTAGTTTATAATTCAAACTGGTAACATTTTACATGAGTGCATCATGCATTACACTAATTTTCTACTTTAAAATGAACAAAGAACAAATAATCAAGATCCAAACATTAAACTTAGACCATGCATGGTTATATTGCATTCTTATTGGTGGAAAAAGGATGAAACCCGATGTATGGATGGCTATATTCAATAATCTGTTTTTTAAAGGGGGCACAACACTTGAAACATTTGTTTGATATGAAGTTTGATCTGAATCTTTTTGAACCTGTTGTAAAAGAACTAGAAATATTGAAATGAACATGATACGTGTATTTATCGTATGATCTGTAAAATGAAGCCTTCTGATTGGTCAGTTCTTGTGCTGTACCAATCTGTATTGCTACTGAGATTGTCCCCATTGATAATCTCCGTCGCATTACAGAAAATATTGGTACGGAGGGGACATTCTTAGGAGCAATAAAGAGGATCACACGATAAAAACGTTATAGAATGATTTGAAGTGCAATACAGGATATATTCTGCTCTAGATATTCTGTATTGGAACTCGACTTCGTCTCATTTCAATACGGAATTTCTCGAGCAGAATATCCTGTATTGCACTTAAAATCATTCAATAACTTATAGTGCAATGTTACACCTATTGATTCTAGTTACGTTTAACATGGAAAGTGTTTCTTTCTTGAAAACGTAACACATTTCCTGTATAGGTATAAACATGGGCTTTCTAGTTGATATATAGGTATAAACATGGGCTTTCTAGTTGATATATGATATGGAAATCCCAAGACTGGCTACTTGATAAAAAGGGTATTCCCCAAAAAAACCATGTTGGACAACATGATATTGAACTAATATAAGATATTCATAGTTAAATAACAGCCTAGCATACAATATTCTCAAGTAATTGGATAACAAATCAATTAGTTCAATGTTTGATCTATAGATGGAGCAACACAAGAAAAATGAGTGTGCAGGATCGAGTGATTTGTGTGAATTCGACTGTAACATGAAGGTAGGAAACATCACATTATTTTTTCTACACATCTTTTTATGTTCTTTGTTTTAAATATATTATGTTTAATATTTCTGTTGTGCTAATAAAGTCATATTTCAGATTAGTGTGTTTGTTAAGAAAACATGTGCTTTGTTTCTTCAATCATGACAATATTATTGAAATTAAGGGGATTCCGTTATTTTTGAATCCTGAAAGTTCTACTTTATTTCTTATGATTAAGAAAATATGAATCTTTATCAACATAAATTTAAGGTTGCATTACCATTGTTTCAGATTGAAAAGCAAAAGGTTGATAAACACAATCAGGAGAACATCACTAAACACTTGGATATCCTCCTTGAGAAAGTCATTGAACTTCGAAATGGAGACACCAAAACTACTTTCGACCATGTGGAAAAATTAATGAATACTGTAGAAAAGATAGAAAAGAGAATGAAGCAAATTGAGGAAAAAATTGAAACATCTTTGGGAGCCTCCGGGATGCCATCTGCGACTTCAGAAAGTAAAAAGATCGAGGATCTAGAGCGAAGAGTTGAAGAATTAGAGAAAAAGGTATCAAATTTTGAAACCGTAGCTGCAGTTCTAAATCGAGAAATTAAAAAATCTCAAGAAAAGCTACAACAACATGAAGTCCAAGTTCAAAATAACCTCGAGGTGATTAGCACTCTAACCACAAAAATTACTGATCTTGAGAGAATTGCCGCGATGAAAGATATCAAATTACGTGATGTTGAAACCAAATTCAAAGAGTTAGAGTTGACATCGTATGATGGTACCCTGACATGGTGCATAGATGATTTCAACAAGAAGCGTAAAGATGCGATGTCAGGAATGGCTGCGAGTTTCTACTCACCGCCATTTTATTCGGAACGACATGGCTACAAAATGTGCTTGAGGATTTACCTCAATGGGGATGGACTGGGGAAGAAAACCCATGTTTCATTATATTTTGTGCTCCTCAAAGGTCCTTATGATGGAATTCAAAAATGGCCGTTTCAACATAAAGTAACGTTTATTATGATCGACCAAGGACCAACAGGTGCACATCTGATTGACGCGTTCCGCCCGGATGCAACTAGTGCATCCTTTAAGCGTCCGACAACAGCCATGAATGTAGCATCTGGGTGTCCGCTGTTCTGTGCACTCTCCCAGATAGATAACAAAGACTTTGCCTATTATAAGAATGATACCATGTATATTAGAGTTCGGGTGGAAGAATAATGTTATTAAAATAAATCAGATCAAGGTGAAGCAAATCCCATCAAACATCTTGTAAGTGTCAGACAAGACTGCCCTTTGACATATAACAAACAATTTAACACCTACCAATTTACACCTACAAAAATGGCCACCATGACTGCGGAGAGTAATTCTCCAAAATGTAACGGAAACAGATCTGTTTTCGTAACAAATTGATGCAGCTGCAATTTTACTTTTTCCATGAATAAAACACACTCCTTTTTAGGATGTAAGTTTGCGATTTATTCAATTTCGCCAAATTAAATTAAGCGTTGCCAAATTAAGCGTCGCATTCGGTGATGCATTCAGTAATGTATATTTTGAACGTAGTCTTTGCTAATTGATGCCTGGGGATAACGTGAAATAAGCAAAAAACTGTTGAGTTTGAAATTCAAAACTACACAAAATTTTGTAATTTGTTTATTTTTGTCATTAGGGCATGGTCTACATTGCCTAAGAACCTTGGGGTTCATAGATGTAACCTTCATATGATCATACAAAGCCAACTGAGCATTGGAAACCACCTAATATGTTCTACTCCAGCCATAATAAGGTATTTTGAATTTGCAGTAATGCAAAAAATTGATGGATGGTTTAATACGTGAACCTCGTTCAAATATGAAACCCAGATTCACTGTTATTAATTTTGTCATCTTCATCAGTGCTTGATGCTAGCTCTTCTTTTGCCTCTTCATTGCTATCTTTTTCACTTTCATTGGTATCATCAAAGCAAGCCACTCTTACCCATTATAACAATAACATGAGAAGAGGCTATCAGATCTAGCAACACTGACTTGACAGGTGTAATGCATGTAACCGTCCGCTAAATATCTAATGTACAACTAATACATAGTCATCTAACGACATTGCGATTGAAACCTTATTATTTACAAAATACACCACATTCCTGTTCTGGATTTGTCATTTTATGGCTTGTTTATACACTGCAGTTTACTCACAGTTAATATTTTGAGCGGCTCTGAGGCACACATACTGTGAAAACACGAGAATGGACTAAAAATTATGAAATTGGATATCTCAGCTGGTAGGTATACACCTTATATTCTGCTTCTTGTAGACCACCTGGCAGATTTGACTCAGTCTTTATAACCATCCATATCTCTGGTGATCCACTCGATTATGCTTGTTACTGAAACGGTTCGTTTCGGTAACACAATGTCGGAACATCGAAGGTACGATTTTTCTTTTTTCCTTATTTCACACGTTGTTGGCAGTATTCCCACGACATTTTTATCACGAATGCACATCAGTATCATATGTTAAGAAAATGTACATATTGCGAACAAATAGTTAAGAAGACAACAGAATCGGCGATTTAATTCCTCACTTAAGTAACACAAACGGTATTTCGAAAAACAGTTAAGATCTGCACTTCTAACCCAAACCATTTATGTTTATGAAAAGAATTGGGCTCAAATTTCGAAAAATTTAGGCCCATCTGTTGATAATTTGGCCTTTAAAAGATTAAACAGGCCTAAAAATGCCAAATTATGTCCTTAGAGGCCTATTTTTGAGGCCCTAAAAATATTTTCTGAGCCCTCAAAAACTGCCCCCCCCCCCCCACAATTATTATATCTCATTATCAAAGCTAATTTAATTTGCCATCTTTTTGGTTTAAAACATATTGCCGACCCTGTAGTTAAATCATAGCGTGACTCTGGTATGTGGGATATACATTTGGTGGCACATTTAAATGTATAATTGAAGAGTGATATAATATTGTTATCACTGTTCCACAACTGGATGACTCTAACTGCAGTTAGCTTCATTCAAGATGGTTGACAAAATTCGTTCGTTTTCGATAAATCTCCAATTACAGCCAAACCAAGCTGAATCTTGATCCCAAAAGTTTCGCCATGCAAACTAATAAAGATATAATTGTAAACAACCACAAATAAAGGCTCAAGCACCCGCGATATTAGAGAAATTGAAAGAAAACAGCTTCACTTAGAATGACTCTAACTGAACTTAGTGATGACGTAGGAATGAAGCTAACTGAAACGGGGAATGAAGCTAACTCAATGGGATGAATATATGGACGGCCCTGTCTGTTGTTATAAGATATCTAAATGTTATTGACTGTTGTTATTGGTTGTAACCATTTGTATTTTGACATGGACTGAGTTTCTATTCAATCCCATGGCCGGTGATCGTAGAAATTGGACGGAGGGGGAGCAGACAAATTCTGGTAGAAATTTCAACAAATCTGGAAAATTTACTTTTTCAAGGCAAAATTTAGTTTACGATTGAATGGCCAAATGAATAGGCTTACGGTATGGTAAAATATTGTAAGTATTCTAGGATTAAAGTATATGATGTAAAAGGCGAAATGCCGCAAACGTCCGAAAGTCAATGTTTTGCTAGTCAAGCAAGAATGGTCTACACGACCTGTAATTAAAAAACTTGTAAGTGACATTATCGTCACAAAATTAATGTCATTGCTGAGCAATTAAGTTCCCATACGTAATATAAAAAACAATTGAAGGGGCGGAGGGGGGGGGGGCAATATTTCTATTATTCTTCTATTACTATTTTTATTTCTATTACAACTTCACGGAAATTCTTGTATTTCAAAAATGAACTCATAAAACGTACAATGTAATATGAAGCTGGATTTTACAGCTCTGAAGAATGAAAAATGGGGAATTTTAAGTTATAGGACTTCAAGTCTAGAAACATCTCTTATCATCCCCGATGCTCAATAAATAAATGACTTATCCATCACAGATAATCGTCACATTTTTTCAAGTAGACTAAATGAAGTGGGAAAACCGACTGCGTTCGTATCGACTGTACGACAATATATACAGGATCATGTTCCCCCTGGGACTATTAGACATTAGTCAGTTACTGAACATGTCCCTCCATTAATCCACCCGTCCCCTTCTTGGCGGTACCAGGCTAGGCGTATACATGTACTGATAACATGCATACCAGCATACAAATAATTCAACAAAAGGGGTAGGCTGCATGATACTTCAAGGGGGTGGGGTGTATAGAGGGTCTTGGAAATGCATATACAATATTTTTCAGCTCTCTTATACCATATACAATATTTTTTCACCATATACAATATTTTTCACAGCTCTTATACCATATACGATATTTTAGGTGAAATACAATATACGATAATTTTGAAACTGCTTTTGATTAAAGTTTAGATATTTATAGGGAAATAATATTATATTAGGAGAGAATCCATGTACATGTACTAAAGTAAATGTATTATTATAAGGCAACTAGACTCCACATACATATCACAATGATTTCATTTATTTCATTATGAATTAGACACCATTCGGGTACATTAGCATCAGAAAAGCTGTGACCACATTTTATTTTCAGGTAAACAAGTTGATTTAAAACACATTTATGATATAAGATTCATGACTTCTCTTTAGTGATTTAGCAACCTACTTTGACCAAAAAAACTAACTATGACATTGCTGCAATTTGCTAAAGCCATTAGCCCATTACCTTTAAAAGTACCATAAAGATATTCAAAATTAGCACAAAACCTGCATCATTGGAATGGTCGGAACCCAGTGCTCCTCTTTCTTATGACCTACTTTCCCATGACTTATTTAAATGTCCTTCATAGTGAGCCAGGGAAAAAATTCTTGAAACATAATTGATGCAAAATTGAGAATGTTGAATAAAAGATTCATCATGTGTTCTATGAAAATAAAGTTTGCTGAGGAAAATATTTATCAGATAGATAATGAAGATTCACAATGCACAATAATTTTGTAAAGCAGTTACCTGGAAAATATTAAGTATTTAAAACAGTTTCAGAAATAAAGGACTTCACAAACTTCCATGTAGATAATTCATTTTTGATTGGACTCGAGTCTGGAAACTAGAGTTTGAAATAAAGGCAAGATGAGACTTGATTGTTTAAACATTTGAAACATGAGACACTTCGTGGTTTCAGATAAGGCAGCCTCAAAGACAGTATAAGTTAAACAAAGGTGTGTCAAAATTAAGCAAATTTCCATGAAGGTCAAACCACATGTTTCACAGATGATTTCAAGGCAAAGATGTATTGATGAGAATGAAAACTACTCTATGTAACTAGAAATAACTTTCTTTTAAAGGACCATGGACGGTATCGCAACAGATTTCAGTCATATATTGGATTTTGGCTATTTTCTGAGGATTTGAACAGGTGCATATGTTAGGCCAATGCATTAACTCCAGGACAAGCAGTCATAGAGATTATAAAATAATTTGGACTTTAAGACAGGGAAGGTGCAAACACCCCATCAACATGGTTTTCTGTAATGTTGTCCTGATTTCCAGCCCTTTCCACACCTGTTTTTCAATGTTTGTTGCATCGATCACTCTGTTGCGTTTTGAGACATGGTTAAGATCTTTAAATGAAAATATGATTCATGCAGGGGTTTTAAAGATATCAATTTTGGATGACCAAAATTAAGCTGAAAACAATGGATCACATGAGTTTTCCCTATGGGAAAATAACATGGGAAATACATGTACTGTTTTCCACTTTATCCCAAATAAATCATATTTTAGAGGTTAACTGTGTCTCAAAGTGCAACATATTGGTGCATCAAACATTGAAAAAACATATATTCCCTTCCCCTATTCAAACAACTGAACATTTTGAATATATTTGATATTAATAAGCAGTTGAAATGCATCTTCATGTACAAATGGATTAATAAACTCCATAATTATCATAAAATATTTCCAAACCTCTTCAGTACCATCCAAGAAAGACATGCTTACAACACCCGAAATAGGGTAAACTATGACAAACCCAAAATTCGAACAAATTATGGTAAAGCCTTGATATCTTTTACTGCACCATCAATTTGGAATTCATTACCTATTGAAATAACATCATCTGGAAGTATTTTTATTATGAAAAAAGAATTGAAAAAATATTTTATCAATCAATAATATCAATTTCAGATAACCATAGTGGGCATTATATGACACATTCTTAGTCAGACATAGATAGTAGCATTCATCACACAAGCAGATCCCCAATCTGTACATTTCATGATTATAAACACGGGAATATACACGAGAAGTGTCACCCGTTTACTGTACATTTGATGTTGAAATATATATGAATAAATAAATAAATAAATAAAAAAAAATAAAATAAAAAAAAATATGTGGAAAGGGCTGAAAATAAGGACAACATTTCAGAAAAACCTTCCCTGTCTCAAAGTTCAAATTATTTTATTACCTCTATGAGTGCTTGATCTGGAGTTAATGCATTGGCCTAACATATGCTCCTGTTCAAATCCCCAATAAATAGCCGAAATCCAACACATGACGGTTTGAAGACCAAATAAACACCTTTTGCTATATTATGCTATATTAGCATTGTGATGCTTGTATTAAAACATGCGCTGTATGAACACTTTATACTCAAATATTTTCATGATTTATCCCACATACCCCGAAACACGAGTAGCCATAGTGACCATATTTTTCATCAAAGTTAAGATGGTCAATGACATTTGGCAGTCTCACGCCCGGTGATCTGATGAAATGAACGGAGGGGGAGTATCTGATTTTCGGTAAATTCAACAAATGTTGAAGATTTATTTTTTCAAGCAAAAGTTTACAATTGAATGGCTACATGAATAGGTGCAGTGCAGAGGGAAATATGTTAGGTCTTCTTGGATTTTTTTGAACTGATGGAGTTCTAAGATAAAAGGTCTATTAAAAAAGGCGCAGCGTCGCCAACGTGCAAATGCCAATGTTTTTGCTATAAATCAAGCAACAATGGTCTGCACGACATGTTATAAATATATAAGCGACATTTTTATATCACAAAATTCATTGCCGGTTTTTTAAAATAATTTTCCAAATGATAGATAAAAAATAATCGAAAATAATTAAAATTGAACGGAGTGGGGGGGGGGTGAACGGAGAGGGGGGAGTAAAATGTCTTTAAGGTGGAAGAAATTTCCACAAATTCGTGTACTTGAAAAATGAACTCACTTACTCAGTAACTTGATGTTACAACTCTGAAAAGTGAAAAATGGGGACATATGGATTTATTGGAAGTTTTCATATGTCTTATAGACAAATTACTCCCCCCCCTCCATTCAATTTTAATAATTTTCGATTACTTTTTATATAACGTATGGTAACATGTTTTACAAAACCCAATAGTTTTATGATAATTACTTCACTTACAAGTATTTATTACAGGTCGTGGAAACCCCTGTTGGTTGATTTATAGCAAAAACATTGGCATTTGCATGTTGGCGACGCTGCACTTTTTTAATAGATCTTTTATTTTAGAACTCCACAGTTAAAAAAAATCCAAAAAGACCTAACATATTCCCCCGTCCACTGCGTCTATTCATTTAGCCATTCAATTGTAAACTTTCTCTTGAAAAAATAAATCTTCAAGATTTGTTGAATTTTCTACCGAAAATCAGCTAGATCTACTCCCTCCCTCCGTTCATTTCTTCTGATCACCGGGCGTGATTCTTATTTGAGACTGTATTTAACACCTCCTGTGAAAATTTGAATGAAAAGGGCACAAAACTCTAAGTTTGAGAGGGATTTTCTCTAAACTAACAGTATCGATTGACCTGGAATTTGAAAACAATTATAGAGACTACTTTTCCATGTTTTTCCAACACGGTTACAGTAAGAGAGTTGGCACAATGGGGGAACTTTAGGGTACAATTTCTTCATAATTAGCCTTCTTTAATTCTAGATACCATATACCATATTTTCTAAAATACCATATACCATATTTTTTACACCTCTTATACCATATACGATAAATTTTGCCCCCTCTTATACAATATACAATAAATTTTCAGCCTCTTATACGATATACAATATCTCTATACACCCCCCCCCCTTCAAGACTTGAGTGACTTCGTTAAGATAAAGTAGCAAATGTAGGCTAATGACGTACTCTTTGTCGTTATTTACGGTAGTCTAGAGTAAAACCAAACTTTCCATAAATTGGACAAATATTGTGCTTTTGTGTTATTCTATCAACAAGCTAAATGATTTTAATTTGAAATATACTTAAATAGTAATTATATTTAGTTTATGTAACTGGTTTTACGACCATCAATCATTTATGTATACGGAGTTGCAGAATGTGAGTGTCATCTCCCGGGTAAAGTAAAGGCATATTTTCTGCACTAAACGAAAATAAATCGTGTAATGCCGCTAAAGCCTGTATATTATAATTGGTTGGAAGTTTTTTCAAGTGAGTTTCAACTATTATTCAATATAATGTAATTAGCATAAAGCATTTTTTTGATAGACGTAATCATTATTTTCTTGAATTTTAACACTGAATCTCACTCAACCGGCATCGTTTGAACCACATCATTTATTTATGCGGAGTGGCTCCAGGACCGACAATTGTCGGTACTGGAGACTGTCCAGGGGTATTTGCTGGGGTACCGACAATTGTCGGCACTCTATCGTCACCTAGTAGTGCCAGATAGAGAACTGACAGTTTAAAGCTATTTTCTTGTTCTACCTAATGGGTCGATATATACAGTTAGGGGAGGGGATGCTTTCGCCCCCGTCGCTCTCTACCCTTACTACGCCATGGCACAGGAGAAATATCTCATTTGGAATATATCACTGTTTACTTTGCGTTTGGTAGCTCTCTCATGCGAGATGGAATCGTGGCCATTAACTAAGGGAGCCAAATGCAACTTCCATCAAAAATTGTGCTATAAGGTATGAGTACCGTAATCCAACACCAAATTCGAAAATTCATAACAATACTTTGCACATATGGCGTTCGTGACCAACCATTTGAACCGCTTACCCCCCATAGTGTTATATATCAAAATGCACCTGTCCATATAGGGGTTCGATTGACCTACATCAAATTATAGGGAGTCAGGTTACTTTTTGAGATATCAGCGCCCATTTATTGTAACTCGCGTTTGCTACCACTTCCTCAATTCTGATATGACGGGCAAACGCGTAGTAAACATTCTCACGTTCGGAACTATTTTGACCTACATCGCTATTTTCGTAATTCAAATGAAAGTTGAACTCCTCCTCTTTATTTTGATACCAAATAGTGGCATACTAGGTACCCTAGAAGCCAACTATGGGTTATTTAGAACGATACCACAGGTTTTTAAATGGACTATATAGGGGTCATACCTTTTGGCGGATGGATATGGAACCTCATACCATAAGCTTCAAATAAAAAACATTCTAGCTATTTTCTTCTATCTAATGGGTAGCAAACGCCCCTTTCTACGCCTGATCGGCTCAGGAGAAATATCCCGTCTGTTTAGAATATGGTCGTTAGAATATATATAGCCGTTTACTCTGCATTAATAGCTCTCTAACGTCTTACTTGTTCATGTTTTTTATTGCGTTTTCAACGTTTACTACCATTCCCTGTTCCCGGGCTACCATTTTTTGACTTGGTTTGGTAATCCCCGGGTAACCGGGGCTAATGCCCTCCCCGGGTTTTGCACTTGTTCCCAAAATATCCGTATGATATCTGAAATATCCCCCCGCGCATTGCGCATGCGCCAGAAAATTCGAAAATCAATATTTGTCGGTCCTCTAGCGTGTAAACACAGCATATCTCCCATACCGACAATTTATTTGTCGGTCCTCTAGCGTGCCACCATCAGAGTCTTGAGAACCGACAATTGTCGGTACTCTAGCCTTTTATTTATGAACCTTCGTCACAAGCACATGAGCAAATTTAAATTATAAAAGTTGAATGAAAGTGATTTATTTCTAAATAAGATCACATGAAACCTGAATTTGTCTGTATATCCATCATTCGCTTACAATTTAGAATGATAATATTCCCCGGTGCTATTCGAATCGGGGAGGGGGGGTGCTTTTTGATAGTTTTGTTTAGAAAATCGTGCGAAAAGTGCTCAGAGTGGTGAATACCTGCGGGAATTTGAAATAATTTCTGGCCAGGGAGGGGGAAACTACCGAACCTCCAGCTTCCCCTGGTTACGGAACTGCTTATTGGTAATTTGTATAGCCCATTATAAATCTCCATTCAGTTAGAGTCATCAATGGTGAAAATCTGTGTTGGAGTTAGCTTCATTATCAACCTCAGTTAGAGTCATTCTAAGTGAAGCCGTTTTCTTTCAATTTCTCTAATATCGCGGGTGCTTGAGCCTTTATTTGTGGTTGTTTACAATTATATCTTTATTAATTTGCATGGCGAAACCTTTGGGATCAAGATTCAGCTTGGTTTGGCTGTAATTGGAGATTTATCGAAAACGAACGAATTTTGTCCACCATCTTGAATGAAGCTAACTGCAGTTAGAGTCATCCAGTTGTGGAACAGTGGTTATACTCTTGGATTAAAAAGTCCTGGTATTATATTTGAATTATAATCAATTTAAACATATCAGCATTGTTACACAATTACAACTATTTATATACTTCAAACTAATAATATTATTTTTTCATTGATACAAGTTCAGAAAGAAATGCTTGCTTTCATAAGGCATTTTTCAGGGTTAACAATGTTCAAGTTCATTATTTCATTATTTCAATAAAGAAGAACTTTTACTTTAGCCGTCAGTCTGCATTGAAAGATAAGAATTATAACGCTTTGCTTATTTAAGACCATTGTTCATATATTCTTTTGAATCAATACATTGTTATTATGTTTATTTGTATTGTTACTATTAATCAACTGATATTGTTGATTAATATTGTTGATTAATCACAATGTGTACATTACCATGGTCATCCCATAGTATGCCATGCAAGCTTTAGACAGATTCAACCAACACTTTTTGATAAATCATGAAATTAAGTGACTTTTATCATTGAAGCCTATGGCAGTCTGGCCCAACCAAAACAAAGAAGAACAAGTGCTGACATCTATTTATTCTGCTATAAAGCTTATTGAAATACTTTTTGCTCAAATTGATGATGGGTACTGATTGAAATTTTGTCATCCTGACTTTTTTCTTTTTGTTTATTCGATATTGAATACATGCACATTTTTATGTCAATAAAATAGTTACTCACTTCGAGAGCCATGCTTATCTGCTTATTAATGTTTATCAATTAGAATATATCAGATGCTAAATTAATATGATATTTGTATTGATGTATTTGATTAATGTACGTTACAAAATACTAAATAAAGCATAAAAACAATTATATTTTGTTGTTTGTTATGATTTGGACACCTCAAACAACTTGTGACAATTTTGGTCCAAAAATGGCCTAAATCACTTAAAAAGTGCTCAGAATGGTGAAAACTGCATGATTTTGAAAGATCTTTTGGCCAGCTATGTTAAGTTATCTCAACCATATTGAATAACAAGCAATCCCAACCATATTGAGCAATCTTAACCAGGGTGATTAGTAAGAAGCAATCACAACTATGTTAAGTATTCTCAACCATGTTGAATAACAAGCAATCCCAACCATATTGAGCAATCTTAACCACGGTGATTAGTAAGAAGCAATCGCAACTATGTTAAGTAATCTCAATCACGTTGAATAACAAGCAATCCCAACCATATTGAGCAATCTCAACCAGGGTGATTAGTAAGAAGCAATCGCAAATATGTTAAGTAATCTCAATCACGTTGAATAACAAGCGATCCCAACCATATTGAGCAATCTCAACCAGGGTGATTAGTAAGAAGCAATCGCAACTATGTTAAGTAATCTCAATCACGTTGAAAAACAAGCAATCCCAACCATATTGAGCATTCTCAACCAGGGTGAAAAGTAAGAAGCAGTCGCAACTATGTTAAGTAAACTCAACCATGTTGAATAACAAGCAATCCCAACCATATTGAGCAATCTCAACCAGGGTGAATAGTAAGAAGCAGTCGCAACTATGTTAAGTAAACTCAACCATGTTGAAAAACAAACAATCTCAACCATATTGAGCGATCTCAACCAGGATGATTAGTAAGAAGCAATCGCAACTATGATAAGTAATCTCAATCACGTTGAATAACAAGCAATCCCAACCATATTGAGCAATCTCAACCAGGGTGATTAGTAAGAAGCAATCGCAACTATGTTAAGTAATCTCAATCACGTTGAATAACAAGCAATCCCAACCATATTGAGCAATCTCAACCAGGGTGATTAGTAAGAAGCAATCGCAAATATGTTAAGTAATCTCAATCACGTTGAATAACAAGCGATCCCAACCATATTGAGCAATCTCAACCAGGGTGATTAGTAAGAAGCAATCGCAACTATGTTAAGTAATCTCAATCACGTTGAAAAACAAGCAATCCCAACCATATTGAGCATTCTCAACCAGGGTGATTAGTAAGAAGCAATCGCAACTATGTTAGGTAATCTCAATCATGTTGAATAACAAGCAATCCCAACCATATTGAGCAATCTCAACCAGGGTGATTAGTAAGAAGCAATCGCAACTATGTTAAGTAATCTCAATCACGTTGAATAACAAGCAATCTCAACCATATTGAGCAATCTCAACCAGGGTGATAAGTAAGAAGCAATCG
Source organism: Owenia fusiformis (assembly GCA_903813345.2). NCBI lineage: Eukaryota > Metazoa > Annelida > Polychaeta > Sabellida > Oweniidae > Owenia > Owenia fusiformis. The sequence goes on along the minus strand of CAIIXF020000006.1, from coordinate 28,408,644 downwards.
CAACTATGTTAAGTAATCTCAACCATGTTGAATAACAAGCAATCTCAACCATATTGAGCAATCTCAACCAGGGTGAATAGTAAGAAGCAATCGCAACTATGTTAAGTAATCTCAATCACGTTGAATAACAAGCAATCTCAACCATATTGAGCAATCTCAACCAGGGTGATTAGTAAGAAGCAATCGTAACTATGTTAAGTAATCTCAATCACGTTGAATAACAAGCAATCTCAACCATATTGAGCAATCTCAACCAGGGTGATTAGTAAGAAGCAATCGCAACTATGTTAAGTAAACTCAACTATGTTGAATAACAAGCAATCTAACCATATTGAGCAATCTCAACCAGGGTGATTAGTAAGAAGCAATCGCAACTATGTTAAGTAATCTCAATCACGTTGAATAACAAGCAATCTCAACCATATTGAGCAATCTCAACCAGGGTGAATAGTAAGAAGCAATCGCAACTATGTTAAGTAAACTCATCTATGTTGAATAACAAGCAATCTAACCATATTGAGCAATCTCAACCAGGGTGATTAGTAAGAAGCAATCGCAACTATGTTAAGTAATCTCAACCAGGTTGAATGACAAGCAATCTCAACCATATTGAGCAATCTCAACCAGGGTGATTAACGCGAGGCAATCGCAACTATGTTAAGTTATCTCAATCATGATGAATAACAAGCAAGCTCAACCATATTGAGCAATCTTAACCAGGGTGATTAGTAAGAACCAATCGCAACTATGTTAAGTAATCTCAACCATGTTGAATAACAAGCAATCTCAACCATATTGAGCAATCTTAACCAGGGTGATTAGTAAGAAGCAATCGCAACTATGTTAAGTAATCTCAATCACGTTGAATAACAAGCAATCCCAACCATATTGAGCAATCTTAACCAGGGTGATTAGTAAGAAGCAATCGCAACTATGTTAAGTTATCTCAATCACGTTGAATAACAAGCAATCCCAACCATATTGAGCAATCTTAACCAGGGTGATTAGTAAGAAGCAATCGCAACTATGTTAAGTTATCTCAATCACGTTGAATAACAAGCAATCCCAACCATATTGAGCAATCTTAACCAGGGTGATTAGTAAGAAGCAATCGCAAATATGTTAAGTTATCTCAATCACGTTGAATAACAAGCAATCCCAACCATATTGAGCAATCTCAACCAGGGTGAATAGTAAGAAGCAATCGCAACTATGTTAAGTAATCTCAATCACGTTGAATAACAAGCAATCTCAACCATATTGAGCAATCTCAACCAGGGTGATTAGTAAGAAGCAATCGCAACTATGTTAAGTAATCTCAACCACGTTGAATAACAAGCAATCCCAACCATATTGAGCAATCTTAACCAGGGTGATTAGTAAGAAGCAATCGCAACTATGTTAGGTAATCTCAATCACGTTGAATAACAAGCAATCCCAACCATATTGAGCAATCTCAACCAGGGTGATTAGTAAGAAGCAATCGCAACTATGTTAAGTAATCTCAACCATGTTGAATAACAAGCAAGTTCAACCATATTGAGCAATCTCAACCAGGATGAACAACGAACAAACACCAATCACCACTTCCAAATCAAGTCATGAAAGCCCATAGTTTCCAGTCTCGATAAATATCCCCTAAAAGGTTTATTCATATGTATTTTATATTTTTGATTTTGTAAACATTTGTTTTGTTTTAGTGCAATTGTTTTTTTGTTCTTTTCTACCAATTCTTGATCATGAAATAAAATATCTATCCGAACCTTGTGCCTTGTTGGAACAAAATGGCATATACAGGGTGTCCCGAAAGTATGCCCCCCCACCCCCTAGGCAGACATATACCAGTGTCGTCAAAGTATGTGTCATATATCATTTTAAAGCTTGTCCAAAGTTACATTGATGCACCAAGTATCATGGTTCAACTCTCAAATGTGAAAAAATTACAGGCATTTCAAAATTTAGTGTTTGGTCAAAATTAAGTTAAATTTGACACCAAATCACTAGTCAATGTATCCTTCCGGGCCATCTTAACAGCAGCAATTATTTTCGGGTCGGATGGATTTTGAGTTGGAAAAAGAGAATGGTGAGGGTGGAAACTCTAAGGAAACTCTTGGCCATGGTTTTAAGAGGGTTATAAAATTCCACACCCCTATTTGAAGGGCTTTTAAGGTCATATTTGAAAATAATTGCTGCTGTTAACATGGCCAAGGGGGGGGGCTCATTGACTAGTAATTTGGTGTAAAATTGAACTTTATTTTGACAAAACACTAACTTTTAAAATGACTGTAACTTTTTCCCATTTGGGAGTTAAACCATGATACTTGGCAAATCAATGTAACTTTGGATAAGCTTTAAAATGATATATGACACATACTACGAGGACAGTGGAATATGTCTGCCTAGGGGGGGGGGGCATACTTTCGGGACACCCTGTACAACATTTTCTTAGATCTTGCAAAATATAATAGTTATACAAATAACTTTCATTTGTACAATTACAATATTGAGAAAGCTAAAAACGTTTATCCCATATACTTGGACGTGTTATAAAGCAGGTTTGTTAAAACTTTCATTAGCGGGCAAATATAGCTTTACGTCCCGCTCCGAGCAGGCAGAAAAAGTATAGCATAAACGACAATGGAGAAGTACGAACGCGATTTAAACATGTTAAAGAAGGGAATGAGCATTCGGTTGATCAAAAATCCGAGAAAATAAATGTGGGAATATCCGAAAGGACAGGAAAATCCGACCACGGCCAAGAAAATAAAACTGGACATGAATATTCTAAAACATTTCCACGATTGGGCGGTTCAGGATATTGGGATTATCCCGAGGCCAATGTAATATATCTGCCCGAGATCTACCCTCAGGATCTACGGCCCTCGGGCAGATATATTGGCCTCGGGATAATCCCAATATCCTGAACCTCATATTGGATAATCCCTATATACTAGTATGTCATTTTGTTCCAACGAGGTTCAGACAGATGTTTCATTTCATTCCGAACACATTGTACAAAGAACAAAAGAAGTGTCCGATGTGTTTTCTAAAACTATATAATGTGTAGAAAAGTAGATCATTTTTTCAAATTAAGTTATTACCATTCATAAGATGACCATTAAACTCTCATAAAACTCTCATACACTCGTTGGATTGTATCTTGAAAATTCTTTTATTTGAACATGGAAATCCTCATTTCAGCAAATCCAGTTTTAATCATTCATTCATTGCTCCCCGGCCAGATTCTTTTGTAGTAGAATCAGTAGCTCAATTAATATGCCTGTTTATTCTTTGAGCCTACGAGATCCTACTACAAAACGATCTGGCCAACATCTGTGCAAAGATGCCTCTATCAGATTGGATCGGAGTGGGTAACGTGCCAATCATGTCCATAGTGAAGCTCTAACCCTTCTTCGTAGGATCGTTTTGTGCGTTTATCTGCGCTCCTTCAGCCCCCTCCCTTTTTGTGGGGGACGGGTGCTTTGAATTGATTAGCGCATCGGTAATTTCCTATGATCTGTATTTCAATTCAGTTGTGATTTACCATTATTATTAAGCAAAATCATGTAATTTTAGTTAGAAATTAGTAGTTGTTAGGGCTATATCTATTTAACATCACTATTCTGTTCACTCTTTCCCGTTTGACGGCTTCAGTGACACTGTGAGTGAGGGAGGGTCGGTCACTTGGGATTACTGCGTACACTCTCAGAGTCAGGCTGTGCATACTTATTCGCTAAGCTATCAACAGACGTCAGTATAAATGAAGCACATTGCCCCCTGGGTCGCTACAAAATGATGAATGACACACGAAAGGGACCTTATATTGCACAAAATCAGGAAACGTGTACGAGAAACGTAACACAATTTCGTCTGATCTGCCTCATTTACTCAAAGATACAATCTGTAGCCTACGAAAAACACAGGTAAAATATAGAAGCTAGGCTACGCGTTTTCTCCGAGAACGTTACGTGAACGTGTAATATTATGACCACAGGGGACTGCCCGTCTTCTATATTTGGGCGTTCTGGAGGAATACACGTAACGTAATTACAATTATATTCTTATATCCATCCTCAATTGGTGAAGGAATTTATAAGAAGGGGAGGATTAATCCCCAGAAGACCATACTTCTACACGTTCATGCATTTTAAAACGTAAACATTATGCTGAAATTGCATAACACCTAACCAATTTTAATACAATTTGATCAGGCGGGTATCCAGGGGAGATCAATAACGTATACGCTGCCTATAAACGGGTTTATATAATAATTCATTAGGCGAATACGATTTGCCCCTGTTGTATTTCCTTGAATGAATAGTTTTTATGATAACTGTGCAAGACTGGAAATTAAAATCAGAACCTACGTGGTGAGTGGAAAAATGTAGGCCTGGGGCTTGTAGGTCAAATAGACTCAGGATACGTACAGGATTGGCACACTGCGTGCATATCCTGTATGAATCCAGGTGTCAGGATTTATACCAGATTGGCACACTGCGTGCATATCCTGTATGAATCCTGATGTCAGGATTCATTGTATTCATACGCATTTTTTTGCTGTGGTATCCAACAACGCGTTACCGGGGCGGTTTGCAACCGATGCAGTATTGCACCTAATCGAAAGGTCTTTCAATCGCAATTATGGCTCGAGGTCTCAACCATGACTCACCGTTAATAATTTCAGTAATACCCAAAGATCTCAATCCTCACTATAAAACAATATCAACTGATCTTAATGTCAGTCAAACGGTGTTCAAACAATTCTAGAACACTGATTCCTCCTACATGATTGACAATAATAAGCAATCCCAACCATCTCAATCAAACTCTGATGAATATACTACGGGCTTATTTGCTGCTTAGTGGCCTCAATCCCATGCCTCAACCATGTCAAAAAATTTCAAATATTGACAAAATTGTTGACCATCTGATGTATGACATCGATACCAATATACCTCTTTTTCTCAGTCAGTTGTAACACAATCTGGAAATACCCAGTAGATTTAACTTTCCTGGACAATCTAAGACTTACAAAGGGATCGAAAATAAATACCATACTCTATCAAGCAACTCAGCATTCCAGCCAATCAAACATAACCAACCCATACACGCAATATCCCCAGTGAAGTCTCAACCCGAGTCTCAACCAGATGTCTGACATGCCAACTCAGAAATCCAAAACAATCCTACTTATGCCAAGCTTTATCAGTCATGCACAAAACCTGAACCAAACAATCTCATCAAAATCAAACAATTTCAATTTGATTTGCAGCTTAGCAGCTTCAGACACGTCAGAGCTCGAAAAAACACAACCACTAACATAAACCGAAAGTGATTGACCTCGCACCTGTTTTAGAGGAATCATGGGAAATGACGTCACAGATTAAAGTCTCATTTGCATAATTTGTCGTTGTTCGCCATTTTGGACGAGATTTATTTCTCAAAATTCTTGATATCCGGCGAAAATCTGTTGCCATCCGTCGGGTAATCGGCGTTTTAAAAGGACTAGATTGTTCTACAATCATCACCCATCAGAACGGACCGCAGTAAGTATTGTTATTTCATTTATTCAGCGTGATAACCCCCAAAGAATCCCGGTCTGTACGTCGAATTTTCTTATTTTTGTGATTTATTTCTTTGTGAGAGTAAACGACGTATTTGCCAGATAACTACAGATTGAGCATCGAAAGGAACTATCGAATAAGATTTAGTAGACTATGAAGTGCATAAGTTTATGATTTAACAGGTTCGTGTAGACAAATGCAGTTGAACTTGCCGGTTGATTGCTGGTCATGACGTTTTATTTTATTCTCAAGTCACCCTGCAAAAATTTCACGAATAAATTTCCAATGAAAACTCAAACGGAATAAAACAAATGTGTATTACCAAATACATCAGAATTCTTCAAACATGGACATTAATCTTCATGTTTTTATCAATGTGCACCACAAATATTTTCATCGAATATTGTAGAAAAATGCGTTCAACTTGAAAGATGAGTAGATCTACCAATATCTGATCAGGTTTTTGGCATGCCAGGGGTTTCAATAAGCACAGGCGGATGGCGAAAATGCCTGTTCAAATCTCAATTACGCCTGTTCAAATATGTAGAAATAAAATTCACTGTTACTTACCTTACCCTAAATTATTTTAGTGAAATAAGTTTCAGCCTGTTGAAATTCCCAAAAAGCCTGTTGAAAAAATATTTATTGAAACCCCTGCATGCGCCGGCAAATTAGCATACATGGTGGACTCTTTCTCTCCAGAGTGTGATATTTATCACTGTGCATCTTCTGTTTTCTCTTGGACTCCATAAAGTTTTGACTGTCTCAAATTTCAGCGGTGTTCATTATGACTTGAATGAGTTTTGCCAGAATTTCGAACTTCAACCAAGTTCACCCACTTTTAGCAAGGCTATGAAATATTAGAATGTAATACACAATAACTACAGCCAATTAATTACAAGAGGGCACAGGCTTATTGCACAAAAAACTAAGTTGTCTGTATAAAAATATACAAATGTCATTCATTTTCAATATGAATATACTTTTCCATAGTCTATATCATTGCATGTAATGGTCTCTTGATTTCTTATTTTTGGAGTAATTACTGACCTAATAAAACAGTGAAATGGGCTGTACTACTGTAGTCCTATTTGAGCTAGCTTGCGGAACAAGATAAGTGAAAATCATAGTCACATTTCATGTGTCTTTTTGAAGTCCAATATCATTACATCATAAAATCAGGAAATGTTTCTTACATGTACAAGTAAGCAAAATAATTGAGTGAGACATTCTGAGAAGTATGCATAAAATAATGAATATTTCAGAAGTTCTTCATCTGTCTTAATCACATTCTTTGTCAGATGAAAGATAAACTATGATAGATGGATGTTTACTAATTCATGTTATAGATGCATCCTGCTATAGTGGCCTATTGTGAAAATGGAAATATGTTGAGATATGTCAGAATTTTTGAAACAAACAGAAAAATGACCTACTATCTATGCAGTCACAGTACAAATAGTCAGAATTGTATTTGATGTATTGTACTAAACTTGGTTGGTTGCCCCAGCATCATTATTTTTCTGTCTGTCCTAAGTAACAATTGATTATGATGTCTAATTTTTTAATATCAATATTTCCTAACCTTGGAGCAAATTGTTGACTATATGGCTTTCTCACATTGATTCAAATCTCCAGTACTAAGAAAGGGAAGTGACCCTGTAAGGTGCATACTCAATTACTCATGCTGGATATTTTAGCACTAAAGAAACTGGTCTGCAAGATTAAGTGAAGAAAATATTTTGTGTTCAGAATTAGAACTGCACTTGACATAAGAGTTCAGGTTAGAAGTGGTAGGTTTATGCTAAGTATGTTGTACTGTTCGGTGCTACGGATATTAAAATAACTGCCTATTTTTTATTTTTCTTAATTAATGTTATAGAGTGGGGAACTACTGGAGTCAAAATAAATTTTATTTTGCTGAATGTTAACCACTGGCACATGTATCTATAACTATACATGTATCTAGGTATACAAATAAGAATTATTTGTCTAGATGAGAAACTTGCTTGTATATTCAATACATACATGTCATGTATAGCATGACATGTAGCTGGTACCAGATGGGGTATTTAAATATGTCATTGTCCCTTACAAAATCTGAGTATTAACCAATACCACATTCATGATTGAACAAATATCTGTTAAAAAATTCTGTCTGAATTCCTTTTACAAACAAGTAAATGATGATATATCTTAATAAGTTAATGATATATTGAATATTGCGCTATCGTTTGAAAACAAACCAAATCTTGATGGCCATTGAATTGTAAGGGTGTTCCAATAGGATGTTTTGAACTGTTCCAGATGTTCTGCATATAAAAGCTAAATTATCTGGTAATTAGTGTTCTTGATTGGTCTTGATTTTATTGATGTCAATTAGTCCTGAAAGCTTTGTTCTCATTTTCTATTACATGTACTTGTTATTATCAATATGCAAATCTGAAATCAGATAGATTGTATTTGATGAGTTGCAATTACAATTTTACCAAAATCAGAAACGAACCAAGCTGCCACATTTAAGAATGAGATGAACTATATAGAATTGATTTAATTGATGGATGTGCGACATGAACTAAATAATCTAATGCTCTGTTGTTGATGTATTGTTGAGCACTAAAAATGAAGCCTATGAGTCTAAGAATGAACCTTTTGTGATTTCCCACTTGGCACAATAACTTTTTTCTGATGGGATATATTTGTGATTGATTCAGGGTCTATTATCCAAGTTAACAAATATAGTACATGTACAACCAACTTTTTCAGATTGAAAAAATTATTGAAGTGCATGAAAAATGTTAGAATGTCAGAATGACAAGGTTATTTGAAACACATTTCAATTCTAAACAAAAAAGTACAAACATAATTCAGAGGCCAGCATTTTCTTTATTTCAGACTGGGTGTGGCTTAACTGGTAAACGTTAACCTCTTTTAATAATTTCACCATGATCGACATGTATGTTTTTCTGAGTGCCCAAATTGAGTGAAAACAAATTCAATCTTAAAATTGGTTGCTTGTTATAAAAATCGACAATATTTTTATCATAGTTAATCTCAAAGAGGATCTAATGCTTAGAGGCAAAAATAATTTTACAACATTTTTAATACTTGTGACGTTGATTGATGAAATAAGAAAGTATTCCTATATCGTAAGAAGTGACACATTCCCTTATGTACTACAAAAGCTAATTACGTTATAAGGCATCAGATGTGACAGTTGATATAGAAATCTGATTCGATTTACTTCTCAAACGTGACAGCTATTCAAATTAACAATGGGCCACATCATTTTTCCATGTATATTATTAATTAGCACAGGAAATTGAAATTGCCATATATTTTATAACATGACAACCAGTCCACCCATGTAGGCTGTCATTTTTATGGCAAAAGAAAGAAGCATGTGATAGAAATCCATATACAGAATTCAAACTTGAAAGATGACTATTAATTGATCTTGTGCATTCTGGCATAACAATGAAACCTCTACATTTATAAGGATAGTCAAACGCTAGAATGATGGGTGCTACATTTGACAGAGAGTCATTAGACATCCAAAAGCAGACCAAAAATGGTGATATTAAAAATGCAAGATTGGTGAAGAACACTAAAATTAAAATGTAAATCTGCAACGTTCAAATGAAGCAAACAAGATTGGATACTGACGCAGGTGTAACATTCTACGCCTACCATAGTCTAGTATGAAACATGTATTTTCAGTATCATCATTTGAAACAAAAAATTCATTGTTTTCATAAATTACTGCTGTGTTTTCAGGTGTTACGGACCGTTCCCAGGGTACAGTACCTAGCTATTCAATGAGCTCTCCGGCAAAATGTCCACTATCTCTGGGTTAGGCAGTAAGGGTGAGAAAAGCAAGAGCAAGTTCACCTCAATAAACATAAATAATATCTACAAGGGCAAAAGCGTAGAAACTCAGAAGACTACGGGTAAGTACCAATAGAAGTGAATATCACTGCCCCCAGGATTCCGTGTTTGCAGAGCGCGGACGGAATTTGCCTCTGCCCGCGGAATTGCAGAATCAACTATTTTGGTCAATTTCCGCGGAATTTTCCGCAGAATCCATATATTTTCCAAAAGTTTAAAAAGTCAGTCTTACCTGTAACAATTTGACACGTTTTCAGTCAAATCCCTTGCAGAAATAACCCAAATTATGCGAAGTGAAAATTCTAAACGCCATCGTTTGATTTCTGCCGTTAGATGGCAGCATGTATGTAGTGACTGAGACTGACTACCTGACTATCACGATATTTTCCCGTTTACTGGTACGAAAACCATTAGTTTTTCTTTCGGTTCTCGTCAGAAAGTTAAACAAAGACATAAATTAATAACAGTTATTTATATTATTAAGTTATTGATCGAAAACTTCGAACTCCAATGAGATATTACACTTAAAACCTGATTTACATATATCGTGATTCCCATTATGCGCCCGATCCTCCGTGTTTGAAGTTTCGAAAAATGTGAAATTTGATTAATTACAGCATTTTCATGGAAATGGAACTTTCAGTGGTCAAATTTGTTTGTGGCAGGGTTTAACATGTAGGAATATGATTATCAAATCATGTTTTTAGAATATATGATACTGTTCTTGTTAAACCAATCTTGATTTTTTTTTATAATAACCGCAAAAAATGCCGCGAATATCCGCGGAATTTCTGCAGAATTAGCCCTTTCTTCTTGCAGAATTCACTAATTTCACTTGCAGAATTGAGCATTTTAACTTGCAGAAAACTGGGGGGAGTGGAATATGTATTATGTATGGGCTGGATTGTCTAGTTTAGATTTTTCCTGCTTATAGGGGCTTTGGTTGGATTTCATCACCTTTTTCAAACAATAGGCAATTTTTTCTCCCAATGAACTTTTGCTAAGACATCAAAAGGACATCATACACTTTGTTTATCCTAAATTCCTTTTTACTTTGAGTTCAATTGTTCTGATCATCGGCTTTTCCATTTCAGTTGCACGTCAGCATGGGTTACAAAGCTTGGGTAAAGTGGCCAGCGCCCGGCGAATGCCGCCACCTGCTAATTTACCAAGTTTGAAATCGGAGAATTGTGGAAACGATCCTAACATCAGTTTAGTACCTTCTGGTGGAGCAGGTAAGGTGTTCAACATTTTGTAGCCCAAAAACTAAGTAATAAAGTATCAATTTGAATTTCACACAACGGTTCACTTAATCCATTTGATACATCCTAATACTGTATTGAATGATAAAGATTATATGGAAGGAATTGATTGGTTCTTCAGGATGGGGAGCATCGAAAGAGGAGAAGAAGGATGGAGGTCAGCCGCCATCGTCGCAGCCCTCGCAGGCTACGTCACAGTCACAGGCAGCAACACCGAAGGTAACATTAATTTTTTGTGCAGTGTATACATTAAGAAAATATTGATTTTTTATGAAACTAATTTATTGCAAGTTCAGACCTTCCTTGCCTTGTTTGGTAAAACTTTTAAGTTCCAATGTTGCCCCAAGATCTTCATTAAAAGAAGTCCACTTGGATAAACCACCATGGCAATTCATTGTGTTTCAGAGTGCAGCAGCGAGCATGGTAGGACCGGGGCAACCTCCTCAGGGAGGGGTCAGACCAGCTACAGGAGCGGGCGTAAGCAGCAGTGGGGCAGGTACAGTTGGGGCAAACATACACGGGGCACAGCCACCAGCGGGCGGTGGGTCGGGGGCGGGGGCGAGTCAGGGGCAGCAGCAGTCTGGGGGGCCTGGGGCAGGCACCCCGACCGGGGCAAAACTATGGAGCAGTGTTACACAGCATGGCAGTACAGAAAGAGGACCATACAAGCTAGGCCAACAGTCACCATTCTTCCAGGAGGAGTTCCCTACATTGGCAGTAGATGGCAGCACAAAGAGTGGCAGCACAGGTGGCGCCACTGGCACACCAGGGGGAACACCTACCAAGAAAGAGGAACCAAAACAAACCCAGTATGGAGAAGGGCCAAGTCTAAGACCACAAAGTAAGAAAAAAAATTAATGAACTTATTTGACACCTGTAACAATTTTGTAAATATTTATCTATTCTTCCATCAACAATGGTGCTTTCTAATCAAATAGACTATTGTTTTGTCTTTGTGAATAAAGTTTGGTTACATAACTTTATGTTGTGTGCCAGTTTTTTGAGGTATGGCAGAATTGCGTAGACATAGATTACTGAACAACCCAGGTGAATGATATTTACTCAATCTTGCTTTATAGATGTTGGGAGTTGGCGGGAAGGTGGAGGACGACCTGTGAAGGAGCAACAATCCACGTCCCCACAGCCAGAGCACTCACAGAATGGTGGCCTCGTGTCAGGTAACTAACATTTTAAAAGCCATGTACAAGTTTGGTATAATCAGTTCAGTGGATGGAATTTCTTATATTATATAGCATGTACAGAGGATGACTTCTTAGATAGGGACAAATGACACCACCATGGTTATTTATCTGTTCTGATGTACATTTTCAACATCATTCCTGAAAAAAGCTAGATCGGTTCATAATCATCAGGATTCAAACTGCTATCGCTGTTTCTTTTGTATATCAGTCTGCACTAGTATCAAATGTTGTAATGTGTTTTCATTAAAATGTTATGTTGTAATGTATTAATAGGTGGGAGCCACCCTGAAGGACACATGATGGGCATGCCAGTGAGGCCAGGATCTAACCCACAGGCAGGGGGTCCCATGATGGGGCCAGGCCCAGGACCTGGGGGTCCCATGCAAATGCACCCACAATTCAGAGGAATGATTCCACCACAGTACCAGGTAGGAGGATATGAGGAGAATATTTGAAATATATGAAAAAAATAAAAAAAATTGTACAAGTGATGACTTCTTAGATAGGGACAAATGACAAAACCATGGTTATTTATCTGTTCTGATGTACATAGAGACTAATTATATCAATTCAATCATGAAGATATAAATAAAGAAAGTAACTTTGCTATCCTTTAAGAAGATATATTCTTGTACTTTCAGATGTATCCTCCAAGTAGAAACTTCCCTCCCCAGGGTTACCCACCAAACTTTGCTGGAATGCCACGTCCACCTTACCCCTACCCCCACCGGGCCCCTCTCCCAAGACCCCCAACGTCTGAGGGAGAAGAGATGTACAAAAGACCTGCTATCATTAAGGATGAGAGTCTCCAGGAATTGGATAAGATAGCTAGAGATAAGGATGATAATGATGAGGGCTGGGCAGGTGCCCATGGTGAGATTGACTACACCGAGAAGCTGGTGTTCAGTGATGATGAAGATACAGTGCAATCTCCTCGTGAAAGAAAAACGTAAGTTCAGAACATACTGGAGTAGTTGTCAATAATATGAGATGCAGTGACATATAATCCCATACTTTTCTGGACTGTGTTTGGCATCTGTAACAAATAGCAAGTGGTGACATTTTGCATGTTAATGCCTTGTTTTATTTTATCTGATCTTGAGACGAGCATTAATTTAAAAAAATATTTTTGAGTAAACACTTACATTATGACTGGTTGAAATATTTTGATGAATAAATGCTTGATGAATATGAGTTGATGGAGAGTGGCCATTGCAGGAACATTATTCAAGACGAAGAAGAGTTAATATTGATATATTTTAGGAGTGAACGAAGCGAAGATAAAGGACGTGATAGACATGAGAGGAAGTCTGAGTCACATGATGATGCTGGCAAACACAGAGAGAGGGAGTCAAGGGACAGGGTATGTAAAGCTAGCACATCATTGAAACATTCACGTGTTGAAGGACAGTAATCTTGTGTACATGTGATGACTTCTTAGATAGGGACAAATGACAACACCATGGTTATTTATCTGTTCTGATGTGCACATTACATCTTAAGTGCAACTTAAGGACATGAGATGAATTGATGATTGTGAATGATCATTCATATGTTATCAAGTTTTCTATGTTATTCCAGGATGAGAGAGGTCCACCTAGAGAAGGTTGGCCTGCAGGTCAGCAACCCCCAGGCCAGTACAACCAACGACGAGGTCCCCCACCCCCAGGAATGGATGGATGGCACCCTAGGATGCCATTTGATCATAGAGGTCCACCCCAAGGAGCTTACCCCCCACAGTTTAGGATGCCAGGGCCTCACCCTGGACAACATCCGGCACAGGTTAGTTACAGTCTATTCCTGACACTACTTTCTGCCACTAGCGATTGGAATTTCCCCCTTATCCTGGGGTAATATTTTTGATCAAAATTTATTTTACTTTAAACTCTGAGAAAACCTTGTAGAAATTGAATTGGGTGCAGATATATTTTCAAGTGGGTGCAATACCTGATATGTTTAATTCTGGAGAAGATCATTGAAGTGTTGTTATCTTTTATAAGTATGAAGGGGTTTTCTTCAATTCAGCATGATGATTTTGTATCACGATGGTCTACTGAGCTCTTAAAGCATTGTTGACACCTGTATACACTGACTGAATTATATCATTTATAACACCATTATTCTAATGAGATAAATGATTGTAATGGGTAGATTATGGTACATGTTTACTAGTGTGACATTCAATTTATCATTTTCTTGTTTAGAGGGGACCTTATCCCCCAGGTCCAGGTGGCCCACCCCCTAGTCAAGGCCCACCACCCCCAAGGGAGCGTGAAAGGGAAGCGCCAAGGGACAGGGAGCAAAGAAGGCCTGACCAAGAACCAAGGAGGGAACAAGATCCTCCCAGAAAATCTGATAAATCATCGGACATTGATCCCGATGATGATGTGTGGCGTAATAGACGTCGCCAACAGAATGATGAGATGTCTGCGGCTGTAGAGCGAGCGAGACAACGTAGAGAGGATGATGAGAGGAGAGTGGAGCTGGAAAGAAAGGCAGCTGCCCAGGAGAAGCTGAAGCTACTGGAAGCCAAGCTCCAGATTAGCAAGAGAGGAGAACGAGGAGATTCTAAGGTACCAGCATTATTGTATCTTTGTTAGTTCTGATTGGACATGTGGAAATATGGACTGTGGTATTGCTTGAAATCTTGCGTCAAAACTTTTTATCTGTATTTATAACTGTTTGTGTACACATGATGACTTCTTAGATAGGGACAAATGACAAAACCATGGTTATTTATCTGTTCTGATGTACACATTACAACTTGCAACACTTGCACTAACATCTTGGCCATATGTATCACATACATTGTTGTTTCAGGATCGTGAAAGCGAGAGTGAGAAAGAAGTGTCGGACACTGAGACACGTAGAAGTCGTACCACCAGTGAGGGCAGTGATAAAGGAAAACAGGTAACTAGATATTCCATGGCATACTTCTTTCAACTACAGGACCCCAATGGCCAAATATCCAAAAGCCAGACATTCTGTAATTGGAACTAACAGTTCTGACACCTATTTATTTATTATTTTGTGTACATGAGCCATATGATGAACTTTGTGATATCCGCAGCATCTAGTGCAAAGAGGACCGAACTCATCACTCACCGAATCTGATGGCTTTACTATCTCAATTTTAATAACATATTCATGAACTTCAACTGGAGTTCTCAACATATATCAACTTAGAAAAGGACATCTGTAATGAACAAAGGATTGAAATTGTAAACTATATTGTTGATGAATAGCTTCTATTGTGTAATTACAGGGTAGTGCTAGCTATACTAAGCAGTATGGGCGTAATATTCCCCCTAGGTTCCAGAAGCAAGCACAAGAAGCCATGAAGCAAAACACAAGTCAGAACACTCCTCCTGCCCCAGGAGGTCCCGTACCTCCCCAGGGTATGAAAGGACCAGGTCCTCCACCCCCATGGTATGACCCCCGGGATCCACGATCCTGGATGCCACCCCACCCTCATTTCATGCCTGGTCGACCCCCCATGGATATGCAGGGTATGCCTATGTACCCCCCAGGCCCTATGAGGAGGAGGAACGACAGTGGAGGAGAGGAAGGAGCACATACCCCTGATGGTGCCCCCTATGACAGAGACCCTAGGGCATGGCCAGGCTACCCACCAGGTTAGGATATATGAAAATAACTAAAATAAAAATTATGGATTTTTTGCACAGCAATTTAGATGGATAGTATAAACGCAAGAAACATTTTATTTAATTCAGCATGATGATTTTGTATCACGATGGTCTACTGAGCTTTTAAAGCATTGTTGACACCTGTATACACTGACTGAATTATATCAATAACCACACCATTATTCTTCATTGGTGCTATTTACCATTTGTGCTCATTTTCTAAATCTTATGCATGAAAATAATTTCAATTATTCTGGTTATTGGTGTAAATCAATGCATTACTTGTATGGCTTGTAACTTCATATTTATTGTTGTGTAGGTGCCATGGAGGAAATGATGAGGCGAGGCTATGGACCACCCCACTGGGACCCTAGAGCCTTCCAAGAGTGGCAGAATAGAGAGTATGAAAAATATGAGAAAGAAAAGGGGTAAGTGCGTTTTCTACTTTCATAACAAGCATTTTTTAAAAATTTTAATTCAACAATATTACTGTTTGCTGTGATGATAAAATATCCAATCTGTCAATCCCATGAAAAACTAGTGATTACGTTCGCGATTCTGAGCAAACTTTTACATAAAATCATTCTCCTAAGTGTTGACAAGAAATCTGTTTTTGATTAACCTGCGAATTGCTTACAGAGAGTATGAAAACAGAGAACGAGAGTCTGCTGATCGAGACAGAAAAGAGACTGGTAGAAGTGAACGAAGTGGTGATCGTGAACAATATAGGCAGGAATCCTACGATGCTAAACCAGAGAGACGAGACAACGAGCGTGAATCTCGTGATCGTCGGGATCCAAAACCAGATAAAGCTGACCAGGATCTTGAGCAAGAGGAGCTTGGTGGCTCAGATCAGAAACCACCAGTTCAGAAAGATCCATTCGACGAGTCTGATCACGTCATGGAGAAGAAACATGATGACCGAAAGCATCAACAACAGCAGGAAGAGGATCAACAGAAGAGAGAGCCAAGGCAAGATATTGGGGCAGAGGTTGATCTAGATCTAGATGTTGTAGCCTTACATGAACAGGCAATTGACAGGTACTGCTCATTTCACACACAGCCAACAGCCAACCAATTTGTCATGGGGGGGGGGCAAAGGGATTAACATGTAACATACAAGTGGAGGATTCTACAGGGAAAAATTAATTGTTATACAACAGTAATACAGGCTTTAGATTAAACTTAATTTGAACTAAGAGAGTAAAACCTGCCTCAACTCAAGTAGATTAAAGAGGGAGTTATAGGGAGGTAAAGGGGGAGTTGTATAAAGGGAGGTTTACTTGTCATGCTCTGAATTCAGAAATGTTAAGTGCACGGTGTATTGCAACGTTTTGTACGTGTGCAGCTTTGCATCAGAATAATTAAAACAATTAAGCTATTAAGTTTGAACAGATAAATATTGATCTCACGGATAAAAATATGTTTGAGAAAAGTTGGAAATTCATTTTCTGAAATTGGCTATACCGTGAGTGAGTATGAAATGGGTGGAATCTGGTAGTTTTAGTGTATGTTGTTTTATTTCCTATTTTAGTTTTTTTGTGTGGAAAACTTTCTTAGCTCATTTAGTGCAAATTAGTTATACATAGGCTTAATCCTGGTTTTTATGGTTTTTGTATGTACTACCTGCTTACCCCAACTCCTGCTTCTTTCAGGCTTAAAACAATAACATTTAGCTTTAATTTTCAGGCATGGGTTTCATTGAGATAATAGTACCCCAACTAGCATATAATTTGTTTATTTACATGTATTGTCATAGCTTAATCTGATGTAATAACCTGGATTTTTCGCATAGCAGGACTATTTCCATGTTTTGATATGTAGTAAACTCCAGGAACATGAAGTCTTGACCTCAACATGTTGGTACTATGCACCATTTGTGTCCAATTTCTAGGTCTAAGGACATTTCTGTCACAAGTAATATTTATTAGGAGGCCCCATCGGGGGGCCTCCTATCAATTTTGTAGATATTATTATTAGACTCCAGATGTCAATCTGGAGTCTATTGTTTTTGCCAGTATTCTTCTTCTTTATTCTTATTCTTATTATTATTCTTCTACAAACGTTTTCTCCTTAACTAGAAGACATTGAGTCAAGTCCTGTATATGGTCAATTTAGGTCCAGTATCTAGTTTCTGGGAAATTGGGTCAATTTTTTATCTAGGTCAAAGGTCAAGAACTAGGTCAAATCCAGTACTTTGTCACTTTTTTCAATTTTCTCAGTCGTCCTTCAATATTTTCGATCCAGGTTTTTTTCATTGTGTTCCTCATAAAAAAGTAGGAAAGCTAAGGTCGATTTAGTTTTTTGATATCTCAAACCGATTTTGAGATATGGTGTCCGGAAAGTAGGTCACACCAAAACGTGCTCCAAATTCAATGTATGAGTTATGAATTAGGGGTAGAATTTTGTCAGGAATCCGAATCTGCAAACCAAATTTCGATCCGACTTCTGGTTTGGAAGTTATGGCGTTTTAAAAACTCAAAAATCGCTAAATTTTGTGCCCATGTTAAGTCAATGGGAAAAAAGATTTTTTTGAAGTGAAAAATATGAAATATAGACTGAGTTCAGCTTAATTAAATGAAAGGCTTCAAAAGAAGGGGACCTCAAAAGCCATCTAGCTTCAGAATTTGGACACCAAAATTCCTATGTCAAAATCTAGGTCAAATTCAAAGGTTTTCCTTATTTTTGTGATTCTGACACTACACTTCAATTATATTCTTTGAAATTGTGTATACATGTAGCCAAGAGTCTGCTAATAGTGTTAGCCTTTTGCCGTCAGAAAGTATTTTGACCCACTTTTGAGATATGGTGTCCGAAAAGTAGGTCAAAATAAAAAGTTCTCCAAATTTAATGTATGAGTTATGACTAAGGGGTAGAATTTTGTCAGGAATCCGAATCTGCAAACAAAATTTCGATCCGACTTCCGGTTCGGAAGTTATGGCGTGTCCGAAAAGTAGGTCAAAATAAAAATTCGCCAAATTTAACGTATGAGTTATGAATTAGGGGTAGAATTTTGTCAGGAATCTGAATCTTTAAATCAAATTTCGATCCGACTTCCGGTTCGGAAGTTATGGCGTTTTGAAATTTCGGAAAATCGATCTGATGGCATCCTGAAGAAAATATTGAAAAATTCATCCATCCTTCCTATCTGATCTTATCCTATCCTATCCTTCCTATCTATCCTTCCTTCGTATCTTTTCTCCTTCCTATCCTTCCTATCCTCTCCTATCATATCCTTTCTTCCTATTCTGTTCTATCCTATCCTTCCTATCCTCTCCTATCATATCCTTCCTTCCTATTCTGTTCTATCCTATCCTTCTTTCTTATTCTATCCTATCGTTCCTTCCTATTCTATCCTATCCTACCTTCCTATTTTATCCATCCATCTTTTTCTGGATGACTCAGCTTATTCTGGATGACTCGGCTTATTCTGGATGACTCGGCTAAAAAAGGTCTAAATCTGGAGTCTGAAATTGAACTTCGTTCAATTTCCAAAGTCTAGTTATTCTTTATTCTTTATTATTTATTCTTCCTCCCTCTTTTTCTCCTACTTCCAACTACCTTTCAACTAGGTACTACATAGTCCTAATAGGGACCTGGGCTGAACTTGGCGGGAAAGGAATTTTTATCTAGGTCAAGGTCAAAGGTCAAAATCTAGGTCAAATCTAAGTTTTTTTCAAGTTTCTCAAATCCTGACACTACACTTCAATATTTTTGGCTGAATTTTTGCACACAGATAGATATTAGTATTCTATTAGTCTTAGCCTTTTGCCGTCTAGAGAAATTTTGCCTAGATTTTGAGATATTGAAGGTCAAAAAAAGGTCAAAAAAGGTCTTTTTTCAACTTCCTTCAAATTGACAAAATTTTTTTTTAAAACTCATCTACAAGTTCTCAGAATTCTAAATCTGACCTTACTTTTGACCTTTGACCTTTGGTTGACCTTCAGTGACCTCCGAAAGGTCAAAAAGTTGATTTTTCAAATCGATTTTCTGGATTCAGATTTAGGTATATTTATTCACAAAAGACCTACTGAGGTCTAAAAAAGTAAAATTTGCAAGGTCAAAGGTCAAGGTCATCAAACAAAATCACAAACTGTGTTTTCTAAGTTTCTCAAAATTGGAGACTACAAATCAATTTTTTTTACTGAAAGTCAGAATATATATTCCTCTAAAGGTTCTACACATATTAGCAATTGACTATTTATTAAAATTTTGCTCCGGTTTTGAGATATTAGAACTCAAAAACTGAAAAAAGGTCAAATTTCGAAATTTTTCAAGGTCAAATTTCAACTTGCTCTAAATTGACCAAACTTTTTTTTAAAAAGCATCTACAAGATCTCAGGAACTCAAATCTGACCCTAGTTTTGACCTATGACCTTAAGTTGACCTTCAATGAACTTCGAAAGGTCAAAAAAGTTGATTTTTCAAATTGATTTTCTTGATTCAAATTTAGGTTTATTCAATCAGAAAAGATATACTGAGGTCTAAAAATGTAAAATTTTCAAGGTCAAAGGTCAAGGTCATCAAACAAGATCACAAACTGTGTTTTCTAAGTTTCTCAAAGTTTGTGACTACAAATCAATATTTTTGAATTAAAGTCAGGATATATATTCCTCTAAAGGTTTTACACATATTAACAATTGATTATTTATTAAAATTCTGCACCAGTTTTGAGATATTGGACCTCAAAAACTGAAAAAGGTCTAATGTTGAAATGTTTCAAGGTCAAATTTCACATTGCTTCAAACTGACCCAAATTTTTTTTTTAAATCATCTACAAGATGCCTGGAGTTCATATATGACCTTGTTTTTAAGATTTGACCTTTGGCTGACCTTTAAATGTTCAAAAAAGCCTACGGGGCCTCCGTAAGATTGCTTGCAATCTTCTAGTTATAATGTAAGAATTGAGCTCCAAAACTTTTAAATGGTCCTTTTAATGAAAAATCTGCTAAGCCAAACAAAATGAAGCGGTTGTCTATGATTACAACTGATGTATCATGTCATTTTATGCTGAAGTTGATTAAAGGGGTAGTTTAATCTCATGGCTGAAAATATGTTTGACAAAAGTTGGAATTGAATTTTCTGAAATCGCATGAAATGGGTGGAATCTAGTAGTTTTACTGTAGTTTCTATTTACATGTGGTTTTATTTCCTGTTTTATATTAGAAACAATCCAGGTATTTTTTGTTAGTAAAACTAAATTCTTAACTGTTTTAGTGCAAATTAGTCTTATCTTATTATGTCACCACCAGAAGTGATGACATATTGGCTGGTGTTTTGTGGTTGTAACAGCATTCAGCGGTCGGAGTCTGTAACAAATGGCAGGTGGTCACATTTTACATGTTAATGCCTAATAGACTTTTTCGTGAGTTTCGTGGTTTCTGTATGTACTGCCTGCTTACTCCAAAGACATTTAGCTTTAGTTTTCAGATATGAGTTTCATTGCGTTAACAGTAGCCCATCTAGCATATACGTTCTGTTTATTGTCGTGACTTAATCTGATGCAGTAACCTGGATTTTTCGCATAGCAAGACTATTTCCATGTTTTGATATGTAGTAAACTCCAGGAACATGAAGTCTTGACCTCACCATGTTGGTACTATACACCATTTGTGTCCAATTTCTAGGTCTAAGGACATATCTATTATAATTTAAGTAATTTTTATAATGTAAGAGTTGAGCTCCAAAACTTCTTTAAAAAAATCTTTTTAATGAGAAAATTTTTAATGAACTAAACATAATGAAACATTCATTTATGATTATATATGACATATCATACATTATTTTATGGTGAATTTATGTAATGTAGGGCCAGGTCAAATCGTCAGGAGAGACCGAGAGATAACAAGCCACGAGGTGATGATGATGGATGGCAGGGAGAACCTGTCAAACTGAGTAAGTTAATTTTAAACTATCAATTGAAGTTTCCGATTAGATTTTGATATACTATTTCAGTTTGCTGTGATGATAAAACATCCAATCTGTCAATCCCATGAAAAATCAGTGATTACATTCGCGATTCTGAGCAAACAATAACATAACAATTCAAAAGACACTTTCTCTGTTTGGTCTCGTGTTGAACAAATTACATGTATGTTTTCAGAGCGTGAGTGGCACGCTACCCCCCACCATACTGCCCCACCCCCTATAACTGCTCAGCAGACTAGGGACAATGCACCCCCACGTAGCAATTACACGTCACTGAAGAGGAATGCCAATTATGGCAGCCAGAATTCTGAGCGTAAAACTGAATCTCCAAAAGCTGCGGCAGTGAAGACTGAGCGTCCCTCTGCTTGGAAGAAACCAGAGACCAAGGTAAGGAAATGGCCAGTATCTGTTTTACACTCAGTCAGTCTGTCTGACATAGGACTAGAGCCATATGATGAATTTTGTGATATCCGCAGTATTTTCAATGCAAGGGGGACCGAACTCATCACTCACCGAATCTGATGGCTTTTCAAATGGATTCATTTATCCCATTTATATGGTCTTATTAATTTAAATCAAACAGTGAAATAAACTAGAGGAAATTCAATTAGAAAATAGTCTTGAGTGATTTAAATATGGTTAATGCATTTAGGAGTCCCTGAAAGAGAAGCGGGAGGAGAACAAACCTGTAGAGAAGCAGAGATCTCTCTCCAGAGACAACAGTAAAGAAGAGAAGGAAAACAAGTAAGATTTTTTTTCTGTTATAACTAATTCGCGTGGTGGGACCCTTCGCAAGATGGCATCATCCTTGTCTGCTTCCTACATTAGTGAGATTTATTTGATGCAGCTTATATCCTATCTATATGACATTAGAAAAATCTTGACACTGAAAACTTCATTGAAGATTGTTGAGGTTTTATCAGCATCAAAGCTGGTCGGGAACTTGGAAGTCGTATTTTGTATGTTAGATGTTGATTCCTGTAGTCTTGGCCCAACTGGTCATTTGGTGAGGATTTGATACCAGCATGTTGAATTGACTAAACATTGCTTTTGCGGACGATGCATGTAGGAGTTTTCAAATAGAAATTACCATGCAATGATGTTGAACCAATATTTTTCGTCATCTGAAACGATCTGTGGACATAATTTGTCTGAGCATGGAAATTCAGTACTTTATGTTTTAGCTATGTGAATTTTGTTTCAAATCTGAAAATCTTGAAAATTTTGACAATATTGAGAAGACATGTCATAAAGTGTTGCACATAAATCTGTTTTTCAGGCCAAAGGAGAACAATGAACCTAAACCCCAACAGCAGCCACCAGCAGAAAAACCAAAACCAATGAATGCTTGGGCTGAGAGGTCTCCGTTCCAGAGCAAAGAGAAGAAAGTTGAGCAGCCAAGTGAACAACAACTCAGGCAATCAGAGTCCCCTAAGGATATTGACATCATCCAGCAAGATGATAAAGACATTAAAGCTAAAGATGATGATCGGCCTCCATTTAAAAAACCTAGAGATCTAGATGATCGAGAGCGGGATAGATCCCACGGATCTAGAGGACGAGGATCTCGGGAGTATTATCGTGGTGGTGGCAGAGGATCACGGTCACGAGGCAGAAGTGGGTTCCCTGCTTATAGAGGTGGTCGCGGTCGAGGCGATTACCATGGTGGACAGTATGAGAATAAGGGGCGATACAGCGGTGGTAGAGGAGGCAATGTGTGGGACAATAAGGATGACGAGGAGTATAATGACAATGATTGGAGTTCATACTCCAGTAGGAGACGTGGGAGAGATGATGGTGAAAACAATGAAGAGTCTCCAGCCCTGAGTGAAGCGTCTAGTGATAGAGAATCTAGAGCCACAGAATCTAGGGAGGGCTCTAAACAGCGTGATAAACCAAGGGATAAATATAAATCTGATGAAAATAAAGACAAGAGAGAACCAAGAGAGGACAGGAGGAAGAGAGATGATAGAGACTATAAACGTGATGATCGGGGTCAGAGGGAGGACCGAGGCCAAAGAGAAGATAGGGGCCCCAGAGATGATCGAAGAGATGATCGAAGAGATGATCGTGATCGTAGAGATGATCGTCGTGATGATAGGGATCGAAGAGATGATCGGCGAGAAAATGGGCGAAGTAACAACTCCAGGAATGAATCCAGAAAGGGAGGAAAAGACGGTAAATAACAAATCACTTTACATTTTATATTGTTCACCATAGAATTTGATACCAGCATCCTAAATTGACTTAACATGACTTTTGAGGACAATGCATGCAGGAGTTTAAAAATAGAAAGAGAAATTACCATGCAATGATGTTGAACCAATATTTTTCGTCATCTGAAACAATCTGTGGACAATATTTATCTGAGCATGGAGTCCGCTATTGTATTTATAAATCTTATATTTTACCTAGTTTGAGTTTTGCCAAATCTAAAACTAAAAAAATTAAATTCTTTAAAAACTTTTTTTTATGTTTTAGGCTCCCAGCGTGAACGTGGTGGTCGTGGGGGTAGATATAACTCAGGTCAGGCCCCCAGGACTTCAGGAGGGTTTGGGAAACCCCCCAGTAAGACCAGTAGTGCCCCAGACACTATCAATGATGCTGGGAGTGACAAACAAAGTGTACCTTCTACTCCCAAGTAAGTATCTGCAGAAAATGCCATTAGAATTTCACAAATTT
Source organism: Owenia fusiformis (assembly GCA_903813345.2). NCBI lineage: Eukaryota > Metazoa > Annelida > Polychaeta > Sabellida > Oweniidae > Owenia > Owenia fusiformis. Next base: position 28,384,471 of record CAIIXF020000006.1, on the reverse strand, counting down.
AAAGTCATGATATTTTTGACTTGTTTAAAAACTGGGCTTTGCGTATAAAGTTAAGGAGGTGTGATACAGAAGGATTGGTTTCGGTGTGATTTTGGAAGTACAGTGTTGCTTACAATGAAAGTGCTCCACCACTCTACCATGCTATTTACTTGGCGCTTTGTATTAATAACCAGCTTCAATATTGTTCTTCCAGGGAAGAGAGCAATGTTTGGTTCAATGACATGAAAGCTGAAGACAATCAAAACAAAGACATGAATAAACAGGACAGAATGCCTGATAACAGAGACAATAGGGATAGAATGTCTGACAGAGAGCAGGACTATCGTGGTGATTCCCGCCACAGAAACTCTCAACCTCCACGCTTTGCCCGGGGCTCTTCCCGTGGTCGGGGCGGGTTCCCAGAACGAGGAGGTCGAGCTCGGGGTAGAGGTGAAAGAGGAGGTCGTGGAGGATATAATGATAGGGGAGGTGGATATGGTGAACGTGGTCGTGGTCGAGGGAGTGATCGCGGTAGTGAAAGGCGTAGTCGGGGTTCTCGAGGAGGCAGTGGATCTGGGAGTAGAGGAGAAAGAAAGAGACCCACATTAACCAAGCAGAACTCTTCAGATATGGCCACCGAGGACCTTTGGGAGACTGCTAGTGAGAGCAGTGAAATATTGGAACGGGAGTCAAAAAACGATAGAGGCTCACGGGACAACGGTTCCGTGAGGAAAAGTTTTTCTAGTCAACGCCCAAACGAGAGGCAGAACAGACGAGGGAACTCGTCTGAAGCTCGTAAGTCTAACAGTCTAGAGCGTCCAAAAAACAAGGAGAGGTCCCCGTCCACAGCCAAAGCTAATGGAACTGTTCGCAATGGTGGCGCGGGGACCAAAAACGTCAAGAATGCAGCGAATTCTAAATCTGAAAATATAGTGTGTCGTGTAGATGGGGTGATTCATGACAACCCAGATGCAATTAGGAATGCTATAAATAGTATCAGTTCAAAGTAAGTTTAATATTATCTTATTTAAGTTTCATATCTTTGGCATCTTGTCCATATTTTTTTGTGAAAATTGCACAATTAATATGATGAATTTAGTGTAGAGGACCAGATATCAATAATACAATCTTAAAATTGTCCATACAGTCCAGATTTGTCCCTATTTGTAAGTGTGTATGTTTATGTTTCAGACAACGGAAGACATCAGAGCTGACTGATGTCTCAAAACCATTGAAAACTGAGAAGAAAAGTGATGCACTAGCTAACATAGATATCAACAACTTTGCAAGTAAGAAACTTGAGGAATTAGTAATCAGTACCTTGTTGGTAGTCTTTTGCTTTCTCCCACTGTTTCCTTTCTCAAACACAGAATTGTAGAAACATGGGCTGATTGTTTGGGCAGACATAAGTTATTTTAGCGATAGGATAGTGTACACATGATGACCTTTTAGATAGGGACAAATGACAAAACCATGGTTATTTATCTATTCTGATGTACACGTGTTGAACGAAATGGAACTTCATATTTTAGAAAAGCATAAAACCTTGAGAACATTGAAAGTACAATTTATTGTAAAATATTCCCACTTTATAGGATTTGGTGAATATGCCAGGGTCTACTTACCCATCAATACTGCGAGTCTGAAAATGATACTCAACGGGTTAACATTGTATTTCTAGGTGTTGTTGTGATCGATGACCAACCAGAAGTTTCCATAGACGACCCAGCTTTTTTATTTGAGAACAATGATGGTTTCCAAGAAGTGACATCAAAAAAGTCGCAAAAATACCGCCAACAAAAAGCAGCAATGGAAGCCGAACAGAAGAAACTCTTAGAGATTGAAAAGCTGAAGAAGGTGACTGCAAAGGTGAGAAAAAATTGACAAGTAATATTTTTAAGATGACAACTGTATTTACCAATAGTTCAACATTATGATGGTTTGCTGTGATGATAAAAACATCCAATCTGTCAATCCCATGAAAAACACGTGATTACATTCGCGATTCTGAGCAAATCTTATAGACACATCTCTGTTGCATCAGTTTGCATCAACTGATACATGTGTTAATCAAAATAATCTGCACTGACTATATAGGACACAAATTGACAAGTAGTATTTTTTAAGATGACAACTGTTCTATGTTATTTCCTACTGGTAAGATCTGCTAAAAAAGATTAATACAAAGGACTACAAATAACTTTTTTAAACGTTTTAGGTGGTAGCCAAACCCAGGGGTCTAACAGCCACAGCTTCAAGGTTCAGCAAGCTTCCTCCCCGCTTAGCCAAACAGAGAGAGCGTAAAGAGAAGGAAAAGGAACTCAACAAGATGGCCATGCCTAAGATTGAGTGCTGGGACAACACCATGGCTAACAATATACCACTGGAAACTATGCTAGAGGAAGAGATGGCACAGAATGGTGGTAAGCCTGTCAACAACTTCGTGATGTTTATATTTGGTACCTTTAGTTTAACATTGTGATGGTTTGCTGTGATGATAAAAACATCCAATCTGTCAATCCCATGAAAAACAAGTGATTACATTCGCGATTCTGAGCAAATCTTATAATTGATACAATTGTTACATCAGTTTTGCATCAAAATTATCTGCACTGATTATATATAGAATAGAAATCTTCAGTGCTGTAATTTACATTAATAATCATAATGATTTGTCATGTAGGTGAGATGATGGTGTCGAACAACCCTCTGCCTCCACCCCAGCCTTTGATGGCCCAGACGATTCTCCCCACCCCCAGCATCAACTCGTCTATGCCCTCTGTAAATGCCTGGGACAAGCCTATCACATTCACACCAGCACCACCTATCAATGTGCCAGTGGATGGCAAGTATGACAAGGGAGATCAGCATGATAGTGGGATAGATGTGAATGAGACACAGAACTCTGTGCCAAGTTCTACACGAAGCTCACCGAGTAATGAGACAAAGTTTACAAAGGTAACTAAGAGAATATTAATGTATAAAAGTATGTGTAAATAGAGCATATATACCATGGCACACAAATGATAGTAAATGATAGTTTTTACCTATTGTTCGAAAACTTGAGAGGTCTATATAGTCTGTCAAATCCATGAAAAATCAGTGATTATATTCACAATTCTGAAGTATCCAAAGTCACGGGATGTCATCGCCTGATTTGGTCAATGTTAGGGAGCAGGTCGTTTTTACAATAAATTTCAATATTTTCACACAAAATATTTTTTTACTGAAAAACTGCTCATTCGCAGAGAAAATGTACTGCACATGCAATGACAATGTCAATCACGCTTCTGTACTAAATTCGGCGGAAGTCTTTTATAATCTAATACGAAGTTACTAAAAAAGGTGCGAACGCCCTACACTCAAAATGATTGTTTTTCCATTATAACTTTTTAACGTAATTTAACGAAGGCTTCTAATTATTATCCAAGATAGTCTAAATACCGATTAAAATATTTCTTACTTCAAACAGATACGCCGTCTTTTATTCAATTTTTTAAAAAATAATAAAAAATAACTCTTGTCAATGTTAGGGAGCAGTCAATGTTAGGGAGCAAAATGATTTTATCAGAATATTAAAAATGTAGCAAATGGCCATTTAAAATATGTATGGCATTTATAAACTGAACAATTTTGTTTGTATGATTATTTGATACCCTTTGGGGAGGAAAGCGTAAAAATTGTAAGAAAATCATTGAAAAGGTTATTTTGCATTTTTTATTTTCAGCTAAATCCTGTTTACGTTCGTTTTAGAAATATTTAGATGCGAACCATTCCTTCTTTATTCGTTGAACTCTAACTGTAAATGAATGGATGTATCGTTATATACACTTTTTGATGATGTCATCAGTTCACAATCCTAAATTGTGGATGATAAATTATCTGAACTGATATATAGGCTTGAGAAATCTCCGACATCCTTCAGTTCTATGATTTGATATTTTCCTAGTATTAAAGTAAGAGAGTTAGTCTCGCACTTATCTTTACGACCGGGTATCACCTGATAGCTGGCACAAACGCTATGAAGGGCTCATTGCGCAGTTACATGTATGATAGTAGATTTTTACACGTATACTTCAATTTGTCAATACTCAGACAATGCAGTATATAACCGATCTCTGTTATATGTGTACCACTTGCTAATGATACTCTAAAGCCCGGTATACACCAATGGGACAAGTTGGGACCTCCATAGACTTAACATGGCGTGGGACCTAGTGGGACCTTTTGGGATTTTGCCCCATGAAGTCCGTGGGAATCAATGGGACTCCGTCGGATTTTGCCCCAACTTGCATATAATCTTGCCCCATCGAGTCCCATGAGGTCCCACGTTGGACTCGATGGGATTCGATGGGGCAGGATGGGGCAAAATCCCACGGAGTCCCATCTTGCCCCATCGAGAATGAACATGTTCATTCTTTCCATGGGGCATCGTGGGATTTCCGATCAGGTCACATGTTATGTGAAGCCCAACATACACCAATGGGGCAAGGTGGGATTTGATGGGACTCCATGGGGCTCGATGGGGCACGTTGGGACTTGATGGGGCAAAGTCATCAACCATGGGACTCCGTTGGACTCAAACAATATTGTTTAGTTTATAAATGCCATACATATTTTAAATGGCCATTTGCTACATTTTTAATATTCTGATAAAATCATTTTGCTCCCTAACATTGACTGCTCCCTAACATTGACAAGAGTTATTTTTTATTATTTTTTAAAAATTGAATAAAAGACGGCGTATCTGTTTGAAGTAAGAAATATTTTAATCGGTATTTAGACTATCTTGGATAATAATTAGAAGCCTTCGTTAAATTACGTTAAAAAGTTATAATGGAAAAACGATCATTTTGAGTGTAGGGCGTTCGCGCCTTTTTTAGTAACTTCGTATTAGATTATAGAAAACTTCCGCCGAATTTCGTACAGAAGCGTGATTGACATTGTCATTGCATGTGCTAGTACATTTTCTCTGCGAATGAGCAGTTTTTCAGTAAAAAAATATTTTGTGTGAAAATATTGAAATTTATTGTAAAAACGACCTGCTCCCTAACATTGACCAAATCAGGCGATGACATCCCGTGAAAGTATTACATATTACATCGCATCTTTCTTACAACAGTCATAATTGAAATTGCTGCTTGAGCACCCACTATATGACATATGATGGAAGTGACCATTTTTATAGTGCTCTATCTTTTCTGTTAATTCTAAATGATACATGCTTATTACAGGCTAGTAGCCAGTTGCTACAGACTGGGCTAACAACGGGGATAGTTGACCCCATCAAGCCCCTGGAGCCACCAAAGCCCCAGAGACAGGCCAAAATGGTTAGACCTGCCCTTGCTGCGGTAGAAAAGAAACAACCAGAGGACCTGTCAAAGGTTGTTAAGAAGCCAGTCAAGTCAGGCTTTGAGCCTATAGAGCTACCAGCTAGCTTCAAGGACCCCTTTAGTCTCACTAAGGTATGTGTATTAGATAGACTTCAGGGTAGGCTGGTTAACAAGAATTAAGGTCAGTGAAGATGGGCCTAGTGGTAAAGTTTTTGGGCTGGTTTAACCAAAAAATGTCTATTTGAAGTCTGGTTTGCTATGATGATAAAAACATCCAATCTGTCAATCCCATGAAAAAACTGTGATTACATTCGCGATTCTGAGCAAACTGAAAACAACCAAAAAAAGCATTAACTATCATTAGAGCCAAAGTTGTGAAATTTAAGTCCAATTTAATCTTCATCTTTTATAGGGAGAGGACTCTGGTGATATGAAGTTAGACTTCACATTTGATGCTGAACTTTTTGATGCCACCAAAATCACAGAGGAGACGCCTAAGGTGGATACAAAGGGAGACGTCCCAGATGTCCCTAAACCTATCCCCTTGCCCAACAGTTTGTCTGGAGCAACGGGGGTTCAGTCCCCTACTTCACCTGCGGCTGCAGAGGATTTGTCATCCAAGATCGCGGCTGTTAAGGATGTATGGCGGGATGGTAGAGAATCGTGGAATATCTCAGCATCTGCTATACCAACAATGATGTTTGAGACTGGGTAAGATTGAGTCGACCGTATTATAACATGAAGTTGTTGCAACATTAGATCAACAAACATGACTTTAGAATTGAATACCTCAATGTTTGCTATGATGATAAAAACATCCAATCTGTCAATCCCATGAAACACCAGTGATTACATTCGCGATTCTGAGCAAACCTTTGTGTATTATTTATAAATAGATTATATAGTTTAACATTTGAATGTCTTAGATATTAAGATGTACATATTTATTTGATTGATTCCAGTGATAACTTTGGAGGTGCCACTAACAACACATCAATGTCTGATGTTGAAAATGCGAGTAGTTCTGGTCACATGTACACATACAACACATCCATTGAGAGCAATACTAACCCAGGTGACTCCAGTCACAGTCAGGTGATAGCAAACACTCAGTCCGACATATCAGCAATCAACATTAACATACAGAACATGAACGCTAACAACAACATGGATGGCTCATTGAGCATGACCAACATCATGGGGAGTCCGAACATGATGGATACCAGCCCTAACATGCAACTAGGCAGCAGCCCAAATATGACTATGAGTAGCTCGAATATGAATATGGGTAGCTCCAGCTCTATGAACAACACCCAGCTAGATAGTAGTGGTATTAGTATGGGTGTTAGTATGGGAGGTATGATTCAGGGTATGGATGTCTCAGGGACTCAACAGGCAATGTTGAGTCAGGCCTCGGATACCATGATGTATGGTAACACTCAGATCAACAATCTCATCAACAAGACCAGCGAACAGAGCAATGTATGCAAGGTTAGTTCTATAAGTAATATTACCATGAATAAATAAGGATCTTATTGATACTTATGAGAAACCAGTGATAACATTCGCGATTCTGATTCTCTTAGTTAACTACTTTCAATGTATTGTTCCAAATATTTCCATGTTTCAAGTAAGATGAACAACTTCTCTCAAACAGGTGAAGCCTCAACAGCTACAGCAGCAACAAGAACAACAGCAGGAGCAGGCACAACAGCAACAGCTGCCACAACCTGCACAGCTGCAAACCAGCACTCCACAGCAGCAACAGCAGCAGTTGGATATCACAGCTGGTGTATTCAACATGGCTAGTATCTCTAGCAATGTGCCTAGCCCACCTACTGTACTTGCACTGAACCAGTCTGTACAAATATCACAGTATCAGCCTTTCCCCTTAGCTTCCTCACAGCTCATACAAGAACAAAGGGTAAATAAATAACAATACTTATCAATAGCAATTCACTCAATTTTGGGTTATTAGGTCATTCGAGTCTTCTGAAAACATAAGAGTGATGAATCTACATACAAATAAGATTTTCAGTTTGCTGTGATGATAAAACATCCAATCTGTCAATCCCATGAAAAAACAGTGATTACATTCGCGATTCTGAGCAAACCAATAATCCCAGTTGTGAAATCTCTTAAATCCAAAAAGATCTGTATAATTCAGTTCTTGCGTTCTGTTTACCCTATTGTAAAATATGAGCAAATGATCTTTGTAACTCAGTAACACTTATATGCTTCTTTGTGTTCTGTTGTAGTACTCCCAGGCTAGCTATACATATGGATTGAGCCAGCCAGCCCAGGCAGTGGCCTACACACAGGCTTCATTCACTCAGCCTAGTCTCTTCTTACAAGCTGCCCCAGCTGCAGCACCAGCACAGACAGACCTCTATGGCCAGTCCTCACAGCTAGGTATGGACAAATTTCTTCTTCTGTATAACATTTTGTCTCGACTCTGTCATTTAATATCAGGCGCATACTTGCAAGGTTCCTGGAAACATTATGACCATGAAATTAACTGAGTTTGGCTTTGTAGTGATAACCCTGGATCATAATCTAACTAATGAACTATAATGAACTAATAACCTATTTACTCTGGAAAATGTGAGGCTGGAAAGCAATTGTAAATAAATATGGTAACGTTTAAATGTATCAATTTAAATTGACCTCCCTCATTTCACAGGTTACCGTACTGCCCCCCAGCCCTACAGCCAGCAGACTCCGCAACAAGCTCCCCAGCAGAACACTATAATGTCCTCAGCCACTACGACGCTCATGTCAGCAGCTGTTAAGCCCCCTGCACAGGCATCATTTGGCACACCGAACACATTTGGCACTGGGAGTGCATTCAACAATCAGACATTTGCTGGCAACCAAAACTCATTTGGACGTAAGTTGTCTGCCAGTTATGCCTCAGTCACATTTGATCTATGGCAACCATACGGTGGCTGTAGCTTCTCAAAATCATAAGAAATATGGAACATAGAATATAGGTATAAGCAGTACAATGTAGATTTTTTATGTTGATTTCATGTAGAGCAAATGTGACTGAGGTTTTATCTGCCATATGGATAACTTTTAACAAACAATAGTAGATATAGAGGGGACGTTCAAATGAATGCAAGACTGGATCACTCTGAGAGTATTAGAATGCTTGGAGTAATTGCTTTGTTTGATTTGTATAATATCAGAAAAAATGTGATAAATGTTTGGATGTTGACTTTGGTTCTCAAAGTTAGATTCTGAGCAACATCAGAGAAAACAAAATGATATGAAAGGCACTGTGAGAATTTGGCCAGTCTTAAGAATCTGTTGAATAACACATAGAACGACTCATTGAATGAAATATGATTTCCATGATCTTGTATTACAGTGGCTGGGGCTGGCCAGAAGACGAGTCTATCCAACTCCTTCTATACCAACCAGGCAGTTAACAGTACCACCCTACAGCCCTCTCACATTCTGGTGCAGTACGACCCTAACCAGATGCTAAACGCAGGTTCCCAGTCAGCCCAGGCTAACACATCGCAGCTGATTGGCTCACAGTTTGCTACAGCAAGACCTACAAGCTTACAGGGACACCAGCAGACGTTGTACCCTGTGGGGGCCTCATCTCTACAACAGACGGGCTTCTACCAGGCACACCAGGGAACCAACCAATCCAATATGTCTCAACTACAGGTTGGTTAACGAATATCTTACTTCTCGTTTTAATATAAGCTTTATTTCAGGTGTAAATGAAGAATCATTACAGCCCCTATCATTTTAGAATTTTCCAGTAATGCCCTGAACGTCCTTAGAATTTTTTCTGTAGTTGAGATGACACAAGTTAATGACTCTATTACTAGAGCACTTGTGTTCTATTTCTGTTATATTTTGACAATTACTAAGTAGGGTAATTTGCTAATTTTCTTGCAGCCTGATCAGTCTCTAGGTCAGAGCTCACTAGGGTCAGCCTCAATGCAGGTATCAATTCAGAGCTCATTGCCCACCCTCCCGCAGGGTTCAATCCAAGCCACTCTCCAGGCTACAGGTGTACAGCAGCATGGTGCCCTACAGCAGGCCATACAGCAGCTAACACCTGCACAGCAGCTTACCCCGGCACAGATTCTTCAAAGTTTCAGCACGTTGCAAACCCAGCAACAGCCAGGAGCTGCACCCCAGAGGCAGCAACCACCCCAGGGTGGATCAGTACCAACGGTACAGAACCCCAACAAACCATCATATAACAATGGCTCTCTAACCTGTCTTGGCAGCTCTCAGTACAATGTGAGTGTCACTAACACCCCCATAGTCCCCCCATGCTAGCTAGAGCACTGGACACATACAGTTCAACACATGAAGTAACATGCCAGGTCATCTATGTTTTTTTACTTGAGTATAATCTTTTTGAGCTGATGGAAAATAGCATAGCAGTTTATTTTCTGTCTTCTTTAATGTCTGAAAACTAAACAAAAATATGAAAAGTGACAGACAGTTTTATCCTCGATCAGGTATTATGACAAAAAAAAGAGATTTTTTACCTTTTTTGGATTGGCTCGTTTTTCATTGATGCTGGCCTGAACCTGATGTGTTGAACTATAGTCTTTTGGGAATGCCTTGTAGATTATTCTATATACAGTAGAGAGAATGATGTTTTAATGTACGATTGTCCATTCAAGATTATGGTGTTTATCTCTTCAGGGCAGTGTGTGTAACTGCTTTTTAGAGTCATTATTCTGTTGTAAGTCTATTAAAACTCAGTTGTCCATGTTGCTTGTATCATGTTTCATCGTATCGTTTCAGAGTATATATGTTGATCAGTGTTTTCCCCTAGATTTTTACTCAACTGAGTGCAGTCTCAAAATATCATATCCAAATTTTCAAGAATTTCAAAATAATTTGTACTCGGTTTCTTCTAGGAGGGACCTCTGGGAAGTCAAGTTGTCAATGTGGCAAGACATTTTATTAAATCATAAAGGTGTCATAAAGTTTTGGCAATATGAATCCAAATTATTATCTTATCTCAAAAAGTTACTTGTATGTTGATGTTTGTATTGCTATGATTTACGTAGTGCATTCCCAATAGTTGTATGTGTCAATGTACTGTTATGCATGGGGCCTTATGGGCGTGTTGGTTACATTCTAGTGCAGTCTAGTGTAAATCTAGCGCAACTAGGAATATGCCTTATTTGAATAATAATATGTGTGTTCCCCAAAAGAAACCCCACTAAAAATGCTGAGAGAGACATGCTTAAAGAAACAACTTTTGGATATCAGATTTACATTGACTTGCAAGGAATCCAGTTCTCAAAAATGTGAAAATTGAGATTCGTGAAATTCAATTGTCTATCAGTGTTTTTTCAGCAAAATACTAGACATTAAACTTCAGGAATCTTAATTCACAAGTATTCTCTTGAAATGGACCCCTGATGATTACACATGATGCCAACTGGCTTCGGCCCTGTCTCTATTTTATTTCTTATGGAGAACACTATAATAAACTTGCCTTACTGTAGGTGCCTATTACTATATGTGGATGTGACTGCTGACTGAGGCTGGGGTTGCTTACAGCTAAACTAGAAGCTTATTGCTATCAGTGTTATTTCCCACTAATTTTGTAGGTGGCCAGAATCCTCAATATTGATTATGATGATCTTGTAATAATCATAACAGTTTGATTTTTGTATGTAATCGAAAATGTTGTTGATATTCCAGAGCTTGTGAATGTATTAACATGCATGTTGCGCTTCATATACAATTAACAATTTATATGCATGTACTTTTTTAATGGTTCAGCGTTATTCATGAAAAGAAGCAAAATAAAGTTGTGATATTAATCATATTATCAATAAAATGAATTTCAATATTAGTATAGTATTACAATGAAGCTTGTTGAATCAAATCAGGACAAGCCTCTCCGTATGTCAAAATATATATATATATATTTTATTTTTATTTTTTTTATTTTTTGTCAAAACAATATTCCCATGAATTATTTTACAGACTGCCATCCAGCAGGTGACTACTCCCACCCAGTACCCTCTCCAGGGATTTGGCGGCCAGGCTGGCTTACCTCAGCCCCCTAGCCAGCAATCTGCTACAGCTGTTGGCCTTGCCCTGCAACCTGCAGCAGTACAGAATATAACCTCCCTGACACAACAACACCAGTCTAACCAGGCCAGGAACAACAGCTTTGGTCTCACTGGCTTTAATACAAGCTCTAATGGATATGCCAGTACAGGGAGTGGGTACAATAAACCAACAGCTCAGATGAAGCCGTTCCAACAAGCAGCTGCCACCCCCCAGGTGACATCTTACCAGTCACTTACCCAGGATTATCAGAATCAAAGACAGGTGAGTAAAGAGTTATACATGTACCTGTACAGAATATATTAACAAATAAATGGCTCTCAATGAACTCAATGTTGAGTGGATGCACTATTTTGTTAGGTGCACTATTCATTTTTTATGTCACCACCAAAAGTGACCTATTGTTATGATATCCTACTTTTTTGTGATGGTGTTCAGTGGTTGATGTCTGGTGTTCGGCAACTGTAACAAATGGCAAATGCTGACATTTTGTATGTTTATGCCTTGGTACTTTTACTACACTTTTGTACACATTTATATAATCATATTTTCATTGGCTTGCAGTATTCAGGAAAGAGTGTGGGACAACAGTTGTCATATACAGCCACATCATTTACCCCTGCCTCTCTGAGTACAGTCACTACCAGCGCCAACAGCAGCAATAGCTTTTACTCTAGCCAGGACTCCAACACATTTGGACTTGGCAAAGGAGTAGGATCACTGAGTGGCCTAACAACGAGTACCATCAGCAGTAGCGTCTTCTCCACCAGCTCCCTCTCCTCAACTACTATGAAAACAACACAGGCTACTAGCTCTGTGTCATCTGTCTCATCCAGTACAGCATCTAACAAGGCAACACCCTCCACCACTGCAGGCTACAAGAATGTCACTAACAACACATATAAACCTGCCCATGGGACTGGCTATAAGGGACATGGAGGTAGTGTGGTGCCAGGAGCAGGCAGTAATCTTGGTAAATCCAAGAGTGTAACTGGTACAACTGCCAAGAGCACTAGCACAGTTAGTACAACAGTGACCAGTTCTACTGCAAAGACAAATGCTACTTCAACTACTACCAGCTCGTCTAAACCTACTAAAGGTATGCAAAATATCAAATATTTAGATTTTTGTAGAGCTATGTAATCATAAGGTTGTAAGTAATCCAATCTCAATTTTAGCATTCCTAAATGTGAATTGAAAAACTTGCTTATAGGGACCATGATTTGCCCAAAATTAATGGACTTTCTTAAAATTCAGTTGTAAAATAACCAGCCATGTAATGATAGGATGACATATAAAAGAATTCAAATTCTGGAATGATCTTAATTTTTGGGAAATGATCCTTTGGGTCTTAACAACTTAAAAATATCTAGTATAGAATAAATATTATGTAACATGAATTTTAATATTTCATCATATCACCACCACAAATGGTGACATGTTATTGTTGCCTCCAACCTTTTGTGGACAGTGTTCAGGGTGCCGTGGTTGGCGTTTGGCATCTGTAAATGGCAGGTTGTGAGATGTTTTATGTTAATGACCTGTTTTAACTTGCTATTCCAGGCAGCAAGGGTCATCCTGCTACTGCAGCCAACAACAAGGCAGCCAAGTCAGGAGCTCCAGGCAGCAAGAACCAAAATAGAGCTCCATTCAGACTGAACCCAGCCTTTGCTGCTGGGGGTCAAGGTAGGATAACAGT